>CM076689.1:49379496-50711996 GCA_038501925.1 Xenopus petersii
GACGCCGGCGCCCGTTTTTGACGCCGGCGACCGTTTTTCGACGCCGGCGCCCGAAAAAATTTTTTTGACGCCGGCGAATTTTTGACGCGAATTTTTGCGGGAGTTTCGCAAATTTATTCGCTGGCGGCGAATCGCACGAATTCGCGCCTGGCGAATAAATTCGCCCATCACTACTGAGTACTCAATTTTCCTCCCACACTTCAAACATACAGATAAGGCTATGGACACATATTGTCAGGGTCGGACTGGGGGACTGCAGTCCAGGGCCCCCCTACATGCCCCCCGCCCCCCTACACAGCACCCCCTATGCATATGCGAACAAGGCGCCCCATCAGCGCACATGCGCACAAGGTGCCCCAGCAGCGCGCATGCGCAGACAGTGCTGCGTGTCGCGAGGATCCCTTTTAAAATAAAAAATGAGCAACAGGAGAGGGGGTCTGGCCTGGCTAGGGCACATGTGGGTCGGGGCCCACAGGGTATTTTCCCAGTATCCGGCCAGGCCAGTCCGACACTGCATATTGTAATCTGAAGGCCTCAGTTGTTCTCAGCCTGTGTATTTTTGCAGGCTGAGAGAAGCAGATCTTCTCCTTTACCATTGACTTGAAACCGATCAGCCTGCAATGTCACTCACACATAGCGGAGCTGAAGCTGAGGTCAAACAGAATTGCAGGCTGATCAGATTCAATGGCACAGGAGCAGGGAGCAGATCCGCTTCTCACAGCCGGCAAAAATACACAGCATAAAGATGCAAACACTGTGTTTAGTAGCATTTATAATAGCATTAAAATAATTGAAAATTCTAATTAGCATATACTGGAAACTTGCTTATAATTAATAGTAATAGAGAAGTTATCTTTCCTGCAATGTAGAACTGTGTGATTTGAGCTGTGCAGTATGTTCACACTTAATTGTACTAATCACAGACATCGGAGGTGTAACATTGATTCTCATGTGAAAGAAGTTGTTCGCTGTCAATTTTTTTTTTAGTTGCTGGCCACACCCTCAACTTTTTTTTAAACAAATCTTGTTCTACTGAAACAGTACATAGAAAATAATTTATAATTTCTTCAGTTTTCATTTTTTTCTTTTACATTTTTTGTACAATGTATGTTATGCATATGAAATAGTTTTGATTTCCCTTATTTCATTTTTCTCAGTCGCAACTCTTTATGCTTGGCTCTCCAGGCTCTAATCTGCATTTGTTGCGCTCATTTCTTTTAAAGACGCCTACCTTAATAACGTTCCAATACACATTAATTACAAGTTTGTGATGATTTTAAAGTTGTCTGTAAATGTAATCACTATTGAAATCGGTGTGCTTTTGTATTTTTACTATTCTCTTTACTGTATGCTTGACTACAGAAAGAATGTAGCAGAAATCAGCCATTATCCTGTCAAGACTTAATGCCTACAATGATTTACATGCAGCAGTTCTTTTATTCTCCCTTTTCTCGTGTCTGTTAATCAAAGAACACTGAAGACTTGGAGTCTTGTCGGTAGAACAATCTGTACTCAGTAGGTTGCAATGGTATGAGTAGTCAGGACAAAGAAAGAATTCACCGGCACACAGGTATTGCTGGCAGGGTGAAACAACCCTTGCTTAAAGTTTAATAGTGCGACATGCAACGTTTCGGGGGCAACCCCTTTATCAACCCCTTTATCAAGTAGTAGAGATGTCGCGAACTGTTCGCCGGCGAACTTGTTCGCGCGAACATCGGGTGTTCGCGCTCGCCGGAAGTTCGCGAACGTCGCGCGACGTTCGCCATTTTGGGTTCGCCATTGTTGGCGCTTTTTTTTGCCCTCTCACCCCAGACCAGCAGGTACATGGCAGCCAATCAGGAAGCTCTCCCCTGGACCACTCCCCTTCCCTATAAAAACCGAAGCCCTGCAGCGTTTTTTTCACTCTGCCTGTGTGTGCTGAAGAGATAGTGTAGGGAGAGAGCTGCTGCCTGTTAGTGATTTCAGGGACAGTTGAAAGTTTGCTGGCTAGTAATCGTGTTGATACTGCTCTGTTATTGGAGGGACAGAAGTCTGCAGGGGTTTGAGGGACATTTAAGCTTAGGTAGCTTTGCTGGCTAGTAATCTACCTTCTACTGCAGTGCTCTGTATGTAGCTGCAGTGGGCAGCTGTCCTGCTTCTGATCTCATCTGCTGACTGCTGCAATAACAGTAGTCCTTGTAAGGACTGCTTTTATTTATTTTTTTGTTCCAATACAGAGCAGTATCAAGCAGATTACTAGCCAGCAAACTTACTATCATCTGTCCCTGAAATCACTAACAGCTCTCCCCCTACACTATCTCTTCCAAGCACACACAGGCAGATTTTTCAGATACATTTTTGCCCTTGATCCCCCTCTGGCATGCCACTGTCCAGGTCGTTGCACCCTTTAAACAACTTTAAAATCATTTTTCTGGCCAGAAATGTCTTTTTTAGATGTTAAAGTTCGCCTTCCCATTGAAGTCTATGGGGTTCGCGAACCGTTCGCGAACCGCTCGCATTTTTGCGCAAGTTCGCGAATATGTTCGCGAACTTTTTTTCCGACGTTCGCTACATCCCTATCAAGTAGTAGTCAGGACAAGCAATAGTATAGAATGAGATAGACAGATATTCTTTTCAGTAGCAAGTTCCATTTTACATGGCTGATATTTTTAATAAGTGTATATTAAAAATTAATTAAGAATAATATTGTCTTTATATATCCCCTGTAAGTTTTACAGAGCAGCTTTCACAATTTGATACTTTAATTGCTGTCAGTTCTCAACCACTTCAGTTCCTAGTGAGCACCCTCTCACCCCACCAAATAGAAGCTTAAATAAAGCAACTGTTCCAATTTCATATATACGTTGCTGACAATTTTCATCAGCAGCTTCAGTCCATACTAAGCAAGCCCTCTGGCTGACTTTACTAAAGCATGTTACAGACCAACCGTTACAATTTTATCAGTGATATCACTAGATGTTACTGGGTTCACGGGATATTCAGTTTAGGGACCCAAGACATCTGTAAGTTGGTCCTTTCAATTAAAGGGTGACCCCCCCCAAGCTGCTTTAGAAAGACATAAGAAGGTAAAAAATTAAACTTTAAACTTCAATATTAGAAAAATTGGTCACAAATAGAAATTGGAAATTCATTTCTGATTTATTTCTGCTTTATTTCTGGAGAACTATCTGAAAACAACTGAACTGAAAAAAGTGTAGAAAGGTAAACAGCCCCTTTAATATATATTGAAATGACTCACTAATTAGGGCCCCTCTACACTCCTTGGCCTCCTGCATCCGCAGTATCTGCTTCCTCTGTAGTCATGCCATGTTACTGGGCTTAGGGACTGGCTCAAATTATATAGTTCACAGGGGATATATTGTCACAATATAAGGCTGATTAGTAATTAATACAGATAATTACAATATAACGGCACAGAAACCAGTGCAACAGGTTTGTAACATCAGCTTATATTACAGACCAACCTCATATTCTGCTTGATGATTTGTAAAGACCCCTAAGCTTAGCTTCTCAACAGTTGCTCAGAGCCCACTGAGCATGTGAGTGTCACAGACGCTTTCCAAGATGGTGACCCGCTGTGACAAGTTGAAGTCCTGGATCATTGCTGCTATTGCGAAGCTGAAACTTTAGGCTGGTGCAATAAGTTCAGTATATAAAATACTTCAATTTTTAGGGTTTAATTTTGCTTTAAGAGTCCATCACTGATAGCATGCTTGAACATTTTAGTGCCACTTTTGTTTCATATTGCCATTCCAGATTTTGCCAGTAGTATAGCGCAGCATGAATCAGTCCAGGACCATAGAACTTACACAGGGTCGGACTGGGGGGCCCAGGGCCCACCGGGACTACTGTCCAGGGCCCCCGACTCCCTGTCCCCCACTATGACGTGCCGAGAGGACATGCGTTAATTGGTGCCACGCTCCGCCTGTGTGAAGGCGCCGCTCGGCCCTACTGTGTGAATAGGTGCTGCGCGCAGATGGCACAGTGTGGCGCCTAAAAATAACTTTTTTTGTCAAATCCTTTTGGGAGAGGGGACTGGTCCGACTGGACTGGGTCAGGCCCACCGGGTTTTTTCCCAGTATCCTGCCGGGCCAGTCCGACACTGAACCTTTAGCTTTGACGCTATGGTACTTTGCACCCTGCTCCACCATCTGTAAATGAGCTCTCATGTGTTATAGTGTAAAGTGTGTGACTCTGTGAGAAACTTACCCAGGTGCAGACAAAGAGGCAGGAGACACTGGAAGGCCACCATGTGGCCCTAGATGGTGAGTGGGGGTGGCACTGGAGGTTCAGGAAATGCAGCCACATACTTTCCATATGTCTAATGTCCTGCAGGAGTAAATACACTGGGCCAGCTTTAAAAGCTAATTGTGTGTTTCTTAGGACAGAAATGCTGAAGATCATAAAATTTATGACCTGTGGAAAGCAGAGGCTTTTATGGACAGTTCATAAAATTAACTGTGCCAGGCAAATGGTTAAACATCAATAATATGTTATACTATGCTGGGATTTGTTGTCCAGCAACAAATGAGTAATGTGTGGTTGAGCAACTCTAGTTAGATCCCCTTTAAGGGAACATTTTATGTCACCTATAACCACATCCAGCAACCAAACCCGTGTTTTTATTAGGTGTATACTTTATTTTTTTTAGAGATTGTGAATATCAGCAAACTCTGAATTGAAAGTTCTCCTCTTAGAACAGAAGTGTTGCTAAAGGTGAGGTTTCAGAACTGTTCCAGTAAATGTAAGGCCACTTTCACCAAAATCCCTATTATGTGTTTATAGTTAATCCTTATTTTTAAAAGCTTTAAATCCACATCATGCTAACGTTGTGCAAACTATAGAAAATTCTGTTCTTATCTGTCCTATATCTGAGCATACAAAGTTTGACACCTCAGAGTTACATCTTTATAAAGCCTGCTGTCCAGATAATCTCTCCAAACATTGTGTAAAGCGACCAGGGCCGCCATCAGGGGGGGACAGGGGGGACAAGCGTACCGGGCCCGGGCATGAAGGGGGGCCCGGCAGCGCTGCATTTTTTAAAGATCCGGGCCCCCCTTACGAGCGCCCGAGCCGTACGTCTTGTCTCTGTGCTGCCGAATGCGGAAGTGCCGAAAAGCCGAAGCCGATGCGCCGAAAAGCCGAAGCCGATGCGCCGAAAAGACCCGAAGTCACGGAAAAAGCCGAAGTCACGAAGCGCCGAAAAGACCCGAAGTCACGAAAACAGCCGAAGCCGAAGTCCTGAAGCAGCGCAAAGACCCGAAGTCACGAAAACAGCCGAAGCCGAAGTCCTGAAGCGGTGAAAAGACCCGAAGTCACGAAAACAGCCGAAGCCGAAGTCCTGAAGCGGTGAAAAGACCCGAAGTCACGAAAGGAGGTGAAGTTGAAGTACTGAAGCCGTGAGTTCAATTCTACTGAACACCAGTTTGTGTATTTTTTTTTTTTTAATCTCCTGGCCACCAATGTATTATTTTAATATTCTATAGGCCCCTGCAACCAATCTTTTTTTTTAAAACATGTTTTTTTGGGGCCCCAATTTTTTTTTTAACTCGTAAGGGGCCCCTGACGCCAATGTTTTTTTTTTTTTTTTTTAATTTTTTTTGGGGCCCCAATTTGTTTTTAACTTGTAAGGGGGCCCCTGCCGCCAATATTTTTTTTTTTTTTTTTTTTTTTCAAAAAAAATTTTTTTTTGGGGCCCCAATTTGTTTTTAACTTATAAGGGGGCCCCTGCCGCCAATGTTTTTTTTTTTTTTCAAAAAATTGTTTTTTTTTTTAAATTTTTTTTTGGGGCCCCAATTTGTTTTTAACTTATAAGGGGGCCCCTGCCACCAATGTTTGTTTATTTTTTAGTTTTTTTTACATTTTTTTTGTTGGGGCCCCAAGTTTTTTTTAACTTATAAGGGGGCCCCTGCCACCAATGTTTTTTTTTTAAAAAAAAAATTTTTAATTTTTTTTTTTTTTGGGGCCCCAATTTTTTATAAGGGGGCCCTGACCATCAATAGCTTTTTACAACCTGTGTGGGGGGGGTTACTTTTTTAGCGCTGATGTCTGTGTGGTCTTTTAACTGCGATGTGGAGTGGGCGGGAAATGGGGTGGAGCTTGGTCGTCAGTGTGGGCGGGGCCCAGGGGGCCCCAAAAATTTTGTTGTACGGGGCCCCGTGATTTCTAATGGCGGCCCTGAAAGCGACTTCAAAGGATAACAGAGGAATGAGCATTTTCTTGCAGCTAACATTTCTGCTTCAGGATATATGTAAACGCTTCATGGCTTGTTAGAATGTTGCATTTCTCAAAATTCCAAGAGATACACTAAAAGACAAAGCATTGTTCCAGCCAGATTTAGAGATTGCCAGACACGAAGGCCTAAGAAACTAGGAAGGCCAAACGTTTCATCATTTAGCTATAGTCATAACTCGAGGAAGAGGTCTCAGTGTCTGTGAGACCATTACTTTTACTATGTAACCCTGCACAAGGCAGGTGTAAAGTTTAGGGTCAAAGTGTGATGCGTCTGGCACTCCACTCTACAAGTCAGGTGCAACTGGGATATTGGTGCATGGATATATTGGTGCATACAGACAAAAGCAATTTATTAAATTATATTTTGTCTGGTGCAATTCTGCACTCATTCTGGTAATTTGTGTTGTGCATTTTGATCATTGAGCTTAAACATACACTGGAATACAGTCATATGAAAAATGTTGGGAACACCTCTCAGCCTGCATAATAATTTACAACAAAAAAGATAACAGTGGTATGTCTTTAATTTCCAAGGAACATCTGGGGTGTTTTATGAACAAAGATTTTAAGTGAAGCAGTATTCAGTTTAAAAACTGTCTGTGCAAAAAATGGGTACCCTTGTAATTTTGCTAATTTGAATGCATGTTAGGGCTCTTACAGACGAGTGTTTGAAGCTTCGCTCCCCTGCATTTCGTTTTTATGTGTAGAGTAGACGCATTCAGTTTTTTTCAATGGGGCTGTACTCACACAGGTGCATGTAGGCGCCGAATGCAGAAAAAATGCAGCATGTTGCGTCTAAACCTGAGTTCGGCACAGCCCCATTGAAAAAAACTGAATGTGTCTACTCCTGCGCTCCCCTGCGGCTCCCCTGAGCCCTAACATGCATTCATCTATGGGATGATTTGAAGCAGGCTGTCCATGATCAGCAGCCATCAAATTTAACTGAACTGGAGAGATTTTGTATGGATGAATTGTCAAAAAATACCGCCATGCAGAATCCAGACACTCATCAAAGGCTATAGGAGGAGTCTAGCCTAGAGGCTGTTACATTTGCAAAAGGAGGCTCAACTAAGTATTTATGTAATATCTCTGTTGGGGTGCCTAAATATATGCACCTGTCTAATTTTGTTGCATATTTTCTGTTAATCCAATAAACTTTATATCATTGCTGAAATACTACTGTTTCCATAAGGCATGTTATATATTAAAAGGAAGTTGCTACTTTGAATGCTCAGCCAATGATAAACAAAACTCCAGAGAATTAAGAGGGGTTTCAAAACATTTTTTGACTGTATAGACCTCTCTGATAAAGCTGATTTACTTTTAACCTTTTTTCCTTTAAACCCAATAGGATTGTTTTGCCTCCAGTAAGAATAAATTATATCTTACTTGGAATGAAGTACAAATTACGGTTTTATTTTTACAGACAAAAAGGAAATAATTTTAAAAGGTTTTAAATATTTGCTTAAAATGGAATCTCTCCTAATACAGGGCTTTTTGGATAATGTATCTTACATTTACATTGGTTAAAGAACAGTACCATGTCTACTGTACCAAGATTATTCTTTCTCAGATGTAAGCAAGAAGCAGTGGATATCTACATTTTAAGAAGCTGTTTTTTTATTTTTTTCATGTTCTATTTTTCACAGTATAGTCTTGATTTCTGTCTGGTTCTGAGGCCACAGTTCATTTCAGATAACTGAACTGAAGTTTTTATAAAGAAAAAATAAAATTAATCTCTGCTATACTAAAGGCAAATGGCGAAGTCAAGAATGCTCAGATAAATGGTTGCATGTTAGCATGCAGAAGTAGCGAATGTAGAGATACAATTCACTATAAAAAGCATATATAATAGGAGGTTCAGTTTTACACTGAAGACTGTTTTCTAAAGCTGGAATATAATTTGAGTATATATACATATATAGCGTATGTGTGTGCGTATATATATATATATATATATATATATATATATATATATTATATATATATACACATACACACACATATATATATATATATATATATACATACACATATATATATATACATACACATATATATATATACACACATACATTACTTTACTTTAGCAAAATGGAGTCATGCATCAATAATGTAATTAAGTTCCGATTCAGTTGGTCCAAATCAATTGCTATGGACATAAGCTGGGGACCCTGGAAATACCCCCCAAGACTAGGCTATTGTAGCCCAGGGTAGAGGTCTGCGCGGTTCCATTTTTTGGAACCTGTACCCGACCTGTACCCGCACCCTGCAATCCACAACCCGGACCCAGCAACCCGTATTCTTATCTGCTTGGACACGCTACCCGACCCGCAAGTACCTTATCCTCAACCCGGACCCACGACCTGCTGAACATCAAGAATCAGGAAGTACTTTCATTGTAAACTGGAAGTGACATCATTGGAAGTAGGCGTGATCAGAAAAAAAGGAATAAAACGGGAAGTGCTGTCATTGTAAACCGGAAGTGACATAATTGGAAGTAGACGTGATCAGAAAAAAGAAGTAAAAATCGCTGTTGAGAAGACCCGCTGCCCAACCCCTGACCCAAGACCCGCAAACACGCAGAACTGTGGACCCGTGTCAATATCCGCACCCGGAAATTCTACCTGCAATGCGCAGGGTGGCGCAGGTTTTTTGCAGGTAACCCGCTGGCAACCAACCCGCTGCAGGACTCTAGCCCAGGGTTCCCTTCCGTCTGTGCACATAATTGCTTCCAGTTCACAGTTAGTAAGTTATTATGTATAGGCACTAATACCATTTTAAATAGCATCAATTTCATGGCTATTTTAGAATATACATTTAGGGTACAAATGCTTTGAGGTCTGTTTTCTGACACAGAGGACTTCACAAAACACCAGACTGTACAACATTTGCAGCTTGAGGGATCTTTTTCTCTAAAACTTGCACCTCCAGAGTTCCATTCCAAATAATGATAGGGTAATGCCATTTAACAGGTGCTTAGTACTTCCATAATCTAAAATTATCCCAGCAATGCCTTTTGTCCTTTAGTATTAGTACATTTATTGGCAAGAATATCATTGCTTTTCTTTATGGGTAAATGTACATTTGACCCCACATTGCTGATATGTTGAACATACCAAGGCTTTTAAATCTATACATAAAAGTAGAACAAAAATGTGCTGGAATTATGTTTCCAAAGATTTCCAGTGACAAACTCACCAAGTGTATTTTCTTAATAGCAGAGAGTAAGACGAGTTATGAATCTTACATGATATGTTTCTAAATTTAAATTTGTACATTTATGAAAAACAGAAATCCAGTATAAATCACCCTTATGTTCGATAACATCCTTTAAAAAATACTAGTGCAAAGAAAAAGAGACAAACTAAGCTAACTATACAGTACACATATCAGCTAGGCACCTTGTCATGTTTACTTTACATACTTTTTTTTTCTCCATGCACATATAACAATGGACTAGCTCATTGGTGCCATTTGGTAGTAGGTATTGATAAATTATGTGATTAAAGATGCCCAGAATGTGCCACCTTAATGGGCACCACTATGCAGCTGGTACTCAGTGTACTAAATTTAGAGTACAAGTTTTAATGAAGAACTGATAAAAATTTATTTTACATATAGGTATGTACAGATGTACAGTATGTGTGTGTGTTTATATGTGTTCCTGCTCTTTCTGTTGCATTTGACAGTTTGTTAAGGAAATGCACTTATTCTTTTGTTTATTAAATGTTGGTTCTATGGGGCAGATTCACTAACTGGTGAAAAGTAGCCAGCTTCGCACCCATAGCTACACTTCAACAAGTGAAAATATCTCAGACAACGCTAATTCACAAAAATGCGGAGTTTCGTTGTGGGCGCACACCGCTTTCGACTTTTCGCTAGCATTTTTTCGGCAGTGCGAGCAATTCAAAGCAAAGATACGCTAGCATTCATTTCTGCCTAGCGCAAATTCGCTAGAGGTCTTGCGCTCAGGTCCATTTGCATACGGTGGGAAATTTAAAGTTGAATGGACGTCTTTATGTTATATGTTGCAGCAAATACATTTCCACTGTTAATTACACATGTCCAGGGAACTTTAATAAAGACAATAGAGTTGTTATAATGTCCTACACATGAGTCCACTGTATGGTTAATGTTCCTTATGTTAGAAAATGTAGGGGGGAAACTGGTTACCCGAAAAAAAAATTTTAAGGACTTTCGCAGGCTATCACTCTGAAAAAAGGTACAGACTCCAGCATTTTTTGAACTTTGATTCTTTTTCCAATAAAGAATATGATTTAAGTAACAGAAGATTGAGGAAAATCTATGCACCCCAATGCACTTCGCCTGGTTTGAGCTGGCGAAGGCAAGTCTGGCAAAAGAGGGAACGTTCAGTAAAATCCTAATTTTTGTGAATTTGCGGAGTAACGTCCATTCGCTATAGCGAATTGTCACCTGGAGATAGAGGGCAAATGAGTGCTAGCGTCTATCTCTTTTGCTAGCAAATTGGCGCCTGCGCCCGTTAGTAAATTTGCGTAATCCCTGAGGGTGGTAACGCTGGCGAATTGGCGCCAGCGTTTGCCACTTTGCCCTTTAGTAAATCTGTCCCTAAGTATGGCCATATCCGGCTACACTCTTATGATCAACACAAAAACATTTACACTAGGTGCTCATACCCCACTCAGTGAAACACATCAAAATAATTGTGTTAAACGTTATCTTTTAACTAGCTAGAAAGAACAAGTGTGGCAATAAACTCTACACACTGCTTTCCTTTGATACAGTATCATGTGCAAAGAATCATGTTGTAATAAGAGGGGAAAAAAGAAAATATATGGTCCTATATCAGAGTCTCCTGACTACAGCTTTGGCAGAACTGTTGAAGAATCAGTAGGGTATTTGTTATGTGAGGCAGCTGCACAGTTTGAACACATTTATGGTTGAGGATATAAAAGACATTAGTCATCAGCAACTACGCCTACTATTTATATAATGGTATTATATTCCTTGGAGATAACCACCCTATCATTTGTTACATTCCACTGTACTTACTTCTGCAGTTTAAGCTACATACCCTATTACATATCTGGTGGTCATGTCTCCATATAAAATCATTCTGGAAACAGATTATTAAACATTTGACTCAAGCGGTAGGAAGAGACATACCTGATGTACCAGAAGTGTTGTTACTGTCCTTGATATCTGGATCTACAAAGAAGGCCAATAAAGGTTTCATAAGATTTGCATTCCATGCAGCAAGAGTAGTAATACCCAGGCGATGGAAATCGACGCAACCCCCCTTAGTGGAAGAGTGGATCCAGAAAATGGAAGCCATGACGAAAATGGAGGAACTGATTTCCTATGCAAATGGTACATAGGAGAAATACATTGCCACATGGACAGCATGGACAAGATACAAAGAAACAACAGAGTATAAAAAAGTTATTACAACAGAAGCCCCTTCAAATAAATAAAAACAAGTAAAATGTGCTTAAACAAAATAGATAAAGCCAGATGATCAACAAAAGCAAAGACATAGTGGGATGATTACATCTGACTACATCTTTTTTTTTCTTATTTTCGTCTTTCTTCACTTAATTGGTTCTTTCTTTTCCTTTTCTTTTTCTACGCCAACAAATAGTAAGGTAAAAATTTTATGGAAATTGTACTGACAAGGAAACTGTATAAGGACTGAAAAAGATGAAAAATGAAAAATAAAGAACATAAAAAAAACCTATATAAGGCTATATTTGATTAGATCCACCTTTTCTGAGTCCATTTACCAGCAAATTCAGAATGTTCCTAGGGCAGATGGTTGCAAAAATTCTCAAAACAAATTATACCATGTATGTATGTATATATACCATGCTCCACCTTATGAGGCTCAAGGGCTGTCATGGTGTGTGTACAGTTATGCAGAGCAATAAGTGTAGAGGCTCAGCTGGGCACTGAGGGACTATTTCTGGCCCTGGATTATGCAATGGTAGTGCCATTGCTTTAAAACAATGCTTTAAAGGGGACCTGTCGCCAAAAAAAATATTCCAAATACTATTTGATGACATCATAAAAATAAACTTAAATTACACTATATAAATTATTTAATTCTTGTTTCATTCGGTCTGGGAACTCAATTATAGCAAGCAGGCAGGAGCCATTTTGTGGACACTATTATTAATCTAAGATTTACATAATTTCAGATTCTTATTTATGCGCCAGAATTGGGGACCTGGGGAATGTGGGGAGTGCAGTGACATCTAGTAAGTGCTGAATGGAAAGTGAAAATAATTGCCAGCTCTGCCTCTATGCCTAAGGCATAGAGGAGGGGCAGGCAATATTTGATTGACAGCTGAGATTTTTAAATGCATTTACAACGGTTATAAATGCTTTAAAAAAAAAAGAATTTGGATTTCTTGTTCATTATGAAAGGGACTTTTATTATACAGCTTTTTATGTCGGGTGACAGGTCCACGTTAATACGTGGGTGTTTTGTATGCCATACCCTTAAACAGCCTCTGTGGGCACAACATATTGCTTTACATATATGAGACGATAAAATGTTAGTAACTATTTTATAGTCTTTTATAGTTATACAAGTACAACCTGTAGTGAAATGTACCCTGATCATTCCAAAACTGTGTCTTTTTTTAAAATAAAATATACTAGTGTACAAAACTATAAAAAGTAAGTATAAAACTAAAAACAAACATAGCCTGTATGGAGTGATCAGAAAGGCATGCAGGATTCTATCACATTACAATAGAGTGGTATTAATCCTAAAACATAATCTCACCATGTTATTGTAACCGGAGGTTGTGACATACAAAACATTGGGGCATACAGTATTGTATTATGATATATAATATATGTATTAAAACACTAAGAAATTACCATTGTATAATCTGGGGTCAGATATAATTCTTCAGTGTCTTTTATTCACACCATCTGCAAAGGAGACTTCCCTTGAACATTCACGTGAAATCATAACTATACATAGAGCATATTGTATGTAGTAGAATAAAGAATTAAAAATGAAAATAAAAATTATTTTCTCTAGACAGTTCTTTGCAAAGTCTAAGCATATTCAGTGAGAACCAAGTAAGACTATTTCAGATAAAGAACAGTAAAGAATAAATCTCATTGAATCCTTTGGGGACTACCTTATCCAACATGTGGGTCCATTTTGCCCTTTTCTGTAGTACAATATAGCCCTCTTGGCAAAGGTGGGACATGACCAATCAGAACAGACTTCAAGGTAGAGTGAATGTCTAAATGACATAAACTAAGAGCAATAATGGAAACTCACATTAGCCTAGGAACCATAGATGCAGTTTGACATTAATAGCTATAAATGTGGTCCAGTATCCAGAAGAAAATAAGTCTAAAGCAGCTGCGCTTTCTCCGTTTTCACCACATTTCACCACTCATCCGAGCGGCTTCTTCAGATCAGCGTGTTAGGAATCCAGTAAATGGCCTTAAAACCAAATATTTGGACAACTATTTGCATTGTCGTATTGGGCAAATATCCTCTCAAACAAATAAGTATCTTTCTCTAAGAGTTTTTTTTTTCTTTCAGGAAAATTTGTTAATACTGTATGCTTGTCATCATGGTAGCATGGAAGAAAGGCTTTATTAAAATCGCTTTTTTTCTTTACAAAGTATAAATTAGCTAAAATCTGGCACAGTTATTCAACCCATTTTCAAAAAGTGAAAATTCTCAAAAAAATATTTTTTTCCTTAAAGAAAACCAATATAATGAAACTACGAACAAAAATATTGTAAGTATCTATGGTGTGTATAATTATTTATTTTTCTGATAAATAACATTTACTATAGATGACCAAAAATGTGATCTTTTGTAACTTCCCACTTTAAAATAATGAAGTCCTAAATGATCTTCTTTTGCTCACATTACAAATTTCCCATGACCTATGTAACTAGTGATTACAAAATGCACAGTGGTTAAGCAGCTGGAATATATAAACAAAACTTAAAAATGTTACACATTTCCCAGAACACAGTGCAATGACACAAAACTATGCTCCCACAGACACACACAACATAATTCTTCTCTGCAGCATGTATTGCTCTATGGAATATTTAAAGCAGTTAATTGTCATTATTATTATTATTTAAAAATCACATATTTCACTTTGCTGTTCAGTAAGGTGGATTATTCATCAAAATCGTAAAAGTTCTCACAATTTTCTCAAAAAAATGACTCTGACCAAATCTGCATTGATTTTTTCCCCCCTATTTATCAGTAAATTTCTTGTGCGGGAAAAAACTTGATAAAATCATGAAAAAATCTGAATACCATGACTTTTTTGATTTGATGCCTGAATACTGCAACTTTTTCAGATCTGATGCCCGAATACCGCAACATTTTTGGAAACCCAGTAAAAATAGAGAATTAAATATGCAGAATACTGTTGTTTTGTGCACTCAATCAATTAATACTCATACTTATACTCTGATGTCTATCTTGATCATGACAATGATTAAAGAAGTGCTAAGATTCTGGTTGTAACATTGTGGAGCAAAATGAACAGTATTCACAGCAAAGATGCTAAATAAATGCTGTGTTAGGAACGACACTGTTGCTAAATTACAAGCTCATGGCACACTATTCCTAGCAATCTAGTAATGTGACTTGGCACAACATTTCTTAATTAGTCACATCTTACACTACTTTTTTTTTTCAATTCTCAAATTTAAGATGCATGTATAATTCCTCGATGGCAGCAAAATGTATATTCTTTTGCTAGAGATGTGTTTTGCACCACAAAGCAACAAGAAATTGGCATATGTGCTTCATAATATGTCTCCCTAATTAATTGCTACTCTAAAATGCCAGCAGCAAAAAAGGAGACTGATTTCTTCCACCAGAGGAGAGAAAGGAGATGAAATGGCAAAAATGCTGTTTTCCCAAAACCCCGTTACTCCCTCCCACAGATGTGTCCCTCCAGGCACAGGCTCAGATGAAAAGTTAGTTTATTCCTAAAGCGTGGGGTAGATTTCTAATACGTGTGCTCTTTATTAAATCAACCACTTCCCTGATAAGACTCGAGTCTCTGTTGTGCAGAAGGCAGTTGTAAGTTTGAATTCTTTTGGCAGATGTAAAGAGAATGCAAATTGCATTACGAATATAATTATGGGTGTTTGTAATTTGGGCATTGGAATGGAGCTTTTGGATTGGTTCATATCCACAGGCACAGTAATCGAAAACAGGCATTGCCACCAGAGCGATTTTTACAGCTGATCCATGTTTATATGGTTGTTTCAGAAAGATTAAAGAACAGAGAGCATGCGTAGGGTTAATGGTAATGCCAATGATAGGGATTGAAGGCTTGCACATGACTAGATAATTAGCAAAGAAATGATCAAAAATATTTTTATATAGTAGCACCCCCATCCCATATAAAACGTTGCTGAATACTTTAAACTACAACAGACACAATTAAATCCAGTGATCCCCATGGAGGAGAAAGAAGTGCTTTAATATCATATACATGTAGCATTGTCACTTGAGTGTATAAATAATCTTGAAACCAGAAGAAAACAAGAAGAGCACTTAAATGGCACCACCCCACTATTGATAATGTAGAAGGGAAAAACTTCACTGTATTCAACAGTGAGCAAATATGCATAAACGCAAAAAGAATACAATTTTATCTTTGAAACTTTTCTCTTTGAACCTGTTATGAATCAAGTCTGTTTTAAACGTCTGGAAAAAAAAAAAGTTTTTTTTTTTTTTTTTCCTCTGCTTTCCAGATATGTTATAAATATTTGAGTGGTGGAAATTAAGAGTATATTGTTTGTAAGTGTTCAGTGGAGTTATTGTGTAGAACAGCACTGCGTTTATAAATAAAAAATATACACATACATAAATAAATCATTAAAAACGAATATTTGGTTGCTGAAAATTTAGTTCCTATAGAGAATTGTAGTGACTCGGTATTAGAGCTGTGGTGAAAGATGAAGTGCAGTGAAAGTGTTTTATTGACAAGAGTTTTCTGTCGAGGATTTGGTTTATAGGGGCTTTAACAAAGGATTCTCCACAGGGCTGACTATGCTTTACAGCGGCCCCCTTGCTCATTCCAATAAACATGTTAACCTTGAACCATATACCAGCATGCCAGTTAATTATGATCCTATACACCAGACATTAGAGTGTGTCTGCAGTTTCCGGTACATTTTCTGGGCCTCACAACTAATGTGTAACAAATTCTGAATTCTCTTTACATGATTCACCTTTGACCCTGTCATTAAAACACTCTACAAGCCTTGTCTATTTAGTTCTTTAGCCAATTCATGTATCTGGGTAAAACATGTAAATCTTTAAAGTAGCAGTTCAACAAAAGTTCTATATAGGGTTTTTGTTGAACATACATTTTGCCTTTTTTTTTGTTTTAATAATAAAAACATTTCTTTTTGTAGCTAAACAGAACAACCGGGGAAATTGAAGGTACTTCATGTTTGGTCCTTGCAATGTAGATACTGTAGTTTTACTCCCAGTGCACAGATAATCCTTTTGCATAATGGACTCCTGCTAACAAAACAATCACAACAAATGTGGAAGGGAGAGAATTGTGTACTGATAATCTAATTATTTTACTCACAAAGTCCAAACACGGAGTTACTTCAGTTTCTAGAACAAGTCCACTCCCTTTCATTGCACTTATGTTGAAGAAGGGGCACAATGACCCTTTAGCAACTTCTCAAAATAAATATTAAATACAAAATAAACCAAACAAACGTCCAGGCAGTACAGCAGCAGACCCTATAATGTCCCCTAATCTTATACATGTATAGTATGTATGGATAATTTTATTTATGTAGGTCTACAGCGCTGTCAATTTTCTAAGGCACCCGCATGTGCAAAACCTCTCTTGAAGCCACCGAAACCAAGCTGTGCATGATCACTTTGCTCTACTGACATCATTGAAATGTTCTGTGCATACACCCACTGGATTTTTTCCTGCAAATCATTAGAAATCATCAGAGATCTCCAGATATCAGAGTGTTGGAAGACTGGGGGACAAAGTGGAGTTGACAGCTCAGGATCTACTACAATTCAGGGAAGTACTGTATAGCATTCTGTAAAGACATATTATTATTTAATTAAATTAACACTTTGTCCAAATATACACATTTGGGGCATATTTACCAGTGGGTTGGTGCAACTAAGCCAAAGCCACATATACCAATCACTTGTGCCTGCCCTGAGCAGTACAGAACTCTGGAGTGCCTTGGGTCCCCTTGTGTTTCTTTTTTGTACCTCCTGCATAATATGCATGCATGGGGTGTGCAGCTGAATGCCAATCTTCCCAAACAATTCTCCCACCTTCTGTATGACAAGCTGACATGCAATGCAAGTGATGCAGCATACAGAGACAGAAGACAGCATACCGGAGGCAGTTGTGACTGGTAGTGTGTGATTCCAACTCTCAGAAGCCAGTTTCATTGCAATACAGCAATTGCACATTTTGTTTTTCACACCTTGTTGCCCTGTCCACCATTGAAAAATTAGTCCATGATGGCTCAGATTTTATGATTGTGTTTTGCCTTTGTGCCTTCACAAGATTTGTTTTAAGATACATTTTTTAAGCAATTCATCCAGGGACTTACAATAGTACACCTACACATACTATATCTATATACCATATCCTAGTATGTTGAGCTCAGGTCATTACTTCTTCATATTTCTTTATTCACAGTTGTTTGTGAAATGTCAAAATGAATTCTAGCAAGTTGGTCTCCAAGCTCATTTGTGTTTGCCTTGTGTTTGAGTAATAATTAGCCCTTGTCTGGTCCATGACGCTTTATCTGTGCCTATTTCTGTGTACTGCCTCTTTCTGCAAGGAGAAAATGTTGAAATTAAACATAGTGAAAAGTTTATGACATGTGCCATGCCACACGCAGGGATTTATCATCTCAAAAGATGAACACACAAGAAGGCAATAATCTCACATATGTGCCATAACCACAGTCATTTCCATAGTCTTTATTCAGAGATATGATGATACGTCTCACACAAAAGCCACAAGTCTCCTGGCATGCAATAAAAGCACATTTAGAATTGATCATTTATTAAATGAACAGCAGCTCTCATATACTAAAGGAGTTATTTACTAAAACTTAAAATTTTCCCATTATTTTATTTAAACAAATTCATCTAAATTCCCATCCACAATTTTACCTTATTTATCAATAAAAATAACTCGAAAAATTTAAAATTTTTCAAATTTGATGCCTGAAAACTCTGAATTTTGCAGATTATTGCCCTGAAAACCACAAATTATTTTGATTATCCTACAAATCCCAGCGCAAATCATGATATCTTCCAGTTGTAAAAGGAACATCTGCCATTGACTTCTACATGACCATGGCAGGTTTGAGATGGAATATTTTCGGATTCAGACTTTAAGGGGCAGATTCCCTAAAGGGCGACTTTGCTAACACTAGCATCTTTTCGCCAGTGTTACCATCAGCAGCGACATCGCCAATTCCCTAACAGGCACAGGTGCCAATTCGCTAGCGAAAGAGACCATCGCTAATGTTCGTTCACACTCTATCGCCAAGCGACTTTTTGCTCTGGCGAAAGGTTGTTACTCCACAAATTCAGTAAAGTGTGAATTGTACTGAACGTTACCTCTTTCGCAATAGTTGGCCACCTCGGACCAGGCGAAGTGCTAAAAAGAAGCTAGATCTGCCTCAATCTTCTGTCACTTACATCATATCCTGTGTGGCGAAAATGCATTTAAGTTCCAAAAACGCTGGCGACATTTCTTTTTTTGAAGCAGAATTGCCTGCAAAAGTCCTGACAAACTTTTTTTGGTTAACCAGACATCTTCACTACGAAATGCTCGCACTGTCAAAGTAACAGTAGCGAAAAGTCGCCAGCGTTTGGCGCCCAGGGCGCAACAGGTACAAAAACACTGGGGGTGCACAGAAGAAACAATAGTTTTTTAAATTTCCTGTAGTAGTCCCATAGCTCTGGTCCCGATGATGAAAATTAGAGTGAATAAAAAGGAGGGGACGGGGGCGACAAACGACAGCGGGCCTAGGGGTGCCTGCTATGTAAATCCAGCCCTGAGTGTAATGGTATTGATTTTGCCACTGGTGAAGTTGTGCGATGTGTGCGAAGCGGTGGCTGCCGACAATTCACCCTTTAGTGAATCTGCCCTTTAGCAGCCTAGGGGTATAATAGATCTTAAAAAAACTTTAGGTTTCTTTTCCACAAAAAAATTGTGGTTTCCCCTTTAAACCCCGACTAGAACAATTTGGGTTTTAGTAAATAACCCCCCTAAGATTTATAATAATATGTAAAATTAATTGCAGCAACACATACCTTTTGTTAAAGCAAATCATGCTCTCCGATCGAGCCTATTCTGGCAGTGCTGCTGTTGGCCACCTCCTAAATAATGAAATATGGTAAAAAAACAACCTTCATTGCTCCCAATACGGCAACCTTTTTTTGTGCATAAGGAACACAAAACATCATCCACTGGCTTTCATTTGTTTGAATTTTTAAAGTGTACACTGTACAAATTAGGGTCACTGGTGTTTATACATTAGTGTCTATCAATAAGATAAATACAGTGGTAATGAGCCTTATGTGACACTTTCTAGAAGTTGATGTTCAGGGATAAAGGAAGTAGGAGGATTAACCTTTTGCTACACTTGATTCATATTTGTCCGCAAACATTACTTTTCACTGGGAGCTTATGACTCTTGGGAAATACAGGGAGGGGGGTATTATGTCTAGCCTCAGTGGCCAGGGAATGTGGTCTGTGGTAGTTGGTAAACCAATTTTTCACATTTCCCCAACGAATAATGTAGGAAAATAGCAAAACTGATTTCCAGAGCTAAACTGACAGCTTTCATTGGTGTGAATCATTGTAAAATGTTATGGGTTCATTATTTCTCAGTCATATTACAGGCTGAGCTGTAATGTACAAACAATGCAGCATTCTAGGGAACCGTTTAATAAAAGGATTTGTTGTTTTCAGTATACAGCATGGCATAGAGAATTGATTATCTGCAATTTCTTATTTGCTCAGAGCCACATAGAATTATCATAATTGTAACATCGAACTTAAAGCAAAAAATGCATCATGAGAATATATGGTCTTATTTTCTGCCTTTCAGTTTGTGCTTGGGTTCTTAAGTGAGCCATTTGTTTCTCTATATATTTATATACAGTTCAACAGACCAATGTAGTATATGTTTGACTATACCTCAGGGTGCTCTGTTATCTTCCACAGACCAGAAACATACCCGGTACATGAATTATCTCCTGATAAAACTCACAGTAGTCTTTGTACAGCATAGTGCATTCATTGTGTGTGTGTGTTTGTTCTTGGGAAGGGATAGATGTTAATGATTTCTGTATACCCTTGCATAATATCTCTGAACTTTATAAAAGGTAATAAAATAGTTTTGTTTAATGTACAGTGCTGTCGAATATGTTGGCTCTACTACCTGATGATTTACAGGGCAGTATTTATATATATTTAATATATATTAGGCCCTCCCCACCCTCCGCCACAGATTTCCATAGGAAATCCAGCGATGGAGCTGAGGGGTAAGGGGCCGAGGAAGAATGTGGAAGTGACTTCATGTGCACGGCAGCAAACGCGAGATGTCAACGTGTACAACGTGTGGCGTCAGAGTGCCAGTGTGTGACATCAGCACGCACAACGTAGGGGCGTGTTTAGGTCCGATGCCTAGGGCGGCATTGGACCTAAATACAGCCCTGATGATCTACATGCAAAACAAAAACAAATTACAGGAGAACTAATGGATTTAAAATCATGCCCATTTTAAAGCAACTGTTGCAGGGGCATATCTGTGGCTGTGAATGCAACACAACCCTTTACTTACCCATGCAATAATAAGGGCAGAGATCCATAGTGTGATAAGCTTGCTGGTGCTCCCTAACCTAACCTGGATTTCTGAATGATTCGCATATAAGGGACATGTATATCTCCATGAAGCACAAGATGTGTAAATTAAAGGACTTGCCTATGTGTTCCGTCACACTCACAGCTCAGTGGAGCAAAAATATTTATGGCAGGGGTTCCAGTGGCAAAAATTGTTGCTTTTAACATAGTGGGTATCTGCAGAGCATCAGTAATTGGCAATAAATGCACAGGGCAGCGGGTATGGCAGGGAAAGATGGGAAATGTAGGCCAAAATAGCAACAGTAACACTTTGTAGGCTGCTAGACCTTCAATTCTTTACTTTCTGTTTATGTACGCCAAGTCTGTGATAAGAGTTGCAAGTTTAAATACAAGGACAGTTTCTTTTAATATATAACCTGGTCCCACAAAATCTATATTGCCCTGGGCCCTTCTCAAACTAAAGACATCCTTTGCCTGAATCCCTATGGGAAAAGGCAAGGAATTTAAATGTTTACATGACTGTGGGAAAATAAAGCGTTCACAGATGTATTCATCAGAGTGACAGAGAAATGGATCACAAACAAAAGCAAATCAAGCACAAGTGTGTCATATTCTGCAACTGCAAGGGCTCCACTAACAGCAGGGATTCCACAATTACATTTCCTCATATTCCCTGTACATTCATAAAAAACAAATGTGCTGTAAAATGCACTGCTTGTAAAGACCAGCCATATTGATTACTATTTATACAGCACCTTCATAAGGGGATACAAACACATACATATAATAATGTTTCACCAAAGTAGATGCATGCACAGTTATAACTACATATTATTGGCAGACAACAAAGGGAGTGCCCTGCTCATCAAAGCTTATAATACAAACAAAAAAACCCATTAGAAACATCAATCAAGACTCTGCTTGTAAGGCCCGGTTATCGATGGCAAAGATACGCTACTTGTGAAAGCAAAAGCGGAACTAGTACTATATAAAGCAATCAAACTTTTCAGCCAAATTTTCCTTTAACAAAGACAAAATAAAAATACACATGATTTGATTTTATTCAAGCTTGTTTTTATCGAATTTACAACTTTTATTGCATTCCCCCAGTGGTCTTTACTTTTTCTAGTAGATTTCGATTTTCCGATATTCTTTAAAGTTTCACTGATGTTTTCTACTGAAAACGATTCACACATGCTTTGAGTCCCAGACTGATGGCAGAAGCAATTGATTGTTCCAAGCTAAAATCGTCACTCATTTTGTTGGTTTAATGCTGGCCACACCCCAACAATCTGGTATGTTCAATACATGAGCATTTTGACCCATACAGTGGGTTTATCACAAATTAGATTATTACTATAAACTGTTCTACAATGAGTAGGATGGGAATTATTTAATATTACTTGTGAACCTCTGTATAATATGTAAGGGATAGAAAAATAACCATTAGTTGCAAAAAACTAAAAACTGTACTTTGACCCGCCAGACATACAGCGCATGATAGTTTTAATATAGACATAGCAAAGCAATCCCCTACCTTAAGCTATATCTCAAAAAAAAATATTAATATGTTACAGATTTGTGTATAGATGTATTAACTGTCTATAACGAGGTCCATTAACAATGCTACAATTTGTATTGCTTATTTCTCTCAGGAGCTCCCATAAAACTCACTGAAATAGATTTGTTTAAGTCAGCGTAACAAGATACATGTGCCTGAAAGAGAAGTCAAATGAGAAGGAAAGGCCATAGTTTAAAGGTGAAGTCATAGGAATGTAAGCTATGTATGATACATTTGCATAATGCCGACACATATGATTATGATATGATATATTGCTACATAAATGCAGATGTTTACAATAAACCAGCACTGCTGTACATTGTCAGTAATCTAAATAGCAGTCTGGGCTTGAAACTGACACACAACTCTGAAGGTGGCCAACTGGCCATAGACGTTACTATTACGATCTTTCCCGGAAAAGATCTTTTAAAGAAAGATTGTTCATTTCAATACACACATGTAGAGCTAAATCGTCGGATATACAGGTAGATAGGGATGTAGCGAACCGCCGCCGATGTGTTCGCGAACGCCGTTCGCGAACACCGGCAAAAAATGCGGACAGTTCGCGAACAGTTCGCGAACTTCGAACATCCGAAAATCGTTCGATTCGAACGATCGAAGGATTTTAATCGTTCGATCGAAGGATTTTCGTTCGACTCGAACGATCGAAGCCATTCGATCGAATGATTTCATTCGATCCAATGGCTTCGATCGTTCGATTCGAACGAAAATCCTTCGATTTTAGCGGTCGAAGGAATCGAATGGTCGAATGGTCGAACGATTTTTGTTCGAATCGAACGCGAACTCGTATTGGCGAACGTTGCGCGACGTTCGCGAACATTCGGCGGACGCGAACAGTCGAAGTTCGCGCGAACTGTTCGCCGGCGAACTGTTCGCTACATCCCTACAGGTAGAAACAAAAGAATTCTACCTGTATCTGACAATTCAGCACTAACAATGGCCGACATTAGGGAACCTTCAAAGGTGCCCAATCAAAATTTTTTCGGCCTGCCGATCGACGAGCCGACTGATATCCAAGACTTCTGCCTATATCGGTCGGCCTGTCTCCCAATACACGCACCAAATATCGTATGAAAAATTTTTCATAGGCGCCTTAATACTGTAGCCCCTACTGTTATCACTATTTTGCCTGTGATTTTATTTGGTTGTGACTTATACTACAGGACCATTCGTTTTTATAATTAAGTGAGTCACGTGACACACATTACATCACTATGCGCTGATTATAATGACATATTTTACAGCAGGAGTGCCCATACTCTGCTTTTAGTGATATTACCCCATTATGATCTACATCCATAAAAGCATATTCAGCATTCTGTTCCATGGAAAATATTACTTAAATATTATATTGATTTATGAGACAGTTTGTATTTTTATATTTAGCAAACAACTACGGTAATAATCTTAATGTAATAAATATCTGAATAAAACAGGAAGGGAGATTTAGACAAGCTGTTTGTCGACAGTGTCTTGAGATCTACTGATCACCAGCTAAAGGTCTACTGGTAGATTTCGATCTACCTTTTGGGCACCCCTGTTTTACAGGAAGGATAGTCATGGCTTTTGTGTATTTTATTAGATGAATGGCACCATGAAAGAGAAGAGATACAAATATTAGTTGGTGATTAGATGTGATAATTATGATGATAATTTCCTGAGTTTAAAAATATATAAAATAGATACCTTTACTCCCCTTAATTAATCTGTGTCAGTAAATAACTCAAAAATACTACCAAGACAAATATGAAGTGATAAATTATGAGCAAATACCTTGTGTATATAAGGCCATAAAAGACAGTATTATTACCATGCCATAGCACCAACATATTCCATAGTGCTTTACAAAGATTATACATAAGGAAAAACAGCTGCACTCACTTATTGGAGAAAATTCCTTGGTGCACACCACAGAAAAGTCACGAATATTTGAAATATGGTGAAAAGTAAAGTTTATAAATAAATAAATTAATTAATAAACTTTATTTCTTTTCATCATATTTCAAAGTTCCGTGAGTGCCTTGCTTCATATGATATATATATATATATATATATATATATTATTATTATTATTAATAAACAGTAGGAGTGGTAGAACTGAACATTTTCTAGACAATCAGAAAGCACAAATATACAGGGATCTCTGAGAATATTTTAGTCAAAGAATAGTGACAACAGTCTGGCCATATTTCAGAGCTGCAGGCACAATAGATGTGCAATTGCCTGTGTACCATCCCAAGAAACCAGATGTTGCTGCTTTATTATTGCAAAACCAAACATATGTTACCTGGTAAGGCCATATTTACCCTGGAGTAAGGCCTTGGGTACTTCAGTTAACACAAGAATAAATACACCATTTTCAACTATATTTTGATCAGTAAAAAAAAACTATTAACAGTGACAACCATGTATACAATACAACAAAGGACTATCATTAGTCACTGTACCTTTATTCAAATTGGGATGGTTGTAACAATGGCAGGTTGCAGGTACAGAACAGGCTTATAAATACATTTGTGTTAAAATATGAGTGGGCTCTGCAATACAATCTTGCCTAGCTGAGGCATTTGAGGATGTGTAATACCAGCCTAAGCACCATGCCCCGGCATAAGAAATACATTAGCAACAAGCAATGCCTAAGTAATACTCTGAATACATGTTAAAGGGGTAAATCACCTTAAAATCCATTTTAAGTGTGATGTAAACAGAGCTATTCTAAAACAAAGTGGAAAGGGTATTCATTTTTGAGTTTTCGATCTTTTGTCCTGGAGATGTCTGACTTGGGATTTTAACTGCTATCTTGTTGCTAGTGCTCAATTGCCCCAGCAACTAGACATGAACTGAGATGGTGATGAATCGTAGTGGGACTTTATACAATTATAAGCAATAAAAAAAAATAAGAAAAACGTATAAACTTACATCTTCACCTTGACAACCAGACAGCATTTTCAGCACCAGACCAGAAAAAGCCAGAATATTAAAAAAATAAATAAATAAATAAAATAAAATTTAAAAAAGCATATGAATTAAAAAGTCATTGGAATAGGTCATACAAAAAAAACACACTTTCATGCATCATTATTTACTTAGAGGTAATAAACAGATTAGAAACTATCCATATATTTCCTCTACTAAGGTATCAAAAGCAATAGCACAGACTTTGATGTATTTTATGTGCTACCCAGCAGCCAGTGAAGCAGAAAGTCTCAGCTGTAACAAAGTTTGGCACCAACACACTAGCCTATACCTGCACCATCCTGTGCAATTTAATTGGCGTTCAGCATGCTGATAAATGAATTGATTTAATGACACAATATACTTGACATATGCAGGACTCTCCAGAGGAATACGATTCACTTCTGCATTTCATGTATTGACACTGTGCAGATGCCATCACTGTTCTTCTACTTCCAACAGCTGTGCCCCAGCCAGTGGCATCAACAGAGCCAGTGCAAGCTGACAACTTGTACCAAACCAAACCAAAATAAAATGGACTTTACCCCCTTAGTGACACTTAAATACTCAAAAAATCATATATAAATACAAGGCATTATTTATTCCCACAAAAATTCTGCCGGCACAGTTAAAAAATCATAGCCCATAAAACCATCAGTGCCAATTCTACGAGGGGCCCTCATCTTGAATATTGCATTACACAGTAGGCAAAACAGTAATTAGCAGAATAACTTATAAATTATTATGTGTGACTTAATCATAACATTAGTATATTTTCATTCCCGGTTATAATTAACATAAAAAACACCGTTATAGTGCCAAAGTGCTTGATAAAGTTTATAACTGCTCATACTACAATACCACTGTATTGAGTGAGTTAGCTTGGATCATAGAATATGGAGTTAACATTTATAAATAAATTGCAGCCTTTCAAGTGTAACATGCGCTTCCTCTTCCATTGGAGCGTTGCCTAATGAGAAATCAACACATTGACTGCATTTTTGTGGGGTAAAAACACAGAAATATATGTTTACCCCCCCAAACCCAAACCCAAACAGTTTGGTGGCCATTGTTCATAGGTTTACCAAATTATCTGGCATTTAGAGGCCCCAAAATGAAGTTAGCGCATACAAATAGTCCTGTGGGTAACTTCAGCTAATGAAAGATCAACACATTGACTGCATTTTTGTGGGGTAATAACACAGAAATATATGTTTACCCCCCAAACCCATACATTTTTGGAAAGTACACATTCTACAGAATCTAAAATGGGTACCCATGCCTTTCTGCCCCAAACTACTGAGTCGCAAGGCTTTGCCAAATTTGGCGGTTTTGGTGAATTATCTGAAAATTGCCTCAAAGCTTCAACTTTCCAGCATGTATCATTACCAGCATAAAGCATCCTAAATATAAACATAGGGGTCTGCTAAACAGTTTGATGCCCAATGTGCATAGATATACCAAACTATGTGGCGCACAGAGACCCCCAAATGACAATATGTATAGACATTTTCACGGCTGACGCGCTGGCTGCTGCAATATAACCACCCGGTGTGTGTATTATGCGACATTAGATCACCTAACAGTACAGAGACCCCAGAAAACCATATATTTTCAGAAAGTACACATTCTGACGAATCCAATATGGGTAAATATGTGTTCCTACTGCAAACTGCCAAACTGCAAAGCAATGCTGAACGTAACGGTTTTTATCAAATTTCTGAAAATCGTCACAAAGCTTGAATTTTACCCCATTATATGCCCCACATTTTGTAATTTATCAGCATAAAACATCCTAAATATGAACGCCAGGGGTCTACTGAACACTTTGATGCCCAATATGCATAGATATACCAAACTATGTGGTGCACAGAGACCCCCAAATGACAATAGTGTATATACATTTTCACGGCTGACGCACTGGCTGCTGCAATATAAACACCTGGAGGCCGATTCACGAAGGGTCGAATATCGAGGGTTAATTAACCCTCGATATTCGACTGGGAACTAAAATCGTACGACTTCGAATATCGAAGTCGAACGATTTTGCGCAAATCCTGCGATCGATCGATCGAAGGATTTTTCGTTCTATCGAACGATTAAATCCTTCGAATCGAACGATTCGAAGGATTTTAATCCAACGATCGAACGAAAATCCTTCGATCAAAAAATCACAGGCAAGCCTATGGGGACCTTCCCCATAGGCTAACATTGACTTCGGTAGCTTTTAGCTGCCGAAGTAGGGGGTCAAAGTTTTTCTTAAAGGGACAGTACTTCGACTATCGAATGGTCGAATAGTCGAACGATTTTTACTTCTAATCGTTCGAATTCGATCGAATTTAACCAATTCGATGGTCGAAGTACCCAAAAAATACTTCGAAATTCGAATTTTTTTTTATTCGAACCCTTCACCCGAATTTCGTGAATCGGCCCCCTGGTGTATGTATTATGCGACATTAGACCCCCCTAACAGTACAGAGACCCCAGAAAACCATATATTTTCAGAAAGTACACATTCTGACGAATCCAATATGGGTAAATAAGTGTTTCTACTGCAAACTGCAAAGCAATGCTAAACATAACGGTTTTTATCAAATTTCTGAAAATCGTCACAAAGCTTGAATTTTACCCCATTATATGCCCCACATTTCGTAACTTATCAGCATAAAACATCCTAAATATGAACGACAAGGGTCTACTGAACACTTTGATGCCCAATATGCATAGATTTACCAGACTATGTGGCGCACAGAGACCCCCAAATGGATATATAGTAGATAAAATTTACATAGGCAAAACAAAATAACACAGAACAGTGTGAAATGCAAATAAATAACCAAAAACTAATAAAAACACAAAAATCAATGCTTTTTTTTTCACACTAGTGTAATCGGCCACCAGAATTACCGTTTGAATATTTTAGCTGGGCCAAATCGATTATACGGACAGAAACAAGTGAACAACACAAATGCAGAGCTGAAAATGCAATAAAATGGCTAAAAATTCAATAAAATGGCTAAAAAAATAACCAAAATTGGCACCAAAATACCCAAAATTGCAATATAACCACCAAAATAACATACAAAAGCTATTGCACAGTACGGTTAGCGAATACGCTATTCGGAACGGCAATAAAACATTTTTTTTAGCCAAAAAAGAGGCGATAAGAAAAAAAAAAGCCACAAAGCCATATATGTACATATGCGTGTGCACAACGGGTAAATTGCATGTTATTTGTATGTGTGCAAGTTTACATGGGTGCTGTGAGTGTGTGTGACCCCCCCAATCCCCAAAAATCTATGTGTGAGTGTGTGTAAGTGTGAATGTAAGTGTATATTACTGTAATAAGTGTGTGTTGGTGTGTTTGTGTGTTTTTGTGTGTGAAAATGTTACACTTACCTGGGGCAGATGCATCAGATCGATTATAAAGGGCCCCACGCAGCAGATCTCCAGCTCCAACGGTCATCAGGCGGGGGGGCGGAATTGAAGTGCAGGCAGCAGCAGGACGCATAGGAAACGCGTCCCTGCTGCTGCTTTGGGGCCCCTGGGCGATTGCGCCCCAGGGGCCACTCGATCCCCTGCTCTGCTCGTTGCCTAAGGGCAGGGGATCGTGAAGGAACCCCCTCCGCTCGCAAACCCGGAAGTGCTGCATAACGTAGAATCTATGATCTGTGGCACTTTGGTCCTTTGATCCACATAAGTAGATTCTACGTTCTGTGGCACTTAAAGGGTTAAACATAGCATTGCTGGGGCAGTACTGGTCAACAGGGAATAAGTGCAATGATATAAGAGAGGGGTGGGTTGTCCTATAAGGGCAGAGACAGACGCGAAGTTTTGTAGAGATTTTGTCGGCCGTCGACTAATCGCCTCTTCTTCGGTGGACAAATCTCCCCAAGAAGCATACCAGCCAGCTAGAATTTAAATCTCTGGTGGGATGGCGCTCGGAGCAATTAGTTTTCCAAGGCCAATGTTTCCTTGTGAGGCAACTTCACCAGGCGACTAATCTCCCCCAAATAGCATTGTGTGCCTCTACCTTAAAAGGGGCAGAGTTGTGAGAAGGGGGTGGGTTGGGTGTGTAAGCAGAGTTACAGAGCTGTCTGTTCAATAAAGGATTGTTGTGGGCCAGGGTCAGAATGACTGGAGATTACAAGTTTACCAGCACAAAAATTGCTGGTAAATTTTTAATACCAGGCCAGACCTTAGCTGGTATTTAAGTGGCTAAATGGCAACCCTAGTAAAATGCCCTATGCATGTTAAGTGACTCCTGTTTACAGCAGTTTGCAAGACTGATGCAATGTCAGGCATATAGGGAGTTTACACACCACATGACAACCTTTGTTGAACAGTTAAAGGGAAAACTACACAGTACTGCAGTTCATATTTAACTAAAACCACTGATTAGTCATAGAGGCAGTCCCTGGGTAAAGCTGGCCATAGACGCATAGATCTGATTGTATGAATCGAGGATTTGTCTGATTTTCGGAACATGATTCGTACGATCGGATATTTGCGTCTATGGCCAGCTTGTAGGTTTATTCTTAAGTTGAATTTGTATGTAAGTTGAAACATACAGTAAACATTTACTTAAATGCAACAAGACAGATGTCTTAACATTCTGTGCTCAGCAATTGACAACACATGACAGAGGGGATTGGGACATGTAATTTATTAAAGCTAAATGCTAATAAAGGCCAAGCAAACCACAGTATGTATTAGCCTCTGTTTGTAAGTATGAGTTGTATGTAAGGCGGGTGTATGTAACTCAAGCACTCCTTGCATTTCCCACATACTTTTTTCTCCATACGTTTTTGCACTGAAAGCACTGTGGCAAGTAATCATTGGCATTATTGGGCTTTCTTACCACCACTGCACTTGTCTGTTCAACTAACCTTATGTCACCAGGGTGCTGCTGATCCAGTCCTGGATTTGTTAAAAACCTAACTAATATTCAACACCAGTAGTAACATGAAATAGGTTCTCAAAAATGCCCAGAGTGAATCATTGGTTGACGTCTTTGTTACTGCAGCTGTGGTTTTCCTTTCCCGCAGACTTGCTGGAGCACAGCTTAGTAGAAACAGGGTGTAACCCCTGTGCAAGTTAAGAAGCAATATACAATAAGATAAAGGCTTGGATCTGAAGGAGAGTTCAAACAGCTATAATATACTGCTGATGATTTCCTGTGTCTTTAAAACTAATCAGTGTCTCCTTGATCCTGCTGAGAGGCTTCTGGACAATTTTAAGGGTCACACCAGGCGACTGCCAAAATGTCAGTCCAATTAGCCTTTGTTTTATTTTGGAGAAAAACAAAACATTTTTCTTTGTGTAGCACTTCTGGGGGATTTTCTTTCTTGCAGGTGGCAAAATAACAAATTTGAGTAACACATGTGAAAGCGAAACCATTCAGGTAATGTCTGGAGTAGTAGGTGTTGCCCCACACAACACAACAATACTATAATTTGGAATTGTACATTTTCCCCTTTGTTTGAATGTAGTGTAAATTTAGAATGATGAAAAATCTCTGTAAAGTGCTTATAATATATCATTGCCATATATTTATATACAGTACAAACCCAATTTTGTTTTTCAGGGGACCAGAAAAAAAAGTAAAATCAAGGCATGATCAGGTATTCTACATTATATATTGGACCACCAGAAAATGGTGTAAAAGTGAGGGTACACTTAAAATCAGCATATGCATTTGCACTGCTTTCTGCCAGCAATTACAGTGATATGGTAGAGTTCAGTGAATGTCAGCGGCTCTGGGAATGTACAGCACCCATTAAGAAAAATACATCTTTATTTTATTTAAGGGAAAATCATGCGACTTTCATACTCTGAAAAAATAGTTTGAACTGTGTTAAATTAGTGCCCAAAGTAGCAAGAAAAGCAGCTAGTAATGTGTTATAATAATACTACAGTTTTTAGACCAGAGCCAGAATTAAAGAAAGGGCCCTTTATAAAAACAAGAGAAACTTTTCTACAGAAATGTGATTATTAATCAAATTGTAATAAATATAAATACTAAAGTGATATTAAATAGAAATTATTAGAATTTATGAATATTAAGAGTTGCCCCTAATGAACAGCCAGTTGTGAGCAGGGCCCTCCCCCTATAAGAAATAATTTACTTAGACCCCTGGCAAGAAATGTATGGGTATTTAAGTATGCAAAAGAACACTTCTGTCTGCAGTCTGGCTGTGCTTTGCACCTCGCAGCAAATAAAAAAATCCAATGTGAGGTGCAGAGTGTGGTGACAGTGGATACAATGCAGTTTGTCCTTACCAGCTGCCATAGGGAAGACCCCAATGTGGCTTGCACTGCCTAAGTGCAAGGATGCCTAGGTGTCACCCCCACCAACTCCTCATGAATACTTTGCTGCAGAATGCTGGTAGTACTGTATCCATGGGATGAGCCAAGGGCTCTATGCTCAGAATGTGCAGAGATCTGCAGTAATTCATCTAGTATGGAAGGTAGAATACAAAGTGTGAAACCCAGCAGATTGCACCCATTTTACACTTTACCTTCCTTCAGCAATATTCAGTTGTAACTATGGTCATCTATTCTGGCTGGGCAGGCAGCCCCATGCTCCCCATTAAAAAGGTTGATAAATTGCGTGTATGGCAAGCTTATATTTGAGAATTATGCTGTTTCCCGTGGTAAGGCTACACAGTTCATTAAAATGATTTTACATTTTCTCAGGTACAACTGGATAGATGTCAGAGTCTATTAATGTTCTGGCAGGTTTCTTTCTTGAATTCTGATCTAGCTAAAGCCTTACGAGAAGCTGCTAGGGATGTAGCGAACTGTTCGCCGGCGAACTAGTTCGCGCGAATTTCGACCGTTCGCGTCCGTCGAATGTTCGCGAACGTTTGGGAACGTTTGCATTTTGAGTTCGCGTTCGATTCGAATAAAAATCGTTCGACCATTCGACCATTCGAATTCCTTCGACCGCTAAAAATCGAACGATTTCCATTCGTTCGAATGATTTTCATTCAATCGAACGATTTTAAAACGTTCGATCGTTCGATTCGAATGAAAATCCATTGATCGAACAATTAAAATCCTTCGATCGTTCGAATCTAACGATTTTAGCGAGGGTTCGAAGTTCGCGAACTGTCCGCGAACATTCGCATTTTTTGCCGGTGTTCGCGAACGGCGTTCGCAAACACCAAATCGGCAGTTCGCTAAATCCCTAGAAGCTGCCAGTGGCTCCATGGCCATAAGGTGGAACAAACCTGTCTGCTTTTGAGTCTGCAGAGACACCATTTGGATGCTTTGATAATTCTGTAAGCTCAGGCCACCTCAAATGCCTTGGGAAAATAAAAATAACATGCATGACAGTCTAATTACTGCAACATATGGAATATTCATTGTGCTTTTCACCCCTGAATAAATTGTGCCAAATTAAATTTGTTTGAGGATTTTTTTGATCAGTACAGCCTTCAAATAGGATCTTCAAATAACCGCTCCTGAATAGTCTAATTGGTGACTTTTCTGCTGCATTAAAAGTGCCACTATCCATCACCCCAATGGAATGTATTGTCTCTGGATACATGAATTAGTGTCAGCGTAGACATCTAATTTTGTGTCAATTGTATCTTCCCAGTGACAAGAGTCATTTCCAGACATAGGTTAAGAATGCATGGAGTTTAGTTCATTGTTTGCATTTGGGGTGCCTGCCCTAAGCTACCAGCAGAACACTGTTATACTGTATACTGATCCTGCTCATTGCATCTAGAGCGATTAGGGATCATTAGAGAAGCTCTGCACTTCTTATAGTTCTAAATAGGTCTTTGGTGGGATCCTTGTGCATAATATGGTTTTGGACATTCATAAGAAAATTTTAGAACCCTGTTTGTCTGTAAAGCAAGCTATAGACATGTCTACTAGAAAAAAAGAAGGACTGGAATATACAGTACTATATATATTAAAAGTCTCAAAGTTCACTTCAGGTCTAACAACTCATAGGTTTTAGGGTTTAGTCAGTTGACCAATAAATGCAACCTCCCAATTGATTGTTTGAACTACTAGACCTGGAGTAATCACTGCACCTTAAATTGTATATTGTGCACCAGGTCTAGTACCCCATATCAACTGGTGATCAGTAAATTTCACTTGCAGACATATTGGTCTGGGCTTCTAAACATAATGCAAACTTTGGAGATTTTCCCAAAGGTACTGAATTACTATTCCCTTACATACAGTAACTGTGGGCCCACAGGCAATTGAGTTGTGGAATTCTCTCCCTAAAGCAGGTATAATAAATAATTTTAAGAAAGAGTTGTAAGCCTTTTAGCAGGGGAAAAATTACAATAATGCTGCTTTTAATTTAGAACAAACAATGCTAATCCAGGGACTCATACAAACCAAAGTGCTCCTCTTTCCCCCACCTCTCCTGTTGCGTCTGCCCGGTGCTGGTCGGCACCTCTCCCACTATAGTAATCAGGAATTGATACCAAACACACTATGGCTAGTGTAGCGGGGTTAACCCCTGCATGTTTATTTGCTTATTTTTATTTGCGTCAGTGATGTAACATTTCGGGGGCGTGCCCCTTCATCAGACAATCCAAGGACTCACCCATACTGGAATAATTTAGCTATTGCTGTAAATTTAAGAGTCTTGAAGATGGATTTTTTTTTTCGATGATCAGCTTATATAGGCATGGGACCTGTTATCCAGAGAGCTTGGGATCCGGGGCTTTCTGGATAACAGATCTTTCCACAATGTGGTGCTACAAAATTATATAAACATTAAATAAGCCCAATAGGCTGGTTGTGCTTCCAATAAGGATTAATTATATCTTAGTTTGAATCATGTACAAGGTACTGTTTTAGGAGACAAAGGAAATCCTTTTAAAAAATTTGGATAAAATAGAGTCTTTGGGAGATGGATCTGTGTCTCAAGTCAACCTCAACTATATTTTAATGACCCCCCCCCCTATTTTTCCACTATTGAACCTTTACTCCAGAGATGGCTACATGTTTCGACAGAAGTTACTTAGCTGTAATTCAAAATATTGACGGTAAAACTGTTCAACATTTCTGGATCCTACAAGAATGATTTACAAATGAGGATTGTATGGGAATGCTAAGATAGCTATTAAAGCAGAAATGCACCTTGAATGGATAATGGAATTACTGAGGCCAAATAACGTAAGGCCATCCATATTCCTTTCATTGAAGAGTGTAGCTCAGTGGATTATTACAAACTAGGATAATGGAAATGTATATAACGCATGTCAAAGGCATTATGCTCTCAGATTTAACATGATTTGAAATCTGTGATGTCACTGTATTATGAGCATATAATTAAGTTGTGATACCATTCGTTCTGCAACACAACAAATGCTAGAAGACACCATATCTAACAGAGAACTCTTGGGTCAAAGAAAGGAAGCATCAATCAAGACTCCATTTTCTCAGAGCAAATGCCTTCCAGGTTTTCTTATCAATCCCTCTGGTCACAGAAGCAGTCAGCTAATGAATCAGAATAAAAGCTGGTTACCAGATGTCCTGCCTTATTAACACACACACTGCTCCTTGCAATGGCATTCCCCAAGCAATCTGTGCCTCGTACACTGCTAAACATGCATTGTTTTAGTGAAAGCCCCTTTGTTCTTATTCTGCACATTATTTAAAAGAGTGATGGAACAGTGGGGAAGAAGATATATAAAAAACTAATAACATCGACAACAACAACATACTAATAAATCTGAGCGAAACGCCCACATTTTCCAAATAAAACTTCTCTTTAAAGTCTAGTAACCCTAGTAGCTATTGTTAACATCTAGTAAAGAGAAATATGCAACCCTAATTTCAGTAGCTGCAAGAACATCAGGGGAGGGTTAAAAATTAGTCCAAGTGATGTCACAGCAGAGACCTGTTCCAACTGGGTGCTTGGTAGTCTCAAATAAATGAATGCCCAAGAGAGAGAAGTGTGCATACATGGTGCTGGTTAATTCTTCAAATATCATTAAAAGATATTCATTGCAAGATATACTTCTTTCATATTGTCCTGTTACAAATATTTTTGTAACCATGTTGATAATAGTATGAATAGGTGGTAACTTGTTCAAGACACGTACAGTATGAAAAATATTCTCAATACATAAGCAATGCTAGAAAGGGAATATTTTATTGCTTGCTAAATAGGTACTTACTGCAGGACACTGTGACTCCTTTAGCTAGCTGGTTTCCATTAAGAGCTTTGCCCATGCACCAACAACCATAAAAATCTATATATCCAGCATATTATTCTTTTCTTTCCAGTCGTTTTTTTAACATGATTGTTGCCCTTTGAGTTAACTTTTAGTGTAATGTAGAGAGTGATATTCTGAGACAATTTGCAAATGCTTTTCCGTTTTTATTACATGTGGTTTTTGGGTTATTTAGCTTTTTATTCAGCTGCTCTCCTTTGCAGTCTGGTTGCTAGGGTCCAAATTACTCTAGCAACCATGCATTGATTTGAATAAGAGACTGGAATATGAATAGGGGAGGGTCCGAATAAAAAGATGTATCAATAACAATAAAGGCTTTACAGAGAATTTGTTTTTAGATGGGGGTCAGTGACTTCCATTTGAAAGCTGGAAAGAGTCAGAAGAAGAAGGCAAATAATTAAAAAACTAAAAAAAAAAAATATATAAAGAAGACCAATTAAAAAGTTGCCTAGAATTGGCCATTCTATAACATATCAAAAGTTAAAGGGGGAACTATTGCAAAAATTAAAATTGAATATAAGCTTCAGCATACTGAAATAAGAAACTTAGTGGATACAATCAATCCAATATTCTGCATTGTTTCTGAAATAATCAAGTTTATCTTTACTATCCCTCTCTCCATTCTGTCTTCTTGCAGCAGTTGGGTGTCAGATAGTCATTGATAGTTAGATCCAATATATCTTATAGGGGGGCTTCCTTTCCTAGCAGATGAATTAGAGCTCACTCAAATAACTGATTCCAGTACAAATGAAATCTAACAAAATAACTGCCTTTTACACAAATCCTGCATGTAAAGAGACATGGGGGCACATTTACTTTACTTGCTCGAGTGAAGGAATAGAATAAAAAATACTTCAAATTTCGAAAATACTTCGACCATCGAATTGGCTACTTCGACCTTCGACTACGACTTCGACTTCAAATCGAACGCTTCGAACTAAAAATCGTTCGACTATTCAACCATTCGATAGTTGAAGTACTGTCTCTTAAAAAAAACTTCGACCACCTACTTCGCCACCTAAAACCTATTGAGCATCAATGTTAGCTTATGGGAAGCCTATGGGGAAGGTCCCCATAGGCTTTCTAGCAAATTTCTGATCAAAGGAATTTCGTTCAATTGATGGATTCGTTAATCGAATAGCGGTAAATCCTTCGACTTCGATATTCGAAGTCGAAGGATTTAACTTTGATAGTCGAATATCGAGGGTTAATTAACCCTCGATATTCGACCCTTAGTAAATGTGTCTGGTGATTTTAATAGAGGGAGCTCTAATACATCATCTAGGCAAAAGGAGCCCCATTATAAGATATATTCGATCTAACTGTCAATGATTATCTGACACCTAACTGCTGCATTTTCGCGTTAGTTCCCCTTTAACTACCCTTTTAAGTGGTCCTTTTTCACAAACACTATGCCTGGTGTGATGGTCCTCCTCAAATAAAAAAACAACCTACCTAACTCAGCAAGAAATTCTGCACACTCATAAATATAATGATATTTTTATTACCAACATACGTGTATTCCCCAATCCCAACCCTACTGGAATTTACAATCTAAAGCCCCTATCTAATACACATATGGGCAATTTAACTGCCTGCATGTTTTGAAAGGAAGCCAGAATACCTGGAAGAAAAACACATACAGGGGGATGGAATAAAGCAAAGAGAAAAACAATTCACATCTCGTAATATTGTTCCTCAAACTGTTATTGCATTGCGAATTTTAATTTAAGAAGTGCTTGAAGGTGTCGTAATCTTTTGGAGCAAAAATAACGACTTTTTCAGTAAGAAGTTTTATTACATTTACTGCGCATTGGCGCAAAGGGTCTTCCACTGTCGGAAGTGGTCGCTAAACAGTTGCAAAAGCTATATTAATTCACACAAAGACAGACATTCCCTGGCTGCAACTGAAACTAGGGAACTAACTAACATTGTGCCATTGTGCTGTACTTTACCCAGGTTCACTTGGTGTTAGAAGTGAGAAAGTTGTCAAATCTTAGCAGCACCTGTGAATACATTATAAAGAGAGGTAATCATGATTTTACAAAAGGGAAAACTGATGACTTTGATGGTGAGCCAGATTCATTAATAATCTGACAGGCGATTGCCCAGGAGTCTTGGTCAAGTGGTGGAGGCATCTGCGTAAGTTGTACAATTAATATTTTACTGCTAGAAATGCTGTCAGCTAATCATGATTTGATTTCTTTCAGTCTGGCTCCATCAAAGCTTTGGTCTAGATTATTCTCAGTAGACTCATCGCCACTATTTTATTTATGAAATGTAGAATTAATATGGCCAGAAAGTTTTTGCCCATGTTGATACTTGCAGTGAAGAAGTGCAATGCATTCACCTACGTTTCACATCTGATTACTACTGGCCATCAGCCTGGAAGAAACACTTAAAGGAAAAATGTACCCTGCAGACATTTATATTTACTTTTGGGTATTTTGGAATGCTTTATTATTGTTCTTCTGGAAAATAATGCCACAGTGTCAAGGTAGATGACAGAATTCTTGCTCAGCTTTGCCAAACAATTTTGTCTGAATGCTGCATGGGTAACACTCTTATGATGTCCCCTAAGAATAGCTTTTACTTTATTTGCCTTAGAGCTACAGAGTCATAGTTTTACACTGGCAACATAAACTATATCAGTAAAATGTCCTTTTTTTACAGTAAAATGTACATTATGGAAAGAGTATCATAATTTTTCCCCTTTGCATTTTTATTTACATGATTTCTTGTGCGGTCCATCTCTGCTCCTCATGTGCCTATTATTAGTGAGGACTGAAATATGGCCTTTGGCAATTACTACAACAATCCTCTTACTAGTTTATGGTGCTCCCTAGAAAGATCAACAAAAGTCTGCTGACCATGTGGGTCAAATTTATCAGTAAATAGACTCTATTTTTAGCTAGGTAAAAACTTTTTAAGAAACTGGTTGTTAATAACAATTACAATGGCATGTACAGCGGTACCTTGTCTCTAAACAATGCTGACATTATATATATAGTCCAAAAGTAGCCTCTACAAATGCACACAGCAGAGTCTTAAATCGCGACTGACTGGTTACAAAGCAACATTCAGAACTCCTTTGTAGCCCATGTCATTACTTGTGTGTCACCTCTGTGAAAGTGTTGGAGGTGACACATAAACACATGAAAACTAATATTGAATTACCAGCCATTATTCTATTTTTATTAATATTATTATTAATAATAATTATAACATGTATTCTTAGAGCACCAACATATTCCGCAGCTCTGAAAAATGAATGGGTTTATACAAAGAACGTACATAATTATACACATTGCGGCCAGTAACTGATACAAAAGGTGAAGAGTGACCTGTCCAAAAGAGCTTGCAATCTTAAAGGAGAAGGAGTTGAGACACAAGATGTGAGAGTGGGCAAGATCAGAAATAAGCAAGTTGAGAGGTGTAGCAAATGGTAATAATTTAGTAGCTAAACAGAAAGAGGCTTCTCTAAATAAATCTGTTTTAAGAGAAAGGTTGGGAGAAAGTTGGACAGAGTGTGGGCTAGAATTCCAGAGGAGGGGTGCAGCCCCTTGAATGCGAACATGTGAGGAGGTAATGAGAGAAGAGTTGAGGAGCAGGCCAGTAGAGGAACGTAGTAAGTCATTAGGGGAGTATAAAGAGATGAGTATAGGTGGGTGTAGGATTGGGAGTAGTTATGAACTGCTTTGAATGCCAGGGTCATTTATTCTGAAAGGTAGTGGAAGCCAGTGTAGGGATTGTCAGAGTGGCGTGGCAAAGGAGGAGCGGTTGCTAAGGTGTATAAGCCTGCCGGCAGTGTTCATTATAGTCTGGAGAGGTGACTGGCGGGGAAGGGCAATTAACAGAGAGTTACAGTAGCACAGATGTGATATGATGAGAGAGTGAATAAGAATTTTGGCAGCATCTTGGGTGATAAATGATTGTATTTTGGATATGTTCCTTAGGTGAAAGTGACATTATTTTCAGTCAGCTACCAAATTTTAACTTTTTTTGGCAGGATAGCTTAAGAAAAGGGCAAAGAGGTCCAGAAAGTACAGTACAGTGTTAAATGTAATGCCCCTATGACATTAAAAAACACTATGGACAATATACATTGTATATATACAATATTAACTGTATGTAATTAGAGCATGGGAGGAAACCTTATAACCCAGTGGAAACCCTCACAAACACATAGAAGACATACAAACTGGTTGAAGACAGTGCTCTGATTGTAATCAAACCTAGGACTCTCATGGCTGCAATGCACCAATACTCTGCATAAACATATATTTCACTGATTTCTCAAAGGACAGCACAAAGTGTAAGTGCAATGGCACATGGGATTACTTTAGGTGCATTAAGTGCTGCCATTTTAGTAGCACAAAATATGCAAAGCCTCCCATAGTCATGGATGTAACACACTTGAAATGCACTCATGTCAGCACTTTTTGGGAAAAAGTATATGTGTATGTTTCCAGTCTACTATCATCTGATAACCACTAGGGATGACATTAATGTTTAAGGTGTTCTGCTGTTAGCACTGTGCTCAGAGTGACTGAAGTATACTTGTGTCTCAATGTGAAAGATCTTGAATAAAACTATTATATTACCAGTACAGTGGCAGGAAGAGATTTCCCCAAAGCAGAGGTGTTAAAAAAGAGTTTTTTCTTCATCATTTATTAAACCTCGATGCTGTTAAAAGTCCAAATAAAAAAGTACTCCATCTCAAACCTGCTGAGATAATGTAGAATGACAGATATCCCATTTACAATTGGAGGATATTATGATCTGCACTAGGTTTCATACAATAATCCGATTAAATCACGGTTTTCTGGCGATAGAGTTTTTGGGCGTCAAATCTGAACAAATCGTACAATGTGGATGTTTTCACGATTTTATCGAGTCTTTTCATGCACCAGTTTTTGTTTGAGTAAATGTATTTATTAATATGGTAAAAAAGTGCACTGGACTTTGGTCAAAGTGGTTATAAGAAAATAGTGAGGAATTAGTAAATCCGAAAAGTGTTCGAGAAATTTTTGTTGTTGAACTTGCAGAAGGTCAAGAAGAATAAAAAAATAGAAATGCTTTGCAGAGATATAACTTTTTACATATACAGTAAATGCTGACCATTATAAGATGTAAGAGGGTTCTGCTTGCTTGCAAGAGCTTACAATCTCAACTTTTTTCCCTAGAATATATGACTGAGCATTGTATGGAATTTACATTTTTTTCAACATTTAGATGGAGTTCCCCTTTAAGTTTAGTAGCATTCCAGTTTAAAAGTGTGACAAATTAGTGACTATCCATGTAGTCTGCCCATCCCAGATCCATGCGCTAATCTAGTGCTCATGTCGCAACAAATAAAAGCTTATAAGGTCATAAAGTGCAAATCAGTATCAGAGAAGAAATGCGTGCCCAGTGCATGTTTCCCTCACATGGCTTACATTTCCATCATTTGGCACTTATTTCAGTGACAGAATCACATGATTTATGTTCCTTTCTTTCCCTGTGGAAACTTCATTAAATCATGTACTGTAATATGTTTTACCAACCGCTACATTTCTTATAAGGACTGTGTGCAATTTTGCAGTTACCTAGTAGCTGAGGTTCCTGCTTGCTGACTGCAAAGGGCAATTGGACCATTCCCTGGATCAACATTGTGCTCTTCAGTAGCTTTGCATTTTCTCACTTGATAAAAATGCATGTAATATTTCTAACTGCTTCAGGAAAAACAAAACTTTCCTTCAGATGGAACCTCCTTTCTTTTAATCTCAAAAGAATGATCTGCAGGCGAATAAAGTATCATAGAGGTTTTTGTATGGTTCACCTCTATATATATAAATGGATTTATACATAGTTATATCTCTTCAGAGAAATGAATAAACTTCTTCAGTTACACCAAATCTTTCCAAAAAAGATTGTTCGTTTCAATATACACAAGTAGAGCTGAATCCTCAGATATACAGGTAGTAACAATAGAATTCTACCTGTTTCTGACGATTCAGCACTAAATATGGCCGATGTTTGGGTGTCTTCAAAGGTTCCCAATCAAAATTTTCCGTCCAGCCTGAGGACGACCGATTTCCAAGTCTCTTTTCCCATCCTAGACGCACCGAATATCATACGAAAATTTGGTTTGTACAGTATAGTGCTTTGTAAAAATGGAAAAATCAACCTTTCCTCCCATAAATCTGATCTCTCATATATGCCCTGGCTGCCCTGGGTGAGCACATGCATGTAGAAAAAAACACAAGGTACACCTGGTTGATCTGGAAAATATGTATAGAATAGGCAGGGCCATATTTACATAACAGGAGCCCCTAGGCCACTGACGTTTATCGCCCAGTCCCCTCCTTTTCCTTTGTGCACATGTGAAAATTTTCAGCGTTGGGTCCAAAATACTGGGGATTGGTGCACAGGAAATTTTAAAAACTATTGTATCTCCTGCAAATCTCCAGCGCTTCCCAATCAATGCAGGTGTGTTTGGGCGGCATGCCATCCCCCTAAAATTCTGCTGCCCTTTCCACAAATACGGGTCTGAGAATAGGTGCACCAGCCCTGGCTTGTCGGACAGATAAAATCATGCAGAGATGCCTAACAGCTTATTTTCAAGCAATTTATCAAGAGTTAAAGCATGATGGGAGCTTTAGCCCTGGAACATCAGGGTTGCGTTCTTAAAGGGGACATTACCCTTTAATAGTGTGTTGGCCTACCCAAAAACACCTTCCAGTATTCTTTAGCAGAAACATAACTTCCAGTATTCTCCAGCATAACAACCATGGTGGGAACTGTAGCCCAGCAATCATATTTACATATTTAAAGCAACACCTTCACAGTAAAATATTTCCAAGTCAATATTTAAAGCTACATCTGCACAATAAAATGTTTCCAAGTCCTCAAGGACCAGTGGTTCAGAGAAACCAATAAGAGTTTTTCCTTGATTTTTTACTTTTGTTAAAACTGTATCTGCCCCTCTAAAGTTTTTTTAGGCAAGGTAAACTTTGATGGTAAAATTGTTAAGCCTGAAATGGACACCACCTTTTTTTCACATAACAAGTTCTTTCAAAAGTGCTTTCAGGTGTTTACAGTGTAAGCCAATGGGGTAATTTGGAGGTGTGTTTTTTAGCCTCCTAAATTGCACAATATGCACCAAATTCATCATTTTAGGATTTAGTCAAATACCAAATCCTTCGTAATAGAGTTGTCCAAAAACCAAACTGAACCTGAATCTTTATTTGCATATTTAAATCTGAGAGAAAAATGCTGCAAATTTAGCATTTAGTTTTTCATTTATGAGCCCTGTGTACCATTATACTGAATATCATGTTGACACAGTTGTTTTTATATTTATTGGACACTATCCACAAAGTGCGTGGGACAATTGAAAGTAGTGTGCTTAGTTTATGTCACTGTTAGCCCCTTCAATATTTATTACGTTTTAAAAAATTATTTTCAAAACAATTTCTTATAAAACAGAACATCCTGACTTTGTGTAGCAAAAATATACAGTCTCAGCCGAGAAACTTCTTGTTGAACTTCCTTTAAACCCTAGTGCTCTGAGTAACCTCTCACTACAGATTTCACTCGCCGACTCAACTGAATTTTATTGTGGGTATCATTCAAAATTTCCAAAAGTTCAACAGCTTTTCAGATGTTTGTGAAAAATTGTGAAAAATGCATACATTTGTTCATTTCCTACTAAAACGGCAATTATGGTTATATGATACAATCTTTTGATTTGGTTACATTTCTGTGGAATATTTAGTTATATATTTTTATACATTGTAAAATAATGTATATATATGCTTGTATATGCGTAGGCATGGGCTCAGCTTGACAATGTCTGTGCAACAGTTACATGGCACTGAATAGTGTTACCAAGATTCCTGTCTATTACAAAATTTGCTCAGTTAAATACTGTATATTGTTTATTTTTACCCATAGTCTACATCAGCTGATATTTTCTTGCACAATTCACATCAGCTTTACACAATCGATGTGCAACACTTGAAGCTTTAACATCAACAACATTTTTAAAGAAGTTACCCAAAGGTTTTCCATCCCAGCTTTCCAAAGAAGGCGCCTATTCTCAGCAGTGAAAATCGAGTGCTACAGTTGCAATCTGAAATGATGAGCATTTTTGGTTGACCATGTTACAGCTTCAATCATGATTTAACCCTTTATGATGAAGAATGCAGGGCTTTGAAGTCCATCAACATTTGGGTTGAAAACCCTGTCATTCTGACTTCCCAGATTTATGCTCTACTCACTAGTAACCTTAGCCACTTGGAATAGCTTTTATTTACAACACTTATGTCACATATGTTATCTATATCCTCTTCACTCCTGATTCTGACTCTTAAAACAATGTTGCAAACCAGTGCCGGTCTTAGGCCAATTGGACCAATTGGGCCCAATTGGGCCCCGCGCCTGTGGGGGCCCCGCAGTTCCGCACCATGGCAACTAGGCAAGAGGAACTAGGAAATGCTTTTACTTCCTCGTCCCCACCAATGATCACTTGCGCACTTGACAGATCAGCTGTACAGATGTCCTAAAATGCTTTCCGTACAGCTGGCTCCGTTCTGGTTACTTCACATGCTGTGTGAAGCCCCCTGCTACCTGTGAATGTGATCTTCCTGTCTCCAGACTTGGCTGCGTCAGGCAAGAGTAAACTATGCCAGCATAGTTATTCCCCTGTACTAAGCACAATTCAGCAGGAACAGCCCCTAAGTTTGCTCATAGTCTGTACAGAGAGATCCCATAAAACTGGTTACATATACAGTGAAAATCAATATCTGTGCTGTGTGTTTTTTATTTGAACTCCATAAAAAATAAAAATGAGTCATTTTTTTATAATCCATGGTTCTGCACACACATCTGTACAGTGATCGCTAAAAGATGCAGAAAATATTTTTTTGTGCACTGGCAGCACTTATGGGATAGAGGGAAAGGCAGTGACTATTTGCCACCCACACTGGAACCCTTTGCCAGACAACAAAACTCTGTCTAGGCGGCCCCGCCAAAATAATTCCATTTGGGCCCCGCAGTTGGTAAGACCGGCCCTGTTGCAAACCAGCTGATGTAAAGACTTAAAGGAAATCTGACTCCTGTTACATTGTCAAACCCAGGGAAGTATAAAATAGCTAACGTTTTATATTTATATTGAAATGTTACTTAGAATGGCACAGTTACGGTTGGTCATTCCTTTTAAACTGGAAACTACCATATTTGTGCATGTAACTTGACACACTTGATTGGCATCTTCAAATTGAAATATTTAAAAATAAGACATTTTCAGGGTACAAAACACTGTCATTTTCTAATTAATTTGAACACATTATTGAATAGTCCCTAAAGTCGTTAAATCTGACATGTATTCATAATTTATTCAAAAACAACACTGAATCTACAAAGACATAATGAATCTGAGAGCTCATTACTTATGCAAATGTGCTGCAATTAACAAATCTGCTCAGTCAATGGTATTTGCATAATAATAGCTGTCATGTTTGACACATTATTTAATGAAAGGAGGAGAGGTGAATCCTTTGGCTGAATTAAAGCCTGAAGCATTGGTTCAACTGCCATGTCAACGTTGCTTGACCTTAGGCAAGTCGTCTTCTTGTACCTTGAAGTGACATTATACTTATTTGTAAATACTGCTTATTCATTCAGTAAAATACATATATGCAGAGATTACTCTGCACTGAAAGCCATATTTGTATTTGAATAGTCGCCTCAATGGTCAATCCATAAATTTAAAATGAGGAACACGCCATAAACTTTCATGTATCAGTGCCCCCACTTAAAGATATTTTTTTTTGATGAAAAAAAAACGCATTGTGAAATTCTAGCACAGTTCATGAACATTATTCTGCCACTTGTGCCCATTGACTCCAGTGCATTTAGTGAAGTGAAAAAACAGGAAAAAAGCTGATTGACTTCACTCCTTTTGGTGAGGAAAAAAACACCCATTGACTCCAGTACATTTGACTCAAGAAAAATGCCCATTGGCTCCAATACATTTGATGACGGAAAAAATATGGTGAAACACTGTCCATTGACTCCAGTGCATTTGGCAACATTTCTGTGAACTATTTTGCAAATTTTTAAGTTGGTTCATTCATTTTTCAGAGCAGCAAAAATAACCTTTTCCTGATTTCTTAAGCATTCATAGGAAAGTAAAGAGACACATCACAATTGCGTGTAATGATGCAATGACGTATGAATTCCTGGAAAAACCAATACATTGTGGGAAAAAAACATGGCTTACTGCATCAGGTTAAATGAATGAGACCTAATGCTAAGCTAAGCAACTTTCATTGAGCATGCAGATCATTCTCTTTCTCCTTGTCTGGATAGTGTTCATCACAACAAGGCACACATGGTGCTATCCCAGAGCACATCAATTACTGTAATAGTAGTCAGGGCTCCTCTTAGCCTTCAGGCACCGATTGCTGTGATAGAAAACAATACTCTAGAGCAGGAGGGTGTAATGTGCCCAACAAAAATGATTCATGGGCTCCCCTCCACCATGTGTAGGACCCTCATTTCCACATTCTATCTATATATGTTCTTATGCAGCACAGCTGACTCCCTCTAGAGTCTACCACCAGGAACTATGAGAGGGATTATTGTGGAAGCTCCATTTAAGTTTATACACCCCATTCAAACAAAACCCAAGGACAGGCAGTTTTAGGTAGTTAACTACCTCCTTATCTATGAAAGATGCCAAAGAACTCTGGACATTATCCCTTATACATAATATTTGTGGCTGCTTCAACATATTCTTTATAGATACTGATAGCAGATGGTCTTTTGCTATTGTTATCTATGATAACATCTTTCTATTTACAATGGAAATGTCTGTTTAGGTATCACCAACAAAGTGGATATATTACCATTCAATCTATTCAACCTCTTTGCAGTTGGCTTGCTACTAGGGATGTAGCGAACAGTTCGCCGGCGAACTAGTTCGCGCGAACTTCGACTGTTCGCGTCCGTCGAATGTTCGCGAACGTCGCGCGACGTTCGCCAATACGAGTTCACGTTCGATTCGAACAAAAATCGTTTGACCATTCGACCATTCGATTCCTTCGACCGCTAAAATCGAAGGATTTTCGTTCGAATCGAACGATCGAAGCCATTGGATCGAATGAAATCATTCGATCGAATGGCTTCGATCGTTCGAGCCGAACGAAAATCCTTCGATCGAACGATTAAAATCCTTCGATCGTTCGAATCGAACGATTTTCGGATGTTCGAAGTTCCCGAACTGTTCGCGAACTGTCCGCATTTTTTGCCGGTGTTCGCGAACGGCGTTCGCGAACACATCGGCGGCGGTTCGCTACATCCCTACTTGCTACCCCACATCACACAATAACAGGTATATCAAATGGAAAATAACAGTTATATACAGTATATTTCTGTTTAATAAAAACATGGTTCATATATACAGTGCCTTGCCAAAGTATTCACCCCCTTGGCATTTTTCATGTTTTGTTGCCTCACAACCTGGAATTAAAATGGATTGTTTGAGAGTTTCCACCATTTCATTTACAGAACATGCCTACAACTTTAAAGATGTTTTTTTTGTTTGTTTTTTTGTGAAGCAAACAACAAATAGGACAAAATAACAAAAATCTTCAGTGTGCATAACTGTTCAACCTCCCTAAAGTCAGTACTTTGTAGAGACACCTTTTGCTGCAATAACAGCTGCAAGTCGCTTTGGATAAGTCTCTATGAGCTTGCCACATCTTGCCACTGGGATTTAAGCTGGCCATAGACGCAAAGATCCGATCGTACGAATTGAGGATTTGTATGATATTCGGACTGTGCTTGGAGAGTCCCATTTTCGCCCGGTGGAGATCGGTCGTTTGGTCAATCAGACCGGCTGCGGGTAATATCTCTGCATGTATTGCCGATCGTACGATTTTCAGAGGGAGACTGTCACTGGCTTTAACTATCGTACGATTGCTGTCAGGGGCAGAACATCGGCTGATCTGTTCTTACAACTTTATATATGATCTGAATGGTAAGACTTTGATCTTTATGGTTAGTGGCAGGTCAGGAGATGACGTTGTTTCGTACGATCGGATATTTGCGTCTGTGGCCAGCTTTAATCCCCATTCCACAAGGCAAAACTGCTCTAGCTCCTTCATGTTGGATGGTTTTCGCTTGTGAACAGCAATCTTCAAGTCTGACCACAGATTCTCAATTGGATTGAGGTCTGGACTTTGACTATTTGCCATTCCAACACATTTAAATGTTTCCCCTTAAACCACTTGAGTGTTGCTTTAGCAGTATGCTTCGGGTCATTGTCCTGCTGGTGAACCTCCATACCAGTCTCAAATCACTGGCAGACTGACACAGGTTTTACTCAAGAATATCCCTGTATTTAGCACCATCCATCTTTCCCTCCACTCAGACCAGTTTCCCAGTCCCTGCTGCTAAAATATCCCCACAGCATGATGCTGCCACCACCATGTTTCACTTTGGCGATGGTGTTCTTGGGGTGATTGGATGTTTTGGGTTTGTGCCAGACATAGCATTTTCCTTGGTGGCTGAAAAGTTCAATTTTAGTCTCATCTGACAGAGCACCTTCCTCCATACATTTGGGGAGTCGCCCACATTCCTTTTGGAAAACTCAAAACGTGCCTTCTTATTTATTTATTTACTTATTCTTAACCCAACCCTGACTTGTACTTCTCAACAACTTTGTCCCTGACTTGTTTGGAGAGCTCCTTGGTCTTCATGGTGTGATGCTGTCAGGGAGCGGGAGCTCCCTCCAGGGAGATAGTCAGGATCGAGGAGGAAGCCCTCTTGAGGGAGCAAGGTCGCGGTGTCCAAAGGGTTAATCAAAAGAGTAGTCAGAATCCAGGCAAGAGTTCACGGGCAGGCAGATAACAGCAAAGTCCAAAGTCCAGGCAAAGGGTCAGGATAATAATCAGGAACAAGATTTAAGCAATAGAAGCTCACAGGGAACCCAGGATACACTCAGGAAATGTTTCCTATACTTGGGCGCCATTCTGGCGTCTTGGTAGGGTTTTTATGTTTGAATTTGGCGCCATAGTGACGTCATCGGCGTCCTTGCGCCGACGTTGACGCGCTGACGTCATCGCGCCAGCGCCGATAACCACGTGGCGGCCATGGGCACCGCCATTTTGGGAGCGATGCCGGCAGGGGAGGACACGCCGCCCGGAGCTCCTGGAACTGCTCCGGGCTGCGATCGTGACAAATGCCTCTTGCTTACTTGCATGCAGCCTCTGGGGCCTTTCAGAAAAGGTGTGTTTATACTGACAGATCATGTGACACTTAGATTGCACACAGGTGGACTTCATTTCACTAATTATGTGACTTTTGAAGGTAATTGGTTGACCCAGGATTTTTTAGGGGCTTCATGGCAAAGGGGGTGAATACATATATACAATTTTCAGTTCTTTGTTTTTTTATTTATTTTTTAATTCTTTTTTATATATATTTTTCTCATTTAACTTCACTAACTTAGACTATTTTGTGCAGATCCATCACATAAAGTAAGATTAAAGGAACAGTAACGCCAAAAAATTTAAGTGTTTTAAAGTAATGAAAATATCATGCAGTGTTGCCCTGCACTGGTAAAACTGATCTGTTTGCTTCAGAAACACTACTATAGTTCATATAAACAAGCTGCTGTGGAGCAATGGCGGAAATTGAAAAACGGCTATATGGCACAGGTTAACTAATGGATAATAGATAACACTATTAGAGAGACAGGGCTTATCTGCTATCTGCTGTGTAATTTGAGCTTTTTCTCCTTTGAATGGCTGCCCCCATTGCTACACAGCAGCTTATTTATATAAACAATAGTAGTGTTTCGTAAGCAAACACAGCAGTTTTACCAGTGCAGGGCAACACTGCGTTATATTTTTATTACTTTAAAACACTTTTTATTTTTTGACGTTACTGTTCCTTTAAGAAACATTTAAATTACAGGTTGGAATGTAACAAAATAGGCAAAAAATCTAAGGGGGTGAATACTTCTGCAAGGCATGTATATATATATATATATTATATATATATATATATATATATATATATATATATATATATATATATATATATATATATATATATATATACATACATGCCTTGCAGACGTATTCACCCCCTTAGCTTTTTGCCTATTTTGCATATATATATATATATATATATATATATATATATATATATATATATATATATATATATATATCCCGGATCCCGGATATATCATGATCTGTAATATACTTTATTAGCAAAATGAATATTTAAGGAATAAATTCATTCACATCTGTCTAGAAATGTTCGAAAAATAATCTAGCAGCTTCAGCCATGCAAGCATAATTCCAGCACATTCACAAGATTAGGTGCTAATGAGCAAATTTTTCATTTGCTGGGCCAAAGGCGATGGCACTGTCTCACCTTCCAATTATCACATACAAGGTTGAATGATTTTATGGAGACAGAACACACAAATGCAAATATAGATAAGGTTAAGAACGTAAGTGTTGAAAAGTAGAAATTTTTTATAATTCTTTTGGTGGGATTGGTTGTAGGATCTGTAAAGGTCACAAATGGTCAACATAGCCACAAAGGGAATTGTTTCTATCTAACTGTGAGAGGAGATGTTTAAAATCAACCTCATAAGTGGGTTACTAAAGCTATAAAAGAGACCTGATTTTCAGGGAGGCTAAACAGAAGGTAAACAATATGTATTTGTTTCAAAAGGTCAGCAATCATTACAGTAGGTGTCAAATAAAGCATCTGGCAACCTCTCCAACACCACCACGCCAACATGCTGGGTAATATCAAGATGATTTATTCAGCCCATGGGCCAATCATCCAAACATGTCAATCAAGATATTTAAAAATCTGTCAATAGTTGTCTGGATGATTTTTGATTAAATATCAGCTGTGCAAGCTGTTGGAAGTGCCCCGTATATGACCCAATAAGCTGTTGACTCAGCAGCTTTTATCAGCTCACCAATGGCAGTTAAAGAAGTGGGAAGCAGGAAAGAGAACATATGGTTGACAGTAGAAGTTCATAGATTGTAATAAGTGGACATCAAAGTATGGGCATAAATTAGTCGAGTAGATCAAAAAAATAAATGTTTGAACACTTTGCATGGATCAGTGCATGAATTAGGGATAATTTATGACCCCAAGTGCAGTGATTGTGTTCACCAGGGAGCACGATTTTCAGCAATTGTGCTGAAAATCTTGTGGCATCTTATGATACAGCCTGCTCTGGGAACCCTAGAGCCACCACCACCTTCGACCTTTTAGGTCTAGACACATCAGGACATGTACATTTGGAGTGTACTGTATATAATGTATCTACAGTACATCCTAACAGAAAGACACCCACACACAATGCTAAACATACATGGTCTGTTGGGACTTGTCTTGTCTTTCATTTCATTCAATTGTCTTCAAACTCATTTGAACCCTACTTCATCAGCTTTCAGCAGCTTTCATCTCCTATTTGTAGAGAAATTAAAGGCAAAACTCACCAAGTTTTTACACATTTCTTTAGTTATTCTACCACAACAGCTACAAACTGCTGCACTGAACATACTTTCTGGGTTGGTGAAGGGTAATAGTGAAAAAAGCAGAAGCTTCAATAATCATTATACCTTGCTATGACCAAACCACTGTCCCCAGCAGAAAGTAAGAAAGAAGATCTTATGGGCTGATATGGAAACTAATGTAATCAACAAGCAGACTTTGATGAGACAGAGAAGTTGATGGGAAACATCATCTTTGTCGTTCTCTGTGGTATTTCTGCCCGGGGTGTGTCAGTCCCACAGTAGCTCTTGCCAAATATCTGACTCATGGGTTTTGATATCCCAAGAATGAAGTAGATAGAATATGCTGAAGCTGAACTAGTCAAGATTTCCACAACATATTGCTATTAACCTACTTTATTTTAAACTGGCATATACATTGTGCAGATATAGCTAATAACCAACAAAGCATGTATGCAAAGTAAGCAGGCCTTTGGACTAAACCACAGAACACATAACTGACTGAACACGCAAGAGTTGGGAGTCACAATATACACCTCAATAATAAGTGACATAATCAGTATATCAGTATAATAAAAAGTCTTCCTTTATTCCAACAGAGGAGATCAGCTCCATGAGCCCAAGCAATGTATTTTCACATAACCACATAAGAGCATAAAGGTGACATTATAGAACCTAAAAAAAATCATAGACAGGATAAAGTTTATAGACTAGAAAGCATAGTTTATTATTTTTTTCCCAAGCATCAAACACTGAATTCCAATTCTTTTCCAGAAGAACAAGTAGGACAGAACACAGATAGTCCCTGGTATTAGCTGATGGCCAGCAATAGACTCAGGATACTTCAGAATGCCCATTGCCCCAGGACAGAGTAACTTTTATGTATTTTATAGTCAATTCACTAGATATTCATGAAGGATGTATTTCTAAGACACAATTGCATTGGCACCAAAGTCCAGAGCTCAGACATATTATTTTACCTGCCTGGCCATGTTCTCTTTTGCTTCTCAGTTATAAAAAGCCAAGAACAACATATTACTTGACTGTGATTTCATGTGGTCTTAATTAACACCTTATGCCCAATTCCAATATATATATATATATATACCTATTTAAGCATGGTATACTTGTTTAGCAAGACCTCATGTCAAAAATAAAAATGTTACCTTTCATTTTTTTGGTAACTTCTTGTGCATACTACAATGAACACAATTATTGCTCTTTTCCTGCTGCATCTTTTTTTATTTTTGACCACTTTTTGCCAATATCTAATACACCACAACCCATAATCCATAGGACTGACCCCTGCTGGATTCTTGTAACGGTATTATAATACTAAGGGACGGTTTGATGAGGTGAGAAAAATGCTGGTCTTGTGGAAGGCAAACTTGCAGGCTGCATGGAAAGCTCATTTTCCCTTTGGGAACTACTTGTTTTCTAGTGCAAGGCTATATGTTACTGCTGCAGTTGCTCAAGAAATACAACAGTTTCTACAAATCAAAATATAAAAAGCAGGGCATTGCACTTTTGCATTTATTTTGAGTAGAGGGTGTCTTCATTTGTGTCTCTCTCTCATCCACATTAGGTACTCTTAGCAGCCATTTCAATGTAACATCATATTTTAGTTCTAGACCTACTCATTTAGGGTGTTTAGTATGGAGACAATTGATGGAATACTCTATTAATTCAGAGGATGATCAGGCTATGCAGTTGGCACAGCCCTATCTTTCTATCTATCATATGTCTATCTATCTATCTATCTATCTATCTATCTATCTATCTATCTATCATCTATCTATCTATCTATCTATCTATCTATCTATCTATCTATCATCTATCTATCTATCTATCTATCTATCTATCTATCTATCTATCTATCTATCTATCTATCTCTCTCTCTCTCTCTCTCTCTCTCTCTCTCTCTCTCTCTCTCTCTCTATCTATCTATCTATCTATCTATCTATCATATCTATATATCTTAAATTTTGTGAGGGACAGAATTTCTAAGTTGAAAAGATAATTATAGAGAAAATGTAGTCATGTGCTCATGTAGTAGTTATTTTTGGGGGCAGTTTAAATACCCCCTAAGGCACTGAAAGGAAACGTGCAAGCTTTAGCACCTCACATGTGACCCCTGAGTATTCACAAGCACATGGTACATTATAGTTCATAATACTTTTAGCCAATAACATTTTATTGTATGAACGCTGGTGTAATGTTATAGAATCTTCATTAACATCAAACAGTGTAATGTTGCCCTTTCACAGACCATAAAACCTACTAGTTTCCTTATAATTTTGTGCACTCTGTGTTTTCTATCCAGTAGGCCCCCTATCATGGAGAGGGCATGTGTGGCCCTGAGATATCTGTTTAGCATCACTGTAAGGTTACTTGAACACTTCAGGGACATTCATGTTGCAGGATTACACCGATTGCAGCCCTTCTAACTGTATTTTCTAGACATGTCCCTTATTTTTCATGTGACCAAACCATGGGGTTAACACACAGTGATAGTTGAGTGTTACAAATCCTTATTTGACCTTTATATCCCTGGAAACACTGTTAGAAGCCCAATTTGGATGTGATTTAGAGTGTACAGTGTATTTGCTGTGCTAGATATTCTTGGAACAATAGCAGAATGTTTGACAACAATGTTCTACATTTACTTGTTACCTTGTTTTAAGCTATGGGTGGTGGACTGGCATTACAGGTATGGGACCTGTTATCCAGAATACTTGGAACCTGGGTTTTCCAGATAACATTCATTTATTTAACATTAATTGAACCCAATTGGAGTATTTTGCATGCAATGAGGTTAAGTACATATTAGTTAGGATCAAGTACAAGCTACTTTTTTATTATTGCAGGGAAAAGGGAATGTTTTTAAAACTCTGAATAATATGATTAAAATGGAGTCTTCCAATAATTCAGAGCTTTCTGGATAACAAATTTAATGGATCCTATACCTGCATAACAATGTCCCTGGCAGAAGTTTCAAAACAATATCCCGAAGCCATCATTATTTTGCCTGTAATTTTCTAACGCAAAAAGCCCATATGACACACTGAAATCAGCTAATTATATCAAACCTTTTGTTAGAACTGGAGTTTCTGCTGCAAAGTTTTGAGTCACAAACACAGATAAAGTACAGTATGTATGCTACCAGTCTGCTTCTTACTAACCACAACCTGATAAGATTTATTGTCCCTGTGCTAAATATAAGATATTAAAAGCAGACATTATTTCTTAATCAGCTTTAGCATTGCATTCATGTCTGAAAATCTTAAAAATGTGTCCTAATCTGTGTTTGTGTGTAGCCCTAAATGTGTGACATCATTCTTAAATAATTTAGAAAACCTTCCACAAAAAATGGGTATTGCCTGAAATATGTACCATTTTTGGTTTCTTTAGCTAACTCAGTACAGGTATGGGACCTGTTATCCAGCTCAGGACCTGGGATTTTCTATAATTTGGATCTTCATACTTTGTCTACTAAAAAAATAATTCAAATATTAAATAATCCCAATAGCTTTTTTGACCTTCAAGGACCAACATACACACAACAGCACAATTTGAAAGCTCCAGGGGAAGGTAGCAGAAAAAGGGATACTGTCATAGGAAAAAACATTTTTTCAAAACACATCAGTAAATAGAACTAGCAGGTTTCATTTAGATAAACATTTCTACATTTTTATAACTCTTACTGTAACAGGAAGTCAGGACTCTGTGTCTATACACAATAGTAATGCTTTCTGCCTCTGAAATAAATAACACAGGACAGCACATATGGAGGCTTATCTATTAAGGGTCAGATTTTAGTGATTTTAAAGGTTTTTGAAACCACAACTAAACTCACTAAAACTCTAAAACCACAATTTATTTAAGATCTGATTATAAAAAGTGTGACCAACAAAAAAGCACTGAATGGACTGAAAAAAAAAATACAAACAACTCTAAAACCTCTGAAAATGTGAGTTGTTCAGACAATTGTAAATCTGAAAACTTCTAAAATTCGGTTTCAAAATGGTCTAATAGGATCAACGTTCCTCCCATTGACTTCTACAGCACCTTGACCCTTTGCAAACCTTGGCATTAAATGCTTTCTTGGTTTTTACACGTAATAAATCTCACATTTTTAGAAATACAGGAAAACCAGCAATTGTTTCGCCATTCATGGAAAAAAATCGCTATTCGATTGTTAGTAAATGTAACCCATAGCGTATCAATATCAGAAGCTCTCCCTTGCATGCTTTCCCATTTATTTGTTTCATAAGGGTGGTGTTGAGCATGAGGTTCCCAGGAACTGAATTTCCTGTTAATTAGTTTCTCTTTTGCATCATTGTATATATATATTCAGGCAGACATTCTATATTTTTCTATTCATGAAATATGAGGTCTATTACTATCTCCAGGGTAAGGTGTAAAGGGCAATAACTGGGAAGAATCCATCATGTTTTTTTCCCTCTTTACTTCCTACTCTACAGGTAGCAGAATTGCTGCCCTATGGCTGAAGGAAGGAAAACTGGAACACAAACTTCACTGGCACACAGGATATTTCAAGCAGGAATAACCTTGCTAGGTATTTATTGCAGCATGCATGCTGCATGCTGCAATAAATACCTAGCAAGGTTATTCCTGCTTGAAATATCCTGTGTGCCAGTGAAGTTTGTGTTCCAGTATTCCAGGGAGGTGGCCGATTCCTTCTGTTTGCTGTGCACCAGGTGTTCTCTATCTAAATGATTAGGGTGTGCGAGTGTTTCCTGAAATTGAAGGAAGGAAAATGTTGTTTTGCTGCCACCAACCCTTTGCAGTCTGGAATGTGATGCAGCACTGCTCCTGCCTAAAGTGCATAGTAAATGAGAATTTGAGTACTATTTTTGAGTACCTTGGTTCTTCTGCACTTGAGCCAGAGAGAGTACTAAATGACCCCTATAATCTTTTTATATTGGATAAAAATTTGGTGATGTGCAATGATTAAAAATTAACTACAGCGTTTCATATTAAGGGCTATATAGTAGAACCCCCATTTTACATTTTTCAGGGGACAAGTGACCGTATAAGAGGCAGACTAATTGGAATTGACCATTCACAGGCCGAACCATGGCAAAATAAACAACTGGTTACTATTTTAAACCTCTTTATTTCACAAATAATAAGATTCATAGAGGGAAAAAAATTGTTTTTGGGACATCAGGAAAACATTATGATGTAAAATCCGGGAAAACATTACTTAAAATCAGGGAAATGCACCCATTGAAATGGGTGGGACCACAAACAAAAAATGCGGGGAAAGTAAAAATCAGGGTACTTAAAATCGAGGTTTCAGTGTATTTATAAGGTCCAAAATCTGACTGTTGCTGAAGTTGTTTTTGTTTTGCCACATTAAAGAGATGCATTTGAGGGACACAAAGCTTATTTTCATACTACCATAGTCTGAATTCTGACTCTTTTCTGTTGCAGTTTTCCTAAAATATAGGTTTTAGATAATACTTAAATACACTTTCTGTTATTCAAGCTCTCTAAGCAAGGTGGCCAACCTACTAAACGAGGATTTCTTACCCTTTTTTCTTGGAGGACTCGAGATCAGCTTTGAAACTTAAAGGGATCCTGTCATCGGAAAACATGTTTTTTTCAAAACGCATCAGTTAATAGTGCAACTCCAGCAGAATTCTGCAGTGAAATCCATTTCTCAAAAGAGCAAACAGATTTTTTTATATTTAATTTTGAAATCTGACATGGGGCTAGACATTTTGTCAATTTCCCAGCTGCCCCCAGTCATGTGACTTGGGCCTGCACTTTAGGAGAGAAATGCTTTCTGGCAGGCTGCTGTTTTTCCTTCTCAATGTAACTGAATGGGTCTCAGTGGGACATGGGTTTTACTATTGAGTGTTGTTCTTAGATCTACCAGGCAGCTGTTATCTTGTGTTAGGGAGCTGCTATCTGGTTACCTTCCCATTGTTCTTTTGTTTGGCTGCTGGGGGGGAAAAGGGAGGGGGTGATATCACTCCAACTTGCAGTACAGCAGTAAAGAGTGATTGAAGTTTATCAGAGCACAAGTCACATGACTTGGGGCAGCTGGGAAATTGACAATATGTCTAGTCCCATGTCAGATTAAAAAATCAGTTTGCTCTTTTGAGAAATGTATTTCAGCGCAAAATTCTGCTGGAGCAGCACTGTTCACCAGTCAGAGACAAACTGCTGTCTTCACTGTCTCTTCTGCAGGCTTTCACTTTTCGACATGCGTGAGAACATTACTGCAGATGTCGAATGAACAGAACAGCATAAGGTTTTCCACCAAACTCAGTCTGTAAAATATCCAGTCCATACCCATGAAGTTCCTGATGAATTGCAATGCTATAAATATTCCAGATAAAATCAGTTATATATTTGTAGCTTATATTTATGACCATGAGTCATAGTTTTTATCTATCAAGGTTCCATTAGGACTGTTAAAGATCATGAACTCCATTGGCAGCAGGCCAAACCAGTAACTTCCATTTTTCTCAACCTGGTCTATTTTATCTTCTCTTGACATACATTTAACATGACCCCATTGCATAGTAAGGCTCTAATACAGTACACTTATGTATGTGAATGCTTCTCACAGGTGTCTAACATAAAATGAACACTATGAAAAACTAAGAACGTCTTGGAGTGCAAAACAATTTGTGCACATATATCATTTATCCTTAACCACAGTTGCATGTGATTTCATCTTTGGTTGCGGTCACTTTACTTAAGTCTTCTGCTGCCCTCTTGAGAGTGAAGATGTTGTAGAACATCATGGGGGGGGGGGGTTAGCTTTCTTCCAGCATATGTCAGCTTAAAGGAGTAAAACAGCATCAGACTGGTATTTCCAGGGCCCGTTGAGGCTGCAACATCACAACCTCAAGATATAACACAGTGGAATATGAGTATGTGTAGCTAATCAGTTTTCCAAGCAAGTAGAAATCTTACTATTGTTTAAGAGCAACAAATAGCTGTTTTTATTTTAATAAAGTTGAGTATAATTGGCCCTGACTGCCTAGCAGTAAAATCATTGGGACTTGCCTATTGGCTTGCCTCAGTCTTACTATAAAGCACACTGATATAATGGTTCTAGTCAAGGGTTTATCATTACAAAAATCTCAGCACGTGCCTTTAATATCCGAAGTGCAGTTAATTTATCAGAGCCAAATATCAGAAAGTGCCTGTTGTACGTTAAGAACAGTCAGTTACTGTATTGGCCGGACGGCATGGGTTTATGTTTAATTACCGTAGTCTAGGAAACACCCATTTCTATGAATTTAATCGGAAATTACAATTCAAACACTTCAACGAACATTTTCCATAGAATTGGTTCTCTGCTTCCAGTAGCTATAATAATTCCCAGATGCACTTTTTTCTCTGTAATCTGGGATGAGGTGCAGGATGTGGTGTCACTGGTGGGGGTAGAATGAAATCTAGGACAGAAAAGACACAGAGAGAGTAATGATGTAATGGAAACAGCAGTGATTGAATTGAGGTCATCAAGGAAGAAACTTAGAACCTTAAGCTTAAAGAGAAAGCATGCCAAGAGATATGTTTAACATATTACGATCTTTTTTGTGCCCTACAACAACTGTATCATTGCAGTACTCTATAGCAACCAACTTTGATCTTTTTGCACAGAATAACTAAAGGATCATTTCTAGATAAGATGTTTCATTAGACTCTGAGTTCCTACCCAGATAAGAAAGCAAATTCCTGCTTTCCAATACTAAAATATTATCTTGATGCATTTGTGAGCTTATAGTCGAGAAAGCAGAAATCTCAACTAAGCAAATATCAAAAATAATAGATTTTACAAAGGATAATCCCATCCTGCCTGTGCACATAGTCTTTTGCCCTGCAGATCAATCAGAAGTTATCTGACCTGTGTATGGGTCCACCGATAGGTCTATCCAATTGATATCTGGCCAAAATTGGGCACATATCAGTCAGGCAGTTTTGAAAATCCCATTAGATGAGGAGCCCATTGGCGCATTGGAATAGCCCTTATCCAACAGACCTCTGTAGACATCAGGGCTAGTTTACGCCCCACACACAGAGCAGATTTTGGGCAAAAATGCATGCTTAGTCTTTCCACATTAAAATCTGTTCTGTTTGTGCTGACAGGCTAATTCTATGCCTGTGAGTGCTTCTGCTGACAGGTAAGTTCACTAAGTAAGGTGCAGGTTTGATCTGTGTGCTGCAATGGAAAGGAGTAAATCAGATTAGCCCTTAGAAGTGAAAATCAGAACAGACGGTGTCAGTGTTGAGAGACATCTGTGAATTTCCATAACACAACTTGGAAATAGCAAAACTCCTCTATATACCCAGATTTGTATTTATTTAAGTGTGCATTCATTCCCTGGTTTTATTTCTTGAGTATTAATTGAAATCAGTAAACAACCAGTCTATGTGTAGTTTTACATCCTTTATAACAGTGGAAAGTTCTCTTAGATTCCCAATCCTTAGTACTTTACTTTACCCCAAACCAGACTCCTTACATTGTTTCATATTGAAGTAATGGACACTAAGGGCTGTTAGAGCAGTTGACCAGGTGAGGGAGCAGTAAGCAAAACAAAAAACAGTGACTGCAGGAGGATCCAGTTGAGTTGACTGGTCTGCAGATGGCATAACCTGATTGGATCAGGCAAATTGCATGGTCATATTGCTCCAGATGTTTGGACAGTTGCAGTATTTGAGGACCTTAATTCATTCGTACAGAGCTAATGTAGAAGTAGAAATGACACCCCTGCTCTTTGCACTTGCAATAGAGCCACTGGAAATACAGATTAGGGACTCCCCGACCATACTTGGGCTGCAAATAGGTAGGCTTGAGGAAAAGGTCTCCCTGTATGCAGACGACATGTTATTATATCTATCCTAGAGGGGCCTTTGATGCTGCCTTAGACCTCATCGACAACTTTGGAAGGTTCTCAGGTTTAAAGGTTAACCGCGATAAGTCTGTGATTTTTCCCATTGATCCACTCCCTGTTGAATTTGCTGCGAACATTGGCCGTCTCAGGGTGGTACAATCCTTTAAATACTTAGGGATCACCATAACGAAAGATTGCAAAGGTTTTGAGGAGGCTAATTTGTCCCCAATAACCAAGGCACTGGCCAACAAAATAGATGTATGGACGCAATTACCACTTACCCTCCCTGGAAGGGTAAATTTATTCAAAATGGTATTCCTCCCCAAATTTTTGTATGCCCTCCACAACTCCCCCATCACACCCAGATCCCAGTGGTTCAAATATGTGGATCGGCTTATCAGGAGACTTGTATGGGCTGGAGATCGTCCCCGTTTAAATTTTAGAACTCTGCAAGCCCCCGTTGCTAGAGGAGGACTAGCCCTTCCCAACCTAAAGCTGTATTTCCTTGCAGGCCAGTTGACCTACTCGCATTGGTGGTTGGTTCCCTGCCGGGACAACACAGCTACAACCCTGGAAGCTAACATAGTGGGATCATTAAAGGCCCTAGCAAACCTCCTTTATAGGGGACCTTCTATAAGACATAACACCACGACCCCCATGCGAACAGTGCTCGATGCATACCAGAAAGCACTTAAACTGGCACACGGGTCTCGACCAACATGGTCCAAGTGGGCGCCACTCTGGGGTAATAGCTATCTTCCTCAATTTCTCACTATTCCTGATGTCTCTCAATGGGCCGCTAGTGGTATCAAACAATTGCAAGATGTAGTAGTGGGGGGGGGGGGACTTAAAATCATTCCAAGCTTTGAAGGATGAATTTAACCTGCCCCAAAGTATGTTTTTCTGGTACCTCCAACTTTCCACGCCTTTCGTTCCCAATTCCCTGAGAGACCAATAGAAGTGTCAGGCACTACTAGAAAAATATCTACGTAAAGATGGTCTAAACAAACCTTTGTCCCGCTCATATACACTGCTGTGGTTGACCTCCCCTGATCCACTTGTCAATGTTCTAGGTAAATGGAAAAGGGATATCCCTGAAGTAACCGATGACATGTGGGAGGACAGCAGATCCCCGAGATAACTATACCTGCTAGGGATCGGTACATTCAAATGAAATTCCTGAATAGGGTCTATCTGACTCCCTATAGGCCGGGCAAAATGTTCCCTAATGCATCCGATGTTTGCTTTAGGTGTGGGGGGGATGTTGGTTCCTATATGCACATATTTTGGCATTGTCCAATTATTCAGAAATTCTGGAAGGACATTGTGTTTTATTCCTCCGAAGCCTTAGACCTGCCTCGTATTTTGTCCCCACTGATCTGCCTACTGGGAATATTTGAGGACCTGGATCTGGACCACTGCACCAAAATCTGCTATCTCCAACTTCTCTACTTTGCAAAGAAAGCCATACTTCTGAATTGGAAATCTACTGCCCCTCCATCCCTGCCATTCTGGCTGAACCTAGTCAATAGTTCTCTGTCAAACCAAAATACCTTTCCCGCGGCTGTCCACAAAAATTTACCAATATCTGGGGCTCGAGACTGACCTACAGAGAGAACCCGGGCAATCTGCTGAGAAATGTGAATTGTTAAACTGTGCTGTTCCTGATTGCTAGATGTGTTAGCATGCCCTGCTCCCTTTACCTCTGCTCTCCTATCTTTTCTTTTCTTTCTCTGTCTCTCTCTTACCCTATTTTCTTTTGAAAACCTGAAAATAAAAACTTTTAAAAAAAAAAAAAAGTAGAAATGAGCAATAAAGACGTATGATTAGGCAGTTGAAACAAAAAGCCACAATCTGATGAGAATATCTATGTTTGTTTAAAAAAAAATTTTTCTGTATGATTATAAAATATAAATTTCTCTATAAAAACAGAACTAATGCAGCAAAATGGTATGTTTTTGTCACTATAAAAAACAATGATAATTTTCTTTTCAGACAATTGCAGCATTTGCTTCTTTTCTATTTCTTATCAGTGGGTTTCACATCCTGCTGCAGGAAAGTAACACAATGTCATGGCTCTAATAATGCCCCTCTGTGCAGTGAGACCGGACTATAGCCAAAGAATGCACAGATAATGAGATGAGTTAGTTCACAGCCTGGTTCCATAGAATGCATATCAGTTATAGATAGAGCTCCAACTCTTGTAATATGCCCAAGGAATAGCCCAGCTTGTCTCCCTGGTATCTCTCAATATATATATAGACAAAAAGTCTAGTCTTTTCCCTGTTTCACCCATAGCTATCATGAATCAGTCTTAAAAAACATACAATAACAATGAAACATTGTACTTAAAATGTCCTCTGCTTTCATTCAGTTTAGTCTGCAGGTTCTGAAACATATACTTTGCAATGGAGCATGCAATCCCAATGGTGCATGCAATCTGCTTCATATTGCCTGATGCATATTTGCTGGGTCCTGTGTTCAGATTGAACCTAAGAACAATCTCACTGAGTTTTCACATTCTCCTTGTGTCTATGTGGGTTTCCTCCAGGAGCTCTGGATTGCTCACCGGTAATTGCAGCTTAATTAGTTTCTGATGAAATTGACCATTATTGTATATAAACGTGCTAAGCAACTTAGACTGGAAACTCTACTGAACAATCTCTGTAACTTACAGGCATAAGAAGAGGGTAACCAAAGAGCCATTCACATTTGTTGGCACATTGTCTGTTAATTGCTATGTCTGAATAAGATACTCTTTTAGTGATATAAGAAGTAGGAGTATATATTTTTATATATTTAGGGATGGGATTCTAGAAATAAGAAGCAACACGAGAGAAAGGTTATGGAAAGAGACGGTGGACATGGGTTATACCAGGGTGTTGTGGTTTCTTGTCACAATACATTGTTGGTTGTTGGTGTTGTGAAGAGGTATTGACTATGGGTGGCACACAGAAGATGACCAGGAACATAGAGGAACACATAAGATGTAGTAAGGGGCTTTGGAAAGTAAGAGGTTAGTAGTAGTCAGTTAGTAGAAGGCTGCAACAGTCCGCACAGGACATGGATAAATGCTTTAGTAGTCACTGTTAAATGTTTTCATCTTGACAGTATTGTAAAAGGAAGTGGCAAGTTTTTACTGTGGTATTAATAGGATTAGAGAGGAAAGGGAGGAGTCAACCTCAGGGCAGCTTGCAATTGGTTCAACAAAAAAGAGCCTGCCACCAGAATCTTTGGCATATAACATCAGGTTTGGGTGGAAACATAATTAAATAACGTTTCTCTATTACTGAAATTAAAATGGAACATATTCTGATTTTCTCTTCCTCATCAATAAGATTTCTATAGTTTCACATCCTGCTATTGCAATATACCATAAGTGTAAATTAAGTTTGATAGTGTATTTCAGTCCCACAGATTGATGCAGAGCTGAACTCAGCATACTGTGGAATGCAAAGCCAGCAAAGCTGAGTTCCCTGACTAGGACGGTGCCCCGAAAAAGGTGCAGCCTGTTTTTCGATGGCACAGAGTTTAGTAGAGGTTAGAACTGGGTGCTATCTACAAGGAATTAACATGTTATCCCTGTAATTGCGGAAGTTTTATCCAAGTTCCTCAGTTACCTTCAATAAGAGTCATATTGGTTTTCTGTGAAAGATGACTATAGACTACATGAGAAGTGAATTAGATGGTAAGCTCCACTAAAACAGGGACTGATGTGCATAATGTATAATCAGGGTTGGACTGGGCCGACCCAAGCCCTCTCCCCCCCTGGACCATGAAAACCCTTCCTGCTTCCACTCCCCTGATCACATTGACGGAGGAAGAAGGGGACATGTTGTGCCAGGGGGAGAGGTCTGCATAGACAGTGGGAGGGGGCTGCAGCACGTTGGGGGGGCCTTAGAAAGGCTGTATTTAGGTCCGGTGCCATCCTAGGCTCCGAACCTTATAGTCACTTATGGTCTATGTCTGCACTCCTCCAGGAATGGTGGGGCGGGGGTGGGGGCATTTTTTAGGGTTTTTTTTTTAAATTTTATCAGTTACTCCACTCCCCCAGAAGCTGCTGCTCTAGGCATAAGCCCTTGAGTGTCTATATATACATACCCCCCTGCCCGTAAACACCCCAGTGTGATGCTGTGTATGTTGGCACTCTATAAATAAATATTAATAATAATAAAGTCATTTATTAATGTATCATCAGAATAAAATATTTAATGTGTGCTGAAATGCTGCACTGGAATAGTACTGGGGAAGTTGCTTCCACTTTCCTTTAAAAAATGGATGCTTAAAAACTTTCCTCTTTGTAATCCATTTGAACGAATTTGCACAGTCATGTACCATCTAATGGGCCAGATAAATAAACTGATTGGCATTGTCTCTACCCACATATGATTTGCTTTGGTCATTGAAAACATTTGATATGAACACCAGTCAGTTTTGGTGGTTTCCTACAATTCTATCTGCTTGACTGATAATGAAATGCAGATCAGGGATATCTCATTACACATCCTGTTAGAAGTTATCTCCCCCTGTGGGTGAAGGATCACAGTAGGCCATCCTGTCCATCCTGGGCTCTCATGCAACATTTAACAATTCCATGATTTTCCCTAAATAGTTTAAGTTGTTCTGTCAGTATTGTGCTAAAGGGAAATCTTTCAAGGGTTGCAAATAGAAATATACTTTTTTTTAAAAAAAAAAAAAATATTTTAAAAAGTCTATAATTTTTGGAATATAAACTTATTTACTTTACAACATTTTGAAATAAAATTTTACAAAAATAAGAAAATGTGAATTAGTTCTAATTCCATTGGATGCATTTTCACCAGTGTGCAGTCACACTGACATCTGATGGCAGTCTTCAGCACTAAGACCTTAGGGCAGGGGTCCTCAAACATTTTAAACAGGGGGCCAGTACACGCTCCCTCAGACTGTTTGGGGGCCAGACTATAGTTTGAAAAAAAAACATGAACGAATTTCCATGCACACTGCACATATCTTATTCGTAGTGCAAAAAAGGTTAAAAAAAAATTGGTTTGGTATGGCTCGGCAACTACTTCGGCGCAACTGTGCTCCATCTTCGGTGCAACTCTGATCCATCTTCGTTGCAACTTAGCTCCTACTTCTGTGCAACTTGGCTCCTACTCCTACTCAGCTCCTAGGACCTGCACACATAACTACGTATCTTCCTCTCCTTGAGAGTGGGGATTTGGTTGACCTTTCCCCTGTAACCCCAGGTAAGACCGCGACATGTGCAGAGGGTGCATGCAAGAGGAGTACCTGGACCCGGTGAGTGGCACACTTCTACTAAGCTGCTGCTCGCAGATCCTCTATTTTGCTTGGCCCCAGCACCTCACGTTACCGTGTCCACTAATGACGCTGGACACGCCCGCAGCGGAGGACGGGCAAATAACCTTGAAGGGCTGTATCCGTCCCACTGGCCGTAGTTTGAAGGCCCCTGCCTTAGGGCTATGTCACATTATTTGTTTTCTCTACCAAAGTATCAAGGTCAATGCCCTGTCAGGTATGGCATCCACCATGACTTTTACCTTTGTAGAGCAACCTGTACATTATATATAAATTTGTATAAAATGCTTTAATGTTTTGGTGGTACTGTTACTTTAATATATGATAAGACAGTTACAAAATATAAATGGGAACTTTGGAATTACTAACATAGTAAGGGCACACAATTCAGCAAAAAAAAGGTAGAATGGATGCAATGTCCCTTGCTGCAACTAATGTAAGTGAAACAATTTAACATGACCACAGTTGCAGCTGACACCTAGAGAACTGGCTGTATTTACACCTAGTACTCCAGAACTGCAAGCTAACCACTGAGCCACCCTAACCTATCCCATCACAAACACACAGGGTAGGGAAACGTGGGGACAATTCACAAAATGAGTTACCTGGGAGCACCACGGTGTATAACTTCTCCTCTGTGTGCATCACGTTAGGGAAAGTACCCCGGAAAAACTTTGTAGTCCAAACTGTATGCAGAGACACGGAGCACCACAGAAACGAAGTGGAGTGTTATAATAAAATACCAAAATGTATTTGTCCATTAAAAGTGGCACATCATTGTAGAAACATTAAAGCACCATAGGCTTAACGCATTTCGTGGCTGTCCAGCCACTTTCTCAAAAGCGTGGGGGGAAACGTGGGGTCCTAGGACATGATCAAGTTAGAAAGAATCCATGGAACTATTCCCTTTTATTTAAGAACCCTCCATTTGTGGCAAGGAAGGGACAGTCATGGATTGTCAATATCCCTTTCACTCACAACTGAATAGGTCCAATATGGGAAATATGTGTCAGTGATCATATAAATTAAATGTGTCCTCTGCTACTGCAATATGTTACATGGAAGAAATCAGATTATCTGAGAGGGTCAATTAGAACTTTTTCTTAGAAGGCACACATTCATTTTTTACGTAATTCCGCACACTATCATGCAGAATTACTAAGGAGGATAACTTAATAAAATGTTCCATGCTGTTCCTTCAAACCCAAGATGATTCCATATTTTATTCCATTAACAAAATGCATGGCTCACACCTAACTCCAAATCACACAAGTCGAGTAGAAGCATTAGAGCATGATTTCAATACAATGACCTTCATTACCTTGGGCCGTGCACAAAAATTGCTAAATATGTAACCAGATGGTGTTTTCTGTCACCTGCATTGCCTGGAATTATTATTGTAGTCTTTGCAAATATGTTACAGTACCTAACAGAAGAAAGTTCTGCATGCATCACTTTTTGAATAATTTGTCCAAGGTCATCTATATTTAATGTCTATAGTGGAACTACTTACTGTGATGTATGTATTACTTTCAACTTTATTCTGTGGTGGAATAAATAAATAGTAGCTTTTTGTGTTTACGTTAGTAAAAAAAAAAAAGGTTTACAATGCTATTATTACAATGACTTTTAAAGTTATATATCATTTTTTAAATATATTTTTGAACCAAAATCCACCCTGTGTGTCAATCAGACAGGTATAGTATATGCCATATGTCCATAATCAGTTGCCATCTTTTTTGCTTGTGTATGGGGCCTACCAATGGGCCTGTCAGACCAATATTTGGCAGAATATTAGTCAGATATCAATCCTGATCAACACATTGATATGTTCCTCATCTGAAGGGTCTATGTAGGACCCACTGCATGATCTCATTAGCCGATTTGGCTCAGTACATGGGTGACCAAAAGCCAGAACCCAGATGCAACTGCAAGAGCAAAAGCATCCCTTAAATGTAAAAAGCACTTGCTTCTAGGGTCTGGCTGTGCTTTGCACCTAGTGCTGCATTGAGAATCGGGCACTGCAAAACGCAATGTATTTTTGTCCTTACCACCTGCCATAGGGTGTTGTGTCTGCACCTGCTGAACCTCCCTGACTGCATCTTTTGGAGCACCCTTTTAATACAGTGACATTTCTTCAAAACACAATACAATCCATTTATAGGAGTTCCTAGGTTTATACTGTATATGTAATTAATGGTAAACCAAATCTCAGGTCTCAAAACTGCCAGATCTAAAAAAAAAACAGGTAGGTCTCAAAACCGACAGATTTTATTTGGATCCCATCCAAGAAGGTTTTCGGAATTCTGGATAGAGGATGACTGAAGTGCTATTTTTTCTGTAAATAGGCCTTTTAAGAAGCTTTCATTGAAACTGCAAAAACACAAAGAAATTTGCAGCAGATTGAGATGTACACATCTGCTCTACTTTCCTAGAAGCCTATTCTTTTTCTAATGAATTTGGCTTCATATCAGAGTGACAGAAGGAGGCGTGGCAGTGGAACATACACAACTCATGAACCCCAGAAAACTCATCAGAACAGGCAATGTCCAAGCATAAACAGACCAATGGCAAAAAAACATACAGTTTTTTATAAGCATACATATTAGAAAAAAATTGTTTGGTATTTCTTGGCTCTCAATGAAGAGTAGGTTGTTTTTTTATGGTAACTTGGGTAAATTGCTGAGATGCAGTTTTATTGCCTCATTCCGCATGTTTATTAGAATATCAAAGTGACAGGTGATATATTCGAGTTGTCTATCTATCTGTCTCTCTAGCTATTTAGCTATCTATCATCTGTCTGTCTGTCTCTATCATCTATCTACTTATCTCTGTCTATAAATATATTCTTGTATTTCTATATCCATAAACCTATAGCTCTCTTCATAACTCTATATCCATCTGTTGTTCATAAGAGGACAGTTTTAATCTAAATACAATAAATAGGATTGTGGATTCTGAAAATATATGTTTTTTCTTTATTGTTTTCTTTTTCAATGAACCCTTGGCTCTGTACACAGGGCAGGTTGCTCAAATGGAAATAAAGAGTTTTGTATAAACAAAACCCTCCCATCCATAAGCTGCAGCCTTCATTAGGCGTTGAGATAAGGTGTAGCTAATTATACAGAGGACTTATTTATGGGTCTGTAATTTGTTTTACTTACTCAAATAGTGACCAGGAACACGCCTCTAGTTAGTTATCTTACTACACCTAAGCTGGAAGAGAGAGACTAGTGAGATAGATAACTTGGAACACCTTGCCTAAAGGCTAACAAAAATATGTAAGCATTAAATAAACCCAGTAGGATTTTTTTTGCCACAAGTATGGATTCATGTAGCTTAGTTATGATCAAGTATGAGGTGTTGTTTTATTTTTACAGCGAAAAGGGTAATTATTAATTATTTGCTTGAAATGGACTATTGGTGATGGACTTCCTGTAATTTGGAGCTTTCTGGATATCAGAATTCCAAATACCTGTACCTTCATTTATCAGTTAATAAGCAATGCTGTAGTTATCTTTTTATTCTTTTCAGCAAGACTGCCATATAGTCTGTGGGGTTATGTCCTTTTCTATAAGGCTGTTGCTTGTTTCTTTGATTTTTTTAACAGTGCACTGTTTATGTTGAAGGGCTATAATGTGGTGACAAATCCATAGGGCACTGACAGTAACTGCATGGATGGGCAGCTACTGTAAATGAAAGACGTAGGGGCAGATTTACTTATGGTCGAATATCGAGGGTTAATTAACCCTCGATAATCGACTGCCGAATTGAAATCCTTTGACTTCGAATATCGAAGGATTTACCGAAAAATCGTTCGATCAAACGTATAAATCCTTCGAATCGTTCGATTCGAAGGATTTTAATCCATCGATCAAATGATTTTTCTTCAACCTAAAAATTGTTCAAAAGCCTATGGGGACCTTCCCCATAGGCTAACATTGACTTCAGTAGGTTTTAGTTGGTGAACTAGGGGGTCGAAGTATTTTTTTAAAGAGACAGTACTTCGACTATCGAATGGTCGAATAGTCAAACAATTTTTAGATCGAATCGTTCGATTCGAAGTCGGAGTCGTAGTCGAAGGTCGAAGTAGCCAATTCGATGGTCGAAGTAGCCAAAAAAATCATTCGAGCTAAGTTAATGGGCTCCTAAGACTTAGATACAGCCGCCAAGAACAGAGCATAATTTAGTTCTGTATCAAGTTTCTCCCATACTTGCTTTAACTTGATTTATACTGAATTATGCTGCTTAAAGGAGAAGGAATAGCATTTTACTATTGAGGTGCCAAAAGTTAGTCACCCCCAAGTGACTATTTTTACTTACCTGACACCCAGGCCGGTGCTCTGATCAGCAGAAAACTTCTTCTTCTTCTAGCGAGCACCACGGAGAGATCCTCTTCCTGCTTCACCGGTTTTCAAATTTCCCAGGGCAGACGTATGCGCACTAGAGCGAAATAGCCAGCTTTTTCGTGCAGTTGTGCATCCGCTCTACTGCGCTTGCGTAACTGTAAGAAGACCCAAAGAAGCAGGAAGAGGATCTCTCCATGTTGGTTCCTAGAAGAACCCCGGGCCGGTGCAGTTTTCTGCTGATAGGAGCGCCAGCCCATGGTGTCAGGTAAGTAAAAGTAGTCACTTGGGGTGCTTAACTTTTGTCACCCTCAAGTGTAAAATGCTATTCTTTCCCCTTTAACAGTGAAAGATGGAGCTAATTATCTGTCTACTGTATGACTAAAACCATAAGCAGTCTTGTCTTGTTTTGCTATATTTACTGTGGTTAGTTATATAGAAAACATTATTGATATAGAAAACATCAAGAAGAAGTGTGAATGTATGGCAACAATTAACATACTCACATATATATATATATATATATATATATATATATATATATATATATATATATATATAAATATACATCCAGAGATGACAGTTCTTCACTTTTCAGATCACAGGCCAGAAATTAGAGTTTAGTGACAGAAATAACAGAGAAAAGACAGAAAGAATGGGTGGATCAAAGCACAGGAAGTATCGTGGTTCAGCAGCTTTATGCTTTATAGTTAGTGCATTAAATATTGCAAACGTTTTATGTGTCTTTGTTAGTCTGACCAACAATATCTGATACTAATATCTGGATTGATAATTATTTACATAAGTAAATGAGTGACGGGGCACAGGCCCGAATTTACAAACCGGGCACTCATAAGCTGGCTCTGGTTTTCACCCCTCTGCATTCCCTCCATCTTCACCCCCTTCCTCGTTGCAATCTGACCCCCATCCCTTGCTATGCGTGTATGTATGTGTGGATTCACACATCTTGAACAGTCGGGCCCGACACAGCACTGGAGACTGGTGTGGTGTCTCCAGTGTCTTATACATGATGACAATGTTAAGAGAGTTGGGAGAGGAGAATGATAAATAATACCTTTGCTTACTACATTCATTTAAGGAAAAAATCCCCACCCAAGGTCTGATGCATCAGGTGCAAGTGTAGCGGACCCAAATTCCCACGTGGTTGCTTCACACATAATGACATTGGAATTCAGTGGGGGGGGGGAATGTGGCATTGTGTATGAAAATAATATTGTGATTGGCACTTTGTATACTGTACATGCTAAGTAGCGATGGGCGAATACATTTCCGCGTTTCGCCACCAGCAAAATAATTTGCAAAACTGCCACGAAAATTCGCCATCATTAAAAAATTTTGGACACGCATCGCTCGTACAAAACTGTTGCGGGTCAACATTATTCTGACTCCCATTGACTTTAAGTTGACGTAGGAGTCAAAATTCGCATTTCGCTAAATTCAAAATTCTCGGGAAAGCGAAACAGGACAAATTCTCCCATCACTGATGGTAAGTAAAAGGCCCTATCGAAAACATCAAGGCCAGCACTATGAGTTCATCTATAAAACAGCAGATACTAATTCCTCCTGCTACAAAATGATGCAGGATTTCTTTATACTGTTGTAGTCTCCTGGTTTCTCCCATGGTCTTAATTCTTTAGCATTCAAGTCCTAAAACTGACCTAGCTTGTTTATCAATAGCATTATCCTCTTCTACAAGGAGTATCCACAGCCACAGCATGTGCCTCAGTAATACCATATAGGATATTCTGCTATTCATCTTTGTTCATCATATATCATGTTGGATACCAAGGGGCAAATTCACTAGGATTCGTAGTTGTGCCAGGCGTAACTTTGCCGCACTTTGCCACACTTCGCCAGGCGTAGTTTCGCCAGCGCTTCGCAAATTCACTAAAATCCGAAGTTGCGCTCAGGGGTAGCGTAAGGTTGCGAAGTTGCGCTAGCGTTGATTCGCTAAGTGAAGCGAAGTTACGCTAACGATGGTTAATTTGCATACGGCGCCAAATTCACATTTCAATGGAGGAATACTGTACTCACTACATACTGTAATCACTACAAATGCCTGGGAAACCTTCAAAACATCAAATAAAAATTTTATTTTGCCCTACATATGTGCCCACTGTATAGGTAAGTTGCCATGAGTCAGGAAATGTAGGGGGGAAGGAGCCCCAAAAAAAATTTCGATCTTTTTCAGCCTATCACCCATCATGTAGAAAACACGCCAGCGTTTTTTGGGACTTAGAAAAAATTTTGACTTTTTTTGAAGCAATCCCTATCTACTCTATTGCGCTTCGCCTGGTCTGAGGTGGCGAAGGAAGTCTAGCGTAAAAGGTAGCGTTCAGTACACTTCGCGCGTTTGCGTAGTTACGTCTGTAGCGATAATTCGCCAGGCGTAAGGGTGCGAAGTAACACTAGCGAATCTACGCCAGCATTCGTTAGTGAATTTGCGCAGTAACGAAAATGCCAAACGCTAGCGAAGTAATGCTAGCGTTCGGCGCTTAGAGAATTTGCCCCCAAGAGTGACAGTCTGCCCTCTCTGTGAATCTGCAAGCCAGTTAGAACAAGATCTGGATAGATGCTCAAATACAGCTACATGATGGCTTGGGAGAGGGACCTCAATACTTCATCGAAGTATTAAATTTGGGAAGAGGCAGGAAAAGTCAATTTGTGCAAATCATAAAGAAAAGAGCATATAAAATAGTTTTCAGGTGCTTTTAACCTTCTGTGAGGCAGTCAGAAAAGTGAATAGGATTAAGACAATGCAGAACACAAGAATTCATTTGTACCCCAACTAACCCTAAAGGTGATTTTTTTTTATTACTATCGAACTGCAAAGTTTGATGGTATGTTTTTTAATGTTTACTGCAACAATGCTTCTTTACTACTACTACTAAAAATGTTGTTTTATTTGCTGTTATAACCTTCTGCATATGACCTTTACATTACAAATAAACAAATTCTAATAATAAATCCTACTGTATATGCCAAAAAGTATTATTCAACATTCACTACAGTTTAGCTAATGCTTTATAATGTGACAGTTGTCCTTTAATGTAATGAAATAGTGCCATGCCCAGTAGTGTTGTATTATTCCATTTCACATATCATCTTCTTGTGATCTAGGAACACTGCCATTATACCATGTGACTGCAAACATAAATCAGTATATCACTGGCAGAAATCGAGATGCATAAACTCGCTTGTTATTTCCGAAGTGTATAAATATATATAAGGGGATCAGATAATAATCTCTCTAATGCTTTATTTACCAGTAGGTCTTTCCAGCTGACACGAGGTCACCCATTCCGATTAGAAGAAATGAAGTTCCGCCTAAATATTCGGAAGGGGTTTTTTACAGTGAGAGCTGTGAAGATGTGGAATTCTCTCCCTGAATCAGTTGTACAGGCTGATACATTAGATAGCTTTAAGAAGGGGTTGGATGGCTTTCTAGCAAGTGAGGGAATACAGGGTTATGGGAGATAGCTCATAGTACAAGTTGATCCAGGGACTAGTCCGATTGCCATTTTGGAGTCAGGAAGGAATTTTTGCCCCTCTAAGGCAAATTGGAGAGGCTTCAGATGGGTTTTTTTTGCCTTCCTCTGGATCAACTGGCAGATAGGTAGTTAATAAAAAATAAAAAAAAAACTCGATGGACATGTGTCTTTTTTCAACCTTACTTACTATGTTACTATGTTACTATGTAAGTGCTTCATAATTTACTTAGTGCTAAGATTGTTCATTCTTGGGAAATGAAATAGTGAGTTTCCCAATATTCTTTTGTTTGCTGTACTTTAAATAGCTCTGCTGTAAAAAGTCCAAGTATGTGAGGGAAAATGCTGGAAAGCCTTGTACAGAGCATGACCTAAAATGACTTTGAAGATAAATAGAAATGGTATGTGATGATTCTGTGTGACGAGCAGTACAATCATGCCCTTGCATACAATACTGTACAAGACCCAATTTGGTTCTGCCCAGGCCAGATGTTTTCCCTACAAGTATTACTTACATATTTAATATTGAAGGATCTTAGAGTTGAATCAATAGCATCAGTCTTTTCATTTGCACTTTCAACAAACATTTCATTGCTTAGAATTTCCACTCCATTGTGATGTTTGCAGATCATCTGTTTGTAGTTCCTTGATGACAAGCTGAAAACTTATTAGAGACTGTCAAGCTAACCTTTTTTGACAAATGAATGATTTATTGGGATGGAAAAAAGGCTACAGCACAAGTTCAGTACAAACCATTTGAACAATATAATAGGGGTAATTTACAAGTGCAGCTCAGTGTGCACTCTGCACTTTAAAAAAAATTGCAGCAGATTTCTGTGTTCCAAAATGGAGTGTAGGAAACTGCAATACCTCAATGTATGCAGAACTGCTTGAATTTGGCAGCACTGTATTCTTAAGGGGCAGGTGGAGGAGAACATGTTCATTAAGACTGACATGTTAAAAAGGTTGTCCACCTTCCAAACACTTTTTTTCAGTTGACTGTTTTCAGATTGTTCACCATAAACAAAGACTTTTTTTAATTCCTTTCCATCTTTTACTTTTTACAGTTTTCCCAAAATTCAACTTTAAAGTGCAATGTTCCTGTCTCTAGTGTTTCAGTCTGACAGGTTTGTGATCAAGGAGCTGATTCGGAACTCTTACAATTTGATACATTTAGTTGATACAATTAGTTAATATATTTCCCAGCGATATCTGTGGAATATTAGCAACTATTGTATCAATTCTGCCTTTAATGAAACTCAGAGGGGCAAATTCACTAACCTCCAAAAATTCGCCAGCGACTGTTTCACTCACATTGCAACACTTCTCCAGGCGTAAATCCGCTAGGACAACGCAAATTTACTAAAATGCGAAGTTGCGTCCAGGGCGCCGAACACTGGCGAATTTTCGACTAGCGTTACTTTGGAAAGCAAATTGAAGTTGCACTAGCGTTGGGTAATTACCATATGGTGGAAAGTGAAAGTAGAAAGCACGTATACTGTATGTTGCAGCAAATACATTACATTACACAAGCCCAGGGAACCTTAAAATAAAATAGAGTTGTTATAATGCCCTACACATGTGTCCAATGTACAGTTTATGTGCCATATGGTAGGAAATGTATGGGGGAGCCCGGGTACCCAAAAACATTTTTACGAACTTTTGCAGCCTATCATCCTGAAAAAGGTAAAAGACGCAAGCATTTCTTGGGACTTGGGAAATTGAGGAAGCCCTATACATTCCATTGCACTTCGCCTTGTCTGAGCTAGCGAAGGCAAGTCTGGCGGAACAGGTAACGTTCAGTAAAATGTGCATCTTAGTGAATTAGCGGACTTACGTCCATTCGCCTGGCGATAGAGTGTGAATGAGCGGTGGTGTATGTCTCTTTCGCTAGCGAATTTTCGCCGGTGTCCGTTAGTAAATCGAAGTTCTAAAATGACGTCACGCTGCCAAATTTTCTGTCCTTTGCCAGGTGTTACAACAGTCTGTCTTGCACTTATGGTATGAGCTGCAGAACACAACCAGACCATGGATGATTGTGTCCTTTGAACGAACACACTTTACTGCACTTGCCGTTATGTCTGGTGGCTCTGTAAATGACAATGATTCTAGACCAGTGGGTACAGGCGCAAGACTGGAACTGCAGGACCTGGGTTAGGCATGAGGATTTGAACAATGAGTAGGGGTACCCAAGACTGGTATTTGCATTTGAGCACATTTGCTTCAACTTTTGCATATTCCCCCATATGTTGGTACTAGGAGATCCAAATAAGGTGCAGCCCTAATCTGACACTATCTTAATACTGTACCACATTTCTTTTTTCTTAAAGGGATACTGTCATGGGAAAAAAAAAAATTTCAAAATGAATCAGTTAATAGTGCTGCTCCAGCAGAATTCTGCACTGAAATCCATTTCTCAAAAGAACAAACAGACTTTTTTTTATATTCAATTTTGAAATCTGACATGGGGCTAGACATATTGTCAATTTCCCAGCTGCCCCAAGTCATGTGACTTGTGTTTTGATAAACTTCAATCACTCTTTACTGCTGTACTGCAAGTTGGAGTGATATCACCCCCTCCTTTTCCCCCCAGCAGCCAAACAAAAGAACAATGGGAAGGTAACCAGATAACAGCTCCCTAACACAAGATAATAGCTGCCTGGTAGATCTAAGAACAACACTCAATAGTAAAAACCCATGTCCCACTGAGACACATTCAGTTACATTGAGAAGGAAAAACAGCAGCCTGCCAGTGTACTATGTGCCTCAGCTTTCAGCCCTGACTGATGTGGCTGCTAAAGCTGTTTGTGGCAATGAACAGAATTGGCAAATGGTTCAAAGACATTTTATCTTTATTTCGCACGTCTTCCAAATGCTCCCACTGAACCTTTCATCAAGTTCATTTCCCGGTCTCCTGTATTTGAGGTGTGTCTCCTACTAGTACAGCAGTCAGTGTCGGACTAGGAAACCAGGGGCCCACCAAAAGTTTTTAGACCAGGGGCCCACCTTCAGTATTATTTTCTTCTTCTCCTCACTCAACCTCTATTCTCCTAGTCTTATATCTTTACATACTATAATCTATTATTCCACCTATTTAGCCTCTTTAAACAAATAAATATGCTATGCAACGATTTGGAAATACAGGTACCTAGTAAATAATGACCTAATAAACTGACCTCTCTGATCAAGAAATCTGAGAAAAGAATCCACAGAATCCATCATGGTTTCCTACACAGACTCTAATTCTGGTATCTGTGTATATAGAACACTGACATCTATACAGTTATATGACTAATGAGCTGAACTGGGACTTCTGGCTTCTCATGTTTAGTTTTCATTAGTTTTACTTTGTTTCTTTTACAAATTAGTTAATACAAACCTTAAAAAAAACTGGTGCTTCAGCCAAATGCTACAGAGAATAATAACTTATGTTACTGATGATATCCTTACAAATCTGAAGGGTTTTTAGACTGAGGACACGGAGCTCAGACTGAAAGTGTAAATGAAAAAAAAATGGGCAATCAACAGAATCTGAAATCATCAGGAAAAAAAACAACACATATAGTTCACAATTAGGCAGGAACTGACGCACACATCTAGATTTCCAGGACTTAGAAACAACAGGGTGACTGACCCAGAATAACAACAAACACTATGGAAAATGATGCACAATATTTACAGGAATTTAGTTTAACTGACCCAGTTCTGACACCTGGTTATTCCATATAACATAATAGCCAGATTGGTAAACAGTAAATAGTATAACCCAGAGAACTTTTTTTTGTTGTTATTCTGGGTAAAAAGCTTTTGCCTTGACAAAGCTTTTTAGCGAAACGCGTTGGCAGAGCATCTCTTCATAAATAAATTTTTATTTCATTTTAATGGTTGCTTAGATTCTAACTACCATTTCAATCACTTTGAAAAAATTGTTTTTTAAGAATAATCTTTTTTAACTGAATGTGGGTACTCATAGTCTGGTCCAGGGAACCGCATTCAATTTCTTCATTCTCTGTTGTTCATATGGCACTGGTGGATTTGTGTTTTTTTAGATTTTAGCTCTTTAAGAGATAGGGCCTGTAATATACGAGACCACAGTCCTCAGTGTACTACTTTCTCCCCGTGTGGGGTCCCAGGGCTTAGAAAATAATTAGGTAGCAGTTTCTTTGGGACTTCTCCACCTCTACACTATTTTCCTTTTCCTACTCAAATTTCCTTGAATGTTGGTCCTGGTTCCTTTTTTGTTAAACTATATTGTTAATGAATTACCTTGTGATTTTATAATGCATTAGCACTTGCATACATTAATTATTTTGAACCACACCCAGTCGGCCACTGAGTAACGGTTGAGCACTTGCACTTTATAATTTATTGGAATCTTGAATCTATTGCTTATAGATTAAGTACATAAATAAACAAGTTGGCACTGGCTATTTTTAATACAAAGAAAAAGCAACCTTATGCTTCACTGAACTTGTTGTTTTGTTATATATTTAAAGCCTATCAAAAGGCTTTAATCAATCAAGCAAATCCTTTTTATTAGCACAAGCACTTTATATATTATCAACTCATTGGTTCACTATATAATTTAGATAAGTTAATTCATTTGAGAGCACGGGGGCTCTTACTATCTTTTTCTTTTCTTTTGAATAACTGGGGATCTGTATCAGGCTTATCAGAGGGATCCAGCAAGCAACAGAACACAAGGAGCTAAAGAAGTGCTACAAACGTTTGGACACAAATCACCATGTTTTTAACAATTTAAAATCTATTCATTATGGCTGGTCGTGGAGTTGCGTCTGATGAATCAGTACTAACCCAACTGTGCTCATAAATCCAGTACAAGATGCACCTAGCAAAGTGTAAGTTGCATCTATCCACCATGCAGTGTTAAAATGCCTTAACCCTGTAACTCTTTTGGCGCTTGTGTGCTGCAACTATTGGCGCAACCCTGTGGACACAACCCGGGAATTAACACCATATTCAAGGTAGTTGTAGATCCAGGGTCACCACAGAGGTTCCATCAAAAGGCCTACTTGGGCATCATTCAGCAGAAGAGGCTGCATTGATATAATAGCACTTATCACAACTATACAAAAGTGCAAGTACTTTTAATGAAGGGCACTAACACACATAACATTTGCAGCCATTTACACTACACTTGCACCTGCATTTGTAAATGCGGGGTCTGGGTCAATGGCAGAGTAGGTTCAGAACAGTTTATTAAGCTGAGGTCAAGCAGACAGAGAAAAGACAGCGTCAGGTCAGGCTGGGTCACAACAGGAACACAAAACTCTAAACAAAGCTATGCTTTTGGAACAAACCATGACAATTAGAGATATCAGTGTCCTCATGTTTAAAATAGAAGGAAAGGTTAAAATTAAGTAAGCTTTATCAGAAAGCAATGCTGCTCTGAGTCCTCTGTTAAAAGAAACACTGCATTTCTTTCTTTCTATTGTGTATACATGAGCTTCTGTATCAGACTTCCCGTTTTCAACTCAAAACTCCAGGACTAGGGCTTGAGCATGCTCATTGTGCTCATCTCTCCATCTCCCCCTCTCCCTCCCTTCTCCCTCCCTCCTCCTCTCCCTGCTGTAATCTGAGCCCAGAGTGAGCAGGGAGAAACTAAGATAGGAAGTGATGTCAAACCAAGCTAGTATGGCAGCTGCTATCTTAAACAAACAGAGAGAGCTTCTAGATATAAATGTGCAAATGAGTTAAGGGCGATTCAGCCTCTGGAATATACAGTGAAGACACCAGACAAGGCTTTATAAATAATTTATAGGAAACTTTAAGGATGCCAGAGTGGGACATATACAGAAATAGATAAGAAGTGCAGACCACAATCAGTGTGTAGTGCAGTGTGTCAGATCCAGATGCTAGGCAGGCATGGTACTGTACTGTATATACCTCCAGGATAACACAAAAGGGAATTGTGTAAAACAGAGTAATATATATCGGTGCCAGTTCCCCTCAAAGCTCATGAGCAAGCTTATGTTTGTATCAATTATCTATATAAGCCTGACTGTACTTAGCAGCCCAAGCATATTGCTGTTGGGGCCAGCTTTCCCCCAGCCCTGATATTCAGATGGCAGACAGAAGTTTGACAAGGAAACCTTTGTAGAGTGAAAGTCTTCTTATGCTGAAGCTTTCTTCTTCATAAATGATATCTTCTCTTTCACACACATTTATCGTGTATTCTCTAGACATATCAGCATATACTTTCCTGATATTACATGCATTTTTCAGCTATGAGGCACACTGTCAGATGGGAATTCTCTATTGAATACATATGTTTTCATTATATTATACTACTCTTTCATTTGTTTTATGAAAAAAATGTAGTCTCCTTGTTTTGCCATGTTGCATATGCGCTGTCATTTCTGCATTCTTAGTATTGTTTAAGAGGAAATATGTGCAGCTTAATTATTGTGAAAGGACATCCCTTCTCTGAAGATATGCATTGGCTCACTTTGGCACACATTAACAGTAATTCTTAGAATTGTCTAGTAGTGTCTGTCCTTTAGATTGAGATAAACACTATAGACTTTAATAGAACACATTTGGGATCTATAGAAAGCTTATGGGCAAATATATATATATATATATATATATATATATATTAATCATTGTACATTATGTTGGCACTATGGGACAAATTCAATAAGATTCGAACTTGCGCCAGCGTCTGCTTCGCCGCACTTCGCCAGGCGTATTTTCGCCAGCGCTACGCAAATTCACTAAAATCCGAAGTTGCGCTCTGGGGAAGCATAAGGTTGCGAAGTTGCGCTAGCGTTAATTCGCCAAGCAAAGCGAAGTTATGCTAGCAATGCTTAATTTGCATACAGCGCCAAATTGAAATTACAATGGAGGTATATGTAGCAGCACTACACAAGCCTGGGAAACCTTCAAAACAGCAAATAAAATTTTTATTTTGCCCTACACATGTGCCCACTGTATAGTTAAGGTGCCATAAGTTAGGAAATGTAGGGGGGAAGGAGGGTAGCCCCAAAAAAAATTTCGATCTTTTTCAGCCTATCACCCATAAAAAAAGAAAAAATGCCAGCGTTTTTTAACTTTTTTTGAAGCAATCCCTATCTACTCTATTGCACTTCGCCTGGTCTGAGGTGGCGAAGGAAGTCTGGCGTTCAGAATAATTTTCGCGTCAGTGAATTTGTGTAGTTACGTCCATTGCGCAAATTCGTCAGGCGTAAGGGTGCAAAGTAACACTAGCGAATTTACGCCAGCGTCCGTTAGTGAACCAGTGAATTAACGAAAATGCACTGGCATTAGGCGCTTCGTCATTTAGTGAATTTGCCCCTATAAATACTACAAATAATTGTATATGTAGTATGATAAAGGGTTTTTCATCCTTTACTTCAGGCAGTCCCCATAAGGATTAATCCATCCAAGGGAAGAAAGGGGAGTGGTTTCTCATTCCAGGTTAAAGCAACAGTAACATCAGTTTTAAAGTAAAAAAAAATATAATGCAGTGTTGCCCTGCACTGGTAAAACTGTTGTGTTTGCTTCAGAAACTCTATTATAGTTCATATAAATAAGCTGCTGTGTAGCAATGGGGGCAGCCATTCAAAAAAGAAAAGGCTCAGGTTACACATCATATAAACTCTTTTGAAGATAATGGTGTTATGCAGGTGTTGTGTTGTGCATTGTTGTGAAGGGCAACAGTACATGATATTTTCATTACTTTAAAATACTTTCATTTTTTGGTGTTACTGTTCACTGGCAGTTAAACGGTTGACCAGATTTGTCAGGTCTCCTAGTCTCTAAAAGGGAACCCACATTGTGCTTCAACTTTTCTGGCTGGCACTGGAGAGCCTGTGGTGGAGGTAGGCCTCAGTAGGAGTAGTCAGTGACAGGAAAATCTCTATAAAAGCTCACTTTAGGAGTAATAGTTTCAAGATATGTAGAAGAGCAACTTGAGACTCCAAGGAGGAAATAAGGAGGATAAATAACACACCGTATAGGGACTCAAGCAGTTTGGCTCAGGAATAGGACATCTATCTATTCCTGACAGATAGATAGATGATAGATAGATAGATAGATAGATAGATAGATAGATAGATAGATAGTAGATAGATAGATCATAGATAGATAGATAGATAGATAGATAGATAGATAGATAGATGATAGATAGATAGATAGATAGATAGATAGATAGATAGATAGATAGATAGTAGATAGATAGATAATAGATAGATAGATAGATAGATAGATAGATAGATAGATAGATAGATGATAGATAGATAGATAGATAGATAGATTGATAGATAGATAGATAATAGATAGATAGATAGATAGATAGATAGATAGATTGATAGATAGATGATAGACAGATAGATAGATAGATAGATAGATAGATAGATAGATAGATAGATAATAAGATAGATAATAGATGATAGATAGATAGATAGATAGATAGATAATAGATAGATAGATAGATAGATAGATAGATAGATAATAGATAGATAGATAGATAGATAGATAGATAGATAATAGACAGATAGATAGATAGATAGATAGATAGATAGATAGATAATAAGATAGATAATAGATAGATAGATAGATAGATAATAGATTGATTGATAGATAGATAGATAGATAGATAGATAGATAGATAGATAGATAGATAGATAGATAGATAGATATGAAACCTATTTTGAATCACTAATTAAAGAGAGCACTTAATGGCCTTACTACCAAGCTGGTTTTGTTTAAAGGTATTATTACAAATACAGTATAACGATATAAAGATAGCTGGGTGAATATGCTTTTGTATTGTGACAAAGAAAGTCATTCATTAGCCAAAAAGCAACATTGCTAAAATGTTACAGTTTTCATTGTACTTTGGTTGCTAGGGGAAAAAAAGAAGGATTTGCAATTTAATTATGGAGACTGCAAAAATAAAATGAAACAATTGCATAAAATGTAAGTAATGATGAGGCAGAAGGCGCAGATGTGTTCAGGCCCAACACAGCACTTACACTCTGTTCTGCTGATGAAACAGAACCTTTGCTGTATCTATTGTGTGTAAATGTAATATAGACCTTAGATTGTGAGCTCACCCGGGGCAATAACCTATATGAATGCACAATCAATGCAAAGTGTTTATGTTGAAGCTACTATATATACAGGTATAGGATCTGGTATAGGGTTTTCCGAATCAAGAATCTTTCCATAATTTGAATCTCTGCAGCTAAAGTCTGCTGAAATTCATTTAAAAAATAGAGTTAAAGTCGCACCCGGAGAGCACATATTGCAGGGAAATTGTGTTTTGCCACCAATATGGATTCATGCAGCTCAGTTACCATCAAGTACAAGGAAGTGGTACTGTTTCATTAATGAAGAGAAAAGCTTAGGTTCAACACAAATCATGAAGCAGAAATTAGATTTGTTCCATAGAATCTGATGCTACAAGGCTGATTTGGTGCACAATGTGTTGGTTTCTGAGTTACCATGTAATGAGAATCTGAATCAATTGCTAATCAGCCTTGTATTGTGTCTTATATAATCAATATATACAGAGTCGGTCCCCAAGGTCAGGTAACTGGCAGCAGCAAAGAGCATGAGCAGTGAATCAGCAGAAAAGATGATGTGGAGATACTAAGGGAATCTTCTGGGGCATCTTTAGAGACTAAACTCTTCCTTGCCATAGAACTGTGGTTGCCTTAGGCTGGTTCAGAACCTCAAAATATAATGTACAGCATTTCTAACCAGTTTGTTGTTGGGCTTTATTCAAGTATGCTTTGTAACATAGACTGACTTACTTCACTGTTTTTTGAGAATTGTTCCATTCTTCCATCAAGATCCAAATATTTTCCCCACATGTATTTTGTTTTTTAAATAAATTCTTGGGGCAAAATACACAGAGTATTTTGGCTCCTTTAGTCAATGTTACAAGTTTAGGTCATCAAATGTATAAAAGTCAGATGAATGTTACTTGGAAATATGAACTAATATGAAGAAGAGGGTGATTTAGGGCTATTTGCCATGGACCCCATAACTACTAAAAGTCATGCAATACAATGTGGCCAACATCATCCCATATACCATTACCCTTTATAGTTCCTTTTAGCAAAGCTAAAAAAAATATATATATATATATACCTGTACTGAAAAATGCCTTACCCTTTAAACAAAACAGGGATTGTTTGTCCATATATTGCAATATATTTAAGCTGGCCAACTACGTTGTTTGTTATAGTTATACAGGAGCAGTGACCAGCAAACCCTGTTTTGCTTAAAGGGTAAGGCATTTTTCAGTAGCAGTATGCACAAAATGTCTCTGTCTTAAATATATTGATAATGGGTTGAGTGCAGAGGACTCTTGTATTTGTCTTTATGTATTTTGTGGTCACAGCCTCATTGCACCCCCACCTAATGGTTTTAAAAATTAGTGGTGAGCACAACTTTCCTATATTTATGTGTGTGTGTATATATATATATATATATATATATATATACTGTATATACACACACAACTATCCACTACACCTAGCGAAAATATCATGCAACTTTAGCACCACCCAGTGGCTGCAGCTTGTACCTGTCTTGATATTACATTAAAGTGTTTACCTACCATGCAAGCTTATATCTTGCAATTAGGGTTTTTTATTTACACTATGCCGCCATCTAGTGACATAACATAAATATCTGTATTATATCTTTTATATTATAAAGGAGCTCCACTAGGCAGTGGGAGCTAACACTCCAAGCACATCATATAAAATGAGTAGCAAAGGGTACTGGCCCCCAGGTCTGGACTGAGAATTAAAATAGGCCCTGGCATTTTAGGTACACAGAGGCCCAAACAGCCCCCCACCAGCCCACTACATACTGACTTTCTATGGCACCTTATAGCAGCCCCTCTGGCATTTGCCAGAACCCACAGATTGCCAGTCCGGGCCTGCCGGCCCCACACTGGTACATTATATGTTATTTATGATCTCTGAGCTATGTTTTGGAAAGCATGCTCTGCCAGGTCCCAAGCATTCTGGTTAAAATGTCACCTTACCTGCACATAATTTTTAACAGGGATCATAACCTCCCCGAAAAAAAAATCTCTATAAGTGCAGATTGCTGTCATGAAACTATTCAGGTTTTGCTTGATGACATTACACGGTAGTAAAGAGGGGCATTTTGCTCACTACAAAAGGAGACTAATTCTATTGGCATATATTTGAGATATCTGACCATGACCTTATCGAGATCATATCACAGATCAAAGGGTGAGTGTTAAAGACATTAAGGAACTTCTTGCCAGCCTGCCACTTAGACAATGATTGTCTAGACAAGGCTAAAACTGCAGGTAGAGTGAACACCCTCGCATCACTTTAGGAGACATGTAAAATAACTTAAAAAATCAAATCCCAATTTTGTGGCAATTATGAATAATATATGGTGCTGGTCTCACATTGGACTTAAAATCAATATTTTCTTCAAAAACATACCCTTTATTGGAGCTCCCTATAAGTCTGATACGATCCTTGTCCATGTTTCAAATAAGGGGTGGACATGTCCTAATAGTCCCTGCAGTAAGTGGGGGATAGCCAATCACAGTCCTGTAGTCACACAAACAAAGGCAGCCTTCAGTTCCCTATCAGGTCAGACTAGATGATGATTGGTCACTATGCTACAGTGCAGTGTGGTGAGTGTTGCCCGTGCACCTGCACAGCCTGGAAAAGGAGGCAGCAGGAAGTGGAACAGATGGGTGGGATTCGTAGGGTTTTTGCAGAAATTATAAATAAATCAGGTTGCGACACTACTTTTTTCAGCACATTTCTTCTATATTTAAAAGAGTATAATGCACTGGCACATTTTTGTTTTTAATATAATGTCTCCTTCAAAATGTCTATTAGACAAATTCACTGGGAAACAAATTCACCATGGTGCAACATTAGCATAGTGTAATAGACCAGCAGCAGAGCTGCTTTAATTGATCCACAGCAAAGCTGTGGGTAACAGATAAATAGCCCCTCCCTATTTATGGGCTACATAGACTACTGTGAATGACAATATTTGGATATTATTTGCACATAAACATGTAGGAACATGGGAAAAGTACTGATCTAGAGTAACATGAATAATGAAAGCAAATGTCTAATTGATCACTGAAAATAATCGCTTTGTGTGAACCAGCGCAGGGTTATTACAGTTGCAGCACAGAAGACATATCTTACGACAATACAATGCTCTAGGCCTATAGCTCTAATCATTCCCTTATGTCTTATTTAATAGGCTGCGATTTTAGATTATCATTACTTAAACATATGCAGGCATGAGTATCATCTTTATTTGCTTTTTATTTCATGATCACAATAGATTTATTAGATATTGTAGTGTTGCTGAGCTCAGCAGGCATATGAACTCCCCCTTTGCATAATTCTAATCCCAGCTGCTCCACATATAAACTACCTTTTTATAGCCCCAGTAAGGTCACAGAAGAATGCTTGAGAGTTTTTATGGATTCATAAGCAAATAAGAAGTTATCCGTGGGTGTTTCGGGGTCTGTTTGCAAAGCATGTTACTGTTTGATAAAGCCCTATAAACCTTGTGCTTGCTTTTTCTTGTTGTTAACTTTAATGCTTCTTCTTCTTTTTTGCCAGTGTGTGAGAAAGTGTTTCGGGCTAGGTATTACATTGTGTGAAATACCGTGTACATGAGAGGCCTGTCTTTTTCTATTACTGAACCTTCAAACCTCAGGCAGTTTCTTATATACAGATGTAAGAGTGACTAATGCGAGACGAGCCAGGATGGTAAGGTTATTGGAGATAAAAACATGAGCTTCTGTCTAGTGGAAAGGGGGATATGTGGTATTTAACAGAGAGACTTACCTGTACAGAGATTGAGCTAAATTGAACAAACACAGAAAGGGTAAGAAAAATAGGCAGGTTCCTTAAGGGTGACATGAACCTGTGGATCCCTATCTAGCTAACAAGGCAGCCCCAGCTTAGTTAGAAACTCTCAAGTGAAAATCACTATAACAGTACTCAGTGATATCTAACATATTAAGAAAACATCGTAATTTTTTTGCTTGTCAATATTATTCTGTGCCTGAATATAGTAGAACTAAACCCTAAAGTTAAAAAAAACCCTACCACCCTACCCTACATAGACCCCCTCCCTCATCCCCCCAGCCTAGCTGATACCCCAGGCAAATGCCCCTAAGTCTTTACTTACCCCTCGGTAAGTAAAATAGACAATATTGTGTGTGCTTCAACCACCTTATTTAACCTTGTAGGTTGGGTGCAAAGCAGTCTGGAAATCATTGCCAGGGGTTTGCATAAACGAACAGGAAAACCAGGCTGGTTGTTTGACCTAATAAATTCAAGTTTTCACTTTTTGCAAAGAGGTGCTGCAGTGGTATTTTTTTCCTGCCCCCATAGATACACACAGCACCGGGCCAGGACAGCTGGGCGCACTAGGCAAACCCAGCCAGCCATGTAACTCCCACTGCGCCAGGGCAACAAGAGCACACGGATGCGCGCAAACATGAGCGCGTGCGATAAGAGAATGCTTGGACTGCTCAGTAAGGGGTCATTGGCGGGACTAGGGACTAGTACATTTTATTTTTCTTTTCTATACAATGCTTTCATTGTTTGGTTTTACTGTCTCTTTAAGAAAGGTGCAGATAGTGCTGTAGCAGCCCCTCTGGCATTTGCAAGAATCCACAGATTGCCTGCCTTCAGTGACAGCCTGTCCTATCACTAGAACAAGCAGGATTCCCATTGGCGAACACTCTGACATCAACTAGACCACTGGCCCTGAAGGAAGAATGCAGGACTTGCTTACAAATGCAGCTGCAGAGTTCAATTTCTGGAGGACCCTTTACATTTCAAGTTTTTCCCTTTAACTTCCCTATAATTATGGCCAATCAGCCACTGGCGTTCTTACACTGACGCTCTCATCGAATGGGATTATCATTGAATTTAACGGCTCAACAGAACTGCACTAATAGCTGCCTTGCTTCAACATGCCACAGCAAAGGATAAATATTGTAAATGTACCAAAATGAATAATATTTCATTGTGTTTAGACATACAATTACACAATCAATACAGGCAATACTGAAGGCAAAGCAAACAGTAAAATGATACTGAATCTGAAAAGCAATTATGATTATTTATTTAGTATTTGTGTTCTATTGATAACAGATTGTTATGAAGAGTCACTTTAATCCCTAATTTGTGTGACTATGAGGGATGTCTGGTCACATTAACTAATTATTAGGGCTCACCAGATTGAGTGGGCAGTTTATTGGCCCTGGTATGTGGCATACATGATCAATATGTATCTATCAGACATTATAGTAAATACCATTGGATGAGAACCTCATTGACCCATTATCCTCTCCCAATGGGTCTAAACACACCTGTAGTATCATCTGATCTTTGGTCCGAGGGCCAAACAATTGGATCAGCCTGATCAGGAAAGTTCTGCTTGTCTGACATTCTTGAAAAAGGGCAGATCTAGCGGTGCACCCCTAATTTAAGACTCCAATCATATTAAAGCACTTTTCTTTGGCTATTTTAACTGAAGGCACAAATAATAATATCTTACCTCTTTGTGGGACCAAAAAAGTCAGCCACAGGGTCTGACTAGGCTGGAGGGACACCTAGGGCCCTGCCTACCCAAGTCTGCTTTTCCCCCAAAATCACATTCACAAGAGGTAAGCTAGTAAGCTATGATAAATGCCTCCGCTGAAGCAAGCAACGTGGCAGCTCCCACTCATGAATTAAAGAACAATGAATTATGAACAAAGAAGCAATGTTTTATTGTGAGTAGAATAATTGATGTACTTATAAGGGATGGTTTATTATTTTTAACCGAGTTGAGATCACAGAATAAAAATAGTAATTCTTTCACAATTTTTAAGAAATGTGCCCTTGTTTGATAAACATTGCTTATAAACAGTGGGAGTTTGCCTTCCAGGACATAGAGAGCACATGTACCTGCAGTGTATTTTAGCTAGTAGCATACTTGGTGGCAGCAGCTGTTAGGTTAGGTGCTGTCCATAGTACTGGCACATACACCTTTATAACCTAAAAACCCTTTACCAATACTAATACTAACCAATACTCCCTCATGCAGTACTCCCACCTGCAGATCAGTGACTGCCAGGTGAGATGCACAACTCAGCATCAGTTTTACCTGTGAGATGGGGGGGGGGGAGACAGTCAGCATACAGGTGTTTCATTTGTTTCAGGTTTATTGTTATTATTAAACATTTATGCATATGTTATATGAAGTAATTCAAAAAGTCATGTAGATGCTACTCAGTCACCATATGGAAAGCCTCTAGCTGCCCATTCCTGCACTATGGTCCTTGAACAACACCCTCATTGATTAATATGCTATAAGGACTTTGGACAATTGATTGGGTTGGCCAATTACTGTCTGCCCTGAACTGTGCTAGAAGCAGGTCTGTATAGACCCCCATGAAGTCTGAACTTTGTTCTATGGTCCAAACAATGGTATCAGCCCACTTTGGACCTGATTCTTAGATAATCTCACCAATCAAATCTTTAGGTTCACTCTATTTAATGAGAAATAAGTACCTTTCCTCTCATCTTGCATAAATTGTTCTCCTTTTAGCTCTTTAGATCTAGAATAGAATGAGGGCCATTTAGGGCAGGGTGCAAAATGCAAAATACAGGCTCCATTTGACAATACTGTATGTTATCACAACTTTTGTAAGAATATGTTTTATTTGTCTATATAGGACACTTTATATCAGTCTATAATTCCACTTTTACATTTCTGAAACCGTAAAAAGTACTTTCATTATTTCTGGTTTACGTGTAAATCCAACTTTCTCTCAAAAACTTGTCAGGACTTTTGTAGTTCTGAGTTATATTGTTCTGCAGCTGCAATTCTTTGTACCATGGAATTCTTCATCGTGTTCAAATGCATTCATGTGTGAAGCCACTTCCTCCCCAGTCACCTCCATGCACCATAGGTGAGAAGAAAAACCTGCAAGAGATTTGTCATTTAAACTGTCTTTTGTTGGGCTGCACATGTTTCTGTCTGGAGACCTTCTAAAGATATCTCCCAAACCCTGCTGCCTGACCTCCTTACAGTGTGATATGTGGTTAACTCAAATGTTATTATTATTATGTATTTTTAGAGTGCCAACATATTGTGCAGCGCTGTAAACAAATGTGTTTATACAAAGAACATACAGAATTACATACATAGCGATCAGTAACCAATACAAAAGGTGAGGAGGGAACTGCCCAAACGAGCTTACAATCTAAAAATGTTCTGTTTTTCAAATATTATATATGTTTGGTTAGGTCCATAAATCTTTGGACTGAGACAACTTTTTTTCTAATTTTGATTCTGATCATTACAAATTGGTGTATTTTTAATGAAACAGCTCAGATGCAGTTGAACTGCAGACTTTTAGCTTTAATTATGTGGGTTGAACAAAAAGATTGCATAAAAATGTGAGGAACTAAAGGCTTTTTAAACACAATCACTTCATTTCAGGGGCTCAGAAGTTTTGGGTATGGTTTATGACCGCTTTAAATCGAATGCTCAGTTCCAGAAATGCCTTTAGTCAACCAATAAGATAGAGAGAGAAGCATGTGCATAGAGCACTCAGGATCCTCTTTAGACCATGTATTTTGCCATTAAAGAACAAGCTGTTAGGCACCCCCCCCCAGTGATTCCAGTAACTTACCTGGGGTACTGTTTGAGGAACCCGGCACCACTATACTCTACCCCTTATACAGCCCCCACAATGCTTAAAATCATTACTAATATGCTGCTATATGCTATGTAGTCCAGCTACATTTGAGAGAAACAATAATGCTATAAATGCATATCTCCATGCCATTTACTGAATCATAAAGAGAAGCACTGCTGCTTACAGATGCTACAGAGTACTTTGTACAAATCTCTCTCGCTTTCAGCTGTAAATATTACTGGGGAGAAACAAATCAGCAAGATAAGATAATACATTCCTGCGTGAACAATAGTAATTCATCTCATGAGAAACAAAATGCCCTTTCAAATATTTACAGAAAGTATTAGAGTTCATTCCATCCCCTTTATAAGAGATTATTCATGAATGTACTTGTAGGAATCACAGGAACACACTGTAGTGAGTGACTAAGCATTTAAATATCATACCTGGGGTAAATGAATCTGTCATCACATTTCTAGATCTTGCTTTATGGTTTGCTTTACAGGCTGAAATAGACTTCAAAGGAAAAGTCAGACTGTGAAGCAAATATTTCTGGAAACTGTTATCACCTCTGCAGGTATCATGCCAGAGCAGTGGAACGAGCCGGGCAACCAGTTGTGCATAATTCACTGCAAGCAACCAGTGTGATCTGAGATTTTACACAGTTAGGAGCTTAGAATGCATTTTTTGGCAGCTTATTTGCCTATGTATGGGGTCCTACTAGGGTTGCCACCTGGCCGGTATTTTATTTTATTTTTTTCCCAGAAAAGGTGGCAACCCTAGGTCCTACAGACAGCCTTAAAATTGGGCAGGTTAGAAAACCCCTTCAAATGGGATGACAAAGGCAGCCGACCGGTCTCTGTAGTATCAAACTGGCCAAATTGTTGAATCAGCCAAATTTGCCTCAGCACATGGGTGGGTAACCTCTACTAAAGAGCAAATCTGTAGGTGTATGGCAAGCTCTCATAGTAAGCCATCTCTGGGGGCTGATTTACTAGCATCAGTGAAAACCTGTATTTTTGTTAAGTCCTGCCAATTTTGGGGGACATATGCCAGGATTGTCCCATCAAATTTAGGGCAATGAAAAAATTATCAGGATGTTGCTCTTTACATCTATGTACACTAACACAGCTTTCCTTTGCGAAATTACTAATATGATCTATTTCCTTGTTGGTTAGTTCTGTTGAATAATATGTTTTGTTTGTGTGTGTAAGGAGGTGAAACATTTTATTTTATGTATATAGTTGGCAATGTGGGAGTTCAGCCAGAAGGTGGCACTAACCTCGATGGTTGGCCTGCAGGAATTCCCCTGCAGGAGCCTTTATAAGGAAGAACCTGCCTAAGGCACTGAGCAGGACCAGGAATAGACAGTTAGATAGTGACTGCATGGAGCTCGGTCTAGAGCAAGAGTTAGATAGGGCTGGCTGGCAAGGACAGCCTGCATACCAACAACATTAAATTTGGGGTACTGTCCCAGAGCGATTGTGGAAGATAGGGAAGAGAGTGTGCAGGGACTAGGTTAGCGGTAGCCTAGTGGGACCATTTGGCTGGAGGTCCGGAGGAAGCTTGGGTACTTTATGCAGACACTGCAGAGAGAAAGGGGTAGAGTCTTTGGTAGAGGAGACCCCTTGGAACAGCTAATGGTACTCTGCCTGTATACTTCTGTATGACAGGGGCCCTGGAGGCTTCAGGGAGATCCTGGTCGTTTTGCGACTCCAGTTTGCCCCCGTGAACTTGTAAAGCTGCTTAATAAACATTGCCTTGGTTCAACACAACTAAATGCATTATGCTTTATTCACAACCTTAAAGTCCACGGCGCCCTATCTGGGAGCATACAAGACACAGGTGGCCCCTTTACATGTGCACCAAAGGAAACACAGGGGTGATACTGTGCTAACCTTGGTGCCCATTGATGTATTCACATGTGATGTTACTGTATCACTCCAGGAATGTATAGGTCTGACAGGGCACAGGAAACTCTGGCATATTAATATATAGTCAGCGGTTCAGCGGGCAAAGAAAATCAAATGAATTACTACACAACCATTTCATAGGTGCAGGTTCATCATCTCTCACATCTGAAGTGTGAAGATGCCCAAGCACTTTTTTCTCACAATGTGCAAAGATCAGATTTAATGTTAAAGCAACTTGAGATTTATTGACAAAGCTTGGCAATTCTCCAGTAAGTGGAATACTAGAGACATCTCCAGACAAAAAGCTGATTGCCCATTGGCCACTTGGTAACTTTTAACTCCCAAATTATTTTGGGGAGAACCTGACATTTATTTTGGCAAGAAAACCATCTGACATCTACAGAAACTCACCTGCTTTTAATTGTCGTTTTTTTTTTCACGTTTCTTGTGCTTAATAAAACTTCAAAATTCAAGTTTAGAAAATGCAAAATTGAAAATAACTGAGATCATGTTTTTTTTATCTGGAAAAAACCTTAAATCGTGGTAAAAACTTGATCTTGAATTTAGATTTTTCTGTCCCATAGGGACCCCTACTAGAGCTGCCTCTTTGCTGCCCTGATATTCCTGGGTTGTCGAGTTCATTATTGCTGGTCCCTGTGTTTCATTGTCTTGAAACCAAGAGAAAAGTCTGCAGCTGGAACCCACCTTCCATACAATTCTCGTCCCTCATATGATAACCCCACCTCAAATGTCCCAGCCAGCTACCTTCATAGCACAATCCCCTTAATATCACCATCCAGTTTTCCACACTGACAAAAATTGCAACCCTAACCATTACAAAGGCATTTTTTGAGACTATGTCTGGATAGGCAATGTGGAAACACTAGTAAATGCCATAGGGGCTGCTGTTAGTTGCCATAGACCAATGCTTTATAATCAGGGTCAGACTGGGCCGACGAGACAATGGGTGCGATCTGCCCTCCTGGCAGTCCCAGGGCCCCCTCCCGAAATCCAGACTCTTACTACATACACGTACAGAAGACGCAGAGACGCACATGCACGTATTAGGAGTTTGGATGTTGGGAGGGGGCCCCGGGACTGTCAGGAGGGCCCTTGGTTTTGCAGTCCCGGTGAGCCTCCTATGCTCCAGTCTGACCCTGTTTATAATGGCTTTGTGTGGGCAGCCGCAGGCCAGGCCGATAAGCTGCCCTAGGCAATCCGGTCGGTGGCGTGGCCTCCCTCCCCCTGACACGTGTGCAAAGGAGTGCGCACGCACACACACAAGAACGAGCCTATTCTGTCTACCCCTAGTTCTGGCCCTGTGTGTGGGGCTGCACTTGAAATGCCAGGGTCTATTTTGAATTCAGTGCATACATGTTTGAGATGTAGGGCACATAAACACATGAGCTGATTGATCCCATTTTATTCTGCCAGATGGCACCCACACAATTTCGTATTTTAATGCAGTCATGCGCAGTGTTGTTTTAAGAGCATTTTGCAAATGGATGCATTTGCCACAAGTTCAAAATAGACAGTAGTATATACATTTCAATATTCAAACACCCAAATGTAGGCCCCTAATACATCCTTCTGTTTACTGTATATTACATACGCAAATCTAAAATACAAAATGATCCCTCCATTGTTCAGCGTACATCAGAACCAGGTGGCTATTAATACCCGACCATTCATTGTGTCAGGCAGGATCTAATACATTCAGCCCAGGAATACAAGAAGAGATTAGCATTCAATTCCAGGCACCATTTATTGGATGTCTAGTCCAATAACAGCTAATTTACATTTTACTTGCTATTTGATTTTGTGTGGCACTGGATACATAGATCACAGTAATTGCACAGCTTCTGAGCAGGAGAAAAAATGACAAAAATGCAAGCAATGTATAACTGACCCTTATGATAATGATGTTATTATATCACAGTCAGACAAGGATGCTTTCATATATTCTGTGACTGGCATGTTCTGATAATGCTACTAATTTGTACATCAGGGAGCATCCACTGGCTTGCATTCTTAAAGAGGAGAATATATTTTATATTTATAAAGATAGACTCACTTTATGTGCCCATAAATGTCCAGTAAAACAAATGCATATAGGCTATACAGCAGAAGTCTAGAGAGCTGCAGTATTGCACCAACCAATTTAATTTTTTAATTTTCCAAAAATGTCAGTGTTCTTGCTATAAGGCAAAAATGCCACTTTGACCCTCCACTGCTGAGCACAGGTGACTGACATTAGTGAGAGGGAGGACTTCCTATGCAGAAGCCTTCTGAGCTGCTTCATATACAGAGATTTAGGGGCCGATTCACTAACTTCGAGGGATTCGAAGTAAAAAAACTTTGAATTTCGAAGTGTTTTTTGGGCTACTTCGACCAACGAATGGGCTACAACGACTTTGAATCAAACTATTCGAACTAAAAATCATTCGACTATTCGATAGTCGAAGTACTGTCTCTTTAAGAAAAGACTTCGACCCCCTAGTTCGCCCCTAGTTCGCCATCTAAAAGCTACCGAACTCAATGTTAGCCTATGGGGAAGGTCCCCATAGGCTTTCCTAAGTTTTTTTGATTGAAGGATATTCCTTCGATCGTTGGATTAAAATCCTTTGAATCGTTCGGTTCGAAGGATTTTATCGTTCGATCGCACTATTTGCACTAAAATCCTTCGACTTCGATATTCGAAGTCAAAGGATTCTAACTCACAGTCGAATATCGAGGGTTAATTAACCCTCGATATTCAACCCTTTGTGAATCGGCCCCCAAATCTCTGAACTGCTTAGGTGCCAAAATATTGCAATAAGCATCAATTTTACAGAATTCAATTTACAAGTACTGCTTTAATACACCAATGTGATTTTTACTGAGTACAAAAAAAGTTACTTCTACCATTAAAACTCCAATAAAGTATAAGTGCCTTGGAATAGGCAGGCGTACTTTCCTTTTAATGTTATGACCATGCATTCCGTACTGTGGTCTGCATTTTTTCTTCCTAACAAATTTTTATTACCGGAATGCCATAGCCAGGCATAACTAAAAGAAAATAATTTTAGAAATATTTTGGGCTCTTTTCCCATTGCCACATTCCAGTACACTGACCTACTGTATGCAAAAATGAAAGTCATATCATGAAAAAAAGACATTTTTATAATTTTTTTTTTAAAAGAATATTCAGTATAAGTATTTCTGCGGGAGGGTAACCCTGCATTCTATAACAGTACCCCATTTGGCAATTGCTTGTTTATAGGTAAATGCATGTAATTTACATAAAGATGCTTTAATGTACTTTTCTATGTACTTTTGCTGTACAGGTATGGGATCCGTTATCCAGAAAGATGCAACTTACGGAAAGGCAGTCTCCCATAAACTCCAAATACAGATATAGGACCTGTTATCCAGAATGCTCAGGACCTGAGGTTTTCCAGATAAGGGATCTTTCCATAATTTGGATATACATACCTTAAAGGAGAACTAAACCCCCAAACTAATGAAAACCCCTACCCTCCATAGTCCCCCTCCCTGTTCCTACCCTAAAAGGTGTTAATACCTGTAAATGCCCCTGTCTTTAATAACCCCTCAATGAAGAGTCAGCGCAAGGGAGATCACGGGCGCCATCTTCACCGCTTCAGGGAATCTTCAGTAAGTAAGCGGCATATCGTCGCATGCCACGTTGTAGCAATTTTCCGGTCACGAACAACTGCACATGCACCGACAGCCATGGAAATTGCCGAAGGGACCCGAAGATTCCCGATTCGGTAAGTCATGTAAGTCATTAAATAAACCCAATAGGCTGGTTTTGATTCCAATGAGGATTAATTATATCTTAGTTAGGATCAAGTACAAGGTACTGTTTTATTATTACAGAGAAAAGGGAAATAATTTTTAAAAATGTGGATTATTTGATTATAATGGAGTCTATGGGAAATGGCCTTTCAGTAATTCGGAGCTTTCTGGATAATGGGTTTCCATGTAACGGTTCCCATAGCTGTATTTCCTTTTTCTCTGAAGTAAAAAAAACAGTGCCTTGTACTTGATCCAAACTAATCCTTATTGGAAGCAAAACCAGCCTATTGGATTTATTTCATGTTTAAATTATTTTCTAGTAGCCTTAACATATGGAGATCCAAATTATGGCAAGATCCATTGTCCCCAGGGAAAATGGAAAGCAGTTCCCATACTTGTTTATAAATGTCCTGTGGTGATTGCCTGGAAGGAACCTTATGTATCTATAGTTTTGTATTTATTTAATGTATGAAATATTATAGAGGGTATGGGAGCTGCCATGGTACAATATTAGCTATAGAGTCTTATGAAGCAATGCTAGAGCAGATTATGACAGATCACTCACTGTATTGTACATGTATAATTAGTCAGTATAATGCCCGTACCTATATAAGTGAGCTGGAATCTACAATTTTCCCCTTTGAGAATGCAGTGAATGATCAACCATTTGCCTTTCCAAAATCACTAAAATGAGTTATCAATAAGGCTTGACTCAATTACTAGTCAACTGCTTCTTGTGGGATGCAGCAAATGGCTTTAACAGTGATGGGCTGGAATTTAAAGAGAAAAAAATATGTTTAATATACAGAGCCAAGTGTCCTTGCGTCATAGCTCTGTGTTTATCAGAACAACTGGTACTGCACATCCGGCAAAGGGAAGGGGTAATTGAATCTGTTACTAAACACAACAAAACAGGGGCAATGCACATTTACACACATGGCTGATGGACAAGAAGAAATGTATCCTGGGATTTTGTCTGGTATTTATGAAGGAACTACAGTTCCCAATGCCTGCATGTGCCAGTTTGTTTGTAGTGAAGGGATCTAAGCATGCCATGCATCCAGGGCCCCAGTTCTCTGAATCACATACAGTACATACAGCTTTATTTAAAGGTCACAGGACACATTTTTTACAGCATCGCAAAATAGCAGAGCTGAAGGGCACATAATCCAAAGGGATAAGGCTACAGGGCCATATGTATATTACAGTTATTGCAAGGCAGTATGTCTTTTGTAACTCGAGGTTCTTTGCTCTAGGTTCTGTTTTTGTGTAATCAATCTGTTTTGCTCAATGGATCATAAGAGAATACAGTATATATTCATGACTTTGCATGCAGCCATATATCTGCTGGCTAAGTTTCTATGGCATAGTCTCTACTCTGTATTTTATCTGACCATCATCCATGACCACTCCGCTAACTGATAATTACACATGATGAAAAAGGAGTCTGGTATTTTTTTTTTACTCTTTCTGCATTAAATGTTTTATTGCTGTCTTTATAACTGGGTGGCTGCAACAGGGCAGCCAACTGTACTTTAATCTTTAATTTCATATAAACTTAACAAGGGTGCCTCTAAAAATAGATCTCCCAAAACATGGCTTGTAAATGTAGTTTAAACTTTATATAACCTGTCCCACTGACTTGGCTATGAATGCACAGGTGTTTGAATGCATCGGTACACAAGATCAAAGCATGGGGGATTTCCTAGATGCAATAGAACCAGGGTCCAGTTTAATGAGAAGGAAACACATGGTGGTTGTATTGTGTGTGCAGATCTATGATGGAGGCACCAAAGTCAATGGTCTGGGTATATATGAGGCTGAGGTCACATGGTGCCCAATAGAACCTAAAACAAAAGTCTGTAAATATTTATCCTCATTATACAGAGAGAAATATTTCAGGGCAGGGTTTATTGTGCACAAAGAATATGATTTCTACAAAGAATAAGCGCAGAATACTGCTGGTCCCAGAGAAAATGTTTACTATACATTGTCAATGCAAAATCACTTTCTATTTATGACTACTATGAATTCTGATTTTATTGTGGGATAATGAGAATGCCTTAAGCAGATGAACACAAAATATGTTTTATTAAATAACTCAGCAGTTCTCTATGGTGTTTTTCCAGAGTACAGTTTAAATAAACACACACGTTGCCATCTACTAACTTTATATGCAAGCGGCACCCTTGGAAGGAACCAAATTATGCCTGAAAGGGGCAAGTTCACCTTCTCATTGGCTGCAACTACTGTAAATTATATCAACTTGGGCTTTAGGTGGAAATGACTGTGCCCTAAGGAATCTTGTGGAAGTTCAGAGTGAGGAAACACAGATCTTGCTCTGGTTGCAACATTTTTTTTCAGCAACTCTGTCCCAGGCAATCACAGTTCATAGCACACACAGACCATTGCAAAGCATTTGTTCTCAGGTTTATGCGACACAGCCAGGGCCATACAAACATTGAGGGTTTGTACCTAGGGCAGCAGTAGCCATTACTTTTTTGTAAACCCCCCAATGAGCAAAGCAGGAGGGTGATATTCCACTCCTACCAGATTGTTACATGTTTGCTTTCCTTTGAATCAATGAACTAATATTTAGTTGTATAATTAGTGTTTCGGAGAACTGCTGCACATCTGTGTTGCATGGAGTCAACCAACTTCTGGCACCTGTTACATTCCACAATTCTTCTGCATTTCTTGGATTTGCCTCAGAAACAGCATTTTTTATGTCACCCCACAAGTTTTCTATTGGGTTAAAGTCCTGAGATTGGGCTGGCCACTCCATAATGTCCATCTTGTCGGTCTACAACCAAGATGTTGCTCATTTACTGGTGTGTTTGGGGTCGCTGTCTTGTTAAAACACCCATTTCAAGGGCATTTCCTATTCAGAAAAATATAACATGACCTCCAAGTATTGTGATGTATTGAAACCATATAAATAGGCCCAACACCATAGTATGAGAAACATCCCCATATCATGATGCTTGTGCCACCATGCTTCACTGTCTTCACATTGTACTGTGGTTTGAATTCAGTGTTTGGGGGTCATCTGGAAAAACTGTCTGCGGCCTACACCCAAAAAGAACAATCTTACTTTCGTCAGTCCATAAAATGTTTTTCCATTTCTCTTTAGGCCAGTCAATGTGTTCTTTGGCAAATTGTAACCTCTTCAACACGTCTTTTTTTTTAACAATGGGACTTTGCAGGGGCTTCTTGCCGATATCTTGGCTTCACATAGACATCTTTTAATTTTAACAGTATCACAGGTATTTTTAGACCTTATTTGATCTTCCTGGAGCTGATCATTGGCTGAGTCTTTGCCATTTTGGCTATCCATTTGAATGGTACTTTCCCTTTTCGTCCACTTCTTTCAGGTATTGTTTGCCATTTCAAAGCATTTGAGATCATTTTAGCTGAGCAGCCTATCATTTTCTGCAATTACTTACATGTTTTCTCTTTTCCAATCAACTTTTTATCAAAGTATGCTATTCTTCTGAATAATGTCTGGAATGCCACATTTTACTCAGATTTTCAGAAAGAAATGCACTATAACCAGCATGTACAACATTTGCCTCCCTTCCAAAAATAAAGTCCATAATTGACACGTGTTTTTTCAAAGACTGAACAACCTCGCTAATTGAATTCCACACTGCTATTATTTGGAACAAGCTATTATTTTGAATAAGCCTCAATTAATGATTCAATTACACAGAATCAGCAGCATGCATGTCATGACTGTTGGTTATCTATTACTTGATTACACCTACTAGTAAATTATTTGCCATGAAAAAATAATATTTCAACTAAAAACAGTGATCAGGTGAGTGATGTCAGACTATTATTCTGAGCACAACTGTATATCTTCACTTAGTTGTCCATTTTACCAATAGACATTCCTGTTCCAGTTTGCAACTTGTGCAGGGTATTGACCCAAACAATGTTGCACCTGATGCCCCTATCCCTTTGACTGACCAGTTTATTTTTGTGGTCCACCACATGCAAAGTACAATGATTTATATTCCAAGCATGAACAGTCTTAATGCACTCAAGACAAATCTGTGATAAGCATGGCTCTTCAATGCATATTAGCAACATCGTTATAAAAAATGGGGATCAATGGTCAAATAATTGAGCAGTTTTTGTTGGACCGAATTTATTTTAGAAACAGTAGATAAAAGGGTAATTATTTTTAAAAATGTGAATTATTTGATTAAAATGGAGCCTATGGGAGACTTCCATCCATAATTCAGGAGCTTTCTTGATAACACATCCTATAAAATGCATGATATTAAATGGTGCTTAGTCGCTACCTAATGATGCCACTTACAGTTTTACAGTGAATTCTGTGTATTATAAGAAATGATAAACTTTTGTATAAGGATATTAGAAGTCACATTTAAGGACAATGGCTTCTCTATAATCAATTAAACTGTGGCTTTGGGACTTGATATGGCCATGAAACTCCTTTGTAAGGTCTGTTATACCAATACAGGGGGCTAATTTGTGCCTTTATATGGTCAAACTCTTTTACAGGGGGTCATTGTGGTTTTATATGATCATCATGAATAACGTTTGACACATCACATCACTATACAGGGGGTACTTTACTCCCTATATTTAACTTGTCAATGAGAGCAGTATATAATCAAAGCTAAATAGCTCTAAATCGATTAAAAAAAAAATGCGAGAACACATTCATGAAGGGCACACTCATCATAGGAATTTATTTCAGAATCATAAAAAAAAATCACCAAATGTGGTCTATTACCAATAACTAGCAGAGCAGCGATGGAAACATCTCACCCTCCACTCTAACAGCGATTGCAGAGGAAAAAAAAAAAGATTCAGACAAACCAATACGCTAAAAAATGACATTACTCTTTCCAAATCCAGCCACTAATATACAAACAATAATTCTGCTGCTGTTTTCATGACCTACATAAGACAACCTTGGGGTGATATTGATACAGTCATTTGATAATGACATGTTCCTCATTAGTGAAATCATGGGTTGCTAGCATTTTGCCACAAAACCTCTATGGCTGTTGAGACGTAGCAGTAATTGTTGAAAAAAAAAAACAAAAAAAAAAATCCTCTTGACCATAAAAAAATAAAATCATAATTACTTGGCCCTGGACATATCTCACCGTCCTAGGGCCCAACAAAAAATTATATATATCATTTAGGAAGGCAAAATATTATTTTTGGCGTTATAATCCCTGTAACAGTTGTTTAGGGGTATGGCCACTCACTTTAACTTTACTTAGTAGCTGTTGTTAAATAACAGTTCATTTTTCGTTTTTTTGGTTTACATATCTGAAAGTAGAATAATATAGAATGGATTAATAGCTTTAGTTTATGCTTCATCTAGTATACATGAGCATCTCTCACTGTGAAAATAGAACTGATGTGAGCATAATGGAGCAGGGGAGTGCATGACTCACGTCCTTTCAAAACCTCTGCGAGCTTTTTCTCTTTATATGGCGTCAAGGTACATGCCCCTTTCTTGGAGCTTCCTAAACACTCCTGGAAGCCCAATCACTCATTCTGCTTTTTAAAGGAAATTAGGAAATTCAGCACTTCTAGTGCAGAGAGTACAATTGTGCTCTGGGCACTAGCAACACAATTCATAGACAAACAGTATGGTGAAATAGATCTCTTATCTGGAAAATAACAGGTCCTGAGCATTTTGGATAACAGGTTCCATACCTGATACATTTATCATTCTGTGGGTTACTGCCCTGCAGTAAACCTGTTCAGTCTTAGAAAATGAGGCCAACAGCTTCCTTCTCTATAGCAATGATCTCTGGGCTCAGCAACAGGTCGGGTCATCACTGCCTAGCTGCAGTTCATGCAACTTTTTATATTTGTTCACTAGATGGGCTCCAGATGGTACCCTACTCGATTGGAGGGATCATTTTGAAACTCAGGTCTTCAATGCTCTTCTCAACCTTGGGCCTATATATTGGCCACAACATACTATAACTTAGGTAGCGCTTTGAATAATTTCTGAACACAACACACCGACATGCAGGTAGGTGTCCATAAGGGTATTCAAAGTACCCTCACTGTACTAGCAGGCTGTAAGTACAATCCTTGCAGGAAAGGACAATTCAAGCAACTGCATCAGAGAGGCTTTCATTTTATTTAAATATGACACTGTTTAATGGGATCCAAACTTGAAAACAAAGAAACTACACCTTAGGGAACATGTTTATTGTCTGTTTGGGATAATACATTTGGGTGCTCTCTGAGCTACAAAGGAATAAAGGAGATCTTTTCAGTTCAGACTGACAAAAGGTAAAACAGTTTTCACAACAGTGTGTACCACATAATTGGAAATATTTCTGGGTTTAATACAAATTGACAATTTCTAGTAATCTACTGCTAAATCTAATAACGTCATACAGATAATGAATTAGGCTAAAATGCACTATAATATTTGGTTTGGAACAGTATTCTTAGTACATCACAAAATACATTTTGATATCCCAAAGAAGCAAGACTTGCAAGTAGGCATTTTAACGTTACTAATCTACAGCTACAAAGTTCTACTCTTCATAGTATTTACCATTCGGGGCAGTATACCAGTCTTCATAGGATAAAAGCGGAGTGTAGAATCAGTATAACATATACACAGAAGTCCGTATTGTAAAGGCTATAAAGATTTGTTGCACATTATACAGATGCCTTGTGCTTTACACTGTACAGTTTATGTAGCATATCTCTTGGTCCACTGTCTTGCTATCCTGTCATGCTCTGCTCTGTTGGTCAGGTACTGCGTGGCTATGCTTCCAACCAGTGGATCAGCTGAGGAAGAGAAAAGAAATTGTGTTTTAATTAAAAATATCATTAGTGCTAGAATATTGTTAAAATGCAATTAAAAATATTCTGCAAACTCCTCACCAAATGTACAACAGCTAAATAAAAAGGGTCATTTTCTGAAAAAACACTAACTTGCAGCTGGACATATCAGTGCTCTGCAACACCTGTCAGATTTAAAGTTCAGTGCAAGGTGCAGAGCACAACGAGGACAGTGCTTAAGTTAAGGAGCATGAATAGGGGACAGGAGGGTGCAAAACTCATACTGTGATAAGTTCATAAAGCAAACGCAGGTCTTTGAAGCCATTCAGCAAAGAATACAAGTGTGCAAAAAAAGTGATTTGTGCCTGTTTTTTTTTTTAATGCAATGTACACCCTGCAGAACATTGGAAGAATAGAAATAACTTTCATAAATTGTTATCTGCCAATTACTGACAAGACTATCATCTGATTTATTTTTCCTACTTTAATCGCACAATTTGAATCTGAATGGTTAGTGGATCATTGCATTGAAGCAAACGATTGCTGTCCGAAATGTTGTCGTACAGTAGAAGAACAAATATCTGTGCATATATGGCCATGTTAAGGTAGAAAATGAGGAAAAAAAAAAAAAAGAAACAGAATCTTGCAGGTGCATCGAACAGCATGTGCATGTATATTTAAAAACTGCACAAAAATTAACACCGGATTAGAGAATAAGTACATTAAGTATAAGGCAAGCCTGAAACACTGCAAGTTTTGATGTGACACCTTTATTCCCTGATATTTCAACTGCTCTCTGATATAGTGAAAATATAATTTATTTGTGCAACAAGTGAAGCAACGTTTACGGCTTGACCAGCCCTTTATCAAGTTTTGGAGTATAGACCGGACCTGAGCAGACAGAGTCACAGTGGGCACGCGACACTACAAAATAGCGGTGAGGGGATTGTGTAGCACTACTTTGTGTGTTTGTCTGCATATTTATATCAAAATGTATTTTCTTTATTGTTGTATCCCCACTGTGAGGGCCTGCGCATGTCAAGTGGAATTCTTTATCGCATCTTATAGAATTTTTTATTGAAAGAACTTAAAACTTATTTTCCACTGATCATAATCCTGTTAGCATCCCTGACAGTTACAGTTTGTATGGGGCCTAATGGTGTGGACCAAATAGCTGGCTCAGCTTCTGACTGAAGCTGAAAGCAATATTGTATTTCTAAACAAAGGCTAACACTATGAATTTATTCATGTGCTCAGTGCAATTTCATATTTCAGCTTTGGACGTTTTGCAGAACAAGCCGTGCAGAAATCCCAACTGTCACATGTGATGAGATTGGGTGCTGTTGGCACAGGTGTATAGAATTTTATCTGAGCAACAAATTAAATTTAGTTTGTTGTGATAAATAATGTAATTTTAGCTTGCCTAAAACAGCACAAAAGTAGAACTCTGTCCTTTAGAAAAGATGATCTGCAAAGAAAAGATCCTGAATGAAGTTAATAAGTATTAGTAAATATTGGGGTCTAGCAATCATTTTAAAATATTTATGGAAACAGGCAATTTTCTGTGCGCATACAGCTTTGTATAATCATTTAGCAGGAGCGTCTCATGATCTGGGGCATCAGATGCATCACTAACCAGCTCAGGCCAGAAACACAGCCCAGAATAGATGGCGTGAGCTTGCCATGCCACAGGAGAGCCTAGAAGGATTTTGTGTCATTTTTATAATTGAATTTATAACAATCTTTCTGGCTAACACGGTACCTTTACAATTTATTTTTTAAATGTTGTTTTAACATTTTATATTTCTAAATTTCGATTTAGAAGGTATGTATACATACCTCCCAACATTTCAGAAATAGAAAGAGACAAAAAAAGTTGGCTCTCGTAGCATGTCGAAAAGTTTTTTACCACACCCATTTTGTGGCCACAACTCCTAATTACCATGTTCATTTTACAAAATTTTGCAAGTTATGAAAGTATGAAAATATTCCTGTGTTTTTTTTCCCAGTTATTACAGTTTTGCTAATGAAGATGAATTGCCCTTTAAGTGGCGGTTCTAACTTTTCCCAAGGGACCTGTTATCTTATACTGTTACACTTATTTGCTAATTTCAAAATTGTTACAAAATTATCTTATCTGCTGTTGTGGCTGTACTGGTCTCTCTGCCAAAAGCCAATTAAGTTAGGAACTTTGTTTCTTTTTCTGGCTGTTCAGTGCAGAGAAAAACGGGACTTTCCAGAACAAATGTGGGACTGCTGGTTGAGCTGTCAAAAGAGGGACTGTCCCACTAAAAACGGTTGGGAGGTATGTGTATGTACTTGCAATGACTTGTATGTTCTGTTTATCTGTTCTGTTTTCAAAGCTAAATTAGACAAAAACTTCTTAGGAAGCAGAGCCATGTGCCTTTTCATATAGTGCCTTTTCATATAGAGAGTAAATGATCCAACATAGTGTCTGGGTGTTTTGCTAGATTTGCTGCCACAAAGCAAATCAGTACTGCTGTGTATTACCAGAAAGGAAATAAAGTCACACAAATCCCAGGAATCGCAAATTCTTATTAAAAGTCATTTTCAGAAGCGGATATTTATTTCCCCCCAAAACTATATATCACAAAATATCTACATATGGCTTTCTGGTTTAAACTCTTTTACTGCTGACAACAGAATCCCTTTAAATTGCAGCAGGGAGGAATTTGTTAGATAGCAGTGTCCCTGAAAAGAAGAACCATCATTTGCATTCAGATTTGTATCCAGAGTTTTAATTAAGCAACATCTGCAATTTGCATGTATTATTTCTTCTATATATGCTGAATATTCCAGTCCTCTGGAGTCAAACATCTTTCTTTCCACAGAAAGGAAAAATCTACAACTGGAATATCTTCCTGTTTCTTTCTACACAATAGAAAGGAAAAATCTATAACTAGTTCCATTATTATTTATTTGGGACCAATAAATTGCTCTGCTACAGAAGTGTCTATGGACAATGCCTTCTAGCAGAAGGTAAAGTTAACAAGACAAGGATTGTTCTCTGCGCACATTTAGCCATAAACTGAAATTGGAAATACTAGCAGTTAACGTTAATTAGAATGTGCATTTTAAGTACCTGCCTTTCTCAGAGTCTTAACATATGGATCAGTGCAAGATTCATGGACTGTCTCATGCAACATATGGCAAGTTTCAAGCCTTCATGGCAGATTATATGAATTGTATTAGCCGGTCTTTAAGCCCACTAAATTTACATATATTTATTCCAAAAAACAATTGTTTTCAATGCGTAATTATTATTAATATGACACTGATGTGCTAGTCAATGGGCAATGCAGATCATGATATTACTTATGCAAATGTTTCATTTAAAGGGCAGAGCAATACATGTCATTTGCGCAATTTATAACTATACTCTGTACTGCAAAATTCTGACAGGGTACTAAATTTTCATAGAGATTTCAGTCTTTAATGTTTTCCTGATCAATACAAACAGCACCATATTTAGGATGAGATTAAAATGTAAGAGGCTGTCCTGTTGTGAGTTACTTATCTGACACGGTGTGACATGTTCTGGGAACAAGTTATATAGCGATGACAATGTCACGGAAAGACATACATTTAGGCCTAGGGGTGCCTGGAGGGGACATAAATATACATTGAAGGTTCACATTTAGCTAGCTGGACAATTTGAATGAAAAATGAATACAAATGTCTTCAATGATGAGTCAATTCCATAAAAAATTAACTGGGGATAAACGGGGAAAATATTCAACTTAAAATAAATATGTTTGGACGGCTAAATATACTGTACTTACTGCCATCTATTATTGTTAAAAAAAGGCATTCCTTCCCATTACTGTAATTCATGCTGCTTAAGATTTATTGGTGTGATTGTTGCACCAATAATTCCAATACACCAGATTTCTGGTCATAATCATAATTTCTGGTGATAACCATATATTCTACTTTTCTATACCCTGAATGCATAAAAGTGATACATCTCCTCTATTACACTGTGTAAAATGTCTTGAGACAATTGCAGTTATTTGGCTTATACTGTATGCTCATGCATCAGATTTTTAAGTGGATGTGTTGCAAATCCTACATATTGGATCCCACAATGCATGCATGTCACCAGGTACACCATATATATGGAATTGCAATTAATAAAACTTTACTTTGTACTCCCTTCCAGTCTTAGTACTTGTAAATATTTTTGATATGTGAACATGTCATGCATCGAGAAATAACCTTATACAATAAGGGCTTTAGCACAAGGGAAGATTCGGGGAGATTTAGTCGCCTGGCGACTTATCGACTCTTCTGTAGGGCGACAATCTTCCCGAACTGCCTTCCGTCTGCAATAATAAGAAATCACCAATGCACTCGCAGCACTTCGATTTCCGAAGTCCCCAAAGTTTCCTTGTGAGGCAATTTCAGGCGACTTTGGAAATCGAAGCGCCGCGAGTGCATTGGCGATTTCTCATTATAGCAGGCAGAAGGCGGGGGAAGGCAATTCAGGGAGATTTGTCACCCCACAGAAGAGACAATTAGTCACCAGGCGACTAAATCTCTCAGAATCTGCCCGTGTGCTAGCTCCCTAAAGGGAATAGGTTTACAGCAAATCTAGAATTTTCCACATAACACTGCTCTAAAAAAACAGACCAACTTTTTTTATTTGTACTTCTTACCAGGATTGCAGTCTGTCAAGAGGGAACAAATAGATAGCAAAACTTTTGATATAGTCAATGCCGGACTCCAGTTATCTTTCAGAATATCCAAGCAGATTACTCCCTGGCTGTTGATATTACAGTGATAGATTCTGGTGCGAAAAGTGACCTAAAAAATATACAAACACACATTAGACCATGGATAAGACTTTCAGGTTATCCAACAGACTATCCATATACACAAGAGGAGGATACAAGTATTAGTATTTGGCAACATAGGACAGATGTTAACCCCTGTGCCAAAGTGAACTGCTGCTCAGCCCTGTTCCATCAGTAGTGGTGGGTATAGGGAGCAGCTGAATACTCTCACCATGGATGACAGAATTTGCACGGCAGTTTAGTTGTATGAAAAACCTGTGTATATGTGCTCAAGCTGAGTTTTTATCAGCTAGGAGAAAAAGCAGAGAGTTTGCGCAAACTTAAATTCAAGAGCTTAGTGGAAAGTGTTCAAATTATGTTTAAATAATATTTTACAGATGGGTTCATTTTAATAATATAAAATTAAATCAATGCAGATATATTTATAGCTATTCACAGGGGAAAAAAACATAGCATGTGCTATAATTGCACCAACTAACAGTTAGGGAAGGGTTTTCATAAAATTCAGGGAGTTTCTTCAAGATAACATCATAGGGAAATTCTAAACTAAAGCCTGCTCCTGAAAACACCCTAAATACGGTAAGCCTTTCTGACAAAGCAGCTTTTTCCTGACTAGTAATACTAATATTCTTTCTAAAGATAGTTTGAATTTCAGTCTGTTTCAGATTTTATCAAACATGGGAGGTTGCTTCAGGAGTGCAAGGAACTACAGGTATGGGATCCATTATCCAGAAACCAGTGATCTAAAAAAAAACCTAAAAATAAACCTAAAATAAAACAGTACCTTTCACTTGATCCCAGCTAAGATATAATTAACCCTTATAGGTGGCAAATCAATTATATTGGGTTTAATTCATTTTTAAAAGATCTTTTAGTAGACCTAAGCTTTAGTGATTCAAATTATGGAAAGACCCCTTATCAGGACCTAGGTCCTAAGCATTCTGGCTAACAGGCCTTATACCTGTACAATGTCCTATAAGATAAATACAAGAAATCGTTTATCATAATGTAAATGAATTAATTTTCTACAATAAAAGTAGCCTTCCTTTCTATGTATAAGCATGATCAGCAGACCAAAAAAAACCCCCTTTTTGAAGTACATTTCTAATGTTCCCTTTTATCCAGACAGCAGAAAGTGAAGTGAAACTGTGCTAGCCAATACAGTGCATCCTCACATTAAAAACTAGATGAACCATGAACTGACAAACCCATGGTACAGAGGTCTCTGTTAGGATTGTCCAGTCAGACATTTTTTATCAGTATGTGTACTTCCAACATTTAAGAAACATATAATAGGACAGCTGGAAACAAAATGATTTTGTATAAACAAGCCCAGGGCAGTTACACAAAGATATTACTGCACCTAGCAAGCTGTCTCACGAAAACACTTGTCCATATTAGCTTTCCACTGACAAACATACATTGCTATATATCCACACTGCAGGTGTACAAAGATAGATATTAGGTAAGTTAAAATCACTGTGATGGCTCACTAAGCCTAAATGGAATGTCAACAGGTAGGTCTGTAATGGGACACAAGCAAGTGACATCATGCCATTGTGGAATTGCTACGCTTCAAAAACTACTCAGACTCAACAGAACATCCCCAAATGAGCAAATGATAATACATATTAATCTAGGCCAAAGAAAACACAAAACATGCATGAAAACATTTTTGCATGAAATTTATATGTGTTCTAGTAGGGATGCCCAAAAGCCTAATGTTATTGATTCAGTTTAATAATAAATCGTCCACAGAATTTGTAACCCTTCCAGCACGTCATGTTTCGCAATTCTTGCATTAAATTCCAGGCAACATTTCAACACCTTGGGATATTTGTGTTTAGTGGCATTTCCTTGGGGAATTAAAGGTTTATCTAAAAAAAAGGTAAACAATTCCTTATTATTTTCTTTTCAGGGACACGTAAGCTTTCTTGCCATTTCTGAATTCTGGCAAATACAATACTTCCCCTGCTGCTTTCTTACTAAATCTGGCAGCAGAGGTTGGGTGTAGGGGGCCCATTGATCAGCGCAGGGCAGACATCAAGCAGAGGCACTCGCAGGTCCAGTGCCAAAACAAGGGGCAGATTTATCATAATGTGAGATTAGAACTCACCACAGAAAAACTCGCCCTAGTTCTATTCATTCATTCCTATGGGATTTTTAAAAGCATATTTATTAATGGAGTTCACCATTTGATAATAATATAAATCTTTACTATGAGCATTTCTGACATTTCTAAAACTCTAATTAAGACTTGCATTTTACAGTTTATCTTTCAGACATTCTCAGATACTAAAAGAACATAATCAGTCTCAGCCCAGCTATGTAGCATGCTGAGACCCTGCCCCCGATAAACCCCATGGCTGACATTTCAGCCCATGCAAAACCATACTTGGGTAAGTAAATCTGCATCTTGGCAGTAACCCATGGCAACTGATCAAATGCTCTCTTTCTTGTTCTACCTTGAATCACCTTGAATGCTATGGGGTACAAATTTGCCCGGTCATGATAAATGACACCTACTTACAGGTTGTGTGTTATAAACATCCCTAAACTTGTAACTTGACACATTCTGACAAAGTCAAATGAGTTAAATATATTACTTTACACCTCAAACTTACAATCTTTCAAATCTTGAACTTTACATGAATTTATTTCTAACTTGCTCTTATATTATAAAGATAACATATTTTAAATAAGAATGCTAACAGTCCAACGGTTTGATACCCAATATTTTCATAGCCGACAGTTCAGATCCCTGCAAACACAACAATTTGTTCTTGGTAATCTGACCCCTAAAAATCACTGGGCAGATTTATTACCACATAAAAACAATGTGCAGCACCCAGGTACTTTTGTGTCAGGGCTAAAACCCTACATTGCCCATTAGAAATGACAACAATTTATTTTGCCATGGACCTGAACTTATACTTACTTATATGGAGCTTCTATATACACTGTGTGCAATTTAGATCCACAGGAGTAAGGACAAATGGAAATGACTGAACATACTTAGTTACACACTAAGGGGCAAATTTACTAAGCTCGATTGAAAGATTTGAAGTAAAAAAAACTTAAAATTGTACATCGATAGGCTACTACGACCTGCGACTACGATTCCAACTAAAAATCGTTCGACTATTCGACAATTCGATAGTACGGTCTCTTTAAAAAAAAACTGACTACATACTTTGGTAGTTTAAACCTAGTGAGGTACAATGTTAGCCTATGGGGACCTTCCCCATTACTTTCCTAAGGGTTTTCTGATCGAATCCTTCGATCGATCATAGTATTTGCGGTAAAACCTCCGACTTCGATATTCGAAGTCGAAGGATTTTACTTTGCGGGTTTATTAACCCTCGATATTCGACCCTTAGTAAATGTGCCCCATAATGTAGAAATAAAGGTGAATAATATTAATTTTCATACTATTCGACAGGAATTGTGAATCAGATAACAATGAAGAACATTAATTTAAACAACATGGAATGTTCATTGTTTTCATGAGCACTCCGCATTGTAGCATTATGCCTGAATGCTAAACCGGTTGATGTAGATCAATAAAACTCTTACCTTTGGTGGCTTAAATGGATAATCAGATGAAAATGTGATATCCAAAAAAAATACGCCCCCTTCATATACTGATCCTGGAGGTCCAAGAATTGTAGATCTCCATTCATAAATATTATCACCCTTTGGCCCAGCACTGTAAAAAAAAAAAAAAAAAAAAAAACAGGAGGTAAAGGCATGAGTAATGTATATTATAGATCCACGTTTAAACCAAAACAGTTAGAAAATGCTAGCTGGTTCAGTAGGAACCACTTGCTTAAGAATACTTTCAATAAAAAAGGAAAAAACATGTGATTTATATGGATGTACTCATCCAGGAATTCTCTCAATCAAATCTAAATTCAGAGGAGGTGAAATGGAAACAAGGGAAAATAACGTCAAGAAAAAAAGATCCTGCAAACCTTTAACCCCTAGAAGGCTGACAAATTTACAGCTTTTTGTAAATCATGTGCTTAAGTTTTAGAAGCAACTTCTTATAAATTCCTGTATAAATGAAACCATATCTCTATAAACACTTTGCTCATTCCCAGTTTGTCCAAAGGAAAATGTAATAACAAATATACAAGGAATACAATGATAATGCTATAAATGACAAGAATGTAATTCATCATAGAATTTCACCACCTTATATGGGAATGAGGTATACACAAGGTTTACAAATCAAATAACTTAAGTGTTAAATTGTATTTTTTGTTTATAAAGGGTCAACATATTTCACATAACTTTACATTTTTTTGACAAAACAAAGTAGTGAAAAGATGAAAGAGAGAGAGAGATCAGTAGAGAAAGCTCTGGAAGTTCTATTGTGTAGGTTCTGCTAACAAGAGAGATTTACACAAGAATTGATGGCTAAAGAAAATGGTACAGCAGGCAGAAGTATGGGTGATGAAAGATCAACTGAAATTGTGTATGGGGAAAAAAAAGGCAAAAGCTATGAGCGAGTGGGGCAGACATAAATTATATCATTGGCATGCACACTTGGAGGTACTTTATCAAATATTGTATTGAGTATTATGTTGAGTTTAATTAGGTCATAATCTTGAGTAATCTCATCGATAAAGTTATTGTGAATTTCCTGGATACTGACCTTAACAATTATCTTCAGTTATTCATGACAAACTAAGAATATCCAATTCTAGAATTTTCTACAAAATTGGTACTGTGCTTCAGCCAATCTTCCACAGGCTCTGTGTCAGAAGATGAAAACACCTCAAAATTCTAAGTCTTCTGAATGGCTTTATAACACATATGAATGAATTTAACTAAAATAAGCGACACAAACACACCCTAAAGTATACATGATGTATTTAATTTTTCAGGAATGATGATTTAGCCCCTAAAATGGACCCAGTTAGATGTAATGTACAGGGATTCCTCTAGAACATATTCATGTAGTTTACAGTGACTTTTATCCCTACAATGTTTCACTGCACTGCTCAGTTCCAGTCTTAAAATAGATTCATACTGAATGCAATGGGTATCTTTCCAGACCTGCCTTTGTACATAGATCCCTCTATTTTACTCATGCCTTTAAAGGAACAAAACATAAAAAATAATGGGATGAAGGGATAAAATCTATTTCCCTGGTTTTAACTTGAGACACAGTAATTGCCTATTAAACCAGTCTGGGCAAGATAATTCCCTAGGAATTATTTTTATGAACATTTCAAGTGCAAATTACTAAATTCTCTCCGGGTTAAATATCTCAATCAATATTTTCATACTTTATTACTTTTACTGTAATTTAAAAAAACAAAAAAAAAACCAAAAACCTGAACTATTTTAGTTTTTCTGCCCAAAAAGATTACAACTAGTATAAGAAGATATTCAAATGATTGCTTCCTCCATTGCCATCATTACATGGATGGTGTGGTGATTGGTCATTAATTAATACATATAATTAAATGCAGGTATGTATTGCACCAATGCATAAACAAAATCTGTTCAGCCTACACTGTGCACAAGTGTGCAGGAGGTTAATGAAGTCACAGAGTTTGAAAATGTTATTATTATGGTTAAAAATTAGGTTTGTTTGAAATATACTCAGATATTTTCACACATCGAGTATAAGCCGTCCCAAGTATAAGCCGAGGTACCTAATTTTACCTCCAAAAACTGGGAAAGCTTATTGACTCGAGTATAAGCCGAGGGTGAGAAATGCAGCAGCTTCTGGTAAGTTTCAATCTCGTTTTTGGATGACTATTCTTAGGCGCCGGCTACTATTCTAAGCGCCGGCGAATATTGTTAGGCGCCGGCGAATATTCTTAGGCGCCGGCGAATATTTGTAGGCGCCAGCGAATATTCTAAGGCGCCGGCTACTATTCTTAGGCGCCGGCGAATATTCTTAGGCGCCGGCGAATATTCTTAGGTGCCGGCGACCGTTTTTGCGCTTGACCCAAGTATAACCCGAGGTAGAGTTTTCCAGCATATTTTGGGGGCTGAAAAACTCGGCTTATACTCGAGTATATACGGTAATAACTACATTTATGAAGTCAGGACTGCACAAGTAAGGATTCTATGACAAACACACACAGCAATATATGTTGTAGACAGGGACCTAACCGTCAGGTAATATACTTTCAATTGCAATTAGAAAAAAATGTAATTCAATTATGCCTGGTTTCCCAACACCAGAGATTTTATGCACAAATAAAACCCTCTCTTCTGGTGATAGTGTGCATTGCTGCAGGTAAACAGAAACACTTTCTTTCAGTCAGAGGATCATTTATCTTTTCAGCACAATAGATCATTCACAGGTCATTGTGGTCACAGAGATTAATGTTGGGTGGTTTCTTGTATGTGCCATTCCCTCTGATTATTCTGGGAAACATTCCAGAATAATACTCTTTATTTTGTCAACAAGACTTTGTTAAAGAAAAGCTGCAGAGATAAAAAGCAGGCAAAAGAATGGCATGACTTTAAACTGATTTGTCAAAAACCATGCAAACCAGTTTTTACACAATTTGTGATTTTTGTTTCTGATCCCAAGTGTCATTTCACAAAACAACAGATTTGCACCACAATACAAGATCAGCTGGATCACCTGCAGAGTGTAACAAATAGGGATGCACCGAATCCACTTTTTTGGATTCGGCCGAACCCCCGAATCCTTTGCAAAAGATTTTGCCGAATACCGAACCGAATCCTAATTTGCATATGCAAATTAACTTGCATATGCAAATTAGGGGTGGGATGCAGAAAACATTTTTAATTCCTTGTTTTGTGTCAAAAAGTCACGTGATTTCCCTCCCCGCCCCTAATTTCCATATGCAAATTAGGATTCGGTTCGGCCGGGCAGAAGGATTCGGCCGAATCTGAATCCAGCTGAAAAAGGCCGAATCCCGAACCGAATCCTGGATTCGGTGCATCCCTAGTAACAAATGAAAAAAAATACATGGCCCCAGTGGACTCTACGCGTGTGCTTAGAGAGTTAAAGGGCCACTATGATATCTAGTTCAATTTATTTTTGCCACAAAGGCTGATGTGCTTTTACAGTTTTAACTTTCTTTGTGCCAACATTAACAAGTGTTTCTGATTCAGTCTGCACTTTTAACCTTACGAATGGTTCCCTATTCCGATATTAGAAAAAAAAGGGTACAAGACCTCATATAGAAATAAACTGAAAATATTAATTTTATTGTTGATGGACATCTTTAAACTTAGGTCCCAAACAATGCGGAGTTGGCACAATTATAAAATGAAACAAGATCAGACATGTACAGAATGTGAGCCATATAGAGTAGCAGATAGTTTGTTGAAGGAAAAACATTTTATTTATCAATGCTTACATACAATGAGTGAAGACAATAAATATCCAAACTAAATCAGAGAAAGGATAACATAAGATGAATGCACCATACGCATAGAGAACATTTTTAAAGGGGAAGTGATCTGTGCTGAGAAGGCTCAGAAATAATGATGATGATTGATGAAGAATACAGCATTCCTTTTCCCAGAATGTCCTATTCAAAAACATGATTCATTTACAACTGATTTGCATTTTTTTTGTATTAAGATAATAACTGAAGCAGATGGAGGGATTTAGAATTTCACCATAAATAAACTCTAGACCCTGCCCTCTAGGAAAATATAGAGAAAGAGGAGAATTGAATTTAGTTAACAAGGCTGAATATTCTCTCAAAAAAATAAAAACACCAACACAATTTTTATTATAAAGAGAATAAGCTGGACACTATGCTAGCCAGGGCCCCTTAATAACAGATGGAAATCAGCCCTTATAAGAATGGCTAAAACACAACTGGGCATGCTGATACACTAGCCTAAACAGGTTGAAGACCCCTTTATCAGATACTATGCTAAACTATACGGGGGAACCACCGCAAATCCCAATAACACGAAAACATCCATAACTACCTAGATAGCATTCCATTATCAAGATATTGATCAATATTGATTCCAGCCCTACACTCTCTGTTCAACTCTCTACTGATAAAGGACACACAGCTGACTCAAGACACGTGAAGGGTCCCTAAACCCAACAGGGCATATGTGTCAGAACTATAGACCCATCTCTTTACTCAATTTAGACTTAATTTATGCCAAGGTTCTAGCCTAACGACTACAAGAAATTTTAACTTCATTAATTCACCCAGACCAAATGGGTTTCATCCCGTGTAAAAACAGGCAACCAACAACATTAGACTAGTGCTGCAAATAATCCACGCAGTCGAAAATTTGCAATAAAAACCTATTCTCCTGTTAGTAGAGGTGAAAAAAGCTTTCGACCACGTGGATTGGAAATAAATTAGACAAATCCTGCTTCATTTTGGTTGTGGCCCAAAATTAACTTCTGGAGTGATGGCACTGCATCAAAATCCTTCAGCTAGGATATCCATGGAAGTTACTATTTAACACCTTTCCCTATTAAGAATGGCACCTGTCAGGAGTGCCTGCTGTCCCCATTAATGTTTGTGCTATGCATAGAACCATTTGCTCAGACCATCTAGAGCTGTGGCGACGAAAGAAATTTTGGGAGATCTGGAGTTGGAGTTGCCAAAAATGTACCGACTCCAACTTTAAACACAAGCACTTATAACAATTACATAATAAGAGCTTCTATGAAGCATGATATGGCAGAAGCTGTTCTGTTCAATTCTAAGAATAATACGTCAGTTAATTTTGGATTGTATTTAACAGGTATTCTACAGCAATATTACAAAGCAAAATTGTCACTAGGGAAAACCCCAATAATGGACTCAATGTGTGCTGCACATGTAAAGCTGCTCCGGATAGCATCAAAGCAAATATTCTTATGTGTAGCACGGAGCACCACGTAGAGTCAGGTATACAAAATCCAACACTTTATTTATCCATTAAAACCAGTACAAAACGGTGCCTGTAGTGCAAGGAACCATTACACTTGACATTGTTAGGTAACTCTCTGGCTACTTTCTCAAAAGCTTAACAGTTCCTACTATACCAAGATTTCTAAATCCTCAGAAGTACCCTCCCATAAAATCATTAACCAACCACAAACTACCATTAGGGCTAAAAAGCACCTAACTAGTGCACATCAAGAAAGAGTGTATATATATATATATATATATATATATATATATATATATATATATATATATATATATATATATATATATATATATATATATATATATATATATATATATATATATATATATATAGATAGATATATATATATATATAGATATATATAGATATATATAGATATATATATAGATATAGATATATATATATATATATATAATATCACAATGTTGCAAAAGATCAAATTCAGAATAATCAACATTACAATGTATCAATTTATTGTACATCTCAAAAATACATATATCATAATGTTGCAAAAGACCTCAGAACAACAGGATTTTGGGGGTTTGAACCAAGAGTGGGAGGTCTCTTGCTTTTTTTTTCCCCCATTATCTTTGATATTTTGGACATATATTTTTGTTTTATTAATTTCTTATAATTTTGGATTTCAAACCCCCAAAATCCTCTGTTGTTCTGAGGCGATATATCCAATACACAGAGGATTTTGGGGGTTTGGTCTGTGAGTGGGAGGTCTTTTGCAACATTATGATATTATATGTATTTTTTTAGATGTAATGCTGATGATTTTGAATTTGATCTATTGCAACATTGCGATAGTATATTTTATTTTTGAGGTGTCTTAACTAATGGATACATTGTATACGCTTTCTAGATATGCTCTAGTTAGGTGCTTTTTAGCCCTAATGGTATTTTGTGGTTGTTCAAGGGTTAATGATTTTATGGGATGGTACTTTTGAGGATTTGGCATTACCCCACATGAAAGTCTGCGTGCTGTGATTGCTTATCTTCTGTAAGCTTTAAGGGTGAGGGCACACAGGCAGATTCAGGGAGATTAGTCGCCCGGCCACAAATCTCCTCTTCTTCGGGGCAACTTATCTCATCAAACTGCCTCCCTGCCGGCTAAAATGTAAATTGCCGGCGGGATGGCACTCGGCGCAATTAATTTTCCGAAGTCGACTAAAGTTGCCTCACAAGTGCCATCCCGCGGCAATTTACATTTTAGGGGAGTCCACGAGAAGGTTTACAGGCACGCTCATCACCCAAAATGAGGTTTTGGAAGGATTTATTGTACAGTCACAAAAACGTATTTATATATATATATATATATATATATATATATATATATATATATATATATATATATATATATATATTTTTAACCTTAACCCAGTTCTAAGGAAACAAGAAGACACTTACTGCTGCAGAAGTGTACAATAGCAGATTTTGGTTCTGCCTTCTTAGCTACAAAAGGTAATAGGCCACAAAATGCTTGAAATTGCCTTAAAAGTTGCTTTAAACAGCATTAGGGAATAAAGTAAAGTGCAATTTGACTCATCACATTCAACAGGACGTGAAAGGTATATGACACAAACAAAGGCTTGGTTATTTGGTTAGTATTTAGCAGCTATATTCAGATTGAAAAAAAAAAAAAAAAACCGACCCCCATATCACTATTCTCCACAGCTTACAGACAGCATGTAGGAACTACATAACCCACAATGCATTGCACTGTGATGTTCCATTACTTATTTAAGTGACGTGTGCATGGAATTGTGGGTTTCGGAGGCTAAGGACAGATGCCTGCTGATACAAAGTAGCAGTAGTCAGTCAGCTCAGCAAAATAGTCAGACCAATAAGCAGGAGAGCAGGGGGCTAGGTGCAGGGAACCGTTTCAAACAATTATAAATCATGAAAAGTCTGCCTATTTTTTATTTGATGTATATTGCAAAGTTACTTGAAATTATGTTTACTTTTCAAAACTTAAGTTATGTTTGTATGTTTAGATCAAACATCTTTTTAGCTTTAGTTTTATTACTGACTTTAGGACATTCCTCTTTAGCATTTAGCTGAACACAGTTCTTGCTTTCATCCATACAATATTTCTATGCAAAAATATCCCCCAACCCCCCAGCACAAAAAAGACCCAATTCCTCTTGCATAGCATCTGGCAAGGTATTCCTTTCAATTTCAAGTGTTTATGGGTTCCAGATGTTTTTAAAAGGTTGGAGAGTAAGGAAAATCCCTGAGCTAAGGAAGCCCTGCAATAGTTTACTTTATGATCACATCTTTATGAAGCACCTAGGTTACGCGGATACAATGTTTGGTAGAAAAAATGTAAATAATTCTGAATTTAAATTGGACTATTTCTCTATTTTCTATTTAAAAATAAAATATATTGTGAAACAATAATACAGCATTAACACATTTCTTTTCCATCATCAGTCAGTCAAATTATCTACTCTTTCACAAAAGTCCAATGCAATGGCAGGGTCAGAAAATATATAATTTCTCCTTTGTATTTTGAAAATCAATAGGAAGGAAGGAAGTTAATTATCCATAAATAGCAACAACAATAGACACGTTTTACTACAAGAAAAATCAAGGTAAATCTATTAAAGGGGTTGTGCACTTTTCAAACACTTTTTTCAGTTCAGTTGTTTTCCGATTGTTCACCATAAATAAAGAAATTTTTCCATCTTTTATTTTTTACCATTTTTTCCAAAACTGAAGTTTAATTTGAATGTGCTGATCTCTGGGGGTTCAGTCTGGCAGCTCAGTGATCCAAATGCAGTATCTGAACTGTTACAATTTTCTATATTAGTTGATACATTTCTCAACAGTTTCAAAGAAGGTGATATTGGCAGGGCACCTTTGTGTCTCAGAACAATGTGTTTTGAATACAATTAGGCAAAACGGGCCAATTATTGGTGCAAGAAGCAAGAATAGGCACAAAAACCTTTATGTATAGCACTGAGGTGTATGCATTTTCGTAGAGGAGTCCTAACATATTTCCCACTAAACTTAAATGAACATTTAAAGTCACTGGGGGTCATTTATCAACACTGGGCAAATTTCTCCATTGTTCTTCTTGCAGCTGGCTTTAAAAAGCTAATCACTGATTGGCTGCTATAGGTAACAGCCCATGGGCAAATTTGCCCAGTGTTCATGAACTTCTCACTGACTGCAAGTAATTGACAGAAGGGGGTAAATGAACCTTTAACACTCGATGTATACTTTTTTCCCAAAGAATAATCTGCCAGGCAATTTGTTGTGACATTATTTTAGATGGAGTATAAGACAGCAAAGCAATAAAGCACATTTATTTCTAAACAAAGAAACCCTTTCCTAAAAAAGGAAGTTCCACCGAGGCTGCCATCGGAGGAGGGAGTGTTGTCCCGGGCCCGGAGGGTTTTAGGAGCTTAAGGGGGGCCCGGCTGTCCTGCACTTACTTGATTAGCCGGGCCCCCCTGCTGTCACAGAGCTGACGACATCGGAAGGGACGGCGGGAGCACAGATGACCGCATCTTCTGTCCATTCTCTTCCATTATTGGTCACAAAAGTTAAGTCCCGGTTGAGCTGCTAAGGGATTGGATAGCTGAGGATGGAACTTCAGCTCCAGCCAAGCCAATCCCCATGTGGCTTGACCGGGACGTAAAATTCTGTGACTGTGAATAAGGGAAGAGATTGCTGTTACTGGACAGAAGATGTAGCCACTTGTGCTCCCCCCCTTCTGAATTTGGCAGTTCACTGACAGCAGGGGGGGCCTGCTAATAAAGTAAGTGCAACATGGCAGGGCCCCCCTAAGGTTAAACCCAGTGGCCCCTGTTATTGCATGGGGGGGAACCCTGGCCACCAATTTTTTTTAAACTTCTGGGGGGGGGGGTTGGCCACAATTTTATTTACATGAATGTGTGAGGGGGGGGGGTCTTGGCCACCAATGTTTTATAATATGTGGGGGCCCTGGACACAAAAATTTTTTTTAACCTTGTGGGGGTCCTAGCCACCAATTTTGACTGAAATTTTACCATCCAATGTTTTTCTTTATACGGGTCTCTGACCCCAATATTACTTTTATGGGGTGCCCTGACCACAAATGTTTTTTTGTTTAATATTAATGTTTGGGAGGGGGGCTGAACACCAATATTCTTTTTTATTAACATGTGGGGGTCCTGACCACTAATTATTTTTATTACTGTGGGTTGGGCAGATCTGTGGATAGGGCTTGTGGTGGGGTCGGCACGGCCCAGTGGGCCCAGGAAATTGTCGTATGGCAGCCCTGAAGTTCCATTTTTTTTAAGGCAAGGATAAGATTCAACAGCAGATTTTCCAACAAACTGCAATATTTAAAAAGAAAACAAAGAAAACAAAAAAAAAACCCCATGGTCTTATGTTTTTCCAAGGGGCCAAAATGTAAACCGAGATTCAGTTAGGGGACCTGTTACCTTAAGAAATAATTCCAAATATGTTTCTATCATGTTAGTTGAACTTACACTTGATATATTACTTTGTTTCCTTCAGTCTTAAAATTATAGAATCACAGCAAGCAGGCAGCAGCCATTTCGTTGACACTTAAGGCAAGATGTGTATCACCACAAAATACTGTTTATGTGCCAGAATGGGGGACCTAATGCACATGCGGATTGCCCTACGCAGTTCCATTTTTAATTTGCAAAGGACTTTCATTATACAGCTTTTTATGTCTGGGTGACAGGTCCTCTTCAAGACCCAATAATTGGTTCATTTTAAATAGTAATACTTATTGGGAGTGTTATCTGTCACTCATTTTGCTGGTTAAATGGATTCGGTCATGATTTTTATGATGTAGTTTTTATTTCTAAATTACATTGTTTACCCTGCAAATAATTCACTCTACAATATAAAATTTCATTCCTGAACCAGCAAGTGATTTTACTATGGAGTGCTGTTCTTAGATCTACCAGGGAGCTGTTAATTGGTTACCTTCCCATTGTTCTGTTGTTAGGCTGCTGGGGAGGAAAGAGAGGGGGGTTGATATCACTCAAATTTACAGTACAGCAGTAAAGAGTGACTGAAGTTTATCAGAGTCACATGACTGGGGGCAGCTTGGAAATTGACAATATGTCTAACCCCATGTCAAGACTGTGAAAGCAGAACTTTATAACTGTAAACATAACATAAAGCCTTAAATTGGCATTACCAACATGATCTATGAAGCTCTTCTATTTTGTATTTTCTATATATAGTTACAAAAGTTTATTTATACTCATTTTAAAGTAATGAAATGTCAAGCAATGCAGCAGTGAGATATTCATGAAATGATTATCTGGCAGAAAGCTAAGGAGCGATCTGTTAAAAGTAGAACTCCCTCAAGCCTTTAATCCATAAAAACCTAATTACTGTTTAGTACAGAAAATGGAGTGTTATATAAACAGAAACAAGTATGTCAATTTTTTTAAAATTGTTTAGGCAAGTCATTTCTCTCAGTAGCAAAGAGTATGGATTAATAAACTGACTTAAGGCAGTACTCAGTAAAGAAAATTATGTCAGAACTGCTCATCTGCAAAAATAAGTATATGTAAATAAATTTACAAACATTTTTGGTTCTTAATATATTAGTTGCAAAAGTAAAGAAACAACACTCTCTCGTTCTATCATAGAACACTTATTATAATTAAGGGGGAAAGCATGTTTTCCAGAAAATATACATAAAGAACAGAGGAAAGAGTAATATGGCGAACTGCCAAAGCTTATCAAGCTAAAGTGAATAAAGACTATAAAACTCATTTCAACAAAGCTTTACACTAGATTTGTAATTTTTAATGTTTTACTTTTCCATAAAAAAAGCAAGAAGTTTTCCTTATAAATGTTACAAGAACCTATTCTACTTAGAAACACAAAAGGTTTTGGGAAAAAAAGTTTTAATTGGTCCACTTCACCCACTGAGTGCATACCATGATGAAAGCGCTTAAAATCAAAATGACATTACAGCACTTTGGTTTTGTACAGGTGGGGGTTATTCCATCATGTAACATTTGCAGAGAAAGTTTCAAAATTATTTTAATTTAACTATTCATAAGCAAAACAATTATATATGTGTTGTGCCATGAAAAGGATAGACATTAATATACACACCTTCTAAAACAGAAGGTAGTTGAGTCCAAAATAGGTTAGTAACGCAACAGAAAAAAAGCTGAATATATTTATTTCCCTGAGTTGAAGTTTACTATAGATCTTTATTAATCCCAACCTACATTTAGAAATGAATTTCAGTTATACTGCTTAAAATGTATCAGCTTCTATTCAATCTCACGCTTTCATTTTCTCTCGCTCTCTCAAGCAATGTTTCATTCTAATTACGGTGTATTATGTTTTCGATTATATGATTTTTCAGACACGAGGGGAAAAAATTGCCACCACGGCAGGAGATTCTCTGGCAAATAATAAACGCAAAATAGATTCTTAGGGCTACAAAAAAATTCTCCATGTGAAATCTTGTAAAAAAAAAAAAAAAAAAAAAAAAAAAAAAAATCACCTGTTAGGGCTCTTACTCACTGGCGTTCTGACCTGCGCTCCCCTGCATTCCGTTTTTTGGCGTTCAGCCGCAGGGTAGCGCAGGAATAGACGCATGTCATTATTTCAAATGGGGCTGTACTCACTCAGACGTGTGTAGGCGCAGAACGCAGGAAAAATGCAGCATGTTGCGTCTCAACCTGCGTTCGGCGCCTACACGCGCCTGAGTGAGTACAGCCCCATTTGAAATAATGACATGCATCTATTCCTGCGCTCCCCTGCGGCTGAACGCCAAAAAACGGAACGCAGGGGAGCGCAGGTCAGAACGCCAGTGAGTAAGAGCCCTTATAAACATAGAATTCTATTTTATGTAAACTCAAAAAACCTGTTACATTTTAAAAATGGACTTAAGATGGTTAACACAGAGCACCTTTAATAAATGGATAAAAGGGGTCCTTCAATGGCTTTTTCGTTTGAAGAACAATGAATCCTCACAAATGGCAGACCCCTGATTTTATCATCTGAAAGAACAGTATACAGTAAATACACATTGGGTCTACTCAATTTTTAAATGATGTGTTTTGTAGACTTTAGGTCTGGCGATCTAAATTATGGAAAGATCCCTTATCTCGAAAATCCCAAGTCTGAACAATTCAGGATAAGAGATTCCATATCCTTACTTGCTTTTCTATTTAGCCTCTATATAACATTTACAATATTAAAAAAAAAAAGCTAAAATGTTAAGATAATGTATCATGTGTTGTCTGTAATTCTTTATAGTGACCTTTTCATGGATGCCTTCATCTTTTAAATTGTTAGTATAACCATGGAAAACAAGTAGAAGTTTCAAGGACAACTGCACACAACTAAAAATGATAAATTATAATAGTTTACAATGAAAAGTCTCTTTAAGGCTTTCCATTTTATGTTGATATGAAAAGTGCCTCATATAAAACAGAACTGTGATTAATTGAAAACTGGATTATGGGATGTGAATATGCCAGCCAACCTGAATTAGACACAGTTTTAATGTGAGTTTGGTTATTGTTAATGCATCTGCTTGCATAAATTTACTGGAATTGCCACAGAAACATACTTGTCTCCTCCAGGCTTTCAATCAGGATGGCCATATTTTTGCCCCCATATATGGGTTTAACATGCTGTGACTTCAGCCAGCCATGTACAGGGATTGCTCATCTTTCATGACAAAAATGGAGCTCACAATCAAAGGAGGAGTACTTTTGTAGGAGGAAACTGGAGGAATTCTACGCTAACATTGAGAGAATATACCAACTTAATACAAACAGTGCCCTGGTTAGAATACAATCCTGGATCCGAGCACTGTATATCAGCAATGCTAAGCACTGCATCATCTTGCTGCTCATAATAAATACCATCAGTCTCTTATCTAATAAATAATCTGAACACATTATAGGAGGTTACTGGAAAAGCTAGGGATGCTTGTAAAGCTGTAAACGTTTGCCTTTATTTAGCTGTAGCCTTGGATTCCATAAATGTTTTTGAAAGTAAAGGTGGCCATAGACGCAGAGATCAACTTGTTTGGCGATGTCACCAAACGAGCAGATCTCTCCCTATGTTCACATTGAAGTGGGCGATATCGGGCTGATCCGATCATGGGTCCTAGGGCCCAACAGTCGGATCAGAATGCATTCGAAACGAGCGGTCAGATTGCGGGGCCGCATACACACAGACGCACCCGCATTGCGGCAGGATTTTTTACCCTACCCTTTCAGCCAGATATCGATCGGGGAAGCCCGTTGAATAACCTAACAGATGGGTCGATAAGCTGCTGACTCGGTCTGTCAGCAGTTTTTATTGGCCCGTGTATGGGGGCCTTCATTTTTACCCCCAACAGTAATTTATTACAATTTTGTAAAGAAAAAAAAAATGTATTGTTTTACAGATTAAAACATATTTATGGCAATTCCTGTAAAATATAGCGGATGCAAACTTGGAATAATGTTGTCGTTTCTAGGAGAATCAGCAAGTCTACAGAACGTCTCTTGTTGAAATTTGACTTCACCTTAGAAAATGCTTTGTAACCCATTTCAGAGAACCCTAATTTTTTTTCCTCTAATTTCTTTTGAATATCCTTAAATCATGGAACATGGCAAGGTTCTCAAAACCACAGTGAAATAAGTGGTAAGTACCCCCATTACTAATGGTCACGTTCAAGATTAGTATAATTTTTTTCTTTCTGTTGCCAGTGACATTTATCAGAGTATAATATTACCAGAGGCGAAATAGGGAATGTCTTTGCTCTGCGTAGAACGCTTGCTGTTATTATCAAAGTTAAAGGAAAACTATACCCCCAAAATGAATACGTAAGCAACAGATAGTTTGGATTAAACTGAATGACATATTAAAGAATCTTACCAAACTGGAATATATATTTACATAAATATTGCCCTTTTACATCTCTTGCCTTGAACCACCATTTCGTGACTCTATCTGTGCTGCCTCAGAGATCACCTGACCAGAAATACTACAACACTAAGGGGCCGATTCACTAAATTCGGGTGAAGGGTTAGAATAAAAAAAACTTCAAATTTCGAAGTTTTTTTTGGGTACTTCGACCATCGAATTGGTTAAATTCGATCTAATTCGATCGAAGTCGAACGAAATCGAACGATTCAAAGTAAAAATCGTTCGACTATTCGACCATTCGATAGTCGAAGTACTTACCCTTTAAAAAAAACTTCGACCCCCTACTTCGGCAGATAAAACCTACCGAAGTCAATGTTAGCCTATGGGGAAGGTCCCCATAGGCTTGCTCAGCTTTTTTTGATCAAAGGATTTTCCTTCGATCGTTTGATTAAAATCGTTCGATTCGAAGGATTTAATCGTTCGATCGAACGAAAAATCCTTCGATCGTTCGATCGAATGTTTAGCGCTAAATCCTTCGACTTCGATATTCGAAGTCGAAGGATTTCAATTCGAGGGTCGAATTTCGAAGTATTTTTAACTTCGAAATTCGACCCTTAGTGAATCTGCCCCTAACTGTAACAGGAAGAAGTGAGGAAGCAAAAGGCAGAACTCTGTCTGTTAATTGGCTCATGTGACCTTACATGTGGTTTGTATGTATACACAGCGAATCTTACGATCTCAGGGGGCGGCCCTTATTTTTTAAAATGGCAATTTTCTATTTATGATTACCCAATGGCACATACTACTAAAAAAGTATATTATTAAGATAATGGTTCATTTACATGAAGCAGGGTTTTACACATGAGCTGTTTTACTCCGTATCTTTTAATAGAGACCTATATTGATTCGGGGGTATAGTTTTCCTTTAATTGTCTGCAAGAGGGGCATATTATCTAAAAGCACAATATGAAGCAGTTTAGGCAAAATCCCATGCCAGTATGACTCACTTTCAAAAGTGAAATAATTTTTGAGCAATGTTTGTCTGAATACTGCTTGACATGCATTGAATCGACTGGGGAATAGAATCGAATAGGCAATTCGGACGAATTTATGTGCTGGCGAATAGTCAAATTGGTAAATATTCTCCAGGCGAATAGGCGCTCGATCGAATATTCGCTCGAAGGATTTTCATTCGATCGAATGCCTTTTTATTCGATCAAAAACTTGGAAAACAAGCCTATCGGACTTTCCTATAGGCTTTTAAAGCAATTCGGTAGGTTTTAGGTGGCGAAGCAGGCAGTCGAAGTATTTTTAAAAGAGACAGTACTTCGACTATCGAATGGGCGAATAGTCGCACAGTTTTTGCGCTCGATCCAGTACTTCGACTATCAAATGGCGAATAGTCGCAGCGTTTTTGCGCTTGATCTATTCAAATCATTCTACTCAGGTGAATTTACGCCAATTCGATAGTCAAGGAGCACAAAAAACTACTCGAAATTCGAAGTTTTTTTACTTCGAATCCTTCACTCGAGCTTGGTGAATTGGCCCCTTAATATGCATCAGAAAGCTATGCTTTTACCAATGTATCTTACTTACACAGGGCATATACATAAAAGGTATGTCAAATATTTACGGTATGGAAAAAAAAAGTAATTGGCATTTGTAAAGTTCCATTTTTGTTAACTAAATGTACAGTATTAACATGAGGACAAGGAAGTAATCCCTGTACTACAGGTCCCACAAGATATGTTGCCTGTATATGTGGAAAATGGATAATTTATGAAATGGAGGGAATAACAGAAAACACTTTGAGCACATTTTATTTATATTTATTTGAGAATTAACAACCATCAAATGATATCAATAGGTTATATGCAAATTGTGTTCGTGTAACATGAACATGATCTCCCCTGTTACTGCTTATTTATGAAACCGGATGGCAATTATCTGTATTGTCTGTTGGACGGTGTTTTTTTTTTGGCATTGTAGCCACAACAAGTAGCTGCAACTAGTCGCTCCGTGTGTCTTCACCCTTGGTGAAGGTTTCTGACTTGGCAGAACCACTATGTGGAAAATACAGGATTATAACATACCTCCCAACATTTTGGAAATACAAAGAGGGACAAAAAGCTTTGCTGCGTGTAGCGTGGCAAAAATGTATTGCCCACTACCATTTTTGTGGCAACACCCCCTAATTACCATGTTCATTTTACAAAATTTGGTAGGTTATGAAAGTTTGAACCAATTTCTGTGGTTTTCATGTGTTATTACAGTTTTGCTAATGAAGGTGAATTGCCCTTTAAACTGCAAGTTACAGTTTACCCACAAGGCCTGCTTATCTAAAATTGTTACAAAAGTATTGAAGTGCACCTGCTGAGTGTCTGCCAAAAGCCAATTAAAGGGATACTGTCATGGGAAAAAAATTTTTTTCAAAATGAATCAGTTAATAATGCTGCTCCAGCAGAATTCTGCACTGAAATCCGTTTCTCAAAAGAGCAAACAGATTTTTTTATATTCAATTTTGAAATCTGACATGGGGCTAGACATATTGTCAATTTCCCAGCTGCCACAAGTCGCGTGACTTGTGCTCTGATAAACTTCAATCACTCTTTACTGCTGTACTGCCAGTTGGAGTGATATCAACCCCCCCCCCCCCAGCAGTCAAACAAAAGAACAATGGGGAGGTAACCAGATAGCAGCTCCCTAACACAAGATAACAGCTGCCTGGTAGATCTAAGAACAACACTCAATAGTAAAAACCCATGTCCCACTGAGACACATTCAGTTACATTGAGAAATAAAAACAGCAGCCTGCCAGAAAGCATTTCTCTCCTAAAGTGCAGGCACAAGTCACATGACCAGGGGCAGCTGGGAAATTGACAAAACGTCTAGCCCCATGTCAGATTTCAAAATTGAATATAAAAAAATCTGTTTGTTCTTTTGAGAAATGGATTTCAGTGCAGAATTCTGCTGGAGTACCACTATTAACTGATGCGCTTTGAAAAAAAACAACAACATGTTTTCCGATGACAGGATCCCTTTAAGTTAGAAACTATGTATCTTTTTCTGGCTGTTTAAAGAGAAAGTTGGGACATTTCTGTAAGAATCCAGGACTGCGCATTGAGCTGTCAAAATCAGGACTGTCCCGTTAAAAACGGGACAGCTGGGAAGTATGTTATAAGGTAATACCGACAGTGATTCAGACTGCAATATCTGCCACTAATCACCACTAGATACACATTTTCATTTCTTTATCCACATATTGCACACAAGTGCGTTGTCATAGTTTCCACTTGTCTATGAGGACTTTAGTAGACATAAGAATCACATTCAGGCCCAATGCATAACAAAAATAAATAAATCAATAAAATTAGCTCCGAGAAGTACATTTTATGGCTGAAGAAATTCATTCTCTCTCCAGATGTATAAAGGCTATGCACACATATATTTAAATGCTTCCAGACATAACAAATTAAGATTTTACAGTGAAATGGAAAACCTCTGGAATTCTTCCCAACATTGCAAATAATAAGCGTCACTGGCTCCTTTGAGAAATACTATTAAAAATGTGGCCAATTTAAGAGGTGTGAATATAAAATATAACTACAATCTAACACTCCGAGACAAAAATGTTTATCCGTTTCCTTTATTGTGCAGAATTGTCAAAATATTTTTTTGATAAGATATCATTGTCAGATGGATATTTGGGACCTGCAGAAAATTGCACACTTCAATTAGAGAGCTGGCAAACAGCCAGCGGGAGAGAAACAACCTGTCTGTCACTTGCTAGACTGCATACACAGCTACCTGAGCAGCCAAGTTGGAACCTGATAAAAATAAAAGCTCTGATCAAAAGAATTAAAAAAAAAAAAAAACGTTAACTAAACAGATGGAAGAAAGATTAAATAAATGGCTCCAGCTTCCAAATCACTTACAAATACAAAAGTGATCCTTCCGGTCCTTTTCAGGATGGGGAGTTAAATTACGCCTTATTAAACAATCTTTATTACTTTGCCTTTTTTAGAACAGTCTCACCTTTCTAAGCAATTATTCTTCTTCTAATTATTCTAGCTAAGCTAGTTTGTCAGTTCTAAACCTACTACTACATATCAGTTCTAATAATTCCCTTATCTCAGAGTATGTGATACTACACATCAGGATAATGAAGGTGACAAAAAGAAACTCAAGAGGACACATCAATTACCATATAGATAAACATGGGTTTTGTCTGTAAAGACGTTGTAATACCTTTGGTGGTTCATCAATTAAATTAAATGAATATTCTGTATGTAAGCACTGCGTATCTTGACAGCGCTATATAAATAAATAAATGATGATGATGATGTATGTATAGGCAAGTTTAAACAAGCCACAAATTAGATCACTATGCACTGTTGTTAAAAGTTCACCATTGAATATGTTCTAAAATGACCTATTTTTAGCAACTTTTTACTGGTCTTCATTTTTAAAACTTACATTTTTTTTAAAGGATTCCTAAAGGATTAAAATATTATGGAATAGATATGGTTAAAGCCAATTGGGGGGGGGGGGATTTGGTAAGAAAAACAAAAAGAAAGCAAATGGATATTTGAAATGAGACCTCACCAAGGTCTTAATTTTTTAGGGGAATAAGTTATTTGGTTTTAACAATTTTTTTAAATAATATCTGATTTTAGTATGTATTATGGGTAATGTAGTTTTGATATATATGAACATTAATTTAGCCTTTTATTAGGTGAGTAAGTTACTTGCTGTGCTCTTATAATGAGATATATATATATATATATATATTAATAAATATATGCAAGACTTAAGTAGCACTGTATTATACGACAACTGAAGTAGTTGTTGAACCATCATTATGTGCATGGACTATGAAGTGTGATGGTACAAATCACTTAAATGTATTATCATAAGTCAGTAATCTACTACGCTATTTTTTTCCTTTTTTACTAGCTTATCATGGCAAGGAACATATCTGTTTGATCAAACATTCTATGTAAAGTGTTTCTTTTTACTTGCCTAGGTATTGAGATGCCAGCAATTTTTTTTCCCAAAGACTAAAGCCACAACTGTCAACATCAGCCAGTGACTCCACACATGCATTCAACAAGTCCCAAGTTGTACAAAGTATTATCCTCAGTTGTACGTTTCCAGTAAAGTTTTATTGGACAGCAAAGGGTCCACACATGCACCAAAAAAACACTTAGCCTGACCGAAAATTGTCTGTTTTGTATTATCCAACAAGAGTAGCCAATGAAGACTTATAAATTGCATAAGCCTCTCAACCTATGAAAAGAATTTCGATGTGTGTCTTTTTCTTATAAAACATCTTCTAAACCCTTTGGTAAGGTCAAATGTTTACAGTACATAAAGAACCAATAATGTAAATTTATCTTCACATACCATGTATTTCTATTCTGCACATGTTAAGAAAAAAATCCTTTACTGGTTTAATGAGCAAAATGAAGTGCCAGCAATTGAATCATAAAGGCAATGCTGTAGCAAGTTCAAAACTCCAAGGTTGCTGAAGGTCAGAAGGAAGCATTTCCAAGCACTGAACTTGGCAGGAAAAGTTTAAAGCAATAATAGCAGCAATAATAAAAGTAATAATCTGTTATTAATGGCATACGATTAAGTGAATAAAATGCAACAAATCATGTAAATCCACTTAAAAGCAATTGGTCAATCCTGACAAAACATAGTTCCAAACCTGAATAGGTCTCTTCAGGATATTTTTGTCAACCAAGGTATAGGTTTTAAGTTCATGACTGCTACTGCATAAATCAGCAGCTACTTCAGCTGTATGGCCCTGATTTTAGGATGCAAAACAATGGGATGAAAAAATGTAGTACTTTAGGAAGTATCAAAATGTCAGCAAAGCTTTTCTGCATATTCAGATTATTAAAGGGCATGTAAAGGAAAAAAAAAATAAAATCCCATTTTTACTTTCTTTAATGAAAAAGAAACCTATCTCCAATATACATTAATGTGTACCGTTTTTATAAGAAACCTGACTGTATGCAGTGAAATTCTCCCTTCATTTACTGCTGTGGATAGGAATTGTCAGATGGTCCCTAACTGCTGAGCAGGGAAACAATCATACTTATGAACAGCAGGGGGAGCCCCTGCCTTACTTCCCAGCCATGTAGAACTCAAGCAGCTTTGTTTATGACGATCCCTAAACAGCCCAGACCACACTGAGCATGTGCACAGTCTTAGTCTTGCAAATATGTTTAACAAAGATACAAGATGATGACCCCCTGTTGACAACTTTGAAAGTATAAATTATTTGTTTGATTAGGCTTGTGGTGCAGTAAATTTATGGTTTATATTTAGTATACAAAATACAGCACTGACCTCGACTAATGGCTGAAATAATCTAGCATGTAGCATCCACACTTGCAAATATTACAATCATTTAACAAACAGTTTCCTCCAAGACGATATATTTTCATAATCTTGCCTCTAAACTAATAGTCCTTAACATTTGGGGGGCCCAAGGTTAAAGGGGTTGTTCACCTATAAACAACTAGTTATTTTCAGATAGATCACAAGAAAGAACGACTTTTTCCCAATGAATTTCTATTTTCTATGTGTGACCCTTTTTCTAATATTGAAGTGTAAAGTGAAATTTTTCAGCTTCTCTGTTTCATTACAGGCAGCTGTTAGAATTGATACAATATTTGCCAATACTCCAGAGATGCTGCTGAGAAATGTATCAACTCAATGTTTCAAAATTGTAACAGTTTAGAGTCTGTATCTGAATTACTGAGCTGCCAGACTCAAACACCAGGGACAGGGAACAATCAACTTTAAACTTAGATTTTGGAAAAACAGTAAAAAATAAATAATTTTCAAGTAATTGAAAAAAAAGGTCTTTATTTCTGGGGAACAATCTAAAAACAACAGAATTGATAAAAAAAAAAGTGTTTAGAAGGTGAACAACCCCCTTTAAGACACAAGCTTCTAGATTACCAAATAGAGTTCATTAAGCGAATTATCATGGTCAAGTAATCATGTTGGGATCCATTATAAAAGAGCATTCCCCAAGCAGCACTGCATTAAAGGATTTCGTATTTTCTAAAGGGAACACAAACAGTGTTAACGATCAATCTGTGTCTAAAAACACCAACAAAGATATTTGTAGAGTAAAGTAGAAGAATGATTACTAAACTACTGGATCCCAGATTTTGCTCTATTCCAATACTTGGCAGGTTTAAAACCTTTGTTATGGAAAACGTGAAAAAGAAAAAAAAAAGGGAAACTTGTTTAAATAGACATGGAGGAAGATACTACTTATATGGCGATTTATCTGTGATTTAATAGAACATTTTCCTTCAATAGGAGTTATAAAAAGTATCTAAAAAACGGTACACCTCATGGAAATGGAAATGGAAAACAAAATATATGCAAATCGCCGGCCAGTTGATCAAAAAAAAAAAAAAATCAAAAAAAACATTAAAAAAATAGCACATTAAATAGAATTTGTGCTGCCAATGCATTCTGTATATTGTTTTAATTCAAAGAAATACAGGTTTTCCTATTTTTTATATAGCACAAATTGAAAGCTGGGTTATTTTCACTGACCTTACACCACCCCCCCCCCCCCATTTATAAAGAGGGCAATTTGTTCAGAGAAATAAAACCCAGATTTTTTTGTGATAGAAACAATGGACAACAAGTATGTTTAGCAGTAGCCCAATTGAACTAAATAATAATGAGGGGATATGCTAGGGGGGCCTCAGCAAACCCTGTGTTTGCCCTATAAGAGAATATACAGTATAAGGCTCTGTTCTATGGTGTTTGCTAGTTTCTAGTCATCACATCAAATCATTTTCCCACCTTACTTGCACAGAGTAGTTGAAAATGTCACGACTATATAAATTCACCATAATAAAGGCTTTTATAAGTGACATTCCGCCTGTTCCTGCTGCCATTAAGGGAATAAAAAGTGCCAAACAAGTCAATTTCACCATGTCAAATTGTGAGTCAAAAATAAGTATTTTTTGAAGCTTGCTTTACCGCTTTTTATGGTTTTAAAACAGCAGGTTGCTGAATAGTACTGTTACAAGATCAATAAACATACACAGAAAGATGGAATAATTTCAATGCAGTGAGAAATAAAGACATTATGATATAGATTACATTTACGTCAATATCTTTTTAGAAGTGACTTGACCCCACTCAATGAAAGCTTACTCTCACTTAGGATGTCTATACATTGACGACAGAATTCAATAGCAATGAAAAGGTGTTGTACACATTGCCTATTCTTCCCCCATCCATCTCCCACTTTGCAGCAGCTCTGATACAGTCAGATAGAGAGAGATCTCTTAGGGGTCGTCACAAATTATCAAGAAGAAAATGAGGTTCACCTGCAATATAAACTATTACTACAAGGCCGATTAGTAAATTCTGAAGCTAACTGGTTTCTGTGCTGCCATGTAGTAATTATCTGTATTAAGTACTAATCAGCTTTATATTGTGACATTTATATATTCTATGTTTACTGTACATTTTGAGTCGTCCCTAAGCTCGGTAAAAGACAGCAGCACAGAGCACTGCTAAAGGGCTGTGGTTGACTTGGGCTGGTACAGAAGCCTGAAACATAATGTACAATATTTCTAGGCTACTACTTTCGCTAAGCTTTAGTTCTCCTTTAATCAGCCCTAAATAAAATGTATTGATACTCCCTCCACCTAACAATGATGCCTTTTCTCTGACCTTATGTGTATTACATCAGTTTAAGAACACCAAAATCTCTTCTCATTTATCATGGTTCATTCAGGATTGATGAGAGATGGCAACTAACATTTGTAAAGCTGCATGCTACAGTGCTGATACCTGATACTTACCACAATTCTATCAGATGGCTGAGGCTGCCTGTTTTGTGTGTGTATGTGAAACAGGATCATGAGCTATCAGTGCAGCCTGGATTTTTACAAACGAGATCAGATTTCATTAACTCATTATGTAATAACGACTGTAAGAATTTGCTCAAGAGTTTAATAGCAGCTTTGAAATCAGTACATCAGAAGGGTTTGATTTCTTGTATCTACAGAATATAATAATTTATTACTACTCCTTGCAAAAACAATGATATCTTATTGAATGAGCAAGCCTGATCACATGTAAGTTTAATTAGCATTTATACAACCACTGATAAAATTCAGCAAATCCTGTAAGTTCCCTCTGTAAGGTGGTAGTAGATGTTTAGATTTTTAAAAGATCTTTTCGTTATCACAGGACCTGAAAAAATTGTTTAAATGCAGGATTTGTCCATCAACAAAAAAGACAATTTCAATTATAGGAGGCTAGGAAGCTGCCCACTTGGCCCTGCAAACAATTTCACAACGGAAATATTTCATTGTGACTGATGAAAATGCTTACTGATGTCGGACGAAAAGCATTTGATTCCTGATCGTTTGGTGCCCACTAACTTTATGATAATGACGGATTTGTCGCACTGCACGAAAATTAGTTGAAAAATCTTAACGCCTATGGCCACCTATACACATTTTTAATTGCCAATACTTGGCAGCAAACAAAGTAGCACTAAACATTGGAAGTCACACATAAGAAATAGGCTAAAAAACACACATACAAACATTTTACATTTACATCTTAAATTACACACACCTGCATAATGAGCTGATGAGTATAAACACCAGATTAACCCATATTAAACACCGATAAAGCTGTTTGGTAAGAGAGAATAGAAGCCCATGATACATACAGGTAAATAGCAAAAGGAAAATGTATCAATATGTTGTCATACTTTGTTATGTCATGTTCTTGCCCTCACTAAACAATAAACAGAAAATCAATTGCTTGTCTACATTCTCCTTTCCGAGACAAAACAAAACACTATGTAACATTTATCAGCAAATGATCACAATCTCTGATCCAATAGCCTTTTCTACACTAAGTTAAGAGGAAATCTTCATACTAGCCAAGCTAATCTGCCAACTTTTAAGCACCTTGAAATATAAAACACTGAAGAAAGAAAATTAAGAAATGAGCAATAAACATATTCAATAAACATATTCCACAGTCTGTGAAATCAAAGCATTAACGAAAGCTCAATGACATTGCTAGAATGGGTATAAAGAAAACAGAAATAACAACTTCCTAGCTATAAGCACTACTGGATGCTTTAGACGAAATCTAAAACATAGAAATATCCTACAAAAGTAGAAGAGTTAATCAAAGCAGTGGCAGCATAAACAGAGCAATATTCAAACAATATGCTGCTTGGTGCCTGTCAAAAAAAAGCACCGAAAGGCATAAATATATCCCAAATGGAAACTGGATACTTGGTTAATGAAAAGATGAAAAATACAGTCTTTCAAAAAGTGTCAACATTTTGTATCCATCAGCTTTAAAACTTTAAAGCAAAGTTATTTCTAAACAAATACCCAATGCTCAATATTTTATCAAATCAACTTCCATTTAACAAAAAAAAAAAAAAAGAAAAAGCTGATTTAAAGGAGTAAAACTGAAACGTACCTGCAGTTTGGAGGAGGATCAAGGGTTATTTCAGCCAACTCCTTCTGAATCCTGCAAGTGAAATGAGAAGAGAGCTGAAGCACTGGAACACTCCCTGGAAAACGAACGGGGAATTACACTGCCCTCTACCATAATGTTGTTAAATGCAAGATTGGCTTTGCCTTCAGTAACACTAACATGGCTGCTTCCTCTTTGTTCTCCGAGGCAGAACCCCAACCCTTTAGCAGAGGAACTTAGCAGCTGGGTTTTCACAGTTACATTTCAGGTGTTTGAGCTGGAAGCAGGGGAGGCTGAAAGGCAACACGCTTAGCTTCTCAATAAAGTGAATATGATTAGGAGCTTAACCGTTTTTATAGGAAAGATTTCTTGTTTAAGCTTATATGCAAATGAGCCAGGATGGGAGGGGGGAGCTCCAGTATTTTGACAATGGCTTACCAGTGTTAGAGTGCTTTTAGCGAGGGAGAATTAACAAGCTGTAACATAAGCAGTAAAAGTTTTTTTCTTGTCTTCTGACAGTGTGTTTTTTTTTTACATTTATTTTAACAATTTACAGAGCCAAAATAACAATTTATCTAAAAGCACCACTAGAAATTAATTTTGCAGAGTTTTTATCTATTATTAAGAGGACATACAGGCTTTTTTTTTTCTTGTATATTTACAACAAATTAAAAGATACATTTAAAAAAATGTGCGTAGGAGAAGCAACACCCACAGCATGGCAATTTTTAGTTAAGTAATTTTAAGCACACATACAATTATGTATAAAACAAATATATACTTTATGGCCTTACCAAGAAAAATTAAGCAATGAAGTTACAAAAAAAATAGTTAAATGGGTAAAATAAAGTACATAACAAGATAGACAATGTGTCAGACAAAAGCCAACAAGTAAGTCAGTGTGGTAAGGCAACCTTGAGGTTGTTTGAGCCCAAAACAATAAGCCTACTTATTAGGGGCACTACACAATTAAAAAAAAAGATTAAGATCTATTATGCAAAAAGCTATTTTCCATATTTAAACACTTTTTTTCCTCTGAAAGTAGACAAATACCTTTTATGTACACTTAACCCCAAAATTGTTTCTCTACTGGAGTTGAAGGCTGATAGCACTGCAGATTAGGCAAATAATTATTGCTTGCAGAGACAGGCATGCAGTTGTTTGCCCGAGGGCAACTGCACATAACTCACAAGTGTCCCAACTCTGGGATGCTCATGATAATTGCATACACACAAAGATGTGCAATAGATTACTCAAACACCCGACCTGGGACACTTATGGGATATGCACAGTCCAAAATGGCTGAACTCAACACATCTGTGCAGCTAGCAATGGCCTCAGACAAAAACAAGACTGGTTACACCACAGTCAGCAATAATATTGTTTCTCCTACCTAGAGAACTGTGCCTTTAATTAATCCAGCACATTTCCAATCTGACATCACGGGGCAGATTTATCAAGGGTCAAAATGAAAATTCGAATTTTCTAATTTTTTTTTTGGGTCAAAACTCTCAAATTCGACTAGAGAGTGTTTTCCAAATTGGATTTGAGTTTTTAAAAGAATATGAATTAGATTTTCAAGATTTATCGAGTTTTCGGGTCGTTTCAATTAATCTGACTTTAAAAATTTTGATTGGTCGGATTTCAAGTTTATGGGAGTTTAAAAAAACTCACATGGATTCAAAATTCGACCCTTGATAAATGTGCCTCTAAAACAATCTTTGTTTTTTAATTTTTCAAGTGTTTTTGTATATAAGGCATGGTGAAAAATACCAGACAACACAGCATTTCAGCGCTGCACACAAAGTTAAGTTCAAAATCAACCCCAACCCAAAATCAAATCCAACTGTGGCAGCGATAACATATTTCACAATTAAAGGGATCCTGTCATGGGAAAACATGTTTTTTTTTTTTTTTTAAACGCAGCAGTTAATAGTGCTACTCCAGCAGAATTCTGCCCTGAAATCCATTTTTCAAAAGAGCAAACAGATTTTTTTTTAAATTCAGTTTTGAAATCTGACATGGGGCTAGACATTTTGTCAATTTCCCAGCTGCCCCTGGTCATGTGACTTGTGCCTGCACTTTAGGAGAGAAATGCTTTCGGGCAGGCTGCTGTTTTTCCTTCTCAATGTAACTGAGTGTCTCAGTGGGACATGGGTTTTTACTATTGAGTGCTGTTCTTAGATCTACCAGGCAGCTGTTATCTTGTGTTAGGGAGCTGCTATCTGGTTACCTTCCCATTGTTCTTTTGTTTGGCTGCTGGGGGGGAAAAGGGAGGGGGTAATATCACTCCAACTTGCAGTACAGCAGTAAAGAGTGATTGAAGTTTATCAGAGCACAAGTCACATGACTTGGGGCAGCTGGGAAATTGACAATTTGTCTAGCCCCATGTCAAATTTCAAAATTTAATATAAAAAAATCTGTTTGCTCTTTTGAGAAATGGATTTCAGTGCAGAATTCTGCTGGAGCAGCACTATTAACTGAAATTTTTTTTCCCATGACAGTATCCCTTTAAACAGTATCCCTTTAAACAGTTAAAGTGGTCTTCCAATTTTCCAACAAAATGGAAATAGAATTCTATGCATTTTCCAAAATACATTACAGTTCATCACTGACTTTGATGTTATTTGTAAATGTAGTTGCTATTAAAGCGGCAGCTGTCTGGATGCCTCTGGTTTTGACTCGAAGCAATGTGACAGAAACCAGCTGATTAACAGACCCGGAGGAGAACTTACACTTGCTAAATTGTTTCAAGAGTAGAAACCAGAAAGGAATACAGCTTTTAATAGCAATAACATTTACAAATAACTTTAAAACCATTGAAAATGTTTAATGTACATTGGAAATACACATGCTATAATATATATATATATATATATATATATATATATATATATATATATATATATATATATATATATATATATATATATATATATATATATATTCATTGTGAACCAGCTAAAATGTGAACTTTACAATTTTCACCTCCTACTCCTACTGGAGATTTACATTATTGCCAGCGGGAAAGCATTTGTCACCCGCAATAGAGCAGATTTAATTGCGGGAGACAAATGTCCTTGCATAGCACTGCCCTTGGTGTTGCTCATTGCTATCAATACTCATGCTATTTTTCTGTCTATGCCAGTTTTTGTGCTTGTGGTGGTTTATTCACCCACAGTGTATAGAAAGGAGTGTATAATTATTTTGTGAAGGCTGGCATTATTATATTTTGTATAGATATGGTTATATGAATCCCTGCCCCAGTGATGTTTACAATATAAGGTGCTGATCACATTAACACACATCCAAAATGACCAATTTAACCAGGAGCTAATTAACCTGCCTGTTTGTTTTTAAAGTGAAAACCAGAGGAAACCCACATGGACAGGGTGAGAACTCCTTGTAGATAGCGCCCAAGCCAGTATCAAATTTAAGGCCCCAGCACCGCTACCCACATAAAACTAAAATACACTATCCTGCCAAAGGGGGAACTTCACCATTATAAAAATGATTAATTATAAACAGGAATTACGAAATAGACCATTATATACATATGACTGTATGAATGCTGGACCACTGACTTGTATCATGTAAACAGGAGAAATTAAAAAAAAAAAAAAAAAAGACAACACCAAACTATTTTGAAAGTCAACAAAACAATCTATAATTAATTCATTTCATTAGATTATCATCTTTACGGCCAACATCTCAAGTCATGTTTCCTCATTGCAGCTTTTATTAGGAAAAGTGGATGAATAATTACAGAATTCTTCCTGTTACAGCTAGTTTGAAATTCAATTAGTATGGAACAGATTCAATCTAATTTACCTGAAAATATTGCTGGCCACAGTTTTGGGCAACAATCACACAAATGCTGGTAGCAGCTCACAATGACCACTTTGGGAAGTCGTATACTACATTTCAAAGAGTTGCAAATCTAAAAGTGTTCCTGAGAAAAGTGAGTGTGAGACCAAGACAGGATGACTAAATATTCAGGGAGTACATAAAATGACTACTCACCATAAAAGCATATGTACCGAGGAGTAACCAAAGTGATCTTGCACTTATCTGGACAATCCACAGCACACTGATTTTATCACACATTTGAAAATACAGGAGCAGGGTCTACCTATTCCTGATTTCTGGAATCCATCAAGCAACATCAAATATATTAGGAGGTAACATAAAAAAAATTCAGTTTGAAGAGATATCAATTCAAATTTATTTGATATTAAATTATTCCTGGAAATGGTCAGACTATTGTCTAGAATTCTGGACAAAAAGACAATAAGGCTACTGTCACCCAAAGCTTTAGGTCAACAACTGAAAGGTTGCAATTTGCCTATCCCTAGATACAGCACGACAGTTGCCAAACAGAGTCTCATTGTCATCAGCTTGAAAACATGCAGTGGATGAGGTGTTCACAAGGCCAAAACATTCGCTCATGTGTTTTAAAAAGCACACCAAAATACCAACTACTCAAATAAATAAATATGAATAAAGTCTTGACTTGCAATGGCATAATGTTGTGGACTGTATGTCACCCAGTATAACAGACTAACAAAGACTCCTTTTTGATACACAGTTTTTAAGCAGTAAAACCAAAGTTTACATGTTGACTGCAATAACAGAACTATGTTCAGTGAAAATTCAGCAAAATTAAACATAAATACTATTAAAAGCAGCAAATAACACTAAAGCAGATAGAATTTATTTTGGTAACATGTTACAGGTCTTGATAGCGAAGAAGTGTAATCCAAAGAAACATATTACAAAGCACCATAATATGGGCGGTTTGGGACATTTTGTCACTTGGGTGATAAATAGCTCTTGGAATCTCTCCCCATGCTGAATGGTAATTGTCTGAAATTGGGGGTGTGTTCGCATGTTAGGCAAGTGCTGGTCAGAGATATTACGAACTTGGTTTACAAATGACAATCACAAGACAAGAAATTCACCCATGATTACACAAAACCGCCATGAGGAATGATTCTGAGCTTTTTGTTGGCCACCCAACAAATTATCTGGACCACAAAACAACAATTACCACAGTCTGCCCAAACACCAGGCAATTCAAAAGACTTTAACTTGGTTGGCCCCTGGACATCAAAATCAGAAAAACCTGTGGCATTTGCCTCTCCCCAGGATGGAAGAAGCATCAATAACGCAGTTTTTATTTTCTGTCCTGACAGCCCAACTGCAATTGGAATATACAAGTATATGTCAAACTTAACCAATAAGACTTCAAGAAAAGGGCCAAAGCTTCGCCCAAAACATTGTCCTGTGGGTCGGTTATAAGGCCAACCTTTACAGACCCAATTTTATTAAAATGATGATGTTTTACAATAAAAAAAAAAAGGTAGAGTCCCTGGACAAGTTGATGGCAATAAGAAAAACAGCATCTTGGAGGGCCACATCCAGCTCTGCACTATGTCAGAGAAAACATAATTTACCATTCTATTAAAGAGTGCTGCCACGTGACTTTGCTTAATTCAGCTCCATGGATATAACCAACATGTATGTCACATAAGCAAGTTGTAATAAAATCCTCTTACCCTGGTGGTCTAGTGGTGTGGTGGGAACGCCCGCCGCGCCGTTCCTCTTCATGCGCCATGTCTGTCTCTTAGGGCGCACGTGTCCGCGTCTCGTCCCCTTTATGGACGTGGACACGCTGGCGTTATAACGCCAGCGCGCAAAGGCACGAAATTCAAACGGTATTTAAAGGGACTTCATTCATTCTTGCATTGCCCCTTATAGGAGTTTGTTCCTGGTGCTGTTAGAATTGTGTATTTCTGTATATCTGATCTTGTTTCCTGTTTTGACCCCTGCCTGGCTATTCGACGATCCTGACTTCTGTAACCTGACCCTTGCCTGTTATCTGACTCCGATCCTGCTAAATACCTTCTGATTGATCACCCGGTTTGAACCTTGCCTGTCTGACTACGTTTGCTCTTTGCTTGCCCCGACCTGGCCTCATTTGACAACGATCCTGTCCTACGTCTTGTACTGTGACCTTCTGCCCAAAGACATTGCAAACCATTGTGCCCCTTTGCTTGGTCAGAACCCTTCGCCTTGCACCTCTCGTTTTAAGACCTGGCGGCATCTGAATAGCTGAGGGCTCCTCCAGAGGCCAAAGGTGGCTGATACAGGCAGAAGCACGAGCTGAGACCAGGGTGCTTGGCATCAGTTCTGACTTTAGGGTGCCAACCATTACATAAGTTGTCAGGATAATGAAGAACCTCTTCAAGTCTGGGATAGCCTAGTTTCTGGTTTAAAAAGTATCACCGATAAAACTGTAGATACCATCACAACTAACTGCAGGCTCACTTGTGCTTTTATACAGCAACCATGGCTGAGAACAAATTACCAACACCTCCGAGTACAACTCTCTAAGACAGGTAGTCATAAAGGACTCTTGTGATCTCCTCTGACTGTAACAATGCAGCAGCATTTTCTACATGGTCAAGCCTCCAGAGGGGCACAGTTTCACAAGTCACTTGGTAACCTGAAAGCCAATGCTCATTTGAAGGCTCCACTAACTTAACAGGAGAACCCCGTGTGATACCTAAGGCTTCATCTGTTTAAGTAGTTTCTCTGCTGTTTGTCTACTTTTTTTCCTTTCTATTTTTGTGCCTTCCCTAGAGGATTATTAGAAAGCTCGTGCCAAACAAAACATGGAAAGTGGTGTAAGGGCAGAATGTAAGTAAAAAGAAAATGGCTTTAATTTCCATCCAAGTGTGTTCCAAGACACACATTAAAAAAAAAAAATACAAAAATTCATGTCAACACTCCCTGTGGGAAGCTGAGCTGCGTTTAATATCCTGTATCAAGTGGTTTATTACCTTTTAGCGCTAGTGGACAGCTTAGCCGTGGTTTTACTGGAGAGTTTGGTATTTTTCTTTTGTTGGACTGCCGAGGGTTTTCTTTCTTCTTGTTCTTCGGGTTCTGGTGCTGGCGGGTCTCGCTGATCAGCATCTGAACTTCCACTACTGGTACTAGGACTTTCATCATCTGACCGCTGTCTATCACTAGACATCTTGATGGACTTTGGTTCTTCTTGATGCAATCTGGGAAGACAACCAGAAGAATGAGCAGGTTTAACTGCTTAGCTCTGATACATCTGTTGCACACAATACAATGTAACATATGGAGATGCCACTGAAGATATTCCTGGTCCCCACTCTGCATTATTTTTATTTATCAATCCACTGACACCTAAAGCCAAATCTCTATAGAGAGGCAGGAAACCAACTCAGAGCGCATACAACTTCCAGCCCATTGCTCACATCAATGACTACTAATATAAAGAGACCCTAAATACATTCTCTGAGTGCAGCAAAGACATATTTAAAGGCCTACAGAACTCCATTCCGGTGTGACATGTATCAAAAGAATGGCTGCCGAGTGGAACCCGTGACACAAACTTGACACTAAAGGTTACAAAGTTAATATTTTCACTGGAGGTTATCACTCTCTAATGTTTTTCATTGGGAGTCAGAAACGCAATGCACTACTTACCACCAATTGGTATATATGTGATTAAGGAAGGAGTGAAGCAGAGTTTTAATATTTATGCCAGAAAAGTCCATTCTGAAGACTCCAGCTTAAAGAGACAGTCCCAGGCAACCTCTGTTTATCAAGATGTTTCAGGTATGTTTAATAAGAGCGTCAGATGGGTGCTGATAGGACATACCCGAGGGTCTGTAACCTATATTTGCATAGGTATGGACACTCCTGATTTGATTTACTCTTCATGTTAAATCAATACTGCAGGGCAGACAGTGGGGGGTATCTAGAACCCAAAGCTAAGCTACAAATTTCCTGTAAGTCTCACTATGAGAAGTCCAGCCCACAGCCATCTAAGGTTTTTCTAAACTACAACTCCCAGATGGTTCCCTGCCAGCAGTGCAGATAGATGTAGTAGAACAGCCTCCATAAAGTGGCAGGTTGAACAGCCCTGGTATTGTAGAGAAGGGCTCTTTAAAGCCAAGGAGGGTCGCACTATAGAGATGAGGAGGGAGAGAGGAAGTAGCCTTTGTGGCTGGCCACTGGGACTGACACAGGAGCTCCAGAACTTGAACTCCCAGCGTCCCCTAGCAGCTCTGCAAGTACAAGGATGCTGGGAGTTGTAGTCCCGCAGCATCCGGGGCGCAAGGGGTTACCTACAGACCGGCACTTGAATATCAGCACGGTGTATAGTGAGAGCTAGCTCCCTCCTCCTCCTCCTACTCGTTGCCTTCTCCGAGGCTGAAAACAAGAACAAAGCTCGCTGTCTCTCCCCCCGCCTCCATTGCCGCTTCCCCATTTACCTCTCGGGCGCGCCGGTCCCTGCTCTCCTCACTCCACCGCCGCTCTGTGTGGTGCTGTCCGGGAGGGGGGATCCTGGGAACGCAGAGCCGGGGAAACAAGCAGGCTCCGGCCGGCTGCCGAACATTGAGAGTCGGAAGAAAAGGGGAGGAGGTGGAGGGGGGTGAGGAAGGCTGCCTGCAGTGCTTTTCCGTAGGCTGATGGTGGCGCTGCTGAGCGAGTTGCGCGAGCGGGTGGATTGGGGGGAAAAAAAATAATAATAACCGCGAGCTCTCGGGCTCGTGCCCAAAGTGGACGCCGCGGGGTTTTCCAGTTCTCCAAACCCCGCCCCTCTACACAGCGCCCCCAGGCTCCTCCCCTCTACCCAGCGCAAAATGGCGAAGTCAGCAATTTCCTGCGCGCTACATGTGCGTGCGCCCGTGTCAGCTGCTTGTTGCTGCGTTTCCCACAGTGCACGAGGCGCGCTCCCTAGTGCCAAGCAAGGACAAAAGACTTTGGTTCCTTCGCTGTCTGTTCGCGCCCCCCACACATTTGGAGATTCAGCCGAAAATATCAAAGTTTTTAATGGCCAGCAAGACCGCTCTTAAGTTAGTGAGCCAAATGTTTTCCAAAGTCGCATTCACGAAACTTAAAAAAGTTTTTACTTTTCAACTCTTGGGGGTGCAGTTTTATAGTAGTAAAAATGGATTTTTATCCTCTGACCAGTCAGTTTGGGCTGCTTTAAAGGAATTGTTCAGTGTAAAAATAAAAACTGGGTAAATAGATAGGCTGTGCAAAATAAAAAATGTTTCTAATATAGTTAGTTAGCCAAAAATGTAATGTATAAAGTAGGGATGCACCGAATCCAGGATTCGGTTCGGGATTCGGCCAGGATTCGGCCTTTTTCAGCAGGATTCGGATTCGGCCGAATCCTTCTGCCCGGCCGAACCGAATCCGAATCCTAATTTGCATATGCAAATTAGGGGCAGGGAGAGAAATTGCGTGACTTTTTGTCAGAAAACAAGGAAGTAAAAAATGTTTTCCCCTTCCCACCCCAAATTTGCATATGCAAATTAGGGTTCGGATTCGGTTCGGTATTCGGCCGAATCCTTCTTGAAGGATTCAGGGGGTTCGGCCGAATCCAAAAAAGTGGATTCGGTGCATCCCTAGTATAAAGGCTGGAGTGATTTGATGTATAACATGTCAGTCACAACTCTACTTCCTGCTTTTCAGCTCTCTTGGTTTACACTGACTGGTTACCCTGGCTACCAGGCAGTAACCAATCAGAGACTTGAAGGGGGGCCACATGGTTCATATCTGTTGCTTTTGAATCTGAGCTGAATGCTGAGGATCAATTACAAACTCACTGAACAGAAATGTACCATGTGCCCCCCCTTCAAGTCACTGACTAACTCAGAGTTATAGAGCTGAAAGGCAGGAAGTTGGATTCTGGCTGTTTTATTAGACATCCAGTCACTCCAGCCTTTATATATTACATTTTTGGCTAACTAACTATATTAGAAACATTTTTTATTTTGCACAGCCTATCTATTTACACAGTTTTTATTTTCACACTGAACTATTCCTTTAAGGCTGGTGAGCTCAGTAGAAAGATTCATTGGGAAGCCCCCACTTCCAGTACCTTGCTTAACCCTAAAGGCATAGACGATGCTATTTCGGGAGATTAGTCGCCCAGCGACAAAACAATTCTTCTTCAGGTGACTAATCTCCTCGACAGGGGCGCTCGGCCAATGAGGCAGCCTGAGGCGCTCGCCTCATGCGGCAGCGCCAGATACATTTCCAGGGGCGGCAATAAGCCGCGCCTGTACTTTTAAGAGACGAATTTCCGTTTTTTGAAACTGGAAATTCGGTTTTACTAGTGCGGGAGAGTGCAGTTGTGCTCTCCGCACTAGTTTTCTTGCCTCGGATGCCTCCCCTGCAGATGAGTAAGCCGGCAAGGGGGGCGGGATTTTGAGGAGCCTCCTCAGGCTGCTTCCTTCACCGGAATCGCCGCTGCTCCTCGAACTGCCTTCCCGACGGCTAGAATGTAAATCACTGGTGGGATGGCATTCAGATCGCTTTGACTTTCCGAAGTCGCCCGAAGTTTCCTCGTGAGGCAACTTTGGAAAACAAAGCTGCCAACTGCCATCCCGCCAGCAATTTACATTCTAGATGGCTGGAAGGCAGTCTGGGGGGATTAGTTGCCCGAAGAAGAGAAGATTTGTCGCTGGGCGACTAATCTCCCCGAATCTGAGCGGGTGTCTCTGCACTTAAACACAGAATCGCCATGCAAACACCGTTTACCCTAAAGTTAGGAATCTCACCCGTCTCATGCTGGTTGACCATGGGTACGAGCAGTGGTGTAACTAGATATTACTGGGACCCACAGCAAAATCAGGCCCCCAATATGTCAAGAGGTTGACATAGGGGAGTGTCTCTTGTTGCAAATGAGGAGCGGGTCTGGGTTTGTGGGGCCCACCAAGCTTTTTTCCAGTATCCCGCCAGCCCAGTCCGACCCTGTCAGCATTGAAATTAATGCAGTTCTTACCTTATAGTGAGGACCTTACCTTATGAAATTCTCATATAATTAATTGTAGATTGGTATTAATAATCATGTATTATTACTAATAATTAATAATATTAGTATTAATTGTTACATTTAGTGGGTATACAGCACTACAACATCTAAATGGCCTTTATATAATCTCATGAGTACTGTTCATGCACCATTCCACTCTAGTTGTAGTTGTTGTTGAACTACTGTCCAACTGCCATTAGTTGCCAAGCAAAGCTTGGAGTTGAGGTATAATGCCAGCCGGAAGGCTGCAGGTGAGATTTCTCTGGCACTGAGGAATTTGTAGGACCAATACCCTTTAAATGTATCTGCCAGCAAAGAGTACAAGCACCTGAAGGTGTTTTTGTTTTTTCATTCATTTTGCAACAGGCTTAATTAGGGATTAACAAACTTTATTCCTCTGTCTACAACTTTTAGAATGCACCACAATTTGTGTCAGTTAATCTGACAATAAGGAGCTAAAACATCAAAATTTCAGACATATAGCGGTTAATCTACAGTGCCAAGGATACTCAAAGCAACCGTTCAACCACAGCTGCTGGTCCATAATTTTGGGCTAAAAGGAAGTGTGAGGAAATGTGAAGTTGTAATATAATTCACTGCTGTCCAGCACTTTCCATGTGTCTAGACTTAAATGTTCCCAGGCTGGATTGCACTGAAACAATGAGGTCATTCAAAGAAGCAGTTTATGGTACTATCATCAGTGGTGGGACTAGAAGCTGCTTAGAACCCTCAAACATCCACAGAATGAGATATTTAGCAAACATACACTGACATTATGGCATTGTGTATCAATCACTACCACCCCTCTAAGCCCCCAGAATTCGCAGGCATGCTTTCTCTAATGTGGGGCATAAAGCCAGTGGAGGGCTGCACTTAACCCCAGGCCTTCCAGTGGCAGCTGTCACTATTATAGAGATAGTCCCAAATCAGTACAGCTTACTGTAAGCTCCCTTCTGCCTCCCAAAAAAACTGTATTGCACTAAAAAAAAAACCTTTGTCTATATACTGTAGTAATAGATTGCTGTAACATAATTATAAAGTGTTTCATTCTATTCTACTTTGTAAGTATACATCATGGTTCAGTTTCCAAATGATGTTGAATTTATTAAGTAAACATTGCCCTTTTACATATTTTGTGTGCTGCCTCAGAGATCACCTGACCAGAAATAATACAGCTCTAACTGTAGCAGGAAGAAGCGTGGGAACAAAATACAGAACTCTGTCTGTTAATTGGCTCATGTGACCTAACATATATGGTTTGTTTGTGTGCCTGTGAATCCTAGGATCCCAGGGGGCGGCCCTTATTTTTTAAAATGGCAATTTTAGATTTATGATTACGCAATGGTTCATGCTACTAAAAAAAAGTACATTATGAAAACGATTTATTTACATGAAGCAGGGTTTTACACATGAACTTTTTTTATGCACTATATTTTTAGAGAGATCTACATTGTATAGTTTTCCTTTACACAATAGAGATATACTTTATATTTTTTGTGACAATTAGGTTAGCTGAGACCATAGCCACAGCACAGATTAAGCACAAAATAGAAGCTGACACCACCTTTTTCAGCGTTTAATGCAGCTTGGCTGGCTTTTATTATGGAGCGGACATCAACGTATTGTTTGTAGGGTAGGCACTCAAATATCAATCCTCCAGGCAGTTGTAGTAAAAGGGTCTTTATTGAAGTACAAGTGTGGATTACAGCCTTACACGTGCTCTTTGAGTGCCTACCCTACAAGCAATAAGGTGATGTCCGCTCCCTTATGCTGAAGGCTTGGGGCAGAACACCTGAGCCTCCTGATTTACGTGGTGAGTCTCTTTAAAAAATAAATGTTTTGGTGATGATGTGGTTTTTATTAGGAACAAAATCAACACTTCAGCACTCTTGCTTCACATAAGAGTTAGCAGTCCCAATTCAACACCCACATTGGTGTACAAATTTCCAGCATTTACAGCTATTGGTGTACACAAGTCCCAGAATCCTCTTTTAGACTCACAGTCTCTTGGGAGGGGTTTCTCTTCCTCTCTCCACTCCTTTGGAGCTCTCTCCAACACTTCAGGTCGGCAGGGAAAAACAGTCTCTTTCTCAGCTACATACACGGCCCCCACCTCCTTCCTGCACATGGAGGTGTTCACAGGCCACTCACCCTTATCTAGCACAGGGAGGTCTCCAAGGGGAGCACAGGTGTATTCCCACGCTTCTTTTTAACTGGAGCTCACCTGCAGCCTAATTAACTAGCTACCTTTAACGGGGCAACTGAAAACTCTCAATGGAGCAAGGGATGGAAGGCCTACCCGGGTCTCCTCCATTTGCTCCAGGTACCCATTCATCCAGTTTTTCTTGAGCTAGTACACAAATACAGCCACTCTTGCTGCAAAACTGTAGATAATTCCCTTGGGTTTTCTATTCACCAGTCTATTACCAGTGAAATATACACATACTCATGGTAATTTTAAACATCTCTGACAGTTTATAATTAAATGTCATAGTTCCCTTAAAAAGAAAATAAACTATGTCATTACTTAGCGTGCAATAAAACAAGAGCAATCCACCATATTTTTTGATTATAGCTCTGTCTGCCTTTAGCATCACTGTATTCTTGAGAGGTGGGCAGGGGAAGCATGTATACATGTCATTCAGAGGTGCAGAGCTCAACCAGACACTGGGCACAAGTGTTTTTAAAGGGTCACATTTAAGTTAACTTTTAGTATGTTTTAGAATTGTCAGTTCTAAGCAACTTTTTAATTGGTATTTGCTATTTATTTTTTAATTATTTGCATTTTTCTTCTGACCCCATCTAAAAAAAACAAATGTTCTTTAAAGCTCCAAATGTATTGTTAGTGCTCCATTTTATTACCCATCTTTCTATTCAGGCCCTCTTCCATTCATTTTATAGTCTCTTATTCAAATAAATGCATGGTTCCAAGGGCAATTTGGACCCTAGCAATCCCATTGCTGTAATTGCAAAATGGAGAGCTACTGAATAAAAAGTTAAATAACTCAAAAACCAAGTAATAGAAAATGAAAACCAATTGCAAATTGTCTCAGACTATCACGCTCTCTGCATCATAATAAAAGTGAACTTAAAGGTGAACATTTAAAATGAACAAAACTAATGCTTATATGATACATGAACAGTGATGGGTGAATTTATTCACCAGGCGCGAATTCGCTGTGAATTTGCGCGATTCCCCGCCAGCGAATAAATTTGCAAAACACCAGCGAAAATTTGGCCGAAAAAATTCAAAAACGCCCGCCGGCGCCACAAAAACGGGCGCCGGCGTCAAAAACTAGATGTTTCGATAATTTTTCACTGTTTCCCGAATTTCGCGGGAAATTCGCGAATTTTCCGGCAAAGTGAAACGGCGCAAATTCGCCCATCACTATATATGAATAAAAGCATTCTGTGCTTACATAGAATAAATATTGTGTTATAGTTTTCTTACGCAACACTCAATTGTTGCTGCTAAATAAAGGAATAAAATGAATGGTGCTCCAGAAGTTTAAATAGCTCACCAAGTTGATTGTGTGGCCCAGGTGCACCAGCCCCACATCCCCAGCTTCAGGGAGCAGCAGACCGAAATACACAACAAAAAGACAGGACTTTTCAACACTGAGGAATCCACTGGGTAAAATTATAAGTTAAAAAAGTAAGTATTTAGCCCATGAATAAGTACCTTGCAGGCAGTGGCGGAACTACCGGGGGAGCAGGGGGTGCGAGCGGGCCAGGGCCCGCACCCCTCAGGCCCCCCCAGCAGTCCGTGCGCCACTAACAAATGCGGCCGTACGGAGGGGGCAGGGCCCGGCTGTGCGTCACACACCAGGGCCCGCCCCCCTCTAGGATCGCTACTGCTTGCAGGTACGAAACGATAAGATCACCAATGCCCTGGTCAAGAAATCATGCGATTGCTTTATTATGAAAGAGGGAGAGAACATGGCACCTCTGCTATATAAATGCTTATGCACAGAGTGACACCTCCTGGCCAAATTTGGAACTGCCAGGACATACTTCAATGGGGATAAAGGAACCACTCCCCTCCCATATCCAATTTAGGCCCAATTCTTAGCTGGCCACACCAGAGGATTTCCAACCTGTAGGGAATTTCCAAAACAGGTGATACTACAGGACATGGTAATGTTCCCAACTGTCCTGTTTTGAGCGGGACAGTCCAGCTTTTGACAGCTCAACCCGCTGTCACGGATTTGTACTAATAAGTCCCGGGTTTCTCTTTGATCTGCTGCACTGAACAGCCAGAAACAGATCCATAGTATCTAATTTAATTGTGTCTTGGCAGACAACCCAGTATAGATACTTGACATTCTTTTGTAACCGCTTGTTAAGATAAGAACTTAGACTCACAGCTTAAAGGGCACTTCACCTTCAATTGCAAAACTGTAATAACATGAAAAACCACAGAAATGTGTTCAGACTTTCATAACCTGCCAAATTATGTAAAATGAACATGGTAATTAGGGCGTGACCAAAAAAATTTCGGCGCACCACGCGCGACAAAACTTTTCATCCCTATTTCTGTTTCCTTAATGTTGGGAGGTATGCATTTATGTTATCCATCTTTAGTATATTTTGAGTCTGTCCCTAAGCTCAGTAAGTGACAGCAGCACAGGGCATGTGCAGTGAATCAGCAGAAATGAAGAGGGAGATCTCAGGGCCGCCATCAGAAATCACAGGGCCCTGTATGACAAAAAGCTGTGCCCTGGACGACTGTCCCCCCTGATGGCGGTCCTGGAGAAGCTCCAAAAGCATATTTGAAGGCACAGATCTTCACTGCTAAAAGGCTGTGTATAGAAGCCCAAACCATAATGTACAAAATTTCTACCCTATTTCTTTATATAAGCTTTAGTTCTCCTGTAAGACTGCAATGGAAGAGAAGGGCTGCTTTAAAGTTTTAAAAGCCTGTTCTGCTTCTTAATGCTCTTCTTGGTCAGGGCAGCGAGGGCCAAATTAAAAGTCTTTTATTTATCCCCATACTGGTTCAAGAAATCAAAAAACACTAAACTGCTGTAACAGAAAGAAAAAAGAAATAAAATGCCCTGTTTGCCACTAACTTAAGGCTATGTCACATAGGGTTATTTGATCACTGCTGTAATCTGGAAGAAAACGCACATGGTGGGCAACCCTTTATAGTCTGCACTCTGCAAATGAACATCCGGACTATGCCAAAATTCCAACTAATAGGCAGCCAGGAACTCAGTAGCTAAGGGAAAATTCTATTTATGATACAGACTGGGTTTGAGCTGTTTTTTGGAAGGCAGTGAATTGGTATGATAAAAGATAACCTCAAATAATGTTCTTTTTCTTTTACATGTTTAAACTGTTTTTTATAACTAACTCCTCAATTTGGTTTTTATGGCATTCACATTACGTTTGCACCTTTCAGGTAGCTCATTAGGAAACATCTTTTAGTAAATACAATTGTTCCACTGCACACTTTTCTGATATACTGTACATAAATCATATATGTCATTGAATGGAAACATACTAGACCATGAACACACAATTCTCATTGCTCAGCATTGTTCTTGCAAATTTCTTATGAACATTTTTTTATGAACAATTTTATTTTCTAAGCCACCATAGTGCCACTGCAGAAGGATTCTGCAGAATTCTGAATACATAATAGGCAGAATCCCCAAATACCAGATGCATCAGTTAAAAATTGCTCTAAGCTTCCACACTGACAAGGCAGAATGTAATGCCTTGAGTATTCAACAGATCTGGCATAAAAACCCCAGATTCTTAAAGAACTTTCAGAAAGTTGGAGAAATGAGATACATTTTAACAGACACTTTTTTTTAACATTCCCCTTAAAAATGTTGCTATCTAGGACAGAATTTTCATTATAAAATAGTTCACAGAGAAATCTCACCTCCCAAAAACACTTTATAAATCAAATATGTCAATTCATGTCTTGCAGATGCATTATGCAATATGTATTCTATACCCCCAGCAGCTTAGATTCATATTTGGTTTTCCAATCAGCATTATTCCCACACTCCCATGCCTATTTAGCTGACTTGCCCTGTTTACTTTTAATGCATGCATGGCATTGTTGGGCATTTATTACCTTCTTGCTGCTACTACCATGCAATGTCTGCTGTCTGGCACCATTATAACCATGTAAACCAGGGCAAAATTAAATAATCCTAATAAAACCCCATATGTGATAAAAGGCACTATACTTTGCCCAGGAGCAGTAACCCATAGCAACCAATAAGATGTTTGCTTTTAAAAAGGTGACCAGTAAATGCTACCTGCTGATTGGATGCTATGGGTTACTTCCTGTGGGCAAATTTAGGGGCCCATTTACTAACAACGGAATTGTGATTTTTTTTCACAAATCACAAAAGAATTTGTGGCTTTCCATATTTATAAAAGAGCTCCAAAAATTTGAGATTTATTAAGTGTTAAAACCATGAATGCCTTTAATGCCAAATTTCTCTAAGTAAAAGTTGTCGAGGTGTTGTTGAAGTCAGCGGCAGGTGCGCTGATCCTTTTGGATCATTGTTAAACAAATCAGCATGTTAGAGGTTTTCTGGGTTTTTTTCTCTACTAATTGTCTGAAAAACTTGAATTTTTAGAGCTTTTTTTTTTTTACAGATTGTGCAGCGCTTTTTTTCGTTTGTACTTTCTATAATATTATAATAAATTCAATGACAATCGTGGTTTTACAGCTTATGAGTTTAGTCGTTGTTTCAAAAACCTGTAAAACCACTAAAATCTGACTTTTAATTATTAAGCCTCTACGTGTTTATTATTACATAACCCCCATTGTGATTCTTATTCAAATAAATATATCAAACAGGAACATTGACAGCCAGCCCTATTCACTCATTCAGTTTTCTTAAAGGGGAGGTTCACCTGTAAATTAACTTTTAGTATGTTATAGAAGATCCAATTCTGACCATCTTTTCGACTGGTCTTCGTTTTTTTTATTATTAGTCCTCATTTTTTAATTATTTTCCTTTTGCTTTCCAGCTTTCAAAAGGGGTCACTGACCACATCTAAAATCAAATGACTACAAATATTATTGTTATTGATACTTCATCTTTTTACTCATCTTTCTATTCCATGTTCCCTGTACCTGTGTAGATTTCGTCTAGGTACTCCACTTTCCTACCACACTGCAGACTCTTGCAGCCATTACACATTGTGTGTGAATGTGATATGAACTTACATTGTACAATAACTAGTGCAAGTATATAATCTCTGAAGGATGCCAAATGTTAGGTAGTGATTAGAATAGCTTAACTGATACCCTGGGCTGGAACTCCTATTAGCAGAAAACTGCACTCGAATGGGAAACTTCTGAGCGAGTACCACAGAGTGATCTTCTCCCTGTTTCTTTCTTCTTCTGTTGCCTCAGTCCAGCATTTTCGCAGTAGATTGAAAAATCTGAACTTGTGCTCAGAGTATTGTTTTTCACCCTACAGCTTATGCGCACCTGCTGAGACAAAGAAGGATGCAAAGAAGTTACTGTCAGTAGGGTTCAAGGGATCCAACTGACTAGATCAGTACAGTTGCACTGTAGTTGTACTGTAGTTTGAGTGTGTGATCTAGCAAAGCAGGCTACACAAGTGGTATAACTAGATGTTACTGGGCCCCACAGCAAATACATTTTAGGGCCCCCAACATATCCAGAGGTTGCCCTGGTTTACTGATAGATGTTGAAGTTGAGCATGATTTAGTCCTCATGGAGCCCCTATACCTCCTGGGCCCCCCCTGCAACTGCCCATGGGCTACACCAAAGTTGCCATATGCAAAGTCTAAATCAAATTATGTTATAAACATGTAAGAAAGAACCTTGCATTCAACTTCAATGGAAGAAAAAGCCCAAATGCTTATTTTCACATTTCTACAAATCAGAATATATTTTCAAAAGACATTTCTGAAAAAAAATGGATGAAAACATGTAAATCAAGTAAAATTGAGGGTTAATAAACAGGATCATTAGTGTCCATTAAAACTGCCATAGCTGTGCTCAGTTAGGCATATGTTATGGAAAACTAGTATCTTACGAAAGCTGCAGGGCTTCTTTGGTAGATGTTTACTGGGTAGCTATTTCCACCTGCTGAACAATGATGTTTAATAGCACGGAAGTCTCTGATTTAGTTCTTCACTGCATTATTATACTGTGTGTGACATCCAGTTTCTGTAAGAGCAATAACTAGTTATAGAACGATGTAACAATCTAGATAAACATCAAGAATAATATATATCATTATGAAGCTTATGATGAGGGCCAAAAAATGGGCTTGGACATGTTTTGAAATAATGCTTAATAGAATTACATATTAACTTATTTGATCAATACACAAAATCACAGCAGACTAACCTTATTAAGCAATGCTTCTTTTTCCCTGAATCAGAAATAAATTTTGGGATTAGACTTTGCAGTAATTAAGATAAGCCCATTACATTCCCAGCATTAGACTTTTTCTTAATGAAAGAAAAGATTGGGTTATTGAAGATATCCATTATTTCCAGACAGAATCTGTAAAGAAATAAAATGTGGGTTTTTTTGTAATACGTAATGACTATAATGCGGTTTCTTCAATTGTAAGATCTATCCGAGTTGTTGTCAGTCTCATTAAATTGTATTTAGTTTGTAATAATTTTATGTCATTGTATCAATTATAACTTTCATCTGCATAAAATTTGCTGTCATACTGTAATTATTTGTTTATCATGAAAATCAAATAAAATATTTTCAAAATGAAAAAAAAAAAAATCTATCCTGCATTCCAGATGATTAATAGGCTTTTTCTTTCTTTCTTTTATTACATTTGCATCCACTGGCTTAGTTAATTTTTGATAGTTCTTATTAATTTTCTTGTATGGTATACCTTTTTGATAATAACATACCATTGAGTCGAATGTAACATATTTCTTCTTCTGCATAATATTTGCTGTCTATTGATTTTATTTGTTTGATGTGAAAATCAAATCAAATATTTAAACACATAAATGTCTGCCTAAGTTCCAAGGTGTGCTATATTTGCTCTTCAGTTTATTGGTATCTGGTCTGTGTCCTGGCTATTTGGTGCTTTCACCTGTGCCTGAATGTCTGACATTGACTGCTTAAACTTTTAGATTATCAGATCATTTAGGGACACATCTAAAAAATGCATGCTGCAGAGCTGCATTACTTATATTTAAATTAATTTAGTGCAGCACTTCTGTTTCCTGGTTCCAGCTCCCTAAATTTTTAACTTGCTGGTCCAGATGTCCTCACAGCCCTGACGGTGATTACTATCCATATCCAACCACATGGTTGCTAAAAATATAAAAAGTCACCAACTTTGAAGAAAGCCACAGAAGAAGATGCATTTATGTAAACCATAACCTGCGGTGCAACCATGCAACTTCTTAACGCTTAGGGGGTTATTTATCAAAGTCGGAATTTATCTCACTATTTTCTGAAAAAAACTCTGATCGAATCCGCACAGGTTTTTTGGGCTTATTTATTAATACATTTTCCCGAAATTTTTGTTTGCGGGAAAAAATAGTGAAAAATCAGATTCACGTTTTTTTCAGATTTTTCACCCAAAAAACTACACTACAGTGTAATTGCTGCAGCCAGAGAAGAAAGACACAGATACAGGGGCTAGGAGGATTTGTGCATTTGCTTAATGAGGATCCAAGGAGATGATGATTGTTCTCTATAATTGCTAGTTGCATTATATTTGATGATATATGCTTAAACAAATGTGATATTAAGGTCACATTAATACTCATCTTCATTCTGGGCATTCACTTGCTTTATTGTTGCATTGGTTTCCCATAATCCCCCACATGTCTATCCAAAGCCACCCAGTGAATCAGAATTCAGTTCTAAACTGAATAAATATTCATTTTCCTTATTTTAACTACCCAAGCATCTACAAGATTAGTTATTTTAGCCTTGCATATGCAGTCACAGTCTTTCTGGCCTGCTGACTACATGTTTTCTTATTTTCCTATTGTGTTCTAATGCCATTATATGAAGCCAGTAGGAATAAAGACTAGCAGTCACATGGGGCATGACTCGATGTAAATGGATGAGTGGCCAGCAGAAAAGGACAATGAATAGAGCTTTCTATAGCACCTATAACTTCCAAGGTTTTTCATAGTCTGATCATTCAATGTCATCAAAGCTATTGTCCTGTTTTAATAATGGTTCTTATGGGGTATTTTGCAGTTCAGGTACTTTTTAAATTTGCATTGCAACACATTGTGCTTCTTTTCCTTTCCTTTTACAGAGCCATGTATAACAAATATGCTTACAGCACAATATTTATATTTCTAGCTATTACTCAGGCAGATTTATCAAGGGTCGAAGTGAATTCGAGGGAATTTTCGAAGTAAAAAAATTCAAAATTCAAAGTAATTTTTTGGATACTTCTACCATCGAATAGGCTACTACGACTTTGAATTTACTTCGAATTCGATTCGAAGTAAAATAGTTTGAATATTCGATAATCGAAGTACTGTCCTTTTAAAAAAACTTAGACTTCAATACTCGTCAAATTAAACCTGCCGAAGTGCTATGTTAGCCTATGGGGACCTTCTACAATCATTTTCTAAGTCTTTACACATTAAAGTAAAATTGTTCGATCGTACACTAAAATTGTTTGAATCGTTCGGTTCAAACGATTTAATCGTTTGTTCGAACGATTGAAAAATTCTTTGTAAAATCCTTCGACTTCGATATTCTAAGTCAAAGTATTTTAATTTGATGGTCGAATTTCAAAGTATTTTTTACTTCGAAATTCGACCCTTGATAAATCTGCCCCTTAGTGTATAAAAATCTGCAGACCCGATTTTGTTATTTTACTTGTTTAAACAAAGTATCAGAACCATTTCCATTCACAGTTTGTGTATATATATATATATATATATATATATATATATATATATAATTATATAATTATATATATATATATATAAGTTCCAGCTGTGGTTCACTCCAGTCAAGCGTTCTCTTCATGCCTGGGTGCTGTCAAATAAATTGTAGTAGTTCCCCAAGATTAACCGTTTCGGTCCCGTTCTGGCCCTTTCTCAAGAGTTGAGAAAGGCCCAAAACGGGACCGAAACGTTGACAATAAATTTTCTTTTCTAAACTGCATTATGAAGTCCTGGAGTGCGTTAATCTTGGGGAACTATATATCATCACTATGCACTACATTTAGAAAGTCTACATAAATGTTTTTTTTACAGTTGTCTGTGTGCTACATTTTACCCAAATCATCACCAAGATGAATATATTAAAGCTTTTGGGAATCTTGTATTACATAACAAATATTTCAATTCTTTTCATTCTTATGTAAATATCTTTTGAAAAAAATTAACACATTGCCCTGGGAAAATTGAAGGAAGATTGATGTTACAGCAGTATTGTAATAATAAAGCCACACAAGAGGAGAAGGAATTGTTAGGGGTTGTCATGTGGTTTACAGGATGAAAGTGAGTAGTAGTGACTAGTGATGAGTGAAACTGTCCTGGTTTTATACAATGCTGAAACTTCACTGACATTTTGCTGAATGCATTGAGAAGGAATCAGCATTTTTATGCAGCACAAGGATTTCTGGGGTTTCCCATATTTTTCCTGATGCAAAAATAATTGTTATGTAAACTGACAGTCTGCATCTTGTCTAGTGCAAAAAAAACTCCACTGTTTTCTTTCTGGCAAAACAGAAATCATGGAGAAATTCTAGCATGGATTCGTGGATGGTGAAACATTAGCCCATTATGAATACTGATGGGTGAATTTGAATCTGAATTATTTTCTGTTTTGCAAATGTTCAGAGAAGCAAAAAGCTGAAAAATTCACCAAATGCATTAAATTTGTTAGGTGACAAATTTTCTGACACACGACAATTTGTTTTTGATGTACAACAATTTTTTTCACCCAGTGGTGTCTATGGGCATCTTTTTCACTGCCAAACCTGGTGAAAAGTTTTGTTCATCTCTAATGATGAAATTTATGAAAGCCAAAAGAATTCTTTAGAGATCTTAATACTGTACATAGCTAGACTGTACTTTAAAATAATATTATCAATAATAACTATAATAAAAAATAACTAATATTATAACTTTATTAAAATAATGAATAAAAAAGCAGAAACTCTCATCACTCAACATTTACCAAAGGTTGAAACAGTTCTATGAAAATTTGAAATTTCTCATGTGTAATTGTCATATTTCATAACACATTGGAGGTTATTTATCAAAGGTCAAATTTAGAAGTCAAGTGAATTTTTTTAACTCTCATAAATTCAGATATACTCACAACTTGAATGGGAGGTTATTTATGGAAAATGTTGAACGTCTAACATTCGATTGAATAAGAACAACCCCAAATTCAAATCAAATTTGAATCGGGTTTTCCTCAGAAAAAAAAATTTGAATGTCAGGAAGGCAATTAACATTGCTTTCCTGAATTGAGTTTTGCCCAAAAAAAAATTCAACCATATCTAAAATTGCTACATACATTTTTCTAGTTTCCTGTTGTCAAAAAATGTATAAGAATTATTTTTTTAATACTTTTTAACTGAAAAAAAAAAAAGTAGACAAACTTGTTTTACTTGTTTTCACCTGTTCTTTGGGAACATTTAAACACATACACTCTTCCAAAGCAGTAAAGAGAAAAGGCTGTGAATCTGTCAAATATTAAAGTTGTTAAAAAAAAAAAGAAAACATAAAACATGAAAACAAGTCAATAGGCCCAATGAGTATTTATTTATTATTTATTACCACTTGCTGAAAATCCAAAAACAATGAAAAAATTTACTTGCCTGTTTATTATTGTATAGTATTTCTTCCTCAGATATAGCTAACTATTTGAATAGATAACACCGTACATTTATAGTATATTTATGTATCAACAGACACATGTCCTTCAATATCATGTTGAATATGCTAAATTTTACAGAATAACTTTAATGTATATTTTATTCCCTCTGAATGAGTAAGGTTGTGTTATTGTTATTTTTAAAATGCTGACATTTTGCTAATAGGGATAATGCTGATTTTATTTATTGCTATTGTTACTGTGTGTCAGTATCTTTATCCTTGAAATGAGTCTACAGCTGATATAGTACATCCCAGCAGGCGACTTTTCAAATGTCAGCTTGTTCCGGCTGCAGAAATAAAATGTATTCAGAATATAAATTGTGATTTCAAGATATACATTGGCAATAAGCATATTTGCCAACTAAAGGTAGGCATTACTGAATGCATGCACACACTTTATTTGGATTACAATTTATACTCTGTATATGACTGTGCCTAATAGCCCAAAAGACTTCTTTTGTATTGTGTTACATGCCCTTAAAGCCTTGGGTAGACATCACAACTCATGCATACGTATACCTGTGTTGGAGAACCTTTGTTGAAGGGTCTGAATTATTAATGTTCACATTTTTACTGCAATACAAAACTTTTGCACCAAAACAAATTCAACAAATCAACAGCATTTTAAAAAATCAAATGTAAAACTTCAGCATCCAATGGCTTCACAGATCATGTAGAAGTCAATGGGAGTTGTCAAAATGTAAGCAATTTTTAAAATGTTTTAGAAATTTTAAATTTTTTTTGAAGAGTTTGTAGACCCATTGCAAATTATAAATAGACTATGGGGTAAATTTACTTACCTCCGAAAATCCGCCAGCGCTGGCTTCACGCACATCGCAATACTTCGCCAGGTGTAAATTCGCCTGGACAACGCTAATTCACGAAGATCCAAAGTTGCGCACAGGGTACCGAACGCTTGCAAAGTTGCGCTAGCGATAATACGATCAGCAGTTCGAAGTTATGCTAGCGATGGCTAATTTAATACGGCGTGCAGTTAAAGTACAATGGACGTGTATGTTGCAGCAAATACATTACACTACACAAGGCCAGGGAACCTTAATAAAATAAAATAAAGTTATTATATTGCCCTACACATGTGCCCACTGTATAGTTTATGTGCCATATACAAGGAAATGTAGGGGGGAAGCCGGGTACCCTAAAAAAATTTACACACATTTGCAGGTTATCACCCTGACAAAAAGAAAAGACACCACTGTTTTTTGGGACAAAAGGAAAAGACGCCAGTGTTTTTTTAGGACTTAGAAACATTTTCAACAAAATTTCAAGTATGTTCCTATCTACTCCTGGTCTGAGGTGGCGAAGGCAAGTCTGGCGATAGAAGTAGCGATCAGTAAAATCAAAAACTTAGTGAATTTGCGTGGCGTTGGAATGCAAAGTTGCATCAGAGTCTCTCGAAATTACGCCAGTGACTGTTAGTAAATCGGCGAATTTCCGAACTGACGTCACGCTGGCGAATTTTTGCCCTTTAGTAAATTTCCCCCTTTGAATTCAGTGCATTTGAATGCATTTATAACTCTTAACAATTTTTACTCCACGAGTAGGCAGTGGTAGATTTACATTACACAGTTAGCAAGCGAAATTAACGAAATCCAAATAAGGAAAAAGAGAACAAAAACATAAAACAAATCCAAAAAATAACAAGAAAAGCATATAGATCACAACTGAATTATGGGCATTGCAGCAACTTTGACCTATTAGTAGCCCCTATTCAAAAATTAGCCATCATTGACAAGATTGCAGTATAAAGGTCTAATCTATCATCCAGAAGGCTGAGAGGATTGAATAAATTTAAGTCTATCTATAACCAAAGTGATGGAAAGGGAAGGAGCGAGGCAGTGTAGGGCAATGACCCAATGAGTAGCTGGCACGATTTGAAAAATGAGTTTGTGTGGCTATAAAGCAAGTTTAGGATAAGGTATTGATAATAATGCTGATTCAATGGTAGGTTCAACGGTTACCCATATAATCTGAGAAGTCATTTCAAAAACCTCAGTCCAAAGGACTGAGACAATGGGACAACTGTGAAAGTAATCCCCTCTAGCCGAGCAGCCTATAAAACATGTTGGTGGAAAAATCGGATGATGCCGTGCTTGCAAAAAAGCAAGATACCAACTAAACATCATCTTACATGCAATTTCCTTACCTCCAACATTAGAAGAAAGTTTCCAGATAGATAACCACATTTTTATTTCTCTTTATTTATATGTTTTCATATTCAACATAGAGAAAAACAGTAAAACAATGGAATATAATGAACAGTGAAAGCATACTGTAAAATAAATTATAAAGAATACAAAAAGAAAAAAAAAACAAGAAAAAACCCAAAACAAAACCATATAACCAAAGTTATCAACCCACATTTAAATGATGTACATTTATGATCACTCAAACCTTGTTGCATTCTTGTCTTTCTGTGTGTAACTATTTGTTACTAGTATACTAATAAGGGTTGGGAATTAGTCTGGTGTAATATGTTTTTGGAGATTAGTCAGAGAGTTTAAGTTCCTCTGTTATGGGTCAGGTTTTAGCCATGGTCATCTGAAGTTATCATATTATTGGTGTTTCGATTGTCACGTCTCTTGAAATGTTCCCCAGGGTCCCATATTTGTTTGTGTGTTTCCAAGGAGTCGGACAGTAAAGCCGAGAGGTAGGACATTGAATGTATTTGATCCACTTTGGATTTCATTTGGGATATTGATAAGGATGGAGATAGACAATTCAAAGCTATTGTCCATCTTGTTGCAGCTAATACTGTATTTGAGATAGCAGTTTGTCTGGGGGAGCTTCAATTAGTTGAGAATACATTTGGGAAATAGCTTTAGCTGAGTTTTCAGGGTGTTTACATCTGGATTTAAATAGTGAGCTCTCCATTGTTGGTCTAAGTGCACTTTGTTGGCTGTAGAAATGTACTAGTTCCGAAGATTACCAAATTTTTGTCCATGATCCGGGTGAAATGGAGGAGCCTAGGTCAGCCTTTCATGCTGACATGTAGCTATGAGTGTCAAGGATTAGGTAGGGGGCGCTGCAGAGACTGAAGGGAGAAGGCGAGTCCTTTAGGCAGGGACTGGCTATGTCCACAAAACACAAAGGGAAAGGCAGGAACAGGGAGACTAGGGCGTAGTCGAACTGGAAAATGCGCAGAGTTAAGCAGGACGGAGCGGGTGAAGGTCAGGACCAGACTAGACAGGACGATGAGGGCATAGATCGGGGGCAGACCAAGAGGATGAGACTGGATGGTGCGGGCATAGATTTAAAGGACAGGACAGTGGGAGGACAGGATACTGAAGGACACTGGAGCAGAAGGAGACTGGATAGCAAGATAGCATGGGAGGACTGCATAGTAGGAGAGCAGGAGAGGACTGAATAGCAAGAGAGCGAGACTAGACTGGAACTGAGGGAGACTGGAGCAAAAGGAGCGGATAGCACTGGAGAGTGAGAGAGACAAGGGAATCTATAAGACAGGGTTCAAGGAAGAACAGGAAGCAGGAACAGGCAAGGCAAGGTCGGTACAAGGTGAAATCAGGGAAAGGTACAAGGTGGAATAGGAAATAAGAACAGGCAAGGCAAAGGCCAGCTCTAGGTGAAGGCTGGGAAGAAACAAGGTAGGATAAAGCAAGATAAGACAAGATTATTATTTTATTACTATTAACATGTATATATCGCCAACATATTGCATAGCACTGTAAAGTAAATGTGATTATACAACTAAATCACATGAATTATATACATAGAACATATGGAGTAACATACATCACAATCAATACCTGTACAAAAAGGTGAGGAAGGCCCTATGCATAGGCATACACTCTAAAGGGAAGGGAGTAATACACAAGGGGGCAAATTCACTAAGCTCCGAAGCGCCGCACGCTAGCGTCAATTCGCTAGCGTTGGGCATTTTCGTTACTTTGCAAATTCACTAACGAACGCTGGCGTAGATTCGCTAGTGTTACTTCGCACCCTTACGCCTGGCGAATTTTCGCTACGGACGTAACTACGCAAATTCACTAACACGCGCAGTGTACTGAACGCTAGACTTCCTTCACCACCTCAGACCAGGCGAAGCGCAATAGAGTAGATAGGGATTGCTTCAAAAAAAGTCAAAAATGTTTCTAAGTCCCAAAAAACGCTGGCGTGTTTTCTACATTATGGGTGATAGGCTGAAAAAGATCGAAATTTTTTTGGGGCTCCCCTCCTTCCCCCCTACATTTCCTGAGTCATGGCAACTTACCTATACAGTGGGCATATGTGTAGGGCAAAATAAAATTTTTATTTGATGTTTTGAAGGTTTTCTAGGCATTTGTAGTGCTGATATGTATTCCTCCATTGAAATTTGAATTTGGCGCCGTATGCAAATGAACCATCGCTAGCGAAACTTCGCTTCGCTTGGTGAATCAACGCTACCGCAACTTCGCAAACTTACGCTACCCCTGTGTGCAACTTCGGATTTTAGTGAATTTGCGGAGCGCTGGCAAAACTACGCCTGGCGAAGTGCGGTGAAGTTGCGCCTGGCACAACTTCGAATCTTAGTGAATTTGCCCCAAGGTGTGGGAGTTGGCATTATCGAATTAAGTGGGTGAGAAATGTGGTACGGTATGTGGTGTTGTGTTTGGTAGTTAAGCAGAGTGAGGGTAGGCTTCTCAAAAGAAGTGAGTTTTAAGAGATTTCTTGAAAGCAGAAAGGTTGGTAGGAATTCGGACAGACCGTGGGAGAGAGTTCCAGAGGAGGGGTGCAGCCCTTGCAAAGTCTTGAATGCGAGCATGTGAGGAGGTAATGAGAGAAGAGTTTAGTAGCAGGTCAGTAGAGGAACGTAGTAAGCAGTTGGGTTGAGTATATAGAGAGGAGTTCAGAGATGTAGGGTGGGGCAGAGTTATGAAGTCCTTTGAAAGTCAGTGTCATCAATTTGAATTTGATTCTGAAAGGTAACGGAAGCCAGTGCAGGGATTGACAGAATGGCGAGGCAGAGAAGGAGCGGTTGCTGAGGTGTATGAGCCTAGCAGCAGTGTTTGTTATGTACTGGAGGGGTGACAGTCTCTGGAGGGGAAGGCCAATTAAAAGAGAGTTACAGTAGCCTAGACATGATATGATGAGAAAGTGAATAAGAATTTTGGCAGCATCTTGGGTGATAAATGATCGTATTTTGGATTTGTTCCTTAGGTGGAAGTGACATGATTTAGTAAAAAGATAGACAAGGACAGGCAGACCAAGGCAAGGAGGAATAATAAGGAAAAGGGCGAGAGCTTGAACAACCTAGTTAGGGGCACTGCCACAGTACTAGGGAGACCATGTAATGCTCCGGCAAGCAGTGTTCTAAGGGCTGGCCTTAAATAGGACAGAGTCAGTAATGATTGGCTGAGTGCAACTAATCAGGCAGCAGCTGGGCTGGGGCTGTAGAGGCCAATCAGACTGCAGCTGGGCTGGAGCTGCAGAGGCCAGGTAACATATAGTGAGCAAACCCCACAGGTTGCTCACCTGGCCAAATGGTTAAGGTATTGAGCCAGAAACCCAAAGGTCCCTGGATCGAATCCCAGCAATACCTGACAATATCCCCCCACACACAAGGTGACTTCCAGGCGCCACAGTGACCAATATTTTCATACGCCTGGGGAACTGGCAATGCTATGGGCAGAATCACCTTTGTGGGTGCCCGGGGTTCTGGCAGTGATACAGGTAAAACCACCCTTGCTGACACACAAATATAAGGAACTGCTATGGTCAGAACCACCCTGGCGGGTGCCCTGATGCTCGGGAGAGCCACCCTTGTGAGTGCCCTGATACTCGGAGGAGCCACCCTGGCGGTTGCTCTGGGACTCGGAAGAGCCACCCTGGCGGGTGCCCTGGTATTTGGCAGAGCCATGCACGTGGGTGCTCTGGGACTCGGAAGAGCCATCCACGTGGGTGCTTCATGAGTGCCTTGGGTTCTAGCAATGGTACAGGCAACTCCACCCTCACCCATCTTGAGTGCCTGGGTTTTGGAGGTTATTTTTTGAGTTATTACAGTCACTGTGTTAAGACACGGCAGAAGCCCCACTCCTAGGGGCACAGGACACGGCAGAAGCCCCCTCCTGGGGGCACAGGAGACAGCACTGGTACAGGAGGCAGCTGCTGGGGAGCTGGCACGGGTACAGGAGGCAGCTGCTGGGGAGCCGGCACAGGTACAGGAGGCAGCTGCTGGGGAGCTGCCACAGGTACTGAGGCAGCTGCTGGGAAACCGGCACAGGTACTGGGGACAACTGCTGGGAAGCCGGCACAGGTATTGGAGGCAGCTGCTGGGAAGCCGGCACAGGTACTGGGGGCAGCTGCTGGGAAGCTGGCACAGTTACGGGAGGCAGGCAGTGGGGAGCCAGTCGCCGGGGAAGTCTAGTTGGAGCTGTGGGCCATGGAGGCTCCTGGGGAACTGTAGCTGTGAGCAGCGGATGCTGCTGGGAAGGCTCCCCTGGAGCTGTAGGCAGTGGATGCTGAGGGGAATACCCCTCTGGAGCTATGAGCAGCGGATGCTGCGGGGAAGGCTACCCTGGAGCTGTTGGCAGCAGCGGCTGCTGGGATGGCCCCTCGAGCTGTAGGCAGTGGCGGCTTCTGGGATTGCCCCTCTGGAGTTGTAGGCAGCAGCGGCTGCTGGGATGGCCCCTCTGGAGCTGTAGGCAGCGCCAGCTGCTGGGGAAGTAGTTGCTGAGGGGTAGCAGGCCCGAGAACTGAGGCAGACAGCTGAGGGGTAGCAGACCCGGGAACTGAGGCAGACAGCTGAGGGGTAGCAGACCCGGGAACTGAGGCAGACAGCTGAGGGGTAGCAAGCCCGGGAACTGAGGCAGACAGCTGAGGGGTAGCAGGCCCAGGAACAGAGGCAGACAGCTGAGTGGTAGCAGGTCCGGGAACTAGAGCAGACAGCTGAGGGGTATCAGGCCCAGGAACTAGAGCAGACTGCGGAGGGATAGCCAGCCCTGGAACTGGAGCAGACTGCGGAGGGATAACCCTGTGTGCTCTGTCAACCAATAAAAGATGTGGGCTGTATTCCGGCAGAAGCTTATAGAATACAATTTCCATTTGCTGCGTGTCCATGTTAGACTACAGGACATTGTGGATATGTATAAAGTTGCGCTGGGACCTGTTTTCAAGATTTTTGGTATACGATGCCAAAGTTGTAACTGCATGCTGCTTCAGAACAGTTTTGGTTCAGGTTCAAGAAAGTGGAACATTTCAGAACAAAATTCTCATGTGCACAAAATAATTACTTGGGAATATTCTTGCTGGGGCCCATCACAACTTTCTACAGTGGTAGAGAAAAGGTTTGGCAAACAGGGCAATGCAGTATCTTCCCTACTCATTCCACATACTCAGACTGCAAATTGCTGATACATCAACACTGCAGTTATCTGGAAAAGATTGCACCAGGGCAGTTTTGGTTCAGGTTTAAGAAGGTGGAACACTCTAGAACAAAATGCTCCTGTGCACACTACAAAGTAATTACTTTGAAATATTCTTGCTGGGACCCATCACAAAGTTGCCTACAGTTGCATGCAAACTTTCATGTCAAACACAAATTCAAATGATGTCTTGAAGGTCCAAAACCATTGATAGAGCCAATATTACATATTTCAAATTTTTATTTGTGGTAGAATATTGCATAAACATATTGCATAGGGTATTTGGCTGAACACATGATAGAATGTTATAAAAATAGGCAAAAAAGATGGCTTTTTACACCTTGTCTTGACATTTTATATGATTCCAGGTTTGTTTTCCACAATGTCTGAATGTTTTTTTCTTAAAATAAATGTTCTGCAGTTAAAAACTGTTAGTCAAAGTATGTCTTTTTTATTCAAAAATTGATTCGTTATAACCAACCACATATCCATTGTAGAAGGTATGAATTCCAGTGAGTTTTTCCAAACCAAGCACATTTATTTCAAGGAGAGAAAAAACCCTGCAATTAAAGATTAATTTTTCCAGTAAAAAAGTCATGTTGTTCCTCAAATTGTGAGATTTTGAGTAACGTCACGAGAAGAGATGACTACTGCAAAATTGTTCCAAACTAGATTCAGGGGCACATTTACTTAGTTCGAGTGAAGGAATAGAATAAAAAAAACTTTGAATTTCAAATGATTTTTTGGCTACTTCGACCATCGAATTGGCTACTTCGACTTTCGACTATGACTTTGACTTCAAATGGAACGATTGAACTAAAAATCGTTTGACTATTCGACCATTTGATAGTCAAAGTACTGTCTCTTTAAAAAAAACTTCGACCCCCTACTTCGGCAAGTAAAACCTACCGAGGTGCAATGTTAGCCTATGGGAAGGTCCACATAGGCTTCCTAACAATATTCTGATCAAAGGAAAATCCTTCGATCGATGGATTAAAATCCTTCAAATCATTCAATTGGAAGGATTTAATCGTTCGTTCAATCAAACGATTTTTCCTTCGATCATACAATCATAGGAAATGCGGTAAATCCTAGAACTTCGATATTCAAAGTCAAAGGATTTTACTTCGACGGTCGAATATCGAGGGTTAATTATGGTATTACATGTATTGGTGTATGACAAATGATATGTGTTTAATAATAATATGTTAATGATGTGTGTCATGGGGTATAACATTGTAGGTAGCAACATAAGCAGCACACATTTGTCTGGGAGATGTTGAATGCCAATCAAGTATTTAAAAATTGGTGCTCAATCAAATAATTTCTTTCTCTGATTCTTTATATTGTTTGTTATACTCCACTTTTGTTTTAAAGGTGATCATACATTGAGTGATTTGACTGAATAGTTGTAAAGTAAACAGCTTACATAGTAATCAACTGAATGATTTATTTGTATAAAAACTGGATGTTGAATGTGCTTTTCAATTCGTCCATCTGCAATTTTATCATCTCATGCCTTATTATTCCAAAATATATATGATGGCTACATTTTTTTCTTCCGGTATTCCTGGAACATTCTAGATTAGCAGTGCAATGCTTCATGCCATCATGGGATTTGTAAGTGTTGAATAATCAGTTATGCATTGAAAAATCAATTGTACTCAGTAAATAATCAGCTAGAGAGCAATAACAGTGTATTTAGAGTTAAGAAACAATACAGCTAAAGGTTGGCTTCTAATGTGCTAAAAGGTGAACTTGTAAGGTTCAAGACTTTCTTTTGCTATCCTGTTTTGTAATTAAATGGCTACTATAACTTGTAATAGCTATATCATTTTGCAACCATTATGTAATCATAAATTTCATGCACTGTAGTTCCTGGAACCCTGCTATCATATCAAATAAAATAGTAGGGTATTATTCTTTCTGTGAGTTGCATGTTTTATACATACACAGTTATGGAATCTGTGATATGGAAACCTATTATCCAGACAGCTCCAAATTACAATAAGGCCATCTCCCATAGACACCATTTTATCCAAATAATTCACATTTTTAAAACTGATTTTCTTTTCCTCTGTAATAATAAAACAGTGCATTGTACTTGATCCAGACTAAGACATAATTAATCCTTATTAGAGACCAAGCCAGCCTATTGGGTTTATTAAATGTTTACCAGATTTTCTAGTATACTAACAGAAGGATCAGTTATTTGGATAACAGATCCCATACTATATCCTATCTGCTAAGTACTGGGCTTTAATTCTATTATTACTGTTTAATGCATGCTGTGATAAATAAAGTACCCCCTGTTGCAAAATATGAGGATATTATGTTACCTCAGAGTTCCATGACCTGTATAAAAACACCCGGCCTTCGGCCTCATGTTTTTATATAGTCATGAAACTCCTTGGTAACTTATAATATCCTTATAATAAACAAGAGGGGGTACTTTATTCACTATATATAGCATTAGATGCCCTGTACCATAGTGGAAAAAGGTCTAGAAGTATCCAGTCTTGGGTAAGGCATGAGTAAATGAAATTATATGGCTAACTTATGCCAGATACAAATGCATCTGATTACTGTTCTTGACACAAATCGAATTGTTCTTTACTAAGTAGAGATGCCGTCTGCTTCAGGACGCATGATAGTATGATAGCAAATAGGTTAAAACGAATGTGGTGTTTATACAAATGGCCTGTAGATGTCACTGTGCTCAAGACATACTGTGCATACTTACTGTCAGCTTAAAAAGTGAAAGTAAAACTTACTGTTGTGTAATGGCTGCATGAGAGTTATACTCTACTCATCCTTGGCTACCAAAATATAACAACGAATACTTGAGGTTTTCATTTGTTATAGTATTTACCTACTGGAATCCAGCCAGAGTCCATTAAATTCTGAATGGAGCAGGCTGTTAAATTGTCTTTTCTTTAGTGTTGGCAAAGATCAGATGTTTTATTGTAGAACAAAATGCAGGGTTTTCAAAAGGAATTGGGAAAGAAAATCTCAATAAATAAAGTGACCAATTCACTTAGGCAAATTCTTCTTTACTGTACATGGGCATCTTTTATACCTAGCACTTAAGCTTTATTTCGGTGAATAATCTGCAGCACTGGGGCACTTTTTGAACTTCTGAATGCATGTGCAGTTCTATTAAAATGTTATTTTATCAGGATTCATGGTAGAGTAGAGGGCTGTCTATTACTTTCTATGGTTTTATATGATTAATTGGGAACATAAAAGGATTTGTACAGAGAAAACAGAATGACATAGTGGAGTGCTGACTGCCACAGCTTAATTATCAACTCTTGATTACATTATCACTCAGTTTACATGTTGTACCACTGACTAGCTATTCAGCAAGGTGAAATATGAGTTCATGAAGGCACAATATCTTCCAAATTCATCACTTTCATGTTACAGTTTGCTCTTATAAGCACATTCTCCAAATAATGAACTATTAATCATCAATATGCATATTACACCACAAGCAGAGAGAGAATACTATATTGTTATGTTGGAGCTCCCCATGTCTTTATAGTGATTAGAGAAATTCCTATTGCCAAAGCATTGGATGTGTGATACTTGATTTTAATCAGTGGTTGCAAGATCCAGGCAGGGGTGCACCTACAGAAGAAGCAGACCCTGCAGCTACATGGCCCCATGAGTAATTTCAACATATATTGGTAAAAAAGGACAACCTCTGGTTATGTTGGGGGCCCTAAAATTAATTGGCTGTGGGGCCCAGTAACATCTAGTTACACCACTGAATCCAGGGAATCCTTCAGTAGTCAATTTGAAGAAAATATTTGTTTTGCCTGTCATTTCATTTTTTTTTGATCGACATAGTTAATATTAGCCCTCCTCTGCATTCATATTAAATTTTAATTCTGAAGGATGTTTAACCTTAATTCGTGTATTTCATTAGATTTACCATGTTTCATTTGTATATTGCTATGACAATTAGTACAGGTATTGGATCTGTTATCCAGAAATCCGTTACTCGGAAAGCTCCGAATGACATAAAGGCCATCTCAAGTAGACTCCATTTTATCCAAATAATCCAGATTTTTAAAAATGAGACCCTTTTCTCTGTAATAATAAAACAGTAGCTTGTACTTGATCCAAACTAAGACATAATTAATGTTTATTGGAAGCAAAACCAGCCTATTGGGTTTATTTAATGTTACATAACCTAGTAGACTTAAGGTATGAAGATCCAAATTATGGAAAAATCTGTTATACGGAAAACCCTAGGTCCTGAGCATTCTGCATAATAGGTAACATACCAAGTACTACATTGTTTGGAAGGTTGTTTAATATGTTAATAGCTGTTTAAAGAACCATACCCACAATATTGAGCTTCTCTCCCTACAGGCCCATAATAGTGGAAGAAAGGGCCAAGCATGGAACTTTTACTATTAAGTATAAAATTTGCAGCTGAATGCTTATTTGCTGCCATGGATATACCTGAAGACAGTGACTACCATTGTTTAAATATATAAGGCCTTTGCTTTAGTTCTTATTGTCACTGGTCCTTTAACATCCTATCACAGACATAGCAAATAAGGAAATATTAATAAAAAGAGTTCAACATCATAGCCAAAAACTAGACACGGTATTTGTGCAATTGAAGTAGACTCATCTTGTGCAACATGCCCAGGTACAGCAAGGTTTCTGAATTTTACTTCATGCAATTAAAACTATGGCACACAATTAGATATAAACCAGTTGCCTGCTTGAAAATCAGATTCAGCTTCTGACTGTACCTTATTTTAATTTCTCTTTAAACATCTCAAAACAATGGCTTCACAGTTGAACAGTTTTGCTTTGTGTTTCATGGGCGGTTTTTCAAAACCAATTACAAAAAAATTTTTTAGCCCCGTATTCGCAAAGTCTTTCACTGTAAGCAACAGTTGACCACTGACATTTCTAAAATGTCTTAACATTTTTAGAATTGCAAAATTCCTGTCCTTAATTATGTTAATTCGAGTTAAAGAACCGGTCAAAGAAGAAAAGGTTACCTTAACTCTTATACATCAATCACATATTTTACACAAATAAGCCACTGTAAATAATAAAAGATATATACTAGATCATACACTTTAAAGTGTTATATGTCATGTCACGCCTGTTTAATTTATTAAGCTATTAAAATCCATCATGCTTAGGGCTATGTAGAAATATATTGTACAGGCCCTGTTGTAAATATTTTGCCTAAGAGTTAAAGGATAGCATTTATTTAGCACATTGCTAAAGTGCTAGATGTGATGCAGTGATCAATAAAGTCACTATAGTCTCACAAAGACACTGTTAACTTAATCAATAAGACTCAAGCATGTTTTGCTTTCATCATTTCTACTGGACTAGACTAGTAAATAATCTAGTTTAGGCCTATGGCACACAGCATTTCAATCTCCACTGCTCTTTGATTAAAGAAGGATTAAAGCTTAATTAAGAAGTAAGGTAGAATAACTACCCATACTGTTTTCAGTTCTGTACCAGCCCAAGGCAACTACAGTCCACAAGCTGAAACCAGTGCAATTTGCATCAAAATGTAATAATCAACCCGGTAGCATCCGCTTATATGATGACAGGCAAACCTAATAATTTAAGCTTCAAAATAGCTGCCCAGAGCAAAATGAGAATGTGCAGGGTCACTAACAATCCTAAGAAAGTCTAAAAGGGTACATATATATATATATATATATATATATATATATATATATATATATATATATATATATATATATATATATATATATATATATATATATATATAAAGCACTTCACACTAGCATGGAAAGCTAAAGCAAGTATCAGATTCTTGTTTGAAATTGTGATCAGTGACTTGGCAGCATTACATTTAATAAGGATTTCATATTGTCTGTTGTATTTGAAAACAATTAGCAGGACTACATAGTACAAATATTCCCATTTCAGAAAACAGTGTTTGTAAATTATCCGTGAAGAAATAACAACTTTTTTTTACCATAAAACATTTTCTGTTTTCCCAATGTGTGAATGCTAATAAGTTGTAAATCACTGGTTGTAAAGCCTGCTTCATAGCAGCAGAAGAGACAGAAACAGGTAAGCATTTTAAACAAATGCTGACACAGCAGATGTCCTGGCTCCTAAGGTGACAAAGATGAAGCCATACAGTATCAGGTTCAGCATTAGAGAAGAGAGAATAATACCTAGCACACAGTAACAGCAGGAATACTCTAACAAATAATAAAAGTTCTCTTCTGTGAATGCAATTGCTTCTTGCTGATTCTCTCCAGATTAGGTAGTGTCTTGCTCAGAACTTAAGTGATGGCTATGCGAAAAGTATATCTTCTTCTTTCTATTACCTACAGAAAAATGTATCATTTTTATCATTATTATAGGAACAGTTACAGAATAGAGGCATTCCATGCCAATGTACACAAACCACAAAACATTTATTTATATGTGCAAACAAGCCTTCCATATCAATAATACCCTTCCAAATGTCAACGATCTACAACAGCCAGTATCTCCCCATATTAAGAGGTTAAAGTGTGCTGGGAGCAGTAGTCCTGCAAAAACTGGCCTAAAGGGATCTCAAGATAATCAAGTCACCATTTTCTACCCCAGTGGGTATCACATGGCAGTCTAATGGGAACTGCCTTCTATTTATTTGGACAGGCAGTAAGTCTGAGCTGCTTAAAGGAGAACCAAACCCTTTTTATTATAATCCCCTACCCTACATAGACCCCCCTCCCTGCTCCCCCCAGCCTAGATGTTACCATGGGTAAATGCCCCTAACTCTTTAGTTTCCCTCATTGCAGAATCAGGACATCGGAGTTCATGGGCACCATCTTCTTCTCTTCAGTAATCTTCAGGTCTTCTGGTGCTTCAGAAATTTCCGTGGCATGAGGAAGATTGCGCCAACCACACATGTACCGATACACCAATCTCTTCCCGAAGAATACCAAAGAGAAGAAGATGGTGCCCATGAACTCCGATGCCTAACACCTAGGCTGGGGGTGAGTAGGGAGGGGGGACTATGTAGGGCAGGGTTGTTGGGGATTTTAATAAAAAGGGTATGGTTCTCCTTTAAGCAAGTACAACTCAGGTCGCACTCACAGGTATTAGGTGAATCAAGGTGAGAATTTATTCATGGAGGCTGATGTTTTGGCTAACACAATAACCTTACATTTTCACCTTGATTCATTTTTGGAGGCTGACGTTTCTGCTAACACAATAGCCTTTAGAATAAATTTTCACTTTGATTCACATAAGACCTGTGAGTGGGACATACCTTGTGTTCCATTTCTTCCCTGCATCTTGAGGACTGCACCCAGGCTTGTAAGTGTGCATTCATAAAGAAACAATTGAAATATATCAAAAGCCTATGATAATTAACCATTATCAAAATCATAAACAAGAGCAAATGATTATGGAATATATTTTTTTTCTTTTTGCCCAAATACGGAAAAAATACTGGTCTATAGTTGTCTTTTAAGTTTATTCACCATGGCCGCTTTACTCAAATACACCCTTTATTTTGGTAAATGCTTACATATATCAGCAATTCTGCAACTTTTCATCACTAAAGTCTAGAGAACATCATTAAGAGCACATCTTAATGGCAGCTTTTGCTTTATGGAGAAGAAAACAAAACAATAAAACATTCCATCTGCAGAGTTTTATGTGGTGCACCCTGCCAAAAAAATGTTTTAACTCTGAAGACCCATTTAATAGTGTGATATTTCATCTCTAGAGCAGGGTCTAACAGAAGACTGTAATTTATCTAATCACAAATATGTCTCCTAATCCTACTTCAGCAGTATTTGACTCTCTTCCAAGCTAGGTACCTGGAAAGACATTCAATGAAAGCTTATAATGAGAAACTTATATCTGGTGCAAAAATCAAGAGCTGAACATCACTCGACATATCAATGGATAGTCTTGCTGCTGGAAACCTAATATAGGAGGTATGTAGATAAGGCTCCTAATATAAAGGATTACATTATCAGATATGTTAGTCATATGCAGTAAAAGGCTGACTGAAATCACATTTCTTTAAATTTTATAGAGGAAAAGTAGTAATATATGCATGTATTCACATTTTCCTAGAATCAGGTACATAATAAAGCTTATTTATAGAATTTATCTTTGCTGTAAAAAGGGGAACTATGATAGAGGGAGTTATAGAATATAGAGAGGTTATATGGCTATTGATTTACGTACTTACGTTCATGTTGAGCAGTTATACTGTGATGTTACATAAAGGCATTGTGTGCCAATAAATCCTGGTGTGCTTATTTTAGTGCCCATAAACATGTCAACCAAAAAACAAAATTGTCTAGTTTAGAAAATCCTGTCTGATAAGTACCGCATTGGCCAATTTATATGGTGCTTCCTCAATGGAACTGCATTTTGATGCAGTTCTTTGGCCCCACAGCCAGCAACTGGATCAAAATGGATGACTATGCACCATGTGGGTAGCCAGACGATGAAAAGATGCATTTGTCTAGTAAACTTGCCTAATGAGCAGATCTTCCTGTTTATGCAGGCCTGGATTTGTGATCAGGATTTTAGGGGGGCGGCATGCTGCCCAACCACACCCACATTTGTTCAAAAACAATGGGGTTTGCTGGAGATACAATCATTTTTTAAATTCCCATGCGCCAATCCCCATTGGTCCGGTCCAGATGATGAAAATTTGCACGAATAAAAGGGAGGGAACAGGGGCAACAACGGTATTGGGCCTAGGGGCGCCCACTGCGTAAATCTGGCCCGTGTTTATGGCCAGATTTTCAACTCTAGGGCCAATTTAAAGCAAGTAGGTCCTCCACTAAGAATCCTTCCTGCACTTTGTATCCCTGGCTCTTTGATCAGGCGATTACCTGGAGGTATTTAACACATAATCAGCACTATGTCGGCCATACCGATATTTAATTAAAGTGCAATATCAACAAGCCCGAATTGCACCATAATTTACCCATATTAAATGGGTGCTTATTTTCCCCCTACTTATGCCAACCTTTTTATGTGTTGGTTTGACCTGCTCTTTATCTTTGGAGAGACTAACCTATTTAGGTATACAATTAGTCAGGTTTTTTTTCATTACATGACAGTTGTTTAAGAATACGGGATGGGGACAGATGATCCCTGGTTGATTTTGTACAATATTGTAGTGGTTTGGTGGAGGGAATTTCTTTTACTATGGAGAGACATTTGGATACAATTTATTTCTGGATGTCATATTTACACTAAAGCAGGGATCCCCAACCTTTTGAACCCGTGAGCAACATTCAGAAGTAAAAGGAGTTGGGGAGAAACACTAGCATGAAAAATGTTCCTGGGGTGCCAAATAAGTATTATGATTGGCCATTTGGTAGCCCATATGTGGATTGTCAACCTATATTGAGGCTCTGTTTGGCAGTGTTCCTCATTTTTATATGACCAAAACTTGCCTCCAAGCCAGGAATTGAAAAATAAACACCTGCTTTGAAGCCACTGGGGGCAACATCCAAGGGGTTGGAGAGCAACATGTTGCTCAACAGCTACTGGTTGGGGTTCACACTGCAGTAAAGGATCAGATTTAATATACAGATTTTAACAGGAGACTGGTTACCTGTAGTGATGGGCCAATAAATTCGGCAGGCGTGAATTCACGTTGAATTTCCTTGCTTCACCACTGGCGAATAAATTCACGAAACTGCCACAAAAATTCAGCGTCAAATTTTTGCTGCCACAAAAATTTTGGACGACTGTCGGAAAAGTCGCCCATTGACTTTAACGCTGGTGTCAAAATTGACATGAGCATCAAAATTCACAATTCGCTAATTTTCTGCCATTTTGCGAACTTCACTGTAAATTCTCTAATTTTTTGGCGCGTGAAATGAGACAAAGTGGCACAGAACAGGTAAGTGCTGGGGGGGGGGGTGCAGCATCTCTGGAGATGTCTCAGGCAGCTCCTAGTTTAGAATCGGCCCCTGCAGGGAACCGTATGAAAAGGCAGTTGCAAGTAATAGATCAGTGCTTCTTTCAGATACAAATATGAAAAGTAGAAGTCCATGTAAGAGTGGGGAAATAAACAGGCCCGAACTGGCCATCTGCCTGGTGGGCCAGTTAATTTAGGGTTAAGTGGGCTGAAAAGCTGAATGGGAGATGAAAAGCAGAATGGAAGCCAAAGCTGAAAAGCCAAATGGGGGCGGCAGCCAAAAAGCAAAATGGGGGCTGCGGCCAAAAAGCAAAATTGCAGATGTAGCCCAAAAGCTGGGAGACAAAGCTGAATGGGAGACAAAGCCGCAGAAAAGAGCCAAAGCCACTGAGAACAAAGAAGCTGCTTTCTTAGGAGGAAGAAGATGGCCTGCCAAATTTTAAAGGCACATTTCCACTGAACACCAATGGTCCTAGCCACAGGGTTGTTTAACTTTTCTAGGGGGAAAACCCTGACCACCATTTTTTTACTTTAATGGGAGACCCTGGCCACCAATTGATTTTTTTTATCTTGGGGGGGCTGGCCCTGTCCATCATTTTTTTAAATTTTATTGGGGGACCCTGACCACCAATGTTTTTTTTTTAACTTGTCGGGGGGGGGGGGGTAGCTGGTCGCCAATGTCACACATTTATATGTAAGCTTCTTTGATTTTTTTTGATTTTTTTTTACTCCCATTGTGGCCCTGGAAAGAAATGTAGGTCACAATTTTGTACTACCTATAACAATTGTGCTTATTTTATTCAACAAAGTATCAAGGAATATTACAAGACCCGATTTTGGCAAGGTCTTAAATAGGACACCATCATTTGAAAAGCATGGATATAGCCTATTGGCTTTCCAGGAGTGTATATAATTCTAGTAAAGCTAAAATGACCATCTCCTAGCTCCATTACATAGAAGATTGCTTAGAAAAGAGGCATTTTTGATACTGCGTCCCTCGGTGGTATGAAGGAGTGGGAGATTTCATGCTTCTATTAAATGTCTGTTGGGGTTAGGTTTTGATCCTTCATGTTATTAGTTCCTCTTATTTTTATGTTGTATTATTTAATGTTATAGTGACATGTGTTTATTATGTTCATATGTATTGTATTTAAATATGCTTAGTGTACTAGTAGTTATGTTTTCTTGGCAAATCTGTAATGTAAGGATTAATGGCTTTTAGGGACCAAGGGTTTTAAATATGGAGGGTGTAAGGGACTGCACTTTGCTTCTTTGTGGTGAGAGACCACAAAACACAATAGGGGATGATTTAATGTCCTGGGTGCATTGATGCTTTTGAAATTGGAAATATAGTGAGAATTTTAATTAAGTTGATGTCCCCTTTGGTGCTTTAATCTCTATGCTGTTTGGTATCACAGTATACATGTAGCATAAAGAGACTTAACTAGCTGGTAAGTGCTCCCATAATAATATTGTTTGGACCATGTTAAACAAAAGAGAGATGAAATAGTAGAGACTTAGTAAAGCTGTTGGCGATGATTCCCATTAGACAATCCTCTTGCTTCTCAAATAATTCCCTTTACACTTTATGTGTTATCTGTTGGTTGTAATATATATTTTATATTTTTTACTATTTCTTTAAGGACAAAAACATGTACATTATTACTTTATTACATTATTATAGAACACGTAATTCCCATTGACTTTTGTAAGCACGGTATAAGTATCCATTTGGATAACATCACTTAATGATGTTGGATTTACATCCATGCAGGAGGCAATGTAACATCGTAAATATGTATGTCAAGTCCCATTCAAGTACATTAACATGTGCGGCAGAAAAAACATTTAACCATCTGCAAATCACTGGGAAAGGGAAAGCTCACTTGACAGTCAGCAATATATAAATGTTTTGCTTATTTCAAAATCTTAGCTGATCCATAGGTGAATTGTAATGTCAGTAGTTTTCCAGTTGTAACTGGTGCAAAATGTATGGAAATTGAATATTGTTTTTAGATTAATGATTGAAAAAAGATGGTGTAATTCCATAACCAAAACATGTTGACTGAGGGTAAGACTTGCAATCTCTGGGGATTTAGGCATAAAGGGAAATACGAAACAAAATAAGAATTTGATCTTTGATTTAAAATTCATGTGTTATTTGGTATTCTGAGCTATACTGCGTGTTTTGCTTTTTTAGTATGCAGTGTAAAATGATTCATATTCATAATGCATGATTGCTTTCTTCCCTGGAAATAAAGCTCTCACATCTTTTATGTGTGTAGAGCATTTAGGGGGATCCATTGGAAATTTGACACGTCCCATAAATACATTATAATAATCTGACAATGGCATGAAAATCTGACATGGACATATGGGGTACCAACTCCAAACCAGAACTTATTGCAGAATAATCAAAAGAAAAAAAATCTACATTGACCATGGACAGTAATTCTTATTTACATCAAATCAATGTTGACTACAAATGAATGTTGAACAACTACAGAACTAATGAGCTCTGCAACATGTGGTGTAATATTGGGCAGCAGTTGTAGTCGAGGAAACATGGTAAACAGGGGAAGTTCTCAGGTTTAAAGTACAAGGTCTTTTGATGTATACACTTTGTTGTAGAAACCTGTACAAGCCTAACTGACTGGACGCATACCCGATCTGGACCCCCAATCTGCATTTTAATCTACTTAGACCTGAAAGCTGAATCACAGTAACATTTCTCACAACCCATCAAACAACCAACCCTGTAAACAGAAAATTACTTATTAAAACATGGAGAATACTGCATCTTCATTCAACTATGCTTTAGTCACCGAATACCCACACTGTACTGCTAATACATGGCATGCTACAGGACTCTATCACTTAAATTTCCAGTAGAAGAGTTCAGGTGCTTCAACATGTCAGCTTCCAAACAGTTAGTTCTAAATTTTCTGGATGTGGATGTACCAGGCAGCTACCTGGGAAAGTAGAAGTGGACCTATAGGGAGATGGAATGGTTTCTAAATGGCCATGCTGTTAAGCCGAGCAAACCATAACTTCATAGGATGCCATGGAAACACAACAATGGTTAAAGCTTTATCTTCCATAAATTTCTTTAGCACTTTTGGGATCAGGTAGAAAGACAGGAAGTTATAAATTATCTTAAAAGTCCATTTTACACTGAAAGCATCTGTGAACTTGGCTTGTGGTTAATCATAAGGGAAGAGAACATCTCCAATGGTGGTATTTATTGCTGTTGCCATCACATCTACAGTATGTTGAGTTGGCCCAAATGGTTCTAGATAAGACAAAGATTATATTGGTTCACCTTACATTCATCTGCATCGGGAGTAGTCTGAGACGACCAGCCAGAATGTTTAGAGACCCAGGAATGCAGTATGCAGATAAATTGCATACATTAATTTAACACGACTGTTAAAACAAAAGCTAGGAAAACTGCCCCAGCAATTATTTGGATCTTAAGGTTTCCAGCACCACTTGGCGGATTTTCACTAATATTTCTAACAGTATTTTTATTTTCAGTATTCTACATTGTCTCATTGGTAATGGTAAGCTGAACTTCATACATGCTGCTGTCTGTCTGATGGAACTGATGATCAGGAAGCAGTACCCGTCTAAACAAAACACCAAAACGCATTGCATCTCTTATATGCAACACTCACTTCCTCAAGCATAGCGCCAATGAAATGAATTACAGTAATTTAGTCTTCCTTATTCTCTGAGATTTTACCCCATTCCAAAGCAAGTTGATTAGGTCTAATGGTGAAGTCTGGAAAGAAGCTGCAGGAAACAATATCCTGCAAATGCAATTTCAGCAGTTAATGCACAAGAAAATGAAGAAAAATTGTCCATTGATGCCAATGCATTTAGCATTCAAAAAATGGCTGTTGACTCCAATGTATTGCTGAAATTTTGCCTTTTATATTATTTTATGTTGAAGTGAAATCGGGCAGTTTCACTTATCACCTTGCTTTCTGCATCATTTGAAGAAATGTTTAATATATTCCATAACTTTTAAAGAACAAAGGTCATATTAACGATGTCATAATGATCTTTAATACAATGGAAAAGTATAAAATAAATGTTGCTATTATTATGTAAAAAAATGTTTTCAACAGATGGCACTCCAGCAAATTTGCTATTTAAATGTAACATTTTATTGAGATCCAAACACACAACGTTTCGGGGTATCCTACCCCTTTCTCATGTGCTCTTAAGTCCTGGTGTTAAAAGTGCTTTAAGAGCATGTTTAAAATATTTTAATATTTATATATTGATCATGAGTAAACATAACTAAATGGACAATATTGCAATTTTTGACTTCTGTGGGAATTACATGACAGTTCTGATACTGGAGTTTTTCAACCCAAAATGTGTGGCATCAACCCTAACTTTTATTTTATATGAGATTTTGATATAGCTTCCAGAGAAAAATAATAGAGGGCTTTTATTTATTATTATTATTTATTTAAAGGAATAGTTCAGTGTGAAAATAAAAACTGGATAAATAAATAGGCTGTGCAAAATAAAAAATGTTTCTAATATAGTTAGTTAGCAAAAAATGTAATGTATAAAGGCTGGAGTGATTTTATGTGTAACATATCAGTCAGAACTGCTTTTCAGCTCTCTTTGTTTACACTGACTGGTTACCCTGGCTACCAGGCAGTAACCAATCAGAGACTTGAGGGGGGGCCACATGGGTCATATCTGTTGCTTTTGAATCTGAGCTGAATGCTGAGGATCAATTACAAACTCACTGAACAGAAATGTACCATGTGGCCCCCCTTCAAGTCGCTGACTAACTCAGAGTTATAGAGCTGAAAAGCAGGAAGTTGGATTCTGGCTGTTTTATTACACATTTGTTCACTCCAGCCCTCATACATTACATTTTTGGCTAACTAACTATATTAGAAACATTTTTTATTTTGCACAGCCTATCTATTTACCCAGTTTTTATTTTCACACTGAACTATTCCTTTAACAACGGGGCACATTTACTTAGCTCGAGTGAAGGAATAGAATAAAAAATACTTTGAATTTCGAAATGTTTTTTTGGCTACTTCGACCATCGAATTGGCTACTTTGACCTTCGACTACGACTTTGAATTGAACGATTCGAACTAAAAATCGTTCGACTATTCGACCATTCGATAGTCGAAGTACTGTCTCTTTAAAAAAAACTTCGAACTCCCTACTTCGCCACCTAAAACCTACCGAGCATCAATGTTAGCCTATGGGGAAGGTCCCCATAGGCTTTCTAGCCAATTTCTGATCGAAGGAAAATCGTTTGTTCGATCGATGGATTCAAATCCTTCGAATTGTTTGATCAAACGATTATTCCTTTGATCGTTCCATTCGAATGAATAGCGCTAAATCGAAAGTCGAAGGATTTAACTTAGACGGTCGAATATCGAGGGTTAATTAACCCTCGATATTCAACCCTAAGTAAATGTGCCCCCTCGTATACATTTGTAGTTTATATTTTGTTACATAACTGTGTCAAATGATACTCAGCTGTGGCTCTTATTCACCAATTTCCAGCTCTTTTTTGCTTATATCATTTATTTGCCTGAAGCACGATAAGAAGGAAAGATAATAACTAACAAGATTAATATATTTGAAAAGTGGCAAAAAGACCTAGCTGCCAGCAATGTATGTTCTTTCATGGAAACAAAGTCAGATAACAAGAAGATAAGAGGATAACTGGCGACAAGGTGATGACAGTGACTAAACGGTAATTACACATGTTCACAGTATTCCATGATGAAGAGAGTGAGACCCGCCATCAGTTCTACTGCATTGCCTCTCGACAGGCACAATCAGTGTGATTATATCTTCTGACATTAAAATTCGGAGATACAACAGAAAACAAATATGTTCTGGATGACAAGAATACAGTGGTTAAGGATAGAAAGGTGACAAATGTAGTAATTGAGTTTGTACAATAACGGCTAGATATGGCGAAATAATAGCTAATGATAATATAAAACTTAATTAATAAATATTGGCCACAAAGAAACCAAGAAGAAGCATGCTTTGTTGTAGAGGAGCTGGGAGAAAATAATGTATAGAGCTGTAGAAATGGCAGTTGCTGGAGGTCAAATAGGTTTGTTTTGTGCACCCACACAGAATGTGCTCGCTGAGATATTGGACTTCACCCAACTCAGCCCAGCTCGTCAACAGACAACAGAGGAACTCAACAACATAATCTCAACACCAGAGAACATTTTTCTATTCTAGTATACTTTGTGAAATAAAAGAGAAACACTATGTAGGAATTTTTGGAACAAGAATAGCTTAGGGTGCCACTAAATGAGGTTCACGTGACAAAAACTTAAATTAATTGAACTTCACTTTATATCAGTTTTTTTAATGTCATCATGGAAATACATTCTAATCCTCATTTGTTAATTTATGAACAATTTCAAATAAATTGGAGTTGATCCAGGCCAATCTGATGACTCAATATACTTACCCTGGCCTTTATATGATGTTCATCTATCTAGCCTTTAAGACCCTCCCACCCCACCCTGTGGAGGTTCACGACAGTGCAGAAAGTGCAATAAATTAATTGAAAATTAGATGAGCTCAAACTCTGTCCATGTAAATTTTTCTGAGAGCCATGGAAACCAATCACGTTACACTAACCAATCTATGTTAACTGAACTAGAGTTTTTGTAGGTGCTGGATAGACTGATAAAACTTTAAAGGAGAATGAAGAATTGTTTCCTTTTTATGTTACTGGTCCTTTAACTTGTTGCCGTTTAATAACAGGCTGTACATTAAGGACAACATTACATCAATCTATATGCAGGGGATGCATGTGGGTTAAATTATGTGTACTGCTCTTCTGCATTATGATAAATGCAAGTCTGTGTCTCCTGCTTAGAGGCTCCGAAATATAGCTGATTTCTTGATTTCATTATATTCCAAGTGGCTGTTGTAAAGCTTTCAAAGACGGTTTCTTTTATTTCCTGTTTAAGGGTTATGAAATGAAATCCTCTGGTATTAAAAGTGTCTTATCATTGTGTTCTTTGTTATGTACCAACACTGTCCTGTCCTTCTGAAAACTATTAGTGTTCATAAATAAGATTCATAAGAAACTTTTTTTTTTATAATATAACACAGCGGAAGATGTGGTTTTGCAAATAAACTGCAATTATATTTTGTACTGAAATAAAGGCAGGAATGAAAAATGTAATTCTCTTTCACATATTTTGTAATCACATGATATGATATAGAAAATCAGCAAACTTAAAAAAAATGTTTTGTGGGTTTGTGTTTTCCACCCACATGACTTTGTTTTGCTGGAACCTGCACAATTAGGAAGTCACATTGCCCACAATACCAGTATTATATAATCGTTTTTTTAACTTCTTATAGACAAGGCTGGAAGTGACATCTCTTGTGCTAGCCCCCCAATAAACTTAGGGTCCAAGATAATTCACCTTTCTAAACAATGTTGCAGTATGATCTTGCTACTGTTTCACTGAATATGTTGTGGCACTATAATCCATTATCCCTCAGGAACACATTTTTTGAAGGTACCATATTCCCACATAAACTCCAGAATTGTAGACCCCCCATGGGACTTAATAGAAAGTGGATTGGGTGTCAGGTTGATGCAAGGGGGGTTTTAGCTTCAAGGTTTGACTGAGGATTGATACTTGGCCATATAAGAATATCAATATGAAAGCTTGCTGACTAACAAAACTAATAATAAGTATAATAATAAATATCTGGAATCACAGAGTGGGGCAGTGCCAGTATTGCTTTATCTTTTGTTTGCAAATTATTCATTTAATAACAGATTCATTTAATACTGAAAATGTAATTGGTGCATTTAAACTTTTTGGAATGCTGGAACAGTTTCCATTTACTTCTATTGCAGCCGATCTCCATCCCAGAGAAAGTCTTTGGAGGGGCCCAACACACACTATTACCTAAACTGCATTGATCCTGCAGCCTGTCCCTCTGAATGAATATTGATGATCCATTATAAGTTATTATATAACTATGGGAGCTGCTATGCAAGTTCCATTTAGGCTGTAGAGATAATAGATAAGCTTTTTAGATTTCTACTTACATAGGACTCTACTCTCTCAGTTGGACCCTCACTGTACTGTTGGTTGCTGCACCCTCCTCTCCGATATCCATCAACTGCGCACGTTTGGGGACAGGACAACTATATAAAATCTCCCAGTCTATATTCTCCTAGCCAATAGTATGGCAGGAACAAACTTGAATGATGTTTTATGTGCCCAATGAGGTTCCTTTTTACACAGGGATGTTGCTAGCATATCACAGTTAAAGTTAATGATATAAGGATATATTTTACAAGATATTCATGGCTTTTGTGTATTATATATAGATATTAATGTTGCCTCCTTATTTCTAGGCATTTTCCCGTGCAGAAGAAAAATTGTTTTTCTGTCCTCAGCAAATGATTTCAACATTTTAGAACTATGACTGTGCATTGAAATTAACAACAAAATGATTTGCCTAAAGCACTAAGCTCCTAATACATGCTTCATTCTGATGCAGGACCAAAGCAAATCTTTGTTGATATATAACTTCAGTCGGCAGCATGAATGAACAGGCAGGCGGTATTCCTCAGGTGATAAATGAATTGCACTTTATACAAAATGATATCAGAAACCTAAGCTCCCACAGAAATGTAGTGTGTTTGGTATGGGGGGTGAGAGTTGGCATTTCAGTCTTTCTATTCAATTCGTGCCTACCCTAAATTCTGATAACAGGATTTAGGAAACAAACAAGCTACAGAATTGGTAGGCACTGATGGGTGAAAAGTCGGCTATATTAATCTGTAGCCTGTGACTGATGCTGATGAAAATGTGTGGTAGCAAACCGCCCGACATCAGTTTTAAGGCATATTTTTGATGGATGTGCTGAATTTGTAGGGAAAGAAATTGAATCAAGTGGTAATCATTTTATTTTTAAGGGTCTCAAGATGTATGCTTGAAGGTTTTCTAGTGCAGGCCATAACTAAAATGATGATGTATATTGTACTCGCAGAATAAGTACTGCCCTGTGTGATACCTGCAGACTTAAAATACAATTTCAAGTCTGTTTTCTTGGGGTGTTTCAACAATTGAGGAGGTGAAGCCTTAGGTAATCCTGATTCTCCTTTGGTACAAAATCTCAATTATGCTGCAGAGAGCTGGGTCCACCCTCTGGAATGGCCATTGAATAGTGAGAGAGAGGAATCCTTATTTCTTCTTGAAAGAATATGTTCAATATTCCAACTAACGCCAGTGTCCAATGTGTGACCTGTGCATTCAAAAATACAGTATGCCAGATGATGTGAGGTTCATAAAAAGCACACAGTACAACATATGACACAGTCAGACGTATGACATATTCAGAAAAAGTTAACAAAAACAGTGGGTTGCTTGCAATGGGTCATTAACCAATTCAGTTATTATAACGATCACAATATCCAAATGAAAAGTGCAATATTTCACTTAAATGTTTCTTTATTAACCTTTTTCTCTTTTGTCCTTCTGGTGACACACACCATGGGGCACATTTACTTAGCTCGAGTGAAGGATTAGAATGAAAAATACTTCGAGAAGTTTTTTTTTGGCTACTTCGACCATCGAATTGGCTACTTCAACCTTCGACTACGACTTAGACTTCGAAGTAAAAATCGTTTGACTATTCGACCATTCGATAGTCGAAGTACTGTCTTTTTAAAAAAAACTTCGACCACCTACTTCGCCACCTAAAACCTACCGAGCACCAATGTTAGCCTATGGGGGCCTTCCCCATAGGCTTTCTAAGTAATTTCTGATTGAAGGAAAATCGTTCGATCGATGGATTAAAATCCTTCGAATCGTACGATCGAACGAAATGCGGTAAATCCTTCGACTTCGATGTTTGAAGTTGAAGGATTTAACTTCAATGGTCGAATATCGAGGGTTAATTAACCCTCGATATTCGACCCATAGTAAATGTGCAACAAGAAAATTGAATACCACTTCCATGGATCAGATAAATGGCTTCCATAAAGAATGAGAATGCCAAGGAATGATGATGTGGACAGCCTCTAACACATCCAGACAGGCCATACAAAGTCTTTTTTACTTAGCATTACGCAGGTCCGGACTGAGAATTAAAATAGGCCCTGGCATTTCAGGTACACAGAGGCCCAATCAACCCACATAGAGGCCCAAACAGCCCCACCATCCCACTAAATACTGACTTTCTATGGAACCTTATAGCAGCCCTCTGGCATTTGCCAGAACCCACAGATTGCCAGTCCGGGCCTGCATTATTAGTGATGGGTGAATAAATTCGCCAGACACAAATTTGCGGTGAATTTCCACATCAAGCAAATGGATTCACAAAACTGCGGCGATAATTCACAAATGAGAAATATGCCGCGTCAAAAAGAATTTGTCGCTCGTCAGAAAAGTCACGAGCATAAAAACTGTCTGCGTCAAATTTATTTGGACCAAATAGTCACATGTAAAAAATTGTCGCTCGATTTTTCATCTGAAAGTGTCCATCAATCCAAACCAGTGGAATTCCATTGTTTGTTATGACCATACCTCTGGCTGAATTCTAAAGCTGTGCACATGCGGTTAAATTCACTCATCTGGTGAGTTTTGTAATATTTATTTAACCATATATTGGTCAGGCAGACCATCCCTTGGGCCCTATACATGGGTGATGCAGACTTAGTTTGAAGAGGCCAATTTGCCAACTTATATTCATACCTGTATGACCAGCTTAACACTAAACCAGTTTTTAAAGTTCTCCCCTAAAACTGTATCATTTGCTCCAACCTCAATAGACAACATCTACTTCAAGAGACTTCAAGTTTTTCAACAATGACAATCATCCCTACTATCACCACCCTACGTGCCGTCTCCATCCCCTCCTCAGCACTGTATTCATGGTGGGAGGCTGCAGGTCCCTGTATTCCAAAAGTCAAGGGAGAAAGGCAGAGTGCAAAATATATAATTATTCCTATTATTTGTGATTTGTGTATATGCTGTGAGCACTTATGGGAAAGGCAACTCACCAAACTATTTCGCATTGTTCTCTGATTATCTGATTTCTAAACAGTAGGCAAATGATTGTACCTTATTAGAAAAACACACCAGCTACACATTGATTATTTTAGAAGCTCTCCAGAAGTGGTTTGCAGTAAGACTACCGTATATACTCGAGTATAAGCCGAGTTTTTCAGCCCCCAAAATATGCTGAAAAACTCTACCTCGGCTTATACTCGGGTCAAGCGCAAAAACGGTCGCCAGCGCCTAAGAATATTCGCCGGCGCCTTAGAATAGTAGCCGGCGCCTAAGAATATTCGCCTGCGCCTTAGAATAGTAGCCGGCGCCTAAGAATATTCGCCGGCGCTTAGAATAGTAGCCAGCGCCTAAGAATAGTCATCCAAAAACGAGATTGAAACTTACCAGAAGCTGCTGCATTTCTCACCCTCGGCTTATACTCGAGTCAATAAGCTTTCCCAGTTTTTGGAGGTAAAATTAGGTACCTCGGCTTATACTCGGGACGGCTTATACTCGAGTATATACGGTATTTATTATCACAATGCAATTTGTCACAATTAGTAACGAGCAAAAGTTTCACCAAGTTCTGCCATGAAAACCACGCCCATAGACTCCAATGGGTGAAAAAAATTGTTGTGCGTCCAAAAATGTTTATCGCCTATAGTATTCAATGCATTTAGGCAAATTTTCGTCACTTAGCGAATTTTCAGTGAAGCAAAAGGGTCCCATCACTTGTCACAATAATTGTAATTCTGCTTCGGAATAGTCTCCTGACTCAGGCATTCTGAGTGCCCATGCTTGACAGTGCGAGTTTCCAACACAGAGTCTGTGTTTGCTGTACACAGTTGCTACAGTTTGCTGTACTGTTATTTACATAGTGAAAAAAGAAGTGGCTGAAAGGAGCAAAATGGTTTGGATTTAAATAGTTGTTAGATAAACACTGGTGAGAGAAATCCTGCAGGGGAATTCTAAATAATGAAAAAGAAATGCAGCATTTCTTTCCTTCTATTGTGTACACGTGGGCTTCTGTATCAGGTTTAAGAGTATGCTTTGTGGTGCAGAGCATAACACAGTCGGGTATAACTGTGATATATATATTTCCAAGTCTCTCATATATACAGTATGTCATTCAGTGGCATTATAATAGAATGCAGGACAAATTCAAGGCAGTAGCTATGACTGCAAAGTGCTTTTATTGGGGAAAAATGCTCCACAACATGTTTCGGGCGTTGGCCCTTTATCAACGCCCGAAACATGTTGTGGAGCATTTTTCCCCAATAAAAGCACTTTGCAGTCATAGCTACTGCCCTGAATTTGTCCTGCTTTCTATTATAATACTGACTGTATCAATTTGGGTGTGGACACAGGACACCTTGCAGGAGAATCCACCTACATATACTAAAGGTAAGCTGCAGCCTATTTTTGATTGATTTACTGGAAGTACTGTCTAGCATAAAAAGGGAATGAACAAGGAAAAATTGATGAAAGCATAATTTTGCCTCTTTATAGGCCCCTGGTAAGGCTTCATCTAGAATATGCAGTGCAGTTTTGGGCCCCAGTAGAAATACATCAATGAGTTGGAAAAAGTGGAGAGTTTTGCACACACATGTATATATACAGGAGTTTAACTGGATGGACTACTGTTTTTTTTGCCACCAAAATGAACCATGTAACTATCTAACATGGTGGCTAGTACCAATTATTTGCACTTAGGACTTTACCTGCTATCAGTAAGACAGGCCCATTGAACAAAGGATAACATTAAACTGTTATAGTATTTGTTTCTGTATAAAATTAAAATAGTCAAAAATCCCACTTCATAAATAATGATTTTACAATCTGAATGTTATAGTTTTCCCTGTACAGACATAGTACAACTTACATTCATGTTTCACGAAGAACCAATTAAACCATTGAATTTGGTTATAGAAATCTCTGTTTATTTTATATATTCCATTTACATGCAGAGATGACGTAATTAGGATTATTCAGAGGAAAGCATAAATACAAATATGAGTTTCTATCAAGGCAAGAAATTGTTTATATGAATATTAGCAATATCATCTCTGCTTATCTGCTGTAACTAAATAATTTAGTTTTCATTTAGCCCTGACTAATATACTGGTAATAACGTTTTCCATTTTATAATAATTCTGGTGATTTGCTAGAAGTGTTTTCTTTTGCTTTTTATTTCTTTCCACTGAAAGGTTTGCCTAATAGCATTTTCTTATTGTTCATAGGCAGATCAATATATCAATCACACAGGCATTTGACATGGTCCTAAAGGTCTGATTTATCCACATATGAATTTGATTTTTACAGCAAAAATTGTAAATTTGAATTCTCAAAACAACAATTTTCTACATTATTTGGAAAAAAAGACTCAAATGGTGAGTTCATGTAGAAAATAAAATGGAGTATTTCCAAATTTCAAGTACTTTTTCAATTTAAATTTCATAAATTAAATGGAAATTTGAAAATGAAGGATAGAATGTGATTTCACTGAACTCTAGTTTGTTTTTCATGCTTATAAATAGGTTTTGAATTTTTGTCGTAAATAAGCACAGTCATGATTTTTAAGCAGACATGTTTTCAAATTCAAAAAAGAGTAAAAATTAAAATCAAAGAAGCAAAATCCAAGTTTTTAGTGGAAAATTTTTGAGATTTATTATACCCTGGAAAAAGTCAGAATCCGACAATAAGGCATCTCAGACCTACCAAGGTTGTATATGGGAGAGGTACCCTATCCTATTAGGAATTTTCTGTGGTCTGCGCTGGAATTAGCCCAAAAATCCGACTACTTCAGACTTTTTGGGCAAAAATCAGAAATTTTCGCTTTTCGGGAAAAATGGTTAGGGAAAAAACAAAGAAAAAATCGAATGATTGCCCCTAAATGTGCAAATTACCACTGCAGTATTAGAATGACTTGTATTTAAAGTGTTTTACATGAATCTACAGGCTGACTTATCTCACATATTGAATTGAGTAAACGTTGAACATATATTTTTTGTATAGAAGCTGGTTTCATTTGAATTGAACCTTCTGGGATATCCTTTTCTGTGCGCTCCTGTGCCCTTTTCCTGCAGCTGACACTGCCGATTCACAAGACTGATTGCTCAACTGTGAAACAACGTAATGTTGATCTGTTCTTGCCATTGGGAATGTAAATTATTGAGTGATCTGGCTTTGTTTTACATGTTTTGCCAAATGATATGAAAAGAAGATTTGCATTTTGAATGTTTGCATTGGATTTTCAACAAACTATATTTTAGACTTTATTTAAAATAGAGGTAAATGTCATGCTCTGTCAACTGATACCGCTGATATAATTATATTTGTACTCATTCAGTCTAATTATTGCTGAATATTCTACCCAAGAGTTATGATCAGTATGAGCTCCAATGACAAGAATGCATATCAGTAACCCAATTTATCTGCTTACCCTGGTGGTCTAGTGAGGGGACGGCAGGGATGCCTGCCACCCCCTCGGCGGGGACGCCCGCTGCGCCGATCTGTTTCCTTGCAGGCGCCGGTCTGTTAGGGCGCGCGCGTACACCTTTTCCTAGTTTTCTGTGCATGCGCGCTGACGTGATGACGTCAACGCACAGTGGCGCAAAATTCAAACGGTATTTAAAGGGATTTCAGGTTGAATTCTGTGCCCGTGATAGGATTGTATTCCTGGTGCTCCTGAGCCTTGTGCTATTTGTCTGCTTCCTTCTGAACCTGTTTGATTCCTGTTTTGACCCCTGCCTGGCTATTTTGACTATTCTGACTTCTGGATCCTGACCTTGCCTGCTTACGACTACTCTTCTGTTTAACCCCTTGATTGATCACCCGGTTTTGACCCTTTTGCCTGTTTGACGATCCTTGCTATCTGCCTTCCTCGACCCAGCCTGCCTGACTACGATTCTGCCTAATCCTTTATACCTTGACCTTCAGCCCAAAAAGACTCTGCTAAACAGCCAGAACATCTTCACCTTGTACCCCTCGTTAAGTCCAGGTGGAACCCAAGTAAGCTGAGGGCTCCTCCTGAAGCCCAACGGTGGTCACACTACTGGTGAAGCCGAGCTGAGAGGGTACTTGGCACCTGTTCTGGTATTGGGAGCCGGTCGTGACATCTGCAGACACATCCTGTAAAACCCTTGGTGCTTTGGTATTGGCATCCCCCTTTTAATCTGTGCATTCTTTATACAGAACCAGCACATGGATGGAATGCAATACAGGATTATAGCCCCGTTATTTCTTTTCAAAGTGTTTTCAAATGTTTTGAGTGTGTTCCAATCCTGACAAAGGGGCATGCCTTCAAAACATTATGTATCCACTTTGACAATAGACTATAGGGTTATAGCCTCATATTAAATTGCATCTATGTGCTGGTCCTTTTCCAATATACTGTAAATAATGTGCATCAGGCAATTCATTAAAACCAGGCCATGAACCTAAAGATGGCACTCCAGTCACATTTTACAACTGAAGAAGTTGTGCCTGAACTCTGCCATACAACTTGCTATTGTTTAGTTGGAACAAAGTATCAAACTCTACAGTGTCCCAGAAGGCCAGAGGGGTTTCTGATGGTGGTCCTGCCCAAAGGAAATAGGAAAAAGTTAAACAAGAAAGATCATGCTTTCTGCATTTCATAGGATCCTCTGTCTTAGATCAGTACAGTCCAAGTAAAGTGAATAGTTCTACAATAGCATTTTACAGACATTATACATCATTTACCCCACCAGTGGACCTTACAGTCTTGGGGGGGGGGGGTTATTTATCAAAGTCTGATTTTTATCTCAACATTTTCTGCTGCAAACTGAATCAAATCCACTCGGGTTTTTTACTCTTATTTATTATTACATTTTCCCTGAAAATGTGCTTTGCTGGAGAAAATCAGATTTTCACGATTTGTTTTTGGATTTACATAGTTACATAGTTACATAGTTAAATTGGGTTGAAAAAAGACAAAGTCCATCAAGTTCAACCCCTCCAAATGAAAACCCAGCATCCATACATACACCCATCCCTACTTTTAATTAAATTCTATATACTCATACCTATACTAACTATAGAGCTTAGTATCAGAATAGCCTTTGATATTCCTTTTCTCACCTGAAAACTCAGATTTCATATATTTTTTGCCTGAAATCTCTGAAAACTCTGGGATATAGCACGGAACCCAGCGCACATCAAAAAATCATTGGGACTTCTTCCATTGACTTATATGCAACCTCGACAGGTCTGAGATGCCAGATTTTCTGATTCTGACTTTTCCATCCTTGGGGTTTAATAAATTCCAAAAAATTCGTGATATTCTAAAAGTGCGATTTTATTAAAAAAAATCATGAATTTTTCATGATTTTTGCATTCAGAGTTTAGTAAAAAAAAAAAAAAAATAACAATAAACCATAATAAACCATATGGCAATACTGTACAGACTATGCATCATTATCGACATTATATCATGAGCAAGGACAGCTAATATTACATTTTGAAAAACACATTATATTATTGTATCTTAAGAAATAATAAACTGAGAACTGTTTTATTTGAGATTTATTGACGACTAGCTATTTGGCTATTTCTGCACATTATTAGCATTTTGATAGCACTAACAGAAGAAATTCGATAGCAAAATCGATGTTTGTATTCAAATGTGACAGAACTGAACTCTCTTAGAGAAAGGACAAAAATAGAAATTTCAATGGCTCAACGAATTATATCAATATCAATATAAGGCAAAGGCATTGACCAGAAAGAGAAGCCAGTCTGCATATGAAATGTCCCTAAATGCTCTCTATGCCTCCTTCACTCCCAAATTTGACTAGAACCCTAATGTCCATTTCTGAGGGAAAACATTATAAATCTGTCTCTGATGGACAACAAAATTTTTTTTGCACATCTCACAAGTTTGAATTATATATTTAAAAACACAAATGTTTGGTATTTATCAAACTAGTAAAAAAATGTTAAAGCCTCACACATTGAGCTTTAGATTCACCCTTGAGATTAGATTCACCCTTTTTTCATTACCCTAAGAGGTCTATGGAGAGGGAAAGGATAAACGTGCTGAGTTAGCAGCTAGCTGTCTGGGAGCTTTTCTTGCAGGTATACTGGGAGAGTTGGGAGAACTGCTATTTTTTTTTAAAAAAATGGCAAATGATAAATACAAAAATGTGTTCCATACAGAGTTATTTTTTTAATGTCACTAAGGGGCACATTTAGTTAAATCCTTAGACTTCGAATATCGAACTATTAAATCCTTCGAATAGAATGATTCAAAGGATTTTAATCCATCGATCAAACTAAATTCCTTCGACCAGAAATTTGTTAGAAAGCCTATGGGGACCTTCAAGTCTAACATTGATGTTCAGTAGGTTTTAGTTGGCGAAGTAGGGGGTCGAAGTTTTTTTTTTAAAGAGACACTACTTCTACTGTCGAATGGTCGAATAGTCAAATGATTTTTAGTTCGAATCCTTCGATTCAAAGTCGAAGTCGCAGTCGAAGGTTGAACTAGTCAATTCGATGGTCGAAGTAGCCAAAAAAAACGTTCGAAATTCAAAGTATTTTTTCTTCTATTCATTCACTCGAGCTAAGTAAATGTGCCCCAAGTCTCCTATGCTCTTAGGCTACTTTAAACACTAGGGGCCCTCAATTCAGATTTGTTCATATTAATATAAGTAAATATCGAATCCCTAACATTTTAGACAAATATAATTGTGCAAATTAAGTCTAAGCTCCTAAAATCATAACCATAATCATTCAAACAGGGAAAATGCCCAAAGTATTAAAGCTCAACCTTTTTGAAAATCCCTTCTATTTCTTTTGAGGAATAATAAGCTCCTGTTTGGAAATCAAACAGTGCACTTGAGTTATTCAACAGAAAATTATACATCATGAATAAGGACCATGGGGAGAGTAGCACAGGCCATGTACATTGGTTTCATAAATCAAGCTAGCATTTTAATGTATGCATATCAATAGCTGACCCTTTTCAAAAGCTCTTATAATGTGGATATTTTCTGTGTATTGTAAGTTTAAAAATATGTTTATGGAAATGCTAAAAATGACCAAAAGCAAAATGTCATTATTAAGACGTTTATGTGTAGGGAGGGGGGAATAAGCTGATCAGTTAATGAAAGAATGGTACATTAGTGCATGACTTATATGTATCATATATGCATGCTGACAAATTGTACATTTAGGAAGTTCTGTGGTATAATATAGACAAGGTACATAAATTAATGTGAAAAAGCCACCAGGACCAGCTAGAATACACCCTTGGGTACTGAGAAAGCTTAGTTAATTTAAAACAGGCCTCTATTTCTGGTTTTCTCTGACTTGTTTTCATCTGGTATGGTACCAATGGTCCACTTTTATTTAATTTGTTTATTACTGACTTAGGGGATGGTATTGTAAGTAATGTATCAGTGTTTGCAGATGACAAAAAACTATGCAGCCCAATAAATTCCTTCCAGGATGCTGCATCCTTGCAGCAAGATATCTAGCATAGGTCAATCTAAAAAATCTTTCAGCAGGATCATGACAAACTGCCAATATAGGCCGGTAAGTTGATAACTGCAAGGTTATGCACCTGGGATGTAAAAATATGCAAGACACATATGGGGGAATTCAAAGAGCAAAACTATTTGCACAAATAAGGATAAAAATTAGCATTTTGCAATGTAATATTTATTACTTAAACTGTTATTGCATTGCAAATTTAAATTACGCATTGCCCACTTTTAAGTAGTGCTTGAAATTGTGTAATCTTTTGGAGTAAACATAACAACTTTTTCAGTAAGAAGTTTTATTACATTTACTGGCAACTGGCGCAAACTATAAAATTCACAAATTTTGTTCCACTGTTGGAAGAGGCTGCTAAACAGTTTCCGGATTTGCAAAAGCTGTATTAAATCTGTTCAAAGTATAATTTGCGAATATTTTTCCCGTTAGCGACTTTTGTTACATTCGCCCATTATACCCTTAATGGGATTTTGATAATAAAAGTGGATGTAGCAAACAATGCCAGACAGTAGGTGCAAAGGCAAACATGGTCTTGAGCTGTATTAAAAGGGGCATAGAGTCACAGGAAGGGGGTATCATTCCACTTTACAGAGCACAGGCCCCATCTACAAAATGCAGCACAGTTTAAAATGTGTGAATGTATATGTTACCCATTTTTGGCCACCCCCTGGTGCCAAGGTAATTCTTACCGATGCAAGTCCTAAGTCCCCTTTGCTAAGTGAAAGGTACTGGGAAACTCCTCTGTGGCAGTGCCTCCACCTTATGGGGTCCTGGATAGTCCCATTAGGAAACAAATCAATCAGACATTTTATTATATAAAAATATAAACTTTATACAAAGAAGTGCAATTTTAAAGGGGAAGTAAACTGTAACATTATACACATAAATGCATTCAAAGCATGACCCACTAGCATTAGCTCTCCTGACATCCATTGCTCAGCTGCAGCTCTCAACACTCTCCATAGTGTGAACATAAAAATCCGTAAATCCAAACTTCAAACCCTCCTTGGTTGAGCTTTCAGGCACTGGAGGATCCTGGCCAGCCTTGGCTGGCCTTTCAAACTCCCTTTTGCCTACATTTTGCCGTATAGGCTTCACTATCTCCACAGTGAACAAGGTTCAGCAGCAAAACTGTAAAACTGTAATCTGTAATGGTTGACTGAGAACATGGAATTCTCTTTTTATATTGTTGAGCAGCGACACCTTGTGGCTGCCTTTGGGATGAGCCATGCTGCACCAATCACAAGGGCTCTGCCCCTTAAGAAACCCTGTATCTACCATGAGGCTCCAACTGAAAGGGGAAATTAAACCTGTGGGGTCCCTACATATATGTATAAATATCAAAACAGGGGGGTCGTGGGAGCACTCTAAAGGCTTTAAAGTATATATATATAAGTATAATAAATGCTATTGCATATGTACCCAAATAGGGGTTATTTTGTTACAAAGTTATGATCATAAAATTGATAAGCCACCATACCACGTCAAGGTAAACCCCGAATGGCGGTCCCTAGCTTGTTTTATTTTTATGTGCATTCTAGCATTACCTGTAATCAATGTCCGTTGAACGCTGTTTTTTCAGTGAGGGCTAAATCCTCCCCAGCCAGCAATCAGGCTTTTAAAGGAGAGATATTCCCAAAACAAACGCCCAATTTTAAAAGCATAGGATCACCACTAGTTTAAAGGGGGGTATGGGGTGCTACAACCACTGAAGCTATGCCACAGCTTCCTGCTAAATATACAATATCAAAACAGGGGGGTCGTGGGAGCACTCTAAAGCCTTTATGGTGGCTTATCAATTTTATGATCATAACTTTGTAACAAAATAACCCCTATTTGGGTACATATGCAATAGCATTTATTATACTTATATATATATATATATACTTTAAAGCCTTTAGAGTGCTCCCACAACCCCCCTGTTTTGATATTGTATATTTAGCCGGAAGCTGTGGCATAGCTTCAGTGGTTGTAGCACCCCATACCCCCCTTTAAACTAGTGGTGATCCTATGCTTTTAAAATTGGGCGTTTGTTTTGGGAATATCTCTCCTTTAAAAGCCTGATTGCTGGCTGGGGAGGATTTAGCCCTCAGTGAAAAAACAGCGTTCAACGGACATTGATTACAGGTAATGCTAGAATGCACATAAAAAATAAAACAAGCTAGGGAGTGGGACCGCCATTCGGGGTTTACCTTGACGTGGTATGGTGGCTTATCAATTTTATGATCATAACTTTGTAACAAAATAACCCCTATTTGGGTACATATGCAATAGCATTTATTATACTTATATATATATATATATATATATATATATATATATATATATATATATATACTTTAAAGCCTTTAGAGTGCTCCCACGACCCCCCTGTTTTGATATATGTATAAATATATAAGGTGATCATATAATACTCTTTCTTATGCTTTATTTCCCCGTAGGTCCTTCAAGGAAACAAGAGGTCACCCATTCCAGTTAGAAAATAGGAGGGTAAACATTTGTAAAGGGTTTTTTACAGTGTGATCTGTGAAGTTGTGAAGTTCTCTTCCTAACTCAGTCATAATGACTGATACATTAGATAGCTTTAAGATGGGGTTGAATGGCTTTTTTAGCAAGTGAGGGAATACAGGGTTATGAAAGATAGCTCATAGTACAAGTTGATCCAGGCACTGGCCTGATTGCCCTCTTGTAATTAGGAAGGCATTTTTCTCCATCTGAAAGGATTCTGAACCAACTAGCAGTTAGGCAGGTTAAACATAGACTTAAAAAGGTTGCATTTGATGGACATGTATTTTTGTCCACCTAACTTACTATGTTACTATGTATGCTTTTTCTATAATAAAGAAAGTATCTTGTTGGTTGTTATGAGTGGAATGACTTTTCCATTATTCCAACATAGCCAACAAGGTATTATACTGTACATTACAAGGATGGCAGGAGTCTGAAATAAGCAACAAATTTGAACTTGGGGTATAGCAGGTAATAGCCATTGACAGTTATTAAGAAAAACAGGAGAAGAATAAATCAAGAAATACAGAATGAAGAAGATGCAAGGTTGTTCCATGTTAAATAAGAGCTGCTGTGGATATCTAAAAATATCCTACAACTATTTTTTCATGATGTAGAGCTGATGGGACTGAAGCCTCCCATTCACTTTACAGAGGGAGTCCAGTCTAAAAAGCAATTTTCAGCATAGATTTTTCTTATTTCTTTTAAATGCGATTCAATAATTTATTCAGTAGTTTTTTATTTTATCACTATTTTGTAAAGAATGTATTGATGTCAGCTAATGGATACCATTGAGGAATATATTGATTGGCATTACCCTTGAACCAACATACATACATCTCCATGAATACTATCCTAGGGTTGCTAAACATTTATTACACCAACATCAATAGTTTAATCCTAATAGTTTAGTAGGAAACTATTTTGTCATATTGATCAGTATGAAAGTTTATACTCTTAGGCAAACATACTCAATTAATTTCAGATTCTATATTATACATTCAGTATACCTTTGATAAACTTCTAATATGGTCATAGAATGGATCTGGGCCTTTACATTGACAGCCATTTTTATTGTTTTTCAAGCCTCACGTTTATTACATCAAATAGGAACTGGGTTTTGTTGAGTGGACATTTTACGTAAATAGTAGACACTTGGGTGACAAACTGCCTGTTTTGTTGAAAACAAAAACTCCAAAAACATTCAGGCAGGTTAACTGGCTCTTGATAAAAACTGCCCCTGTGTGTAAGAACACACGCATGCGTTCCGTTCGGCGCAGGCGCGGGCGCGGTAATGCGCGCCGGCGCATGACGCGGACGCCGGCGACGGTCGCGGACGCGGTGGCGACGGCGACGGTCGCGGGCGCAGGAACGTAGGCGGAAACGCCTGTGACGGACGTGCTGGCGTCAGTTCCGCGACGTCAGCGTGAGGAGGCTAGTTTGGCGCCAAAAGATATGCATTTAAACCAGATCCAGACTGACATACATTGCCTGGTTATTAGGTTTATTACTGAAACCCTAGCATCTATTACTTCTTGAATTGCCTGTTGTGACCCTGCCTGAACCTGGACTACGATTTCTGTTGCCTGCCTCGACTCTTCTGCCTGTCTTATCGTTACGAACCTTTCTGCCTGCCCTGACCTCGGACTTCTTGACTACGGCCTTGTCTCATCCTCTGTACCGCGTTTTGATAGTCTCATTGGCTACTCTCCACAACCCTGCTCCCTGTTCCACTCCAGGTGGGTAGTGGTTGTGTGAGGCGCTTGTGAGTTCAAGATCTTCAGCTCCAGCTCCTTCTCCGTCTGGATCACACCGGTAAGCCTGACAGTATAACCAGGCCAAAGAATGGATCCAGCTGAAGGGGCCTCTCCGTTTGCTGTCCTAACCCAGCACCTGTCCTCCCTTCCACTTCTGCTGCCACTCCTCCTGCGCCAGCAGAGGTTCAAGTTATCACGTCGGAGATCTCTGAACCCAAGGTGGCTTTTCCAGAGAAGTTTGCCGGAGACCGGAAGCTCTTTCGGAATTTCAGGAGTAACTGCAAACTGCTGTTCTCCCTAAAGCCCCACACTTATCCTACGGAGCAAACCCGGGTCGGGGTTATTATCTCTTTTCTCACGGGAGAACCACAGACCTGGGCCTTTCGTCTCATGGACCGCCACAGTCCAGTCTTGGCTTCGGTGGATTCCTTTTTTGACGCGATGGCGGTCATTTTCGATGATCCACACAGAATCGCTACTGCTGAGGCTGCCTTACGTGCCCTGAAGCAAGGGGTCCGTCCTGCTGAGGATTATACGTTGGAGTTCCGGCAGTGGGCAGATGACACAGAATGGAACCCTGCCGCACTAAAAAACCAATACCGCTTCGGACTTTCTTCTGAGTTGAAGAATGAATTGGCCCGTACTGGCATTCCGGACAGTTTGGAAGATCTCATCCTCCTCGCTATCCAACTCGATCAGAGACTCCGAGAGCGTAGAGAGGAAGAAAAGGCAGAAAAAGCGGGGCTTTCATCTCAGACCTGGATGTTACCATCTGCTCCTCCTCCAGTTCGGATGCCGTCCACCTTTTCTCCAGCCATGCCTCCGCCTGTCTTCAGTACAGCCCCAGAGCCTATGCAGATCGGTGCTATTAAGTCTGCTTTATCTCCGGAGGAACGCATCAGACGCCGCAGACTGAATCTCTGTCTTTACTGTGGTCAAGCGGGCCATTTGCTTCGGGGTTGCCCGGTCCGCCCAGCGGGTAAGAAGTTGCTTAAAAAAGACTTTACCCCCTGCTATGTTCCTGTGCCGCTCCTGACAGTCTCTTTGTCTTTACAGTGGGGAGACCAACGGGTAGAACTCCAAGCAATCCTTGACTCTGGGGCCAGCGGATGCTTTCTGGACAATAGAGTAGCACTACGGTTCCAGATTCCGCTCCAAGCCAAGAAGAATCCTGTAGCTCTCCGGGTGGCTGACGGGTCTCTGATTACCTCAGGCCCTGTGGTGCAAGAGACCGTCTCTCTTTTTGTGTTGTTGAATAAAGGGCACGCTGAAATGATGAACTTTGATGTGGTGTCTTCTCCTTTGTTCCCCGTTATTCTGGGATTACCGTGGTTACAGAAGCACAACCCATCCATCAATTGGGCGACCGGTGAAGTAAAATTTCTTTCAAATTTCTGCTCTTCTCGTTGTATTTCTTCTGCAAAAGAGGTCTGTTTTTTATCCCCTACTTCGGAAATTCATGAACTTCTTCCTCAAGCTTATTGGGAGTTTCTGGACGTTTTCAATAAGAAAGGGGCTGACAAGTTACCCCCTCATCGCATTTATGATTGTCCTATTAATCTTCTTCCTGGGGCCCAGATTCCGTTTGGTCGAGTCTACCCTTTATCCGAGTCAGAACTTGTGGAACTTCGTTCTTATCTAGATGAAAATTTGGCTAAAGGGTTTATTCGACAGTCTTCTTCTCCAGCAGGAGCTGGAATTTTCTTTGTCGAGAAGAAGGACCATTCATTAAGGCCGTGTATAGACTATCGGGATTTGAACAAAATCACAGTTAAGAATCGTTACCCACTTCCTCTCATTCCTGAGTTATTTCAACGATTGGCGGAGGCTAAGATCTTTTCTAAATTGGATCTTCGGGGCGCTTACAATTTGGTCCGAATAAGAGAAGGCGATGAGTGGAAGACAGCCTTTCGTACTCGTTACGGGCATTTTGAATACCTGGTCATGCCCTTTGGTCTCTGCAACGCTCCTGCAACTTTTCAACATTTTGTTAACGACGTCTTCAGGGACTTCCTCGATATATTTGTCATCATTTATTTAGATGATATTCTTGTTTTTTCTAATTCTTTGGAAGAACACAGAGTTCACGTGAAGAAGGTTTTGGCCCGTCTACGCACGCATCAGTTATATGCTAAAGTTGAGAAATGTGTGTTCGAACAATCATCTGTAGATTTTTTGGGGTTCTGTATTTCTCCGCAGGGTATTCAGATGGATTCGAGGAAGATTTCTGCAATTCTTAACTGGCCAATTCCATCCTCTAAGAAGGCCGTTCAACGTTTTATCGGCTTTGCAAATTTCTATAGAAAATTTATAAAAAATTTTTCTCAAGTCATTCTTCCAATCACTGAACTGACGCGCAATAATCAAAAGTTTGTTTGGTCTACTTATGCTCAGGAGGCTTTTGAGAAATTGAAAACACTCTTCACTTCAGGTCCAATTCTTCATCATCCTGACGTTTCCCTTCCCTTCATTTTGGAGGTAGATGCTTCGGAACTTGCGGTAGGTGCTGTGTTGTCTCAGAGAACTGGGGTTCAAGAGGACCTTCATCCTGTTGCCTTCTTTTCTCGTAAACTGGCCAAGAGTGAGTGTAATTACGATGTGGCTGACCGTGAATTACTTGCTATCAAGCTGGCACTTGAAGAATGGAGGTACCTCCTCGAAGGGTCTAAACATCCGATTCTTATCTTTACTGATCACAGGAATCTGGAATATTTACGTTCAGCTAAACGACTTAGACCCAGACAAGCAAGATGGGCGTTATTTTTTATGAGATTCAATTTTCATCTTACTTACCGACCTGGATCAAAAAACGTTAAAGCAGATGCCTTATCTCGAATGTTTTCTTCGGAAAACGAAGTTTCCTTGGCCCCTGAGACAATTCTAAATTCTAATAACTTTCTTCTGCTCCAAACAACCCTGGTGGATAGAATTAAGGACGCTTCTTTAAACATCTCTGAACCATCGTTACTGCCTAAGGAAGGTCTTCTTTTCCATCAAGGCAAAATTTTTGTCCCAGAATCAATGCGTCTGGAGGTTCTTAAAAATAGTCATGATTCTAAATTGGCAGGTCATCCAGGTATAAAGAAAACTATTGTCTTGGCTAAGAGAGTATTCTGGTGGCCTGGGATGGCTAAGGACTGTTTTAAATTTGTTACTTCATGTGAAATATGTTCCAGATCTAAAGACTCTCACTCTAGACCTATTGGTCTTCTCCAACCTCTGCCAGTGCCTTCCCGTCCTTGGGGATCAGTTTCTATGGACTTCATTTCCGATTTACCATTTTCCTGTGATTGTTCCACCATTGTTGTGTTTGTTGATCGGTTAACCAAGATGGCACATTTTAAATCTCTACCAAAACTTCCCTCCGCCTCCGAGACTGCCGATACCTTCATTAAAGAAGTGGTAAGACTCCATGGCCTTCCAGATGAAGTAGTGTCGGATCGGGGACCACAATTTACATCACAGTTCTGGAAATCATTATGCAAAGCACTCAAGATTTCGGTGTCTCTTTCTTCTGCGTTTCATCCTCAGTCCAATGGCCAGACCGAGCGAACTAATCAAACTCTCGAGCAATACCTGAGATGTTATTCTTCTTACCTCCAAGATGATTGGGTCAATCTTCTTCCTTTGGCGGAGTTTGCTTATAATAATTCCCATCACTCATCAATTAATCAGTCCCCTTTTTTCGCAAATTATGGTCTTCATCCAGTAACCTTTCCCTCTGCCATTGTTTCAGATATTTTAGTTCCTGCTGTCAAGGACAGATTAACTTTTCTATCGAATAATTTCCAAAGGCTCCAAGAAAACATGAGGAAGGCGCAACAAAATTTCAAAACTTACGCTGATCGGAGGCGGAGAGGCGACCCAGAGTTCAAGGTGGGTGACCGTGTGTGGTTATCGACTGTTAACCTTAAGCTGTCTTGTCCCAGTAGGAAGTTGGGTCAACGTTTCCTGGGTCCTTTTTCTATCATCCGCCAAGTCAATCCTGTGGCTTTCCAGCTTAAGCTTCCAGCATCCTGGAAAATACATCCTGTATTTCATGCTGCTCTTTTAAAACCGGTCTCGATGTTCCGATTTCCTGGGCGTTCGGCTCCCCCACCGCTTCCTGTGGTGGTTGACGGTCAAGAGGAGTTTGAGGTGGAAGAGATTCTGGATTCAAGATTAAGAGGCAAACGGCTCCAGTACCTGGTGAGCTGGAAGGGTTATGGTCCGGAAGAAAATTCTTGGGAACCGGCATCCAACATCCACGCTCCTGAGTTGTTGGACAGATTTCATGGAACCTATCCTGGTAAGCCTGCTGGTTGTCGCGTCCTGAGGCCGCTCCTTGATGGGGGGCAATGTAAGAACACACGCATGCGTTCCGTTCGGCGCAGGCGCGGGCGCGGTAATGCGCGCCGGCGCATGACGCGGACGCCGGCGACGGTCGCGGACGCGGTGGCGACGGCGACGGTCGCGGGCGCAGGAACGTAGGCGGAAACGCCTGTGACGGACGTGCTGGCGTCAGTTCCGCGACGTCAGCGTGAGGAGGCTAGTTTGGCGCCAAAAGATATGCATTTAAACCAGATCCAGACTGACATACATTGCCTGGTTATTAGGTTTATTACTGAAACCCTAGCATCTATTACTTCTTGAATTGCCTGTTGTGACCCTGCCTGAACCTGGACTACGATTTCTGTTGCCTGCCTCGACTCTTCTGCCTGTCTTATCGTTACGAACCTTTCTGCCTGCCCTGACCTCGGACTTCTTGACTACGGCCTTGTCTCATCCTCTGTACCGCGTTTTGATAGTCTCATTGGCTACTCTCCACAACCCTGCTCCCTGTTCCACTCCAGGTGGGTAGTGGTTGTGTGAGGCGCTTGTGAGTTCAAGATCTTCAGCTCCAGCTCCTTCTCCGTCTGGATCACACCGGTAAGCCTGACACTGTGTGTGAGTGAGATGGGGACCTTAGATCATCAGCTTCACTGGGGCAGGGACTGATATGAATGAAAGTGCTGTGGGATAGAGCTTAAAAACGTAAGTGCAATTTCACCACAATTGGCATGGCTATTTTCCCCAGCATTCCAGCATCATTTTAATTTGAAGAAAACAAAACATTCAAACTTTGCCTCAAAAAGCCCAACTGGAGTTTAGTAAATAACCCCCTAAAAGTCAGCTTTTTTAAAGAGGGAAAAACATAAATGACATTACATAGCCTGACACAATTAAGGCTGATGCATCAATATTAGCACAATAGCACTTGCGCAGCTTCGCAAATCAGACACAATTACGGCATATCTTTTCCAAGTGTGGTTGGCGTCATTTCTGGTGTTCAGTGTGTGACTGACGAGTGCACCCTCTATTATGTAACACTAGAGGGAGCTATGTGTCGAAATGTTGTTTCATCGCTATATAGTATATTAGTGGATGTGATATTCTAGCTTCATTTTCTGCTTGTTCTCTATTGTCAAATATACTTCCTTCTGGCAAATGTTTGTACATAGTTAACCATATTGGAGCTCTGTTAAATACGTTGTTTCAGCATTACCAGTGAGTCCAGCACAACTTCACTGTGAACAAAACAGATTCTAAGATCATATTTTATGCTGGCCACAGTAAACTGCCTAAATGCTCAAATTTACCCAGATTGGGTTCCGCTATATGGATGTTTCATGATTATTATTTTTTTTAAATTTGGTTAAAAACTGAGAAAAATACATATGAAATATAGATAACAAATAATGGGATATAGCTGGAAATATCACAACTCCTCTTTACAGCTCCATTGATATGCACCTTCTACTTCTCACATTTGTAGCTTTAAAACTGCTTAATAATTTCAGAACACCTTTCCCAACTGTATTATTCAGATGTTGATTCTTCTCAACAAAGAGAAAATAGTCTGTTTTGTACTATTACATTTTACAGAACATAATCGCATAAGGCAATTTCATGTTTTTTGAAGTCCCAAGAATATGTATGCTTTGATTTATTACTTAATACAGCTTAATGTCTTCAGAAGATGTAAAAAATGTAAAATCTGCTGATGCTTATAAAAACACTGCAGTGAATTAAAGAAAACAAGTTGCAGGAAGCTATAACCTGGCACATGGATCGCGGAGTAAAGCAATCATAAAACACTAGTATTTACAGAAAGAATACAGAAGTAAACAAATGCCAAAAAAAAAAGATTTCCCTAAAGCTAAACATTATAAATCAAAAGATTTTTTGCTGCAAAAGTACTAAGCAATAGAATTTTATATCTGTCACTGGGACTCACTAGATTCCAACATCTGGAATACACACAATGCAATGCATATGTATGAATTAGAATGCTTCTTAATCACTGAAGCCCAAAACTGCACTGCATACCCGAGGTAAGGCCTTACCAGGGACCTATAAAGAGGCATAATTATGTTTTTTGTCCCCTGACTTAATGGCCTTTTTTATGCAAGACAGTACCTTTCATGCTTTAGTAGCCACTGAGTGACCCTGTTTAGTGGAAATTATTTTCCTTGATCTGGGTATGTTAAATACTAATGGCTTAGTAACCTAAAGAACTATGCTAGCATAATACTGTTTTCCTAGTTAGTATATGATTACTAGGTTATCATATACTACTGTGCATTGTATTCAGCTGGACTAACAGATAGACAGAAAGCAAAATAAATTATACTACACTGCATTCTGCCTGACTTTACCATCAGTACTCATTAGCATCACATATATAAATACATATCCTATGTGGGAGCAATTAACTACACATAGGGCATTATTTACCCATGTCACTTTATAGTAAAAATGGTCCTACAAGTAGTAAATTATCCCCCCCATTGCCTTTTGCCTATCCTAGTAACAGGATCTAGGGACACAGAAGCAACAGAAAGAGGGTGTAACATACTAGTTAAACAGGAAATTGGAGATCAGACTCTTTAGTAAGAGAGCCCGCTAGTTCCGGTTTTCACTGACGCCCTTTTGGGGTCCCCAGAACTTTCTGCTGCAGCTCTAGCTGGGTACATACCAATCTCAGAGTTCAGAAGATCAAGACGAGGTACAGGCAACGATCAGGCAAAGAGGAGTCAAAAACAGGCAGAGGTCAGGAGAAGTAGCAAGTTTTGTAGTCAGAGAACAGGCCAAAGGCAAAAACCAGGATCAAAGGAATACAGGAAAAGACTTGAGCAGGATCTGAGACAACCAGAAGCCAGCTTGGGTAAAGAGGGAATGGCAGAGGGGGTTTAAATAGGGAGTTTTGGTTCCAAAACTGCAGGAGGAATTGAGCAAGAGAAAGAAGGGAAAATCAGGATAGCAAAATGGCCCCTAAGGTTTCAAAATACACTACTGCGCAGGCCATGACTTCAGGTCACATGTGTGGCAACGTGATGCCATTGACACACATGTGCTTTTCCGAGTGGACGCCTTGCAGACCCAGAGCGCAACTGCCAGTCAGGATGGACAGAGGTAGGAGAGCGCTCCTGCATGCTTGTGATAGCAACTAACAAGTAGTTGTTCTGGCAACAGGCCCATGGTACTCAGTGGTCATAAGCACTATTCTAGTAGAGCAGATGCTCTCATCTACTGAAAACCTGTTTAGAATACTCTATCTAAGGACTGTCTGTACTGGGTTTTGGGACACACAATATAATAGATACCTATTTCAGCTCGCAGTCGCTGATTATCCTACATGAAAACTTTATCCCACCCCTCTAGCATCAAAACAGCTATTCAAAAATGTTCAAATATTTGTCATGTCATTTTGTAGAAGTTATCATAAAGGATCATGACTGGCCGATTAGTCAGCGTTTTTGCTGAATCCCACAAATCACTAGCAATGCTAGTTATATTGCTGGGCAGATGCTTTATATGTAATGCTGTTAAATCACTTTAATTGCATGCAAAATCTTCAATCACTCCTATGGGGGAATGTAATAAAAGTCGATAATAGAAAAACTATTCACAATGTATGCACAAATAAATTTTCCTTTGTGCAAATTTAATATGGCTTCTATAAACCTGGGAACTGTTTAGTGACCCCTTCTGACTGGGAAAAAAAGATTGAAGAATCTTATAGTTTGTGCCTGGGCGAAATGTATGTAATAAAACTTCCTACTAAAAAAGTTGTTACATTTGCTCCAAAAGATTTGAAATCTTGCAATAACAGACTAAGGAAGAAAATTACATTGCAAAATGCTAATTTTTGTTCTTATTTGTGCAAATTATTTTTCTCTTTGTGACTTTTATTATATTTCCCCCCAAGAGTGCAAAAGATAATAAAGATAATAATCAGTATAACTGCAGTATATAAATACAGTAAGGTTTGTGCCAAAGAGAACAAAACAGCTTGAGATGTTGCAAGCAGTAACTCTTATCACTATCGTCTACTGAACAACGTATCAAATATAGTGCCTAGTTTTACAAGCTTTGTGAGAAGACATTCTTATAATACACAGTGCACAGCTATTTTCTGTTTGTCTTATTTATCATCATACCAATGGAGACAGAAATGTACCTTTTGTTATAAAACAAATCACCACAACTTTTCTATTAAATTGTCATCAATATAAATAAAATTCACTTCCGCTTTCTAGACTCATCTTTTTTTTTCTGTCAGTATATGTAGTATAGTTCTTGTTATTTTTTTCAGATCTCATCTCAACTTGACATATTAATCCAGGTCTAATTCTCCAGGCATATAGAGTGCTACATTGTGTTGCCCCAATACATGCCTTTCCATTCTTAAATAAATTGAAGCCACTGGGAGAAACATCCAAGCGGTTGGATAGCAACATGTTGCTCACGAGCTACTGGTTGGGAATCACTGCTGTAGCTCATCTGCTGTTGTCCAAGCCAAATTCTATCTTCTAGGTAGATGAGAAACATTTGTGTCTAAGCTTATTGCCTTGCATAGTTCTATGCACTCAGCTTACCCTGAAACATTGCTTTTAATGCCAAACTCAGGATGTAAAGAGAATTAATGAATAATAACTAGACAAAGGACAGAACCCCCAGGCACTCCCCTTTCTGCACTGTTCTGACTGTTCTGTTCTGACTGGAGAATGATTAATCACAGCGCTCTTTTCAATTGTACACAAGGAGCAGTACTAATCTACATTAATATAAAATAGGTAGCCACCGATTAAGCCTCATTTACATTAATGATTTACATAATTGACAGGATCAATGACCGTATTACCATGCAGCACCTAGTTTTGGATCTAACAGCACCTTGTAATCACCCTATAATTCACTAGTTAACTTTGCTTATAGGACAATATTTCTTCTTAGGCAGACAGGAAAGTACAAGAACAGAGCTTCTTGACTGCATAAAACATTCCTTTTGAATATAGTGGCATTGAACTCATTGATCAGTACTTGTTCTGAAAACAATGTATAATGTTTAATAAGGTTGTTCTTGCATAAAATCAGTTTACTTTACTTTACAGCTCAAGGTACAAGGGGTGTATACATTTTTTCAGACGGTGGCCAAGACTAACCAAGCATAATGATGTGGCATTTCGCTTCACCAAAAAATTTGTGACACCATGAAAAATTTGTGAAACACATTGAAGTCAATGAGCATCAAAATACTTGCGAGTAAGCATAAATTTTTATACATGCGACTATATTGTCCAAATGCATTAGTCAAGTGAATGATCGTCCAAATAATTTTGACGCGCAAAAATTTTTATGCGCACGACTATTCTGATGCGCAACAACTTTTTTGTTGCAGCGGATTTTTCGCCAGCGAATTTTCACAGAAATTTCACTAATTTATTCGCTGACGGTGAAATGCAGAAAATCGACGTTAATCCATGCCTGCCAATTTTATTCACCCATCATTAACCAAGGAGCCTGTCCTTATTTTTAATGGAAAGCAAACCACATGTCACTGGTTGATACAGGCAGATTTTACCAGGAAACAAGCATTCAAGTGTTTCTTTGAAAACTGTTGTAAGGTTTTTCTGAAGTATTCAGGTGTCAGGTATTATAAACCTATTTGTAAAAAAAGCTTTATTATCCTAAACCCACCAACCATACTGGCCATAGTATTTGTGTTCTTGTTTGTGACAGGGACCCTAGATTGTAAGCTCCACTGAGGTAGAGACTGATATGAATGTGTGAAAATCTGTATGCACAATAAATAAATGTGTCAGTAATATTTCAATGATGGCCAATGGTAATGATTGCCGTTGCATAACTTCTATCATCTATACACAGTGTACGTAGTCAAACAACAGAAAACATGGCATGGAAACAAAACATAACTGTTACCAGTTGCCATGAAAACAAGACAGAGAGCAGTGGTTATAAGTAATTGTGCCTATTTCAAAACGAGATTGAATATTTCCAGTTGCTGGATGTCCATAATATCCATTATAACAGATGTTAACCCTCCTGGATTTTTTGTAGTTACTGTATGTCTATGTGTTTGGTAGGTGAGAATTACCTAAATATCTGAGATTATATTTGACCTGAAAGAAGTAAAAAATATGGGGGTTATTTATCAACATTTGGTTTGAATAATTTTGATAATTGAAAAAAAAAAACCATGAATTTTAGATATCTATAAAGCAAAAAAATGTGACAAACTCTAATTTAAGTACGGCATCTGAAAGCTTGCATGGCCCTGCCGGAGTCAATGGGAGCTGTACTAGACAAAATGTAAACCATTTATTCATTTTTTCATATTTTTTGCTCATGATGAATACAATAATAATTTGAGGTATTCATATTTTTTTTCACGGTTTGCTATTTTAAAGGAGTTTAATAAATATGCAACCATTTGTGTTTTTTTCATTGTAAGTTTATTTGAAGAAAAAAACTCTAAATTTACACAAATCTGAATGAGGTCTTATAGTATATAGTCACTCTTTTTTTCGTTTTGCAAGACATGCCCCTCAAAATTATTTTTAAAATTCAGAATTGGCAGTTACACATTCCATTGATATTTCTATATGCTTTACACAAATGTCTGAAAACAAAACATTCAGTTGTTCAGTTACGATTTTAGATTATGTTCTATTTGTTATTTATTGTTTTATTTTTTATTTTTTAGAAATTATATCTAGATAAAAGTAAAGATTACAGAAAATGACAATACTTGGGGCCAGATTTGCTATTTCCTGAGCCAGTGGGCTTGGACAGTTTTTTCTCCTCAAATTGAATCTCACCCATAAGTTTTCATGTGATAAACAATAAAATTACTTTTTCTCATTGATTTGAATCTGGCCCTATGCATGCTATGGGCCTTAAGAAAAGAAACATGGCAGGGAAGACAATGTTCCTAAATATGGAAGGGAAAAGATTGAACCTAATTAGACTATATAATTTATCTTCATGCAACTGCAAGAGTAATGGTGCATATTTCTGTTATCTTACTGCACTTCGTATATTTGAGAATTAGAATTCAATTTGCTATGAAGCTATAATGTACAATATTTTGTTTTGTATTTTTTTGAATTTAAAATATTGCTCATCCATAAAATATAATGGACTGAATAGATATTATTTAATGCATTAATATACTATGGTTTCAAAATGATATGTTAAATTTACTACAATGGGTGACGTATGTAACAAGTAGATGTAGACTATATGGCTTACAGTTGTGCACACCATGCTATAGTTTGACTTTAAAACATTACCTATACTTCACCTCTTTATACGATCAAACAAATTCTTGGTGATTTCTGATATTTTTATAAACTTGAGTACTTTCATATTCCATGAAATATACAATACCTGGTGTCTCCCCACTTCCCCATTAAGGAATGGCATCACCAAGGTCTTCTTTTTCAAATATCTGCTGCAAAGTATTTTGGACCAGAGTCTTGAAAAAGGTCATAGGAACCACGACTGAAATATTCACTGAAATACCTGCAATAGACATATATGTTGATAAAGGTAAGGCAATTTCTTGGGATTCTAATATCTGCAGGGTACTTATATCCTTGATGGGAAACAATCTCAAAGTACTTGTAACTTTATCTGTAGCAAAGGGCAAACAAAGCATTGTCTTGTATTAAAATGGACCTAGATTAATGAAAAGAGAGAGTTTCACCTTTACAAACCACTGGTGAGGCTGCATCTAGAATATGCAATGCAGTTGAAAACTCAAAAATGAGCGACTAAGCTGTATGGAAATTTAGTTATAAAGAATAGGTTGATAGGTTGATCTAGTGGCCACTGCGAAGAAGAACTAAAGGCCATGGATAAAAGGTAGTAGCCCTGGAGAGGCCTCCTTCCCTATTCTGAATCCACACAAGTGCGCCCCAACCAATGAATACGATACCTGTTTTTGTCGTTAATTAACTCTTCTGCCTTAATTTTTTTAGTAGCAACATCCCAACAGGTAATAAAAATGGGGCAGTACTGGTGCAGTTTAGGATAAGCTTTAAACTTTTATCCATGGCTTTAGGAGATTAGGAGAGCATATAATACATTCTTTGACACAAGGGCAACTCTTGATAATAGAAGAATCACGTTTGTGAAAAAGGGAGAGAAGTTGTGAAATGCTCTAATGCATTTATACTTGCATATGCACCAGATATTTTCAAGAAAGAGTGAGGTGACTTTTTAGCAAGTGAAAATTATTTTCTCTCTTTGAAATGGCTTCTGAGTTATTTCCTCCGGATCACCTAAAAGTTAGGCAGGATTTTACACAGGCACAATTCAGAGCCAAATGGTCATATCTTTTTCCAACCTTGTCTGCTATGTGACCACATCTGCATGTCACTTTGAAACTATATGACAAGGGCATATATATCAGCATAAGAAAAACATTTTTCTAAAAAAAGGGATTTTTTTTTTTTTTTTAAATAACACAAAATGCAATGTCTAATTTTGTTTTTGATAAGATTACCCTGTAGTTTAACACCAATGTTTTCATTTAATTAAATGTTTTTAAAAAAGTATATCTATTATGGTTAGTTCCTTTTGAGTAATACACAATGCATTTGAGATTACTGAGACTGTCCATAAATACAAAGCAAAAGTCTGCAAGGTAATGGCTGACTGTCTAATGCACATGCACGTGCCTTTTTCCATGTAGCAGTGACAGTGACAGTCACATTAGCACACAACAGCCTGAACCAATGTTTGCTGAGATTTGACTCCATTATACACATTCGGTACTAGCGCATATTTAGAAAACAAGTGAATTTATTGCAGCTGGAAGTGATTTACAGAATATTTGCAAAGGGAAACTTTGAAAGCTAAAATTTCTGCTATCCCTAAGCCTGATACAGATCTGTCTGATTGCAAAAACTACAGGCCTATTTCGGTCTTAACACTGACGTTAAACTTTTGGGGAAAATCCTTGCTCTTAGAATTAACTCCTTTCTCCCCCAGATAGTCCATAAGGACCAAGTGGGCTTCGTCCCTGGTCGTCAGGCTGCTGATGCAATTAGGCGCCTTATATTGCTTGCCCATCACGCTAAATTATCTGGACTTAAAACGATGCTGCTAAAATTGGATATCCGAAAGGCTTTTGACTCCCTCCATTGGGACTATTTATATTATACACTAGGGAGATGGGGTTTTGGGGGGTATTTTATAAATTGGGTCAAAGCCTTATATCATAATACATCAGCAATAGTTAATATTATGGGGTTTCCGTCTAATGTTTTTCAAATCTACCGGGGAACGCGCCAGGGGTGCCCCCTCTCCCCGATTCTGTTTAATTTAGCTATCGAGCCATTGGCGGCAGCAATTAGAGCCAATACAGATATTAAAGGTATAGATGTGGCTGGTTTTCAACACAAAGTTAGCTTATTTGCTGATGACTTAACCATGGCGATCTCTAAACCTCTCACCTCCTCCCAAATTTGTTTAGATTGTTGGATATCTTTGGTGCCATTTCTGGTCTCCAAGTTAATCATAATAAGACGGAAGCTCTAAATATCAATCTGTCCCCTGGGGTGGTTAAATTATTGCAACTTAACTTCGAATTTACTTGGCATCCGCATTTTATTTCAATTTTAGGAGTTAAATTGACTAATACTTATGATACAATGTACAAATATAATTACCCCCCATTATTTAAATCTCTGTCCACTTTACTTAATAAATGGAGCCATCACCAAATTTCGTGGATAGGCAGAATCCATTCAATTAAGATGACACTTCTACCAAAACTTCCAGGTGGTGATCCCGAAACGTCCAGTAACAGCTCTATTAGGTAAACAACCTGAGGTACTTTCAAAGATTCAATTCCAATTGTTTACTGCAATTATGATGGCGGCTAAGAAAACTATAGCGGGTGCTTGGAAGACTAAACAATTATCTATTGAAATAACTAAACATAAAATTGACTGGATAATGTCGCAAGAGAAATTGACTAGTATTCTTTTATAGAGATGGCGCGAACTGTTCGCCGGCGAACTTGTTCGCGCGAACATCGGGTGTTCGCGCTCGCCGGAAGTTCGCGAACATCGTGCGACGTTCGCCATTTTGGGTTCGCCATTGTTGGCGCTTTTTTTTGCCCTCTCACCCCAGACCAGCAGGTACATGGCAGCCAATCAGGAAGCTCTCCCCTGGACCACTCCCCTTCCCTATAAAAACCGAAGCCCTGCAGCTTTTTTTCACTCTGCCTGTGTGTGCTGAAGAGATAGTGTAGGGAGAGAGCTGCTGCCTGTTAGTGATTTCAGGGACAGTTGAAAGTTTGCTGGCTAGTAATCGTTTTGATACTGCTCTGTTATTGGAGGGACAGAAGTCTGCAGGGGTTTGAGGGACATTTAAGCTTAGGTAGCTTTGCTGGCTAGTAATCTACCTTCTACTGCAGTGCTCTGTATGTAGCTGCAGTGGGCAGCTGTCCTGCTTCTGATCTCATCTGCTGACTGCTGCAATAGCAATAGTCCTTGTAAGGACTGCTTTTATTTATTTTTTTGTTGTTTTACTACTACTACTACTACTACTACTACTATTATAAGAGCCCAGTGCTATTAGTCTAGCAGTGTTGGGGAGTGGGACTGGTGTGCTAATCTGCTGCTCCTAGTAGTTCAGCAGCACCAACTTTAATTTTTTTTTTTTTAATATTCATTCTTTTTTTATTTAACTTTTTTTTATTTTACTACCGCTGTAGTAGTGTATAAGTTGACCTTTTAGGCATTATTTGCCCTGTAGGCATTTTTTGCCCAGTGTGTTATTCAACCAACTGCTATCTAGCTGTGTGACCGTGTTCACATTCTGTCTAAATATCCATAATATTACCGTCTCCAGAAAAAACACCGGAGTGACTTTTTTCAAGCAGCCATAATAAATTTTACGTAATCCGTATCCATCGCTGTAGTAGTGTATAAGTTGACCTTTTAGGCATTATTTGCCCTGTAGGCATTTTTTGCCCAGTGTGTTATTCAACCAACTGCTATCTAGCTGTGTGCCCGTGTTCACATTCTGTCTAAATATCCATAATATTACCGTCTCCAGAAAAAACACCGGAGTGACTTTTTTTCAAGCAGCATTCTTATATTTTACGTAATCCGTATCCACCGCTGTGTATACGTTGACCTTGTAGGCATTATTTGCCCTGTAGGCATTTTTTGCCCAGTGTGTTATTCAACCAACTGCTATCTAGCTGTGTGACCGTGTTCACATTCTGTCTAAATATCCATAATATTACCGTCTCCAGAAAAAACACCGGAGTGACTTTTTTTCAAGCAGCATTCTTATATTTTACGTAATCCGTATCCACCGCTGTGTATACGTTGACCTTGTAGGCATTATTTGCCCTGTAGGCATTTTTTGCCCAGTGTGTTATTCAACCAACTGCTATCTAGCTGTGTGACCGTGTTCACATTCTGTCTAAATATCCATAATATTACCGTCTCCAGAAAAAACACCGGAGTGACTTTTTTTCAAGCAGCATTCTTATATTTTACGTAATCCGTATCCACCGCTGTGTATACGTTGACCTTGTAGGCATTATTTGCCCTGTAGGCATTTTTTGCCCAGTGTGTTATTCAACCAACTGCCATCTAGCTGTGTGACCTTGTTCACATTCTGTCTAAATATCCATAATATTACCGTCTCCAGAAAAAACACCGGAGTGACTTTTTTCAAGCAGCCATAATAAATTTTACGTAATCCGTATCCATCGCTGTAGTAGTGTATAAGTTGACCTTTTAGGCATTATTTGCCCTGTAGGCATTTTTTGCCCAGTGTGTTATTCAACCAACTGCTATCTAGCTGTGTGCCCGTGTTCACATTCTGTCTAAATATCCATAATATTACCGTCTCCAGAAAAAACACCGGAGTGACTTTTTTTCAAGCAGCATTCTTATATCTTACGTAATCCGTATCCACCGCTGTGTATACGTTGACCTTGTAGGCATTATTTGCCCTGTAGGCATTTTTTGCCCAGTGTGTTATTCAACCAACTGCTATCTAGCTGTGTGACCGTGTTCACATTCTGTCTAAATATCCATAATATTACCATCTCCAGAAAAAACACCGGAGTGACTTTTTTTCAAGCAGCATTCTTATATTTTACGTAATCCGTATCCACCGCTGTGTATACGTTGACCTTGTAGGCATTATTTGCCCTGTAGGCATTTTTTGCCCAGTGTGTTATTCAACCAACTGCTATCTAGCTGTGTGACCGTGTTCACATTCTGTCTAAATATCCATAATATTACCGTCTCCAGAAAAAACACCGGAGTGACTTTTTTTCAAGCAGCATTCTTATATTTTACGTAATCCGTATCCACCGCTGTGTATACGTTGACCTTGTAGGCATTATTTGCCCTGTAGGCATTTTTTGCCCAGTGTGTTATTCAACCAACTGCCATCTAGCTGTGTGACCTTGTTCACATTCTGTCTAAATATCCATAATATTACCGTCTCCAGAAAAAACACCGGAGTGACTTTTTTCAAGCAGCCATAATAAATTTTACGTAATCCGTATCCATCGCTGTAGTAGTGTATAAGTTGACCTTTTAGGCATTATTTGCCCTGTAGGCATTTTTTGCCCAGTGTGTTATTCAACCAACTGCCATCTAGCTGTGTGACCTTGTTCACATTCTGTCTAAATATCCATAATATTACCGTCTCCAGAAAAAACACCGGAGTGACTTTTTTCAAGCAGCCATAATATATTTTACGTAATCCGTATCCACCGCTGTAGTAGTGTATACGTTGATCTTGTGGGCATTATTTGCACAGTGTTTTCTTCAAACCGCCATCTAGCTGTGTGAGCTTGTTCACATTTTGTCTAAATATTGATAATATTATCGTCTCTAGAAAAACCACTTGAGTTACTTTTTTTCAAGCAGCATTCTTATATTTTACGTAATCCGTATCCACCGCTGTGTATACGTTGACCTTGTAGGCATTATTTGCACAGTGTTTTCTTCAAACCGCCATCTAGCTGTGTGAGCTTGTTCACATTTTGTCTAAATATTGATAATATTATCGTCTCTAGAAAAACCACTTGAGTTACTTTTTTTCAAGCAGCATTCTTATATTTTACGTAATCCGTATCCACCGCTGTGTATACGTTGACCTTGTAGGCATTATTTGCACACTGTTTTCTTCAAACCGCCATCTAGCTGTGTGAGCTTGTTCACATTTTGTCTAAATATTGATAATATTATCGTCTCTAGAAAAACCACTTGAGTTACTTTTTTTCAAGCAGCATTCTTATATTTTACGTAATCCGTATCCACCGCTGTGTATACGTTGACCTTGTAGGCATTATTTGCACAGTGTTTTCTTCAAACCGCCATCTAGCTGTGTGAGCTTGTTCACATTTTGTCTAAATATTGATAATATTATCGTCTCTAGAAAAACCACTTGAGTTACTTTTTTTCAAGCAGCATTCATATATTTTACGTAATCCGTATCCACCGCTGTGTATACGTTGACCTTGTAGGCATTATTTGCACACTGTTTTCTTCAAACTGCCATCTAGCTGTGTGTATTATCGTTTCCAGAAAAACCAACTGAGTTTTTGTTGTTGTTTTTTTAAAAATAATGCCAGGCAAAGGCAGGCCGCCACGCAGAGGCCGTGCTAGGGGCCGTGCTGCTATGCAATCCTGTGGCCCTAGCAAATTGCCCAGTTTTAAAAAGCCAATGACCCTGAACTCCCAAAATGCTGAAGAGGTAGTTGACTGGCTTACACAGCACACCCCATCCTCTACCGTTTCTAACTTTACCACAACATCCTCCTCATCCTCCACTGCTATGGCCACCCCACGTAACACTTCCTCCCCCACCGGTGCCCCTTCTTCACTGGAGTCAGAGGAGTTATTTTCCCATGAGTTTCTTGAACTGAGTAATGCGCAACCATTATTGGCAGAAGAAGATGAAGGAGATGAGGACGTTACACCAGATTTAATTCTGGCAGAGAACACGACAGAGATGGACATAATGATGAGTGATGAGGAGGAGGTCCCCGCTGCTGCTTCCTTCTGTGATGTGTCAGAAGAAATTGATGCATCTGAGGAGAATGATGATGAGGAGATTGATGTTTTGTGGGTGCCTAGTAGAAGAGAGCAAGAGGAGGGTAGTTCAGATGGAGAGACGGAGAGTCAGAGAGGCAGTAGGAGAATAAGACTTAGAAGAAGCAGGGAGGACAGCCCGCAGGGATCAGTAGGGCAACAACATGTATCGGCACCTGTGTTCAGCCGGCCAACGCACCCGCCATTGCCGCCAATGCCGCCAACTTCTACTGTTACCGCCAGATCGCACACTTCCAAAAAGTCAGCAGTGTGGGATTTTTTTAATGTGTGTGCCTCTGACAAAAGCATTGTAATTTGCAATGAGTGCAGTCAGAAACTGAGCCTTGGTAAGCCCAACAGCCACATAGGTACAACTTCTATGCGAAGGCACATGAGCGGCAAGCACAAAGCACTTTGGGAGCAACACCTCAAAGGCAACAGGCAAACTAAAAGCCACACTCCTTCTGGTCCAGCATCTTACTGCTCTACCTCTGCTCTCCTTGACCCATCTGAACCACCCTCCACTCCGCCTTCCACCTTGACCACCTGTTCCCATTCCCAGTCATCTGCCACCAGCCAAGTTTCTGTGAAGGCCATGTTTGAGCGTAAGAAGCCAATGTCTGACTGTCACCCCCTTGCCCGGCGTCTGACAGCTGGCTTGTCTGCACTCTTAGCCCGCCAGCTTTTACCATACCAGCTGGTGGACTCTGAGGCCTTCCGCAAATTTGTAGCAATTGGGACACCGCAGTGGAAGGTACCCAGCCGCAATTTTTTTTCTAAAAAGGGAATACCACACCTGTACCAACATGTGCAGAGCCAAGTTACCGCATCTCTGTCACTTAGTGTTGGGCCAAAGGTCCATATGACTACTGACGCATGGTCCTCCAAGCATGGTCAGGGCAGGTATGTCACCTACACTGCCCACTGGGTGAACTTGGTAATGGCTGGGAATGGGAAGCAGGGAATGGGTAGCTCAACAACAACAACAACAGTGGAGTTGGTGTCACCGCCACGGATTGCACGCGGTTCTGCCACCACCTCTACTCCTCCATCGCTCTCTACCTCGTCTTCTTCCTCTTCTTCTTCTTACTCTGCTGCTGGGTCCTCCTTCTCCTCCTCCACACCTGTGCACCCCCAGCTCCCCCTAGGCTATTCGACGTGCCAGGTACGCCGTTGTCACGCTGTCTTGGGGATGACGTGCCTGGAAAGCAAAAACCATACCAGATCTGTACTCCTGTCATCTCTGCAGTCACAGGCCGATCGGTGGCTGACCCCACACCAACTGCAGATCGGAAAAGTGGTGTGTGACAATGGAAGCAATCTGTTGGCAGCGTTGAGACTGGGAAATTTAACACATGTGCCCTGCATGGCACATGTGTTAAATTTAATAGTCCAACGTTTTGTCTCCAAGTACCCAGGATTCCAGGACGTTCTCACCCAGTCCAGAAAGGTGTCGGCCCATTTCAGACGTTCCTACACAGCCATGGCACGCCTTGCTGACATTCAGCAGCGCTACAACATGCCAGTCAGGCGTTTGATTTCTGACAGCCAGACTCGCTGGAATTCAACGCTCCTTATGTTGGAACGTCTGCTGCAACAACAAAGGGCCGTCAACGAGTACCTTTTTGAACTGGGTGGTAGGACTGGATCTGCAGAGCTGGGGATTTTTTTCCCCCGTTACTGGGTGCTTATGCGCGATGCCTGCAGGCTCATGCGACCTTTTGAAGAGGTGACAAATATGGTCAGTCGCACCGAAGGCACCATCAGCGACCTAATACCCTTCGCTTTCTTCCTGGAGCGTGCCGTGCGACGAGTGACAGATGAGGCTGTAGACCAGCGTGACGAGGAGCTGGAAGCGCACGATTTATGGTCGCAATCACCAGAACGAACCCAGGCACCTGCTGCAACGCAGGGAGAGGTGCCAGAAGTGGAGTCAGAGGAGGAAGGTGGCTTTGTGGAGGAGGAGGAGGAGGACCAACAGGAGCAGGCTTCCCAGGGGGCTAGTGGTGACCTTTTGGGGACCCCTGGTCTTGTACGTGGCTGGGGGGAGGAGACCGTGGATGATGCAGTCCTTGATAATGAGGAAGCGGAGATGGATAGCTCTGCATCCAACCTTGTGAGAATGGGGTCTTTCATGCTGGCATGCCTGTTGAAGGACCCCCGTATCAAGAGGCTTAAGGAGAAGGACCTGTACTGGGTCGCAACGCTACTAGACCCTCGGTACAAGCATAAAGTGGCAGAAATGTTACCAACATACCACAAGTCCGAAAAGATGCGGCATTTACAAACCAGCCTGCAAAACATGTTGTACAATGCTTTTAAGGGTGATGTCACTTCAGGAACTCATCAACATTCCAGGGGCAGAGGTGCCAGTAATCCTGCCACGAGCACACCTGCAAGGACAAAGCCCTTTGGCCGGTCTGTAACATCAGACATGCAAATGTTTTTCTGTCCAAGGCAGCGCCACAACCCTTCTGGATCCACCCTCAAAGAACGCCTCGACCGGCAGGTAGCGGACTACCTGGCATTAACTGCAGATATCGACACTCTGAGGAGCGATGAACCCCTGGACTACTGGGTGCGCAGGCTTGATCTGTGGCCAGAGCTGTCACAATTTGCCATGAACCTCTTGTCTTGCCCAGCCTCAAGTGTGCTCTCAGAAAGGACCTTCAGTGCAGCAGGAGGGATTGTAACTGAGAAGAGAACTCGCCTAGGTCACAAAAGTGTCGATTACCTGACCTTTATTAAAATGAATGAGGGGTGGATCTCGGAGGGTTACTGCACGCCGGAAGACTTGTTCTGACTTCTATGCAGCTGTCCTTCTCTTCAAGCCTCATGACTCCACACACAGCTGTCCTTTAGCGTCCTCCTCCCTCCGCCACCGTTACAAACTAGGGTGCAAACCCTACTGGTTTAATTTTTTCTGGCCTCTGTGCTTCAGTGGCTGCGTCCAAAAAAACGGGGCAAACAATGTCTACAAGGTCAACGTATGGCGAAAAATTACTATTTTCAGCATTTATATGGCATATTTTTTCTGGCAACTGTGCTTCAGTGGCTGCGTCCAAAAAAATGCATATTTTCTGCATTTATATGGCATAATTTTTCTGGCCTCTGTGCTTCAGTGGCTGCAACCAAAAAAATGCATATTTTCTGCATTTATATGGCATAATTTTTCTGGCCTCTGTGCTTCAGTGGCTGCAACCAAAAAAATGCATATTTTCTGCATTTATATGGCATAATTTTTCTGGCCTCTGTGCTTCAGTGGCTGCAACCAAAAAAATGCATATTTTGTCCATTTATATGGCATAATTTTTCTAGCCTCTGTGCTTCAGTGGCTGCAACCAAAAAAATGCATATTTTCTGCATTTATATGGCATAATTTTTCTGGCCTCTGTGCTTCAGTGGCTGCAACCAAAAAAATGCATATTTTCTCCATTTATATGGCATAATTTTTCTAGCCTCTGTGCTTCAGTGGCTGCAACCAAAAAAATGCATATTTTCTCCATTTATATGGCATAATTTTTCTAGCCTCTGTGCTTCAGTGGCTGCAACCAAAAAAATGCATATTTTCTCCATTTATATGGCATAATTTTTCTGGCCTCTGTGCTTCAGTGGCTGCAACCAAAAAAATTTATATTTTCAGCATTTATATGGCATAATTTTTCTGTCAACTGTGCTTCAGTGGCTGCGACCAAAAAAATGCATATTTTCTGCATTTATATGGCATAATTTTTCTGGCCTCTGTGCTTCAGTGGCTGCAACCAAAAAAATTTATATTTTCAGCATTTATATGGCATAATTTTTCTGGCAACTGTGCTTCAGTGGCTGCGACCAAAAAAATGACTATTTTCAGCATTTATATGGCATATTTTTTCTGGCCTCTGTGCTTCAGTGGCTGCGGCCAAAAAAACTGGGCAAACAATGCCTACAAGGTCAACGACGTTGACCTTGTAGGCATTGTTTGCCCAGTTTTTTTGGCCGCAGCCACTGAAGCACAGAGGCCAGAAAAAATATGCCACATAAATGCTGAAAATAGTCATTTTTTGCCATACGTTGACTCAACGTATATGGCAAAAAATGACTATTTTCAGCATTTATATGGCATATTTTTTCTGGCAACTGTGCTTCAGTGGCTGCGTCCAAAAAAACTGGGCAAACAATGTCTACAAGGTCAACGTATGGCGAAAAATGACTATTTTCAGCATTTATATGGCATATTTTTTCTGGCAACTGTGCTTCAGTGGCTGCGTCCAAAAAAAACTGGGCAAACAATGTCTACAAGGTCAACATATGGCGAAAAATGACTATTTTCAGCATTTATATGGCATATTTTTTCTGGCAACTGTGCTTCAGTGGCTGCGTCCAAAAAAACTGGGCAAACAATGCCTACAAGGTCAACGTATGGCAGTTGTTTAAAGAGAACAGTAGATTACTAGCCAGCAAAGCTACCTAAGCTAAAATGTCCCTCAAATCCCTGCAGACTTCTGTCCCTCCAATACAGAGCAGTATCAAGCAGATTACTAGCCAGCAAACTTACTATCATCTGTCCCTGAAATCACTAACAGCTCTCCCCCTACACTATCTCTTCCAAGCACACACAGGCAGATTTTTCAGATACATTTTTGCCCTTGATCCCCCTCTGGCATGCCACTGTCCAGGTCGTTGCACCCTTTAAACAACTTTAAAATCATTTTTCTGGACAGAAATGTCTTTTTTAGATGTTAAAGTTCGCCTTCCCATTGAAGTCTATGGGGTTCGCGAACCGTTCGCGAACCGCTCGCATTTTTGCGCAAGTTCGCGAATATGTTCGCGAACTTTTTTTCCGACGTTCGCTACATCCCTATTCTTTTAGACTCACATACAGTAGTAAGTTTGTGTTAGCGTGGACACCATGGCTGGAATATAGATATGGGACCGATGGTCATGTGGCATTACTTAGCATTTAAGTATTGTAGATATGGGATCTTTTTCACTCAAGCAATAGATTTGCTGGGGTTGGAGTTTGGGTTGTCTTTTTATTTTTGGATTATAAGGTTTAATCTGTTATAGCATAAGGTATACATTACACAGGATTAGACATCGCTTGGGATTAACGAGATAACAGTAGAGAATGTTTTTGCTTTCTGCTTTTCTCATGTTTGACTATACTTGCTAAATGTACTTGATCACTTGATCTTGAACTTGTTTTTGCATATGTGATTTGTATATCATTGTACTGGTCCTTTTGATTGCATATGACTACCTGTGTATTTGTTTTTTCCTGACTGTAAAATACAAATAAAAATATTGAAAGATAAAACTGCTTATTCCATAGCTCTATTAAGGAGTCATTTATTTACAGCATTTCAGTTGCAGGCATGCAAATTTCACAGTCCGTTGAAAAATTCCATTTATTAAATATACTTGCAGCAAAATGTACTCCCAGTACATCCATATAGTTGTACTTGGCACTGCTGCCTGCCTCCTGTTCTGAGTAGCACACTGCTGCATCTTTTAATACATGGGAACCCTGGCCTGCGTCAATAGGCGATTTGCTTGAAACTGCACTTAGCCTACTGTGGCATAGTAATAAATGATCGCACTAGACAGTTTTAAGACAACTCCACAAAAAGTCCTGTTTTATATTATGAAATAGTACCATAACCATAAGGAACACCATGAACATTGTAAGGTATTTTAGAGGTGCAAACTGTTTGGCTGCATGTTTGCAAATTGTTTATGGTTGGTGAACCATCAAATAATAGTTACTTTTGTCTAGTTTTGTTTTTTTAAGGTAATTCCTTACTAGTGGGTTATATACTGCAAGGATGTGCACTGGCAGGCTCCTGGTGGCACAGACTTTATTAGATAACACGAGCAGAAGCTATTATCTGATGCACACATTCATCTGCTTCTACCAACAAGTGTGTCAAGCTTTTCAACTGGTCATTTACCCATTTGGCAAACTTACCATCTTGAGCTGGATGAGATATCAGCTGATCAAAACAATAGTAAATTCAGGCCTTCAGGGAGAGGAAAACATCAACTAGCTGATGAAGGCCTCACCACTAGAAATTTTTAAGCCAGCCCAATAGCTGGCCAGACATCTGTCCTTGAAGTCAGTCTCAGAACCCCATACATGAGTGAATAAGCTGCCAAATCGGTTGCTGTATAAAGGGGGTACATGTATGGCCACTTTTACGTTTACTAGAAAACATTAAATAAATCCAATAAGATGGTTTTGCTTCCAATAAGAATGAATTATTTTATTTTGGATCAAATACAAGATACTGTTTTATAATTACAGGGAAAAAAGTATTTTTTTAAAAAAAATAAAGTGGTTTATTTGGATAATATGCAATCTATGGGAAATGGCCTTTCCATAATTTGAAGCTTTCTGGATAACAGATCCCATACCTGTACACTAACTATCCTCCATGCCTTAATAAAACAGACATTTAGGATAACTCTTGGATACATTGCATCAAGTGTGCCATTGCTCTTGAGGATAATTTTATCATTTTACTAGCTATATTGATTCATTCAAGTTGACAATTTCTGGATATTTGTTCCATAAGATTCACTTGTAAAACATAAGACAAGGAAACAGAAAATTAGTCCAATTCAATTTTGTTTCTATGACCAGTAAAACGGCAAAATGTAGTCATCTCTGCTTGACCATAATTATAGAAGCTTTGATATCCGAGTATGTTGGCTAAGAAAGCGTTTTATCTTCCAAGTTTTTACTGTAGCAGCAGCAGGTATTTTAACAATAACTGTCTTCCTCATGGTTTCCCTGCTGTAATAATAATCTGCCAGAGATATATATCACTAGAAGCTTTCATGACAACCATTCAATTTCCTCCCCCCTGCTCATTTATGTCGCCCCGATGCTTTCATCCCAAATGTCACACCTGCTTTTAATGTTATAAACCTCATTAAATAAATTAAAGCAGATGCTCAAATGTTTAATAGAGAACAAAATAATAATCCTGCAGATATAAAATGTGTGGAGCAATTTTAGTGAGTATATTCGCATTCAAATAAGTTCCAGGTAGTTCTGAAATACCTCACTATACAGTTGAATCCTCATTTTACGATTTACAATCTGGAAGAATGTAAAATCAGGGGATTATATTAAGTATTATATATTGGTGGGACCATAAAAAAGGTGTAAAATGAGGGAAAACAATATTAGTTAATGTAAAATTGACGTTTCACTGTATACATATAGATGTATATACTACAATGGAAAGTTGTCCTCACCACTAATTTATAAAACCATTAGACAGGGGTGCAATGAGGCTGTGACCACAAAATACATATAGACAAATACAAGAGTCCTCTGCACTCAACCCATTATCAATATATTTAAGACAGAGACATTTTGTGCATACTGCTACTGAAAAATGCCTTACCCTTTAAACAAAACAGGGATTGTTTGTCCATATATTGCAATATATTTAAGCTGGCCAACTACGTCAAAGTCATCCCATATCTGGCCAGTCCTACACTTCATTTTCATCTGATTCATTAAGAATTCAATTGCTTAATTATACATTTTACACAGGGTCTAAGTTTTATCTGCAACTTACTAGCTGCTTTCATAGTAAAACTCCCAAACTTGGCTGCCCTTTTATTGGCCAACACTGGGATCACTTGACTATAGCTGGGAAGGGTGGGAGCTACAACAAGAAGCTGGTCACTGCTCCTGTATAACTATAACAAACAAGGGAAAGTTAGGCTCACCACCAACTTTTAAAAACATTAGGTGGGGGTGCAATGAGGCTGTGACCACAAAATACATATAGACAAATACAAGAGGTCCTCTGCACTCAACCCATTATCAATATACTTAAGACAATGAGACATTTGTATTGCTTAAATATATTGCAATATATGGAGAAACAATCCCTGTTTTGTTTGAAGGGTGAGGAATTTTTTAGTAGCAGTATGCACAAAATGTCTCAATCACTATATGAATGTCTTCAGATATTGGACTGGTCCTTACCTCATCATGTCTGCCACCTACCCCATCCTGTGCCTTTTAATCAGATCTTCTTGGTCCCTGCCCTAAGATTATCTGAATATTCCATGTACCCTTAACCATAAGCCTGATCGTAGTTACACTGCTTTCTCCCATTCTGATATTGGTCAGCAGCACAAGTCACATCTAGGTGGTGGCATGTTAAACAAGGATGACACTGTGCAAATTAAACAGTGTAGGACTTTCCTTTTGTGTCCGCATCAATAGCGCTGTGCATGGTTCGAATAGTGTATGTAGATGGACCTATAGGCACAGGATGCAAAGAGAAACATGGAAATACCACTTTCTCATCAAAACAGAACTCCCTTAGCCTATAGTACCCTGCACCTTAGTCATTATTCTACAAAGTATTTGAAACTTGCAAACTGGCACATAGTCCCTGTATATAAGCATGAATAGGCTTATGTTAGTGAATAGCATGCCTCCATTTTGCACCTAGTGCTGTGCCTTTGGAAATGAGCCCTGTAATATCGAGACAGCTTTTATTTCAGGGGACTCGTTCTGTTTTTTCCCCCACAATGCTGTTTTTATGTTTGCTAATTGCTCATTTGCTCTCATACAAATTTGCATGTGAAACAACTTGCATCAGATTTGTATGGCAAGTCTGCTGTTACATGAAGCATTGTGAATGTGCCAGAGCATTGTCAAAAATAGTGTTTGCAGTCGATCCATTGTACAAGTGGTTGGTGCAACATTCAAAGGGAACCCTGTAAATATTGTCAAGGACTCCCTTTTGCAAAAGTGCATTGCATCTTGCGCCCTATTCTGCAAATCAGGAGCAGCTATCAAATAGGGGCCTGTTTACTAATGGGCGAATTGTCGCCAGCGACCACTTTGCACACATCTCCAGGCGCAAATTCGCTATCGCTATGCTAATTCACTAATATCCGAAGTTGCACCCTGGGTGCCAAACGCTGGCGACTTTTCGCTAGGGTTACTTCAGCAGTGTGAGCATTTCATAGCGAAAATGCGCTAGTGTTCGTTCAGTGGCGTAACTACCGGGGGAGCAGGGGGTGCGATTGGGCCAGGGCCTGCACCCCCTCAGGGCCCCCCGGCAGCTTGTGCGCCACTCTGTTCTGCAGCCATTTCCGGCTGTACGGAGGGGTGTGTGGCCCGGCTGCACGTCCCGCGCCAGGGCCCGCCCCCTCTAGTTACGTCTCTGCGTTCGTTTGTGCCTAGTGAAAATTCGATAGGGATCCTGTGCTTGTTAATTTGCATACGGCAGGTAATTGAAAGGTGTATGGAGGTCTTAATTATAAATAGTGGTGCAAATGCTTGAAGTTAGCACTTTTTATTATAAATGTCCAGGGAACCTTAATAACTGCAAGAAAGTTAATATAATGCCCTACACATAAGCCCACTGTAAAATGAATGTTCCATATGTTATGAAATGTCTGGAGAAAACCGCTTACTCATGATGGGTGAATTTGGGGCGTTTCGCCGAAAAATTCCGCTTCAGAAAAGGAAAGTTGCCAGTGTTTTTGGAACTTTAATGAATTTTCAGCACATAGGATATGATATGACAAAAGATTGAGGAAGATATTGCTGCTTTTTAGCACTTTGCCTGGTCTGAGGTGGCAAAGTGAACTCTGGCAAAAGAGGTAACGTTCAGAAAATGCGCACTTTAGTGAATTTATAGAGCAACACTCGTTCACCGGAGCAAAAATTCACCTGGTGATAGGGTCTGACACTATGCTAGTGATGGTCTGGTTCGCTAGTGAATTGGCGATTGTTACAAGCCAATTTTAGACAAGCGCAATTAGGTGCAAGTACTTTATTGAATGGCTCTTTGACTGGTGTGATAGATGTACATAGTACTGCCTACTGAAGTGTGTTTTTTATTTCTCCAGCTAGACAGACTAAATAGGTGTTAAACTTTACGGAAGGACAATGTGATTCCTAATCAGTGACTATTGATTGATTTCTTTATCAGTCTGTGGATAAACACTTATTTAGTTATTTATCTCGGCTCTGTACAATTTAAAAGGAATTTTCATTTTAGACTATTGCCAATTGTATTCTACAGCAATTTAGATTATCCTTATAAGCCTGCAAATATCATTATTATTGTTTACCAATTTAAAGGGATAAGTGTGAATGAAAGCTCAGTGTATTCCAGTGCAATTATATGACAATCAACCTTTTTTGTAAAGAGGTATAAAATATAAAGGGCACAGGTTGTGGGCATATCAGCAGTAAATAAATAAGTTGTGGCTGCTGGTGTAACAGGCAACAAATAATTGTTCAGCAATGACTAAATGTTTGGGATCCAATGTTCTGCTTCATGGATTACAGCAGGGGCAAGAGATAAAGCTCACATGTATTAGAAATGGTAGCATGCTCACTGGCCTATTCCCAGAGACTTAGGCGCAAATTCACTAAGCGCCGAAGCGCCAAACGCTAGCGTTAATTCGCTAGCGTTTGGCATTTTCGCTACTGCGCAAATTCACTAACGAACGCTGGCATATTTTCGCTAGTGTTACTTCGCATCCTTACGCCAGGCGAATTTTCGCTAGCGACGTAACTACGCAAATTCACTAACTTGCGCAGTGTACTGAACACTACCTTTTACGATAGACTTCCTTCGCCACCTCAGACCTGGCGAAGCGCAATAGAGTAGATAGGGATTGTTTAAAAAAAAGTCAATTTTTTTTCTAAGTCCCAAAAAACGCTGGCGTGTTTTCTACATGATGGGTGATAGGCTGAAAAAGATCGAAAATTTTTTTGGGGCTCCCCTTCCTCCCCCCTACATTTCCTGACTCATGGCAACTTACCTAGACAGTGGGCACATGTGTAGGGCAAAATAAAAATTTTATTTGCTGATTTGAAGGTTTTCTAGGCATTTGTAGTGCTGATACGTGTTCCTCCATTGAAATTTGAATTTCGCGCCGTATGCAAATTAGCCTTTGCTAGCGTAACTTCGCTTTACATAGCGAATCAACGCTAGCGCAACTTTGCAACCTTACGCTACCCCTGTGCGCAACTTCGGATTTTAGTGAATTTGCGGAGCGCTGGCGAATCTACACCTGGCGAAGTGCGGCGAAGTGCGGCGAAGTGCGGCGAAGTGCGGCAAAGTGCGGCGAGGTTGCACCTGGCGCAACTTTGCATCTTAGTGAATTTGCCCCTTATACGGAGTTATGCTTTTGTTTTTAATTTGAAGGAACAGTGACCAATCCCTTCCACACACACGAATTACATTTTAAGTATTATTTGTTAAGTGCTTGGTGGCTTTGGGATTTTTAAAAGATGATGCTTTAGTGTCCCAGTGATTTGAAACAGCAATAAAATATTAGCTTTGTCAATTTAAGCAATTTTGGCTTCTAACTCCATAACCTTCATAATCACTAACTTGTGTGTATCATTTTAGAAAAGAAAATCAGAACAGTCCAAGCAGTAAGCCAGCAAGACAAACACAGTAAGGCAAAAGACTTATAATTTGAGATTAAATCCAATTTGGCACAAATGAAGTGTCTCAGTCTGAATAGCTCTAATATTTCCTGGAAAAACAGTCTGTATCTCATTACAGCTTTGTAGATTATGTACTTCTAAAATCAGAAGGATTTGACAGCATTTGTTATTTCCAAGAGTTTTTTTTTTGGCCATTATTAACTATAAATGAGAAGAAAGTTTTGATCTTTTTTAAGATGTTACTTTTAAACATTTATACTCAGATTACAATTTACAGAAATCTAAATCTAATTAACAACAACAGCAAATTTCATAAGGATAAATAAAATATAAGAGGGTAAGAAGGGGGCAGAGGTTCTCAGACACTGTGTTTTGAACCTAAAACGGGACCTGCTGATATTATTCTTGTAGCTGTCTTGTTGCCAATCTCAGTGTGACCTGTAGTGTATGTGGACTAAGAAAGGCCTGCACCAGGTCAGAAATACCAACATGTCTGGATATGGACTAAGAGATCATATGGAATTCCTTTGATTCTACACTCCAATAATTCAGCCCTAATTTATACTCAGCCTCTTTGACCCACATTATCTTGTACCTTATCTGTTTGTCTCTTGCAGATCCCCTCGTAAATGACTTTGACACCTTACACACAGATTGATATTCCTTTTGTTGGTCATTTGACCTATGAGCTGAATGTTGTATATACAGTATATACCAGAGAACACCACAGCTTCATTGTAATCAGCTTGAGAAAGGAAAAAAACATTCTGAAAGCTTGCTATGATTATATTAGTTAGCCAATAAAGGTCACCTTTATACCACTTTTTATTTCTAAAGGGTTTCCCTGTAACCTGTAGTATATTAATCTCAACCCATTTTATGAGTGTCATTTAGTTAGGATTGAGTTGCTGTATGCCTCCAAGGTGGGTTGGGATAGAATGATTGTAGCAAACTGAGTGAGCTACATTTACTGTATATCTCAGCGAAAACCAGCATGAAGATCATGAAGGCTAAAAACTGCTTCCATTTGTAAAAGGATGTGTATAGAAAACGGATCCGCACACACACTGGTTAATGCAGTCAGGAGTATCCCCTTTTATTCAGCCACCAAACATTCAACGTTTCGGGGGGGAACACCCAACACCCACCCTTCATCAGGGTGTGTGCAGAGCCGTTTTCTATACACTTGTGTTGCTAAGGGACCCGGCCGGGTCAACGGAAGAAACGCACCACCAGTTGCAGGATTGGTGAACTACAGGTGTGCAGTAGAAGAAATTACATTGCAATCCATTTGTAAAAGGGACATCTGCCATTGATTTTTACATGACTTCAACAGGTTTTAGCTTGAGTATTTTCTGATTTTTAGCAACTATGGAGCATAATAAATCTCAAAAAATTAAAGTTTTTGATCCTCTAGAAATTTAAGTTTCTCCCCTTAAAAATTTGATTCAGCTTCCAATGTAAAGCTTTTTCACTCCGCTAGAATATCTAAGAAGCCTACTTAGGTTGAAATCACATTTTCTGCCTTGCATACTGTTATAACTACCATTAAATGATATATTTTCATATAGGTATACCTTTGCCTCTGTCTAAAAATATTTTTACATAATTCATGTATTTAAATAGTTTCTACATCATGTGAAATAAAAAAGCCCTTGACCTAAAAAAAACTCTAGACCTAAACAGGGGCGATTCTGGGGCTGCTGATTTTTAAGTACGGAGTGAGACAAAGGGGGGCAGCATCGCTAGCGCATTGAGCACAATATTGCTCTCTGCACTAGAGAAGTCAAATGATGTTTATATATATATATATATATATATATATATATATATATATATATATATAATATCATCATATGATGGACACATACTGCAGAGTACTACATAACATAAGCAGTATATAGAGAGGATATGGTGTAACAAGTTAGACTGAAGAAGCTACAAAACCTGTTGTTTCAGCCTGTAGGCTAAGATTACTCTTTTGTAAAGTTTAGCAACTGAAATGCATCTACCATTAAATATTGCCTAGGAACAGAATTCATTTATCTAGCTATTCACTGCTACAACTTTGTCTGCAGAATATGCTTTTCGTTCTTTATGAATAAAATTCAATGATGAGAGTACCTTTTTCCTGCATTGTTCTAATATATTATGAATCCATATTGGCGACAAAACAGTTCTATTGGGTTTATTTAATGTACAATGATTTTTAGCAGAAAAAGTATGGTGATCCAAATTATACAAAGATCCCTTCTCTGGAAAACCCCAGGTCCCAAGCATTCCTGATAATATATATCTCAGAAGATGCTTGCGGAACTCTAATAGTTATTATATTAATATGCATTATTTTAAAGCACTTCAGCAGTAGTTCTATAGATGTATAAATAATTTATGCAAGTTAGGATTATAAAAGATGTTTCTAATGGAAACTATGAGTGGAGTTTGCAAGAGCCACATATAAATAGAATTACTACTGAAAAATCATTGGCCCAGGGCATGATCGGTCTGTTAATAAATTCCAAGCGCTGTGGCATTGCATAAGTCAGCAATCATATATAATTGATATTATTTGCTCTGGGGAAGTCTGCTGGACACTGAGGGTAGGAGAGGTAGAAAACGGTACAGGGTATTCTGCAGAACATAAAACTAGAAAGCATGAAAGCTTTAAGGATTTATCTGATTCTGTGCACCCAGACTAGAAGCAGAGAGTGCTGGTGGCAGCTATTATGTTTAATAAATAGTTCAATTTAAGCTCTCAAATGTGCAAAAGCATATGCAAACCTCCACTTTGAATAGCTGCAGAAGTTTGTGCTCCAAATGGATTTCAAAGACCTGTATCCTCCCTTGATAACAGTAATGGCAGTGTTCAGTAGCACTGTATTCACAAGGGGCGCTCTGGTGAGGCATGTAGGTGCCTCACCTCCTACCCAGTTAATGAAAGTTTCCTTCTTGATAGTTCCAATTCTAGTAATACAACTAATGATGTATGGTTCATACATGAGAAGATTCAAAAGAGACTAGAACATGTTAATATAAATAAAGGTCCGGGGCCAGATGGTATTCATCCCAGGGTACTTAGCGAGCTTAGCTCTGTGATTGTCAAACCTCTTTACTTAATTTTTCAGGATTCTTTGAGGTCTGGCATAGTGCCGAGAGACTGGCGAATTGCTAATGTGGTGCCGCTATTCAAAAAGGGATCCGTTCTCAGCCTCAAAACTATAGTCCAGTTAGTCTGACGTCAGTGGTAGGAAAGCTTATAAAAAGGGTTAATAAAGGATAAGATACTGGACTTCATAGCAAATCATAATACTATGAGTTTGTGCCAGCATGGTTTTATGCGTAATAGATCTTGCCAGACTAACTGAATTTCTTTTTATGAAAAGGTAAGTAGAGACCTTGATTCTGGGATGGCAGTGGATGTGATTTACTTAGACTTTTCTAAAGCATTTGATACAGTGCCACACCAGAAGGTTACTGGTTAAATTAAGGAATGTTGGCCTGGAACATAGTATTTGTACCTGGATAGAGAATTGGCTAAAAGATTACAAAAAGTGGTGGTAAATGGAACAATTTCTAATTGGACCAGTGTTGTTAGAGACCGCTGTACTAGGTCCCTTGCTTTTCAACTTGTTTAATAATGACCTGGAGGTTGGCATTGAAAGTACTGTTTCTATTTTTGCAGATGATACTAAATTGTGCAGAACTATAGGTTCCACGCAGGATGCTGCCACTTTGCAGAGTGATTTGTCTAAATTGGAAAACTGGGCAGAAAACTGTAAAATGAGGTTCAATGTTGATAAATGCAAGGTTATGCACTTTGGCAAAAATAATATAAATGCAAGTTATACACTAAATGGCAGTGTGTTGGGAGTTTCCTTAAATGAAACGGATCTAGGGGTTTTTGTGGATAATTCTGGGCAGTGTCATTCTATGGCTACTAAAGCAAATAAAGTTCTGTCTTGCATAATAAAGGGCATTAACTCAAGGGATGAAAACATAATTATGCCTCTTTATAGGTCCGTGGTAAGGCCTCATCTGGAGTATGCAGTGCAGTTTTGGACTCCAGTCCTTAAGAGGGATATAAATGAGCTGGAGAGAGTGCAGAGACGTGCAACTAAACTGATTAGAGGGACGGAAGACAAATTATGAGGGTAGACTGTCAAGGTTGGGGTTGTTTTCTCTGGAAAAAAGGTGCTTGCAAGGGGACATGATTACACTTTACAAGTACATTAGAGGACATTATAGACAAATTGCAGGGGACCTTTTTACCCATAAAGAGGATCACTGTACCAGAGGCCACCCCTTCAGTCTAGAAGAAAAGAACTTTCATTTGAAGCAACGTAGGGGGTTCTTCACAGTCAGGACAGTGAGGTTGTGGAATGCACCGCCGGGTGATGTTGTGATGGCTGATTCAGTTAATGCCTTTAAGAATGGCTTGGATGATTTCTTGGACAGACATAATATCAAAGGCTATTGTGATACTAAACTCTATAGTTAGTATAGATATGGGTATATATAATTTATTTGAGAGTAGGGAGGGGTGTGTGTATGGATTCTGGGTTTTCATTTGGAGGGGTTGAACTTGATGGACTTTGGCTTTTTTTCAGCCCGATTTAACTACGTAACCCATCCCCTAACGCGTGATATTTACTTACGCATAAGCAGAAATACACAAACCCTATAGTGTCAATAGTTTCTGCTAAAATTAGAAATTCTCACATTATATCTGATGAAAGGTCAGCAATTGTTACTTAGTCCCGTGGGGCCTACATATACAGTAAGTAGCCCATGAAAAAACATAATTTCCAAAATGTATTTCCCATTTAACTTTGTGCTTCTGAGCATCCTTATAATATAAATACAGTCATTTGAAAAAGTTTGTGAACCCCTCTCAGCCTGCATAATAATTTACTCAACAACAAAAAATAACAGTGGTATGTCTTTCATTTCCCAAGATCATCTGAGTACTGGGGTGTTTTCTGAATAAAGATTTTTAGTGAAGCAGTATTCTGTTGTATGAGATTACATCAAATATAAAAAACTGGCTGTGCAAAAATTTGGGTACCCTTGTAATTTTGCTAATTTGAATGCATGTAACTGCTCAATACTCATTACTGGCAAAACCAAATTCCAAGAAAAACTCCTGCTATCTACTGTCAAATTTGGTAGAGGTTCCATCATACTGTGGGGCTGTGTGGCTAGTTTAGGGATTGGGGCCCTTTTTAAAGTCGAGGGTCAGATGAATTCAAGCCAATATCAATAAATTCTTCAGGATAATGTTAAAGCATCAGTTACAAAGTTGAAGTTATGCAGGGGTTGGATAAAACTATGACCCTAAATACACTTCAAAATCTACAAAGGCATTTATGCAGAGGGAGAAGTACAATATTCTGGAATGGCCATCACAGTCCCCCGACTTGAATAACATCGAAAATCTATTTTTTGTGTACTTCGACTAGGGAATAGTCCAACTTCGATTCGAATTTGAAAAAAACTTCGAAATTCGAATATCAAAATTTATTATGTACTGTCTCTTTAAAACTTCAGCTTCGACCATTCACCATCTAAAACCTGCCGAAGTGCTGTTTTAGCCTATGGGGGACCTCCTAGAACCTAAATGGAGTCAATTGGTGGACTTTGAGAAATCAAAGTTTTTTGAGGGAAAAGAATTTAATTCGATCTAATGCTCTATTCCTTCAATCGTACAATTAGAATTTGGCTGAATACGGACCTCTTCGACCCAAAAAAAAACTTTGGTTGTTCTTTTTGAAATCGAATTTCGAAGTTTTTTCAATTCGAAACTCCACCCTTGATAAATATGCCCCTCAATGTGGTCCTTGATGCTTAGGGACACACTTGAATGTATGCTCCAAGTGAAGGTTCACCCTTCTACATCTACTTACTGCAATACCTGTTTTCCTGATTATTAACAAACAGACTGAAGATGCAATTTATGACTTTTAATTGTGATATAGTTTCTCTATTATTTGTCTCTGGGCCAGCAGCAATGTAATAATTTTCTTGTTTTTTGCTCTACTGATTTTTTTAATGCTGTATAACAAATAGACCAAGTAAAGCAGTTCTAGCCATCATTAGTTTCATTTATTAAAAACCTTGGCAATTTGTTTCTCTTTGGTGCTTCTCATTCATTTTTAGGGAGTTATTTATCAAAGTCCGAATCTATCTCAATATTTTCTGCTACAAACTCTGATCAAATCCGCTCTGGTTTTTTTACACTTATTTATTATTACATTTTCCCGAAAATTTGATTTGCGGGAAAAAATCTGATTTTCACAATTTTTTTCGATTTTTGAGAAAATGGTGCACGAAGCCCAGCACACCTCAAAAAATCATTGGGACCTCTCCCATTGACTTATGCAACCTCAACAGGTTTGAGATGCCGGATTTTCTGATTCTGACTTTTCCATCCTCTGGGTTTAATAAATTCCGAAAAATTTGTGATTTTTTATGTCAGATTTTATAAAAAAAAATTTTTCGTGATTTTTGCATTCAGAGTTTCGTAAATAACCCCCTTAGTCTTAAAGGGGAAGGAAACCTAGTCGGCGCAAACAACCCCCCCCACTCGTTTGTTGCCCACCCTCCCTCCTCCCCCTTGGCCTACCCGTCCCGCTGGGCAAATGCCCCTAACTTGTTACTTACCCTTCTGCGCAGGTCCAGTCCAGGGAGTTCACAGGTGACATCTTCTTCCACACGATCTTCTTCCTGCTTTGAACGGCGCATGCGCAGTAGGATCATTTCGCCGGTACGATCTACTGCGCATGCGTGTGACTTTTGGCGCATGCGCAGTAGATCCGTACCGGCGAAATTATCCTACTGCGCATGCGCCAAAACGCCATTCACAGCAGGAAGAAGATCACATGGAAGAAAATGTTGTCTGTGAACTCCCTGGACTGGACCTGCGCAGAAGGGTAAGTAACAAGTTAGGGGCATTTGCCCAGCGGGACGGGTAGGCCAGGGGGGAGGAGGGAGGGTGGGAAACAAACGGGAGGGGGGGTGGGGGGTTTGCGCCGACTAGGTTTCCTTCCCCTTTAACAAACATTATTTTATTTTTGTCAAACTATCAATAAAGGTATTTTGCTTAATTATGTATTTATTGTGTAGTAGCTTGGAATACAGCACTCATAATTGCCTTTTTTTTTTTTAGCAAGGTCTCTTTATCTGCATTTTTATGATTTGGACTGTATCAAGAAAAATATTGTACTTACTAAAACTGGTCAAAATATTTGCACTTTTAGTAGATTCTTCCAACTTTGCGCATTTATAAAACATAGACAGAAATGGTCTATTTCTATTCTATTTGCACATAAAGTGGGATTTTCATTATTATGCTTATCAGGACTTTGATATGTCTATGACCTTTTAAAGCTTTATAAACAGCCAGTTCTAACATCTATGGAAACCAGTAAACTGTGTTGCAGTAAAACAACCTTAGTATTTTGCTGCATCCTAACAGGCTAATCCCAAAACCAATTAGATTATTACTAGTGACCAAGTTTGCTCTAACCGAATGGAGGATAGAATTATTTGTATACCAGACAGAGAAAAAGACACCCCTTATTTTAGTGTAAATATTCAATTATATGTTTGTAATGGAACAGCCTAATAGATAACTATAACTTTGAATAGGAAATGTTACAACTGGCAACATACCATTATTCTGGAATGGAAGTGGCAACATACCATTATTATGTAAAATCTGCCATCTACTGGTGATCAGAAATCATTGTGTGAATCTTAAAAAAATGTGTTTACTGTTTTGTATGGATGTTATGAAAGAAAATATATTGTTTGGACAGTACTATACAATATATGCAGCCTGTAAAGTCAGAAATGGCACACAGGACCCATGATGAAGGTGTGTCCTTCTATTAAATCAACCGAAGGGACTGCTCCAAACTCACACTCCTGTAGGGCTGCTCTCGTGTTTCATGCCAGGTGCTCTGTCCGCAGCGTCCCCACTGCCGCTATGTAGCCAAAACCAAAAGAAAAGGCGGCACTCCGGTAAAAAAGCAAGTTTATTGCAGTATGCTTCCCTTCTGTTACACCTGGATATTGCTAATGTACATCTGGAGCACACCAACCACATTGCAAGTGGAATTTATGACACACATAGGGGGAAAATTCGCCAGCGACGGCTTTGCACCCATGACTACACTTCACCAGATGAAAATTCACTCAGACAACGCTAATTTACTAAAATGCAAAGTTGCGTCCAGGGAGCCGTACAACGTTGAATTTTCGCTAGCGTTATGTCAGCAATCAAAGAGAAGATGCGCTAGCGTTAAATTATGCCTATCTCAACTTTGATAGAGGTCTTCGCTCAGGCTAATTTGCATATGGCGGGAAATTATAAAGTTGAATGGACGTATATGTTGCAGCAAATACATTACATTACACAAGTCCAGGGAACCTTAATAAATAAAATAGAGTTGTTATAATGCCCTACACATAAGCTCACTGTATAGTTTATGTTCCATATGTTAGAAAATGTATGGGGGAACCCGGTTACCCAAAAAACATTTTTAAGGACTTTTGCAGGCTAACAGAGTTTTTTGGGACTTAGAAAATGTTTTCACTTAAAATTGAGGAAGTCCTATGCACTCCATTGGACTTTGCCTGGTCTGAGCTGGCGAAGGCAAGTCTGGTGAAAGGTAACGTTTAGTAAAATCCGCATCTATAATTCACACAGAATAGAGTCCAGTCCAGCCTTGCCAAGTTACACCTTTTTAGGATGTGAGAATTGGGGAGAATAGAACGTGTGAGGTAGAGAGAGAGAATGGCACACAGGAGTGTAGATAAAGGAGAAAATGTCAGATAGGAAGAGAGAATGACTCATGGAAAGAAGGAGAAGGGCAATAGAAAGTTGTGGGAAAAATAAGGCAGGGAGATGCTGTTAGAAAAAGATCAGGGAATGAGAAAGAATATAAGAACATTTTAAAAAGGCACAAATGATTTGGTGACTATAATATGGAAGAAATAGAAATAGAGACTCTTCCTAGCGATAAGAAGTCATAACTTTAAAAAGTTATTTTTTTTAATATAATATTTTCATCCCAGTCGTGGTTTCGTTTCCATGATTTATGTTTTGAAAAACAAAACAAAAATCTCTTCACCTAAAACCTTGTGACTTTTAAAATAGTGAATAAAACGAGTTGACAGAAAATACACGGTCACAGAAAACCCTGCAATTGCCACAATGACTGCCATTGAGAAAAACACTGCAGCAAGACTGCTGCTTTCAAATATTAATCAGTTAATACGTCAGTTCTGTCACATTGCACTTATTCTACCTGTGCTTTATATGGGCAGTTATATTGCCCCCCAGGTACCCTTTCCAACAGAATTTTATTTTTATGAGAAAAGTTCCATAACTCCCATAACAGAGGCACAAAATGCAGAGACAACACTGTACATTATGGCCTTTACTGTACTGCTTATTTTAGCATCAATTTTTCTTTTTGTTTAAAGCAATGCTTGTTCATTTTTATAAATTACCAACGTTGGGTGTTAGAGCTCAGAGCTGACACTGAACAGAATGGTGCTCAACTGTTTAAATCAGTTGATATATTCTTATAATACACAAAGCCATGAATATCTTGTAAATTATATCCTTATACACGGTGAGTAGTGATGTCATGAGTTATAAACAGTGAATAGTGATGTCATTTTTGTCACATGACTCACTAAAACTTGTGTATTACAATAAATAAAGTACCCCATGTTGCAAAATATGAGAATATTAGAAGTAAACGTGGAGTTCCATGACCTGTATAAAAACCACTCGGCCTTCGGCCTCTTGTTTTTATATGGTCATGAAACTCCTCAGTAACTTATAATATCCTTATAATTTACAAAAGGGGGTACTTGGTTCACTATATAACCTGATGTATTCATCTCCTATGATTCATGTGATTACTGACTTTTCCTGTAGGATTCCCCAGTATGAATTTGAATAATTCTCTCCTACAGGGGAAGGCCTATTTAGCAAAGTTTGAATTTTTGTTTTTTCTTCTTCAAATAAATTAGAAATTTTTAAAAATTTAATTGTTTGCGGAATATAAAAAAATTATTAAATAAAATTGTGAAAAATAACTTAAATACCTGGAATTTGTACTCAAATCAATGGGTTGAATAATTCGGAAAAATGCTTTCAATTGCCATAGACAGCTCCCATTGACGACTTTTCAATCTGGTGAACGACCGTTACTCTGCAAGTTCACTAAAATGCGTATTTTACTGAACGTTTCACCAGAGTTGCCTTCACCACCTCAGAACAGGCGAAGTGCTATAAAGCAGTCAGATCTTCTTCAATCTTCTGTCACCTACATCATATCCTGTGAGCCAAAAATGTGTCAAAGTTCAAAAAATGCTGGTGTCTTTTCCTTTTTTCAGCATGATTACCTGCAAAAGTCCTAACAGACTTTTTTGGAGAAGCCTTGGGAAGCTACTCCCTGCTACAGATCCTTGGTGGAGCACAAAGCTGCTCTTTCTCTCTCTCCCTTACTCTACTAGAGAGACTATAACCTAAACTCATTCACGAGATTCCCTGGTCCCCAACTATAGACAGACACTAGAGGTGTTGGTACCTCTAGAGCAAAAGGGCTTTACTGGGCCTTGGTGTACCTAGACTCAATGGGAACATCCAGATGGTTACGACACCAGAAGCCAAAGAGGAGGATCCACCCCTTTCCATACACTATATTAAAGTGTGGCAGGAAGTGGTCATTACACCTCTTGGCCAATAACTGAGAAATATAGATTAACACTAGATACTTGAACTTTTGCCCAGCAACTAGGGAAAATGAGGAAGAGTAGGTATTTAAAGCCATAGGGGCGTATTAACCCTATGGGTCCCTATACAGCAACTAAAACTTATTTATGACTTGGACTGGCAAAGATCAGCAATAATATAACTAGGGGTTAATATTACTACCAACCCACATATATCAGCAAAATTATGCTTCAAGGGTACAGACTCTGCAAAAAGTCTTAACATTTTGGCAATACACGTTCCTTTCGTGGCTGGGGAGAATATATGCCATTTAAATGTTAATACACTTTGAAATACAATACGGATTTAAAGTCTTACCTATGCCCTTGCACTAATCAGATTTCTTACGAATTTCAAAGTCATAAGGACATGAAAATGAGTCAGAATACCAAGTCCATACTTTCCAACTGTCCGGTTTTCTGCGGGATTGTCAGCTCGACCTGCAGACCCAGGTTTCTTATTGAAATGTCCCAAGTTTCTCTTTGATCTCCTGCACTGGTGCCAAAAAAAGATATAAAGTTTCTAAAACTTAATTAAAATAAGAAGCTTTTTGGCAGAGTGTTCAGATCACTAAACACCTGTTCTTAGTTACATTTGTCACAATTTAAGATTTATAATATCAACTGTAACTAAGATAAACAAGTCTCTTGGAAGAACGAAGACTCACTGCTTAAAGGGCAATTTCACCTTCATTAGCAAAACTGTTATAACACATAAAACACGGCCCTAAAACTTCCAGAAATGTGTTCACACTTTCTAAACCTGACAAATTTTGTAAAATGAACATGGTAATTAGAAGGTGTGTGTATACAGTGGGTGTGGTCACAATTTTTACCACGCTAAATGCCGCACAACTTTTGTCCCACTTTTTTTTAAATTATGCAAGTTACATAATGTATTCTAGTAGAAGAGCAGGCCTAGCATGTACTACATTGCTACAGTATTAGATCAAATAGCCGACTTGCATAAACCAACTGGCACAAAAAGCTGCATAGACATAAAACACATGTGTATAAAGAGTCATTTTTCCTCCTCCTCTCTTACTATGAATTTGTGGTCACAACAGATTTGTAATTTCCTGGAACAGTTCCCCATCACCACTAAAGCATCACTGATAATATGGAACGATAAAAGCAGAAACAAAATGCTAACTCAAACATTTCACAACTCAACTTTCTCAACTTCAGAAACTAGAAGCACACCTTAAAGGGATACTGTCATGGAAAAACATGTTTTTTCCAAAACACATCAGTTAATAGAGCTGCTCCAGCAGAATTCTGCACTGAAATCCGTTTCTCAAAAGAGGAAACAGATTTTTTTATATTCAATTTTGAAATCATCTGACTTGGGGCTAGACATTTTGTCAGTTTCCCAGCTGCCCCAGTCATGTGACTTGTGCCTGCACTTTAGGATGGAATTACTTTCTGGCAAACTGTTATTTCTCCTACTTAATGTAACTGAATCAGTCTCAGTGGGACTTGGCTTTTACTATGAAGTGCTGTTATTATATCTTCCAGGGAGCTGTTATCTTGTGTTAGGGAGTTGCTATCTCGTTACCTTACCATTGTTCTGTTGTTAGGCTGCTGGGGGGGGGGGTGGAGGGGGTGATATCACTCCAACTTGCAGTACAGCAGTAAAGAGTGATTTAAGTTTATCAGAGCACAAGTCACATGACTGGAGGCAGCTGGGAAATATATGTCTAGCCCATGGCAGATTTCAAAATTGATTATATCAAAATCTGTTTGCTCTTTTGAAAAAATGGATTTCAGTGCAGAATTCTGCTGGAGCAGCACTATTAACTGATGCATTTTGAAAAAAACATGTTTTCCCATGACAGTATCCCTTTAATCATTATTAATACCTTTATAAATACTAGCATACTTTTGTTGTACATGTATGAGACCTGTTATCCAGAATGCTCGGGACATGGGGTTTTCCAGATAACGGAAGGAATTCATACTTTAAATCTACTAAAGATTATGTAAACATTAAAAGGATACTGTCATGGGAAAAAAAAATTTCTTCAAAATGAATCAGTTAATAGTGCTGCTCCAGCAGAATTCTGCACTGAAATCCATTTCTCAAAAGAGCAAACAGATTTTTTTATAGTCAATTTTGAAATCTGACATGGGGCTAGACATATTGTCAATTTCCCAGCTGCCCCAAGTCATGTGACTTGTGCTCTGATAAACTTCAATCACTCTTTACTGCTGTACTGCAAGTTAGAGTGATATCACCCCCCTCCCTTTTCCCCCCAGCAGCCAAACAAAAGAACAATGGGAAGGTAACCAGATAGCAGCTCCCTAACACAAGATAACAGCTGCCTGGTAGATCTAAGAACAACACTCAATAGTAAAAACCCATGTCCCACTGAGACACATTCAGTTACATTGAGAAGGAAAAACAGCAGCCTGCCAGAAAGCATTTTTCTTGCAGGCACAAGTCACATGACCAGGGGCAGCTGGGAAATTGACATAATGTCTAGTCCCATGTCAGATTTCAAAATTGAATATAAAAAAATCTGTTTGCTCTTTTGAGAAATCGATTTCAGTGTCAGGATCACAGCAGGAATCAAAACCAGGAATCTGACAATAATACACCCAGGTACTCACAGGATTGAAGACCTATAATTGGGCAGGGTTTCAGTGTCCAGGGTGCCCTTTTATTACAAAATCCCGGCACCAGTGATGACGTCATCATGCAGTGATGCTGCACCCATGTGTTCAGCATGGGCGCTACCATCTTGGATTTTCATCTGCTTCCAGCAGTCCTGACAGTTTTATATCCAATAAGGATTAATTAAATGTTAGTTTGGAGTACAATGCAGTATTTAGTTATGATAGAGAAAAAGGAAATCATTTTTCAAAATCTTGATTTGGATAAAATAGAGTCTATGGGAGACAGCCATTCCGTAATTCAGAGCTTTCTGGATAATGGGTTTCGGAATAACAAATCCCATACCTGTACAGCTTTATTGATTTGTTAGCTGCAATGCTTGGGACCTGGAGATTTCCAGATAAGGGATCCATAATTTGGATCCCCTTACCTTAAAAAGGTGGTTCATCTTTGAGTTAATTTTTAGTATGTTAAAAGGCTAATTTGCAACTTTTCATTTTTCTTTTTTATGGTCTTTAAATGTTTTTCCTTTTCACTTAAATTATTTGACTCTTTTCAGTTTTCAAATGGGGGTCATTGACCCCATCTAAAATGTATTGTTACTGCAATTTGTATTACTCATCTTTCTATTTAGGCCTTCTCCTATTGATATTCCAGTCTCTTTTTTCATATCAGTGCATGGTTGGTAGGGTAATTTGGCCTTTAGCAACCACATTGCTGAAGGTGCTCAATAAAAAGCTAAAAAAAACCCTCTAAAACCAAAACTATTAAAAAATAAAAATCAATTGCAAATTGTTTATGGATATCACTTGCTGCATCATACTAAAAGTTAATTGAAAGGTTAAGATTAGTGATGGGCGAATCTGACCCATTTCGGCAAAAATTAGTGAAATATCGAAAAATTTGCCAAATGCATTGAAGTCTATGGGCGACACTTTTTTTTTGGATGCGCGACATTTTTTTTCACCCATTGATGTCTATGGGCTTCTTTTTCGTGGGGAAATATTGTGAAAAATTTTGCTCATCACTAGTGAAGATGGATTCAACTAAGATACAGCAACTAAAATAAATTCTGAACACATTCATTATTAGCTATTGTGGCACCATCTAGCTTGGATTTCAATTACATTAACAATTAAATTAATGAACAAATTTGAGTTATACAGTGGTTCTATTACAAACACTTACCAAACCATAGTTATAAAATTTGAATTGAATAAATCAAGAGAAACTTAAACCTTTTTATTAATTTCTGTGTTTTGTACTATCTGCAATAATTAGCATTTTTATTCAGACAGGAAGAAGTAAGGCTGTTTTGGCATTAAATGGCTTCCTGAAAATGAATTACTGTGAAATCTTACATTATCTAGAGCAGGAAAAAGTTGTGGCAGTACAACGCACATGTGTCAGCCAGTACTCGGAGACTGCAGTGTTTAGTCATGGGAAGAATGAGCTAAATAAAGATGATTTGCCACAATGAATAGAAATAATAATGTTTAAATGAGACTGCAGTGTTTAGTCATAGGAAGCAGTGAGCTAAATAAAGATGATTTGCCAGGACGAATAGAAATAATGATGTTTAAATATTATATTATCTAGTAAGCCAGGCCTTACATCCTATCTTCTCTAGGTTGCCATGGGTTAAAAGTCTAAACACCTTGAGCACAGGACTGGATTTATATACTTACCCCTAGGATGGCTCAGTTCACATGACCAGATTTGTGGCGAGGCCACAAAGGCCCGGGCCTTGGGTGACAAAATTTTAGGGGTGCCCAACCGCATCCTAAGGAACACTGGGGACTCAAAGCTCCCCAGTGCTCCTCTGCTCGAAAGGGCGCACACGGGGGAGTTCAAACCCCTAGTGGCTGGTGCTAGTACCATGCAGACACCAGGGGTGCGTGCAAATCAACTGTCATTGGGACATGCGGCCTCAGGGCTCCGTATCTTCAAATCCGGTCATGTGTGTTCCTTGCCCCTCCCTGGCCATATTCCCCTCAATATTGCAGAAAAGTAAGGATAATATGTAGTTAAATACTAATCACTACTTACTTTTCTCTTTACTTTGCTAGCACAGTTAATCTGTCAGTCAGTATCCAAAAGTGTCCACCAGGTGTCACCAAGACCCTTTCCGGTACACAGTTCAGCATCATTTTTAAATTATATTACTTGCTTCTGTTTAAAAATGTTTCTATCTTCTAATGCCTGTTTCTGCATGTCTGGTTTAAATACTTTAAAGAATAAAGGAGCTGAACAAAACAAGTTTTAAACCACATACATGTGTGTAATAAAAGGGACTCATTTTGCCCAGGTGCAGTAGCCCATAGCATCCAATGAAATTAGCGATGACCGAAATTGTCCTGTTTCGATTGCCAAAAAAATTTCAAATTACAGAAAAATTCATGAAATGGTAAGGGGGTTATTTATTAAACTCCGAATGGTGAAAACTCGAAAAATTTGAGGTTCTTTTTATTATAAAATCCAAATTTTTAGTGGAAAAAAACAAAAATTTTTCAAGATTTTATTATACCTGAGGCTGCAAAAAGAATTATTAAGAAAAATTCAGATTTTAGTAAATAAACTTCTAAATGTTTTGACATCGACAGGCAAATGTTGGCAAATGTACCCACCCAGGCTATGATGTTAATTCCAGGGTTCCTTCAGCATGTTTTATAAAAATAAAAAAAAAACAGTACCAAGTGAAATGCAATACAAATGATGTTAATGCTTTGCGCTGGAAGTAACACAATTCTAAATCAAATTCTGTGGAAATTGGACTCATTTTTACTGGAAAGTGATTTGGCAAAACAAAAATAGTGGTACAATGTGTGTAAGAGAGTGAATTGTGTTGTGAGAGGGTGAAATGGTTAAATGTTGTTTGTGAATTATGTGATGTAAATGAGAATTTGTATGAAACACTGTGTAAATGGGTATCTCAAAAATCCACTAGGTGGCAGTAGAGTGTTATTTAGGTGAGTGGCCAGCAGGTGGAGCTCAAGGATAAGAAAAGTGTAATTTATTCCCCATTAGCAGATGAGAGACACATGAACAGAATGAGGACCAGCACATGCAGAGGAAGTGATACAGCAGTGACTGGGAAGCTGGGCAGTTATAAAAGAAGGCCAAACCCTAGAGTTAGAGTCTGAATGGGAGGATGCTGCCAGAGGAGGAGCAGTCCTGAAGAAGAGCCACAGCAGAAAGGAAAGTAAGATAGAATTTAGCATAGTAGTTCATAGTTAGCAGGCACTAGGTGTCTGAGATAGGGAAGTTAGTATGGGTAGTCTTTTTCCCCGACAAGGAGCGTAGTCGGATTAGGATCCGGGGAATAATTCCCAAGATAGGGTAATAGTGGTGAGGTTGTTAGGCAAGAGAGGGTGGAAGTAGAAGACTTCAAGTCCAGGTAGCTGGTACCCGCCAGAGTGGTCAAGGGGCACTGGTCGAGTGCTGGATGATCGAAGCGGGGGACTGGTGGAATGGTGAAGGGGTGTAGTGGTGCACCGGATCACCGAGCCAGACCAAGGAGGACCAGCAGATTGTGAGTAAAGAGTAACCCTATTGTAAACGCTGGGTAGTAACGCACAGACTACTAAGTCGGAAAGCAATCGAAAGTTTAAAGTGGAAACGGCAATTGAAAAGTCTGTTGGAATTTGTATATGACTGCCAGTGACGTATCAGAAAAATAAACAAAGTTAATTTTTTAAGAATTGGTGTTTCCGACTTCTTATGTTTGGGGACTGTGTCAAGAAATTCCCCTTAGGGCTAGTCCACACGGGGAGATAGCGACGTGTTTGCGGTCACGGCGACAAAGCGCCGCGACAGTCGCCGCGACCGGAGCAGGCGACAGTTTTGTATGGGCGCCTATGTAAAAACGCCTGTGCTAACCACACGAGGCGATGCGCTTTTCAACAGTCGCCTGAAAAAGCCTGGCGAGGCATTTTCAGGCGACTGTTGAAAAGCGCATTGCCTCGTGTGGTTAGCACAGGCGTTTTTACATAGGCGCCCATACAAAACTGTCTCCTGCGCCGGTCGCGGCGACTGTCGCGGCGCTTTGCCGCCGCGACCGCAAACGCGTCACTATCTCCCCGTGTGGAATAGCCCTTACATGTGTGCAAGGTTCCATGGACACAACTGAGCATGTGTCTGCAATTACACTGGAATCATGGGAAATCAACCCTGCATTGTTGATAAAAAACAAGGATGCATTCGCTTACTGAGCTGTAGTGAGCAATTGCCATGTTTTTTTCTCACAATCGCCATTGCGGAATTTGCATCAAGTACAGTATTTTACCTTTTGTCACTAGTAAAGCAATATTTTGGTTAGAACATTGTTACTTTTAGTCAAAACTTTTTGGCTCTCCTGTTGCTGTGGTATGTGAACTCTGCAAAAACAGACCATTTCCATCAATAAGGAACGTGTTAATACATTAGATATCACAAGCAGTGCGCAAAGGATACCCGCTCGCTCATTCAAGTAATGCAACACTTCCCGTTTCTCTGTAAAGCTGTGGAATTGATTAGCATTGTTTCTGGAACCCGATCTACACAGATACAGTATCTTCCTCTCCATGCAAGACAAAGTTTAAGTTACTCGAAAGCGACTTTTAATTGAAGTGCCATTGCCAAAGAATATAGACGGAGATTGGAGAGCTGTAATGATAGGTCTGTTTGGCATCTACTCTTTTTTTCTTCACATATAATGTAACATACATGGTACCAAGTTACCTGATTGTCAAATCTAACGGGAAGGCAATATAATCAAAAGGGATGAATGCTAAAGTACCAACCTCTGACATGTTAAACACTTCACTGTAACCAAGTGTCAAAAGGTCTACAAATAAAGGGAATATAAACCTTTAATAACCTTTTGTTTCTCTGGGAGCTGTGGTGATCCTTCAATGTAAACCTTGGCAATTAAAGAAACTAGCTCTGACCATTTCAAAAAGAACACATTTAATTGTGTTGTATTCTGAAATATATCAATTTCTACATTTCATAACCTTAGCCTAAATAAAACATGAATGTAGGACTGGGACGACCAGGGTTGGGGATGGGCTGATCCACTGGAGTTGGGGCTGGGTAAGTGGGGGATGAAATAAAAACTTATCTGAGCTGCTGTGGTTCGCCCATAGGCATGGGGTCTAGTAATGGGCGAATTTATTCGACAGGCGCAAATTCGCTGCGAATTCCCGCGGTTTGCCGCCGGCGAATAAATTCGTGAAACCACTGCGAAAATTCGCCAGCATCAAAAAAAAACAATGGACGCCGGCACAATGTCGCCAAAAATGGACGCTGGCGTCCAAAAAAATGGATGCCGGCGACAAAAACGAGACGCCGTTTCACGATTTTTTTGCAGTTTCACAAATTTTGCTGGAAATTCGCACGTTTTTTTGGTGAAGCGAAAAGCCCCAAATTTGCCCATTACTAATAGGGTCTTAGTGGGTCCAATCGACCTAAGGCCAGCCCTGGATAGAAAGAGAAATTTGTGAAAGGTGGAGAGCTTTAAGATTTTTGTTAGATAATGTCCAAATGACGTTAAAGGTTCTGGTAGCACATTTATCAGTTTTTTTAAGCTACTAAAGACTACTGGGAACATGAGGGAGCACTCTTTCTGTGAATCAACTGGGTGCAACTGAAAAATGGTCTTTGTCTTCGTTCCAGCCCATAATGAAGAGTATATGATTGAACCAAGCAAAATTAATCTGATGCTTTACTTTTAAGCTGGCCACAGACGCAAAGATCCGATCGTACGAATCAATGTACGATTGGACTTTCCCATCTCCCGACCTGCCACTAACCATTCTGATCAAAGTCTTACCATTCCGACCAAATAAAGTAGGTAAATAACAGATCAGCTGTTGTTCTTCCCCTGACAGCAATTGTACGATAGACGAAGCTAGTGACAGTCTTTCACTGAAAATAGTACAATCAGCAATACATGCAGAGAAATTACCCAACCAGAACCATGAACAATTGCTTGTGATTACAGAGCTCCTTAAGGTTTTTACCCCAGGGAACAAATTAAATAATTCCTCGAAGTTGAAAGGAATAATGTGGTGATATTAAAAAAAAATGTTTTTAGGTAGCGTCCAGCTAAGATCTAAGATTTTTTTTAGGGGGGGCGGGGTTCAGAACAATGCTGACAGTAATAACATTGTCCTACAACTGTTTCTAGAAGCTGGATTCCAGCTGGCAGGAGTAAGAGTTTCCTGTAGTAGTTCTGAAGGACCTGTTCAACCTGGAAGGCAGAATGGGCAGTTTTCCTCATTTCCCCACTCAGTTAAATACAAGATGGTTTCTCTACTAGCACGTGCAATTAGGCCAAAGCAACATAGAAACATGGAACTCAGTTCAGGTAGCAGAACGGAGAAAAGGATTTTACACAAATAAGCATACTTTCATGTTTTTTTAATGCAAACATCTACACTAACACACTAACATTCTGCCAATGCACAATGATGTTGAGGAGGAATGAAGTGGATCACTGTTTTTACCCCCCACCATCATAGATACATCAGCGGAGAAAATGCCTTGTGTGATATGGTTCTAAAAGCTGGTACCTTACCTCACACTGCTCACCTTGCCCCATGGCAGGAGTACTGCTTATATCCCTTGTGTTACTTCTGTATATGGCTTTATTCCCTTCATTCCGTCATAATTCATCTTCAATCGGCCATTCAAAAATGCTTTTTTCTTCTGCAATTCAGTTAGTAAGGAAATTAAAAAATGTATATATATATATATATATATATATATATATATATATATATATATATATATATATATATATATATAGGATTAATGAGAAGACCCATTTTGTGAAAAATTCAAATTTCTTTTATTGTGTACATAAATCCGACGTTTCGGCCTTTTTCAATGGAGTGCGGGTTTTCTCAATAATCCTATATACAATACTTTGGACCCTGCACCAAAAATTCAGCTGAAAGTTTCCTGATTTGAGTGCAGTTGCTACAAATTGACTATATATAAAATAAAATTTTTATAAATACAGAAAACCTTGACCTTAAAAGAATTTAGAAAGGGAGAATATACAAAGTACATAAGTAAAATTAGGTTCACACACATAAATATATAATACACTACATGACTCCAGTTGGCTGTAACAGTTCAAGACATGTACAGTTTTGTTCTTCACTTTCAATGCTTTAAAAATAATACAGAGTGAGCCTTTGATATTTTCCATGTAGTCAGGAGAGAATTTGGGCATTGTCTAACAATTACTGGCTTATGCAGACTTCAATTTGCTCACACACAGGCACTGTCAAGCACTCAATTACAGAAAAATATAAAACAATGCTATTATTAGGAACTATTACTTGAGAGGGGTAGGTACAAAGTCTTTCTATTCATGCAATCAATCAACACAGACAGATTCATCCATATTTCATATAGAAGACTTTGCTGTGCCAATCTAAAAACGTCTCTTTGTCTTATGGGTTTCTGTAAGATAAAACAAGTAGTGAAAGATGCAGCATTGTCAGATTCGGGGAAATAAATGTTCTGGGCTAATTTGAGAAGTTAGGGTTTCATTACCTTGTAACTGTAAGCACAGAAGCCACCTTACTTTATTTCTTATATCAACAATAAAAGAAGACAAAGCTGTTTTCTATAAATGACAAAGGGATATAATTAACTTTTGCAGAGAAAGTCTAAATTGAATGGGGTTCACCAAAATAGTATTTAAGACAAGTGAATGGAAATATAAGTGGTCACCTTAAGGGTTATTTACAACCCTAGGTTAATGCATATGTTGTGCGTATTGACAGTGTGTGTTTCTGGTGCTATATATTTGTGTACTGTTGATTTTCCTTTAGGAATGGCAAGTGTAAGCCTGAAATGTTGCTGTGCTGAGAAAAAGCCCTTGGAATAAAGGCTTTTTTAAGAAAAATTACCTTTTTTGGTGCTGTCTAAATTTTCCTGCCAATGACTAAGGGCAAAGCTGTAATGGAAATGGAAGTTACTACTCACAGTCAAGATAGCGACGGCGTCCAAGATGGCGACTCCTTGCCCTTCCATGTGGCTCCTGCTGGTCGCAGCACTATGACGCCAGCGTCTTCGCGCCTGCCGATTGGTCGCCGGCGACGGAATGGTCGCCAGTGTCAGAACGTGCGCTGGTGTATAGACGCCAGCGTCAGGACGCCAGCGTCAGCGTCATGACGCCATTGCACCCAAACTTTGGGGCCAATCCTGGCCTATATAAAGCCTTTTGGACACTGCAGACATTGCCCAAGTATAAGTATAATGTGTATTCCTGGGTGTGTTATTATTGATTGATTCCTGTGTACCAACCTTGCCTGTTATTTTGGATTGACCCTTCGCTGCCTGGATTGAACTTTTGGCTGGACTTTGAATACTCTCTTGCCTCATCCTTCTGATACCACGAACTTTGGTCACTACCTGCCTCCTCCTTGGTCCGCACTCCAACTGTGCCTACATTATACTTGGGCCATGGACCCTTCTGAGGAGGCCTCAGCCCAGCCTGACTTCGGAAGAGCTTTCCGTGGAATAGCCTCACGCATGAAGGCCTATGAAGCTCGGCAGACTCACTTTGGCCAAGCTCTTGAAGCTATATTGGATAAATTGTCTGCCCTCACACCTACAGTCCAGGTTCCTGCCTCTGCTTCGGCCACTATTCCTGTGGTACCGTTTCATGTTTCCGAGCCTCGTATTCCGGCACCTCCACTCTTCAGTGGTGATTCTGTGGCTTGTAGAGGGTTCATTAACCAATGTGAGATCCAGTTCACGCTGCTTCCCCATCAGTATGTCTCGGAACGAGCCAAGGTGGGGTACATCATTACTCGCCTGACTGGTAAAGCCTTGGAATGGGCATCACCTCTGTGGGAGAAAGAGAATCCCTTAATCGATGACTCCAAGGCCTTTATCCGAGATCTGCGCACTGTGTTTGATGCTCCCGGCTGGGCAGCGTCCGCCTCTTCACGCCTGTTCCAGATTCGTCAGGGAACGTGTTCAGTGCCTGAATACGCAATTGAATTCCGCACATTGGTTGCCGAGACTGGCTGGAACAATGACAGCTACCATGCCGCTTTCTACAACGGGCTCTCTATGTGCCTTAAGGATGATCTGGTCTCCCATGAGTTGCGTACACGCTGGGAGGATCTTATTGCCCTGGCAGTCAAGGTGGATACTCGACAAAGAGAGCACCAAGCTGTTAAAGAACGAGTAAGGAAGTTTCAACCCACCCTGGCTCCTCGCTTCCAGAGACCTTTTCTCCCCAGCACTGCTGCATCTTCTTCCTCGGCTCCTGTTTCTTCTCCCACTCCCACTGAAGAGCCTATGCAGATTGGTAGTGCTCGTCTTTCCGAACAGGAAAAATTGCGGAGAAGGGCGGCAGGACTTTGCTTATAAATCCCACTTTGCCCATGAGTGCCCTGTGAAGTCGGGAAACGCCATTGCCTAGGTAACTTTGGGGAAACTTACCTGGGCGGAATTGATCATCTTCCCCAATCCTCTGCTCATCGTTTTCGTCTTCCGGTACAGATCCAGCTTGCATCCAAGACCATTTCTACTCAAGCCTTCCTTGACTCCGGCGCAGCTGGAAACTTCTTGGACAAAGCATTTGCGGAATGCCATTCCATTCCTCTACAAACCTTGGCTGTACCACTCCGAGTCCTAGCCATTGATGACCGGCCACTTTCTTCTGCCTTCATCTTCAAGTCATCGCAAGAATTATCTTTCAAAGTGGGCACCTTGCATACTGAAAGACTATCTTTTCTGCTGATTGATTGCCCGTCAACTCCAGTAGCCCTAGGACTTCCTTGGTTGCGCACCCATAATCCTGTCGTTGACTGGTCCGCAACTCAAATTTGTCGATGGAGTTTATTTTGTCAACAGAACTGTCTTCCGGCTCGGCCCCTCGTCAAGATATCTTCCGTTGTTCCTAATCCCTCCATACCTCCTGCTTACCAAGACTTCTCTGATGTCTTCAACAAAAAATCTGCAGAAACTCTTCCTCCTCATCGGTCTTACGACTGCCCTGTCGAACTTCTTCCTGGCACTATGCCTCCTCGAGGACGTACTTATCCGCTCTCTCCATCTGAAACTGCAGCGATGAAAGAGTACATCCAGGAAAATCTCCTAAGAGGCTTCATTCGTCCTTCTTCTTCTCCTGCTGGTGCAGGGTTCTTCTTTGTTGAAAAGAAGGATGGCAGTGTACGTCCTTGCATCGACTACCGTGGCTTGAACAAAATCACTGTAAAAACCCGCTACCCTCTACCTCTCATATCCGAGTTATTTGATCAGCTCTAGGGTGCCAGCATTTTCACCAAGCTAGATCTTCGTGGGCCCTATAACCTCATCCGGATCAGAGAGGGTGATGAATGGAAGACCGCGTTTAATACTCGTGATGGGCACTACGAGTATCTCGTGATGCCTTTTGGACTTTGTAACGCTCCTGCGGTTTTTCAAGAGCTAGTTAACGACATCTTCCGGGACTTGTTAGGTCAAAGTGTAGTCATTTACTTGGACGATATTCTAATTTTTTCCTCAAATCTCATTGGACATCGGATCCAGGTGTGGGAGGTCTTATCTCGACTGAGGAAGAATAATCTTTTTGCCAAACTTGAAAAATGCTCCTTTGAAGTTTCTTCTATCCCCTTTCTGGGGTACATTATTTCCCAACAAGGCTTCAAGATGGACCCAGCAAAAGTTTTGGCGATCCAGGATTGGCCCCTCCCCACCAGCACCAAAGCTATCCAGAGGTTTATTGGTTTCGCCAATTATAACAGACAATTCATCAAAGGCTTCTCGTCCAAGATCTCTCCAATCCTGTCCCTCATCCGGAAAGGTGGGAAACCTCAATGTTGGCCCTCTGAAGCTTTAGAAGCATTCAAAACCCTCAAAGATTCCTTTTCTTCTGCTCCTATCCTCAGACACCCTGACCCTCTTCTACCAGTCTTCATTGAGGTTGATGCTTCTGATGTCGGGGCTGGAGCTGTATTATCCCAAAGGTCTTCGTATGATGGGAAATTGCATCCTTGTGCTTTCTTTTCTAAAAAGTTTTCTTCCCCTGAGCAGAACTATGACGTGGGAAATGTGAGCTGTTGGCTGTCAAATTAGCGCTAGAAGAGTGGAGACATCTGTTGGAAGGTTCCTCTGTACCTGTGTCTATCTTCACTGATCACAAAAACCTCGAATACATCCAGTCTCTCAAACGCCTTAATCCCAGGCAAGCTAGGTGGGCACTCTTCTTCTCAAGGTTCAACTTTGTTATCACGTTCCGTCCTGGTTCCAGAAACAAGGAGGCTGACGCTCTCTCCAGAAGCTTCATTCCTGAAGACATTTGTTCTGAGGATCCTGAACCCATTGTGTCTCCTACCAAAATCATTGCTGCTTTATTTCCCACCATGGCTTCCCAGTTGCTTTCTGCACAATCTTCTGCTCCTGACGATACTCCTTTGGGAGTCGCATTCGTCCCTCCAGAACTTCGCCACTCCATCCTGTCTCAGTCCCATAACTCCAAACAGGCCGGCCATTCTGGAATTAAGAAGACTACCAAACTTCTGTCTCGCCTGGTGTGGTGGCCTTCACTCCGGAAGGACGTTAAGAACTTTGTTTCTTCCTGTTCCACTTGTGCTACCTCTAAGTCTGGTCACTCCCCTCCTAAGGGACTACTCCTGCCTTTACCCATTCCTTCCCGACCTTGGACTCATTTGGCGATGGATTTCATTGTCGATTTACCTGTCTCCCTTGGGCATACGGTCATCTGGGTCGTGATCGACAGGTTCAGCAAGATGGCCCACTTCATCTGCGCAAGTTGCCTTCTGCTCAAGAACTTTCTAAATTGTTTATTCAGCATATCTTTCGCCTTCATGGATTCCTGGCTGAAGTTGTGTCCGACAGAGGTTCCCAATTCGTTTCCAAATTTTGGAGATCCTTATGTAAAGCACTTCACATTTCTCTCCAGTTTTCCTCTGCCTACCACCCTCAATCCAATGGAGCTGCAGAGAGAGTCAACCAAGCATTAGAGCAATTTCTTCGTTGCCATGTGTCTTTGTGTCAGGATGACTGGGCAGATCTACTCCCTTGGGCTGAATTTGCTCATAACAACGCTATGCACGCTTCCTCCAAGAGTTCCACATTCTTTTGTGTTTACGGTCAGAATCCTCTAGCATTCCCTCAAGATCTCCTTCTCACAAACGTTCCTGCAGCCAATGATCAAGCCGCTCACATGCTCGCTATCTGGCTCGCCACCAAAGCCAATCTGGAAAAGAGTTCTCTTTCTCAAAAGAAATTTGCTGATAAGAGAAGAATTTCTTCCCCTCAATATAATCTTGGTGATAAAGTCTGGTTATCTACACTAAACATTCGTCTCAAAGTACCTACTCCCAATCTCGGTCCCAAGTTCATCGGTCCTTTTCCAATTGTCGAGATTATTAATCCTGTGGCGGTTCGTCTTCAGCTCCCCCCAGAGATGCGGGTTCCTAATGTCTTCCATGTGTCTCTTCTCAAGCCTGCAATACCTTCTTCTTCTTCCTCTTCATCCTCTTCCACTCCTGTTCTTGTTGATGGACTCCCGGATTTCCAGGGGTGTGTTGCAGTACTTGATTGAGTGGAAGGGGTTCGGTCCCAAGGAGTGCTCCTGGGTGAAAGATTCTGACGTCCATGCTCCCCTTCTTATCCAAAGATTTCACAAACAGTTTCCATCCAGTCCCAGTCATGGCGGTCCTGAGACCCCCCCTAAGGAAGGGGGTACTGTAATGGAAATGGAAGTTACTACTCACAGTCAAGATGGCGACGGCGTCCAAGATGGCGACTCCTTGCACTTCCATGTGGCTCCTGCTGGTCGCAGCACTATGACGCCAGCGTCTTCCCGCCTGCTGATTGGTCGCCGGCGACGGAATGGTCGCCGGAGTCAGAAAGTGCACCGGCGTAAAGACGCCAGCATCAGGACGCCAGCATCAGTGTCATGACGCCATTGCGCCCAAACTTTGGCGCCAATCCTGGCCTATATAAAGCCTTTTGGACACTGCAGACATTGCCCAAGTATAGGTTTAAATTTGTGTATTCCTGGGTGTGTTATTATTGATTGATTCCTGTGTACCAACTTTGCCTGTTATTTCGGATTGACCGTAGCTGCCTGGATTGAACTTTTGCCTGGACTTTGACTACTCTCTTGCCTCACCCTTCTGATACCACGAACTTTGGTCACTACCTGCCTCCTCCTTGGTCTGCACTCCAACTGTGCCTTCGGGCCCTTACAAAAGCACATCAATGAGCACTTTTAAGCCACTGGTATATTAGGCAATGGGAGTTGGTTTTAGGCAATTTGGTGCCTGCTCTGGAGCTACTAAAAAGTTGTAGGTGTTAAAGCCCCTTGTAGTTTTAAACGTAAACATAAACTGAGGAAAACAGGGAAGGCCAACAAATTGCTATAGAAAAAAATACAAGTATCTTAGAAACCGCTAAAAATATATAATGAATGTAAATTCAAAAGTGCTCCAGGAAGCACCCTGAGTAAATGTATATAAATTAATGTTTTGGGTTTAGATTCACTTTAAGTGACCAGATCCACTTTAAGTGACTGCATTATAAAATGCATTACTGTCATAAAAGTACAAATGTACCAATGCTATGGATTCTATGGTTCTGGGCCCAATTATGATCCATGTATAGGTAGTAAAAAATAATATTCTACCATAAAATATTCCAGTAAAAAAAAACAAACCTGCCCATGTTTTTTCTAGCGTTGCAAGTCATTAATCATAACATGCATTTCTTGGCACTCAAAGCCAGAGGCTGCACAGGAGCAGATAACTTTTATGTTATCAAAGTATAAATAGAACTGCTTTTAATTGAAACTATAATTGCCTGGTGTTGAAATTAATTAGCTTTGAATGGTATTGTGGTCCTTCAGTTTCATGGATTCCCAATAGTTGGAATTGTATCACATATATGATGTATGGTTTAACGGCAACCCACTGATTCATACATTAATTATTAAATATAATACATATTTGCTACAGTATTAAAATAATATTAGGGAATAAGACTAGAACATTAGGGAAAGTAATGTCTCCAAGAATGTACTGCAATGGTAATTGCCAATTATTTTAGTACAGTAAAAACACAAATAATTTTACCCTATTATTCTAATAAACATGCCATTTTTAGACCTCCATGTTCTTGATACTTACTATTAGACAAATACTGTATATTACGAAGTGTAACCTCCTTAATACCTAGTTACATTACTTAGGGCTTTTTGAGTCAATGTTTATACTATACATAAAAGTATAAGTTTCACCTTAATATGGCTGCAACTCTCCGTCCCTGGGTGACTCTGCATGACTAAGTGGCAGGTCATTATAAAACATTTATTTTTCCTGCCTGCACAGTTGTCATCTTTGTTAATTGAGACTCCATGCTGTCCTTTATATAACCTAGATCTCTGCTGCAGTCATCATTTCTCACTTTGCTCTGAGATTTGAAACATGAAGCTAATTTATTTCTGTCTTTCTCCCCTTTACCGAGTTTTTTCCAAGGGCCTTTCCTGAAAATAAATGGTATTACAATATATAGTACTACTTTTGAATTGCAGCATTTAAATGCAAGTCCTGAGGGAAATTACCAAATTTTTTCCCTAGCAAGAAAAAAATCATGCAAGGTACAGGCCACAAATGACTCCTAGATTTCTATCTCTCATGGGGATATGCAACTGTCAATGAACTCCAACCCTAGGTACTGAGAAAGGTGAAGTCCATATCTATAAATGAATTCTCAGCACATGTATTGATGCTGTCTACATACATACACATTCTATGAACTACATTTTTTTTGTCATCACATTTTACAATAAATTTACAGGTTTGGGATTAGGGATGTAGCGAACTGCCGATTTGGTGTTCGCGAACGCCGTTCGTGAACACCGGCAAAAAATGCGAACGTTCGCGGACAGTTCGCGAACTTCGAACACCCGCTAAAATCGTTCGATTCGAACGATCGAAGGATTTTAATCCTTCGATCGAAGGATTTTCATTCGAATCGAACGATCGAAACCATTCGATCGAATGCTTTTCATTCGATCGAATGCTTACAATCGTTCGAACGAATGGAAATCGTTCGATTTTTAGCGGTCGAAGGAATTCGAATGGTCGAATGGTCGAACGATTTGTATTCGAATCGAACGCGAACTCAAAATGCGAACGTTCCCAAACGTTCGCGAACATTCGGCGGACGCGAACGGTCGAAGTTCGCGCGAACTAGTTCGCAGCAGAACAGTTCGCTACATCCCTATATGGGATCCATTATATAAAAAACCCGAAAAGCTCAGAATTACAAAAAGGCTGTCTCCCATGGACTCAATTTTATCAGAATAATTAACATTTTTAAAATAATTTCCTTTTTCTCTGTTATAATAAAATAGTACCTTGTACTTGATCCTAACTAAGATATAATTCATCTTTAATGGAAGCAAAACCTCCTTATTGTGTTTATGTAATGTTTACATAAAACTATTATTCAGACAGATTACTTTGAGACTCTGATTCCATCTAAAAAAATTCTTTGGCGTTTTGTTTATCATTGGCTGAGCTTTCAAAGTAGCAACTTCCTTTTAATATATAACATGCCTTATGGAAACACTAGAATTGCAGCAGTGACAAAATTTATTGGATTAACAGCAAATATGCAATATGCATCATAAAATTAGACAGTTGCATAAATTCGGCCACCCCAACAGAGATATTACATCAATACTTAGTTGAGCCTCCTTTTGCAAATGTAACAGCCTCTAGACACCTCCTATAGCCTTTGATGAGTGTCTGGATTCTGGATGGAGATATTTTTGACCATTCATCCATACAAAATCTCTCCAATTCAGTTAAATTTGATGACTGCTGAGCATTTCCCTGTGCTGAGCATGGACAGCCTGCTTCAAATAATCCCATATATTTTCAATGATATTCAAGTTGGGGGACTGGGACAGCCATTCCAGAATATTGTACTTCTCCCTCTGCATAAATGCCTTTGTTTATTTCAATAGGGTCATTGTCTTGTTGGAATATCCAACCCCTGTGTAACTTCAACTTTGTGACTGATGCTTGAACATTATCCTGAAGAATTTGTTGATATTGGGTTGAATTCATCTGACCCTCGACTTTAACAAGGGCCCCAGTCCCTGAACTAGCCACACAGCCACACAGCATGATGGAACTTCCACCAAATTTGACAGTAGGTAGCAGGTGTTTTTCTTGGAATGCAGTGTTCTTCTTCCGCCATGCAAAGCGCTTTTTGTTATGACCAAATAACTAAATTTTTGTCTCATCAGTCCAAAGCACTTTGTTCCAAAATAACTGTGGTTTGTCTAAATACATACAACAAGCTACTCTGTTTGTGGTGTGAGTGCAGAAAGGGCTTCTTTCTCATCACCCTGCCATACATGTTATTTGTGCAAATTGCATCGTATTGTAGAACGATGTACAGATACACCATCTGCAGCAAGACGTTCTTGCAGGTCTTTGAAGGTGATCTTTGGGTTGTCTGTAACCATTCTCACAATCCTCTACATATGCCACTCCAGTATTTTACTTGACCTGCCAGACCTGGGTTTTACAGCAACTGTACAAAGAAAGAAGTTCACTGGCACACAGGCAATGCTAGCAGGGTGAGACTCTTGCTTTAAATTTATTTAGTGTGGCATGCAATTTTTTGGGGACAACCCCTTCATCAAGCGATCTGTCGGCAGCTTTTATCGGCCCGTGTATGGCCACCTTTACATAGTTAGGTCAAGCAGGTCATCTGATTTAAGGGAGCATGGTTTGGATGTATGAATGGATGTATCAAGCAAATATAATTGATTTGATGTAATTAAAATGATGTACAAGGAAGCAACTGTATATGTGGCAAAGAAAGGTCATATTTATATTGCAGAATAAAGAATTACATACATGTAACCCTTTTCTTTACACACTCCTGTAGAATAGGATCACATTTGCTTACACCTGGGGTGTTACCTGTGGCAATCCAGCAGACCTGAACTCTTTGCTCGTGGAAGATACTGGGCAAATGGAATTTACAGCACAGTGCCTCTGCTGATGAACACACCTCAGGGGAATTCCACATGGAGAAACAAAATACACAGAGCTTAGCAGCAAACAAATCTAAACTGTATACAGAAATAGAACTAGGCATGAGTATCTAATACAAATATCAACCCTGCATTGGGGACATGAGGGGTCTATCTGACATGTGGGGTCTATATTAGCACAGTCCTTTCAATGTCTTGATGGGATATATAATTACACAATTCAGTGCCTTGCAATATGTCCCTTATTCAAAAACTCTCAATACCCCCAGGTAGCACTGCCTGCCCCAAAGTACCTCTCCTTGGACAAAGTCAGTTGCTCCCATGGCAGCAGGTATGGAAACATGGAAGGCCTGACCTCACAGAGGGAGCCACACACCTTTCCTTACATGGTTGACACACTGGGGATCACACACAGTTTGGCAGGGAACAGAAAGGGCTCTGTCTGTATAGCTGGAGCTCTAGGCCTTTATGAATTCAAAAAAGTAGAAGAAAAAAAAAATCAAACAAATGTTATTATTTAATTATCATAATAATTGAGTAATCTTGTCAGTTTTTGCTGTAACAATATTTGCCTGCTTTATACTTTTTTGAATATATTTGATGGGCTTTATTTAAAGTGCTTTTTGTAATTGCCATAGCAAACGTATCATTATTATGACACATCGGGGCCGATTCACCAAGGGTCGAATATCAAGGGTTAATTAACCCTCGATATCGTACTATCTGCACTAAATCCTTCCACTTCGATATTCGACTGGGAATTAAAATCCTTCGACTTCGAATATCGAAGTCGAAGGATTTAGCGCAGATAGTACGATCAAACGATCGAAGGATTATTCCTTCGATCGAACGATTATTCCGTCGATCGAACGATTATTCCTTCGATCGAACGATTAAATCCTTCGATCGAACGATTAAATCCTTCGAACCGTTCGTGACCTCCCCCATAGGCTAACATTGAGTTCGGTAGGTTTTAGATGGCGAACTAGGGGGTCGAAGTTTTTTTTAAAGAGACAGTACTTCAATTATCGAATGGTCGAACAGTCGAACGATTTTTAGTTCGAATCCTTCGATTTGAAGTCGAAGGTCGAAGTAGCCCAAAAAACACTTTGAAATTCGAAGTTTTTTTACTTTGAATCCTTCACTCAAAGTTAGTGAATCGGCCCCATCATGTATGGCTTTGTGTGTTATGCCAGCGCCCACCATGATGAGCCCACCATGACTCATTCTTATCAGAACAGCACAAACTCTATGAAAAAACAGCACCTTAGTTGAAATGGATGTTGCAGATGGCGCAGAAGTGGGAGGGCATGTAAATGATTTTCCTGCCAATTGTATTACTGTTGGCTGCACGGTGCCCATGTGTTGCCACTTAATGAATGACCAGCTGCAAGATTATTCTTTTGCAAATTTTTTTACTTTAGTTTTTAGCTTGGATAAATCATTATTAGAAGGAACAATTAAAATAAATCAACAAGAAAGAAATGTTTTTTATGTGAAAAGCTGTTTTAAGTACTAATTGTAATGTTATCTACAGTAAAATGATTAATATGCAAAATAATAATGTCATGACACTTACACACACACACCCTGAACAAAAAAAAGAACACTGGTGTTCAGTGGAACTTACCCTTTAATGTTCCTCCTTGACAAGTGGTCTTTTGTTTGTTTCCGTTGCGGCTTCTTTAAACAATAAAGATATTTTTGTTGTTCGCTTTTTGTATGTAGTACACATAGAGCCATTAATAAATGGTTTTGTGATGGAGTTTTGTAACTCTTGCTATTGTGTGCAAGAATTGCCATTCTTGTTCTTGCTTCCATTCTATCCATAAAAAAGGTATTATTTTAGTACGATATTTCAACATTAAGCTGTTGAAGACCAGTTTTCCACTGCAACAGAATCAAGAAAGGTGCTGTAAGTCTCTCAAAATTAGTTTGTTTGTAACAATCTTCTTTATTTGTTCAGATGCTGCACTTCTAGCACTTAGCCATGGGCAATTTCTCTTCTTCTAGTGTCAGGTCTCTGTGAGCATAGCTTCTTATCACTTTGCCAGGAAAGTATGTTCATTCCTAATATGATTTAAGATTGAGGACCATCTCTCTCTCTTAGCAAGTAAAGTTTCCATTGCAGTTGCTGCAAGCATACCATAGATGGTTTATTATAACAGGTATCTAGTCAGCAATTTCTTCACAACTTCTTTTTTTACTGGCTGCTATTTTTTTCTGAAGCTTTTTGCTAAGTCATATTTGTCTTGCATATATTTACTAATTTCGGTATGTCTGTCAGTTGCTATTATGTGAATGTTGTAATATTCAGCTAACAAACAAGCCAAACATTTTCTAAAGGCTAACTTTTCCATTGCTGCTGATGAGGTGGTTTGAATCACCTGCACCTAATATCCATCATGGTATAAGCACAGTATTTATTGTAATAGCCTAGGCTATCACATTGTCTATACAGAGGTGTATCTTTTATTTGTTCATGCATAGACTGGCATTCATTTTGCCAATGAATGTCAATTGCTAGGAAAAGCTGATGGCACTGGTATCTATAATATGTGGACAATTGCAAAATAAATGACATCTCTGAAAGAGAGGCAATTTCTCTAACATTGTTGTAATTTCCTCCACTGAGAGGCAAAGCTGCAACAGTAGCGGTAGATCTATTTCCTGTAGCGGTAGATCCTTTCAGCGCTGGCTATCCCATATAGTGTTCACTATATCAGTAACCATCAACAGACAAAAAATAATCCTGGGCATATTTGTTTACTATGCAAATTTTCAAACCACATACGTTGTATAGATTTAGTAGCAGTTCATGAAGACAAGATTGAAATACTAAACATTTCCTTTCCTGTGCAATATCTTTTCTGTTGTATATGTAATGTTGTACCCTTAGTATTGATAGAACTATTAGGATTATAGCCTAAATCTATTGATACTTCATCAACATATCAATGATCAGTGTTGCTGTTTCTGGTTCAATCTGATCAACATCTGCCCTTTTGCAGCCATTTTTGGGTGTTGTATGAGTCCTAGGATTGTCATAATCATGTCCAAAGTAATCACAATGCTGCTAAACTTTCCATAGTTCTGCTTCAATATTTTGCTCATATTGTGGCCATTGGCAAGACTATTCAAAATACAAAGGAGGATCTGTGGTCGTAAAAGCGTCCATCATCTTTATATCCACAATGGTACCAACATCCTAAGTGTGGGTCACCCCATGTACTTGCAGTCAGTGTCGGACCCTCGTGGGCCCCAGCAGGGCCAGAACCCTTCTCCAGATATTTAGAACAAATTTCCGGAGCTGCGCAGTGCCGCTTGTGCATGCGCGCTGAGTGGCGCTGTTGCGCATGCGCGCCGAATGGCTCACTCACTGAGCCGACATGTCTTAGTAGGGGGGCGGGGGGCCAGAGGGGGGGCCCTGGACAGCAGTCCCGGTGGGCCCCGGGCCCCTCAGTCCGACCCTGCTTACAGTAGCCTTCCCATATCTTGGATCTGTGCTGCAGGCTGCATTTTTTTACTCCATGCCAGGGATTTCTATGTGTACCAACTTTTCTCACTTTATGGTGTAGATCTGTTCTAGTGCTGATATCTTTAATTACAGCCACTGCTGTAGAAGTGCTGACATCAGTCACACTTGGTAAACACTTTATTCTTTGTGTACAGTGAGAGGAAATGAACTTGTTTTGTTGGTCTTCTTCACACTCTCTACTATTAGGAAATATTGGTGGTAATCCATCTGACGTCAAGGTTTTTTTTTTAGTTCTGACTGCTTATAATATAACTTCAGGTGTAAAGTGGTGAGAGCACAGTCAAAATTACTTCTAGCATTTCTTCTAGTGTCTACTGTTCTTTGAGCAAAATGTTCAATACCTCCAAAATCTTGTCCTGTCTGCAGAAGCCTTAATCTTATTTCCTCAATGTTTTTTGGAAAACAATTCATTATTACTCACTCTTCTGTTGATTTGTTATTGCAGCCAGATGCAATGCATACATTCCTACAACAGAGCAATACATTGATAATGTAACAAAGTGAGTTCATGAAATGTAGACAGAGAGATAGAAATACACTATGCCAGTTGGAGTGATAATGGACTGATAAATGGATATCAGTCCATTTCACGTGTAACTTTTGCTAATAGTTCTCAGTTTAAAAACAAAAATATTCATTTCAGAGTTCGTTACACCTTGGTAAATAGCAGTTTTTGGGCATTTAAGGGGTCATTTACTACTATTAGGAAGGCAGTGTGCAAAGTGCAAAAGACACGTACAAAACATCTCCTGTTTCTGAGCAGAAGCACCTGTGGCTACTCCCATGAATAGTGCTGTATTCCTAACTGTCCCCTAACTTGTGCATCATTCAGAAGGGCAAGTTAGGGAACAGCAGAGGCTGCAGCCCTACGCAGTAGCCTAGAAGTGGTGCTTGTGTATGTAGGGAAAAGCCGCCATATGTCATTAATCTTCCACTGACTGTTATTGAATTACAAGAACCAAACTATAAAATAAAAGTGCACATCCCAAATGACACAAGGTTATTTTGCCAGACCAGGATCCTTTGTCTTGAACATTTTCTGTTTATTTCTGCAGTAAGGCTTTTAAGTAATAAAGAACCAGATATATTAGCTAAGCGGAAGGCTCCACTTTCCAACGGCCCTTCTTTGGAGAATATAAAAAATGACATAAAATTCACTTTCATAAATATACAGTATCCTTTAAAATTAAGGCAACTTGCCATTTCAGCTCCCTGATCACTCATTGCAACATGCAAAACTGCTTTTTCATGTTTTTTGTGCTATGGCCCTCAAAAGGAATCATAATGAGATAAGGATAAAATGAGCATGTTCTTTGCAAATATCACTTCGGAATGGAATATGGTACTTTGCAGCCCTGTTTCTGTAATGGAAAATCATCCAAACTGACAGATTACAGATGCATCATGCCTAACATAATCAAGCCCTGAGCGAGAAGAAAGTTCATAGAAAAAAACATATTAATTGCATTCTGTGACTGAGCTGGGGAAATTCTCTCATACTTTATCAAGGTAAGATGAATTGATATTTTTTTGGTCTGAGCTAGGTGCAGGACAGGGATGATTCCTTGGTACCAGTACTATTGATTCACTGATTGATTATAATGTATATTTTTGTAGTTTCATATAATTTTGCTTACAGGGAAGAATACTGAGGCCTGTGGGAAATCCTAACTGATATGAAATGTTAGTAAATATGGATAAAATATATATATATTTTTTTAAGGATAGTGGGAAATTGCTAAAAAATTGCTAAAAATTGCACTTAGAGAAACAATAAAGGGATTACATTTTCCCTCATATCAAAACAACAAAGTCCACGCCAACAACCTTTATTTGATTTAGATAGTTTCTCACTTGTTTTAGATAGCAGCTTTCCCCAAACCCAATCAATTTAGAATCCTTACATAACTAATTAACAATTAGGTTAGCACTTGTCCAAAAAACACTTCTGCACTTTTTTAAAATTTGCTCCTTTATAAATTAATGTTTTGTTAGCATCTTTGGAGTACCTGTACAATAAATCTCAAAAAATGGAGGGTTTTTTTCCCCCTTTTAAAAATGTGATTATTTCCCCTTTAAAAACTCGACTAGAAAAATTTGAGGTTTAATAAATGGATCCCCTAAGAGAATCATGAATGAAGCACCAAATGAACAGAAAGCTGTATCTTGTATATAACTTTAGGCATCTTGCCCGGATTTACTATGCAGCATAATTTAGGAACAAAAGCTGGGTGCAAAATTTTCTGCTGTGATAATGAAAATATATTTCTTGTACAGGAAGGACAAGATGTTAAAGTTGTGCCCCACAGGCAGACTTTAATATCAAACAGGTTAATTGCTACATACCTACTCAATCCTGTTCCTACTGGGCAGCTCAATACATTTGCAGCTGGCCAAGACAAACCATCTGGCTTTTTGCTGCTCTGGCACCTCCCCTTTCATTCCATATATTTGTTAAAATCTTATTTCTAGCCCCATATATGCAAATAAGAGTATACAGGAGCACAGTTAGCACAACAGTAACACAACACACAGTCAAGTAATCAAAGTGGCATTTTAAGATAATGATTCATCCCAAACATATTGCATTTTCATCATTCCAGATTAAGATAAAATATCTATTAGAAGTATATATGGCTGACAAATATTCAGGGCAACAAGTTGCCTATTTATCTAAGCTAACAAAATGAGCTGTTAGCAATCAGCCATGAACTCTACATATGATGATATTATGAAAGCAGCCCTGTAATTATGTAAACCCTGCAGCATAAGTATTTTGTAGGCTGTTTTATTCTATAGGGATAATAAGGCCAGATTATCAGGAACTATAATACAAATACATACAGTCTGATCCTATCTAAACAGTAAAATTTATAATTTTTAATCGGCCTTTAAACTGAAAGTTGCCTGTAAATTTATTATAAATACTTTATAAAATATACTTTAAAAGCTTTAAAAAACCATTTATCTTAACACCTCTTCAAATGACATTTTCCCCAGGCGCTCATTATACACTATAAATGTTTGCCGCTGAGATTTGTTTGGTTTCAACAGTAGCCAAACATTTTACTGTATCTACAAAATCAAGTATTTGTTTTATAATTGGACACTTGACATTTCTGCTCTGTTTGCCCAGGGTATAGCCTACTGGGATTATTGTGTTCTGTGGTTTTGCAGGACATGACAATATTTCTTATCGAACTATAAATGCCATAAAAGATGTATGTGCCAGCAAATGAAAATTTACACTAAATAAAAAAAAGATAACCACATTTAGTGGAAATATATATGTACAAACAAAATGAGGCAAATACAGAGAGAAATAGAGAAAGCACACACTCCTTCCTTCTACTACCCGCTTGGGATTGATATATAGCTAAAAACAACAACCATGTCCTAATGCATTTAATTTCAAAAGATACATAGTCATAGGCACAATGAATTGATTAAGCTCGGAGGTGCAAGACCTGGGATTTATACACCCAGGTCAACTTCAAAATCAGGTGAGCCACTGTGCGTTATATATATTGCTGACTGATGTGTTGAGCTTGGAGTTTTACACACCTGGGCTACAGATTAGTTAAGATCAGATCAGCTTTTGATTTATTTAATTTTGAACTGAGCTGCCCTTTAACTTGTTTGTGTATAAAAAAAAAAAAACGAGCCTTAAAGGGGTTGTTCACCTTCAAACAACTAATTGTTATCCGATAGATCACCAGAAATAACTTTTTCCAATTACTTACATATCTTATATGTGTCACCATTTTTCTAATGTTGAACTGTAAAGTGTCTTTTTACACCTTCTTAAGCAGCTCTGGGAGGGGGGGTCACCGACCCTGTAAACTGTTCTAAATTGATACATTTTATTGATACAGTTCTTATCTTTGTTCCTGCTGAGCAGAATCTCTGGGTTTCATTACAGGCAGCTGTTAGAATTGATACAATAGTTGTTAATAATCCTGAGATGTTGAAATATTGCAAAATTGTAACAGTAGATTTTGCATCTGAATTACTGAGCTGCCAGAATGAAGCATCCAACTTTAAACTTTGATTTTGGAAAAACAGTAAAAATAGATAATGGAAAGTAATTAAAAAAAATCTTAATTTCTGGTGAACAATCTGAAAACAACTGAACTGAAAAAAAAATGTTTGGAAGGCGAACAACCCCTTTAAAGTGGACCTGTCACCCAGACACAAAAATCTGTATAATAAAATTCCTTTTCAAATTAAACATGAAATCCAATTTCATGTTATTTTCATATTATTAAAGCATTCATAGCTGCTGTAAGCTCATTTAAAAATCTCAGCTGTCAATCAAATATTGTCTGCCCCTCCTATATGCCTGTGGCATAGAGGCGGGGCAGACAATTACTTTCACTTTCCATTCAGCACTTCTTAGATGTCACTGCTCTCTACATATTCCTCTGTTCTCTTTACCATTTAATTGTGTAACCAGGGCATGGGATGGACATCGGGTCCCCCATTCTGGTGCAGAAACAAGATTCTGAGATGATGCAAGGCTTGTCTTAATAACAGTGTCCACAAAATGGCTCTCGTCTGCTTGCCATTATTAGGAATTCCCAGACTAAAGGAAACAAGATCCAAATAATTTATATAGTGTAATTAAAGTTCATTTTGCTTGACTAATGTGATAAAATAGGATTATGAATCATTTTTTTGAGTGACGGGTCCCCTTTAAGTTCATTTTTTTAATTAAAGGAGATTGCTTCAAGTTTAAAAGTCATGACCACATAAACAAATTATATGGGTTACAATGTAAGCCCAACTGCAAAAACATTAGGATATTACAAACTAGGTGTTTCATTGTCATATAAGAACACAACGTTGTACTTTTATTCTGGTCATGAAACTTTTAAAAATTCTTATATATTAAAGTAGGGGTATTTTATGTAATGTATGCAATACTATTCTAGTTTCTAGTTATATATCTTTTACTTTGAGACATATTTTGTGATGTCCTGTGCACTGCAGTAACCTTACCCCTTGTAACTTTTTAGAGACAAATTTCTATTTTTTTAATGGTAATTTGTCTCCTCCAATATTTAGAGGGAATTTTGCCTAACGCAGCAGCAGACCCAGGAATCCATGCAGTCAGAGGGTTTAACTTAAAATATTAATTTTTCAGTAAGGCATTATTGCTGGAATTACATCACCATTTACTTGAACATTCAGAATCCCAAAGTGCAATTTTTTTGGGGGGGGGGGGGGGGCGTTTCATATCAATAGTCTGTCAGTTATTGCTAGATATGTAGGTGGGCCTGAGGTGTGTGTTGAAAGTTTGTCTTGTTGCCAGTGTATCCCAGGCACGCTTTGGCTATGGGCAACTACCTGCAATTCCCAGCGGCAACAGTGGCGGAACTACCGGGGAAGCAGGGGGTGCGAGCGCACCCCCTCAGGGCCCCCCGGCAGTCCGTGCGCCACTAACAAATGTGGCCGTACGGAGGGGGCGGGGCTTTGCTGCACGTCACGCACCAGGGCCCGCCCCCCTCTAGGATCGCTAATGAGCGGCACAATGATACTTTAAACACTTTACCTGCAGGTGGATCCTGGCTTGGTTCCTGGTGCACAGATCAACCAATTTGAGAATACTAGTAGTCCGGTAGTTGCTTCAAAAAAATAACTTCTTTATTGAGCAAAGCAGGCAAGCATTTAGTGAATGCAACAGTTCTCAATGGCAGTTTGTACTAATTCACATTAATCCCAGAAATCCTCTAAACAGATTGTTAGACTCATAGTTGGGAATACTCTTGGTAAATCTCCTCCCCAGAGGTAGTACTACCTGTTCTAGTGATACTATCCCCAGCAGAGGAAAACTCATGGTGAAGTTTCGCTAGGCAGAAATAAACACTAGTGAAAGTTCGTTATGAACTGCTCATGCCGCTTCCAGGTTAGGCAGTACACGGGTGAACTTGGCTTTTCCCGGAACGTCACGTGACATCATCACTCTAGGGCATGAAATTCAAAATATTTAAAGGGGCTTTGGGCTAGTATTCACTGCCCAATGTAAATGTTCTTTCTAGCTGCTGGGTGCTCTCAGTATTGTTTTCTGTTTCTGATTCCAGTGTTTTGACCCTTGCCTGTCCCTGATTCTGCCAGCTTGCTGCCTGTACTGATTCCTGCTTGTTTTCTGACCACTCTTCTGCTGCCCTCATGGGCCCTGCCGGCCCAGACAGCATTGCTAAACATAGCTGGCGCTCCTGACCTCCCCCCACTTAAGGAAGGTGGAATACTTGAAGCAGGTATGCGCCGGCAGGGAGGGAGGGACAAAGGGAGCCCAGCGACTGGGACAGCGGGGGCCCCTGCCACCGGGAGGGAGAGCGGTGGGTGCTCTGCTACTGGGGGGCCATGGCGGGGCCCTGATGTGTTAGCCCTGGTGGGCCCTGACCCTCCGCAGTCCGACCCTGGGCCCAGATCTGCTAGATATAGCTGGTGCTCCTGACCTCCCCCGATAACATAAGGAAGGCACGATGCGCAAAGCAGATATGCAGGGGGGGGGTCTGGAGCATCGGGGGGCCCTTCTATGGGGGGAGCGGCAGGGGTTCCTGCTACTGGGGGGGTGGCGTCAGGTGGGCCCTGACCCCCCCCCCAGTCCAACCCTGGTACTGCGTTACTCATCTGGTTTGACCTGGCCCGTTCCTCACTACGCCGCTGCTCCTCCGTCCTATCGTTACACGTTTGGTTCCCTTGCTCGCCAAAAACTCTCTCCCTTGTTCTCCCGCATTTAAACCTGGCGGAATCTGACTAGCAGAGGGCTCCACCAAAGGCAGCTGCTACAGACAGAAGAGGTGGCTTAGACTGGAACCATGGAGTTAGTTCTGGGCTTGGGTACCGAAACATTACACCAGTGTTTGGCTACAGAGATGCAACTTCCCATTTTAGTAAATTAGTGTAGTGGTAGCGAATTTGCGCCTGGTGAAGTGCGGTGGAGCCTTTGCTGGCAAAAAGTCGCCCTTTAGTGAATTTGCACCATGGAAACCCTGGAGAGACCACCACCCTGAATGTGGCAGTAATTCCAGGGTTCCACAGTGAGCGGAGTCAGTAGATGCTCCAAACACAATGAATGGGTCTTTTACAGGAAATTACACTGTTTATACCTTATCCAGTAGAAACATTTAGCTGGTTACTTGTAAAATCTATTTCTTAATATAACTACTACTGAAAAGCAGCATCTGTCTGTGCCTAAGCAACATTAATAGAGCTGTGAAGAAGCATGCAAGGCAATATCTAATATATACTTGTGTTGTAATGAATGGGTAACAGCAAGAACATTCTTGTATTTTCGTGTTCTCATTCTTTTTAATACCAGATACACTGGTACCTGCAGCGAATTGCCTTTTTGCGCGAATAATTAGACAACTACATAGATGATACTTAATTTCAATGCTATTTACACTCGCTTCCCATTGCGACATCTTGTTTGGCTAGTTTGTCCTGTCGCGGCTCCCGTACGTAACATCCCTGTGCGCTGGCTAAAATAGAGCATGCTGGGAAACCGGAAGTGAATCATGTCGCCGTAGTGTGTGCGATTTTGTAAACAGAACCTTGCGCTTTTGATCCACTGTAGGGGATTAAATTTGATCTGGGTGTTATTGACTAGCAAGCGTTTGTTTATTCCAACACTTTACATCTGCCGATCACCCCGGGAAGGCGCGGAGAACGAGCAGCACTTTGATATCATGAAGAGTAGCGTGGCTCAAGTCAGAGTAAGTTTCCTGTCCATGTTCCTTGTCACAGAGCAATTTTAAGCTTGTATCCCTAGAGTGAATGGAAAATTACAACTAACAGTAACGTCTGAAGCAGCGAATCAACAACAGAGTTGTAGTTCAGCAACATAAACAGAGAGGAATGTGTTTTGTTGCCAACCTTCCAAAGTACTCATTGCGGCTCGGGTACAGAGAGTTGCACCTGATAACATATGGTGTGATGGAGGTCAAAACTCAATCATTCTAAACAATAGGAAAATAATCACACCAATTTGAGTATTCCTATCATACTGTGAGTTCATTTAAACTTAGGATTCCACACTGTTCATTTCATATAGGAAAACTGCAGCAGTCTGTATGTTTTACAAGAGGCAGCCAAATAACACTATATTTTAGTTTGTCTTTTTAATGTAGCTCTAAGCAAAGTTCCAACATATATATTCATTAAAATGTGTCGGTGGGTTTTAGGTTATATGTAAATACAATTACTATTAAAAGCACCATCTCTCTGGCTGGTATATTTTCTGCACAGGCTGTTCCGACTCCCCAGTGAAGCAAGCCAACCGATGACACAACCGGAGGATATTTGACTTCTGTTACACTGTTATTATAAGAGTCCGACCTAGAGACCAGAAAGGAATAAACATTGTTTTTTTTTTTGTTTTTATTCTACAAAAAACTTTTATGCACGTGAAGATTGTTAATGTATAGTTGAAAATTGCTAATTATTGCATTTTTTTTGGCATTTGCAAAGTTGTTGGCTGAAGCTCTCCTTTAATTATTAGATTATTATTATTATTATTATTAACATGTATTTATATAGCGCCAACATATTGCGCAGCACTGTAAAGTAAATGTGATTATACAACTACATCACACAAATTACATATATAGAATATATGGAGTAACAGACATCACAATCAATACAGGTACAAAAAGGTGAGGAAGGCCCTATGCATATGCATACAGTCTAAAGGGGAGGGAGTAATACACAAGGTGTGGGAGTGGGCAAGATCGAAGTAAGTGGGTGAGAAATGTGGTATTGTATGTGGTGTTGCGTTTGGTAGTTAAGCGGAGTGAGGGTAGGCTTCTCGAAAGAAGTGCGTTTTCAGAGATTTTTTGAAAGTAGAAAGGGTGGGAGAAAGTCGGACAGACCGTGGGAGAGCGTTCCAGAGGAGGGGTGCAGCCCTTGCAAAGTCTTGAATGCGAGCATGTGAGGAGGTTATGAGAGAAGAGTTGAGTAGGAGGTCAGTAGAGGAGCGTAGTAAGCGAGTGGGTGAGTATATAGAGATGAGTTCAGAGATGTAGGGTGGAGCAGAGTTGTGAAGTGCTTTGAAAGTCAGTGTCATTAATTTGAATTTGATTCTGAAAGGTAACGGAAGCCAGTGCAGGGATTGACAGAATGGCGAGGCAGAGGAGGAGCGGTTGCTGAGGTGTATGAGCCTCGCAGCAGTGTTCATTATGGACTGGAGAGGTGACAGTCTCTGGAGGGGGAGGCCAATTAAAAGCGAGTTACAGTAGTCTAGACGCGATATGATGAGAGAGTGAATAAGAATTTTGGCAGCGTCTTGGGTGATAAATGATCGTATTTTGGATATGTTCTTTAGGTGGAAGTGACATGATTTGATAAGTGACTGGATATGAGGAGTGAATGACAGGGCAGAATCTAGGATAACCCCAAGGCACCGGGCCTGGGGAGAGGGGGTGATAGTGGAATTGTTAACTATGATGGATACTTCGGGGATGCTACTGGTGTTGTTTGGAGGAAAGAGAACCATTTCAGTTTTGGAGAGGTTTAATTTAAGGTAGCGTTGCGACATCCAGGTAGAGATAGCGGACAGGCAGGAGGAGACGCGAGTTAGGAGTTCTGGGTTGAGATCAGGAGATGAGAGATAGATCTGAGTATCGTCAGCATAGAGGTGGTAGTGGAAACCGTACGAATTTATTAATTTGCCAAGGGAGGAAGTGTAGAGGGAGAATAGTAATGGTCCTAGGACAGAGCCTTGAGGAACTCCAACAGAAAGAGGTAGGGGAGAAGATGATGCTCCATTGTAGGAGACACTGAAGGAACGATTGGTGATGTAAGAAGAGAACCAGGACAGGGCTGTGTCACGAAGGCCAAGCGACTGGAGGGACTGGAGATTAGGTAAATTCTGGGAAGCCAGTGCTGTGTCCTGTCATAAACACATGTAAGGGGTAATTTTCATTGGGGTAAGTGGCAATTTGAGAACCGTAGCCGCGTGTTTTCCCAGGATTCTGCTATTGTTGCAGACGCAAGGGGTGCTGCATCTGACGCAGTTGTGTTGTGCCTGACACACGTGGCCAATGCGTCAAAACACAATTGCGCATATCCTTAGACTGGAAGCATTTGCACTTAAAGTTGTTCAAGTTTGGTGTAAATTCCAGTGTTTAGTGCAGGGGTCCCCAACCTTTTTCAACAGTGAGCAACATTCAGATGTATAAAGAGTTGGGGAGCAACACAAGCATGTAAAATGTTCCTTGGAGGTGCCAAATTAGTGCTGTGATTGGCTATTGGTAGCCCCTAAGCGGACTGGCAGCCTACAGGAGGCTCCATTTGGCAGTACATCTGTTTAGGCAAGTTTTGGTTGCATAATAAAGTCAGGAATTAAAAAATAAGCACCTGCTTTGAGGCCACTGAGAGCAACATCCAAGGGGTTGGGGAGCAACATGTTGCTCACGAGCTACTGGTTGGGGACCACTGGTTTAGTGCATTACGTTAGTTACAAGTGTTAACACAGGGTGTACAGTTAACCCTGGAACTACTGCCTTGTCTGGAGGTGGTGGTAAGTCTAGGGTTCCCCTGCATCAGATATTGCAGTAGCTTTCAATTTGGAATGGGAGGCAGGAAGAACTAAGCAGCACCTAGCCTAACTATGCGGAAGTGCAAAAAGTGCATTTGCAAGTACCTTTAGTGTATGGAATTTTACGCACAGCTGCCCTTGCGGTCATGATTGATCCCATCAATATTTTGATGGCAAAACCTAGAAATATGTTCTATACAAACATTGGCAGGGTTATAGTGGGTTCTGCAGTAAGGGCCCAGATGGAAAAAAGCGTTTTGTGGGTTGCAAAAAGTGCTGGTCTTACAAGCCAGTAGGCAGGGTTTGGGTATAATTTGGCAGTGGCTGGGGCACATCAGTGGTAGGCTTTGCATGTGAAGGGCATTTCTTTTTAATTTGGGCCCATTTAACTTGTTGGCAGGTTCCAGCAACCAGGTGGCCCAGGTGACTGGTATGATAATAATTGGTGCTACCTGGGGGGGGGGGGCATGATAACTATGGGACCCAATGATTACTGATAGTGACCTTGTAAAAAGGATGATGTATATTTCCACTCTAATGCTTATAAGTGAACACCTTATAATTCATATCCAATGTTTGCTATTTTGATATTCTTTAATGTAAATATAAACAGTACATTTTCTTGAAACCTGGCATCAGTTGCCTCTGTTTAATGCTGACTTTAAGGTTTCTTACTTCTCCCCAATGTGCCATGTTGTATTTTATTTTTATGTGCTCCATGAACAATAGTCAGAGGGGGCAGACAGAAGTTAAATGCACAGAGATCTACCTTGAAAATGTTGGTTTCCTGTATATGGCTACAAATTCATTATTGTGCTAATACACCACTCATGACAAGTTTAAGTACACTAAAAACAAACATTTTGACGCAATGCATCAAAACACCTGTATGAAAGCTTATGTGTCTAGATTTGCAATAAATGGAGAACAAGTTAAGACTCCATTTTCCCATCTGCCTGCTATAGTCTAATTACCCTAGCAACAAGGCAATATTTAAAAAAAAGACTGAAGTACGATAAAAAGTAGCAATAACCGTAACATTGTGGCCTGACAAACCAGTAATTTATTTTTGGGCATTTCATGTATTTGGTCAATTTATACCTATTGTTTATGAAGGGCTAATTTGGACTGTTTTGTTACAAATTTTTGTTTATTGCAAATTTCGACTTCAAATGTAATTCTTACTGTAATTTTTCAGGGTTCTAACTATGATAAAGTAGATACTCGAAGCTCTTCTGAAAGAAGTTCTTCTACAGAAGACAGGTAAGAAGTGCTTGTAACTACTTGGGCTACACAGATATATGTTGAGGCTAGATTGCTCTGTCATGAAAAATATTTTTGCCAAAATAAGGGGCAGGAACTTTTTGTAAAACAAGAGTGCCTTTAGTGTACTTGGTGGTAATTTGTATACAATTGATTAGCCTGCTCAACCCACTTCTGACCATTGTTGTTTTTTGATAAGGCACATATTACACTAGTACATCAGTTCCCCATTATATATGTATTTTTACCCTTTTTTTGTTCAGTCATCAAGAAAAGTCCCCTTCTCCACGGGACAGAGGATATTCTAATCGGAGCAGGGACTACTCTGACCGGGACCGTTATGAAGATCGATCAAGGAGTGGACGATATGACAGATCAGACGAATCTAGGCAAGCATGATCCTGTAGTCCTTTTTAGAAACAAACCGAGATTATCTTAATGTTTTTTTATTGTTCTTATATTTCTCTACAGAAAACATATATGCACAGATGTTATTAAATATTTCACTTATGTTCATTTATAATTGTTATAGACGTCGAGAAAGAGAGAGGTCCACATCCCCTCGGGACAGAGGATACGCTGACCGTAGAAGAGGTTACTCTGACCGAGATGGATATGGAAATGATCGCTCAAGGAATGGAAGATATGATAGATCAGAGGATAACAGGTAATTAATTTACAGTTTGCACTTGAAATTTCCTACACCCCAGAAAAAGTGTGCTAAAAAACTATATAGACTGTATTTCAAAATGTGTATATCAGGGTGAAGATAAATTCATGATTACAACAAAGGTTAAAATGGCATTGCAGCTCATCTGACTGAATCTCTGTACAAAAGGAGATTTTAGGCTTGCTAAATGGCGGGATAAATGATACTAAAGATATGTAGGGCTCTCCATTTAGGCACAAAATAATTGGGCAATAATATTATGGCCCAGGTGCAGAAGCAATTAATTTCCCTTTCTGCCCCACATAAAAAAACCTACAAAAACACAATTTATTTTTTAAAAATGCACACAGAATCAAAGTTTTTGACGCCTGCTATACCCTTTTATGTAGATATTGTTGATATCAAGCAGGTTGAATTCTTACATTTTTCAACCCATGCTTCTCTGCTTTTTGCTGTGTTTAATTCTAACATTTGTAATTGTGAGCCATTGCTGTGTGTAATGATTTGTTATAAATTAGATTTTTTTTTTTCAGAGAAAGAGAGAAAAGGCAAAAGGACCAAGACAGAGACTATGAAAAGAGATCTCCACCTGCAAGAAGGAGATCTCCCCCTGCAAGAAGAAGTGAAGAACGGACAGAAGAGCAAAACCAACCTGAGCCTCCTGTAAAGAAAAAGAAAGAAGATTTAGATCCGATCCTTACTCGCACTGGTGGTGCTTACATCCCTCCTGCCAGACTGCGCATGATGCAGGAACAGATCACAGATAAGAGCAGGTATGTATAACTGAAACATACTGTACAGGTTTGTGGAAGATGTTTTGTAATTTGGTGTTTCCCTTTGCCTTAGCAACACCCCTTTATATAGGAAATCTATTTTGTTTATAATGAGTTTCTCCTACTGAATAAATGAAAGGCTGTATCACGGATGACAAAAATCCTTTCATTTCCCAGAGCACTTGTAGCTTGTAAGAAAATTATTCCTTATCTGTCATTTTAAAGAATGCTATAATACAAATATTATACAAATAAAATTTGTAAATAAGCCCATTGCTACATTTCTCTGCAGTATCTGTGGAATATTAGCAACTATTGTATCAATTCTAACAGCTGCCTTTAATGAAGCTCAGGGATTCTGCTCAGCAGGGACAAAGATAAAAAATGTATCACTAAATGTGTCAATTTAGAACAGTTAGTCGGTGGACCCCCCCTCCCAGAGCTGCTTTAGAAGGTGAAAAATGAAACTTTACATTTCAATATTAGAAAAAATATAAAGTGATTGGAAAAAGTCTTTTTTTCTATTTCTGATGATCTATCTGAAACCAAATTAAATGAAAAAAGTGTTTGAAGGTGAACAATCCCTTTATTATCTAGGCAGGCAATTTGTTTTCACGTATTATGGTTAACCATTTTATTATATCTTTATTTTTTTGACAGTATGGCCTACCAGAGAATGAGCTGGGAAGCTTTAAAAAAATCAATCAATGGTCTTGTTAACAAAGTGAATGTCTCCAATATTGGGAATATCATTCAAGAGTTGCTTCAAGAAAACATTGTCCGTGGAAGGTGAGTCTCTGCATTCTTTTTTTGTTTTCTTTTTCGCAGGCAACCCCAATTTTTTTCTACATGCAAATTCATTCTCATGACCAGCTAAAATATTCTTAAAAGTGTAAAGTTAGTTCAGCTTTTATTGCAATTTGCAACAGTTACAGTGTAACCTAAAGAATAGAAGTGATCTTAAGACTTAAATCATTATAGCTATAAATTTTCCAAGCAGAATTTCTGCTGAGCAGCTAAACGGAAAGTGTATGCGTGGCACAATTTTATGCCAGCTTTCCTATTAGGTAGAGCAAACTTTTTGTTTTTTTTTATTTTTTTTTATTTTTTTTTTTACTGACAGTAAGGAAAGGATTCCTACAATATCTTCAGTAGATAACCAGCAAAAAATTTTCTATAAGCACTAAACATACATTTAAACAACTTATATCTGTAGTTTCAAGTAGTGGGAACCAGAATGAAGGGACCAATATGCAAGAATTATGTTTGTCTATTGCATAGAGCTAATGATATATTTGCCATTTCTTTCAGAGGTCTTCTTGCTAGATCTGTTCTTCAAGCTCAGAGTGCCTCCCCCATCTTTACTCATGTCTATGCAGCATTGGTTTCAATCATCAACTCAAAGTTTCCTCACATTGGGGAACTTATTTTAAAAAGGCTTATCCTAAATTTCCGCAAGGGTTACAGAAGAAATGACAAGGTTAGTAATTTTTACGATTGATACCGTCATGAGAGCCAACAGTTTACTTTAATATTCTTTTTGTTGTAATACATTTTTCAGTACAACAGTAAGGCAAGAGTAACATTTGTTTCAACATCTGTAGCTCACTCATGTGGTTAGTTCAATAAACCACAAAAGCTACAGCTCTAGTACTACATTAAGGCAGCTAGAGCCCCTCAAGTGCTGCTTTGCGGAAATATGCTGGCCAGCAAAGTATCCCATTTCATTATATTATTTATGTTGCCCTGTCTGTTTTAGCCATATATGCTGTAATAAAGGCATATAGTGATATTAACCCCTTTGTGCTCACGTTCACAGTTCATTTACGTGCATTCTGCTTTTGTTTCCTTTTTAGGTATGCTTTCATATGCTTTTTAGAAGTCCCTTTTGTATTATGATTGAAAAGACATGCAACTTGTACAATCAGTGGTCTTGAGGACAGATTTCAGAAACTATGCTTCTACTTTCTTCATAGAAAAGGAGCTTGCAAAACAAATTCAAATAGACTTCATGGTGCCATTTTTATGCAAATGGGGAATATAACAACATTTCCTTAATTAGTTAAATCCTAATCAGCACTACTTTAAATAATTAGCATTGCATAATTTGTTAGTGAGTCATCAGCAATTTATAATCATCTCTGCAGGTTCTTTGGGTAGCGTGTTTTATCAGTGCATAGTCGCTATTATAGTGTTGGTATATAGCTTATACAAAAGCCTAATTCTGCTGTATTTTCTTTCCTGTAGCAACTTTGCTTGACCTCTTCAAAGTTTGTTGCCCATCTTATCAATCAGAACGTGGTAAGTTTTCTGTTAAATTACTCATACCTGGAAGGTATTTAGCAAGTGAGTGCAATATATGTTTTAGCTTTTATGTTAATTATAAGCAAGTAATAGTTAGATTGATATGGAAACCTCCAATTCTAGTGTTGGACTAGTGCACAGTTGGTCCTGCCAGATACATGATAAATAGGTCCGCAAATACTCACATGAGGCACATAACTAAGCTTACTAGTTTTTCAGATGATATTCATTGCCAAGCTCTGTGGGTCATTGTTTTGTTTTATACACTTATAGGGGCATATTTATCACAGGTCGAAGTTAAAAAAAAACTTCGAACTTCGAATTCAAAAAGACGAACCGAATGGTGGTCGAAGTTTTTTGGGGTCGAAGTAGCGCTATTTCTATTCAAATTTTTTTTACTTCGACCTTCGATTGCTAAAACTCCCACAATTGTCTCCATACAGGTTCTAGGAGGTCCCCCATAGGCTAAAACAGCACTTTGGCAGCTTTTAGGTGGCGAATGGTCGAAGTCGAAGTTTTAAAGAGACAATGCTTCAGAAAAATTAGAACTTCAAAGTTTTTTTTTCAAATTTGAATCGAAGTTGGACTATTCTTTAGTCGAAGTACCCAAAAATTACTTAGAAATTCAAAGTTTTTTACTTCGAAAATTCACTTCGACCTTTGATAAATCTGCCCCCTAATAACTCCCCTGTAATCAACCAAGGTAAAGTAGATAATGTACTCTGTATAAACAACCCTCCTCTCTTAGCCCCTTTGTAATTGTTTGTTTAGTCTAACAGATAAGCAGAAGACTATTTGGGGGGGGGGGGGGTGTTATCTGTGCACTGGTTATTCAATAAACCACCTTGCAAGAATCAGGAAGTGGAAAAATATTTGAAATGTTTCTCATTTGCCCTGTAACAAACAATAAATTCAATAAAAAATCTGTGTTAAGCACACATTTAGTCAATAAAAAATCTGTGTTAAGCACAAATTTAGTCATTAAATTTACATTGTACTATGGCAATTCATTAACATTATGTTTAGGAATGGTAACCTTTCACTCTATACCAGTTGGTGATAAATATATTTATCATATATATGTATAGGATATGTTATGAAGAATCCTGTTATTCAGAAAGCTCTGAATTACGGGAAGGCCGACTCTTTAATCAATTAATTGAAATAATTAAAATTTTGATAAATTATTTCCTTTTTCTCTGTAATAATAAAATAGTGCCTTGTACTTGATCCCAAGTAAGATATAATTATGGAGGCAAAACAATCCTTTTGGGTTTAAAATGTTTTTTAGTAGACTTAAGGGAGGGAGATCCAAATTACGGAAGACCCTTTGTCTGGAAAACCTCAGGTACCAAGCATTCTGGATAACAGGTCCCATACCTGTATCTTTGTTGTGGTAACTGTAGTTCATGATTTACTATTTTTGCTGGTGCCAGAGCCAGAATGTTACCAAATGGGATAAAATTGAAACTGATAGGAAAATGCCTGCATTTCTCAATTTGTCCTTTTTATCACCCAAAACATATACCGAAAAATAAATCTGTAATGTAAATATTCAGAAAGCAGTTTAGATGTATTTTGCTGGTAACCTACAACTGAAGACTTAACATCCATCCCTGTTTAAGAACTATCACTTTGTGGTTTCTGCAGGCCCATGAAGTATTGGCATTGGAAATGCTGACTCTGCTGCTGGAAAGACCTAACGATGACAGTGTTGAAGTCGCTATTGGCTTTTTAAAGGAAAGTGGGCTTAAGTTAACACAAGTAACACCCCGTGGTATCAATGGTAAGTGTTCTGTCTCATGAAGCAATCACAGTAATGTTATCTGCAATAATTTTATAGACCGTAGCTGCAAGAACATTTGCCCTTACCCTCTAATGAGCTTTAAGAGTAAAGTTTTTCATGTGATGCTAAATGACAGAAATTCATAAGTAGGCATTTTAAAAAGGCCATGTTGTCACTTTAAAAACTTTTTTTAAAGGCCTATAAAAGAATGTTAACATACTTTTTATTTCATCCCCTTCAGCCATATTTGAGCGTCTTCGTAACATCTTGCACGAGTCAGAAATTGATAAGCGAGTACAGTATATGATTGAAGTTATGTTTGCTGTTCGAAAGGATGGCTTTAAAGATCATCCGGTAATCCCAGAAGGGCTGGACCTAGTGGAGGAGGAAGACCAATTTACTCATATGCTTCCCTTAGAGGATGATTATAACCAAGAGGATGTGCTCAGTAAGTACTGATGTTTTATTTTAATGTTACACTTTTTTTTCTGGGTTGTATCATCACTGAATTGACTTTATTGTTAGAGGGGCCTGCAAGGCATCTGTCAAAGATGCTATGTCCTTTTCCTGATTATGTTTTGTTCTTACATATTGGCATCCCATAGCGCTGGTTCTGTTATATGGATAAGCGCATTTTAGGTGAGTGTATGTTGCTTTGTACTCTAAAGTATAAACAACAAAGGAGTGTGCTCTTTGATTCAGACCCCTTTGTTTGAATCAGTATAAGGCTTGGTAATTGGCCCATTTAGCTACAGAAATGTGTTTGAGATGTACTACCTCTGGGACTGATGAACTCAAGTGTTGGTCTGTGTACTTTAACCCTTCCCCCTTATTTCTCTATATATAGTGCAGTGAAATACAGCACTCAACAAACCCGTTGAGTGCTGTTCTTCCCTGGACTATTACATTATTTGTTACCAGCACCCAGGCAGACAATATATTTTTGTGTGAGTGCTCCTCTATTGGGACTTTGGGAGTGTGTGAGTGTGTGTGTGTGTGTGTGTATGTGTATTCCTTATAACTGTTTTTGTGCCAATCGTCATATCTATCATATACTTCTTTTATAGATGTCTTCAAGATGGATCCAGATTTTCTTGAAAATGAAGAAAAATACAAAGCTATTAAAAAAGGTGAGTGTAATTATAATGTGGTATTAACTAGTATTAATAATCCCTACAACAAAAGCATATGTAACATATGGGGCTTCTTGAAATTTAAAAACAAATGTACTCTACACTTTCTTAGTTTTACTACCCACTGTTTTGCACATACCCATATTTTTTTTTTTATGAATTCATGAACTTGTATGAATGTAATTTAGTTGACATCAATGGCATCTTTGTTATAACTGTCTGAAACAGGCCAGAACCTCAAATCTCTAGAGATTATGTATTGATACATGTTGATATGTTTTTTTAGCTCACTAAAATAAATGCTTTTTTTTAATGTGTAAAATAGATCTGTGAATGTAAATTTTAACCACCTCTAGAACTAATGTAAAAACTTTATGAATCTCAGACTAAAATGAGCCTTCTAAACCCTATAAATATGTTGTGGCTGTGAAATGTACAAAATGTCACCCTTCTGCACTTTTTAGCCATCGAATTGTGGTTTCTAGTATCACGTTGCCAAAAACTAGAATGGATTTTTGAAACCCGTGGAACCGGTTTTTAATTGGTTACTGAAAAATACATTTCTAGTACAAAATTGATTATCCACATTAGGCAGTTGCCCCTATGTCTATAATGCTGGTATCGTCTTACTTTAATTTACAATAGTCTTCAAACTTTCTATTTTTGCCATCTACAGTATATATATATTCCATTTCTTATAGAAATTCTTGATGAAGGAGACAGTGATTCAGAAGGTGATGCTAATGAAGGCAGTGAAGATGAAAGTGAAGAGGAGGAAGAAGATGGTCAAGAAGCTGGAACAGAAGGTTAGTTGTTTGTGCTTGTAAATCACAACTACAGGAAATCCGGTAAATGCTCATCACAGCTAGTATTATTCTGGGCTGAAATCCCTTCATTGATTGTGCGCTGAATTTTGTTGCTGCAGATATGAATGCAGATATTGTCTTACAAATGCATTATGGAAAGCGTACATGATTGTTGAATAATATGACAAAAGCCATATGGGTCATTTTGATCTAAACAGTTGGCATAATCTGTGCAATCAATAAATCTCTCATTCCCCTAAGTTACTTTCCATTACATTCTATTGTTGAGGATATCACAATTTATGAGTTCAAGATCCCCTCTTTGCTGTCCAACACTTGATCAGCATCCGCAGGTCATAAAAGAAAATCTCAAATATATAAAAACATCTTATTAGAATCACTGTCCGATTTCTAGTTCAACCAGTAAGCATTCAACCTGTATCATTCTAATTGATCTTATAGAGTAGACCCCTGTCCCCTACTTAGGGTCCTTCAAAAGCCACACAGTTATTTACAATAACCCTTGTAATTCCCTCATTAGTTTGTTATAAATATAATTGTGTACATATAATATAAATACATATATGCCATATAATTTTTAGTTTTTTACACCCTCATAAAGATATAGAGGACTTCTTAAAATATAAAAATATTTATTGTACTTTTCTGGGGCAGTTTGGGCCACTGTGTACTTGAAATTCCAGGGCCTATTATTCATTTTAGTCCAAGCCTGGGGGCCATTTATTTTTAAATTGTCAAGCTATATACACAAAGACAAATGTTAATGGAATACAAAGTCTTAAGTTTGCCCACATACACTAACCAATCAGGTACTTGTGTTAAAACTGTCAAGTGCTATAAATGTAGCACTGCTGATTGGTTGTTACCATGTGTTTTGGCACTTGGTTTTAAAAGTGCTCATGAAAGATAATTTTGTGCATATTACCAAAAAGAAATTAGACAAGTCATTGACTGACACTGTGAGACAGGGGACAGGGAAACTGTAGTTAAGTCATTGTTGGTAAACACACGACCATGCATGAAAACATCCGTTAAAAGCAAGCTAATGATGGATCTGAAATAAATGAGATAAAATTAAATTACATGTTTGGCAAATGAGATAGTGGAAAGATTTATAAATTATTGTAGATCATATTCTTGTTAGCACCATTTATTGGCCAACAGCTGCTGCATTAACTGGTAAATTATATTATGCAGAAGAAAGGGGAGTGCTATGTTGAAATCTGGTTGACCTCCCCTTCAGTACACTTTTTGGCACCTGTCTTTAAAAGTTGAGACACTAAGAAGAGTAGTTGCAGGTAGCTGTACTGTTCTTGAGAAAAATGATTGCTTTCATGCCTTTTCCTCCTGAACCAGCTTTATAAAATGAAACGCGACTGCTTTATAGTCCACAAATTTGTTAGTGCCTCAGAGCTTATGGTGTCTTTAGTGATTGTATTGTGAAGTGGATGTACAGTATGTAATGTAAAGTTGTAGATTTGTTTTTTCTGTACTAATGCCTTGATTGAATTTGGCATGCCAAATACGAAAACTTTGCAATTCATTATGTAGCCTGTGACATCATTTCCATCTTGTATATTTACATGTCGCAATCATTACTATTTTATACCAAAATTTGAGCAAGCAATTACTCTACAGTTTGCAGAATGAACTTTTTATTCACTTCTAGGAGAGAAAATGACAATTCATGACAAAACTGAAGTTAACTTGGTTGCATTCCGTCGGACAATATATTTGGCAATCCAGTCAAGGTAAGCTCTCCTCTCTCTCTCTAAACGTGAATGTTTAATTGTATCTCTTCCAATTGTGTCCTTGGCTTTAAGGTTTTAAAGTGCACACAGTCTCCATGTAAGAAATGCCTATACAGAGGAAAAATGGTGATTGTTTCCAGTGACTTTTGAATGGGTGCAGGGTGTGCTCAAAATAATTCTGGTTTTGGTGCTGTTTAATTTGGCAGAAATAGCAAGAACTTAAGCGATATGTGATTCACTTGCCTGCTGTTTTCTGCTAAAATTGTGATCTTATGCCATCTCGTCCCAATAAAAGGCAAAATGAGACCTGCTTCTCAACTGTGAGGGATGACCTTGTACAGGAATAGGATCTGTTATCTGGAAGTCTGTTATCCAGAAAGCTCTGAATTATGGGATTTGTCTCCAATAAACTCCATTTGAATTAAATAATTAACAATTTTAAAAATCGTTTCCTTTTTCTCTGTAACAACAAAACAATACGTGATCCCAACGAAGATATAATTAATCCTTATTGGAAGCAAAACCAGCCTATTGGGTTTATTTAATCTTTACATGACTTTCTAGTACACTTAAGGTATGAAGATTCAAAATACAGAAAGATCCATTATCCAGAAAACCCCAGGTCCCAAGCATTCTGCGCAACATGCCCCATACCTGTACAATGCAGCCTTTTTCAAAAAATATTCTTTTTTTATTGTATTTATATGAAATTTTTATTGTAAGATATTTTATAGCATGAAACCTAAAATAAACCCCTATTTTTGAGGAAGAAAGGCAAGGTCTGCGGTTTCTGGTTCATTAAAGTTTTTTAAATCCGTGACCCATCTGCAGCATAAATTGATCTTTGGCAACGTTCCTTTGCAAAAAAAGAAAAGAAAAATGAGTATTTGATTTGGTTAACCTATTTTTCAAAATAATTTAACCTCAATAATTTTAAAAGAAAAACTCTCCTTTTAATGTTTAATGTTGGCTGCATAGTGCCTACTATTCAACAGTCAAGCATAATTATTATACAAGAATGGGATCTGCTATCCTGTGTAGCCCGTTAGTTCTAATAGGAAAGTTTGCTTAATAGAACCTCGTATTTTAAATGACTTAATTGTTTTCTTGTATGGTATGAGATATATTTTCAGGAATGCGTAGGACGTGGAATTTTCTGGATAAGGGGTCTTTTTGTAATTTGAATCACCAGACCTTAAAGGGTTTTTTTTTCAGATTGTTCACCATAAAGTCTTTTTAATTGCTTTTTTTTTTTTTTTTTTTTACGGTTATCTCAAAATTTAAGTTTAAAGGTTGACGTTCCTGTCTCTAGTTTGCTAAATAGAACCTCATATTTTAAATGATTTACTTGTTTTCTTGTATGGTATGAGATCTGTATATAGAAGAAGTGAATAAGGTCCCTAGAAAAAGGTCCCCAGGAGAGACCGAAACGTCGGATTGCGATGTGATAAATAAAAGCTGTTATATTTTGAAAATGAGAGTGCGGATCCTCTATTACCTATACCTTAAACATTGATCAAGCACCTCCAACCAACTACCGCCAGAGGTGGCAGAAAAGTTTATATATATATATATATATATATATATATATATATATATATATAATAGGGACTTTTGTAATTTGAATCACCAGACCTTAAAGGGTTTTTTTTTTTGTTTTTTTTTTCAGTTTTCAGTATTGTTTACCATAAAGTCTTTTTTTAATTGCTTTTCGTCCCGCCCCCTCCAGAACCGGACCCGCTGCTGCCTGCTTTATATAGACCTATGCCCGCCCCGCAGTGACGTCACAAAAGAGGCGGAGCGGGGGTAGGTGGAAGTCTATAAATTCCGGGCAGGAGTCGGCCCGAACCAACCCGACCCGCGTTTGGGCCGTCCTGCACATCACTAGTACATATGTATCTATTTAGAACAGTTAAAGCGTCAAAAAGCCCCCCCCCCAGCTGGTTTAGAAGGTGAAAAATGAAACTTCACATTTTAATATTAGAAAAACGGTTGCAAATAGAAAATAGAAAGTAATTGGAAAAAGTCTTTATTTCTGGTGAACAATCTGAAACCAACTGAACTGAAAAAGTGAAGGTGAACAACTCCTTTAAGTCTTCTAAAAAAAAAAACATTTAAACATTAAATAATAGAATTGTTTTGCTACTATAGGCTTTTTGGCATTAGTGGTAGGAAAGCTTTTGGATGGGTTTATAAGGAATAAGATACTATTTAAAAATTGACAAAAGTATGTTTGTACCAGCATTGTTTTATGCATAAAACATCTTGCCAGACTAGTTTTATTGCCTTTTATGAGAAGGTGAGCAGGAACCTTGAATTTGGTATGGCTGTGCATGTGATCTACTTAGACTTTGCAAAAGCATTTGCTAAAGTACCAAAAAGAAGGTTACTGATTAAATTAAAGAATATTGGCCTGGAGCCCAATATTTGTACTTGGATACAGATCTTGTTGAAGGATACATTACAAAGAGTGGTGGTAAATGGAACATTTTCTAATCAGACTAGTGTTGTGGAGTTACCCCAGGGGCTAGTCCTTGGCCTTTTATTTAACTTATTGAGCTAGAATAGGATACCGCCGGATGTACACCCTGTATATAATTTGCTGTGACCTATTTAGCTATTTTTAATTCTACAAAATCTATCAGCCATCAAATTTTTTATTATATTTATTGCAGCCTTTTAAATATGTGCCCTATATAATGAGCTGTATATGTGCAAAAGAATACTCACTATTGTTTGATTTGGAGTTATTCCTCATCTGCTTCTTTCTGCTTTTAAAATGGCATCTTTTCGAAAAAGCGAGCAAGAATCATTGTCATGCCTTATTTAGTTCCTGATAATGACATAGCCATTTTGTCTAACTGTGATTATTTGCATTGCTCTTTGTTTGTTTATTTGTGAGCCAAGCAGTAAAATAAAAATGAAACGTGAAACAAATATAATGCCCAACTTTTAAATGTGTATGATCGGCAAAATGCCTGGATCAGGATAATGCTGGTGTAATGGGTTTCGCTAACCGTAAAATGTACTTATACATACAGTTGCTTAATGGAGCCTACCCATTCCTATAACTCTGCTTGTGCCGCTGCAATAAACAGATCCGATTTCATCTTTAAATCGCCTAATGATTTAACTTCTTCAGCTTTTCCCAGAAGGCGCTTTCTAGATTTTCTAAAAATCCATTTGGTAATAATAGTTAATGGTCTAGTTTTAGTTATAACCCTTCAGCAAGCCCGAAAGGTCAATTAAATTTCTGTACACATTTCCAAAGTCGCATTATTTCATTAGAGACTGGTGATTAGTTTTTAGTAGTAAATCAGCATAAAATTGCCATAAATGTGTCTAGATACCTGGTGTTTTGTCACTGGATCAAACGTGTACAGTTTCCTTCTCCGCTACTGTTACTGTAGTTCTTTTCAGTTGTTTCCTAACTACAGGAACAGTAGACCGTAAGTGGTCCTTTAGCCAAGACTCAATTTCCCACAATTCATTGCAGGCCCCTATTCTCAAGTATGTTATGAGGAGAAATTACAAGAAATTGTAATTATTGGAGTCTTGAAGGAGGAATAGCCTTCTTCATAAAAACAGCTTTTACCTGTATTTCAAGCAAGTGATGCATAAAAGGAACCTTGTACTTCAGTTTTATCTGATTACATGGGGAAAATACAGTTAGGCCCATAAATCTTTGGACAGAGACAACTTTTTTTCTAATTTTGGTTCTGTACACTACCACAATGAATTTTTCATGAAACAACTCAGATGCAGTTGAACTGCAGACTTTCAGCTTTAATTCAGTGGGTTGAACAAAACGTTTGCATAAATATGGGAGGAACTAAAGCCTTTTTTTTTTTTTTTAAAACAATCACTTCATTTCAGGGGCTCTAAAGTAATTGGACAAATTAAAAAACTGAAAATAAAATGTTCATTTCTAATACTTGGTAGAAAACCCTTTGCTGGCAATGACAGCCTGAAGTCTTGAACTCATGGACATCACCAGATACTGGGTTTCCTCCTTTTTAATTCTCTGCCAGGCCTTTACTGCAGCGGCTTTCAGTTGCCGTTTGTTTGTCGGCCTTTCTGTCCATTTTTTTAGTCTTCAACAAGTGAAATGCATGCTCAATTGGGTTCAGATCAGGTGAATCTCTTGATTCAGATTCGTCATTCTGTGTGCATGGCCAGGATGCACAGTATCTATTCCTTCAGTATCTCACTCGCCTTAAAGGGGTTGTTCACCTTCCTAGAGCTTTTTCAGTTGAGTTGTTTTCAGATTGTTCACCATAGACAGACTTTTTTCCCATTGTTGTTTGTGGCTTCATCCTTTTCTAATTAAGTTTATAACACACTGCCTGATTGTGATTAGATGATCTTGCATCACAACAAATAACAGATTATAGACAAATTGCTTGGCTTCAATCTGGTGGGATTACAAATGTATTTAGTAAACTTGTTTTTAATGAATGTGTTTTAAATTTAACTCTTATCCCTATCCAATTTAATGTATTTAGATTTTGACCCTTGGATTTAATGCAAGCCGAGTAAGGTTTCCAATTCACCCATAGTTTACTTTTTAGTTCCCTTCCTAGTAACCCACTGCGTTTAAAGGTGAACAACCCCTTTAAGGTGGCCATAGACGCACTAATATTATTGTGCAAAAGATCTTTTGTGCAATTCATGCGTGTGTTCTTGGAGAGGAGGCGGCGCTATTGGTCATCTCGTCAGTCAGGACTGAAAATTTTGAAGGTGTCCGAACATCGTAATTTTAATGCTGAAAAATCAGAGCTAAAGAATTCTTTTTACCTGCGTATTTGACATTTTAGTTCTTAACGTTCAGCATCTTATTGGCTCGTGTGTGGGGCCATCCGATGGGCGTCCCCGATCGATATCTGGCCGAAAGTCAACCAGATGCCTATCCACCCTGGGGCCCACGATCGGATCAGCCTGATTTGGCCCACCTCAATGTGGGCATATCGGGAAGAGATCCACTCGTTTGGCAACATCGCAAAACGAGCGGATCTCCCTGTGTATGGCCACATTTAGTAGAGTGGATGAAAGATCTTTCGTCAGCCAATGGTTGTGGGAAAGATTGTAATTTTTGCATGTATGGCCACCTTTAGCTATGGATAGCACCCCCATCTCCTAATAGAAATATGGGTCTAGAGTAGCCAGATGAGGGATCAATGAAGTGATGACAACCAGTAATCCTAAAGGCCAGGGCTGAACGGAATAAGGACAGACAGAGCAATAGCACCAAGAAGTGTGAATACATGCACACAATAATCTGTTCAGACTGCTGTTGTTGGAATTGTTTGATGGGTGGATTGTATGTAGTTTGTTTTGATGAGCAGGGTTGTAGGGCTTGTGCAAGCTATAAAAAAAATTGTTTCCGAGGCAAAAAAACCCTAATTTTTTTCAAGTTCAGAGTACATTGTGTTTCAATGTATTTCAAGCCATTTATTTTTTTGTTTGGTCTTGATGTTGCTGGCCCTTGAAGCAAAATTGCATTTATGTAAATATGAATGTGCTGTTTAAATCACAACCTCCTGTTTTCCTTACATTGCTTTGCAGTTTAGACTTTGAAGAATGCGCACACAAATTGATAAAGATGGATTTTCCTGAGAGCCAGACAGTAAGTTATTTATTTACATACTTTTATCGCCTTTGCTGTGCATGTTTATGCATTACTTCACAGTAATTTACTGGCAATTGTCATTTTTATTCTGTGCTTTAATGTTATGGGGTTTTTGGTCACATAACTGAAATTCTACCTTTCTTTGGCCTAAAGAGCTTGTTTGCATGCAGACTAAGCATCATTTATATGGCTAGCATTAATGCTTTGGGCAGATATGCTACTTAATAAAACAGGGCAATTATAAGAGTTACAACTTTCCTGAATGTTTAATAAATGGAAGCATTTATCAAATTGTGATGCTTTGTGTAGTTGTTCATCAGATGTGTTCTACTATTCAGAGCAGTGGCTGAGCTCTAACACCATGTGCTGAACCATTAAGCCCCAGGGCATTAACAAGTGTTGCATTAAAATAAACCTAATGCAAGTTAGTGGGGATTAATGAGTTGGTAAAATTGTTTTCCACATTACAATAAATTGGTAATAATGTGGAGAATGAATAATAAAATCAGGACTTCTTGCTGTTTTTTTGTTTATTTTTTTTTCTTCATTTCTGTAGAAGTTTTTGTCTGACTTTCTGCCCAACAATTGTTTAAATGTAGAAAACTAAATGTGAACTGAGTTTAGATATCACACAGCAATGAAGCTTATGTTTGCTTTCAAGCAAGTGTCTAGTAAATGCAAGCTGCTGATTGGTTGCTATGGGTTACTAGACCTTGAGCAAATGTATGACATTTATTAAAATATTCAGTATTTCAACTGTATTAAGCAGTTAAGCTGGGTATCCATTGTATCATCCTCTTGTTTGGTGAGCTCTTCAAATGAGAGGATCTTTGCCCGTTTTGGCCACTGACATGCTGGTGCCTAGAGTGCTCCCTATCAGCACATTGATGCAGCCAGAATTTTGTAAGCTGCCCAATAGATATTTGGCTAGATATTGATCGGGGACCCTATACAAACCCCATGTGGTCTGAGTTGAATGCTTTTATTGGTCTCGTACATCTCAGTAGTTGACTTAATTAAACCTGGTGATTCTGTGACTGTTTTGTATATTATCCACCAGTGTAGCTTCATCCTTTTCTAATCAAATTTATAACACGCTGCCTGATTGTGATTAGATTATCTTGCATCACAACAAATAACATATTGTAGACAAATTGCTTGACTTTGATCTGGTGGGATTACTAATGTATTTAGTAAACTTGTTTTTAATGAATCTGTTAACTCTTATCCCTATCCAATTTAATTTATTTTGATTTTGTTCGTTGGATTTAATGCAAGCCAAGTAAGGTTTTCATCCCACCCAACTTTTTAGAGCCTTCCTAGTAACCCACTGTGTTTGCCTTTATTATACATCATTTAGATCTGTTGGCCACAAACCGAGTTTGAACCTTTTTGTACATTATCAGATCTAAATTCCTTTTATGAATAACTGCACCCACAAATTAATTTTTAGAATCAATATGTGTGCCAGAGGCTTTGACCCAAAAGTATTCATTGAAAAGAGCATTTACTTAACTTTGTTAATCTCCTAGTAAAGAGGATGTATTTTCCTTGAATTATTTTGATTGCCCAACCCCATATGTACTAAAAGGCACTACATTTTCCCAGGAGCAGTAACCCATAACATCCAATAAGATGTTTGATTTTAAACAGGTGACTGGAAAATGCTAACAGCTGATTGGTTGGTTGCTATAAGTTATAGCTCCTGAGCAAACTTAGTGCTTTTTTCTTACACAAGTGCTCTCTACTGGTTCCTTCCAAAACTAGAAACCTTATTATTCTTCTTCTTATTATTATTATTATTAACATGTATTTATAGAGCGCCAACATATTGCTCCAACATATAAACTGTATATCCTCTCATAATGAAGTGGTTCAGTCTCCTTTTATCTCCGAAAACAGTTCCATTACACTTTATGGTTAAATGACTGAGAATAGAAAGCTTAAGACTAATGTCAAACCAGGAGATTTGTTAGCATTTAATAGATCAGAGCTTTTTTGATAACTTAACAGTTGTCTGCAACCTTTACCTATTCTAGTGCTATGGAATTGTTTAGAACTAACCCTTTTAGGCACATTTGACCCTGGTACATATTACCCTAATACCACAGCTTACTAACAGTAATAACTGGGTGACCATAGTGTAAAACGCAGTTCAAGACAGCTTGAGGGCCTTGGGTTTGACAGCTTTGTACCATAACGTTTTGAAACTATACCGTGCAACAGAATTTGCTGTCTTTAGAGATAATGTGAATGCCGTTCCATTATATAGCTCCAGTCCCAATGCACAAAAGAAAACCATGTAAAATCATCTCTCTTCACCCCACCGGTCTAATAATAGCTGCCATGTTTTTCATTTATTTGACCTTGGTCACAGTCATGTTGAGGGTTGTAGCAGCAGCAGCATCTGCAGGGCTTGCTGTTCCCTCCAGATAAGTCCCATATGCCGGACCTAGCAATATTTAATGTTCTGCTGTCATTTTCTGTTATCATCTGCTGTTTTTTTACCACTCCTATTGCTCCTGAATTATTTTAGGACTGGTATGTTGGTTTAGGTATATTTTCTGAAAGGTTTTAGTGTTAGCATTAAGATTGTATTTTGGAGATTTTTATTTTCCAAGCCCATGTTTTTAAACTGTGAAATAGATGATTGAGTTAGGCATACAACTATTTGCACTTTATAAAAAGGAAAATAATACTACTTTATGTATGCAGAATTCTCAGGCCAATGCATATTTCTCCAGTTTGGTTACCTAAATGTTTTTTTTTTACTGCATTAAAGAGGTGGTTCACCTTTAAGGTAACTTTAAGTATGTTATAGAATGCCCAATTCTAAGCAACTTTTCAATTGGTCTTCATTATTTATTTTTTATAGTTTTATAATTATTTGCCTTTTTCTTCTGACTCTTTGCATCTTTCAAATGGGCATCGCTCACCCCTTCTAAAAAGCAAATGCTCTGTAAGGCTACGCATTTATCGTTATTGCTAATTATTATTACCGTATATACTCGAGTATAAGCTAAGTTTTTCAGCTCCCAAAATATGCTGAAAAACTCTACCTCGGCTTATACTCGGGTGAATAGTCGCCGGCATCCAAGAATAGTCGCCGGCATCCAAGAATAGTCGCCGGCATCCAAGAATAGTCGCCGGCATCCAAGAATAGTCTCCAAGAATATTCGCCAGCCTCCAAGAATGGTCGCCAGCATCCAAAAACGAGACGCCGGCACTTCCAATGGGAGCAGAAACCCTCTGTTTTTTTGATTAAAACTTACAGAAGCTGCTGCATTTCTCACCCTAGGCTTATATTCGAGTCAATAAGCTTTCCCAGTTTTTGGAGGTAAAATTAGGTACCTCGGCTTATACTCGGGACAGCTTATACTTGAGTATATACGGTACTCATCTTTCTTTTCAGGCCCTCTCCTATTTATATTCCAGTACCTTATTCAGATTGATGCATGGTCGCTAGGGTAATTTGGGCCCTATCAACCAGATTGCTTAAAATGCAAATTGAAGAACTGCTGAATAAAAAGCCAAATAACTCAAAAACAACAAATAATATAAAATGAAAAGAAATTGCATTTTTTTTCAGAATATTACTCTCTGCATCATACTAAAAGTTCTCAAAGGTGAACAACCACTTTAAGAACCTGTATGGTGGCTTAAGACTTAATGCCCTGGATTACCTATCTAGCTTGCTGTTATTAGATTGTAAACTCTTTTGGGCAGGGCTCCCTTTACCTCTTGCATTAGTTATTATGGGTTTAGCACCCATTTATTGTATAGCGCAGTGGAATATGTTGGCTTTGGTGATATATGATGATAATATTATAATAATGTAGGATTAAGGTTCATGTAGTGTCAGATTTGTACAGATGAATGTTGCACACTTGCTACGCACTGTCATTGGTTTCATTGGTGAGCTCACATCATAAAAGCAATTAGCCTCTTGCCAACTCTGTGTATGAATCTTCTGAATCTACCCTGATTTATCAAATAGGAGAATGAGCCCTAGCACACATGCAATGAAACATACCCTATCCTAGGAAAACCTTAATAAATGGGGTAGGCTTGAGCACAGAGGTAACCATATGTTTTTTTTTTTTTTTAAAGCCTAAGTCCTAAGATTCTTCAAATTGTGTTCTAATTATTAGCAGCCTGAGGGGTTTGAGTCAATGTCCGTGGATTTGTAATCAGGGCCAAAATGGATCTTTCTGTAGTTAGTATGGCTATTAAACTTTACTATGCACAATAATAGGAGGTTATGGGGACCTTTTATACATTTTTTATAGCAACTTTGAAGACAAACTGATATAAATGGCATGGAATAGTTTTCTCCCAAAGTCTTGGGAAATAAATAATACCTATGACAATCCGAATGTTGTGTTGTGAAAACAAAATTCCAAACTAGAAACGAACCCATACTGAATTTGACACTTTATATCCTAATATTTCCAACACAATCTGATGATTAAAACAATACTTAAACTGTGGCTTTAATTCTTTCAGGGATATTTTTTGTGTCCTGCTTTTCAGTGCCCAGTTTGTTAAATAAAATCTAGTATCAGAACGGCGCAGAAGTAATGCTGCTTTATTTAGAAAGTTTGAAAGCTTCTCCAGCATACCTACCTACTTTAAAATAATGATGTGGCTTGATCAAAGGAGTGCTATTTCGTGTGCATAAATAAGTGTTACATAAAACTTCAATCATTAAGGGCTTAAAATGAATTTGGAAGTGGCATTTTTATGGGCATCTGTTTAATAAAATGCTTCCAATTTGTTTTCTGTAAGGCACAGATGGCTTCTTAATTATGTTATTTTCTGTGATCACCAGTGAAGGGGCTTATTTCATCCGTTTTCATTTGAAGAAATAGTGCATTTGTTTGAGTAGTAATTATGACAAAAGCTGTATTAAACATTGAACAACAAGAAGGTGTTGTTGAACGTTTGTATAGGTTTGTATAGGTATATACAAATTAATAGTATCTTTAAGCAGGAGGAGTTCTTCTCAGTCTCAGTTGCAGAACCTCTGGCAGCTTCTTATGGACAAATCATTCAGTCTCCTGCTGTGCATGGTACCGCTACATTATATGGCACTTTGAGTCCACCAAATTCCACCAAGGAGAAAACCATATAATGTATAGTGGAACTGCAGGGGTAATGTTAAATGCCAAGGCAGTTATAATGGAAAATGGCTGCGTGCAGTCTCAAGCCATGTGGACACTACATAAAGCAAGATAAATGTCCATGTGTGAATCAATGAAGCACAAATTAAGTAGGCTTAAGATCATGGCACATGGGGTGTTTCAATCAGTACATGGTTGAAACCTATCGAGATCAAACCTGCCAGTGCTTCCCACAGAGATCTAGGGAAGACATTCTGCTTATAACAGACCTTGCAGTGACAGGCAGACCATAAAAACAGTGAAGCGTGCATCAGTGCTGTTACAAATATGGTTTGAAGGGCTATTAGAATTTACCATTTAATATATTCCTGTTATTATAATAGTAGTTCTATTATAATGGCAAAGAAACATGCCTGAGTTTGTATTATGTGACATAGAGATAAAACAGTATAGTTACAAATTATCTGTTTGAATTGTATATTAGTTCTTAGTTCAGTAAAAACTAGGACTAGTCAAGAAGATCTCCCATCTGTCAACTCTAGCGTTTAACAATATATGATGGGAACAAAGGTCTTATAGGATTTTGAATCTTGCATTCAATCTCTTGCCAATTAACAGGGCCCCGTGTATACAGGGTGATGCCCATACATTGTTTTTCCCTAGTTCTCTATAATGTCCTGGGTTTAAGGATGTTCAAAGCATGTAGGTTCCATTAAAGTGAAGGCAAGTAACCTCCCTTTAATATCTCCATCTTTGGACCCAGTTCCCGGATCATCAGGGTTCACTGCAAAGCATTCAGTAACTTAAAGTGAACCTGTCACCCAGACACACAAATCTGTATAATAAAAGTCATTTTCAAATTAAACATGAAATCCAATTTCTATTTTTTATTAACGCATTCATAGCTGTTGTAAGCTCATTTAAAAATCTCAGCTGTCAATCAAATATTGTCTGCCCCTTCTCTATGCCTTAGGCATAGAAGCGGGGCAGACAATTACTTTCACTTTTCATTCAGCACTTCCTAGATGCCACTGCTCTCCATATATTCCCCTGTTCTCCTCACTTTTTAATTGTGTAACCAGGGCATGGGGATGGACATCAGGTCCCCCATTCTGGTGCACAAACAAGATTCTGAGATGATGGAAGGCTTGCCTTGATAACAGTGTCCACAAAATGGCTCCTGCCTGCTTGTTATAATTATAAATTCCCAGACTGAAGGAAACGAGATTCAAATAAGTGGTAGTGTATAATTACAGGTCATTTTGCTTCACTAATGTGATAAAATAGGATTTTGAATACTTTTTTTGAGTGACGGATCCCCTTTAAAAACTTTCATTTTTTGATGTTACTGTTCCTTTAAAGTAATAAAAATATAATACAGTTTTGCCCTGCACTAGTACAACTGCTGTGTTTGCTTCAGTAACACTACTGTTGTTTATATAAATAAGCTGCTGTGAAGCAATCGGGGCAGACAATCAAAGGAGAAAAGACTCGGGTTACACAGCAGATAAGCTCTGTAGAACATAATGGTGTTCTCTGTTATCCACTATTTAACCTGTGCCATATAGACTTTTTTCAATTTCCGTCGTTTCTACACAGTAGCTTGTACCTGCTCTGTCTGTGTGACCCCAGGTTCCTTTGTCTTATGTTAAAGAATATAGCTTGTCAGAGCCAAGAGTGGCTTTGTTAAATATAAATAGGGGTTTTTGTATACCTTGAAATAAATGTGTATTCTTGTCTTTCTTTTCATGATGTACAGTATGTTTTCTGTTACTGTAAATGTGTATTGTAGCCATGATTCAACACAGAAAAATATGAGAACTATAAAAGTAATGGAAAGCATTTATAAATAAATGGAATTATTTTTCAAATTATTCCAGTTTTCCCCATAGGGTGGATTGTTTATACCTCTGGCAAAAAAAGTATCCGTTAAAAAGACATTGAACAGATCCTCCAAAACTTTTCACAGTTGTTTGTAAAATTTGGCATGTTTAATTAAAATGTTGAAATACATAATTACCTCAAACCACAAGGGATAACATTATTTGCACATTTATCTTTAAAATGAATTTGTTTTGCTTGTGCGGCAGACTTCATTACCATCAAACCATGTTTTATTGTGTTGTACAAGACTCAATTCATTGGCTTTTTGTAATCATATCCTGTAGGCTGACTTTGCACTGAGAAATGATTCTGTGTTCATTGAGACTTAGAATAGTGATTGCTTCCAATGTGAACACAGTTTAAAGGATTAGTAAATTCCCTGGGCGCAAAAACCCTCCCCTGTGTTGCCCCTCCTCCCCCCTGGCCTACCTGTCCCCCCCCCCGGGCCAATGCCCCTAACTTGTTACTTACCCCTCTGCGCAGGTCCTGTCCACGGAGTTCACAGGCGCCATCTTCTCCCGAGCTGTCTTCTTCCTGCTTTGACCGGCGTTTTTGGCGCATGCGTAGTAGGAGCATTTACCGGTACGGATCTACTGCGCATGCGCCAAAAGTCACAAAGTTTTCCTATTTTCACATTCGGCGCATGCGCAGTAGATCCGTACCCGTAAATGCTCCTACTGCGCATGCGCTAGAAGATGCCGATCAATCCAGGAAGAAGACCGCTTGGGAGAAGATGGTGCCTGTGAACTCCGTGGACAAGACCTGCGCAGAGGGGTGAGTAACAAGTTAGGGGCATTTGCCCGGGGGGACAGGTCGGCCAGGGTGGAGGAGGGAGGGGGGAGGGATTTTTGCGCCCAGGGGGTTTCCTTCTCCTTTAAGCATATTGGGGTTATGTTATAAAAGGGACTGTTTGCCCAGGAGCAGTAACCCGGAGCAGTCAATCAGCAGGGAACATTTACTGGTCAACTGTTTAAAAGCAAACCTCTTATTGGTTGCTATGGTTTACTGCTCCTGCGCAAACTTAGTGATTTTTTTTTTTTTTACATATGGTGGATTGTTTTCAAAGCAATTCAAGCAAGTAAACTGTGGGTCTCTTCTATATTTGCTAGTCTTTTGCTGATAGGGTAATCTCTCAAATAGTAATGGTATGGGACCTCTTATTTGATGACAGAAAGGCCATCTCCCATAGCTGATTCCAGCAATTATTTTTTTTCATTGAGATTTGGTTTCCTGGAAACCAGGAAGTAACAGATGAAGCGCGAAACCATGATCTTGTTCCATGGTACAAGTGAGCCAGAGCCAGTCACTTGGTGATTGATATTTTGGTTTTCGTTAAGGTTCCCCAGGGCTTCAAATGCTGACTTATGCTAAAAGTTTAATTCGTGTAGTAAGTTGTTTCCTCAGAACACTCAGAATTACTCCCCATTGAGGAGACAGTCACTTCAAAATAACGACTTTTGAGTTTTGGAGCAACTTTCCTTGCACTTGTGATTGCAGCTGATTGCCATGCAAACCAGTGGGGATCAATTCTGGCTTCTTGTCTCCTGGACTATTAATAGCTATGTGGGCAACAAAACACTTGAAAACAGCTCCCTACTGGTTTGCTCAGGATTTGGCTGCCTCCCAACACGTTTTTGCAGGATTTGGTTTTGGATGAATCCTAGGTTTTTAGCTGAATGCATGCTCTGGGCAACTCAACTCTACGGGGGCTTTTTTTCTGAGCCAATGCAGTTTTAATTGTTCTTCATTTTAATGTGCAAGTTAAGATCTGACCAGAGCTTGGACCATCACATCTGACCAATGTTGTGTTCCATATACAAAAATTGTGTGTCCCTAATATAAGGCCTTTTTCCCCCTCGATCACTGTTGAGCTCCATCAGAACAGGGTGTGCTAATTCAGATTATTTATAGCTCCTTGCATTATGTTGAATATTCAGAATTTTTAAAATGTCCTGTCATCCGCATACTTCTATATGGAAGGAGCCTTGGTACAATCCCATTTGATTGTATCCATAACTTAAGAAATAACTTGGAAGTGTCTTTCTGCACATTTAGCATCTAGTCTATTGTGTTGCAGCTGCGGAGAGAAAAAATTGCTTACTGAATATTACATTTTATTTTTAAAACAGAAAGAACTGTGCAACATGATACTGGATTGCTGTGCTCAGCAGAGAACATATGAGAAGTTCTTTGGATTGCTTGCAGGGGTAAGTTCATTTTATCCACTATCTTAACTCTTTGGTTGCATATACTGCTCTGCTTCATTAAGATCTTATACAATTATTTTAGTGTATAAAATAAACATAGAATATGTCTTTCTGAATAAAGACAATAATAAATCCTTTTACTAAATAATAGGACCTGTCCTAGTAATAATAATAAAGAAGCTGACATTTTACTTGTCTTTTCTAAACTGAATTCTCATGACCATAATACAGGTATGGGACCTGTTATCCAGAATACTCGGGACCTGAGGTTTTCCGGATAATGGCTATTTCCGTAGTTTGGCTCTTCATACCTTAAAGTGAACCTGTCACCCAGACACACAAATCTGTATAATAAAAGTCCTTTCAAATTAAACATGAAATCCAATTTCTATTTTTTATTAAAGCATTCGTAGCTGTTGTAAACTCTCTTAAAAATCTCAGCTGTCAATCAAATATTGTCTGCCCCTCCTCTATGTCTAGGCATAGAGGTGGGGCAGACAATTGTTTTCACTTTCCATTCGCTACTTCCTAGATGTCACTGCTCTCCACACATTCCCCCAGTTCTCTTCACCGTTTAATTGTGTAACCAGGGCATGGGGATGGACATCGGGTCCCCTATTCTGGTGCACAAACAAGATTCTGAAATGACACAAGTGTCCAATAACAGTGTCCACAAAATGGCTCCTGCCTGCTTACTATAATTATGAATTCCCAGACCGAAGGAAATAAGATTCAAATAATTTTATATAGTGTAATTAAAGTTTATTTTGCTTGACTAATGTGATAAAATAGGATTTTGAATACATTTTTTTGGGTGACAGGTCCCCTTTAAGTCTTCTAGAGAATCATGTAAACATTAAAAATCCCCAATAGGCTGGTTTTGCTTCTAATAAGGATTAATTATATCATAGTTTGGATCAAGTACAAGCTACTGTTTTAGTAATACAGAAAAAAATGAAATCATTTTTAAAAATGTGGGTTAATTTATTATAATGGCGCCTATGAGACGGCCTTTCTGTAATTCGGAACTTCTATCCGGTTTCTGGATAAATGATCCCATACCTGTATTAATTAAAATTCATTTCTTTATGATGATTTCTTCCAAAACCCATAGAGACTGTGGCTATTCACGTACAACGGTGCTGAAAATGCAAATGTACTTCAGTGATGATTTATGGAAAGATGTTTTTAGACCTCGCTGCTCACTATAGTTTGGTTTATTGTATATAATTTCTTCCATTCTTCAGCGTTTCTGTTTGTTAAAGAAAGAGTATCTGGAAGCGTTTGAGAATATCTTTAAAGAACAATTTGAAACGATTCACCGGCTGGAAACCAACAAACTGAGAAATGTTGCCAAGATGTTTGCCCATCTTCTGTATACAGACTCCCTTCCTTGGAGTGTAAGTGTCTGAACCTATGGATATTTTGCATATCTCAAGTGGATTTTTGTGCATTAAAGGGGTTAGGCACCTTTGAATAAACTTTTAGTTTGATGTAGAGAGAGCTGTTCTGAGACCATTTGCAACTGGTTTTAATTATTTTTTTAGTTATTTAGCTTTTTATTTAGCAGTTCTCCAATTTCCAATTTCAGCAGTCTGGTTGCTAGGTTAATCTGGAACCTAGCAACCAGACTGCTGAAATTGCAAATGTATTGATTGATTAGAATATGAATAGAGAGGGCCTAAATAAAAAAAGGAGTTCTAAAAAGTAGCAAACTATAAATTTGTAGCCTTAGAGAGCATTTGTGCTTTAGAAAGGTACTTGTGTTGAAGGGCACAGTTTGTACTTCTGCATTAGTTGCATTTGGTGCTGCTCATTCGTTCCTGCCTACTTTTCTGAATCAAAACACAGTTGCATTTATTGACCTTGGTGTTACACCAACTTTGAAATTGCACTTTGCACTAATATCTTTCATCAAAGCTTTTGCACACCTAAATCTCCATGAACTCCTCTTTTTCTGCAAGTCTGAGACAGACAAAAATTAGGAATTCACAATGCAAGACTTAACCTCTTTTTGAAATAACCTTGATCATATGATACCAGGGGGAAGCAGTACTGCTATAAAACCAACCATAATAATTTACTGACCATATCAATAAATTATAGAGAATGTTGATTGGGTTTGTATCAAAAATATTTTTTTCCCAGTTTTTTAAGCTCACAAGTTGTAACGCAGGTGTATATTTTCCATTTCACTCTATAAAATTGTGAAAATAGAATTAAATTTTTCAAGCTGTTTGGAAGACAATTTTCCATCTGCACACTGTGATTAAAGAATTTGGAACACAGAATGAGAATTGCTGAGATATGTTTCTCAGTCTAATAGCTCAGTGTAGGTATATCAGCCATTCAATCTCTTGCAGTGCTCTGACATAATTAGCCTACAAGCACTGCTGGCAGATCTCTGCACAAGAACATTGCTTCTGCCAGAGAGGAACCATTCAGTAGTATTTCACTTTATTGACCTACCTCCAACAGTAGTTACGTTCAGCAGGAAGACCGACACAAAGGGAGGAATAAACTTCTGTATCCGCCTCCTTAAGTTGTAAAGGGAGATGCTTGAGCTATAGATTTGGGGACCAGCCAATGCATTCCAAGATCCGTGCCATTATTTGGTCCACATAATTTAAAACATGAATGTCTAAGATGAATTCCAGTTTCATGGTGGCACCTCTGCAAGGATTTTAGTTTTCTGTTCTATCCATAATTATGGGTTTGGAGCATCTGAACTTGAACCGGATAAACTTGGTTAGTAAAGCTTATTTTGAATTAATAGTTTGGTGATGAACACTGATGGAGCATATGCACCCTGACCAGTGTATTGCCATGGTGAGTCTTGGTACACGTGGCAGTGGTTTATATGAGAACTATCTTTCACTAAGCACTTTGAGTTATGGGAATTATTCAAGTTACAGGATATCGCTATATGAATTTGTCTGCTTCACTGTGATTAATTGAGATTCAGTGCCAATATTGTATCCATATGTGATCCATATATAGCGAACCAAATGCTTAGGAGCTTATTGTTAAATATAATTGTGTTGTCTTCAAACAATCTGTGGTCAGATGGATTAAGAACAGGCCCTTAATTCCCCTATGAAAAGAAAGCCCTAAGAAACACAGTAAGAGCCACTGCCTCAAGACCAATTGTCATCACTTTACTTTCCACCAAATGTGCTACAGTGCAAAGCCAAAAGCTTTTCTCCCTTATTCTTCCCACTTGTATCCACCCAGATATTGCTTCTCTTTTACTGATCTGCTTGTTTTCAGTTTTTCTTATTCCTAATGCTTTTATGTTTGCAAAATGGCTGACTCGTCTAACATTTCAGGCTGATGGGAATCAATAGTAATGAAAAAAAAATAATGTAACAGGATAGTATTGGATCACAGGGGTGGGTATATATATATATATATATATATATATATATATATATATATATATATATATATATATATATATATATATATATATATATATATATATATATATATATGTATACATACAAACAAACAAGGGAAAGTTGTGCTCACCACTAATTTTTTGAAACCATTAGGCGGGGGTACGATGAGGCTGTGACCACAAAAGACATATAGACAAATACAAGAGTCCTCTGCACTCAACCCATTGTCAATATATTTAAGACAGCGACATTTGTGCATACTGCTACTGAAAAATGCCTTACCCTTTAAACAACACAGGGATTGTTTGTCCATATATTGCAATATATTTAAGCTGGCCAACTACGTCAAAGTCATCCCATATCTGGCCAGTCCTATGCTCAATTTTATCTGATTCATTAAGAATTCAATTGCTTAATTATACATTTTACAAAGGGTCTAAGTTTTGAGATGAATCAGATGAAAATTGAGTGTAGGACTGGCTATAAATATAAATGTGGAAGGTTACACTTTGATTTTGATACACAAATATCCTGGTGTTGCTGGTCTGTTCATGAAACTACTCTTCGGAGGTGAGAATAATAACTGTTCATGGGGTGTTCACATCTACAGGATCGCTAAATTAGCTTGTCAGAATTTCTGTTTGAAAAGGCATTTCAGGAAATAGCATTCCAGCTGGGAGTTATGTTCAGTAAAAGGTCTGACCATTATTACAGCCCACAGAACTACTTTGGTATTGCATGATTTTTTCCCTCAGTAAGAGGAAAGCTGCAGTAACACAGTAGTGTCAATGTTCCAGGTGTCAAATGTTAACAGTTAAAATTAATATTTCATAAAATTGAAGAAACTCTCACAAACCTCAAGTCTTAGAGGTAGCTGTTTCATAGGAATGCACTATACAGCTAGGGTATGTTCTCCAGCATGCATTTTTTGCATTTTTGAAGACCATGTCCCTTAACAGTGTCTAATGTTTAATTAGGCCATTTTTCTATTCTTTATGCTGTACAGGTGCTGGAGTGTATGAATCTAAGTGAAGAAACAACCACCTCGTCCAGCAGAATATTTGTCAAAATATTTTTTCAGGAGCTGTGTGAATATATGGGACTGCCGAAGCTAAACGCCAGACTTAAGGATGTGTAAGTATTGTATAGTGCAACGATTGCAAGTGGATGTATATGGGGTGTTTATCACACTGAGCTCCATCTCTTGAAAAGGCTTCTATAACCTTATCTTTTCTAAATTGTGCTTATTACATGGTAATACACAGGTCTGTGTAGATTTATTGTATATTCCATTGGAGGTTGTAGTGTTATCCCTACAAGGGAAAATGCCATAGCTAGTCATGTTCTCACTGATGTCATGGCACATCACAAAGCCATGTTCAATTCTGGCTTCTTGTAATGGGGCTGTAAAGTCACTAGAAACCCTTTGGGAATTGATAAATAGCTTGATTCTATGGCAGGTTTAGCCTTTTGTAGAAGCTTGGAATAATGCTAATAAAAATGTACTTTTATTTAATAATATTTCCACTAAGCACATTGGTCTGTATGCCTATTTTTTAATATTTATGCTGAATAAAGAATAATTTTTTAAACTTTGAAAGAATGCTTTGGAATATATTTTTGGACTTGATCAATGCAGTGATCGTTACTATCAAAATGATTGTTAATGTGTTTTTGTTAAGCTGTTTATTTAAAGAATCTTTGATCATATATTTACACAGTGGATATTCTAAATATGAGTCTCTTGCTTTCCCTTTATCAGAACTCTCCAGCCTTTCTTTCAAGGATTGCTGCCAATGGACAACCCAAAGAACACCCGCTTTGCTATCAACTTTTTTACCTCCATAGGACTTGGAGGATTAACGTAAGAGAACCCTCGTGTCATACACGTTTCTTTTTTCCCCCAATATGGTCGGACTAATGCCCTCATATGGTCTTCATTCAATTTTGTAGGGATGAACTGCGTGAACATCTAAAGAACGCTCCCAAAATGATCATGACACAGAAACAGAATGTGGAATCATCAGACTCTTCCTCAGACTCCTCGTCAGGCTCAGAGTCGTCTTCTGACTCGGACAGTAGCTCCAGTTCTTCTAGTGATAGTGAATCCTCAAGCTCCAGCAGTGACTCAGGTAGCTTCTATAATATCAGTAAAAAAAGGTGCTACTAACCTCTGTACACTTGGGTGTCCTTAAACAGTAAGCGAGTCAAGGTTGCTCGGGACTTCTCTTTTTAACCAAGTTGCTTCATTGCTGATCTTACTTTGTGCTATAGTTTTCTAATATGCATTAATGGTAGCAATGTCTAGAATGCCGTTCAGCACCTAATTTGAGTTTATGAATTATAGTTCATAGTTTTCATTTTTACATTTGATTGAAAGCATTTCACATTTTGCTAATGGCAAATAACATTCTGTACTACACAAGTTCTGAATGTCCCATAAAATATATCCTTATTAATGGTGCCAAGTGATGCCACTTATGTAACGTAACCCTTTATGACGGCCTCTTGCTTTCATATGGCCATATAAATCCTTTTATTTTATATTATGGGCTATGTTTTTCCTTATTTACACACACTGGATGGGTATTAATACATGGGGAGGGAAGATCGCACATTTGCATTCCAAAAAAAGCCTGAATCATAAAATGAATGTTGACAATAACCTTCGTTTGCCATTGGCACTTGCCAGGTTTTTGTTGCTAAATCCATGATTAAGTGCCATATGCACAAAGTGTAAGGCTATCTTTTGTAAGCTTTAAATGCCTGCTGTAAATGTTTTGTATGGATTACCCCTCTGAGGCATGTGCACCCAGCTGCCATATTGCTACTGATGAGATTTTGATTTTAACTTTATTATCTGTGTTATTTGTTTGTCCTTTAAACATGTGCTTTCTGCCCAACCTTGTCAGACAGAAGAGGCAGCCTTCCTTGGGATAAATTCCTGCATCTGTGTCATTTTTGATACCTGTGAACATGAAACACGGCTCCACTATCCACATTTTCACCTTCTGAAACCCAATTTCTGACCCTGCCACCTTAAGTGCTGTTTGGATCAGTGGTGTCAGTATCAGCAGTGGGCAGGATCAGCATACAAAGCCACACCCACATCCACTAGGCTTTTCCTGCAGCCTACAGGTTACCCACTTTTTGCGGGAACCGTTACCCGCTGCAGGTCTCTTCCTTAGGGATTAGATGCTATGCTATGATGTAATAGAACAGACAGATCCATAATAGTGCTGTATATGCTGGGTAGGCACAACCATATTTACAGATGATAGGTTTCAGATACAGATATCTTACAGTTGATCTGCTCTTCTGTGACCTCCTTTAGCTGTACCTGTTCTAGGCACGTGGTGGGTGTTTTTCTTCATATAAAGGGGATTAGTCACTGTGTTGTGTGTTTCTTTCTTAAATCCTTTTGCTTTACCAGATTAAATGACGCGTATGAACTGCTGCTCTCTGAGTTTCCAGATCAGCGCTTTCTAAAAATGGGCTATATATATATATATATATATATATATATATATATTTAATTATTATTATAATTTTTTTGTTTTGTTTTTTTTGCTGTATATTCATATTACCATTAGGAGCCATGGTAATTGTGCAAAAAGTGCTTCCTCAATCTAAATTCATAGATCACCATGCCTTTTATAGAGATTGTTTCAAGAGCAGATTATAAAACAGCGTGAACTGCTGTATTTAAGGGATCTTGCTGATTTGAGATTAATTTGATTTATATCATTACTGCAGCAGCAGAACTGAGCCTTCTTGAAGGTAATTTACTGCAGTGCTAGGATACTTTACTAATTCTGCATTGTTATAGAGCAGCCACGATATTCAATTGACTGTGGTATTGTTTGTAAAGAAACAAATGGGGAAATAGAGAGGTTGGTCTGAAAAAAAAAGTTGTGTGGGGCAATGACAGATATAGTCGGTCGCCTTGATTTAATGATTTAAATGTTATTATGGTGTAGACATTAATTATGAAATATGGTTCATATCCCTTTGAGAAATCCCAGTGACCTTGCATTCAGCCAATTGCATTCCAGCACCTAAACTGATAGGCACAGAAAAGCCACGCCAGGAGAGAGCCACTCCATGCTTCCAATTAGTAGCCCTGAAAACTAGCTCTTATAATAGAGATGCAGAACTATTTAATTCCCTAAATTGAAGAGAGGAAGGAGTTCTTCGTCATATTGTATCTGGCAGAGACGGTACAAGGAATTTGTGTCACATTTATTAGTCCATTCTTTGGGTCTGTATGCAACACCATCAATCACTACAAAGGCTGCCTGGGGATTATAATTCTGTACATTACAAATGGTACAATTTGCATTCAGCTGCATGGTATTTGTTTTCCTCCTGGCCTGTGAGTAGACTTGTGACATTGTTTCAGTAGTCAGACCAAGGAGAGTGGAGAATGTAAAGAGTCATATAGATAATGCCTTCAATTGCATTTACATACGGTATAACTTTAAAGCCATTTAAAATGTGTAATGAATGGACATGGTAAAGTTGCTTGGAATTTACCTTTTCATTTGTGATGTAAAAAAAAAAACGCAACACGATCAGCGGGGAAATGCCAACATATGCTTTGGTCTGCGTCTGGGCAGGATTTAGGTTGTGAATTTTATTTGATTATGATTTTATTTAAAAAAAAAAAAATACAATCACAATTCCCACCCCTCTAAAACTATATGAATCCTGAAACAGAACAATCTTCAAAATAAATGTACCTTTTGTGTTTAGCCAAAGAAATCCAAAATCCTCAGTCATGTGACTTTTTTGTTGCTCTGGCAACAACTTTGATTCACAGATGATGCAATTTTTGGATTCTTGTGAAATTTTAATATATAATCTAGTATTCAGTTTAGTATTTAGACCAAAGGTCCCCAACTTTTTTTTAACCTGTAAGCCACATTCAATTGTAAAAAGAGTTGGGGAGCAACACAAACATGAAAACGTTTCTGAGGGTGCGATATAAGGGCTGTGATTGGCTATTTGGTAGCCCCTATGTGTACTGACAGCCTACATGAGGCTCTATTTGGTGGTACACCTGGTTTTTATGCAATTAAAACTTGCCTCCAAGCCAGAAATTCAAAAATAAGAACGTGTTTTGAGGCCACGAGGACCAACATCCAAGAAGTTGGTGAGCAACATGTTGCTTGCGAGCCAGTGGTTGGGGATCACTTAAACCAATATTTTGGTCAGAATGTGGTATTTGTCAAAATCCAAAAAAAAAAAAAAATATTGGTTTTTCCATAGATTTGGAGTGTTTCCTCTAGAAATAGATAATGTGGCATTTAGAACTTACACACCTTTTGTATAGACTGGCTAATATGTTTATGTTCTGGATACATTGGATTGAGATCTTACACTTAAAAAGATTTGCTCTTTTTTTTTTTTTTTTTTGTCCAGATTCATCAAGAAGAAAAAAACATTCACAGAAGAAGAAGAAAAGTAGAGAGGCACACAAAGCAGCTTCTAAAAAACAAGCTCCCGATGACAGGCGTAAAGAAGCCCCTAAACACAAACACCAGAAGGAGAAATATGATGACAAGCAGTCAAGAAAATCTAAAAGAGATTCAAAACACTAATTGTCAATGAGACTCACATGTGCTTTTACTGCAGAGTTCTGTATTTTTTTAAGAAATAAACAGTGTAACATGGTGGAGGGCAACTTGTTTGCATTAAGGTTACTTCCACTATAAGTACCCATTTCTTTTCATGAGAAGCAGTTTAGGGCTTTAACAGTTGGACAGACCTCAAAGCTGTATTTTAACAACAAATTAAATCATTTGAACATTTGTATTATTTTCAACTGTCAAAGCTGTTGTCTTTCATGTGTTTGTATTAAAATATTTCTTTTGTAATGTGTGTTCCTGCTTTGTTTCAATTCACATCAGGGCAGGTGGTAGGTGAGAGGCACAATGAGAGTGTAGAACGGCACAATGAGAGTGTAGAACGGCACAATGAGAGTGTTGAACGGCACAATGAGAGTGTTGAACGGCACAATGAGAGTGTAGAACGGCACAATGAGAGTGTTGAACGGCACAATGAGAGTGTTGAACGGCACAATGAGAGTGTAGAACGGCACAATGAGAGTGTAGAACGGCACAATGAGAGTGTAGAACGGCACAATGAGAGTGTAGAACGGCACAATGAGAGTGTAGAACGGCACAATGAGAGTGTAGAACGGCACAATGAGAGTGTAGAACGGCACAATGAGAGAATGGCACAATGAGAGAATGGCACAATGAGAAAGTAGAAATAATGGAACATGGTGTAAATATGGACTGGAGAGTGGAAGGGTGGCATAATGGAAGGAAGGGGAAGGGTGAAATAATGGCACATGGGTTGAGGATAGGAATATACCAAAGACAGAAATGGAACAGTGTGTAGGGCTTAATTTGCTACATCTGCAACAGTTCTCTTGAAGTTGGTTCCAATATTTTACATATTGAGGCTGGTATCTATTGTCTGTTTTAGCTCCCCATTCTCGCATTTAAAGAACTAAAAATTTAAAAATGAATATATCTAAAAATGCCATGTTTTATATACTGAACTTTTTGCACGAGCTTGTCAATAGCAGCAATGATCCAGGACTTCAAACTTGTCACAGGGGGTCACCATCTTGGAAAGTGTCTGTGACATTCACATGCTCAGTGGGCTCTGAGCAGCTGTTTGAAATCTAAGCTTAGGGGTCATGGCAAATTAGCGAGCAGAAAATTTGGCCTGTAATATACAGTAAGCTGTTGCTACAGGGCTGCTTATTCAATTCTGATGCTTTGATTTCTGTGCTGCCATGTAGTAATTGTGTCTTAATTAGTTATCAGCCTTATAATGTAACATTTATATTCTGTATATTGTGTTCTTATACTTATATTCTTTAGTTCTAAATTCTGGTGCAATATTACTAGCCCACGCCACAGGTTCAACCTACTGTAATACTAGTATTTGCAGCGCTGAGCTTAGCGTGAAAAGTTTTTGTAAGAATTGTGTTGTGAGGGGGTAATACCGAATAATAATAATAAAAACTAATTAAAAATACATCCTATAGCCATAGACCAAGGATCTCCAGACAATTGACAACTGCTCCCTTCTGGTCAAAGATAAGAATGTTCTTTGTACCTCCTATTATTCTGCCCTTTTATTCTACTACTTTTTACTTTCTAATCCAGTTTGCTGTAGTCTCCAATTACCTTCTATCTCCATCCTTTTCTTTAGAACATTTCCATTTGTCCAAGTCTCTGTTCTTCTGGTTAATATTCAGCTGCATTTCATGTTCCTTTATATCTCATTTTCTAGTTATGAGAGTCCCTTTAATGGAGTGGTTGATGTATACCCACATGTATAATTTCATGTCATCACATGGGCTTATCCCTTATTCAAGTCCAGTTAGCACTTTTTCCCTTGAAACACTAGCTGGGGTTCTGCACAGTGCATTGATGTGCAATCGACATTTGGTGGTGATAAAGCAATGAATATGTTATATATAATAATATTCTATTATGAATGCAAGTGCAATTTTGGACACCATTTGTACCTATAATGCAGCTGTTTCTCACAATATGAGTGTGAATGTACATTTATAGTTAAAATACATGAAAATGTGTTATGTCTTTGAGGCAAATCTGCCATAAATTTGCACTTATGTTGGGACAGCATTATTTTCAGCACTTGGACTTGCACAAATGTGCTTGGTCAAAAGATGCATAAATGCAAGGAGCATGTTATTGCACAAGTATTTTCACGGTCTATTTAGGCAGGCAGGATACCGGGGAAAAACCCGGTGGGCCCCACCAGCCTACATCCACTCCCCTGTATGCTGCTGATGCTTCAGTTTAATGGTTTTTGTCTGCAACACTTGACAGGATGGAGGTATAAGAAGATATGCTGCGCTGGAGGGGCGGGGGCTTCCAATTGCAGCACCAGTAGGCCCTGTAGACCCCTGTCCGATGTGGAGTACCTGCACATCAACTGCACAGATGAAGCTTCCATGTAGGTTTGTGGCATTCATCAGTGCCGGGCCAACTTGGCCGGTTGCCTATGGCCCCCTCCTAGTGTGCAAACTCGCAGAAGAGCGCACATGCTGAATATGCACCGCATCTACTGGAAGGCGGCAGAAGAGGTAAGTGCCTGACCCCACTACCTTTGCAGCCTAAGCATATGCCTCTTCTGTCTACTCCTAGTTCTGGCCCTGGCATTCATATTTATTTTCCTTTTGTTCTTCTGTATAAGCGTTTTTTGAAACCACAATGAAACTCATTTTCTTTAAAACCATAAATATAATTCAATTATCCCATTATAAGAAGCACAAATGAAAACAGTCACTGAGCGGAGAAAAAAATCCTGTGAATGTCCATATGACAATGAATGAATGGATCTCTGAAAACCTCTAAAACCACAAATGAGAGACAGATCGTTGCAAGAAAAGAAGGGTGGCTTACACTGACTTCTACCTGACCTTGACAGCTTTTCTGGCATACTTTTATGTTCACGGATGATAAATTACAAAAGAAATTGTGTATTAAAATACTATGAGGAAAAATTCAATGATCTGCACTAAAAAAAAAAAAAGCCTGAATTGGAGACAACAAAAGCTTCCAATATGTTTGAAGACCACATAAGAGTGAAGCCCATACAAAGACTGACTATACTCAGACACATTTTATACTGATTTTATGCAATGGGTTATTTTTATAAATACAGAGCCTTGATTTTTACTCTCTATCTCACCGCAGTGCTCAGCAAGCATTAGTCATTTTGCCATAATGAATTTATTTGGATGTTTGCTCTTCGGAAATAAATCGTTTTTTTGTGACGGGTTTTTGTAATTGCTATAGAACATTTAGGACTCACGCAATATGGTTTCTGCATTATGGTGTTAGAATTAAAACATATGGATGAACATGCACAATCTAGTAGACATATTAATGGCTTTACATAATTGTGTGTATATAACTGGGCCCGAAGGCTGGAGGCGTATACTGTATGCGGGGAGTGTTTTTCAAATTACAAAGGGAATAAGCTGAGAAAAGAGCAGAGCCCAGTGATGCCTACTAAATCTAGAGCAAGCCTTACAATAGCATCTAGAATATCTGTTTCAATTGGACATGGAGTTGATACAACCATATGAACCAGCTGTTTGGACATAAGTTAAGGTAAACTGCACACTGTACAATTGTGTTCAGTTGTAAAAGAGCAGTGTATTAAATAAAACTGCATAAAGCTGAAAATCCTTATAATAGCTTTTATTTCCATACACACAAAATGCTTTGGGAACACTTCACATTCTATTCCAAATCAAAACATGTATCAAATGTGTGTTTTCTTTACAGAAAGTGAAGAATAGGGAATTTCGGCTCTTGCAAAAAATAGCAGTATCTGCATTCTTCTTTATAAACTCAAATATTCATTGTATAAACTGTAAAATATTTCAAGATTTTGCTTTCCTTTGAATCACTGAACTAATATTTAGTTGTATAATCAGTGTTTCTGAGAATTGCTGCACATCTGTGTTACATGGAGTCCACCAACTTCTGGCACCTGTTACATTTCATAATTCTTCTGCCTTTATTGCTTTTGCCTCAGAAACAGCATTTTTATGTCAACCCATAAGTTTTCTATTGGATTAATGTCTGGGGATTGTGCTGGCCACTCCATAATGTCAATCTTGTTGGTCTGGAACCAAGATGTTGTTCATTTACTGGTGTGTTTGGGGTCGTTGTCTTGTTGAAACCCCCATTTCAAGGACATTTCCACTTCAGCATAAGGCAACATGACCTCCAAGTATTTGTATGTACTGAAACTGATCCATGATCACTAAAACATTAGTCTTTTGCCTTGTGCACTTTTTTTCCAATTTGTGCCTATATGTCAGCCTCCCATCCACTTAGAATGTACATTCTATTGGGCAGGGGCCTCCTTCCCACTATGTCTCTTACCACATAGAACTTAAGCTCTTTGTCCTGATATGATTTCTGTGTATATTTATTATGTGATTTATCTTCCTCATGTATACTTTTATATAAATATATATATATTGTACTTTTATGCACTGTACAGTGCTGCGGCCCCTTAACAGTGCTCTACAAATAGTTATACATACTTACATACATCCCTGGTATGTGATAAATCGGCCCAACACCATAATTTGAGAAACATCCCCATATCATGATGCTTATGCCACCATGTTTCACAGTGTACTGTGACTTGAATTCAGTGTTTGGGGTCGTCTGACAAACTGTCTGTAGCCTCTAGACCCAAAAAGAACAATCTTGTTTCATCAGTCCACAAAATGTTGCTCCATTTCTCTTTAGACCAGTCAATGTGTTCTTTGGCAAATTGTAACCTCTTTAGAACGTCTTTTTTTTCTGCAATGGGACTATGTGGGGGCTTCTTGCCGATATCTTGGCATCACATAGGAGTCTTCTAATTGTAACAGTATCACAGGTAACTTTAGACCTTATTTGATCTTCCTGGAGCTGATCATTGGCTGAGTCTTTGCCATTTTAGTGATTCTTCTATCCATTTGAATGGTAGTTATCCATTATCTTCCATGTCTTTCAGGTTTTTGTTGCCATTTTAAAGTATTTGAGATCATTTTAGCTAAGCAGCCAAATCATTTTCTGCACTTCTGCACCAAGAAGGATAGGTCATGTCAAACAAAATTGCTTTTTATGATGAGGTAAGTAAGATACTGGACAGTGGGGGGGGGGGCAGTAGATGTGATCTGTTTGGATTTTGGCAAAGTGTTTGATACTGTGCCCCACAAACAACTGCTTTCTAAACTAAGGTCTGTTGGGCTTAATGAAGTAGTTTGCACATGGGTAGGAAACTGGTTACAGGATCGGGTTCAGAGGGTGGTTGTTAATGGTACATTCTCTACTTGGAGTAAGGTTCTTAGTGGGGTCCCCTAGGGCTCTGCAGTGGGTCCACTTTTATTTAATGTGTTCATTGATGACTTAGGGGAGGGTGTTGTAAGTAATGTATCAGTGTTTGCAGATGACACAAAATTATCCAGCCCAATTAATTCCATCCAGGATGTGGCATCCTTGCAACATGATCTTGACAAACTGGCAATCTGGGCAGCTAAGTGGCAAATGAGATTCAATGTTGATAAATGTAAAGTCATGCACCTGGGATGTAAAAATATTCAAGCCACTTATACCCTTAATGGAACTGCACTAGGCAATCCATTATGGAAAAGGACCTTGGAGTCCTTGTAGATGATAAACTTGGCTGTAGCAAGCAATGCCAGTCGGCAGCATCAAGGGCAAATAAGGTCTTGAGCTGTATTAAAAGGGGCATAGAGTCAAGGGAGGAGGGGGTCATTCTTCCACTGTATAGAGCACTTGTAAGGCCCCATCTAGAATATGACGTACAGTTTTGGTCTCCATCACTCAAACAGGACATTATTGTATTAGAGAGGGTACAGAGAAGGGCAACTAATCTGGTAAAAGGTATTAAAAATCTTAGCTATGAGGAAAGACTGGCCAAATTGTGGATGTTCACACTGGAGAAGAGGCGCTTAAGGGTTGATATGATGACTATGTATAAATATATAAGGGGATCATATAATAATCTCACTAATGCTTTATTTACCAGTAGGTCTTTCCAGCTGACACGAGGTCACCCATTCCGATTAGAAGAAAAGAGGTTCCGCCTAAATATTCAGAAGGGGTTTTTTACAGTGAGAGCTGTGAAGATGTGGAATTCTCTCCCTGAATCAGTTGTACAGGCTGATACATTAGATAGCTTTAAGAAGGGGTTGTATGGCTTTTTAGCAAGTGAGGGAATACAGGGTTATGGGAGATAGCTCATAGTACAAGTTGATCCAGGGACTAGTCCGATTGCCATTTTGGAGTCAGGAAGGAATTTTTTCCCCTCTGAGGCAAATTGGAGAGGCTTCAGATGGGTTTTTTTTTTGCCTTCCTCTGGATCAACTGGCAGATAGGCAGGTTAAACGTGTGTCTTTTTTCAACCTTACTTACTATGTTACTATGTTACTTCAGTCTATCATTTTCTATTCTTATTAACAATATATGGAACAACCCATTTTACTCAGGTTTTCCTAAAGAAATGCACTATAACCAGCATGCATAACATTTGCTGCCTTCCTTCCTGACAGAATGAATGACCTCACTAATTGAACTCCACGCTGCTATTATTTGGAACAAGCTATTATTATTTGGAACACTGTTAGTATTAGGGCTCTTACACACGGCCGTTCCGACCTGCGCTCCCCTGCGTTCCGTTTTTTGGCGTTCAGCCGCAGGGGAGCGCAGGAATAGACGCAAATAATTATTTGAAATGGGGCTGTACTCACTCAGGCGCGTGTAGGCGCCGAACGCAGGAAAAATGCAGCATGTTGCGTCTGAACCTGCGTTCAGCGCCTACACGCGCCTGAGTGAGTACAGCCCCATTTCAAATAATTACTTGCGTCTATTCCTGCGCTCCCCTGCGGCTGAACGCCAAAAAACGGAACGCAGGTCGGAACGGCCGTGTGTAAGAGCCCTTAGAAAGAAACCTCAATTAATGATTCAATTACACAGAATAAGCAGCATGCATGTCACGACTGTTGGGTCTGTTGGTTTTCTATTACTCTACTACACCCACTAGTAAATTATTTGCCATATAAAAATATAATTTCTATCAAAAACAGTGATTGATCAAGTTAGTGATGTCGGACTGCTGTTATTCTACATATCTGAAAACAACTGTATACAGTGTATATATATATATATATATATATATATATATATATACATATATATATATATATATATATATATATATATATATATATATATATATATATATATACACAGTGGTGTGCAAAACTATTTGCCCCCTTCCTGATTTCTTATTCTTTTGCATGTTTGTCATACTTAAATGTTTCTGCTCATCAAAAACCGTTAACTATTAGTCAAAGATAACATAATTGAACACAAAATGCAGTTTTTAAATGAAGGTTTAAGTTAAGGGAGAAAAAAAACTCCAAATCTACATGGGCCTGTGTGAAAAAGTGATTGCCCCCCTTGTTAAAAAATAACTTAACTGTGGTTTATCACACCTGAGTTCAATTTCAAAGGTTATAAAGCCATTTCTAAAGCTTTGGGACTCCAGCGAACCACAGTGAGAACCATTATCCACAAATGGCAAAAACATGGAACAGTGGTGAACCTTCCCAGGAGTGGCCGGCCGACCAAAATTACCCCAAGAGCGCAGAGACAACTCATCCGAGAGGCCACAAAAGACCCCAGGACAACATCTAAAGAACTGCAGGCCTCACTTGCCTCAATTAAGGTCAGTGTTCACGACTCCACCATAAGAAAAAGACTGGGCAAAACAGCCTGCATGGCAGATTTCCAAGGCGCAAACCACTTTTAAGCAAAAAGAACATTAAGGCTCGTCTCAATTTTGCTAAAAAACATCTCAATGATTGCCAAGACTTTTGGGAAAATACCCTGTGGACCGACGAGACAAAATTTTAACTTTTTGGAAGGTGCGCGTCCCGTTACATCTGGCGTAAAAGTAACACAGCATTTCAGAAAAAGAACATCATACCAACAGTAAAATATGGTGGTGGTAGTGTGATGGTCTGGGGTTGTTTTGCTGCTTCAGGACCTGGAAGACTTGCTGTGATAGATGGAACCATGAATTCTACTGTCTACCAAAAAATCCTGAAGGAGAATGTCCGGCCATCTGTTCGTCAACTCAAGCTGAAGCGATCTTGGGTGCTGCAGCAGGACAATGACCCAAAACACACCAGCAAATCCACCTCTGAATGGCTGAAGAAAAACAAAATGAAGACTTTGGAGTGGCCTAGTCAAAGTCCTGACCTAAATCCTATTGAGATGTTGTGGCATGACCTTAAAAAGGCGGTTCATGCTAGAAAACCCTCAAATAAAGCTGAATTACAACAATTCTGTAAAGATGAGTGGGCCAAAATTCCTCCAGAGCGCTGTAAAAGACTTGTTGCAAGTTATCGCAAACGCTTGATTGCAGTTATTGCTGCTAAGGGTGGCCCAACCAGTTATTAGGTTCAGGGGGCAATTACTTTTTCACACATGAAAATGTAGATTTGGATTTCTTTTCTCCCTAAATAATAAAAACCCTCATTTAAAAACTGCATTTTGTGTTTACTTGTGTTATCTTTGACTAATAGTTAAATGTGTTTGATGATCAGAAACATTTTGTGTGACAAACATGCAAAAGAATAAGAAATCAGGAAGGGGGCAAATAGTTTTGCACACCACTATATATATATATATATATATATATATATATATATATATATATATATATATATATATATATATATATATGGTAGATGGTACTATTATTTCTCTTTACTATGGACCATTTTATAGCGAAATGTTATAGAGTATGCGTCTTCCACTAAAAATGTTACTTGTCATGATATGATGAGCTTTAATATATGGGCATTAAGGGGCCGACTTTCCATGCGAAGGGCTTCTATATGGCAGGTCAGTTTCAGCTGCACTGCTGACGCAAATTAAATGTGAGTAGCAGTAGCTTTATCCCGCGATGCAGTATAACGAAATCAAGCTATATTAATGGGGTACATGGGATTTAAAGAAAATAAAAACAGAAATGCAGAAATATAGTCCTGCCTCTAACAATCATACATACAGATCCAAGCACTTTGTTTTGTTGGTTTGAAATGGAAAACTATTAATAGCCTATAAACACTGTATTCTCGGTAGACTGTAGTCAAATGAGAATGTATGGTAGGTCTCTGTAGAGGAACTATTTTTTATAACAAGACAGCAGTGATATATGGGAAGTGGCAGTGTGCTAACAAGGCATATTGCAGCCCCAGAGAAACGATTAATCATTTAGGTATTTGCAGGAGCTACAAGGTTGCTGTTGCTCCAAAATATAACAGATCGATGCACTGGAATGGGGCCCGGGGTATGCGGTAGGCCAAACAGGGTGAGATTTGGGGTGGATATCACAAGGGGTTGAAGCCATGTTTCCATATAATTTTTCACCAGTCATGAGCTAAGGAAGATGTCTGATCAATTTTTGTACCTCCAAGAAACAGATCAATTTTTGTACATCCAATGAGCCTGTGCATAAAAGTCAGTCAGGGTACAGTAATACTCACTTCCATTGATTTCTGTTGAGTTTGGTTGCCAGAACCTTGATTTATCTGGCCTGTTTTCCCTATACAGTATTTCCCTTTTATTAGCTCTGGAGCTGATGGAGATAGTAATGCTGCCGAGAACCCATCAAAGCGTTCAGATGCAGTAACAACAAGTCTGATTTTTATATTGTGAATAGCGTTTTCATTGCATTTAAATCCAATAAATGTTTGTTTAATTGACTCAATGAACTAAAAGCTGAGCAGATGTGAGAGCATTGCTAACAGTGGTCTGACAGTCTAAAACAACTCAGGGCTTTGGTGCTTGGTTTCCCCTGCTGGAGCCTACCATTACTTTCCTCAATCATTTGCTTCTACAAACAGACCATACATGTGTCCAAAGAAATGCTTAGTTGTCGAATATTTACAAAGCATAAGCAGAACGAGAGATAAAAAAAGCAATTTATGACTGTGCTATTATTTGGTTCTGGCTATCAAATTGACAGATCATCAAGATCTCACCCAATCAACAAGTCTTTAATCCTGAACCATCCATTAGATTCCTCAGGTTTTTTTAAACCTGTTTACCTGACATTTTCCATCACATGTACCCAGCAAAGCCACCTCGACATCCCTGGCATCATATCAGCAATGCGGGATGTTTAGGATCTGTAACATAACAAATAATTGATAGAGAGCTAAATACAGTAACTGTATAAGAAAAACACGATTAATACATACATACTTGTGGAGTGTTAAACCAATGGCCATCTAGCGTCTGCTTAAATACAACCAGCTGGAGCTGCCAAAAGTAATAAATAAATAATTGGTTAAATGACAGCAATGCTCATTGGGTTGTACCATAAGGGACCTCTGTGTTTTTTTCAGTGCCAACTCCAGTGCAAGAATAAAATAAATCGGGAGGGGAGAATTTATACTCCCGTAATAAATAAGTCAACAATTGGCTAAATGAGAAAGACTTTCAATAGTGTGTAGTATAAGCCTCTCTACAGTTTTCACTGCCAACTACCAGTAGGCCATGGTTGTCAGAGATTGGCACTTGTCTCGTTGTTACTGTAGCCTGGTGACACACAGTAACGTAACTATAGAGAAAGCAGGAGAGCTCTGGAACATGATAGGCCCAGACCATGGGGTCTGCTTCCTCTATAGCTGAAAAGAATACCCCCTCCCAAACTCTTCTCCTATCTGCAAGTGTGGAAAGGAGACTCCAGCGTTTAGCAGGGTGTGGGTGAATGCAGGGAGGGGGCACGTAGGCATCGCCATGTTCAGGGCCCCTTTAAAGATTTTTTGGAAGGTCCGTTGCACACTAATTATGTCACAGGTGAGACCCTTTGTTTTTACACACACACTAGGTTGCCTCAGTCTGTTTTTTGCAACACACACAAACAACTATACAGTGGAATCTTGCTTGTACATTTTCTCATCCATGGAGGAGCACTCCATAAATGTATATATCATTTATATCGTACTGTGGTGCTGGTAAATAGAGTGACATGGTACAACACTCAATCGGAATATTTGTGAAAAATCCAGATCCAGGATCGCAGCCAAACTCCACCTCCACCCTTTTCTCTTTAGAAGACACGTAACTAGGAGGCACAGGGTGGCCATTCTATCAGATCCTACATAAAGTCTAGATAAAAAGAAAAGACACTTTGGAGAAAAAGCATGACATATAACTATAAAAAAGATTTGAATCCGTGTTCCATCTATTACACTTACAGGCTAATGTTCCGGGTGATTACATTCTGTCACAGTACATAAATCAAGTTCTTTGTTGTAATGGCAAAGAGCTATTTTCTGACCAGGTTACTTCAAATCTGTGTTTAGGCAGAGCAGTGAAAAGAAAATGAATTAGTACGTAGAAATCCATGGATTATTCATCTCTAAATGTGACAGAAACTTAAATGGCAGATGAATAAATCAGCACCTATAAAGGTGCACTTAATGTCCGTGCAGAACAATGATGAAAACATTTCTTTTGCATTGAATTATGAATTCATTTCGGTCCCCAGGTAAATACAGTTTATACCGTCAGTGGCGTTGCTTCTAAAATTGTCCACCGTGGGGAGAATGTAGTAAACAGTAAGTGGCAAATGTATTTCTCCTATTGCATTTCCCTTGCACCTTGAGGCAGTTCCAGCTCGTAAAAAAATGGATATTTCTCATTTATATCTATTAAAATGTTGAATCATTTTCACATAAATTATTTTTACGCATAGAGATTGTCTGTCTGTATATTTGCTGGGCAGATGGGTAGCAATCACCAGCAATTTGTGACAAAACCAGTACAATCTCTAATATTGCAAATAGTTCCATTATCCCCTACAGGCACAAAATATACAAAATGAGCAATGTGACATAATAAACACTGTACTAAAAATAATTGGCCATCAGGGACCCGACTACTTTTGAAGGACTATAAATACGCAGTAGATATTGATGTTTTATAACATGAAAATGAATGCTTGTAAGTGTACTAACAAATGAGTGGTTTCTTTTCCCTACAGGGAATGTGAACATTTAGACATAAAGCCCCATGGGAATCCTCAGGTTCTTTTCTTAACACTTTCAGTACTGTCTTGTGATTTTGGCACAGCTGGATAACGTGAGTGTTATATGTAGGTATATTTTTATTTCTATAGCGTTCCTTGAGGGCAAAGCACTGTACAGCAGAACAATAAATTAGTAGAAGAAACAGGTGGTCATTACTTTAATAAGTACAAATAAGTATAAAAATACAATACACATACATATAAAGTGCTTATTGTCAAGGAGACAAAAGGATGGATTTCCCTGCCCCATAGAGCTTACAGTCTGGGAGGATAATATACAGTCACAGATGGGAGGAATATTAAGTATATGGCACTGCCATATAAGTTCCATTATATAAGAATTATAATCTGGTTATATATGTGGGTGTCAGGTAAAAAAAAACTCTCAAGACCCACAGGTTGGTGGTGTGAGGCCGAGAAACCTGGTCCCAGGTATGTGTTTATGTGGGATGTGGAGCAATGTTAAAGAGATACTGACACCAGAAAATAACCCTTTATTATATCCATCCTAACATTGTCTTTGAATGCTATTTATAATTCTGCCATAAAAGTATTTGCCTGATGCTTTTACAGTACCTTTTTTAACCCCATGTTCCTGAGGGGGCTGCGATATTTGTGCAGCTGTAGTCCATTAGCATTAAGCTGGCCACAGACGCAAAGATCCGATCGTACGAATCAATGTACGATCAGACTTCCCCATCTCCTGACCTGCCACTAACCATTCAGATCAAAGTCTTACCATTCCGACCAAATAAAGTAGTTAAAGAACAGATCAGCTGTTGTTCTGCCCCTGACAGCAATCGTACGGAAGTTATGTCCGACCAAAGCTAGTGACAGTCTGTCTCCCTCTGAAAATCGTACGATCGGCAATACATGCAGAGATATTACCCGCAGCCGACAGAAATTTTCTAACCTGTCCGATCGACCAAACTACCGATCTCCGCCGGATGAAAAATGTCGGGACTCTCCACACACGTTCCCGAAAATCGTACCAATGCTCGATTCGTACGATGAGATCTTTGCGTCTATGGCCAGCTTTAGAAACTCTAACTGACAGGCTGGGATTGGACAGTCAGGTTGGCAAAACAGTCAGGTTTAGGAATTTCAAGTAAAAATGACTTACAAAAGCAGAATCAGCAAAAAATGATTGTGACCTACATGTAACTTTTAGGGGCATATTTAACAAGGTTGATAAGAACTTCAAAATTTGAATTCAAAAAGACCAACTGAAATTAAGTGAAATTAAGGTTTGTTTTTTTTTGGTCGATTAGGTCAGTTTTTGATCGAACAGGTCAGAATTCGGCCGAATTCAAATCGTACGAATAAAAGGAATAGCGATTCAAAGTTTTTCACCAAAAAAACTTTGATTTTTCAAAGTCCACCAATTGACTCTAAATAGTTTCTAGGAGGTCCCCCATAGGCTAAAACAGCAATTCGGCAGGTTTTAGATGGCGAATGGTCGAAGTTGAATTTTTAAAGAGACAGTACATGATAAATTTCGAAATTCAAATTTTTGAATTTCTCTAGTTTGAATTTTTTTCATTCGAAAATTCACCTCAACTTTTGATAAATACCCTTAATGTAGATTAATATTTTGAAAAGAAAATTTTTAGTGACAGTATCACTTTAAAGAAGGGCTGCCCCCTTTGTTAATAGGTTTGTACTAACTCCCTCCCTTGATATCACCATGCCATTCCCTGATAATTTGTGATATCATCTGAGTGGGGCTGCTATAGGGGAGAACATTGGCCTCCTTAGCTCATTATATTCAGCAAAAACTTTCATTTAACAGATGGGATGTTATTAGTGATGGGTCAGTTTTCTTGGACCCCAGCATCCGTTTTCTTGGATGCTGGCGCACATTCGCCGCCGAAATTGTGCTGGAGTCCAAAAAATGGACGCCGGCATCCATTTTTTGACACTGGTGAATTTTCGCGGCGGTTTCACACCTGGCGAATATATTCGCCCATCACTAGATGTTATGACTTCAGGCAAGGGTAGCAAATAAGTCTTTGCCCTAAACTGAAAATAATGCATTGCAGTCTTTCCTAGCTGATTCTGCCTTTTCATGATGCTGCTGCTGTACATTTAGTGCCTCTCAGATTGCTCTTAAATAGATTCTAACATGATTTATGGTTTATGGTTTAGTTTTTATTGCTAAATTACACTGGGTACATTGCACATTCTTTATTCTAACATTTAATATGTTATTCTTGAACCAGTAAGTATATATATTAGCTGTTGTATTGGTGTGTTGACAGTCATCTCAGTTAATTTTGTCTAATCATGTGCTTTCAGAAAGAGCCAGCACTTCACAATAGAACTGATTTCAGATAGGCTATCATTTCTCCTTATCAATGTAACTGATGGAGTCAGTTGAGTAAGCTGGACTTGGATTTTTACTACTGAGTGCTATTCTCATATCTACCACTAGATGGGACATGGGAGCATTTTTAACAATGCAGATGTTAGGGAGCTGTTAGCTTGTTACCTTCCCATTGTTCTGCTGATAGGCTGCTGGGGGTGGGAAGGGGTGATATCACTCTAACTTGAAGTGCAGCAGTAAAGAGTGAAGTTTATTAGAGCACAAGTCACCTGACTGACAGCGCCTGGGAAAGTGTCAATATGTCTAGCCCCATGTCAGATTAAAAACTTAAATATAAAAAAAATGTGTTTGCTCCTTTGAAAGACAGATTTTAATTCAGGATTCTGACGTGTTTTATAAAAAAACATGTTTTCCCATAACAGAATCCCTTTAATTATCTATGAAAAGCCTGCACAAAACATTGGTCATGATGGTTACCAGCACTTTAACCTATCTAGACAATCCTATATGATCTTGCCGAGCTGGCTCCCCAATAGCCAACTCTGGGGGAGACGAGTACAGCATCCCTATGGCCTTAAGCTCACACACAAATTGAAGCTGTTGAGTTGGTTGTCTGACCATGTGTACCCCATGAACTAAAGTAAAACAATAAAATGCAGTTATTTTACATTCTTTATATCACATATAACTTACTGTTAATGTATTTAGGTGAGTGCTCTGAAGACTTCCTATCCATCATTTCCATTATGTGCCAGTTACCTCTATGTGCATCACGTTGCTTTAATCTTCCCTAAAGTTTACAGACAGAAATGGCAAATAAATTTTAGTCCCAAGCCAAATATAGCACCGACCATGATATTTCTGGCATCTTTGCTTTTACATTTTATCAGCTGCTCCTCTGGGTGAGCTATCTTGTTCTGCTAGGAGAATTGGCAAGGAATTAGGAGCCTGAAATACTCCCATATTTTACATATGATTTGGCTTGATTATCTGGCATTATGATTGGGAGTCTGGGACCCTCATATTTTCACTGTTTGTGGGACAGTCAGGATAGTATTTTGGTAGGTCATTTTGTTCTTTGGTCTATATCTACCTGCCAAGTGTTTCCATTTATTTGTCTTATTATATCCCTCTTGCCCTGAGTTATTGGCTCAGCTTGCACCTTCAGCCTTGTGTAAATATCCATTCTTAATATAGTGCCCGGTTATAATCTGTCTTAATAAATATTATGCCTTTTCTGTGTTGTCAGTAGCTCCTTTAACTAAAACCAGAAACCAGCAGAGAGAGAGAGAGAGAGAGAGAGAGAGAGAGGGAGAGAAGACTAAACCTTTGAGCAACTGGAAATGCCTTCCCTAACACATGATCACAGATTAAAGCAACATAAATTAGGAAAATAACAATTTTTTTCAGATATATCCATATTCATGAAATACAGAAACTGTAAGGGGTTATATATATATATATATATATATATATATATATATATATATATATATATATATATATATATATATATATATATATATATATAGTTCTCTTTCTTTTTTGAGACCATGACCATAGGGAATAGAAAAGGACTAGAAAAGTAAATAGAACACATTCTATATTATTTTATTATTAATATAATCTGTTGGTTTAAACTGGTTCTTTTTTTAGACATTAAATACCCCCCTTTTTCATATGAGTTCATTCAGATCTGTTTATGTAGAACAGGTGCATAAACACTATCTGTGCAAAAATAAATATATGCCATTATTTTTGCACAGACAAACCTAAATCATTAAAAATGGGAGGTCATGATAGTCCGTCTATCACTCCCCCCTCACCCCACCCTTAGGCAGGAAGAGTCATTCAACCGAAAAGTCCCAGAAATCTCTGCAATAGTGGAAAAATTAGTAAAATGGTGAAATGCTTTGGAGTCAAAATTGCTATTTTATTCCAGAGTCAAATGCTTTGGAATAAATTATCTTTTTTTTCTTGCGCCAGATGATTTGGAAGAAGTATGGCCTACCCCTAGTTCTGGCCCTGGGCCTGAGCAAATGCTTTGGATTCAATGGGCATTTTTTCCCTCCATGTTTTTTCCCGTGTGAAAAAACAGTGATTTTTTTTCCAGCAAAGTGTTAAAACATATGGCAAAAGTCTATCACAGGTTTTCGCTACCCATGAAAACACAAATGTTGCTACTAATTTGTATCAGGTGAAGAAATTTGCTGATTCTTAAGTGTCAGTTTACTAAGGTTCAGTACGCAGTGATAATAGCCTGTGCTGGAAAAAACGCCAGAATCCGCAAGTTTACTAAAGTGCGAGCACTTCCATCATTGTGAATATTCTGGCGAACATATATATTAACAACTATTATAGCATTCATGCTCAGCGCCGGGCCAACCCGGGCAGTCGCCCTAGGCTGCCTGGCTGGACAGATCGCTCCACAGAGGCGCATGCGCAGAAATACTAAATGTGCGCATGCGCAGAAATACCAGATGCTCGCATGCGAGAAAAAAATGAATGTGCGAAAAGCCAACGCAGTGCACACACCGGATTCATCTGCAAGCGGGGATCGAACTAGGGGGTAGGAGAAGCAGAGAAGGCGCGTGCCTGGCGCCCCCCCCAACTTTGCACCCTAGGCACGTGCCTGCTCTGCCTACCCCTAGTTCCGGCCCTGTTCATGCTACGTAAGTTGTTTCATAAGGCTTACGAAAGATTATCACCAGAATTGATGCAAAATATAGACAAAATTGTTGCCGATTTTTATAGTCACCCAGAGAGTGACGTTATGTGAAACAAAGACAGAAGTTGTATAGTAAAAGAGGAGTATAGTCAGTTTTTTAAACATAAGCTGTGAAAATTAATGATTGCACCTGGCATGAATGATTTTTGTATTTGCAGTGAATTTATTAATAAAAATGAAAATAATGGGAAACTTATTTACTGTATACCTATTAGTAATTAATTGGCCATAAGTATATGTAATAATAGATTATGAACTGGTAATAAATACTATTTTATATTGTGTGGTCATTGGCAGTAGTGCAGTTAACCTAAATGAGCACCAAAAAACTCGGAGTTCGTCATAAATAACGCTGAAATAAACTGCTACTCTTGCGTAATTAATGCATGACGAATTAGTTTCATTGCACCTTATTAAACATGTGAGCGCCATTTACTTTGCCACAAGAATATTCTCAGCGATAATGGGCGTTAATAGGCGATGGGTTATAGACAATTTTTACAAACTTTAGTAAATGGACCCAATAGTCACCATTTGTCCCAAATGACATCACTGCCGTTGGGTCTGGGGCGTGACCTGTGTTGGGGGTGGCAGGCCCAATTAGAAATCATGGGGCCTGCCACCCCCAACACAGGTCACGCCCCAGACCCAAACCCCCCACACTAAAGTAAAAAAGCCACACAAACTTGAGCACTAAAATATGAGTGCTAAAAATCCATTGGTGGCCAGGGTTTCCCCTACATGGGGCGGGCTATGACTTGGCGATCAACCCATCTTGGTGTCAAGCTATGACGGTCATAATTGGGTAAAATGGGTAGGCAATTTTGACCTGGGCAGCCCTTCTGATGACAACCCTACATGAGGGGGCAGTGTAAGAGTACTTGGTGGTTTAGTGGGGTCTACTGCTGCCTCTTGTCGCCTCCCGCTTCTGGGTTCGCGCAGCGTTCGGGTAAACTTGGCACTAACACTCTATAGTTTTGACCCTTGCCTGTGTGCCCGACATTGCTGCTGTGTTCTGATTTGGTACTACAATTGACCATGTGGTATTGACCCTGCTTGTGCCGCGCCTCGCTGACTGCTCCCCATCCTTTCCACATACGTTTGGTTCCCTAGCCTGCTCAGAACTCTCTCTTTGGTCCTCTCACATTAAGTCCTGGTGGCATCTGAGTAGCAGAGGGGTCCTCCCGAAGTCAAAGGCAGCTGCTATAGGCAGAAGAGAGAGCCGTGACCGGGTCCTTGGAGTTGGTTCTGAGTTTGGGATACCTTACGTTTACAGTCAGGTTGGGCTTGGGTATAAATATTGCAGGCAGATGTTGGCTCAGGTTGGGTGTGAATTGAGTTACTACAGGTTAGTGCTGGCAGGAATTTAACCAACACATCACTACTATGTACCACCCACCATGAAAAACAGAATCCATCACTTAAACAATGTGAGGGAGTAGTTATATATATAATGTAAAAACAAATGAGGAGTATAAAATAAGGACACTTTTTTTGTATGTAAATAGAAATGTGTGTCTGAATTGTTGTGACTATCTTTCACTCTTGCAGCTGGTTAAATCGTTGCTGCATGAAAAAGCGTATGAAGTCTAGTCAAGCTTGTCATTTGTGGCACAGGTCCACATGTCATTTTGTGGCGTAATGAGGACTTCATCTGTAGCCTCTCTGAGCCAGCGCCAACCCTTAATTTGCGGGTGGGGATCAGAGATTTACTATGATATTGCAAGGACACACAGGCAGGGTTTCCATCTTATTTTTAGTACAGGTTTTTGTTGTGCTGTTTTTCCCAGCCGCTATAAGTCATTCTAGCATATTCATATGATGTAATTAATTAAAGCATGGAATAAAGGGCCTGTACTCATAACTGGTAAATAGACTTTCTTATTTTGAATCCAAATGGGGTTCACTCTTTTGCATAAAGCTGAAAATATATTTTTGTATTCTGTATACTCTGAGTTGGAGAAAAACAAGTATTTGCATGCTATGAATGAAGTGCCCCTATTAATATATGTAACGACATGTAAATGGAGTTTACTGCCTGTTTAGGAAGCAGGTTTGCACCTAAACACAACATATAATTGATTCCACTATATTCTGCCTGTTTGCTTTTTAGTGCAGCAGAGTCACATTTCATAATACAATGAAGTAGAGAGATGAACTTTGAAAGCACAAAACACATTTTTAAAAAAGTCTGAAGATTAGAGCCCCCACTCCTTAATGTTTGTCATATCCCATTCCCTACACATGACAGCATGTTCTTCCTTGAAGGAAACATAAACCTTCTTTAAAAGTAGCTCTGCCTAAATGTTACTTTACTGGCTAATAAAACTTTTTGCCAGCTGTCTAGATCATGTGGTCTCGTGAAGTCAGGATACATATGCCTGTTCTGTGCACACTTCATTTTATTTTTTAATGTATGTGATCTGCATTTCACATATTTCTTCTAGTGCAGGACACCTGTACAGCACTATATCCGCTCTTCTAATGATAGTTTCTAATTTAATATAAGCAAGAAGATCAGCATGGAAATCATGTGCTTCAAGTTCAACCAAGAAATCCCATTATTTTGAAATCCCATTGACTCCAAAGCATTTCACCATTTTTACACTATTTTTTTCCCACTGTTTCACAGATTTTCTTTTAGATCCCTCTTAATAACTCTTCCTGCCTAAGGATGGGTTGAGGGAGAAGGAACTACTTCTGACATTAATAACCAATGGCAAAACACAACACTAAGCACAGAGGACACAATTTTAGACTCATTCTACTTGAATATTATGGAACCATGGGTAATTGCTGATAATACAGAATATTATGGGACTATGGGCAATGCTGATAATATTGTAAACCCATATACTATAGGGTCTACACTTTGCTTCATTGTCTTTGAAACCTCTTTTATAATCAGCAAAGATGTGCCACCAGCTAATAAAGTGCCATTGCTGAGCTCATGTAAAAACATCTTAGGGAATCCTGTCTAAATGCCATTTGTCTATATTCAATAACAAGAACAATAATGAAGGACACCTTATCTGCCAAGATACATGGTCAATGTATTAGAGAATGCTCAGTGGCAGAGGGGTTTGTACCTAAGCTCAGCAATGACACTTCATTAGCTAGGAACCCTTATGTTGTTATTTTTATTATTATTATTATTATTATTATTATTAATAATAATAATAATAATAATGATAATACTCATTGTACAGACATGTGAAAATATATTACTATCTTCTGAAAAAGATTTGACATACAGCTAGTCATGACTTAATCTGCACTGGAATTCATGTTCTGTATTTGACTTCTACCAGATATAGGTTGATGCTAGAATAATCCAACCATGAATGAAGCACAGTGAAATGAAACATGATATATTATGATAGTAATGTTATGTTCATTTCAGCCCAGCGATGACTGACACGGGCCATACCAAGCATAATATTTATTATTATTGCAGTGTGTTATGTCACACTAATAATATACAAAGATTATACTAATTCCCTCTGATATTAATGTTATTTATAGAGCCTTTAGAGATATCACTTACACTATGATCTTTCAAGTCCGCCAGACAGATTACTACATGGATATTAGAACATAATCAAGTGGTTAATAAAGTAGCATCTCTGTAACACTATTATTTCTTTTGCACCTCCTGTTAATCTTTCCAGATATGCATGAACAAGCTGAGATCCAATGTCGGGCACCCATATGATCTAATTAGGCAGTGATCTCAACAGATGTCTGCATCCAACTATATGGAGCATTTCATGGAATTGAAGCACTCTTCAGTTTCCAAATAAGTGCTGGAATTCATGCACAAGTAATGCCGAGCATCAAGACTCCCCACTGACAGAAAGGTGGATCATTCTCACATTTAAGCAATGAAGTCAGGTAAATAAATTATACTGTGTTTATTTAAAGACTGTTGGTGTCCCAGTTGGTAAGGAAACATAGACTTATTTATGCTAGATAGATACTAAAAAAGACCATTTGCAGCTTTGTTTGCTTGTGGCTTTTCGTCTTCATGTGTTTAGACACAGTATGACCAAATGCAACATGACTTATTCACATTAGTCCCTGCCCTAGGGGAACTTAAAATCTAAAATCCCTTGCTAGAATTATATCTTAAAGGGCATCTGTTGGCAAAATATATTTTTGCGAGCGGCGGGTGGCAATTTTTGTAAAAATAAAACTAGTGTTACCCCCATCCGGATTACAGGCTCTACTAGCTCCCACCTTTGGTTGTGGATAATGCATTTTGCCAACAGGTGCCCTTTAAGCTGGCAATTGACATGCAGATTTTATTCTTTGTATGACAAAACATTGTTTGTTTCATTGTAATGATCTACAATTAACAATTCAGACAAATATCTGAGGAGTCTGAGCTCCCAGGCTCACGTCATAGCTGCTCTGATGGCTCAGCTCAATCTAGTCAGTGGCTGACTCAGGGTATGATTCATAAAGCTTTAATAATAATAATGTAAACAAGCAGGGCCAGATGGCATACACCCCCGGGTTCTAAGAGAGCTTAGTTCAGTTTTAGATAGGCCCCTATTTCTGATTTTCTTAGGTGAGCAATGCCAGTCAGCAGCACCAAGGGCAAATAAGGTCTTGAGCTGTATTAAAAGGGGCATAGATTCGCGGGAGGAGGGGGTCATTCTTCCACTGTACAGAGCACTGGTAAAGCCCCATCTAGAATATTCCATACAGTTTTGGTCTCCATCACTCAAACAGGACATTATTAGGGTACAGAAAAGGACAACTAAGTTGGTAAAAGGTATGGAAAATCTTAGCTATGAGGAAAGACTGGCCAAATTGAGGATGTTCACGCTTCTCAAGGTATATATTATATATATATAAGAGGATCCTATAATAATCTCTCTAATGCTTTATTTACCAGTAGGTCTTTCCAGCTAACGCAAGGTCACCCATTCTGATTAGAAGAAAAGAGGTTCCACTTAAATATTCGGAAGGGTTTTTTTTACAGTGAGAGCTGTGAAGTGAAGTAAGGAAAATAACAAATAAGATGCTGTTCTGGCCATTAATTGACAGACAGCAATCGTACAAAAGTTATGTCTGATAAATAGTAGTGGCAGTCACCCATGGATATCATCAGGCAATACATGCAGAGATATTATAGTTAACCAACATAAGTTTTCTGACCACAAAAAATGTTGGGAGTACTAGTCTGAGCCCACAGATGGTCCAAAAATCACATGAAATTAAGTTGCATCTTTTGATCTATGACCAGCTTAAGACCCCAGTGTGACAAACATCCATTAGTGTAATCCATGGAACTGAACAATTATAGGTGTCAACTCTCCATCCAAAAAAGGGGATGTAGAATGAGAGCAGGAGGGTAATTAGTAAGGAGAGATGGACATCTTAATATGCCATTGGAACACAGTTCCAGTGTATACAGAGTAATAGGGCACATCTTCTATGTAAATACAGTTATATAGCATTAAAACCAATGCTATGGCCATCCTGCTTTAACCTTTGATACTGTGCTGGAAAGAGGGGCTTAAGAACCCTATGTGATGGTCATGGTAGCCCAATTGCTGTTGGATAAAAATGCCATATTTCATATACTAAACATACTACACCAGTCTAAATTTTCAGTATCTTTATAACTTTAATTAATTCAGGCTTCCAAAGTTGTCCACAGGAGCTCATCTTCATGGATTGTGTGAGGAGCATCAGTGACACTGCACATGCCCAGCATAATAGCACTGGATATTCTACTCTTCCATTAAGTCGAAATTTTTTTGATGCACGTCTTTTTTTTTGTCGCACAACGCAATACAAGTCTATGGGCATCATTTCTGCGACGAAACAAAGCGAAAAAATTCACCCATCCCTTTTAACAAGCACTGGTTTCTGCAGAAAAAATTATGTTGCAAATAAAACATTCCATTTCACAGTAATGCTGCATTTAAAAATAGAGTTTTAGGCATTTCAATTAGGAGTTCAAACTGAAGTGGTTCCCTGTAGGCATATGTATGGCTTGTATATATGAGGGAATCAAACAAACTCTTGGATAATAGAGTACACACACAGGTTTGGCATTACTGGCAAGCGTGGTGAGGAGCAGCCTCGCAAACTGTGCCAATAGGATGAACTGGAAACCTCTGAAAGTAAGGAACATTAGTCAAGTGTTGCAATCTGTCTTTGCCATGAACTCCTGTGTGTGCCTGTCTGTAAACTGCAGAAAAGGCTTATTTACATCAGTAACTTGAATATTCAGCCCAAATCAATCAGATTCCCTAACTAATCCTTAGGGAAAAGATGTTGTGGATTCTGTGCCACAATAGCTAATTCATCAGAGCCAAAAGTCAGTACAAATCTGTCCAGTAAAAATGCTCCTGCTTTGATTGCACCAGCTGGTCCTGTACTAATTAGGAGTTTGACATTACCCAATTAGTTCTGTAGAAATATATTTAAAAACTCTCTATTTTTAATTAGAGTGGCTTCTACATACCATGAGGGACAGAAATCCTGTATTGAAATCCACACATGATCAGGGACTATACATATATTCCTTTTCACAAATTAGCATCAAATATTTACGAAATGTACAGTAGGTAGTCATGATACTATTTAACTATTGTTTTAATGTGTGTCCTTAAATGAGAAGAAAAGTCATATTCCACTTGGGGGTATCAAATGTTAGGCACCCCAAGTGAATGTATTTACTTACCTGAATTCCCGGGCCGGTGCTCCTATCAGCAGAAAACTGGGGGTTATTCCAGCGAGTACCAAGGAGCGTTCCTCTTCTGGCTTCATCTTTCTTCTCGCGGCTGCGCAAATGCATTAGAGTAAAAAAGCCAAACTTTAACGAAAAGGTTGGCTATTTCGTTCTACTGCGCATGCATCTGCCCTGGGAAATTTTAAGAAAGAAGAAGCCAGAAGAGGATCACTCCATCACTCCGACCAAAAAGTCGTTGAGACAAAAAAGTTGTTGAAACAAAAAAGTTGCTAAGACAAAAAAAGTCGCCACGAGAAAAACACCATTGAGTTTAAAGCAATTGGAGTGAGGAAAAAATTGTTGATCGTATAAAAATGTGTTGCTCGTAAAAATGTTGACGCCTGTTTACTTCAATGCATTTCTTGAATTTCTTTGCAGTTTCATGAATTTTTCAATGAAGCGAAACAGGACAGATTTGCTCATCACTATTCATTTTAGAGGATTTCCATTAGCACTACTGTATATAGATGCAAACCAGGAATATACACTCATAATCACACACTTATATTAATTGAGCTTGGCTGAAGTGTAGATAGCAATACGTGTAGCTAAACAGAACATTTTTTTATTTGGATCCACATTGTTAGTGGACTACTTCATCCTCTGAATTTTGAATTATTCTAAATGACCAGAGAATGGAAATGTAAATACTGTGTATGTGGTTGCTGATTATGCAACATTGTGCGAAGCTTTATGCTTCTACTTTGTCGACTGAAGTCACATAATTTGATCAGCAAACTGTCAGTACTGATAAATTCAATTCTAAATGGAAGTTTGTAGGGAGTCTCCTTAATTGAAAACTCTATGCAGTGTCACTACTAGTCACTACTAAAGTACCCTCATAAAAAGGAGCATTCATTTGAGAGATGAATGGTTAATTTGACCTAGTTGTAGATTCTTCATCTTCAGTATGCAGTGCAGTTGTGCTGAGCATAATGGGGTTTAAATCTTCAAACAATCTTTTTATTTCAGATGTTTTCAGATTCTTCACCAGAAATAAAGACTTTTTCCAATTACTTTTGGTTGTTTCTGTGACTGTTTTTGTAATATTAAAGTCTAAAGTTTCACTTTTCAATGCTAGCTCTATTGGTCTAAATTGATCCATTTAGTTCATACATTTCTTATCTTTGGCCCTGCTGAGCAAAATCCATGAGTTTCATTAAAAGCAGCTGTTAAAATTGATACAGTCTTTTGCTAATATTTCAAAAACACTGCTGAGAAATGTATCAAATGTAGCAAGATGTAACAGTTCAGAATCTGTGCCTGGATCACTGAGCAGCCAGACTGAAACACCAGAGACAGGAACATTACATTTTAAACTTCAAATTTGGGAAAACTGTAAAAAATAAAAGGTTGAAAGCATCTGAAAAAAAGTCTAGGCTTAGAGGCAAGTTTTTATTGAATAAAAAGCAAGTGTGCTGCCAAACAGAGCCTCCTGTAGGCATCCAGTTTACATAAGTGCTACAAAATAGCCAAACAAAGCCCTTATTTGCCCCCAATAACTTTTAACATGCTTGTGTTCCTCGCTGACTCTTTTTACATTTGAATTTGGCTCATGGGTAAAATAGGTTGGGGACCCCTGGTCTAGACAAATAGCAGACGATCTTTTCATCATACAGTAAAGAACAAAGGGAAAAAGGCTACTTCTTTAGACTTGAGAAACAGAATTTTCAACCGAAAGCAACACAAAAGTGTTATGGTGGTGGTGATGCAGTGGAATGCTTTGTCGGTGATTTTGTCATAGCATCTTTCTTTAATGTCTTTAAAAAGGGCTTTAAGAGGGGATAGCTTATTGGACAGACTAAATTCTCAGGGCTGTAAAAATCTGCAGAGCTTATTTTGTGTATGTAAATAAATGTATATTTCATATATAAAGAAGACGGTTTGTTTGCCTGTTATTTATGCATTTGTACGTAGTATGGAACAAAACTTCTCAGGATCCATCCCCTCATGTACAAAAAGCCAAGAGGTTGTGGTGCAAAATGTAGGGCACCACTCTCAGGGTTCTGACTCATTTTGTAGTATTTGGACACAGAATGTAACAAAACTTTTCAGGGATATTATTCTGGAGAAGGTGAAAAAATGTCATTCCCCTGCTTGTAGCACTTTGTTTGCTCTTGATATTAAGTGACTGCACATGGAGAACTAATACAAATAGAGAATGTTTTCTATTTAAAACACCTTGGGCACATTTGCCTAGTTCGAGTGAAGGAATAGAATAAAAAAAACGTAGAATTTCGAATGATTTTTTTGGCTACTTCGACCTTTGAATTGGCTACTTCGACCACGACTTCGAACAATGCGAACTAAAAATTGTTCGACTATTCGACTATTCGACCATTCGATAGTCAAAGTACTGTCTCTTTAAAAAAAACTTTGACTTCCTACTTCGGCAAGTAAAACCTACTGAGGTCCCCATATGCTTCCTAACAATTTTCTGATCAAAGGAAAATCCATCTATTGATGAATTAAAATCCTTCGAATCGTTCGTACGATTGTAGGAAATGTGGTAAATCCTTTTTTTTACTTCGATGGTCGAATATCAAGGGTTAATTAACCCTCGATATTTGACCCTAAGTAAATGATGCAACCCTTGTGTAGCATCTAAGCCCCAACAGCCATTCTGTTCTATTTATTAAATGTATTTCAGCCCAGGCAACATGTCCATGTCCCAGGAACCACCGGCAGGCCCGAGGGGGTGCAGGCCCTGGTGCAGTTGCACCCGCCGGTAGTTCCGCCACTGTTAACAAATATATATTTATTAAATTATATCACTAAACTGAAATTGCATTTTCCTGCCATTCCTGCACTAAGATTGTACCAGCTGAAAAGAATAGCAATTTCTACCATAAGAAAACAATAGATGTCCCTAAGTAATGACCTTGGCTGTGGCATAAGGATTTGGGGGCTGCAAATTACTCAGTATCACATGTTGCATAAATCTATGGCTGACTGCCTGGCTCACAGGGTCATTGTTATTATGAGAGCAAAATGTGTCCTTGCTCTGCTTGGAAGCTTTTCTATTGTACATACATCCAACTTTCAGCATCCCTAATGTCCTCAATGCTTGGCCCATTAAATCGGAACTTAATCTTTTTATTTATTTATTTCAAATAATGCACAGGAAAGTAGAAAACATTAGCTTCCTTGTAGGGTTTGAGCGAATTGCCTTTTACGTATTGCTTTGTGGAAGGTAGTGTTATTATTACATTTATTTATTAATTGCTAGCATAGTCCACAGCGCTTTACATAAGGGAACATAATAATTGCTATACAGAAGAAATTAGGGCTAAACCCCTGAACAGCATTATATTCACCCTCCTGAAGTCTGATCAAACACTAATATTAATATATTTAAATTATTAATATTTTTTTAGTCATTTGGTAACATTAGAATGGTGTTCAGTATGTCTGATTTATGTTAAACAACAAAGTATTATTTGGGTTGTCAGGCACATAAACATAAATGAAAAACTATTTCGCTGTTTATCCGGATATGTGTTTGAAGACTGGATACAATGACGGTTATTAAAATATATTAAATATATTATATTTAATAATATATTAAACTAACTGTTATACAGTTAATTTAATATATTTCGCTGTTCCAGGGCACTAATTGCATCCATTTGTTTAACACATCATTATAAAAATTACTGCTACTAGAATAGCTGCTTATTCCATGTGGAGATGAGTAAGATTATTAGGAACCTACTATTGTATTTTTATTTTTTTTAAAATGTCTTTATTATTTGCACTAAACAGAAACACGTTAAAAGACAGAATGAAACATGCCAATACAATTATATATAACACCACAAATATGAGTTACAATAGGTCCACATATTCCTCGACCATCCAGTGATCAGAAGTGTAAGTAAAATATTACATTACCTTAAATCTTGAACCGTATACACTTTCTCTCCCATCCTGGAGCCCCACACCATTCCTCCAAAAGTTGATCCATATAAAAGAATATCAGGGCATTAATAGGTATTCCCTTGTGCTGAGGTTCCCCCTAAAGGGTTTCTCCCTGCTAGTTCCTCAGCCATGTACCTGTCACGGCCGGCACCCAATACCAGAACAAGTGCCAAGTACCCTGGTCTCGGCTCGGCTTCACCAGTAGTGTGACCACTGTTGGGCTTCGGGAGGAGCCCTCAGCTTACTTGGGTGCCACCTGGACGGTACAAGGCGAGATGTTCTGGCTGGCAAAGGGGCACGGCTGTTAGCAAAGTATTTTTGGGTCGAAGGTCACGGTACAAAGGATTAGGCAGAATCGTAGTCAGGCAGGCTGGGTCGAGGCAGGCGGATAGCAAGGATAGCCAAACAGGCAAAGGGTCAAAAACCGGGTGATCAAACAAGGGGTTAAACAGAAGTGTTGTCGAAAGCAGGCAAAGGTCAGGATCCAGAAGTAAGAATAGTCAAAATAGCCAGACAGGGGTCAAAACAGGTTCAGAATATAACAGACAGATTAGCACAAGGCTCAGGAGCACCAGGAAATTCAATCCTATCACGGGCAATGACAAACTGTGGGAATGCCCCTTTAATACTTTTGGTAAATAAATTTGGTGCCATTGCGCGCTGACGTCATTACGCGCACTGACGTCATAAATCCGGAAGTGCGCGCACGCACTATGAGAAACCCGGCATAAAAAGAGGATAAGCGCAGCGTGGCGGGCGTCCCCGCCGAGGGGGCGGCAGGTGCCCCTGCCATCCCCCCACTAGACCACCAGGGTGAGACTTCATTACAGTACCAAGTATAAATCGAAACACATTGGCTATTTCTCATTGTCTAACAAGGGATAGTGTTTGTATGTATTTTGCCCAGGTGGCAAAAAAGGAGGTAACTCTGCATTCTCCACTAAGAGTGTCTTCCAGCCAATCCATACGGAAAGCATAATTGAGTTTAGTAAGCATAATTTCCAGTGTGGGAGGTAGATTTGGTATTTGGACAGGCGTCAAGAGTCGGACCAACCGACTTTTTTCCGTATCTCAGGAGAGAAATACCCCCTGTGCAATATGTTTAACAACATAGCATGGATTTGGCTTGAATTTAGGAATGATAGCGATTTAACATGTAGGGTGAATAATTTGTCTCTTGTGAGACATGGAATTTGTTGCAGCCATTTCCCTATACCTCTGTCAAATTCCCTGTCTGACAGTGGGGCTTTCAAGAGTCTATACAAGAGGGAGGTGGAGGTTTGTATTGTGTTTGATCAAAATAGGCGATCCAGAGGGTTGTCTATGCCCTGAGCTGGGATATTGCGAGTCACAGTTCGGGCACAGTGCCTAACTTGTAAATATGAAAAGAAATCCCAGGTTAGTGAGGGATATCTTTCTTTGAGTTCAGAGAAGGAGTAAGGATCTGTGTGAGTGTGCATTAAGTATCTGACTTGTGTAAAACACTGTGTTGCCCAAGCAAGAAATGGGTTTCCATTATAGTTATTAAGAAACTGGATTGCCTACAAAGGGTAGGAAGGGAGACAGTGAAGGCAAAACAGACAATCTACGTCGTGCTGCACGCCTAGCTCTAATTGTGGTGTATATCAATGGGTTGTCCTTTACTAATTGGGGGATTTGTTTCTCATCTACATGTAAAAGAGATGTCAAAGAGATGTTTGGTGACAATGCCTGTTCTAGTGTCGGTAATGCGAACAATTCTCTATAATTAACCCAATCTGCTGCATAGCGAAGGTTACATGCCAAATTATGATTCAAATTATTATAAGTCTGTATGTCTGGGAGATTTATCCCACCTTGGGACTTGTATTCTTATTTTTTATTGTCACTAATTCTGAAAGCCATCTTGCCATAATTTTGTGGGTTTAAAAGCACATTTCACTCACCACACACAGTCCTTGCACTGTATTACTGTTCAAAGCAAAAGCATGGGAGTATAGGGCATATTGATCTGTATTAATTTGCACCAGTATCTGGGGTTGCCACCTGGCAGTATTTTACTAGCCAGGCTGGTAAAAATTATGCTTAATGTCAGTGTTAATAGGGGAAAAGTATAAGATGGCCTGTATTTTATTTTTAACTAGCCCGCCATAGGCCCATGCCCCCCCCATTCCTAAACTACTCGCCACCCCTACCCCTATTGTCGCAGGCTCTCTCACTTGCTACTACCGCCACCACCACCAGGTCCTGTGCTGGTCCTGGTGTAGTCACACCCCATGCTGCCAGTAGGGGCCCAGACCCATTCCACAACCTGAAATCTTGTGACCTCCCCCAGCCCTGATCATGTCTGCAGAAGAGGAAACAAGGTAAGCACCAGGAGGGGTTGTGTTTGGGACAGGGGTCCCCTGAGGTGGCAGCCCTGCTGCCCTGGACCCCACAGTCCAACACTGATGCCACAGATTTTTCTTCCAGAATAGGGGGCAGCTCTTCTTGTGTCTGACATTACTAGTATCTTACAGCACTGTTTGTACAATGAAGACACTTTACAAGTACATTAGAGGACATTATAGACAAATAGCAGAGGACCTTTTTACCCATAAAGTGGATCACCGTACCAGAGGCCACCTCTTCAGACTAGAAGAAATGAAATTTCATTTGAAGCAACGTAGGGGGTTCTTCACAGTCAGGACAGTGAGGTTGTGGAATGCACTGCCGGGTGTTTCTGTTAATGCCCTTAAGAGTGGCTTGGATGATTTCTTAGACAAGCATAGTATCCAAGGCTATTGTGATACTAAAATCTACAATTAGAGGCCTATTAACTAACAACCGAATTGCTATTTTTTCCACAAATCTAAAATAAAAATCGGTTTTCCTATATTTTTAAAAAGCTCTAAAAATTTGAGATTTAAAACTTTGCCAAGTAAAAGTTGTTGAGGTCCTATGGAAGTCAATAGGAGTTTTTTTCCACTAAGAATTGTCAGAAAAACTAAAATTTTTAGATGTTTTCCAGGTATTCTTATTTTTAGAGCATTGTTCAGAGTAATGCTCTATTCATTTTCTTTTTTTATTAAAATTTTTAACTAAATCTCATTACATTCATAGTTTTAGGGTGTTATTTTCTAAACTCCGAATGCAAACAACACAAAAAACTAGTGATTCTTTTTATAAAATTGGACTTTTAAAAAATCATGAATTTTTCGGAATTTATTAAACCCTGAGGATGGAAAAATTCAAATCAGAAAATCCGGCATCTCAGACCTGTTGTGATTGCATATAAGTCAATTGATGTTCGCTAGGTTTTGTGCTATATGCCTGGAAAAAATTGGAGTTTTCAGGTGAAAAATCCAAAAAATTGAAAAAATCTGATGAAAAATCCGAAAAAATTGTGCAAATCTGATATTTTTCCCGCAAAGCAAATTTTTGGGAAAATGTACTAATAAATAAGCTCAAAAAACCTGAGTGGCTTTGATTGGAGTTTGTAGTAGAAAATATTGAGATAAATTCGGACTTTGATAATAACCCCCTTAGAGTTTGTGAGTTTAGTTGTGGTTTCAAAAAACGGCCCCTTAGTACAGATATGAGTATATATATTTTATGTGAGTGTATGGAGGGGTGTGTATGTATGGATTGTGGGTTTCATTTGGAGAGGTTGAACTTGATGGACCTTGGTCTTTTTTCAATCCAAGTTAACTGTGTAACTATCCTATGAAAAGTAAAAAAAAAAAGATGTTTCATGTAGGCAGAGTGAGGCAGATAGGGATCTTACTGACATGCCTGGTGCAGAAGTTTTCAAAAGGTGCATGTGCTAAGTTTGAAAGTTACTGACTACAGGACTGTTTTATAAGGCAATTGAATGGATGGTAACCATTCAATGTATTACAAGTTCATCAATAAAATCACAATCCCATCAATTTCATATAAGCCATCTTTTTTTCAATCAATGTTAGTGTCTTCTAAACCAAATTCAAACATGGACATATATGGAAGACAATTTAACCGTTTCCCCCAACTCTGAATAGCCTATCCCTAAGCAAGTTAGACTTTTTATCTATATTACAGTCTAAATGAATTATGCATGTTTTTTTCCTCAGGACATTTATAGCTATGGGATATAAAGTATTTTCAGTTCTTAAAAAATATACAGTACCAGTTAGTCATTGGGTAATAATGCAGGCATTGTGTTGCAAATGTCTAATGGAGTACTGTGTTAAACAAGGGAATTAGATATCTATTTTTCATCATTCTTAGAAAGGAGATAAATCTCAAAACTATGGCAAAACCCTCAATTTGCCGCAGGAGAGTGATAAGCGAATTGCTTTGGTATCTGATCCATTCAGTCGTGAAACAGTATCATTAACAGGGATGGTAAGAAATCAAGCATGGTTTCCTGATAGAAAGTGTGACCTTTCATTAGAAGCAGTCATTTGTGACATGAGGCCATATGTTATTATTGTAATGACATCTGACTATTATTTCTGACACACTTCAGTTCCGTTAAGCTGCTCTCTAGTGAAAGCTTGTTACAGCGTTACAGTTATCAATCAATGTGCAATTCAAAATTTGCTGTGTTGCTTATTGCTAATGCTCAAAGTTCCTAAATAAGAACTAAAAGACATGTTCTCTCTCTTTATAAGTTTACATTAATGTTTTATTGTCGTTTAATCACTCCACAGTGGAGCTTACAATCTAACTTTCCTATCACATTTACACACACTTTCATATTCTTTCAACTACAAAACATGGATTAGGTTAAAACACAGTTTTAACATACATAGTGTATAATAAGACACCAGATTTGAGGCAAAGATGGTACCTATAGCAGCACTGCAGTGTTAAATCCAAAAAAGAGTTGGCTGAAGAAGTTATTATTATAGAGCACATTGTTTTGCTTAATTTCAATGCTGAAAATTTTTCAAAGATCCAGAAGAAGGTAATGCCACAAATCCAGCTCCCCTGATAACTAAATAAAAACCCATATGTTAATGTACTCATTCAACAATGCAAGCACAGTCATCTTGGCACAGTTGTGTGAATCAGTGCCCCTCATTAAAAGTACTTGCATCCTTAGCCGCTTCTGCATATTTAAACTTTGTGCCACTACGTCCAACCTGCCTCCTCATGCAAATTCTTTGCAATTTGTCTATTGATGCAGAGGAACCATGGATCTTCCACCATCCTCAAGGGTAGTGGTAGCTCCAGGGTTCCCATAGTGCCTAAATAATTAGGGAAATATTCCATTTTGGCACAGATATCCAAACATCAACCTTTTTCAACACAATTGCAGCAAAGCACGTTCCCGGTTGGGTGGTGTTTTAACGCATTACCCACATTTGCGTCAGGCACATCCCCACCTAGGCTGCAATTATGCTGAAATTGTGGAAAAAGATGCTACATTTTAAGAAACATGGAATCTTGAGCCCACAATTGTACCTTGCACCAGGCCCGGACTGGCAATCTGTAGGTTCTGGCAAATGCCAGAGGGGCTGCTGTAAGATGCCATAGACAGTCACTATCCAGTGGGCTGCTGACGGGCTGTTTGGGCCTCTGTGTACTTGAAATGCCAGGAACTATTTTGATTCCCAGTCCATACCTGCCTTGCACACTACATTTGTGTTCATAAATGTAGTTATTGCACATTAACCAGAACTATTTTCACTCTTTTTCACTACAGATTATAATGTGCCTCAGCTTTATTTGCCTCTTGACCTGCTGCTATATTGCCTGCTTTGATTTTCTTTTATTCTGGGCCATCATAATCTAGCTATACAAGGGAATTAGAGTTGTTGATTTTTCATCTCAATATTACCAGAAATGATATAAGGAGGCTTGGTAAAAACATAATGGGCCAAAGTATTATGGTACAGGTTTAGTGCATCAGTGGTGGGTTGAAAAGAGGGTGTAACTACACAGACCAAGGGTGGCAACTGGGCGGGTAACAAAAGGGGTACATGAAAACACTTTAAGGAGTGTCTCTTTTAAAGGGGGCTCCTTTAAAAGAGTTCTCCTTTAATGAACATGCTTGCACATTTATACACCATGTGTAGCAACAACACCTAGGTGCTAGAACAAAAAATACACTGGACCAAGGACAGCACTCCTAGGACTGAAAGAATTGGTTAAAAGAAAGTTTTATTACCGTACTTGATGTTTCTATCTCACACAGAGACCTTCATATGAAGTGAAAAAAAATAAATAAATATATATATATATATATATATATATATATATATATATATATATATACATGTAACATGCACATAAACTAATTTGCACAGAATTACATCATGCTCTGTTTTTATATTCTGTTTCATTAATCTATACACTTAGCAACAGGGTTTTTACTATGCCTCCTGTGCTAACGTTTTATTAACATAATCCCTTGCTGCATGTTCTTCCTAGGCTTTAAGACAGTGAATATAATAATTACTATATTAATTCCTCCTTTTGGGGACCTCTGGATTATATATATATATATATATATAGTTGAGTTTACATATTCAACTGCTTGTGTAGGGTTTAATCATGTGATTTGGTATTATGGAATGGGACCAGTTGTAATTGAATAGCAGAGAGGTAAAACCAGCTGTAAATTATTATATTTCCAGGTATGAGTTGCTGTTTTATATATTATATTGTTTCTGTTCTGTTCCATATTGAACCAGTGGCAGGTTTGATATTTTTTTAAAATGATTAATGCTTCTTTAAAGTAATTATTTAATGGTAGGAAATGTTATTGTGCCTATGTGCTACATGTATTTGGGTGAAGCTCAAACTTTCTGTCCAAAATCTCTTTCCTTTGCCAGTAAACTTCAACTGAACCTCCAGGTTGTGCTTGATTCATGAAATTCCCTGACCTTATCACTATATAAACTGCTTTAGATTTATCCAGATGTATGGCAAATGCATTATATTTCATAATGATTTAACCACATCCCTGTTTAAAAAAAAAAAGGAAAAATCAGTTTTGGAATATAAATCTTGCGGCTTGCAATGATACGAATATTCTTTGGTCACAGAATTTACTCTCTGGATATCATTATTCAGTCTCCGTCGGTTACATAATATTACAACATGGGTGCTTTGAATGATAGCATCAGTAATAACCTGGGCCATTTTATTAAATGGACAAAAGGGGCATTTACCCACCAGGACAAGGGGCAGACCTTTTATCTGTTATAATGTTTAACTGAAGCATTCCTTGAAATGGCAGACACCCTTTTATGGCGGTAGCCAATGCCAAATAACAGGTGATTAAATATTAGAGGGTGATTACTGCATATTTCTAGGAACCGTGACTGCCGCAATATTAAAGACGAGATAAACCTTCAATAGAAGTATCAAACCACCCAAACACTCAGCATGCTCCAATATATTGCCATGGGTTAAACATGCTGGTAAGAATCTATGAGTAATTGATTCATAAATTGGATCTAACCACTGCTGAGCTGCACTGCTAAACCACATTTTACTCCGTTTTGCTGGACTATAAATCCCAACATACTTCAATATATTATCACGGGTAAAGCACGCTGAGAGTTGTAAATCAGAACCATCAGGGTTGTATACTTAATGCAATATAGCTCCAATTAAACTTTTCCCCAGCTTTCCAGTCAATGGCTCTATTAAAATGCATACAATGGTCCAATGAGAATCCCAGCAAATCTGCACCTCTGTTCTTTGCTCATCTAGTTGGAGTCGGAACATTAAGCACAGTTTTACTAGTACTGCACAAGTCTGCCCTTTATCATCATGTTTAACTGGAGTATAATATAACAAAGCCAATATTACACAATAATCTCTGTATTTAATATAACAGCAAGATGCCTGACAAAATGTTAGCAATTGGCATTCTCAGTTGTGATTTGCATCTGTAATGGCATGTTGGTCATGTTTTATAGAAAACTGGGACTGTTTTATGGAGAGTTTAGATCCTTTTTCATGCAACATTATTCAATATTCTTTGAGGGCCAACAAAAGGATCTTGTAGAAAAATTCCTGCCTATTATGGGTACTCTTGTCTCTCTGATCTTTGTTCATATGCTTATTATCAGTGCCACATTACTGACAATTGACTACAATATAAGCAAAACCTGAAATCTTCCTATTTTACATGACAGCAATATGACTGAGCAGTAGCACAGGCACTTTTGATTCTCATTGGGCAATCCTCTTGAGTGCATTACATTTATATATGGAATTTTGCAATTACTACTATTATAAGTTTATATATATATTATATCATTATTAATAATATACCTCAACCCACTTACTAGGGTTTCTGGTTCTTTTGAGCAAGCAGACAATGAATCCACACCAATGAGCGTATAGTATGTAGTGATGTATTGTAAAATAAATCAATTGATTGTTCTACATAAATGATTACACTTAGACTAAACAAAGATTACAATATTTACAGTTACACATTACACAAGTCTACATAGTTGTTACCAAAAAGGCAGGGGAATAGAGTTCGGCTTCATCTCTGCCTTCCCCTCTGGTCTTCATTCCTCACATGTCTTGTGAACTAGCGTCTTGAATGCAAGAGTACCCTTGTTTTAACTTTGTTCAGTTTCCAAATCTATTTATAATCAATAATTGATCATTATGAGTCCCCTTTAAGGCAATGCAAAAATCATTATATCATCCATAATTCCTAAAAGAGAAACGCATAGCAACTGATTTTGCAGCAGCAGAAGGTTGCCATATAAACTTAGCCAGCTACCAACCACTTGGATTTTAATATTTCATTAGGAAAATGATGTTTAGCTGTCAAATGCAGCCTTAGGGAAAATCACAGTTGCTTATTTAGTTTTATATTCAACGAGTTAAAGCTCAGGAGAGTTTAGACTTAGAAAGTCATTTTTTAAAGGATCCTCTGCAAGCACAGTAGGAAAAGACAGATTACGTCCATGATTACATTTGCAAGGTCCCTTATAAAAGTTAAGATCAAATTATGAACAGGGATAATTCTGTGCCCTGTAATAAAAATCAGTCAAACAAATGTGAAAATTTCGTGATACTCAAGGCGATTCCCTGGATCATTTATTGTATTAATGCAATGATTCTGGCAATGCAACAAATGGATATGTTAATATGCCTGAGAGAGCACCAGTCGGGGAGAGAGAAGTGCAAATGAGGTGATCTACAGATAATGGAAGAAATGTTACCTGTGGTGGCAACACCTGGAGCTCCATGTGGAAGTGTCACATACAGACTGACTAATATTCAAGATAAAAATATGCTCTAATTTATACTAAATATTTATCATGTCCATTTGTTTGCAGCAATGCTATAGTTTGTTTCGTTCTTTAAATAATCTGCAGAGCAACCAATTCTGTTATGATGAGGTTTGCTTAGAGATGCCAAAAAGCATCACTTTTTAATTTGGCCTATTTTGCTCATTGCCATATAATGAAACCTACTACACAGACCCAAGATCCAACTGAAAGCATTTAGTCCATGGCACCACCACTAAGCTGCATAAAACCTCAAAATTTGCACCAGCTGGCTCTTCAAAGTAGGCACCAGACAAAATTACAGGTGCAAGAGCATCATCCAATGAGATTTATCGTTAACCAATGCTATTGTCACTGATGCCATAGATCTGAATATAAGTTCTGTTGAGAGATTTAAAGGGGGTATATATATGTTCCAAAGATGTTGCCCCACCCACATATACTGTTGCAGCATATTATTAAATACAATCATGAGTTAAAATATGCTGGGAGCTGTAGTTAGGGGCCAGCAGCCCATTTGATGCAAAAGGATTTCCAAGTGAGTAACTTTTCTTGAATTCATGTGATTATCATACAAGGCCTAAAATAAAGTTATACAAACGCTGAACACCTAAATAGCACTAGACCCTCCTTTCTGTAGTTTGAGTACAGTGTAATATTGCTAAATAGAAATTTCTAGATTTTCTCTGTATATTAAGTAACAATGAAAGGATTGACAGCGTTAGTTGGGATGCTTCTGACTGGAGAATTGTTTTTGAAGTTTGAAACGGGTACTCTGAGCTGGGGGGCACTTAAAAGACAGCTTAAGGGAAAGTACACAGACCCTGATGCTGCTGGACTGCGGCTTTCAGAATAAGGTCAAACCAATTTACTGGACCTAAAGAAAACCTGGTTGGCCCCAGCCCCTAGTTGGTCAGTGAACATAGGTTTGTGTGTCTGGAAGTTTGGCGTGGGTTGGTAGACATTAGCGGGTTGGTGTTGGACATATCAGCTGTGGTGGAGGCTAGGTTACGTCCTCCAGTGGCCCCAAGGGTCGACAGTTAGACTTTGTTCTTTGGTCCTTGATAATATAGTCTAAATGTTGTAATTTATAAGTCCACCAAATTTTTAGTAAAGTATGCTTAAGTGACAATTTTTATTATTTCTCTTGCCTCTTACCTTGCCTTTGAACCGTTCCCTTTTATTCCTTCCTTTTGTAACAATTATAGCAATACTTTAACCAACAACCGGACATTATGCATTACCGTCAATCGATGTAACTGAGCTAAGCAAATCATTTCAAATCCTCTGTGGGAGAAATCCAGTCATTCCTATAGCATTATTAGCTGCAGAAGTATCACATTTGCCACCTTGCCAATGTGGTTTCATTGCCCAAATTCTGAGATAGCTGTGGCTTTATTATTGAGTGACAGTTTCCCTTTTTATTTTATTGACCATTCAGCAATGTCTGAGCTGCGCTAAACAACAGAGAGATAAATAGCCATTTTGTGCCGGACCTGAGCATTTTACACATTTATCTCCCTGGCAAAAAGAATTACGATGTTATTTGTGAGATGCGCATTCTATCCTGTTTGGGAAAGGGATGAGATGTAAATTAAATATAATAAGACCTTTCAAACTTTTATTACACAGATTACTTTTTAGTTTCATGCCATCATTCACTGTCAGCGTTCAGCAGCAAAGGCCTTCAGATTTATGACAGTGCACAGTACCGCGCTTACTAATTACAACAATTTTCTCTCTGGAACATTACATGCTCTGATATGATTAACAAAATTAAGAATACATTTATTTATGTTATAAATCTTAGTAACAGTTTAAAATAGGATAGAAGAACATTAGTAATGCCTTCCTAGAAATGTTAGGGGAGTCAAGTGGCTTCTGCCAGGCCAAAAGTGTTATGCCATGTCTGAATTTAATGTGCCATCTGTCAGATTCAGTTTTTCATCCTCTACGATAAACCAGCTCGGAAGCTGTACAATCAAAATGGACAAAGTGAATATAAAAACAGGAAGATGTAGCAGCCTGGTAAGAGAATCTACATATTGCAAAAGGTTTTGCTAACAACCCAGATGAAATACTTGCAACAACAAGTTGGAATGTAGTTGGAAACATCTGCAATTATACCAGCTATTGTAAGGGACACAATGTGCCTTTTAAACAGTAAATTATGTGGAGATTTGTACCTGCAAAAAGAATATTTTTTCACCTGTAATTTAAGAAAACGTCTTTTAATTTCAGAAAAAAAAATCTCCTGTGACTGCTCCAAAATGACCCATTTACAATCACTTTCCCTTCAGTGCTGTCTAGAAAGTAACATAATTGAATGATAACAAGACTGGAGAGCAGATTTTTATACTAGAGCATTAGGCAATCAGGACTGGGATAGCAGTGAGTGTTTGTACTGATTGGTTAATATTAAGTATGTTTATACTGTAGGTATTATCTATATCTACCGTGGTTGACCAGCAACACTTATACACTGGGCTCTTGCACACAGGCGCTCCTGACCTGTGTAGGAATGCATGAGTTAACAGACCCCCTATTCTATTCAACAATAACAGTATTAACTGCTCTACACTGAGCCACCTAATGCAGGTCCAGACACAACATATATTACTATATCATTATTATAAGGGATTGGGTTGTACTATTTTCATATATGAATTTCTGCGTATGAATTTCTATTGCAGCAAATAGATAATAGAATTATATTATATTATATTATAGTAAATTACATATTGATTTTGAGCTACTTTATTTGTAAAATAATTACCTTTCCAAGGCCACATCAGTCTAGCAAAGACAGTTTTCTACTAGTAATGGAGTATAAACCAGGCTGTCTGCTATGCCACTATCATATTGAAAAGGCGTGATCCTTAGTTCCTTACATACCTATAAACTGAGCAGGTTCTTTCACAAGGTGGGCAATGACGTTCTGCTGCAAACATGTTTCTGTCAATCAAGAAAGAGCATAGTCACAAAGGCAGCTGAAACTGGACAAATGGAATTCGCCAGTAGATGGGGTACAATGCAGAATATACACAGAATGCACCACATACAGTTAGTTTTAGTCTAATTTTAGTCTAATAAATACATTTATATGGCTTTTTTCAGTTCAGGCTGAGACTGATCTACTGTATTGTTGGCAATTATTAAGCTAGTGCCCCATTTGTCCCAAACTGCCAGGACCTCCAGCGCCCTCAAGCCTGTCCTGTTTAAAGTCATTTTTTCTGTGTATGTTTATGCCCTATAATAATACCTCCCAATCAAAATTCCTCCCTGACCTTACATGGCAAGATTTTTGCATGAAACCATTTATTCTAATTTCCTACCTGACATGTTGATGGCTCAGTTCACATAGTAAAGTGAGATATTCAAATGCCTATAAATATGAATATTTACTATATATACCTTTAGCTAAAAAGTGTTCCAACCAATGACATTTTAAAGGGAAAACTTGAAGTAATATCACAAGAAGCATAGGAGCTGCTTTTCCTCTGATTAACAGTGACGAAAACTGAATATGTGAAATATTGGATGTAGCTTTAACTTGACAGACTCATGTTTTTCAGTCACAATAGTAACCATATAACTAAGATGAAATGTGCATTAACAATCCCACGGTATCAGTAGCAACGTTTGAAGTCTGTGCTATAGAATATGCTATGATCCCGTTTGCTGTGGCACAAGCATACAGGTAATTTAACCATTCTAAGCATGTACTGTACAGATGCCCAGAGGGCACAAGCCTCCCCTAAAGCTTTATGATGAAAGGTATAACTGATACAGCAAAATCATTCTGTACTTTACATAGAGTAATCATGTAATGCTCATTAGATTTATAAGCTCTTCATAACAAGCTTGCCATACCTAAATCTTGCTGGGTCATTTATAAATGTGCTGAAATGGACATAAATGTACATTATGTGGAATATAATGACTCCATTCATAAAGTTACTTGGGTCCAAACCTGTAACTTGTACTTCTGTTGAGTTGTGCTAAGTGTCATTTCAGTCTGCTCTGATGAAACTCTGGGACTACCATCACCCTGAACATGAATGTAATAAAATTCCAGAGATCTCATAGCTGGTTGTGTCAATAGTCAAAGACTTGAGCCAAAAGAATCACATACTAGTGTCATTTTAAAGTCAGAAATCTGAAGTTATGTAGTCCCCACTCATTGTCTTGGGCACAGATCAGCGTGTGGACATAACGGCACAGGATTTCTGGGGGGGAAAATGCTGAAAATAACTGAAAATGATTCTTTGCTCACATTCCGTTCATAAACGATCCTTTATATCTCCCTGCATACCCTATTTTACAAACAGAGAGAACAGCATACAGGGAGCTTGAGAAATCAAAGCTTGATCCTTAAAGCAAAGCTGTTTCTTTTTTGGCTGCTGGGGTCAGTGACCTTCATTTGAAAGCTGGGAACAGATAGATAGTTTGCCGACTTAATTTGCAGGAGGGCTCTCATGTGTCCATCTTGTGTTTCAGAAGAGAAGGGAGACTGGCATAATGCCAGTAAGCAGGAATATCATTGATGATATCTCTTCTGTCTGCTGTGGCATAACTATAGAGGAAGCAAACCCTGCTGTTGCAGGGCCTGGTCAGGGGTGTTTCGCCAATGAGGCAAGTTGAGGCTGTCGCCCCACTAGGTACCAGGGGCAGCAAAAATGCTGCTCCTGGTACTTTAAGAGGAAATTTCCAGGGGAGGGGGGGCAGCAGCAACTGCTGCTGCCTCAGGCGGTGGAGGGGACAGGATCGCCCCTGGGCCTGGTGATGCTTTATTCCTACTGTTGTTTGTCTGTTAGCTTATGTTTGGGCTGCCTACAATGGAGAGTATGAGACAAGAGAGTTTTCAGGAAAGTTTGTCTCTTTTCGAAAAGTTATATTATATACAATATATGCTTAAAGGGATACTGTCATGGGAAAACATGTTTTTTTCAAAAGGCATCAGTTACTAGTGCTGCTCCAGCAGAATTCTGCACTGAAATCCATTTCTCAAAAGAGCAAACAGAGTTTTTAATATTCAATTTTGAAATCTGACATGGGGCTAGACATATTGTCAATTTCCCAGCTGCCCCAGTCATGTGACTTGCTCTGATAAACTTCAATCACTCTTTACTGCTGTACTGAAAGTTGGAGTGATATCACCCCCTCCCTTTCCCCCCCAGCAGCCTAACAACAGAACAACGGAAAGGTGACCAGATAGCAGCTCCCTAACCCAAGATAACAGCTCCCTGGTAGATCTAAGAACAACACTCAATAGTGAAAGCCAAGTCCCACTGAGACTGATTCAGTTATATTAAGTAGGAGAAATAACAGCCTGACAGAAAGTAGTTCCATCCTAAAGTGCAGGAACAAGTCACATGACTGGGGAAGCTGGGAAACTGACAATATGTCTAGCCCCATATAAGATTTCAAAATTGAATATAAAAAAATCTGTTTGCTCTTTTGAGAAATGGATTTCAGTGCAGAATTCTGCTGGAGCAGCACTATTAACTGATGTGTTTTGAAAAAAACATGTTTTCCCATGACAGTATGCCTTTAAAGGGACACTATACTTTATTAGTAGTGTTCACATGCAAATATAAAGTTGGCCAGATTTCTTTGCACAATGAATCATATTTATTTGTATATTTATTTTGTGAGAGCTAGGGACTTGGATAAAAAGGTTTTCAGGAAATTCATGTCCCCTTTAAGGTGAACTTTAAGGTGAACTTTATATTCTTATACCCTATAATGTCCACTGTTGGCCTCAGTTCACTGCACCGAGCCATACTGAATACCAGCATCAACAATTTTAATAAATGTCTTATTGATTTCAATTTAAGCGTGCAACACTTACCTTTTGATTGAGCTTGCATCCTCCAGTGTAATCAATACCTATTATATTTTGGGAATGACTGAATAAACATTCAACGCAAGATGAGAAATGTTCTAAATTAATATACAGTAGTGGCAGAATGAGAGTTTGCATTTGGAACTTGGTTAAAGGTCCCTGCTCAAGTGCGGGTATTAGAACTGCTATATCATCACAATATGGCACAGCAGATAACATTTTGAAGCAGACAGTATTGCTGATGCAAAGGTCATGTTTATTGCCGAAAGAAGAGGGCAGAAATTATGTACAGGCAGCAAAAGAATGAAACAGTATAGAATGAAATGCATCCTATTTTTGAATCTAGAAATAATGTAAAAGGAAACATTAATTAAGTCGGAAAGTAAAGCTGTATTTTCTCATTAGAAAAATATTCGGCTTTGCTTTTCACCCGTAGGCCATGACTAGTGCTTGTATGCCCTCTAAAGCCTAGTTTATAAAGTTTATTATAGGGTACTTATATCATCCCCAAAAGTGACTCTATTGCCCTCCCACTTCTTTAAAGTAGGTGTCTGTAGAGATCACTTTGAAGTTCCATGACCTGGATAACAAATCGTGGCCTTCGCCCATGTGCCTTTATGTTGTATAAGACTTTATACAATGCTTTCTACAAAGGTTAAGTCTACCTGTCTGCAGTGAGAAAAAGGGATGACCACCGACTGCCTAAAGCTGGCCATAGACTTGCAGTTATACCTTCAATGTCGGATGAACGATTATTCGGTGAAATCTCCCAACCTGCCACTAAACATTCAGATTAAATAAATTAGTAAAAATACAGATCAGACGATGTTCTGCCCCTGAAAGCAATCATACGAAAGTTACGGTATGTCTGACAAAAGCTGGTGACAGTCTCCCACTGATATCGTCAGGCGATACATGTAGAAATATTATCGGTAGCTGACAGATATCTTCAAACTTGTCAGATCGACTGAATGTCCGATTACTATGGCACGAAAAATGTTGGGAATTAGGACTGAATAAGGCTGCCTTTTAGAGCTGATTCTATCAGAATCCCTTGTCCCAAAAGGAAGACTTTACATCCCCTTTAAAATTAAGTGGCTTTTTTCTACACAACTCTTCTTAGGTTAATTTCATGCAAATTATTTTATATTTCTTAAAAGCAAATGAGCTGCACAGTAACATTCATAATTTTAAAAGTTCTAAAGGAATCGATAGGAAGGTTATTTCTGTATGGAAAATGAGTGTGGTCCCAGTGGATACCTGTCCAACTCTCTTCTGTGATGCTGTTTTTCAATTATACTTTGTATTACAATTATTTATTTTTTTGGATCTTAACAACTGTATGGTGATTCTCGAGTGGGTTCCCATTATATATATATATATATATATATATATATATATATATATATATATATATATATATGGGTTTTGTCTCTGTTATCTGAACTTGGAGCCAAGGGAACTAAACAAGCTGCATGTGAGTGGCCATAAGGAAAAATAAAAAGAAATCGAGAAAGAATAAGAACAAAATACCTAAAACATCACTTATATATCAGGCAAATAGGCAATTCTAAATACATTCAGGAAAAGTACTTCTGTATTTAGTAAATGATGCTTAACTCTAAAAGTAAAAGGGAGCACTCAAGATATATCTCATTAAAGGTATAAACATATATAGGGGACTGTTGCAGCTACAGCTATGTTTGTAATTAAAATATTTCAGTTGTTTTTGGACATTTCAAGTTCAAGCCTACTTTTGAGGGATAACAATTGATCAAGTGGCAGAACTTTGATCATTCAGCCATAATTCCATGATGATCTTTAAGTTATGGGTAAGTAGAAGAGCAAATAGGTAATCATCCCTAATCACCAATAATCCCACCACCCCCAGCTAGCCTTTAGTTTGGGCACCCTTAGGTCGATTGCAGACATTTTTTGCACTTTACAGACAGCCTTCTTCCATTCCATTGAAATTACGGCTGTGCTGGGAGTTGCTCCATCAACCTCCAACATTTTCAGCACTGAGTCGTTTTCAGTGCTCATCTTTATAATGACATCAGCATGTGATTTGGGAACAAATCTTTGGGAACAAATCTGCTGCATCTATTGACAGAACCTACTGTTCTGGAGCGCATTCAGGATGGTAATAGTAGGGGCGCTACAGAGACTGCTGCCCCTAACCCTTCCTCTACACGTACCCCTTTCTTGTCATAATGGTTCAAGGGGGCCCACATCACTTGTGCAGAGAGCGCTATTCTGCTCCCATAAAAGCCACCTAACGCAATATTCTCCCCTTGCCTTATGGCCCAGCATGTCAGCTCCATGGATCCACGGCATCTATATACACAGCACACTTGTCCACGGTTTGGTAGAAGAAGCAGAACTGATGCAATGGGTGCTTGGTGAAAATATAGAGTATGTTTCGGCACAATTGTTTTCCTGCCATGTTCTACAAAAGAAATAGGATAACTATGTTTGGTAACTGTCTAGCATGAAGAATGATTTCTAGTGTGCAGTATATTAACATGCATTCATTCACTGTCTCATACGCTGTGCCAGCTATTCAATATCTGCTCTCAGCATCGGAACTGATCTTTCTGGAGCAGAGAATTAATATTTTCATTGTTCTCGCTTACCGCAACCAGTTAGAAAATGCTGGCCCAGCAATAGGCTTCACTCACATTAATACGCAACTGAAACCAGCTGTTTGGGTGCAGATTTGATGGTGCTGCATTTTAACACGTGCTCTGCTCCAAACAGATGGCATGGAACACTGAGATACTCATTTTTAGTGTTTATGTTATAGTTCCAATTACAATTTAAAATAGAATAAAATTAATATAGTTTATATTATTTACTTTTTTTTTACATTTTTTTCTTGACTAATGTGATAAAATAGGATTTTGAATAATTTTTTTGGGTGACAGGTCCCCTTTAACTGCTTAAATCTGTATTTAAGGGGAAATAAACCTCATTAAAGTGAAAATAAACCTTCATTACAGAGAAAATATACCCCATTTTGGTCTTGTAGGAAAGGTACTCAAATATCTAAACTGCCAAAAAAATTAATGTTTTTTTACAGACATACCTGATTCCACAGATTTACAGTGACAACTGGGATACAGTTATCAGGCAGACTTGTGATGTAAAGCTTCCATGAGACTTGCACCCCCCCCCCCTTGACTCACAAAGTAGGTATACCAAAAGTATTTATGCAAACAGAGCAGCCATCAGGGGGGTGCAGGGGATACCCCAATCAGGTGCTCTGTAGCAGAGGAGCCCAAAGACAAAGAAAGTTATTTGCTGGTTCTGAATTGGGTGGGGCTTGCTAGGGGTGGGCCTAGCCTTTTACCGACTTGAAATAAATTTTACTGTGCAGTGTATCTTTAAGAATTAAGCATTATTAGAATGTTCTCACTACTTTTTTTTTTTTAAATCTGCAATTCATAATAAATCAGCCAGACAAGTATCCGGTAGTTGTAGTCAAGCAATGTTTGAGTAAATGTTGACTGAGCAATAAAAACATATTTTCCTTAAAATCGCTTTAAAATTAAATTTTCTTGCCTACATAGTAACTGCTGCCTAACAATATTATATTTCTGAATGACTAATATCCTCTGCCTCTTACAGGCCAGTAATCACTGCATGAGCAGAAGAACATTTCAAAGTTGGTAATGTTCAGAGAAGAAAGAGAATAATTCCATCTAGAATTTGTTAGCTTCAAACATTAAAATTCCAGTGCCCCAGTTCTTCATTGTGACCCAAAGGAAGAGAAAGTGTTGTTTGATGTAAGACCTCTCTCATCCACTCCTCTATTCTCAGCTGAAAAAAAATCATTTAACATCCTATACAATTATAACAGTTACAGTATCTGACAGATGGACACAGTTGTGACTCAATAAATAAAAGGTATAGTGTTTTAAAACTGTTAAAGGGTTGCCCCAACCTATGTCTATGTAAAATTACAGGGGGTCAACTATTAAGTGCAGGGCCAAGGGAAAAGTTTAAAAAAGGAGGAGCAGCCACCATTTGTTTTCTGCACTTCTTGCCCTGCACTTTTAAACAATTACTACAAAACGTACATGGAGACCTGCATTTTCCCAATGAATACAGGGTTGTGTTTGGTAGCACTATATTCAGAAGGGGTGGGTGGTGGTAGGCATGTAAATGCCCATCAGGGCCCTGAACCCGTTTAATGCTCCTGCAGCTTGTGGCAGGGGTGTTGGGATGTGAGTTCTTCCTGCATTCATCAAAGATCAGGAGCCGGCAGTTGTTGCAAGGTAAATTTCTTTCCAGAGCAAAGATAAAAAAATCAGAAAAAAAACAGAAGAAAAATATTTTTGCTAACTTTTCACAGAAAGCACTGTTCCAACTCCATTAAAAAAAAACAGCAGGGTACCTACCTATTTTCAGGCAGCCACCCTACACAGCATTGTGTAAGTTAGTTAAGTATGTGAGTCTGCCTTTCCCAGCAGCCCAAGGCACATTCAGCTACCACAAAGTTGAAACTATTAACAAAAAATACATTTACATAAATATATATTTTTGCTTTCTATCTCCCTATAAAAGGAGCTTACAATCTTATTATTCACAAAAAAACCACAGGCCAAACCATGTCATCAGCATATAATAAAAAGACATTTTGTGCTGCAGCTTTAACAAATTTCTAAATAAGATCAGTGCATGTATCCTGCACACACCTAGTGCTAAGGATGTGCTCACATTATACTGAATGGGAACAGATACACTTGGTAAGTAATATTTTTGTACTGCTGGGTAAAATGTGGACAGCATAGTTTATTTGCTGGCCAGCAAAGGAGAAAGGGGAAAAACATTTATACCACACATACAGGCAGACAAAATAAATCACTGTGCATATCCTAACAATGGGGGCATTTGTATGAAATACATTACACACTAAAGCACCAAAACCATTTCCCCCTGTAACAATATACATACTTTTCTGAGGACTCATATCATTTAAGCAAACTTTAGAAAAGAGGGCCAAAAAAAGCCCTTTTCCCCCATCAATATTACCAATATGACTCCACGGCAGAAAAGACATGGACAGAGTTCAAGGCCACCAAGCTTTCATAAAAAAGTGTCTCCTTATTCTAGCAAAAAGGTAGGCTTTTCAATTTATACTTTAGTTACTATATTCACATGGGGGTCTGGAAAATAAATTAGCGAGCTTGGGCATTTGAAAGAAATAGTTCTATTTTTTCATTTTCTTTGTTTTCTGGCTACAATGTCTATTTTCGTACTGAATTAAAACTTGTCCTTTTATGAAACACTCCAGTCAGTGCCAGAGAAAGGGAATCAAGTAAGAACCTGCATCTCCTGCATGGGTTTCAAGGTTCCCCATTCCCAACAGGGTGAAGGGGACTTGTGGTTGTGCAGGGAAAGGTTTCTCAAGTTACAACCCTGACAATCATATGATTAGGGTTTCTTCTCAATGTCTTGTCTTCTTTTTGGGTCTTCGAGTTTCACAGTAGAATGCTCATGTTACACATCCATCCCCTTTATTTCTTGTTACTCTTTTACACTTCTCCCTTCAGCTTATTTTCCCACCCTCCAGAACTGTTCTTTTTCATAGTATATTAAAAATATGTTTAATATGAATCTAGTCATTTGTTCTTCAAGATGGTCAGAGGTTTCATTTGATAAAAAATCCAGCAGTCCTGTGCATATTATTAAATGTTAAAGAACAGGTTGCATCAAAATATTTAAGCTGAAAGTGTTTTATATGTATTTAAATATAATTTACATTTACCCTGCTCTAGTTTGAGTTTGTAAATAGGTGTCACATGCCACCCATGGCTCTCTTCGAGAAAGACAAAAAGAATAAAAGATACTGTAAATACCTTAAATGTAAAAAAATATTTCCACTTTTGACATTATGTCCATAGATAAGGATTCCTAAAGTAAAACTTCACAATAAAATGTGTCTTCCAGGTCCAGTGGTCCAACTAATGCCAGTGGATCCTTCAATAAGTATGCTGCCTGGAGTGATCGACTTGACTTTTTTTCTTTTCTTTTTCTTTCTTTGAGAACAATTGTCCTTGAATGAATCAATGACATGTTTTTCTACCCTTGAACACCTAAACAGCTCACATTTGTATTGCTTTGTCATTCAGTGTAATGTTAGCATGCAAAAGTTGCTTACTACTCTCAATACTCAATATTCAAGAGATGAGTGGTGTAGAGTTAGTAGAACTAATCTGCATATTTTGGAAAGCAAGGTGGAGCAAAAGAGTCCATTTTGCGAAGCGTCAATTCACCTTGAATTTTAATGCAAAGCAATATCAAGCAGTAAGGGATATATTGAAGTCAGCAAAAACAGGCTGAAAAAAACCATAGCAATCAGATGCATTAGGCTTAAGTAGAGGCCCATAATACGTGGAGGAAACAATTTTAATTGCTCTTTTCTAATCCTGGTCACCAGCAGTTTTTAAATTTCATCTCACTGCTCTTAGTGACAGTTGAATCTAACCTGTTTTGCTTCTCTAAAAATTCACAAACGGCAAAAACTTTGCCAAATGCATTGTAGTCTATGGCCATTCAGCGAAAGGAGTCAGACTATTTTATATATCCCTACTGCCCATGCTTATCTCTCAACTTGGAATTCTGATCTGGGCCATTCAAACTGGGCATAGTGTGTTTGTTTTTGTGTTGCCTCTTTCTACATATCGTAACTTGGTCTTATAATGGTGTATTCTGGAACAATCCATGCAGGAGCATAAAACTAGGGGCTTCTGGCTCCATACACAGTAAGAACAATAAAAAAATCTATGTAAGCTTTAAAGCACCCAAAGTCCCTTCAGTAGTAAAAATGGTCTCATAAATGTATAGATTTGATGAAGGCAGGTGCAGTGGAGAAATAAACAGTAAATGGCATGTCATTACATATAAAACCCTCAGCCTGTATATTTTTATTCTGCTTTCTCTCTTAGGAATTGTTCACAATAGTGTTTGGAAATACTGGTAGATATTATCTGGCGTATAATTGTGATGTAATTTTTTTACCTATAATCACAGCTGCAAGTTATCAGCTTTAAAGGGGATGTAAATTATTCCTAAAACCTTTTTCTATGCCCTTTAACTATCTAACGTAGGATCCCAACTTACATTACATTACATTTTAGGGGTTTTAGAGGATTTTGAAACAAGAACTAAACTCACAAACTCTACAACCACAATTGTCATTGAATTTATGAAAATATCCGAATAAACGTATGTATACAAGTACGTATGAAAACAAGAGCTGAACAATGCAGTAAAAAAACGCAATACCTCGAAAACCTCTAAAAAAATCTAGTTTTCTGGGAAATTCCTAGCGGAGAAAAAATTTGAAAACCTCAAAAAGTCAGAATTGATTAAAATCAGTCCAATCAGATCAGCAAAGCTCCCACTGCCTTCTATAGGACCTCGACAACTTCTACTTGGCAAAGTTTTGACTTAGAGGTTTTCGTGGTCTTTACACTTAATAAATCCCAATTTTTTAAGAGCTTTTTAAAATATGGGATAATAATGATTTTTTTGTGATTCATTGAAAAAAAACTACATTCAATTGTTAGTAAATGGGTCCCTGAGAGTTGTGGTCTGGAGAATTCTGTTAGGGAAGGTTAGTGGTTAGTAGTATAGAGATGTAAAATATTACGCAATTACGAACACAGTTTTAACTGCAGTCATGCAAAAATGGACTTTGGGTGTATTGATGTTATTCAGTAAATGTCTCTTGCACTTGCCTATATTTGACCCAAGCACCACTGAGCCTGCCCAGTCTGTCTGATGAATCAGATGCAAGTGTTACTATAGAGGCAGGAGAACTCTGGTGCTGCCTGATTATGGGTTCCCACTTTGGGTTGCGTTGATAGGCTCAGCAGACTTTAGCCTAAAGAATTACATCCAGGTGTCACGTTAAAAACGAGCTACGGACAGGATGCAATCCTCAATCCTTACTGAGTGCTATGATGCCTGATCCAAAAAAGCACAAAAGTGTAGTTGTACAAGATTTAATGTATTGGATGCAACTGTGCTGAGCAAAAATGTGTGCACTCATCACTATGGGTTAAAAATATAGTGAATTGCACCTGAAATTGAACGTTATACACTGCACTTGCAATTGTAAGTGAGCCCTTTGACAAGTTCACAAGGATGCAAAATTCAAAGTGTAAAAAAGGTCAACGCACCCTGTTTTTTGTTCAGAATTCACCTGACCTCCTTAGTTTTGCACCAGCCATTCTCAAGTGCAACTTTTTTTTTTCTTTATTCCATATATACTGAACTGAAGGTGTTGTACATGGGAGGCTTGTGTTCATACCCAAAAAAACCTTCTTTGTATGTCATTCAGGATCTGTTAAAAAGAAGTGCCAAGGGACACAGGACCTTCTGGAAACCTTTTCAAAGCTGCCCTGCCCGAGAGGTCTGCACTCTTAGCCATGTGTCATGTTCTCTATCTTCCCTGTGAATAGCATCAATGGAGCCATAATCCTCCTTTACTGTATTAAAGCTCATCTACAGACCCCTGTGAAATTACTCCCTCCAGCAGTCAATGAGTAATGTTGTGTTACTTATTTGGTTTTTAATATAGTCCAGCAATTCCCAGACACTATATAACTGTTTCTTGCTCAGCAGCAAAGTTATGTTCCTTCCTGTAACAAAAACACAACAGTAATAACATAATTACAAGTTATTTACTTATTTCTGAAATTATTGCTGCATTTTCTGCCTCATAGACAAGAATAGCTCCATGTCTATACAATCTCTTCCTGTTATAAACAACAGTACTCATATTTTAAGGCTGAAATTTTAACAGAGCACAGGCACAAATAATTCATGTATTCTCTATCTAAAAAACACAGAATTTACAACATCAGCAGCCCTGAGATTCCTTCACAGTGGTGGTGGAAGACAGCAGAACTACGGCTGCTGGGGACCCAGGAGAAAAGTGAAGACATGAGTGGGGTCTGCCAAGTATTGTCCGGAATAGACTGAGATAGATGGAATGGATAAGATTAACAATAGATTTTCACAGCAAATCCTCATTACCATTCTCCTTTGGGAGAGAAAAAAACCCTTGGGTACTCACACTTTTCCGTTCATCCCACTTGTTTGGTGAAAGTGCAGATGGACAGGATCCAAAGATCTTTTCACCCAGGGCTGGAAGTAGGGTAGGCAGAAGAGGCGCGTGCCTAGAATGCAAAGCTTGGGGGTGCCTCCCCTGTTGCCTACCCCCAGGCAAGTGTACCTACAGTTATTAACGTGCATGCTGATGTTCTCAGAGCGGGGGACAGGGCTGGCCAGGTTGCAACTGGTCAGCCTGGCCTGGCCCTGCTTTCACCAAGCAAAATTACTTTTACACTGCCTTCCCAATACTCACACTCCTATTAACCCCTGAGCCAGAATAGATATAACAATCCTCTCCCCATCAGAGGGAATATTCAGCCAATTATTTATTATACAAATAACATGCTAACATACATGGAAAATGGGTCTTAAACAGCATTATGAAAAGCTGCAAATATGATTTACATTTTGGCAACTAGTGCAACTTGTATGAAGGTAGCATTCTTTTTTTAAGTTTTTTTAAACCAGCCAGAATGCTTAAAACACACACAGAGCTGGAATAAAAAAAAGAATCAATATCCTATGAAATATACATGTTGTAGAAGCAAAAATGAATCAACTAAAGCCAAGTGGAAAAAGAAACACTGCATCAAAAAATGTATAACTACTAATTCAAGATTTTGAAATTACTTTATAATAATAAACCCAATGACAAAGATCACTTTCTATTTCAGACTCAATGTCATGCTTCTTGACAGCATTTCAACAAATCTGGTCCATGATAATTGATATGGTATTTCTGTGTTTAGTAGCTACTTTCCCTATGTTCACTCTTACTAAAGCCAAGCTTGTTACCCACAAAGGAGGACACAGGCAAGAAAAAGTATATGCAGCAAAGTTTTGCTAACCATGGAATGGGTATGAGATAGTTTAGATCAAATTGACTGGTCTTGCTGTAAAAGTTAACAAGTAAGATCAAAATTCACAGATCCAGCCGTTTTCATGTGGTTATATGGACTGCACACAGTCAGGATTTTGTAACCTTTGATTTTTTTTTTTTTTTGATTTTGCAGCTACTGATACACATTAACTGTCTACACAAATGAGGAACCAGTTAATGAAGGTTTTCTTCTTGATAATCCCAATTCTAGTAATAAAACTAATGTTGCATGGTTCACATATTAGGAAATTCCATAATTCTTCTCTGAGGGGGCTGCCATATTTGTACAGCAGGAGTCTGTTAGCATTAGAAACTCTAACTGACAGACTGAGATGGGTCATGTTGGCAAAACAGTCAGGTTTAGAAACTTCAAGTAATAATTACTTACAAAAGCAGAATTATTAGCAAAAATGAACAACATGACCTATAAGGAACTTTTAATATAGATTAATATTTTGAAAAGAAAATATGTTAGTGGCAGTGTCACTTTAACTGTAACTTTGTAACATCACTGATAAACAAGTTCCATCATCTGCCACTGCACAAGTCACAGGAAGATTCCTTGCTGGCAAGTGCCATTTAGGGTAGCAACTGAATCTCAACCTGAACGGATTCACCATCTAGTCACCAGTACAAAGCAGGGATAAGTTGGTGCTGTGACTCAAACACTTCAGGCTAGGGCCTTTGCTAAGTGGAAGATTTCAGGTGTGGTGTAGTGTAACTACAACTACCACAAGCTAATGTGCAATAAAATAATGAAATAATGGACGCCAGGAGGTTCTTGTGGTGAAACAAAGGAGTAACAAATGTATTTGTTCAAGACAAATACCCCACAGGTTTACTTACAGTCATGTGAGGCATAGGCAGAATATAATCATCATGAACTAGGACCAGGCCTGGATTTGTGGAAAGGCCACCTAGGCCTGGGCCTAGGGTGGCAGGATTTTAGGGGGGCGGCATGCTGCCCAACCACACCCACATTGGTTCAAAAACACTGGGAATGCATTGGAGATACAATCATTTTTAAAATTCCCCCATTGATGATGAAAATTTGCACGAATAAAGGGGAGAGGACAGGGGTGACGAACGGCAGTGGGCCTAGGGGCGCCCACTATGTAAATCCGGCCCTGACTAGGACAGTTGGATGAAAGACAGCTGTGGAATGTGACTCCCATAAGAATGTCAAGCAGTAAGGGAATTCCTTCAGGCAGATGTACCTTCAAAGTGGTCCGGATGTCACTAAAGGCAATCTAGGAGTCTTGGGGAGCTACTCCCTGCTACAGATCCTCAATGGAGCACAAAGCTGCTCTTGCTATCTGTACTCTCTATCTTACTCTCATAGAGAGTCTATAAAATATATTATCCTGTCTCTAGCTAATCTAGTTCACGGGGTTCCCTGCTCCCTGACTCAGACACTAGAGATGCTGGTCCCTTTAGGGCAATGGCTTTACTGGGCATTGGTGTAGCCAGGCTCAATGGGCACATCCAGCTGATCAGGAAACCAGAAGCCAAAGAGGAAGATCCACCCTTTTCCATACACTAAAGTATATTAAAGTGTGGCAGGAAGTGATCATTACACCTCTTGGCCAATAACTAAGATACGTAGATTAACACTAGATACATGGGCTTTTGCCCAGCACCTAGGGAAAAAGAGGCATGGTAGGAAATTAAAGCCATAGGGGCATATTAAACCTATGGGTCCCTACATTATCATATATAATCAACTACAAATCATGCATAAAGACTCTTTCACTTTCATGTCTTTCACTCCTCCACGTCCAACATGCACACAATGTATGGCCATGTGCAGTTTGTAAGACAATAATGAAAAAGTATTTTTAGTCATATAAATTCTACATTTTTCCCTATTTCAACAAAAAAAATCTTTTTAGGAATAATTTCTGTTTCATCGTACTTCAAAACTAACTATTAACAACTGAAAAACACCAAAAAAAATTGTTTGTTCAAGATATTGACGAAATGCGTGCTCTACCTATTGTTTTTATAATAATAACTCACAAAATATCTGGGACTGCAGGGAATAAATCTAGACCTGCCCCATAGAGTTTTCCCAACTTTCTAAAAATGTTTGCTTACATCCTTGAAAAGGTACAAATCCTTATGTTTTGTTTATAGCATTTTACTTTATTGTCTGTATTTCAGTGTTGTTTAAGGTATCACTTTTTTTTTCAAATTTGCCAGAATAATTTTAAAGCATAAAAATCAACCAAAATATAAGTAAACTTGTGAGTACAGGAAACCATATTCTGTTTTTCTAAATATACCACTGTGGAGTAGAAAAAAGTCTGAACTGGGGAAATCCAGAAAGATTCTAGGCAGGTCAATCTGTTTAGCAGAAATCAGTGTCAACACTAAGCCCAACTGCCTATCAGAATACTTATTGCTTAAAGGGGACCTGTGATCCTAAGAAATACAGTTATATGAAAAGGTTTGGAAATCCCTCTCAGCCTGCATAATAATTTACTCCACTTTCAACAAAAAAGATAACAGGTTATGTCTTTCATTTCCTAGGAACATCTGAGTACTGGGGTTTTTTCTGAACAAAGATTTTTAGTGAAGCAGTATTCAGTTGTATGAAATTAAACCAAATGTGAACAACTGGTTGTGCAAACATTTGGGTACCCTTGTAATTTTGCTAATTTGAATGCATGTAACTGCTCAATAGGGATGTAGCGAACTGTTCGCCGGCGAACTAGTTCGCGCGAACTTTGACTGTTCGCGTCCGCCGAATGTTCGCGAACGTCGCGCGACGTTCGCCAATACGAGTTCGCGTTCGATTCGAACAAAAATCGTTCGACCATTCGACCATTCGATTCCTTCGACTGCTAAAATCAAAGGATTTTCGTTTGAATCGAACGATCGAAGCCATTCGATCGAATGAAATCATTCGATCGAATGGCTTCGATCGTTCGATTCGAACGAAAATCCTTCGATCGAACGATTAAAATCCTTCGATCGTTCGAATCGAACGATTTTGCGGATGTTCGAAGTTCGCGAACTGTTCGCATTTTTGCCGGTGTTCGCGAACGGCGTTAGCGAACACATAAACGGCAGTTCGCTACATCCCTACTGCTCAATACTGATTACTGGCAACACCAAATTGGTTGGATTAGCTTGTTAAGCCTTGAACTTCATAGGCAGGTGTGTCCAATCATGAGAAAAGATATTTAAAGGAACAGTAACACCAAAAAATTAAAGTGCTTTAAAGTAATGAAAATATCATGTAGTGTTGCCCTGCACTGGTAAAACGGATCTGTTTGCTTCAGAAACACTACTATAGTTCATATAAACAAGCTGCTGTGGAGCAATGGCGTAAATTGAAAAACGGCTATATGGCACAGGTTAACTAATGGATAACAGATAACTCCATTAGACAAAAAGAGCTTATTTGCTATCTGCTGTGTAACCTGTGCCTTTTCTCCTTTGAATGGCTGTCCCCATTGCTACACAGCAGCTTATTTATATAAACAATAGTAATGTTTCTGAAGCAAACACAGCAGTTTTACCAATGCAGGGCAACACTGCATTATATTTTCATTACTTTAAAACACTTTTATTTTTTGATGTTACTGTTCCTTTAAGTTGGCCAATTGCAACTGAAGAGTGACAGCTTGGGATCCTCAAAGCAACTCTCAAAAGATCTGAAAATAAAGATGGGTCGTTATCATGATTTAGGGGAAGGTTACAAAAAAAGCTTCCTTAGAGGTTTAAACTGTCAATTTCAACTTTAAGGAATGTAATCAGAAAATGGAAGGCCACAGGCACAGTTGCACAAATTTAACTGAACTGGAAAGATTTTTTATGGACAAATGGTCAAAAATACTGCCATGCAGAATCCAGACACTCATCAAAGGCTATAGGAGGAGTCTAGAGGCTGTTACATTTGCAAAAGGAGGCTCAACTAAGTATTGATGTAATATCTCTGTTGGGTGCCCAAGTTTATGCAACTGTCTAATTTTGTTATGATGCATATTGAATATTTTCTGTTAATCCAATAAACTTTATGTCACTGCTGAAACACTACTGTTTCCATAAGGCATGTTATCTATTAAAAGGAAGTTGCTACTTTGAAAATTCAGCCAATGACAAACAAAACTCCAAAGAATTAAGAAGAGTTCCCACACTTTTTCATATGACTGTAAATGTATAAATTTAAACAGTTAAAGAGTCAGCGACCTCCCCTCCCAGAACTGATTTAGAAGGTGAAAAATGAAACTTTGCGCCTCAATATTAGAAAAAAGGTCAAAAATATAAAATAGAAAGTAATTGGAAAAATACTTTATTTCTGGTGATCTATCCCAACTGAAAAAAAAGGTGTTAGAAGGTGAACAACCCCTTTGATCTGCTGGTCCCAAGCAGGCAAAGTTTACAAATCAATTTAAAAGAAGGGGTAAGCTCCCATCGTGTAATATTGTAGCAGCACCTTTATTAGAATGAAGATACATTGCACTTATAATTGTACAAATGTTTGCCAGGGGATTGTGGGAGTTGTAGTGTAAGAGCAGGTGGCGATTGCCACAGTGTATATTGGATTTCAGTGCAAACGATTACTGTTTATTTTACAATATAAAACACATCACTACTGTATACTTTAGTCTGTATATAAGGGTGTTCCTGGCTGATCATCTCATCACTACATACATGGAATAGTGGTCCCTCGCCAAATGCACCGGCGCAGCAGCAGAATATGAAACTTGTGCCACGCTTGGCTAATGGACAGGAACAGCAGGGGTGCCCATCACCTGGCGGCAGTGCGCATGCGCTCCACAAGTCCCGGAGCCTGAGCTTTTGCAGCGCAACCTTGTTAGAGAGAGAAAAGCCTCAGCTGATCGGGACTAAGAAGGACAGCGGCTCCAACAATCAGAGCGGCGGCTGCGGTCACTCCCTATCCCCGTGCCACCTGCCAAGGTAAGGAATTCGGATGTTTCTCCCGCCAGCACTTGGGCACATTGAAATAAGTTGCTTGTGCAGATTCCACCCCGGCAGTAGAGCTCAGTGAGGGGACGAACTCATCCCCCGCCGCTTATTGTTGAACTTGTGCTGCTGGTGATTAGCCGGTGCCACTGACTGAAACCCTGAGGTTCTGTAGTAGGGGAACAGGCTCCTGTGTGTGATGGGCAGTGATGTGTGATATGACTGGAGGGGAAAGTACTAGCTGGGAGCTGTCACTTGTAATAATACTTGTCCCTGTCAGTGCCCTAAGCATTACTCGCAAGTCACATTCTCCTCGGATTGTAGGTTACACTGGGACATCTATATAGTGTATCTATATAGTGTAGGTTACACAGGGATATATATATAGTGTAGGTAACGCAGGGATATAGGTAACGCAGGGATATATATATATATATATATATATATATATATATATATATATTTTTTTTTTTTTGTAGGTTACACAGCTGCTTTAGCTTCTGTTTGCTAAGTTTGCAGCGATGGTTCTGCAGCTGGTGCGCCTGGGGTTTTCTTTGTATTTAATGTATGTTTGTGTACATGTGAATATTTTGTGTGCTTGTCTGTATTTGTGTTTGTGTGCTTGAATGTTTATCATATTGTTCTTGTGAGTGTTTATTTTTGTGTATGTTTTTGCCAGTGAGTGTAATGTGTCTGTGTTTGTGTTTGTGTGCATGCTTGTTCCTGTTTGTATGCTTGTGGCACACTATTTGCTATGTTTCCATGTGCCAATGTATAAGCATGTGCCTGGCTCCTTGTACCTGTTTGTGTGTGTGCTTGTGCCAATGTGTGTATATGTGCCAGCGTGTCCCTGTGCTAGAGTGTGTATGTGTGCCAGTGTGTGTATATGTGCCAGTGTGTGTATGTGTGCCAATGTGTGTATAAGTGCCAGTGTGTGTATATGTGCCAGTGTGTGTATGTGTGCCAATGTGTGTATATGTGCCAATGTGTGTATATGTGCCAGTCTGTGTATATTTGCCAGTGTGTGTATATGTGCTGACATATATCCCTGTGTCAGTGTGTGTATATGTAGCAGTGTGTGTGCTTGTTCCAGTAAGTGTGCCAGTGTTTGTGTACATGTGCCTGTGGTGGGCTGAGTAATTCTTCCAGCATTGTGTATATCACGTCTAATACTCTGCATAGACTAGGACTGCCATCCATTAACCCAGATATAATGCCAAATGGTAAGATGACTGAATTAGCTCATAGATGCTAGAAATTCAGGAGGGTTCCTGGTAACATATTTGTTTAAAAGTGTTGCAGAAGTGTATTATCCAAACACAGTGCTGCTTCTAAAAATATCATCGCTCCTATGAACATATTATTATGGTAACATGTTATTTTGGATAGCTTGCACACTGGGCTACAAGGGATACAGCACACAATAGAATGTTGGGTTGATTTGAAGTGTTTTATTTTGTGGTTAAAATTTCAACTTGAGACCATGAAAAGTCTCACTCACTGGCTCTGTCTACCCACTGACATAATAAGTGTGCACTTTGCTGGGGCATCCAATTTGGGGCCCACCTTTAGTTTGAGTTTAAGAATAACTTGTTGCCCTGTATATTATAGCAATACAGTGGGAAAGCGCAAAAGACACGTGCCAATGAAGGTTGACAGATCAGCTCTGTACATAATTACCTCTGATTTGTTGGGTATATTATATTGTCATTTGTATATGAATATGAACTTCCTGTCTATTTATATTTTTCCTTTTTATCTAGTCCTTTTTCAGCAAGTCCAGTTGTTTTTAGATTTACCTATAATAGATATACCATGACCTGGATGAATGAAAATCTTCATAGTCATTTTTCCTTTTTATCCTTAATCCATTAGTTATAGTAAATTATTGAATTGAAATTAAACACTTTTAAAAGTCCAGTTCTATCTCGTCAGCTGCAGTATATTTGTAAGGCTTTCTCTTGTTATGGTATAGTCAGAAAGGGATCTCTTTTCATTGCAAGCCTCATATTTCTTGGTAGAAGAAGTACTAGCAGTGCACAGGTAATTAGCTATATGCAAGGAGGATATCCTGACAGAGGTGTATGTTGCACCATTTAAGTACAATAGCCACACACTGAATGGGAAGAACAACCTATTGTATATATGTCTATATATATATATATATATATATATATATATATATATATATATATATATATATATATAGAGAGAGAGAGAGAGAGAGAGCGAGAGAGCGAGAGAGAGAGAGAGAGAGAGAGAGAGAGAGAGAGAGCTGCAGGATTGTGCCAGATTCTGTTGGAACAGGCTTTAATCCAACCTGCTGTGCTGTGTAACCTTTAAAATACTGAAACCAATGTTGCACATTTAGCAAGTATGGCTGAAATTAGATTTCTGGGACTGCGTGTGATCTAGATTCAAAGTAAGACATTTGCTGTAAGCTTTAGGGAGACTCGCTTGAATCGTTAAATACACTTCAGCTCCACCGGTCCCATTGATATGGCACAGTGTGAAGTTTGTCCTCTATAGGTGGTCATTAGGAATTACCTGCAAAGCCAGAAAAACCCTGTAACTCCTTGAATTCCAGGCTGGATACTATTGAAAGTGTATATACCTTGGCAGGTTGTCCTCAGTGATGGAAAATACCCATACTCATTATTTATAATTCAACAAGTAGCTCACTGTGCCTTTAACCATTAGTGAATTCTGGGAGTTGTAGTACAACAGCGGGAGAGTGCTCATTGTACAGCATCAAAATATATCAAAGCAGTACTGACACCATTTAGCCTTTAGCATTTTTTCTAGATGCAGATGGGCTCCCACACTGGCAGTGGCATAACTTCACTTGTCTTGGGCCTTCCCCTTTCAAAAAAGTTTTTGAGGCCCCCATCACTTTACCCATGCCCACATGTGATTATATCTGACAGTATGTTTGCAGGCAGGAGAGAGGGAGCTGGGAGTTGCAAATCCTTTCTGGAACCCCCTTTGCCACTGGGCCACCCTGTTGTCACAGGGAATGTTGATAAGTAGTTATGCCATGTCATTCTAGTAATCCTGAATCTCTCCTACTTAGGGGCAAATTTACTAAAGGGTGAAGTGACTAACGCTGGCGAAAATTCGCCTGGTGAAATTGCTCTCTGGCGATTGGACGTAACTACGCAAATTCACTAAGATGTGGATTTTACTGAACGTTACCTCTTGTGCCAGACTTGCCTTTACCACCTCAGATCAGGCGAAGTGCAATAGAATAGATAGACGTTCCTAAAAAAATATTTGAAACATTTTCTAAATCCCAAAAAACGCTAGTGTCTTTTCCTTTTTCAGCGCAAATTCGCCAGCGTTCGGCACCCTGGACGCAACTTCGGATTTTAGTGAATTAGTGTTGTCCTGGCGAATCTACGCCTGGCGAAGCCGTTGCTGGCGAATTTTCGGAGGTTAGTGAATTTGCTCCATAGAGTCATAGATACAATAAGTAGGCAAAAATTATGGCTAAATTGTCGGGACACCCTGTGATAGTTTGATTGCTTTACAGTTGCTGGTTTTTGTTACTCATTAAACCAATGTATTTGTTGCATTGTTTTGTAAGTAATGCCATATTATCATCAGTGATATCCAATAATTTTTAACAGAGTGAAAGTTATTTGTGAATGTAGTTGATATAGAAAGTAGTATTTGGCTGGTTGTTTATATTGTCTTCACTGTTCACCCTGACTCCTGAAACAAAATAGCAGAAGCCCGATGATTAACAGGTCTGAAAGAGAAGGTTACAATATGAAAGAACAAACATGAAAACATGTTAAAGCAGAAGTCTAAGCATGACTTTATATTTTACAATGCAAGCATCTGTACTGTAAGATGTCACATGTTTTACAATTTTCACTGCCACTGTCTGGTTAGTAAAGCCAAAATCCAGAGTAACTGCTCCCACTGTACGTTTATGTCCCCAGTGGCCCTTTGATCAACTCCCCGTAAGTCTGTACAAAGTGCTAGTAGGGAGCAGAGTGTTGCAATGTTGAGCAGTCAGTTTTCCATTCTTGTAAATAGGTGCAGTAAATAGATATTGTCCAGCAAAAGATACAGACTTATGGATCCATATGTATGTATGTTTAACTTTATTTGTAAAGCCCTGTTAAGGAGCCACAGTGGTATAGAGTACATACAAATACAATATATATATATATATATATATATATATATATATATATATATATATATATATCAGGGGACTTTAAAGGGATAACATTTTATATGAACTGCACTTAATGATATCATCAGTTACAATTGGTGCTGAGTCATTTCAGCTCTGTGACATTGCTTACCGATATGTGTTTATAATACTATATCTATACAGGGAATAATGTTTCCATAAATGCAAAGTTTAAGGAAAGAAGTCACTAGGGATCATATATTACTGCCCCTGCTGCAAGTGCAGAAGTACTAAAGGGAGCAAAGAGGGCATCAGGGGCAATGCTCCACTCTGCTCATCATACCGGAGCAGTAAAGATCTGTGTCCCTAAAGATGCCCCAGTAGCTCCCCATCTTCTTTTCTGCTGATTCACTGCACATGCTCTGTGCTGCTGTCACTTACTGAGTTTAGGGTCTGACTCAAAATATACAGTACACATAGAATACAAATGTTATAATATAAGCATGGTTAATAATTAATACAGATAATTACTGCACATGACAGCACAGAAACCAGTGCAACTAGCATCAGCAATTAATAATCAGCCTTGTAACATTAGCTTATATTACAGACCAACCTTATGTTCTGCTTGATAATTTGCTACAACCCCTAAGCTTAGCTTCTCAACAACTGTTTAGAGCCTGTGAGTGACACAGACACTTTCCAAGATGGTGACCCCCTGTGACAGGTTGGAAATCATGGATCATTGCTGCTATTGAGAAGCTGAAACTTTAGGCTGAAGCAATAAGGTCATTATATAAAATATGGCATTTTTATGGTTTAGTTCTCCTTTAATCTTATATAGAAATCAGTACAGATTAATTTGTTTGTAAAGTGACTATCTTAAAATCCCTGATACACACAGTTAGTGACATTACTTCATATTTATTAGTAGCTTTATAGTCAGTGTATCTGACTGCCCAGAGCCCAGTAAATATTTGTTCTTTCATATCCTAGTTAGTTAAATGAACAGTCAGGTTATTCAGACCCATAAACCCACCGCTTGTTTCTCTTTCCAAAGTCACTTTGGCTCTGGCTTTGTGTCTTGTTCCTCTGTTTTGCTATCTGTGGTTTTCTAAATGATTTTAGACAAGCATCCAGAAGAAAGTGGTGTATTTATAGAACAATATTAACCCTTGAGTAATTAAAGGCTGAGAACATTCTCACCTCTGGAATATTCTCTTATGCTCATTTGGAACATTTTGAATTCCCCAGTTCCGGATTTTTTTTTCTTTTTAAGCTCCTGTGCTATTATCATGCAACCCATAGGTTTATTCTCATAAACTGTTATAGCCAGTAACGTAACTTGGTGGGGGCGGGCCCTGGTGGGGGCCGTGCAGATGGGCCCGCCCCCACCCTCGATTTGCACGATTTTTCTCTGCCGCTGCAGTCGACTCCAGCCGGCTGCAGCGCGCACAATCTTCCGGGGGGGCCCTGTGGGGGTGCGGGCCCTGGCCCATTTGCACCCCCTGCTCCCCCGGTAGTTACGCCCCTGGTTATAGCATGTCAGTGAAAGTGTTTGCATCTACACGTTTAGACAGACTAAAAAGATTAACTGCTTCAAACTGTCTGTTGGTTAGTTGGTTTGTTTTAGTTTTAAGGGGTCCTCCCTCTAATTAACTTTCAAATACACATAAATTAATTGTTTTAGTGGTTTTAAAGCTATTTTCACTCGTAGCCGTTATTGATTAAACAGTATCTGTTGGGTCGTTTCTGTGCAATGCTGGTTCTGACTCCCGAAAAAGTATAGAAGAAGCCAGACTTTTAGGAAAACTGATTTCTGTGAACCATTATTTCAAAAGTCAGAACCACAGAAGGGGATAAGCAAATACCACTTTCAAATGAAAAAGAAACTGTAATGTTTGCAAAGAAACAAAAGCAGCACATTGAAAGGAAGTAAATACACGTGAACATGTACAGTATATACAGTTTTTCCACAGTTTGTGGAATATTTGCTTTTGCTATATACTAAGAGGCAGTCCATGCAGTCTTTCCAGTGAATGTACAGTATGCCTTTACATAGAGGCTTATTTTTGTATGAATCAGAAGCCTAATGGCCTGACCTAAATAGTTGCATTCCCAATCAATATCTGGGATAATGGCAATATAATATGTATAACGTATTATGCTGATAGGAGAATGGTCCCCGGATATGTATTTTAAACCTCTGGGAGCTTGGCCACAGAATATATACTATATAACCTCTGAGGAATGGGGAGAGAATATATAGTATGGCCTATGGGAGCATTGCCCCACATATGTATTGTACAACCTCTGGACCATGGCGCAGAACATGTATTATATAACCTCTGAGAAAATGGCGAGAAAATATGTTTAGTGTGACCTAAGGGAGAATGGCCCCAAATACCTCTGGGAACATGGCTGCGGAACATGGTCCCAAATACATAATGTATAACTTCTGGGAACATGGCTGCGGAACATGTATTCTATAACCTCTGGAAGAAAGGCAAGAATATGTAGAGAATGGCCTAAGGGGGGATGCCCTCAAATATTGTATTTTATATCTTAAAGAGAAAGGACCCAAAATACATGTAATATCATTTTTAAAAGAATGGTTGCTGAATATGTACAGGTAAGGGATCCAGTATCCGGAAACGCGTTATCCAGAAAGCTCAGAATTATGGAAAGTTTGTCTCCCATAGACTCCATTCTATACAAATAATCCAGATTTTAAATAATTATTTCCTTTTTCTCTGTAATAATAAAACTGTACTTTGTACTTGATCCCAACTAAGATATAATTAATCCTTATTGGAAGCAAAACCAGCCTGTTGGGTTTATTTATTGTTTACATGATGTTCTAGTAGACTTAGGGTGTGAAGATCCAAATTATGGAAAGATCCATTATCCATAAAACCCCAGGTCCCGAGCATTTTAGGTAACAAGTTCCATACCTGTAGGCTATAACCTTGGGAGAACAGCCCAACAATATAAATGGTGTAAGCTCTGGGACAATTACATTTTCTACATCCATGTAGATTTTATGCTCTGTGGATCAGTGACCTCCTTTCTCTTATATGTCTAAACACTTGGCACTTTACAGCTATCTATATTTTTTATTCTCTGTAATGTTTGTTTGAACTGTCTGTACTGTTAATGCATGGTTGTCAATAAACAGTCAAATATATACATACTGCATTTACATGCATATTCTTATATAACAATACACTGTACATATACTGTATACATATGTTTTTTTAAAGAAAAAGATATTATATAATGCATAGGAGTGGGGATTCTTCTCATTGCATATTGTGATCCGACAGCAATTGCAGCTTTCTGTAGTTTAAATCAGACGTGATTGCTGAATGGTGCAGTTGCACTCGCCTACATTGACACTTGCCACATTTAAATGGAAGTGTTATTCGCCTGATACAATGTGTAGCATCAGTGTTGTAGTCTGTAACTGCAGGCTTGCTGCACTTGTCAGATTTTACACTTAGGTTGGGACTTGTTTGCAGTTTAGCCAGAGTTCAATGTGTGAAATCCACTGAGTGCACTGTGCTGTATGGGTTTACAGTTTGTACGAACAAGCCCTTATGTGAAATTCAGGTGGAAAATAAATATTTAGCATGGAACCTGGCGTAAACAGCTGCAGCACTGAATGCCAGATTTTGCACAGGTTTGCGACTTTAACTCTATTTATATGGAGAATTTTGACGGGTTTTTATCAGCTGCCTCCTCTCTGGTTTCTTAAAACATAAAAAGCTCCAAGTTCATTAATATTTGACATTGTTTTTAACAGTAGATCAAGCCTGTCCCACTGAAGCTTTTCTGAGAAGGTCATATTGCTGACCCCAGCAGCTGGTGGGTTTAGCTGGCTGCATCATGTAGTTGGGAGTTTCTGGTCTCCTGTACTATGTCCTGCTGTGCTTGGTCCCTATGCACTAAGTAAAGGAGCCATCATAGAGTATATTATATCTCACAGGATATAATTAAAGTGAAATTTACAGCATCTAGAGCATCCTAAAGAGGATGTTGAAGATACGTATCATCAGTTGGTTGATTCCCAAAGGTTACTTTCAGACATTACACAGAATGTTAAAGTACATATTCAGGCTAATCTCTCCTAGATGGACAGTGCATAATCGTACTAAAAGCTAGGCTGCCAGTTAGGGGGGTCCTTTATTGGTTCCCAGAGACTTTTTAATTGCTCACTTAAGCTAGGCAACAGCTACCTTCTAGGGTTGACCAATTGGATAAGCCAATTGCTTTTCAAACCAAATGCCTGGTGAAGTGTTTCACCTTTCACTTCTGTGCCGTCTGATGACCTCCTACATGTTTCATTAGCGCTTTTCACTTCTGAGATATCCATTCCAGTCATATGTAGGAAGGCAATATGGCATGCATTTAAATGCTATTCACAAAGGTACTTTCAGCTATAAATATGGCTTGTACCAAAATGACCATTTCCAGACACTTATGATTAAGCACAAAACTCACAGTTACACGAGAGAGACGTGGAATTAACACCTGTCTTGAGGAGGAGCTATTTACAATGTGTTTAGGCTACATAAGCAACTGATTTCCACCTATGAATCACATGCTAATAAAAATTTATGTGCTGGGAATGACACAATTTACAACTCCATTGATGCCATCAACATGTAACTGCAACCTGCATGTAATGTACTAATGTGAAAAGTATTTAGAACTGACATTAACCTCCCCAACTCAGTCCCTATCCATGTGGTGAACCACAGAAACTTGAACAACTTTTCTGTTGTTCTAAACCTAGTCAGACACAGGGCCAGAGCTAAGGAGGAGTGGAAAATGGCCATACAAAAAGAGGACTGGATGTCGCGTTAACAACCCTTCCCTGTAAAAAAAAAAAATTCTTGCAAGTTTGCAAAACAAAAGCCAAAACCCAACAGTGTTCTTGTTTTGATATTAATTATGGTTAATAAATGACAGTTGTGGTGAATGCCTTTTCAATGGAATTTTGGGGAAAATGTTATATTCTAAATAAAAAGTGTGACATTTATCTTGATTTTTATACTTTGAATTTTGTATCTGAAGAATCATGCAAGTCATGTAGCACACATTCTATGTACAGTGGTATGCCATTTGGCAGACATCATAGCCTTAAATTGTTTCTTGTAGTTAGTTAACATTATATCTATTCTTGCATTTTCTACTCTTCCTTGCAGAACAATTCTAGTTCAGAATTGTTATATTCTAGAATGGAGCCTTTCGGAAACCTTACTCTTTTGTTTCTTGAAGTAGTTCATTGTTGATTTTGAGTTGTGTTTCAAATCATATTATTGTTGTAATATCCAGCCTCTATTTAGCTTCACTTCTTCACTAACTGTGCAGGACATTAGCTTTTAGTATTTGTTTATACTTAGTGGAATACATTTCTCTTTTCCAAATACTAAATTCTAAACCCAAAGGATAATACATCCTTCCTTTGCTCAACACTTGCCAAGTTGTTCTTTTTCCTTTTTTTTGTTCTCTAAATGTACCTTTGGTGATTGCCATCTAAGAGTTCAATTGTTATTTCAGATCTCAGGATGTGGTTGCAGAATACCTCCGTTGTTCCTTCTGACAACTTTTCCATGCAGATCATGGTTGAGCAAGCAACTGTGCACAGTGGCCCTGTCCAGCGCTAAGCCCATGCCACAGAAACCTTGCTGCGGGTCCTTTGTGATGCAGGGGTCTTGCTTTACATACTAGACTAGTCTAGGTACAATTCTAAGTGAGATATCTCATTGTCTCCAGAGCTTGCCTTATCTTCAGCAGTTACCCTTAACCTGCATTTCTTATATACATCTTTGAAATTAACTGTCCTCTCAGTAATGTAACTATGGGCAGACCATGCAGACGGTATCCGGCCACACCCCCCGGAAGCATTTTTTTTGCTCTAGCAAACTGTCGGCAGGCTTGCAGGGGGTTCAGGCCCTGGTACAATTGTATCCCCTACTCCCCCGTTAGTTCCTCCACTGTGTCCGCTGCTTTATGATTATCAATTCTTTTTATTTTAAAATCATTACTAAAACTGCTTAGTGCTATGGGGTGACATTGTGCATTGATATAGTCTAGGAGGTTATGATGTAACTACTACTACTGGCAGGGGTCCCCAACCTTTTATACCTGTAAGCCACATTCAAATGTAAAAAGATTTGGGAAATAACACAAGCATTACAAAAATTTAATGGGAGTGCAAAATAAGGGCTGTGATTGGTAGCCCTTATGTGTACTGGCAGCCTACAGGATCTATTTGGTAGTACACCTGGTTTTAATGCAACCAAAACTTGCCTGCAAGCCAGGAATTAAAAAATAAGCACCTGCTTTGGGCCACTGGGAGCAAAATCCAACAGGTTGGTGAGCAACATGTTGCTCAAGAGCCACTGGTTGGGGATTACTGCTCTATTGAGAGGCAGCTTCAAATGTTATGCTGCCCACAATCCAAAATCCTTTCATTTTTCATGTGTCACATCCAAGATGTATCAAAGGGTTCATCTGACAAATTGATATTTACAGTAATTCAGATGAAATCATTTTGTCATAAACATAGACATTCGAGTCATTTTAAATTGCCCAGATGCCAACTTATAATTTTCAAGCATAGGCCATATTTTCTAGTCTACCTCTAAATATTCTTATTGCTGGAAATGTTCCATTCTTAAAACTGACAAACTGTATCTTCTCCTGCTCAGTAAGCTATTGTTAATGAAAAGCGTTGCTTAAACCACAGCCAGATCCCAACAATAACGTCCATTTGGCATGTCATGCATGGATGGCTTGGAACAATGCTGTACAGTCCCCTTAACACAAAGCCTAATGTGAGGCACCAGCCAAGCAGTGACACGTCTCTTTAAATTAAAATCAAATATTGGCAAAGATGCAGGCAATTTTTAGGTCATGCAGTTAGTTTTTCTATGTAGATCTCACAAAGAAATGGAGACACACTAATGTGGGTAAATTCACAGGTTATGTATTTTGGAAGTAATGCTGAATATTTATTTATTTTTTTTAACAACTTTCAGCAATTTTAATCCTCCAGAACTGCATGTTTGCAGATGAACATGCTAAGTACCAGCCTGAATTCTGCCTTTGCTCCTAGGGAAATGGAGTACATTTACTTGTACTGAATTGTGCCAGAATTGTGCCAAATGCATCATTTTGCAAACAGTCTCCCCACAGAGGTTATTGTGGTTTAACCCTTATTCATTTCTGTCAGAGGCTTTACATAGAATTTTGGGCAAATCAAACCTACACTTTAATTGGGGGAAAGCTGGTCTAATGATGGCGGGGGTTCCTCTCCTTATTTGCCTGTTGATTGCTATATCCTTTAGAATCAGTAGATGCCAATAGCAGGATATATTTATTCACATGCATCTGTTGAGACCCCTGTGCTGTTTTATAGGTTTTAGGCAAGTAATATGACAGATCCCATTCATATTTAATTACACATATGCCGAGAATCAATGCTTTTCGCTCACTGCACTCTATTTCGCCATATGTAAGAGGAAATGTAACAGTGTATATTCTTCCGTTTAGTGCATTCTCATGAGGAATCAGCTTGTTACATTAAACCTAATATGCACAATAAGCAATTGGAGCATCTAAGAATTGATTGAATCAATTATTTTATTGGATTTTATCCATTGTAGCCATCTTTTATATGTGCAGCATGTGTCAGAGATGACTTCCCAGCAGGCTCTCTCCACATGACATGACATGTTGTCATTATGTACCCTTCCATGGTCCAGAATAATACAGAACAGAAAAAAATCTCAGACAAAATCTGTGTGTGTATGGAACTTTTATATCCCATAGCATTATTTGCAGACAAAAGAGAGCAATCTGTACAGAAAGAATAGTGCTCATTCTCCCTGGGAAAGTTGGGACTATTCAGGTAACACTGTAATCAGGATCATTTAGTGATTGCTGTCAGTGGCTGATCCTCTAATCAAGCACCAGATGGAATCTCTATGAACACAGAGAGAGAGAGAGAGAGAGAGAGAGAGAGAGAGAGAATTAAATGGGTTCAGAGTTATTATATAATACTTTTTTCCTATTGATTCTAGCTGCAGCTTTAATTCCAAGGTACTCTATGCAGACATGGTGATTCTTCCAAGGTTTATTCATTTATTTAGCCCATGTATGGAAAACTAGCACTGATGTTGTATTAATGGGTTGTATATCAACTATATACTGTTTTTATCTAGAAGAATATTATTACACTGCATAAAATACATGGGAAAACATATTCACTCATATATTTACAGATACGGGCATTTTGGATATAGACACTTTTGCATGAACACGTAAGTAGTTGAAATCATGGCGCAAACACTGAGCTTCTGTTGAATCTGTATTTAGTCCACCCCCTAAAAATACAACACTTTATATTAGCCTGCATGTTATGATATTACACAGAAGAAGAATTATGAAACTCTGCAGGATGAAAAAGGATGAAACATTGGCATAGCTCAGGACCATAAAAGATGGCACTACACTGCAGGCCTTTAGAGCTAGCTCCAATTAATTGCACCAAAGGGGTTAATAAACTTCCAACATCATTGAAATACCTTATAAACAATCCCAGAAGGGCTTCAGTATACCAAAGTAGCAGAAATGTTTGTACAGTCAGAATACACAACTAACACAGGACGTGTATGCAGAGTAACTAAGCTGAGCTAGTGATATCGGCTGAATGTCGGCACAGCCAGTGTTTAATAATAAGGATTCAAAGTAAATGTTTGATTATCCAGGGCCACAGGGACCCCATACATGCCAGGCCACCCCATAGATGCCAGGCCACCCCATACATGCTGGCATTGCCAGCGCATGGTATAAGCTCAGTTTGTTTTGTTTTTTTCAATTAATACATTAACATTCATATTCCTTTAACATCCTGAAAGGATAGGTTAACCGTTATAGGATATACTGTAAGCTCTATGGACAGGGACTTTCATGCTCTTGTCTCTTTTAGATTTAGCACTTAATCTTGAATATAACTGTATTTTCTATTCAGTTATATTTTATTTGTTGTTTTACAAGAGTCATTACAATAAAAAAATATAACTGAATAAAAAATACAGTTATATTCAAGATTAAGTGCTAAATCTAAAAGAGCATGAAAGTCCCGGTCCATAGAGCTTACAGTGTATCCTACTGATTAATTTTGAAAAAAAAATGTTTTTCCCATGACAGTATCTCTTTAAAATATTGTTCCAATGAACAATGCTGTGTGCACAAATGGCGCTATTTCAAAAATGTACTGTATATACAGCATATATATTTCAAATATGTGTGTATGTTCTCTTTAATATTTGTGACTGTGTACATGTATGGGACCTGTTAGCCAGAAGGCCTGGGATCTTTCTGTAATTTGGACTTTCGTACATCTACTAGAATATAATAATAACATTAAATAAACCAAATAGGCTGGTTTTGGTTACAATAAAGATTTATTATATCTTAGTTTGGATCAAGTACAAAGTACTGTTTTATTATTACAGAGAAAAAGTATATCATTTTGAGACATTTGGATTATTTGGATAAAATGGGAGACAGCCTTTACATAATTCAAAGCTTTCTGGATAACGGGTTAGCAGGTAATGGGTCCCATACCTGTATATGATATACTGTACATAGGTACTATATGTATGAAAGCTGGAATGTTTTGTGATTATAACACAGAACTTGGACTTGCATTGGTACTATTATAACGCCCTGTGTAAGAATTGCATTATTATAGTAGCCTTTAGGTATTCCATTGTATTGTTAAGGGACACCTCAATCCGACTTTATTTGTTTCTTGGGACAGTGTATGCTTGATGCTCAGCTCTCTGTGCCTTTCCATGGTGTAACGTCGGTCTCTTCTTTCATTGCCCTGATTGTTAGTTGGCATAGTTAATGGTTGGAACGTCGATGACACCCTCAGGCATCTAGTTTTCATTACTGATTAATGCAGATATTTTTGGCGCCTGTTTTTGCTTGGCACTACTTAGTAAGTATCATCTGATGTAAATTATACATTTCTGCACTTCCTGCATATAGACACCTTATAATACATTAACACGTATTCTTTCCATTAGTTCTGCTGTACATAATGGCGTTATAATGAGATCAGAGGCACATTATTACATTGTGGGTGATGTACTGTACCATTTAACGTAAATTATATACAAGATGAATTCATCAAATTTCTACGACCATTTAAAAGCAGAAGTCCATAAGCTGAGTGCTTTTATGAAGGCCAAGGAACTAGTGGTACTATTTATCCTTGTGTATAAGCAGAGTAAAATCGCACTAGTCATTCTGAAATCTATTTGGGCAACTGACCAGGGAGTGCTAGCTGTAACTGACTCATCAGAAATAGATTTACCCCTTAATCTTTTCCCTGTGCATTTGGAAAACTTTATGTTTTTTTCCAGCCATGGTGCATAGTGTGGCATAATACACATCTTTATAAATACCATGATTATCTATTTGTAATTTGTCAAATCCTGCCTAAGGATACACATCTACACACAGATAACACAAGTTTGTGTTTTTTAACACTGCTATTCTGGTTTATTTAATTTTGGGCACCTTTATAAATATACCCATTAATCATTATTCGTGTATGCAATTATGTTATACCCATAGTTGCCTCAGCATTAATCAGATATTATAAATAATGTTTAGATTCTGGATATTCATATGTTTGTGTACACACAGCACAAGTTACAGTGTAGCTAAATCCATTAGATCACCCAAAACAATTTCAATATCAGATTTCATTCATAACTGCCAATACTTCCCAAATTACTAACATTTTGTTTGGTGCGTGTATATATATATATATAATTTATATACATTAACATTTAAAAGAGATGTCTCTGCCACCTCCCCAGGTATTGGTAGAAAAAAAATTCAAAGGGCAAAGCATATGGTATAGTAATGATAATGATCACCAGGCATGCTCAATCTGTGGCCCTCATCTAAATTTGAATGGCATCTCCTAGTTTTAGTTCAACTAGAGGCCTGCAGGTTGAACACATCCCAGAATAATGGCCCAGTATTGTTAATCTGTAGGGTAGGTAACTCCACGCTAAGTCAGATTCAAATAGTGGAGCAGCACTGATGAAATAGTGGACTCACTATGTGCAGTGATGTGACCCATTGAATCGTTTGTATTCTGAAGAAGTGGATCCCTTCTCATGCAGGTGCACCCCGATATCCGCAGACGAATATGGCTTTTCTTTAATCAGCGCACTGGACCTGCCTAATGCGCCAGTATTACCTGCACTGCAAGTGCCCTTCATGTCCTGTTCTGGCCACGTGTGTCACACAGACTGATACTCCCAAAATCCTATATACTGTAACTGTACAGGAATATAATAGTCTTGACTTAGGCAGAACAGTCCTGAATCATGATGGGGGCGTCCTGCTATGTGGTTTGGGTCAGACCAGGACATGGGTTGAACACTTTTCTTAAAAGAACTTATTAAAATGTACTTTTTAAATTTGCACCTGTATCAGTCAAGAAGTTTTGGGAAAAAAATCTAAATCTAAAAAAACTATTATATTTAATTTTGTGCTTCAATAGAGGGTTGAATTCTGTTGTTGTATGTGTCAGTGTAATTCTGTTTTATATGTGCCATTTTAAAGATTCTTACAACTCAGCATCCTGTCACAGAGTCCAGAGTTTTGTAAGAAATTCATTTGAGCCCTTATGGTTATGGAACCCTGGTTCAGTTTTGATATAGACGGCATTAAACTGCTACTCAGCAAGGATCCCTTAAAATTGTTTGATTTTTCACAAAACACTGTGATAATGGGGGATATTTAACCCCTGTAAATGCAGTGTGCAAAGTGCACATTCGGTTACAATAATTTCAGCATAATTGCAGTCACTAGGGGGTTACTAGTGCTTGCAATTCAAGAAGAATAAAACTCAGTAGTGCGGAATATTTTTTAACCCTGACTCCCCCCGCTCAGGTGTTTGCACAAGTAAATGCCCCTAAGCCAGGGGTGCCCAAACTTTTTGCAACGAGGGCCAGATTTGGTGAGGTGGAAATGTGGGGGGCTGACCATTTAGCCTGACATTCTTTGAACCAGTAACATCAAATTACAGGAATGGAGTCATCGTAGCCGTAATATTTGGGCACATTAGTGAAATGATCTGCCAGTACGTATATATTGCTAACACCTTCAGCACACAGGCAGCAGTATAGACCAAGTGGCAGATCATTTCACTAATGTGCTTTAATATTACTGCTATGGGATTCCTGATCGCCCTGTGCTGGGGTGCCTCATTATTATTAATTTCATGATGGAGGCTGAGGGCTGGTGTAAATTTGAAAACAGGCCGCAATTGGCCCCGGGCCGCACTTTGGACATGCCTGCCCTAAGCGGTTAATTACCCCCCATTGCAAGGTCAGCACAGTGGAGCTCATGGGCGCCATCTTGTGGGGTTTCGGAATTTTTGGGTCCCTTCGGCAATTAACATGGCTTTCGGTGCATGCGCAGTTGTTCAGGACCGGGATATTGGTACAACTGCACATGCGCCAATACGGAGCTTACCTTCTGAAGTTTCCTGAAGCACTGAAGATGGCCCCCGTGAGCTCCGCTGCACTGACCCTGCAATGAGGGGTAATTACCAGCTAAGGGGCATTTACTTGTGTCAACACCTGTGTGGGGGGGCAGGGATGGGGGACTATGGAGGGAAAAGAAAGAGAAAACCAAACCAAGACTGTCTTCAATTATGGGGAAACATATATATGATCTATATCCCACAGTCCCACCTTCCCCTGTCTAGATTGGGTACCTGTCTGGGTGTCAGGGAGCACAGGGATCCCACATTTCACTAAAATACTTTAGGGCCCATAGAGTAAATGTAAAGGGGGGGTTGTATTAACATCAAATGGGGGATAAGAGTATCTCTTCAATACTGACAAAGACAGATTATGTTATGTTTGCTAACAGTGTGACTATAAATGTGGGGGGAAATTACTAAGGCTCTCTTTTAGTTATACTGTCTGTGTGGAGGTATCAGGTAGCAGTAAACTGTGAAGTGATCCTGTGGCTCTGTGCTCCTATTAGGACTACTGCAACTCAATAGATATATTGTTATTTGTATACTGAGAATTCAGACTGATTTGCACAGTAACGTTGAAGGTCTGGGCACTAAAAAAATATATGCACCACCATATTGGAGATAAACTGGGAGTTTTGCCCTTATAGTGTCGTTGGGTATGTCTGTAGGGACACTGCTTGCTGAGTAGAACAATGCTGTTCTATGCACTGCTGCTGAGCTGGGTTTTCTTGCTCTTGAGAATGCTCTTTACAGTTGCACTTTGTGTTTGTCCTCTGAGAATGACATTAACAATGATAAATGCCACCATGAGCAATAATGCTGGGAGACTGGGCGCAGAATGACTGTCACAGGCATGACGTATAATTGCTTTGTGCCTACACTTACAAATGATTGCTTCTTACTTTCATATAGATTTCTGTATTGTAAAGGGAATATTATGGCATCTGTCTCTTGGGCAAGTGCTTCCCTACAGTTTTGCACTTGCCCAAGAGACAGATGCCATAATATTCATATTTCATTATATACCTCTATTTGTCCAACTCAACAAATAAACACCCAAAAGAGTGGTGAGGAATGCAGAATTTATGTTTTTGAAATCAGAACTGACATTGGAGTCTCTGTGGCTTTTGTACACGATTTATGGATTATTGCTGCATCTCTTTTTGATAAATCATCTTCGTAATTTCTATGCAGATTGTCAAAGCTCCCCTTTACTCATCCAGTCATATGCAGAGTCGGATTTACATAGCAGGCACCCCTAGGCCGGCTGCCATTCATAGCCCTTGTCTCCTCCCCTTCCTTTGTGTACATGTGCAAATTTTCTGCATCGGGTTCAGAGTACTGGGGGTTGGTGCACAGGAAATTTTAAAAAATATTGTATCTCCTGCGAATCCCCAGTGTTTCCTAACTAATGCAGGTGTAGTTGGGTGGCATGCCGTCCCCCTAAAATTCTGCTGCCCTAGGCCCAAGACTTTGTGGCCTTTCCTCAAATCCTGGTCATTTGTGTTGAATAACAGCTAATTACATGTGCTTTAAGGACAAGGAAAGCCTAATTCACTGGGAAAAATGCAAGTTTTTCCCTGGCCATTTCTTTTTAGAACTGTTTGCCACATGGCTACTTATCGCTCTTTCTTTCTGACTTGCATATGCTTAGTAGTGTCAAATGAGAAAATTTTTCTTTAATGCACTTGTTCAAGTCCAAGTCCTAATGGGATACCAGGTGGCAGTGCGAAGCTTCTTGCTAAGCACCAGCTTGTGGGAAAAAACTTGAAGGAGGCATATAGCATAATAAAATACCTCTCCAACTTGCAGGCAATAATGAATAATATTTGGTTCTAGTTTCACTCTGGCCTAAATATTATTTTTAAGAATGGCCTCTTTACTGGAGGTCCCCATAGATCTGCTATTGTCCCATGTTTCAAATGAGGGATGGGCGTGTCCTAACAGTCTTTGCCAGAAGCACAGATGGAGGCGAAGAGAAAATCACAGCCCTGCAATAATACAAGCAAAGACAGGCTTCAGTTCCCTACCAGGTCAGCCTAGCTGCTAATTGGTTACAATGCTCAAGTACAGTGTGCTGAGTGTCGCAAGCTCCCCTGCATAGCCTGGGAAAGGAGGCAGAAGGAAGCAGAACAATACTTTTTAAGCACATTCCTTCTATATTTATAAGAGTTGTTTACACAATATGATTTCATTCACTGGGTGGGGACTGCCCAATAGTGATGCGTGATTGGGCCTAAACCCATGGGTCATGCCATTGCCACTTTAGGTGTGTGAATAGCTGGTAGATGTTGTCAACTGTATGTTTCAGCTAGGTTCCTGACTGCTTATCTTATTGTTGGTCAAATGGTGTCCCCACTCCCTGCCTGTTCTGATGCATGTCTGATGTCAGCTGAGGGGATGAGCTAGGGTTTTCAAGTTCTTCCTTTCATGGGCCAGGTCAGCCTGGATTAAGAGAGGCTGGGCTATAATTCTGACGTGTATCAATAGTTCCTGACATGTTGGCATCTCCCTCTGCCCAGTTAATTAGGCTTTCCATGTTCTTTAATGCTGTTTATCTTAGGTTACTGGACACTGAAAAATACTATAACGGGTTCTTATCCTGTGGGTTGGGATCACAAAAATGGGTGTCCACCGTGATTAGGGTGCATCACACCTAAAGAGAAACGAGAACAAAGATGAAGGGACTGATGGGTGCACTGTGAGACATAGTTAAGCATAATATGGGGCAAATTAGCTAAGGCCAGGCGTAAATTCATTATTCTAATTCACTAAAATGCTCTCAGCAGCCGAACGCTGGCGAATTTTCACGAACGTTACTTCAGCTGGGCGAGCATTTCATAGCATTCATTTCTGCCTAGCGAAACTTTGCTAGCACTCTTTTTAAAGCATAAATCTTTATAAAAACACGCAAACCTTTAATAATTGAAGGCAATCCCGCTTTTAAAAAAAAAACATACAGGATATGATGTCACTGACATAAGCTTGAGGAAGATGTAGTTTAGTTTTATCATTTCGCCTGGTCTGAGGTGGTGAAGTAAACTCTGGTGAAAGGGGTAACGTTCAGTAAAATTCACATTTTTGTGAATTTGCTGAGTAACGACTGTTCGCCAGAGTGAAAAGTTGCCTGGCGATAGGGTGAACGCTAGCGACGGTCTCGTTCACTAGTGAATTGTCCTCTACACCTGTTAGTGAATTGGCCGATGTCCCTGTTGATTAAATTTCTAGTGAATTGTCGCTGGCAACAGTCACTGCCAGTGCCGCCATCAGGGGGGGACAGGGGGGAGAGTTATAGGGGGCCAGAGGGTAAGGGGGGCCTGGCCACGCCACACTTACTTGATTAGCCAGGCCCCCCCATCTTACTGAGAGCTGCTGACTTCGAGAAGGCATTGATGTTTAAGGGGCTCTGGCCACCAATTTAGGCCACCAGTTTTTTTTCTCATGTGGGCTCCTAGCCACCAATATTTTTTAATGGGGGGGGGCCCTGGCCACAAATGTTTTTTTTATGGGGGCCCTGACCACCAATATCTTTTTATTTTTTATTAACATGTGGGAACCCGAGCCACCAATATTTTTTTAGTTTTTTTACTGTGTGGTGGGGGGGCTGACCTGTGGGGTGGGCGGACCTGTAGGTGGGGCTTGCGGTGGGTACAGCCCAGGAGGCCCAGGAAATTTTGTCGTATGGGGCCCTGCAATTTCTGATGGCGGTCCTGGTCACTGTGCCCTTTAGTGAATTGGCCCCTTGTGTATTTATATCTAACTATATATGTATATAGATACTGTAGATAGAGAGAGAGAGAGAGAGAGAGAGAGAGAGAGAGAGAGAGAGAGAGAGAGAAAATGGTATTAGAATGAGTGAAAATTCCCCTGCCACTAAATAACTGCAGAGGACAACCCTGGTCCTAGATTGTGGCATCTGGGCACACTGCAAGACAGGTAAGGAAGAGGGAGAATGCATTTCAAAAGTAAAATTCCTTCCATAACAATTTTCAGGTTGTATTCACCCAGACTGAACTGAAACATCTGTCCCTTAAGTGTTTTATGCCCCTTTAACACTGAGCTGTACGCTTGTGTGTATTTGTAGGGGCAATTAATTCTTGCAGTTGAGCATTGCACAGAAGTATCAAGATTATTGCACTTTTTTCCTTTTTCAGTCTGCATTATTAATGCTAAAGTCAAAACAAGATAAAGCACTTTCCTAAGTAAGTCTGTCTAAGCCTCCAAATGATGTATTCCTTGTACTACTTTGTAGCAAGGCAGTTGTGATTTACAAGCACATCCTACAAAATCAACAAGAGAAAATACATATCAGTTAGGTGTAACCTAGTAACTTGGGTTTTAGCCTAAAGCTTGTGATGCCTTGTAGCAGAAACTAGCTGTTTAGATGCTTATACTGTATAAGACATTGTAGTGTGTGTGTGTTCACTTTAAAAGGCAAGGATAGTGTAGAAGTGCTAATTTGCACCATACTGCCATGTTACCTGCATTTCACAGGGATCCCTTGTGTATAAAAACAAATCATTTTATCGAGGGGTTTAATTAACAGGAGAATTAATGAAGATAGTGATTGAAACTTTCCTTGTCCTTTTAACAAAATTCTTTAAGGGGCACGTTTATTAAAGGTCAAGTTTTTGTGGTTGGGCTTTTTGTCTGAAAAATTCAGAAAAAGTATCGGGGAAAAAAAGCACGGAGGTTTAAGACCTCAGTTGAAAAATTGCAGAATTGCAGAAAATAAAAATGCTACACTCTTATTGGATGATATTTATGGGAAGAAATATGACCCAGTGATACTATACTATGCTGAACAAAGCTGTATGTTTGTCTTCTGAGTGCAACTGCTACAAAAACAATTGATTTACTTGTGTTGCTATTTTCAAAGTATGTCTTACCAAATGCAAATTATTCTCTTCTCTTCTTTTAATATACAGTAACTTGCCAAAGTATTCACTTCACTGGAGGCTGAGTACACAGGTGTCTTGAGTACACAATCATGGCGTAATCATGAATGAGTAATTCTGATCTACAAACAGGCCAAAGTAAATAATTAAAAGTGTTAACAGATATGTCTTGATTGAATAAGTATTCAATCTCTTTACGATGACATGTGTGAACACCTTGGAGACTGAAGAGCAACTCGGATAAAAATGTACAAAGGCATGTCTTGGGGCAAATTCACTAAGCGCTGAAAATGCGATAGCGACAGCTTCGCCGCACTTCGCCACACTTCGCCAGGTGTAGTTTTGCCAGGGCTGCGCAAATTCACGAAGATCCAAAGTTACAGGTTACTGAACGCTTGCGAAGTTGCGCTTGCGATAATACGATAAGCAGTCCGAAGTTATGCTAGCGATGCCTAATTAGCATTAGGCGTGCAATGGACGTGTATGCTGTAGCAACTACATTACACTACACAAGGCCAGGGAAACTTAATAAAATTAAATAGAGGTCTTATATTGCCCTACACATATGCCCACGGTATAGTTTAGGAGCCAAATGTAAGGGGGAAGGAGGGTACCCCAAAAAGAAATTTCCATCTTTTTCAGCCTATCACCCAGTAAAAAGTAAAAAACGCCAGCGTGGGAACTATTTGGGAACTATTTTTTAAAGAAACTCTTATCTACTCCATTGCACTTCGCTTGGTCTGAGCTGGCAAAGTCAAGTCTGGCGCAAGAGGTAACATTCAGCAAAACCCGCAAGTTAGTGAATTAGCCAGAGCGCAACTTCACCTGGCGTAAGGGTGCGAAGTAGCGCTAGAGTATGTCTAGTTTGCTAGCGAATTTACACCAGCACCCGTTAGTAAATCGGCGGAGTGACAAAATGACATCACAATGGCGAATTTGCGCTATCGTTAGCCACTTCACCTGTTAGTTAATTTGCCCCCTAGTTGGAAAAGAGTATACTTTATAGGGCTTATTTATAACAGGGAAGTAGAAATTTCCCCTGAATGGACTGGCATACGAGAAGGTACTTTGCATATTAGTCTGTATCTTGAATACCACATTATAGACACAACGAGCACAAGGAGACAAACAGCTGCTTAGCTCAATAAGGATGTGTACCACCCACTGATGTGCCCATTCACATGCATTTGGCTGAAACTAAATTTATATTGGTTGAAAACTACATTATGGCACCTACTTTCTCACTCTACGTTCTGATCATTGTAATGTAATAATACATTAAAACATGATAAAAATTTGCAAAAATAAGAATAAAAAAGTAGAATTTGCAAAGTAATACAATGAGGAAAAGTAGTTTATTGCATTGCAGAGTGTTGCACATTTTTAATACCTGCTTCCAAGTGCCATGAATTTTCTGGCTGAATAATGGCTTTTTCATTAAGATGTTTTATTGAATTTACTGTGTACCAGTGTAAATGGCAAACCCAGTCGATTGTAGTGTTAGTCACACTGTGTTTGCATCGCATATCTGATCCTCTTAGCTTTGCACTGCAGTTCTGGGCTCCAGTTCTTATTAAAGAACTGGAGCCCAGAACTGGAATATAAAAGAGCTGTTTTTTTTCAACCAGATTTAACTACGTAACTATGTATATAAAGTAAATAGAGGTGACTCCTGATAATTCAGGATTGTTGGCAGGTCTGCAAATGTTGAAACTCAAAATGTCCAAGTTTACTGAAATAATGAATTAGAAATATAAAACTTAAAATATATTAATCAGAATGATATAGGTGACCCATTGCAAAATGTGGTCGTTCACTAAGAGCAAGACAAAGTTTCTATCTGGAATAAAAGGAACAGAATAATGGTACTTTAGAGTATTCTATGAATGGTTAGATGTGGTGCACTCCATTGAGAAGATTGTGTGTTGTAAGTTCTGTTTAGGTAATTACACACTGTGTATTTTTTCTTGGGGTTGAGCATCATTTCACTTGGTAACGATGTGCACCCTGGGACTATTCACTGAAATTAGTTCATTACTGTGGAAGAGAACAGCACTTTCAGCAATAGGTTATTTGACTATGTTCACTGCATGATAGTCTTCTGGGTTTGCCTTAATACTTGGAGAGTGGAGACTATAAGCTGCTTGTTTTCTAACTATTCCATTTAATGAAAAGTAATGTGGTTGTGTTGATGTGAGGGCGTGAATCAAAATAAGTATGAGGTTACCTGAACATGGGTAAAATATCAGGGATGTGGCTAGAAATTCCAGATAAAGGGGCTGAGTACTGATCATATTACTTTCAGTCAGTACATTTATTAGAAGTGCCCCTTATTCTTGCAATGATGTAGTATGCTTAGTGAACTATTGATTTTTAAGAACATCAAGTCTCAGATGTTATCTCTCTGGTCACTGTCCACTTGTCCTCAAGGATGGTAGATTGATGCCTAGGGTTCATTGTTACATCAAGGGTAACAAGTAGGCATGACACCATATTAATTGTTGTCCACATATTGAACTTGTTTCTTTTTATGTTACATAGACTATTATAATATAGATATAAGTGCAGCATTTGGCATACACACTAAGTTTCTTATCAAATGTATTAGTGTAAGCTGTGTGCCATATACTGCACTTATCTTGGCTTCATCTGAAATCATTAATGAAAATAAAATAAAAGGAGAGCAATGAGTGGTACACACAGTTTGTTAGATAATGCAAACTTGAATGTATCCATAAAAATCCATCACCATTTTACAGATGCACTTTAGTTTGTACTATGTAATAGAACTAATGCACTACTCAGTGCGTCCTCTTTTTTTAAAAGGAACATTTCTTACTTCTTTACACACCCAATCTCTGTGTACTTTAGTTTCCTCTATTAAAAATAATAACAATAAACATACAAACAGGCTAATGGGTTCTTCATGATACTGTTCAATAGGTATGTCATTGCAAACTTATATTGTAAGCTCCACTGGGGCAAAGATATTTTATTGATAAAAAAGATATATTATTGTGTGAATAACAAACAGTCTCTTTAAAGTGCTTTATAAAATGTGTGAGGGCTATATAAATAGAGCATTATTATAATTTCTCAGCCCTCTGTATATTTCAGGTAGGGTAAAACTTCTACAAGTTGAGAAATCCACAAAGGAATTACTTGTAGTTATCAGATTATATGGTGTCCACAATATCATGTCACTGTTTTTTGAGTTCCAGCTTAAAAACAGAACTTTTATTAGCAAGATATATAGGAACCAGACAAGGATATATATACAGTATATTATCATTGCAGACATTGGTATCAGGTCTTTGTGGAAACCTAGTAGAAATTTTGGAACACCTGAACATGAGCTTAGTTCATCCAATCTTAAAAATCTAAAAATGGCAATTAAAATGACTGGGAACTCTTGAAAAAGCCTAAAGAATTGGCTCACCAACCTCAAAATATGTATTTGATACAATTAGTGCTTTACTGCCATGTTGTTCTTCGCAACTCATTAAACTTCTGCAGACAGACACCTTAAGGAGGCAGTTGGCTCATCTTCACCTTGTTATGCTGTTCTGCTTGCTGCTTCGAGACCTTCTAACCATGATCACGTTAAATAAACAAATCTTTGTTTATTGGAATTCTGATCTAGAAGCATGGTTTGCTTTCTGTACTAATCACCATCCAGATTTTATTTTAATTCTAAGAGAACAAGCAGCTTACAGCCAAAGATGTGAAGTTTAATATATAATGACTCATTTGTGCAGATTTTATTCCACCTTCATCCATTTGCAATCAGCTGAGATCATTTCCATTAAGCAAAAATAATATATTTCTTAGCCATTTGAGCAGGGAACAAATTGTTTGATGTTAATTGACTTACTTAGAATTCTTGTCCCTCATCTGCTGCGTAGTAAAATGACAAAAAACTAATATTTTTGCAATACATACAAAATACATTTGTTTATTAAAGAGATGTAGATAAAGAAGACAAAATAGTTATTTACAGTGTTTTTTTAATAAGCATTTATATCCTTAGAATTCTGGGAACCTCTTTCATCTCCTACACTGCAGTTATAATGTGGGTATACAGGGTTATCTATCTGCTCTATACAGCAAAATAAGCCTCTCCAACTTAAAGCTCTGGACGTTTCATTAATTCCATGGCTGTTTATTACACTTTGTCACTAGTAATACATTTTCTTGGCCTTGCAATATCCCACTTCCATGAAGCTTTCAACTTCTCAAGCTCTCACATTACTCTTTCTGACTTAATGGTATCTCTTATTCCATCAACCTTAATTAGTCAACCACCCATACAAGAAAATCTGTAGACACTTACATGACATTAACATATATAAGCCATTCAGCTGATACAATATTACTTTCTGTAGACAATAAGGTAAACAAATACTTGGTCTACTGTTGTTTACATTTCCAGGAGTAAACGGATGACAAAACACACCAGGACTTATAAATGTTTGAATGTTCTTTGGAAGGTATTTTGAATGGTGCACCAAATATTTGTTTCTGGTAATAACAGCTTTAGATTGTTAGAGAAAATGCAGTAGATCTAACATTAGGCCTCTGCTTACTGCCACTCTGCTATGCAGCTATGTTTTTATGCTGATATTTGCAATGCCCATAACTAGAAGAATGCCATTTGAGAGTTTCTAACATTCTTGGGCATACCCTAGGACCATTGAAACCAGTTGATGACCTCTCAATGCACAGCCCCTGTTTATGGGTATGATCTGTTATGATAATGTTTACCTTTTCTAATGAATAATGTGCTTTATAGCACACATCCAGGTCAAACTATTGGGGTATAGTAGTTGTTGATATCTGGCTTTGAATCAAGGAAGCTATAGTTCAACAACAGTAGGGAAAGTCAATGACTAGGCAAGACTGTTATAAAGGTATAGTATGCAGTATTTATTATTAGATATCTAATATTGGATTATTTTGTATTTTCCATGTCTATGATGGGGAACATAGTAGGTGATATTGTCTACAACAATCTATATTAACAGAAGGCCAATAGAGTAGGCAAAGCGGTTGTCATCTAGATTTTATGGGCAGGTAGCTACTTCATTACAAATTAAGACTCTGTGTTGTTTGGGAGGATGATATCACTTCGTCTTTTACCACCAAAATGACCCGGAGCAGTCTTATTAATTTCCTAACAAGTCATTTGATACAGATGTAGACGGCATCATGGTTTTCTCAAGTGTCTCCAAATGCTTCCAATAAGCATCTCTTTTATCACATTGTACCCTCCTGCTAACAACACAGTCTCATTTGCAGTTAAATACATGCATGTGCAGCATTCTAAGCCATATCAAGTGACTATATCTGTATAACAACTGGTTTAGGATGTTAAATCCCATTGAAAGCTATGGGCAATGTAATAAAAAAAATCTTTTAACATTTTTTCTTTAGTGGATTCGATCAGTGACGTGATCGATTGAATCCACTCTCCTGGAATTATAAATGCCCTTGGCAGGAATAATGTTAAAAGTTGAGTCAGTTTGTTATGGATCTGTGAAATATCAAAGATATACCTGAATTGCTTCATGAACCTGTTAGTTTTGTTTGTTTCATAACAAATTTCAGCCCCCTTATCAGTGTCTTATAAATATGCTAAATTGCACCAGTGCCATTACTTATCAGATATTTTCTTTCATGTTTTACTTGAAGTCTGGTCAAAGCTTATTGCTGAGTTTCTCTTGGTAAATGTACAATCACACCTGTTTGTAAATCAGCCCTAAAGTCTACAGGGCTGATTGTAATTTACTGTGAGTCAAGATTTTTTGTGCTAAAACACACATTTATATTACAGTTTTCAGAACTCAAATGTTAGAGATACTGTATATTAACTGAAAACAACTTGAAAAACTCAAATATAATAATTTGCCATCTAAAAGCTGGTGAAGTCATGTAGAAATTTGGATTGTATATATCCTATATAAAGCTTGAATAAATACAATCGTGAAAAAAAATTGAAAATTGAATTTGTGAGTTTACAAGCTAAATAAACTAGAAAACCTCAAATTTTGTGGGTTTATAAGCTCAAAAAACTTGAAAAACACAAATTTTGTGAGTTTATAAACTTGAAAAATGTAAAATTTAATGAAAAAAAATAACTTGAAATTTGCCTATGATAACTGCCATGACTTCTACACGAACTTGCAAGCTTTTAGATGCCAAAGTGTTACATTTGAGTTTTTCAAGTTTTTTGTGCTTAATAAATACCAAACATTCAATTTTTTGAAAATATAATTTACATTTCTTTTTGAGTTTTTGTGCAAAAACCTTTGAATCATGGCAAAAATACGAATTCAAACATTGATACAGTAAACCACCCCCTAAAAGTAACCAGGTTGGTTTCTCTGCTTTGAACGTAAAAGAAAAGGGTCGAATTTAGAGTTATGGGAGTTTATAAAAACTCCCATAAACTCGATTTTCGAGTTCAAAACTACAATTTTTTGTTTTTTAAAAAAAAATCGAATTCCTTTAATTCGGGTGAATGGGATCGACCTGTAAATTCGAATCTAATTCTCTGAAAAAAACTAGATTTCATGATGCCACCAAACAACTCCAAATTGATTCCAATACTTCCCCCATGGGCTAAAACAGCAATTCAGCAGGTTTAAAGTGGTGAATAGTTGAATTTGAATTCTTAAAGTACCAGTTCATGATAAATTTCAAAATTCAAATTTTTTAAAAACTCAAATCGAATTGTAACTATTCCCTAGTCGAATTACACTAAAATAAACTCAAAAATGTGTTATCTTAAATTCAAAATTCAAATTTTCACTTTGACCCTACATTATTCTGCCCCTAAAACTCAGAAATACAAATTTTGATGATTAAGCCGCCTCATGTAAGAAACAAATTGTTTATGGATGACCAATATTTCACAAGTTTAAACATATTCTATTGTGAAATACTTTATAATATAAACCCACTATAGGTAAAGGACCTATGGATTTCTTTCTCTCTCCTTTATGCCTCTGCCCGAACAAATTTTGCTTTGCGCAAATTTAATATAGCTTTTGAGAACCCGTAAAACTGTTTAACGACCACTTCCGACAGTGGAAGACCGTTTGCGAATTTTATTGTTTGCGCCAATGCGCAGTCAATGTAATAAAACTTCTTACTGAAAAAGTCGTTATGTTTGCTCCGAAAGATTACGACACCTTCAAGCACTTCTTAAGAGTTTGCAATTAAAATTCACAATGCGCAATTATTATTTGCAATGCAATAACAGTTTAACGAACAATATTGAATTGCGAGATATGGATTTTTAGTCTTATTGGTGCGAATTCTGATGCTAAAGTTCCAAGCACAACACAAGAGAGAGGAGGCAGTAGCCCCAAGAAATCCACTGGGTTTATGAATAAAATAAAACTGAGTGTAGCACTGGTCAGACCAGGAATGACTTATGGTGGACATGTATAAATATACTGCAAAATATAGATAAAGTGTCATTGTTTTGTTTAAAGGGAAAGTCATTTCTGGTTGCTTTTTTGCACCAATTGTACAATTACAGAGAATTTCTTGTCTTTGTCTATGTACGATGTGGTCAGGTCACAACCTTATTGCTTCCTGTATTCATTAAAACTTTTCTCAAGGTTGATGATGATCCTAATGAGGATCGAACATTGGACACTAACAATAATTGATTGAATACATTTTGGTTATTAAGCAACTTCTGTTATTTCGTAACTCCATGTTGCACCAAACGCTTTTTTTTTTTTTAAACCTTGCATCTGCAGTCAGGTGCAGTATTTAGTATCTTGCCTTTAGTTTTGGGAGTTTAGATCATTGGTGCACTTTACACTTTTAAAAGAGTCTTATGATCATTCCTGACAGCACGCATACAGTATAAAGAGTAACTCAGGCTGTGTGTATATGTGAAAGGTGTCCCTGGCTGTAGGGACTGCAGTGACTAGGGAAGATCACATACATGCTTAATATATAAATAAATCAATCAACCAACCAAGACAGCTATTAAAATCTATTGTAAGTGCTGTTTAAATTGTTTGCGAAAAAATTCAATCCAAATAGCCAAACACTTGACCATGTAATATATTTGATTTATTTCTATTATATTTCAGCTGAAACAAGATGTTGCAAGTATTTCCTAATGCAAGCTGGAAATAACTGCTGGGCTGCATAGCTGACATACAAGCGTACTTAGCAAAGATGTTACAAATTCAGGACTAAACTGTGATTTTTCTTGTGTATCAGCTACAGCTGACATCATCTTCTATAAACAAAGTATTAATTGCTGCTTTAAATATGCATTAGACAACCTGAGCTTCTGTCTGTTTGTGCCTACAGGAAGACTTGTAAACTAAGAAGTGCTATGTACACCAGTGTTTTATAATAGAAAAAAAAAACAGTTGTTGTTACAGTCTTAATATTGAACTTATAGCTAAAGATACCTTGACCATTCAATGCTGGAAAAAATAATGATTATAACAGAATGTTTAATATGGGTACATGCATTGTTACACATTGCTCTGTTTAAATAAGCAAACCAAAAATGTTGGTGACAGAATTACTTTTATGGCTCCACATGGTGCTAAATTAAAGTACAAGGAAGCTTCATGGCAGGAGGAAAATGGAGCAAATATTTTTGCCTGCCCATCCTCTTAATTTCTCTGGTTTATATAGGAGAGTCTGTTGGAGTTAGTGTAGAATAGAGAGAGGAGATTATGAAAATGTTTTATTTACATGAAACAGGGTTTTACATATGAGCTGTTTTATTCAATATATTTGTATAGAGACCTACATTGTTCAGGAGGGTATTGTTTTCCTTTAAGTGCATACTGTAGACTCCTAAATCATTTATCTCCTAACTAAAATAACATTCTACTCGTTTCACTTCGCTTTTGCCTCCTGTTGTTAAATAACAACTTCCACAACAATGCTCTACTTTTAAAGGGACTCTGTTATAGCATAATTTCTAGGCCAATATGTTGCATTTATTCATCACTGAATCGTTTTATGTTCAGCACTTTTACAGCTCTGGCCATTATACTATGAGCCTAAAATGAACTTAAGGTGTTGCCCTGACCCACTGTGTTGTCATTCCTCTGTTACCAAGTCTATTTTTATACTCTAGTGAATTAATATAAGGCTAAAACAATTATATTCTTTTATAAGAATTTTGAATGGCTCTTGCATTTGTTCAGTTAAAATTAAACAGAAGAAATGTGTGTAATTTCATGTCCCTAAAGTAAGTTTAAGTTGTTACATAACTAGGCTCAGATTTGCGAGAAGGCCAAGGCCAAGGACAGCAGGATCCTAAGGGCATCCCTCAAAGACCACATATGCAATGGAGGCCTATTACTGCCAGTCTTGTTGGTAAGAGAGTGGGGGAAGCAGGTACAAGGAGGATGGGACGAATGGAGGTGCTAGCAGACACGCTGACCTAGGTGAGCCTCATTATTTTATTTGCCCCTGCACATAACTCTGTGTATATAGTTTTGGTTTTTAACTTGGACATTTTGCAGAGGAATGAAAATAAGTCACTAGTGTACAGAGTGGTATTGTATTCTCTGCAGTTGAACAGCTACATTTCTGGTTTAAAAAATGTAATTTTGGTGCAAGCCTCCTGGCATGTGTAGGACTGGACAAATAGGTGTTTATGTGAAACTGCGGGTGAATGAGGCACATTCTGCTATAGCCGTTAGTTTGGTGTACTTTCTTATTTCACTCGCTACAGGAAAGTATTACATCCGACATTTGTCTCCACTACAGTTTGCTGGTGCCATTAAAAGAAAATTTTAGATGAAGATGGGGAAAAGGAAAAGAGGTTAAGAACTTAAATCAAGCAAATAAATCAATAAATAATGAGCAATCATAAAAGATGAGCAAAGTAAAAATAGAACAACAGGATAAATAAAGGACACTGTTCTGTATGATCTCACAAAGAGCCTTGCAATGTAAGATGTTTCAGAATCCAGCGAGACAGTGATTTGTTGATTTGGTATGATTAACTTCATCAAAAATAAATGCAAAGTGCTCTGGGATGTCTTCGTTTGGACTTAGTAAAAGGGAATAAATTTGGTTTAAATGGGCTCTTCTTTTTTATGTTCAAAAAGGGTTTCTTAAAGCATTACACAGGATCTTTATTCACCATCTTGGGTTTTATTTTATCACTCAACTCGTTTTTTTAGGGAATATTTGTTTAAAAAAGGCCCTCTGCAAGATAGGTTCTTTGAAGCTCTTAATCACCAATTTTACAGGTTTTCATCAGATTATTATCAGGTGATTAATTATTATTTGAAAGTCACCTAAGTCATGGGCAGAGCCCTACTTTGGGGATGGGGACAGACACAAATTACACTGCTTGCCACGATCGGTCTATTGCTTTTGTCGTGCACACTAACTAAACTAGAAGACTTTTATTTGCTCAAGCTACCTCCTTGTCCCTTCTAGTGTCTTGCCCATGTGTCATTATCTAACCCTTTATTTGTATTTTCCTAAGAATTAAGCCCAGACTGCTGCGGACGGTGATACTAACAACCTCATGTAATAATTCCATAGGCATTTGTATAATGATAAGGAAAAAATAAGGAAAAGAACATCTTGCACAATGGAATGGACAAAGGTGAAATCTAAAGCTAAAATCTTCTTATTTAAGTAAGTGTGCTTCAATAAATATTTGCCACATGAATGGAAAAGATTAGTGTTATACCAACTAGTTGCTATAGGCCTGAAAGCTGGCAGAAATTTTCCAGTGTGTAGGCCTTCAGCACAACATCTCCATGTAACAATAATCCATACTTCTGTGAGTAATAACTTACCAGAGCTGTGATTGATTTGTAATTTCCATATTAGGTGCATTTGTGCCATTACTGCTAAGTGGGGAAGTTAGAACAAAAGTTCTTAGACTTTAAGGGGCCTATTTATTAAAACTCACATTTTTCTGGTTAAGTTTTTAAAGAGGCAAAACTAAAAATTTTTGAGGAAAAAAAATATAAAAATTCAGAGATTTATTATGCTCCAAAGCTACTAATAATTTGAATCTGAAAACTCTCTAGCTAAAACCTGTCAAAATCATTTAGAAGTTAATGGCAAAGAATTGTCTCTTTCAGTGACGTAACAAGATATTACTGGGATATGAGATATTACTAACCCCACAGCAAATAATTTTTCAGGCCCCCAAAATGTTTAGTGGTTGACCTTTTTTTACCAATATTTATTGAAATTGTATATGAATTAGGGGCTCATGGGGCCCCTATACCTCCTGGGCTCTTCTGCTTCCTCTATAGTTATGCCCCATGTCCCTTTAACAACTGGAACATGTTTTTTTACCTTCAAGATTCTCAATAGTTGCGGGGGCTGTTTGCGATGGTTTTTGTTCAATAATCCGCTGAATTCAAGATTTTCGGGCGGCAAGTTGAAAAGTCACAAGATTTGAGCGTCAAATCCAAAAAGTTGCACAATTTGAATTAACTTTTTTTGAGAACTTTTATTGGTAAATTAAGGAGATTCATGTTTGGGAGTTCGGTCAAATTTTTTTTTAAGAAAGTTAAAAAAAAAGTCGAGTTTTAGTAAATAGGCCTCTAAGTGTAAGGCCCCTCTTGGTATTTAAATGTTTGATTGGGCATCCTCTTCATGCATAACAAGGTCATATATTTAACATGGGCATAATCATTCTGCTACATTTTGAAGGATATCCAAAATGTACTGGGGTCCTTAGAGATTTCAGTAACATTTATTATTATTTGTTTCATAGTGTCTAGGTTTTCAGTTTTTTAGCCTAACATTTCTGTTGTTTTTATGACTATTTCAAATACTATAGGAAAGAGTGTCTAGGTTCAGTCATTTCAGTCTTTTTCTTAGTAGCCATCTTCCTTTAACATCAGCTTCCATTTTATGGCTTTGTTTGTATATTTCCTCTTCTGCTCATTGCTGTAGAAAATGCAATTTTTAAATAAAAGCAAAGTATAATAAGGTTAATATGCATTTTACACAATGAATAATAGTAATAAATAACGAAAGAGCTCTTATTAAGTAGTTAATTTGTATGGCCATTAGGTGCATTGACATGATAATATTATCTGCGGTGTATTTCACTGCTTATTAAATATAACTAATACATTCCAAACAAGCAGAATTCGATATTCTTGGAAGAAAAATATGTTCCTGTTCTCCTTTAACGAAGTCTACTGTCTCAAATGATAGATTGTGTGGGAGGATGTGTAAAAATGAAACATGACCAATCAAAGTAAGTCTATTCCAAGTATAATTTTGTGTGCCAAAGGAGAAAGAAAAGATTGAAAAAGCAGCTCCTTATTCATTTATCAAAGCAATGCCTTAAAAGATCAGCTTACATCAAGGTGAATAGTTTGAAGTTATTGTGTTAATGAAAAAGAAATGTAAAAACACACTCAGAATATGAATGGCCAGGGTGTGCCCTGCAAAGGATTCTTGTATTACTTTGATAGAAGAGAGAAAAAGATCCATCTGATTGGAAATGAATTCTACAGAATCACAACAAGATCCCAAGAAATGGGAATATTGCCATCTACAAAGAGTAACCTTGAAGCTGACCTTCAGGCCTCAGCACACCATGTTATATTAAGTCATAATCTCTCAACTGATAGGCACCATATAGTTTATTCATTTTAATCGACAGCAAGAGGTCTTCCATATATAATTATATATTGCCACCCCAAGTCAAATGAAGGCAGGGAGCTGTTTATATTTCCCAAATGTGTTTTCAACACAGCCAGCATTACATTAAAAGAAAAGCAGCTAAGCATTTTCTAATTAATTTGTTTTGCCTGCAAGTGTATTTATAATAATTTAGAAGACCTCTGAACTTATAAATCCATTGTTAAAAATAAAGATGAGCAGGAATTGCAATAGAGCACTCTGTTTCAATCATAATTCCTCTGGACAATGCAAATCAATTGAAAGCCATAATAATCAGGATTTTGTAAACACAGCATTATGCTGTTGGCCCATTGTGCAGACAAATAGCTGTTAAAGTCTATAAGTAGACACTATTGTAAATGTCCTCAGTACTTATCTCTAGGCACCAATCAATATGAATTTTCTGTGGATAAAGTTGCCCATTTTGAGTTATGATGCATGCAATGATAACTTCTGTCCACGTAACAGGAGGCTGACCCTGAACTTAAATTCAGGCCAAGAATTAGAGAAAGTGTGGAGGGGGGTCTTTAAGTGGGTGGAGGGTATTAAACAAATCAGGCGACTCAAACCCCTGCAGCTGTTTTGATACCCAGTACCTTTGGCTGGCTATCAGAGTAATATTTCAATAACAACTAGGAGAGCATGTTGGACATCCTTACTCTATAAATTAAAAAGTCTACTGAGTGTTACACTGTAGAAAATATTTGTAGTACTGCAAATGTTATAAGAATGCTGGGAAGTGCAATACCTGGAGTTTTAATTGTTTTGAATACTTGCCAGCTTGGTGCTTATAGATAATGGCTATACAGTCTATATTTTTGACATAAGCTCGGTCAATTGGACTTACTTAGGAAAGATTATAAATGATTTTGTTTACACAGACATACCTGATTCCACAGCTTGAAAGGAAATCATGTTACTAATAAAAACCACTTCCCAACCCCTATCAGGGTCACAGTGTAATGTAAATCCTCCTCCACCAATTTTAGTGAGGATAGTAGACACTGAATGATTGTGCATTTAATGATTTTTCGTCTGACATCATACAGAAAATCGGTCGGTCTGGTTAGAAAGATTTCATCATTCACATTAAAATTATCCATTGTCCAATTGATTGCAGGGCCAAGCAGGCAGCTGCCCACAGTGTTCCTATCTTCAACTAGGCAATATTGTTTGAAATGGTTGTTGGAGAATGAATCATACATTTAAAAGATCATTTCAGGATAAGCTTGACCCTATGATAATGAAAAGATCTTTGGCCACCTTAAAGGGAATCTGTCATCATTTAAAAAAAACATTTTTTTTTGCATTTTTATAAAAAACACACATCCATAAACACTGTCTGGCAAATAAAATGTTAATCCACAAATCCATGCATAAGTTATTTTAGTTTGTATTTTGTCATGGGGGCTTCCATTTCTGCTCATTACACATTCATCCTGTGCTGCTCTAACAGCAGGCACAGCATTACCTTTGTGCTTGGAGGCAGCCACTCTGTAATGAAAAGCCAGGTCGCTCTACAACATGAGAATCCAGCTGTACACTCCCCCTCCCCTCTCTGCCCATGCGTGTGATGTTTGGAGGAGAGAGGTCACATGGTTTGCAGGGAAGCAATTACTTTCACTTCCCTATGTTCTGCTCTACAGCTGCACTAGCAGCCCCTCCTCCCACAGACACTCTCAAAGTTCCTGCCATTCTGTAAGTTTGTTCTCTACTTTCTCTCCTTGCTGCCTTCCTAGTTAGTTTTATTGGTTACTAGATGAGGTAAAGGAGCTGTGAGTTCCCTCTGCTATCCACCTCACACACACCTTGCTCCTTTCCTGCCTGCAATACTTCTTTTTTCATTAACTACTTACTGCCTACTTTTCATGAGCTATTTTAACCCTTCCTAGACTTCCTCTTAAATTTTCCTGGTTTTCAAGTATGTCCTCCTTATTTTATCCTTTTTTCTATTCCCTGTCATCAGTCCTGGGAGTGTACTCCTGTGTTTCTGCCATTCATTTTTGTGTAAACAAATATAATAAACTATCTATACTTGTCCAAAATGAATTGTGTGTGTATATATGTATATATTTATTTTTTTAAATGTAAGTGGGGGCAGTGATCACAGGACTATCTTATTTCAGTCCTTCTGAAGTGGTGTCAGTGGGAGCTTATCTTGATTCCAGCCTATTGTTCAATTGACAGGCTCAGCAGACAAGGCTCTATTTACATTACAGCAGCTTGTAGGAGGGAGGGGTAATGACATCACTCCAACTTGCAGTGCAGCAGTAAAGTGTGACTGAAGTTTATCAGAGCACAAGTCACATGACCTGAGGGCAGCTGGGAAATGTCAAAATGTCTAGCCCCATAGCAAATTTTAAAATTAGATATAAAAAAACCCATTTCTTGTTTTGAAAAACGGATTTCAATGCAGGATTCTGCTGTAGTAGCACTATTAACGGATACATTTTGTAAAAAACATGTTTTTCCATGACAGTATCCCTTTAAGGGGCGTGGGGAACTTATCCCTGCAACTGCCAGTTCGTGTAATTCACTTTTTGTATATGAGCCTTTCTGAATATAATGAGGGTATATTTTCCCTTCAAGGTGTTTTGTAATATAAAAAGTAAAATCTATTTTTCTAATTTTAATTAGTCTCATTTAATACTGTTATTATCTACAGTGTGTTAATTACTCTACATGCCATCATCCACGCATTGTAATTTCAATATAACAAAACAAATATCACAAACCATACAGCTAATTTCATTTAACACCAAACTTAGACTTCTCTTTTGATTGCAGAACCTGTGAAATCTTGTGCAGATCAGCACATCATTAACTGGGGAATTTGTGTGCATAGAGAGCTACATATCCACAGTTTATACAGCTGCATCTTCCCCTGTAACATTACATAGCTTGCAATTGGGAAGGGACAGATGGGATTGTTTGAAAAGCAAGGGACGAAGTACAGAACCCTGCAGTACTCCATTAACAAAACCGGTCCATTTACCACCACTCTTTGTAATCTATCCTCAAACAAATACTAGTGTACAGGCAAATATTCCTTAATTCAACCATTAACCTTCTTTATGGTACTGTATCAAAAGCTTTAGCGAAGTCCAAGTAGATTATATCCACTGCCATTGCAGAGTCAAGGTTCCTGCTCAACTCCTCATAAAAGGCAATTAAATTAGTCTGGCATTATTGGTTATGCATATAACCATGCTGGCACAAACTCATAGTATTATGGTTTGCAGTGAGGTCCAGTACCTTATCCCTTAATACCATTTCAAATAGTTTTCCTACAACTTAAGTCAATTCTTCAGAGCAGACATTATTTATTTGAGATGTTCCCAATAGCACAGCTGAATGAATTCAACATAATTTTGTTGTCTTAAATCCAATACCTTCTTTAGTGTTCCTTTCCTCTACATCTAAAGCACATGAAACCTTTAAAGGCTGAAGGTTAGGAATTTAGGGGGAAGAATGGTTTCCACCATGTTTTGCTTTTGCTTAACTAGAGAAGGTTTTAATTTGGAATACCCACACCAGATACAGTATCCCCCTGATGGCAGGCCCAGCAGTTATAAAAGTTAGGTATTTTATATACAAGTTACACGTTACTCTTACTTTGATATTAACTTTATGCTACTTTCATCTAGGCAATCTTTGAACAGCTGTTCACTTAGGGGCCGATTCACTCAGCTCGAGTGAAGGGTTCGAATGAAAAAAACTTCGAATTTCGAAGTTTTTTTTGGGTACTTCGACCATCGAATTGGTTAAATTCGTTCGAATTCGATCGAAGTTGAACGAAATCGAACGATTCGAAGTAAAAATCGTTCGACTATTCGACCATTCGATAGTCGAAGTACTTGCCCTTTAAAAAAAACTTCGACCCCCTACTTCGGCAGATAAAACCTACCGAAGTCAATGTTAGCCTATGGGGAAGGTCCCCATAGGCTTGCTAACCTTTTTTTGATCGAAGGATTTTCCTTCGATCGTTTGATTAAAATCCTTCGAATCGTTCGATTCGAAGGATTTAATCGTTCGATCGAACGAAAAATCCTTCGATCGTTCGATCGCAGGATCAGCGCTAAATCCTTCGACTTCGATATTCGAAGTCGAAGGATTTCAATTCGAGGGTCGAATTTCGAAGTATTTTTAACTTCGAAATTCGACCCTAAGTGAATCTGCCCCCAAGTCTACTCTTAGAAGAGCAAATTTGTTTTATAGGATAATTTCCCTCTTTTGATAAACCTGATTGCATGTACACAGACTGGCTGACAGACCTTACATACGTTTCAGCTGCTACTGATAAAGGCAAAAAATAATTTTTTTTGGGGAAGCAAATTAAGTACTTCCATATGGATTTATGTAACTTAGTTCTTAAAGCATAACTTCATATTTTTCCATGTGAACTCCTGTCAGCTCCTCTGCTGATGTTAGCAGCTGCCACGCCAAAGCACTGAGATAATTTTAATATTAATGAATTTATCCAGCAATTTTCTGTTCCATTCTATCAAAATAGCTAATATCGTCATACAGTGGCTGCCTGCTATGATCATTTCACACACATATATGTTTTTAGATAATTTTATTTAAATTAAGCAGTGAAAGTTAAATAAATATTTATTGAAAAATTACTTGTTGAGAGATCAAAATCTAATTTGCTTGGAACTGAGGCAAACTTAACTATATGTGTTTCTGTTGTAAAGGGCATCTATCGTATTTATTTCTTAGTTGTGTGTTAATACTTTGTTCCATATCAATATTTATATCTTGGTCAAAATATTTTATTAACAATACTTTACAAATGTAGCATCTTTATTTATTAGTGATAGCTTTTTTAATAAATATGGAAGCATCCATAACTTGGAGGTACTGTACTTGATGGGAGTTTCATGGTGATGTCACATCCAGTTTTATGGCAAGCAATGGGTAGAGGGTCACATTGTGTCTTAAGTTTTGTGGTTATAATCAGTAGTTTTATGGGAAAAGATGCAGGCTGTTGATTTGGGTCTTGGATCAGTAGTCAAGGTTGGAGTCTGAAGAGGTCCATTTATGTTCATACCTGCAAGTGCTGTGTTCAGTAATACCCTAATCTATCTCTATTGTTTTAACATAGGGCACCCATCCCAATCACTTCAAAAGAACCATTAGTTAGGGCCCTTGCTTTACTGTACCTGTGCCCGATTTGAGTTCTTTGATTGCCGACCAGTAGAATGCGCGCTAGAAGTTAGAGCCAGGTCATCTGCCTCAGAAATCACAGCAGTGTGAGCTTGTTTTAGTTCTCCTTTATATTAATCATTCTGCTGAAATAAACTAATGAGTCAGAGCTGACTTTTATTTTTAATAATATACATAAAATTCTTTGAAACACCTATTTAAAATGGCAGCCACTCACAGAGACCCACTTGTACATATGATTCCCAATTTAAATTTCTGCCTTTGGGCATGCAATTCATAACAATATTAGTTTAGGAGTGAAAAAATTAAATAAATTGGCCACATATCCTCTAGTCTCCAAGGAGTATTATAAATTATAGTAGCAGCAGGAATCTAGGTTAGAAAGAGCACACCTGTTTTTAGCAATTATCCACTGAGACTCATTGAAAATGAAAGTGCCTTTGGAGTGTCAGTCATTTATTTTACATTTATTTTGCAATAGAAGAATACACAATCTAAAATGCCAGTACAGTGTACAGTATGTAAAGTCTTATGGCTTTTGCATTTCTTGTAACATTCATTTGTTTTTTTTTGTGTTCAGAGTAAAGTAATCCCATTGTTCCTTTGAGCTGCTGGTGATGGTCATGGCTTTTGTTTCCTAATACAGGGCTGTCCAACTGAAGATCTGTGGGCTGGATGTGGCTCAGAGGCTCTTTAGATGTTATTATATGACATTGTCATTTTAATTCAGTCTGGCCTTCCAACATATAATAAGTTGGACAGCACTGCTCCAATATAGGTGGTTCAGATTACAAACTGTTTTACAAAATGCATAAGCTTATTTCTGTGTAGATGTATTTGCCTGTTTGAGTTGACATACACCTCAATGTGGTGCAAAGGCTCCAGACATAACCCAAACCAATTCTACAAGCATTATAATCACTCATTTCTAGATAAACTACAGTACCTTGGGTAGATAGTCTTTATAGACTTCATAGATATCAGTTTGAATGGCAGCATTCTGCGCTGTTAAACTGTTGCAATCTCTGATAAATATGCCCCCCCCCAGAGAGAAAAGGGTGCAAAATATTCTCTGATCACCTAAAGGAGGAACACAGCAGTTTTTTCTAATGGTTTAAGTATCTGAAATCTCTAATGCTCTGACTCAAGCCTACATCTTAGTCCAGCCCAAGAAACTTACGAGATGATCACCCATCTGAAAAATTTCTTACAAACAGTCGCCTAACCCAAGGGAAATAGGCCAATCATAGTGTAAATAGGGACAACCATAGCAGGATTTGGTACTATTTATTACAGGTGTGAGTGCTATTCATTTAAAAAAACTGTCAAATGTTTAATACTTATATATATAGAATTACTATTCTCTCAACAACTGTGTGTTCACCCCAAAAGCCTGGGCATCTCCAGTGTGTTGAATTGACCCACTAGCATACTAGGGAATCACCTGGTGAGACCAGTTGTCAGTGGGCCCTTCTGCTCACCCATGCATTTTACCTTTTCTGTATGAAAACGAAGAGGAGTAATGATGAGAAGGCTAGATGATAGTATAGAGAAGTATGGTAAAAATAAGAGACAAGGCAAATATGAATACTGAGTGAGGAGCAGAGCAAAAATAATATGGAAACTGACTTTTGGTCTAAGGGGGAGGTCCCCAACCTATTTTACCTATGAGCCACATTCAAATGTAAAAAGAGTTGGGGAGCAACACCTGTATTGAAATAGTCCTAGGAAGGCCAAATAAGGGATGTGATTAGCCATTTGGTAGCCCATATGTCTACTGTCAGTCTACAGGAGCCTCTGCTCGGCAGTACATCTGTTTTTTTGCAACCAAATCGTGCCTCCAAGCCAGGAATTCAAAAATATATACCTGCTTATGAGGCCACTGAGATCAACATCCAAGTGGTTGCTCACAGCCACTGGTTGGGGAACACTGGTTTTAACGTTTTCTGGTGGACCCCAACAATCCCAACACTGGACATCTCCCATCAATCTCATTTAACTATATTGTGGCAGAGATGTATTCTAAGTCCAACAAGGAATCTTAAACATGTCAACCAGAGTAATTCAAAACAGAAGTTTCCAGCATCCCAGTGATTTTTGTATGCACAGCAGAAACTGGTTTAAATGTTAAATTAGTGACATTCATTAATCCCAACTACTGATTAAATTTAGTCAATTACTAACTAATTTGAAAATGTAACCTGTGGTCCTGTCTTTATCTAATGTAATGTATTTGTCCCTGCAGGGCTTGTTTTGCCTTTTGTTTTCTGTATGACAAAAACGGAGTTCAGTAGTCAAGGCGTGAAATGATGATACAATGTACGACAGTTTTCTTGGCTGATTGGTTGGGGGATTGCCTCTTTTCATCAGTGTTTGGGAGCTGAAGTGTTATAATTTGTTGAGATGTTGCATGTTTATTAATGAGATGATAGAATTAAGAGTCTGTAATAATGGCACTAGCGGTTCTAAAAATCATCTAGGTCATACTCCTAAAATTCAGACATCTTAGACTAAAATTCTTATTAATTTTCTGCTCAGTTTGTCAAGCACAGCAACCTGCTGCAGTTCATAATAATAGGCTAAGATTTCATGGATATATTTAATTATTTTTCAAACCAGTACTTCCCAATTTCTCGTTATCCTGACATGAATATGGAGGCACCTGAATGTTTAAAAAATGCTTAGCTGACCACATACTGTACCTTGCAGCCACTGCTAGTAAGGGTATACCAAGGTTAATAAGAGTATACCAAGTCCAAGGATTTTGTGCAAGATCCAGATTTGGAGAGGTTCATAGGTTTTAAGATGTGAAGTTGAATACCTTTTGTTGACCTCAAACTATAAATCATTATAATAGGACAAATCCTTTTACAAATGTCTTAAATTGCTAAAATAATATTATCACAGTGTGCTATATATGAGACATACTTTCTTAGTTTTATTTAAAATTATATAATTCAACTCTGTATTTAAAACCATACATAGATTATTAGTAGAAGAATATGACAAGCTACACTAAATGTGGAATGAGCTGTAGCTCTAGATGTGTGGGATACACAGAAATTTCATTTCTGCCCAGGAATAGAGCATACAGATTGTGAGTAATGATTTTAATATGTTGAATTGTTCATTTTTAGCATAGGTTGAATTGTTCAACTTTATCTACAATATCCGATAAAGGGATGGATTTTTATGGACACTGGACACTTTGAAGATGGATTTCAGACACTTTATTTAAAAATGATTAATATACACAGTATTAAGAGATATTTATTATGAAATATTTATTATATATGTCACAAGGGTTAATATGAGGGAACACTAAATGGGAGGTGTGAATGTTCCCCCTCCCCCTACCAAGCTATTTAAGGGAGTTTATGTTACAATGTGGGTAAGCTTGATAAAGGGCTGGTTATGCCCGAAACATTGCTTCACTTGTCACACAAATAAATTATATTTTCACTGAACCGGAGTGCTGCTGGAATATGTTTTGGGAGTCTAGATGTGTGGGAGGGACTAATATTGCCTTTCTATGGTTTAATTTGTTAGGCTTCTTGTTTTAGGCCTTGTTCTTTATAGAGATGTAAATTATAGTTTAGGATTTGTGCCTGTAAGATTCAAAGTAATACTTGTTTCAGTTTTTAGAAATCATGCTTTTTGTACAGTTACAGAAAACTAATTTAAATCTCATTAAATTATTGCCATTAATTTAATTTGGTCCTCATCAAGACTGAATAAAGTATTGCAAACTCATGGGTAATATATTTTTAATGGATCTTTAACAGCATTGTGTAATGATGTGAAAGTAAAATATGAAAATATTTGCTTTTTTATTAATATTATTATCATTTTAAGTTAGGCTTGTTGAAAATATTAATTTTCTCTCAAAATCACAAAAGTGCAACCAGCAACCGTGTGTGTCTTTTCAGACATAGCTGTGGTTCATCGTCAAGGATCCATAAGGCATCCCCTTATTTATTACACCTTCAAAGTCGACAGGTGAAAGTTATGAACAGCCTTAGGTAATTTGCTCCAAACTCCAGCACAGGTTACATCAGAAGTATCTGATGCTATGTATAGCAGTATTAAATCTGTTAACTGGAAAAGAACCTGGATATATAAGCCTGAGCGAGGGCTATTTTTTTTTACGATATTTTTAGGTTTTAGGATTATATAAATATCCATACAGAAATCTGCCAAGCTTCAGTCTCAATGGTGACAAAGGAAAGGTGCCAAGCTGTATGAACTGGAACACAGAAACATTACAAGGAATAAGGCAGTTTCTATAAATCAAATTACATCTTAAAGTAAAGTTCCTAGAGCAGGGGTCCCCAACCTTTTCTACCTGTGCGCCACATATAAATGTATATACATTTTGGAAATAAAATCACATCTTTATGTCTCCAAGTCTTGTCTGTAAGACAGTAATTTAAAAAGGAGATCTTGCTTTGAGGCAGATGGGAACAAAAATAAAGGAGTTGGAGAGCAACGTGTTGCTCATGAGCTGCTAATTGGAGACCACTGTTTTAGAGGATTCAAGTCTTTATTTTTATTTTCAATGTATTTAATTTTTGATCTTTTCCAGTACCAGCATATATCTAATTAAATCTCTGAATGGGGCATTACATTGTCTTAAATGAGCTTTCCTTAATTATATAGTTCTGGCACTGTTTTTTTAATATATGTGATTATTGGCCTTTTTCTGCACTCTGGTTGTTATAAAATTAATCTAATCTATATTCACTTGCAACTGTCTTAGCTGACACTCAGTCCTATAATTTAAATAACCAGCAATGCCATACGTTTTTAATGTTTATCCAATATCTAACTTACTTGACTACAAATGTCCTATTGATATGAGTAATTGTGTAATTCAATAGACAACCATAAATGGCATTTGACCCAGTGTGTAAGAACTAAACTCATTATATTCTACACATCTTATCTATTTTCTGCTATGTAAACATGTGCCCTATAACCATTTGGACTTGAATCGTTGCTCACATGGCCAGATGGCAGCTTATTTATATAAAATGTCATAGTCATAGAAGCAAGTAGAGTTTTTGCAGTAAAACACACAGTTGTATTAGTGCAGAATAACATTGAATAGAACTTCATTTTCTTTTTTGTGTTACTGGTTCTTTAAATTCTTTGTGGTCTGGCAAATGTTTTCAGTGATTGTCATACATTATTGAGTTATCATATGGCCATCTGCATTGCCCAAAGTTCTGAGTCTGTTCTCCATAAATGGCCTTCACTTTAAGGTTTGGGTAGGCTGGAAGCAGGCAGTTAGGGATGAGGTGGCAGCTTTGCATCTGGTATGGAGCGTTACCTCTCATTTTGTTCAACCCCACTGGGTTATCTATTGAGGATAGTTGTTTAAGTTCAAAGACTATCATTGAGCTGGAGAGTGAGAAAAATATCATCCCCACCCTCAAATTAGTTCATTGATGTCTGGACACAGTATTTGATGGTCAAAAATAGGCCAGGCTTTCAAGAGATTACGTCCTTAAGTAAATGGTGTAAGCTATAACAAGGTCACATACTTGTATACAGGATAAATGTTGGAGAGCTGACTCTGGTCTAGACGAGGCAGAGGAATTACGCAAAATTAAATTTTTATAGAACGAACGTTTAATGAACAGATCACTCGTTTTAAATTTCATACCAGGAAGGATTTAAAAAAGTAATCCGCCTATCATGTCTGAGAGTATGTAAACTATGAAAATATAAAGTATAAAGTGAAAGTTGCTGCTGCAGTGTATGATATAGAAAATAAGTTATACTCTACTTTAATTACCATATGTACTGGAAGTCAGCATAGAGCTCTGTGACCATATTCTTTTGAAATATGACTTCTTCCTACAGTGATTTAGCAGGGGGTATATCATTTTTATATCATTCACTGTTATGAAAATGATGTGCAGGTCTTTATAATTGCAGTGCTCCAGTGTAAGTGGCTGTCTATACTCTTATGCGCACTAACATAGAGTGCAGTTAGACCTGTGTTACCCCTATTTCCACACAGTTCCACAACTTTGCCATGGAGAAAGTATGAAGGGAGGCTGCATTCCATAATAGTATAACTCAGTAGCAGAGATGCCTTCTTCTTGGTTGGTTCTACCCATTTTTTTTAAACAGGTGTCAACTTCAGTGGTGAAAGGGATTATCTGCTTAATACATTGGGATCTGAGTCTGGCAGTCATTTTATGTTATAAATGGCATGCTCTGATGTCAGAATGTTCCATTTATAAGGATATATTTTACAGTGTGAAACTATCCACATTAGATTAAAACATATTATATAATCCATTTCCAGACTGATCTGCTGCTGTATATGAATACACCTCTGCATGTTCATGACACTGGGAGGCACAATTATCAAAGGTCGAATTCCAAATTCATGTGAGTTTTTTTAAACTCTAATAAATTAGAATATACTTGAATTCAAATTCAAATCAAATTCGACTATACTCTGAATTTTTTCTATAAAAATTTTTCGAATGCCAGGAAAGTTAATAACATCTTCAAATTGGCCACTGGACCTCTTCCATTGACTTATACATGAACTTGGCAGGTTTAAGGTGGCAAATAGTCGAACTTGACATATTCCAATGTTTTGAGAAATCTCAAATTCAAATCGAGTTCGGATAATTCACTATTCGAATTTGAGACTTTTGACCAAAAAAATTCAAAAATTCAAATTCCAATTTCCTATTCGACCCTTAATAAATCTGCCCTTTAGTTTTGATATTTTATTAACCTGAGTTTTAATGGATATTTTTGTTCTTTGAGTGGGTGATAGAGTATAGATTTGCTGAGTGGGCCTTTATTCATATGTTGTCCTCTTGATTTATAACTCTGTACAAGAATATCTTATTCAGCTCACCTTGTTGTCTTGCTAAAACAATATTTTAGTGTAAAGTACAATGATGGACTTTAGATTGGTAGGAAAATGCCTTGGAACCCTTTCCAGCAGACATTAAAAGCATGCCTTTAACTAGTGATGGTCGAATTTATTCACCAGGCGTGAATTCGAAGTGAATTTGCGCGAATCGCCGCCAGCAAATAAATTTGCTGGCAAAAATTCGCCCATGTAAAAATGTCGCTGGTGTCAAAAACGAGACACCGGCGCCGTTTCACGAATTCTTCACCGTTTCGGGTAAATTTCGCCCATCACTACCATTAACATAACCTTGACTGCTGCAGATGAAACTTCCAAAGGTTCTCTAGTTAGATACATAGTACTCTTTACTGTTCATCAACTTTAATATTAGTGTAAGGAGATATATTGATGCACTTCTTGTCCATAGTAAAGTGTTTATTATAGCGGGTTAAGGATGCAGCTATGTGTGATTTAGGCTTCCACAAAGTCTGCTCAGTCTGCACATATTTATACTTTGACCTCTAATCAGTCACTTGGGTCAGAAACTGATTGAAGCTTGAAATGTGGATGTTTTCCCTGACTAGGAAAACAGAACAATCAACATTTGCCAAATATCTCTTGAACTGACTTGCCCCAGGCCATACATTACTGGTGCAGACTTTACATGCTTTATCTGAGTTAGAAAATCCTACCACTAAGCATCCAGCATTGCAGAAAGCTTTCCTTTTACATTCAGCGAGTTCCCTTTGTAAACTAGGAGCAGGAACAGCTTGTTTACAGACAATAAAGGATTAACGTCAAAGGATTAATGGCATATAAAGGGATTAATCATAAAATATCATATAAAAATGATCATATGTAGTGATGGCATGGATTTGCAGTGGATTTGTCGCATCACAGAATAGTCGCACTCATCAAAATTGTCACGCGTCAAGATAATTGACGCCCATTGACTTCAATGTGTTAAGCGGTTTTTTTTGATGTTTCGTGAATTTCAGTAAATATGCACATTTTTCAGTACATTCGCAAATTTTTGACGAAGCAAAACACCACAGATTCGCCAATCACTACTCATATGTGCAAAAAATGCCCATTATAAATTGTCATCATATCAATAGGCCATTATAATGCTTATGTGCTGTGAACACTTATGTGTCTTTCTTTTATCTCGGTGAGACTTATCTTTAGAAATAAAATGGCAAAGATGGCAGCTCTCCACTTAATGATCAGTCGTATACCACACACTTGTAGGTTGGCCGCGTGATACTCTGCTTAAACCAAATTTTGTGGAAAAAGACTTGCAGCTTTACAGGACCATCCAACATTGTAATATTTATTATTTCTCATACAAGACTTACATAGAAGAGTTAGAGAACACAGGGCCACTGGCAAGACAGGATAACTTTGATCCTCATCTGAAGGGAGGAAGGTACATTAATCAGGGATGTCCTACTTGTAGCCCCAACTGCTTTTGATGACCTGATGTACAGTATATGTTGAATACACAGCATATTTATATTCTTTACACCATATAGGGACCTTTTGATGCTGGGCACACAGAACAACTGCCCCCTTTGCAGTAAGTTAAATGCAGCCCTGTCTATATATCTAATAATACCTCATGACAAATAAGTGACAATAATAATAATAATAATAATAATGTGATATTAATATGTGATAATCAAGTTTGAAATGCTGTCTCTGCAGTCCACATTGCTTAATGGGCAGATGAGGATAGAGCAGTGGAAATGGGCTATTAATGTAAAAAGTAATTTTCTCAATTACATGGACATTTTGTTTAATTTTAGATCTTCCATCATTTATATAAAGCCAAAAAGCTTAATAAGACTTAATAGCTGACTTAAGTGTGACAATAACACAAAGTATCAATCACCTATAGCTGGTGGATTGTGATATTTTTCTAGTGCCTTGTATCTTTGAAGGGCTAACTTATTTTTTTCATATATTCTAAATATCCTAGAATATTGTAATAAATACTCGTTATGTTACTTCACATGTGTGACTGAGGTCATAGCTTGCACATTATGTATGTACTGTGTGTATATATATATATATATATATATATATATATATATATATATATATATATATATTCAAACAGGTTTAGGATTTATTGGCAAGAATACTTAGGACTGAGTTTTTCTTGTGAATAAAGGATCTTTTTGTAATGTGGAACATCATGCCTCATGTTCACTAAAAATATTTCAAAATTAAAAAGTACAAGGCCTTATTATCACAGTGAAAGAGCAAATCAATCAGTCAGAAATAAATATTTGATCTTTTAAAATTGGGCACTATGCAAAATGGCATTCCCATACCTGTATTGCTGATGCTAATGTACTATATTGAAATATTTTTGCTCTGATGCAGTGGTTGTTGGATTGTATGGTTCGAGCTCTCATAAGAGGACTAGCCTTTCTCAGGGCCTCTTTTAGCTCATATGAAGGTTATAGATTTGATAAAAAAAAAAAATGGTCATCCAGCCGGAGTTCCAAGAATATCTTGCTGAGCAACTTAGACTTCACCCCAAATCTCAACCTAATTGGTTTTCATACTGGATTTTTAGGTGTACCAAACAAGCAGTATATCAAATAGGCACTCACCCAAGATCTTACACTTTCTTGTCTTTAGGCTGGTCTTTTCATTTTCATTGTCATTAAAAACTATCTCCATTTTGAAGATTTTTTCATAACTGCTCAAACAGGTCAACTGTGTATAGCTAAACATATGCATCAGAAGATATTATTTTCCTTGAGTCTTTAGTCCTTCCCAAAAATGTGTTCATTTTCAAAGTAATTCTTACAAAGTGGATCAGGATATGGTTGGCTAATTCTGTTAAGTCTACCTGTACTGCTGTGAAGATGTCCTGAGATCTCCACTAGGGGTGGGACCCTGAGAATATAAAATAACGTACAAGCAAGTAAACATTTGTAAGACAAGCAACAACACAACTCAAAGAAATGTACTCTTTACAAACAGATTACATATTATCCCTTGGAACTAAGCTGCTTGCCATATGTTTTATTACTTCCAAGAATACTTACACTGGAAATATCTGAGGGAGATCTAAATGCTGTTTTGGTGCACCTCTTGCCTATTCATTTTACGTTATGTCATCTTAAAATATTAAATCAATGTGCCATCACTTAAATAAAGTTATTTCATTGGTTTCTTCAGACTGAAAGGTACAGATGATTAGTAAAAATCTTCACTTTGAAATACAGGTATAGCACAAATATGTGAAAGGCTGGGAACTAAATGTATGGCTGAACAAATAACATAGTAATTATTAACAATAATTCCAAATGTTCATTCATGTCTCCCACATGCTGGAGTTGGCTCATATATAAAGGTTGAGTAATGCAGAGAGTGATTGATGCCTGTGTATATAGTTGCTACAGAGCGTGTACTTAATGTGATGCTTGGCTGCCTGGAGTTGACCCTCTTTGTAAAGGCTATCACACATAGGCAAAGAATGGAATGTATATGCATTTGTGTGTATGTTTCTGGAAAAAAAGAGGGGAGGGTGGTTTAGGTTGCTGGCTTGCGCATCAGTGCTATGACTGGCTTAGTGCTGAATATTATCCATTATTGAAAACAAAGCTCTAAGTGTTTTGCATGCACAATGACTGATCCTTGCAATAAGTTAATGAGTCATGTGGACAGTGACAAAGATGCGCTGTGAGTGGAACCTCCGCCAAGTGACTGACACACCAAATGTAGAGCCTGCAAATGTCAGCTGTCACTGCTGCTGTAGTAATGAGCCATCTCAGCTACCTACATACAGCTTTCTGTAAGTCCACAGAAAATTAACAAACCTGCTTCACAGAAGAGCTGCTGATTATTTAGGCAATGATAATGGGCTATCCGTATTGTTCTCCTTTGATATTGAAAATACACATATAATCTCTCGTATGGTATTTACAGTTAGAAGTATTAGGCTGTATAATGATCTATTTATGCAGCGGGAAGTTAGGGTGGTAGTATAGTATAGTGCTACTATGTACAATTTTATAATAGTTTTGTACTATAGACAGGGAAATAAAATGTTACATTAAAAAAGATATACTGTATAGATATATATAATTTCAGTAAAGGCTGAAGCACACCAGGATTTATTTCAAAAAGATAACGGTTTTATTTGATCAATGTTTCGGCCCTCACCTGGGGCCTTTTTCAAGAGACAAACATATAAAAGTGAAAACATTTTATGGACTCACTAAACTAGAGAACTAATCTAGACTAAGACAGTACTAAATCTAATGCCATGAAAATAGTAGATCTGCTCTGTGCACTGGAATCAATGCAGTGTTAGTCGTAATGGTGCCCATGCTTTACCTACTGCCTAGAAAAGGGTTAATGGCCAATACTTTCAGTATAGGAACAGCACAGGCATGTTAAATAGTTGCCTTATCTACATAGTTGGATAAATACAAATAGATCAATAAATCAGATAGATCAAGAAATAAGATGTCTTTTGCTTTATGTTACTGTTTGGCACATTGCTAAAAAAATTTCTATTCTTATAGTTCTGTGGTGTGACAAAAATAAGAAGTTAAACTACAGCTAAACTCCTTTGTGCTGCCTTAATTACAACCCTGTCATCCAGCAAGCAAATGGAAAATGTTCAAGGAGTGGTAGCAGGCATTGTTTGCTATGCTTTAGAAACCTGCGGATTATACTTTATCTGTCCCATAAAGGACACAAATCATTTGGATTAGCTGTAATCTGATTATATTGAGGTTCAAATTATAGCACGAAGGCCCTTCAAGTGGGTTAAGTGACCAGAGTTTGTAAAAGCCATATGACTACTGATTGGTTGGTGAAAGAGTATTAACTGAGAGATAATGATGAGCATTAAGCCAAATCCCTAAAAGACAACAGCTGTAGATTCCAGATTCCCTGTAAGTCTGCCTTGCAGTTGACTGATTTATATTCATTCATTCCACTCTTTCCTGAAAAGAAATTGAGACCATAACAATTAACAGACTTTTTATTTTTTTAAACACTGATTCATATTTGTAATTTTTCTGTATAACATTTTACAAAGGAGGTCATTTCTAGACAGGTAACAAAAAGCAGCACTACATTTTCAAAGCAGCTGGTGATTAATTTTTGCTTTGAAACTGATGTAGGGAAGTCTCACTTAATATATTATAGTGCAGGGGCAATGCATTTACCTCTGGGAGATGAAAAGGGAAATATGTTGGTGAAGAAAACTAATTGCATTAGTGTTTAGTATAATTAGCTTGACAATGTGCTGTAAATCTATCACACTGTACCAACCACAATACTTCTGTCAGATGTGATTCCCATTACAGCAGTTCTGCCTAATTTCACAGCACATTACAGTGTGGGAAACAAAATACAACAACACTTAAATGTAGGGCGAGGGAATTGTATTAGTGGGAGGGGGCAAATTAGATGACATTGGGAAGGTCAGGGCAGGGGTAAGAATTCTCGCTGTGTAATTTTGATGAACATGAAATTATGAGAAAAATCGTTTTTGGAATATAGTTTCCCTTTAATATCACAGTAAAAGCCATGTGATATTACTGTTATAACTGATTTATTGTCTGTTGGGTCACTGTGCCATTTCTAAGTAAAATGTAGAGAAGCATGAAATTTCCAAGATTAAAGTAGCAGAGTGACCACAGTGATAAATGCTGTAAATGTTATTGATACATCTACTACACATAGCTTACAGAGGTGTAACAAGAGGAGAAGCAGACATTGTAACTGTTACAGGACCCAGGAGGTTTGAGGGCATAGAACAGGCATGTCCAAAGTCAAATTTACACTGGCCCTCAGCCTCCATCATGAAATTAATAATAATGCGGCCCCCAGCACAGTACGATCAGGAATGGCATAGCCATAGCAGTAATATGTGCTGAAGGTGTTAGTAATAGACACATAATAGCACGTAGTGAGGCACCGCTCTTGCATATGGGGACAATCATTTTACTAATCATGTGCCCAAATATTACTGCTATGGCTACGCAATTTCTTGTTTAAATGAGGCGCTGAGAATAAGTCCAAACAGACTCCACTTCTTGACTCCCTAAACTATGTGTACGCGTCCATCTCCAGGAGTGAATAATCCCGATTGCAAGATAGCTTCCTCGGAATGGATGTCAGGCTGAATGGTTGGCCCCCACACATTTTCACCTCACCAAATCTGGCCCTCAGTGCAAAAAGTTTGGACACTCCTGGCATAGAACATACTTCCCAACATGTTAAAGTCAAAGGTTGCGACATTTAGGGCCAAATTTAATAAATCGAATTGAATTCAAATTACAATTTTTGTTTTGTTTTTTTGGTCAAAACTCACAATATGGAGTTTAAAAACACCAAATCAAATTCTAATTCGAATGTCAAACTTATCACACCTCAACCCTGGAAACAGCTCTAATTCAATACTTTGCCACCTAAAACCTTCCGAGTTCATGTAGAAGTCAGAAGTCAATTGAACCATGTAGAAGTCAGTTGAACCATTTGAAGATGTTAATAGCCTTCCTGACATTTTCAGAGGAAAACTCGATTTGAATTCAATTCAAATTTTCCCATTCGATCGAATGTTAGATGTATGCGGTTTTTTTCATAAATAAGCTCCCGTTTGAGTTGTGAGTAAATCCGAATTTATTAGTTAAGAAAAATTCACAGAACTTTAAAATTCGACCTTTGATAAATATCCCCCTTAGACCAAGGCCAAATCCACCCTACCACACCCAGTAACACCTAGACATACCACCAATCCGCCAAAACCTCTAAAAAGTTAGTTAGGGGGAAGATTACACCATGGTTACAGCTTCCATTATTATTTTGTCCACTTTTTATGGTTATTTCTTTATATTTTTATAAAAAGTTATTTTTCCCCATTTTCTTCATTTACTGATTGAGTGGTACAGTGCTTATTATTAGTCTTTTTAAGGATCCTTTTTCTATTATTGATTTTTTTCTATTATATTATAATATTTACCAATTTATAATTCACCCTATGTCTATCAGTTTACAGATGCGTAACCTCATCCTTCCCAACAGAGATAATCTCTAGGCAACTGAAGTCAGATGAATTTTTGGCCAAATCCACAGCATGTCCCGACCATGTCCTTTTATGAGCCAATCACACCCCTTCCTCTGGCCCTGCTAGGCATATTAATACGGGTAACAGGTCTATCAGCAGGTCTGACATGTCTACCATAATTGCATTCAAGTGATACAGTAGGCAGGATAGCAGAGCTATTTATATGTACTGCATAAGAGCTATTGGAAATTAACAACGGTTTTTATTAGTAATTTTGACTTATGTAGTTTCTTCTTGTTGGACATTTCAGCTGAATAGGGTACAGCAATACTGCCTGAATGTTGGAGATTCTAAATTTTTAGGGAAACGAGTTCAGATGTAGAGGCAGTCCAGGCCTTTCTGGTGGCAGATCTGATTTTCTAAACTCCTTCCCTATAATAGTGCCATGGACCCACTATTAGGTCCCACACATTGGCTCCATAACGCAACTCCAGTTGTGTGGCCTTGTGCTGAGTGCAACAACTCCAGACTGTGCATTGGGAGACAAATGCAAAGCAGTTACATGGATACAAAGCCTGAAGCCCATCTATGTGTAAATACTTCATTTATTCAGATATTACTATAAACAAACTTTAACATTACACAAATTGTCATAGAAATTTTGGGTTAAGGATCACACTCTTTAAAATGTCCCCTCACAGCTCTGATATTTGCCCAGATGCTTGGGCAGTGTGGTAGCAATCCATTAACTGAATTAATTGCCAAATAACATCCTATAATCCTAAATATGAAAAAGAAGGCTATCAATAATAATATTCATATACTTTCAAAGCCTTGAATTTTATGTTTCTATTTTTATTTACCGTTTGGCGACTGGTTAATGAGTATGTGTGTATGAGCAAGATACATATTTGCTCTATAAAGAAAATACTTCTTCATTCTAAACATGTTGTCTTGGACACGGCTTTGAACAAGCTTGAAAGCTAGAGGCTCCTTTTTTTTGTATCTGCTACACAAAATAAATAAGTCATTTCAGCATCGCCGATATCACAAAATAAGCACTAACTGGATGAGGGAATTGCCAAATGTCCAGATTGCATTACTAGATTGTTTCTGTACAACATGATTACACTTAAACTGACAGTAGCACAGTAAATAAGATGCTGTTATATTTACAAACTTCTTGTAATATGAAAAGATATATGTAAATGTAAGTTGACAGAGCCTGAAATATATTCAGTACAAAATAAGCAGATACGTATATGTAGGTTGATAGAGCTTGAAATATATTCTGGGAGCAAGGAACAAGGAAACAGTCTGTACCATACAGAATAAGCAGGTTTTATTGAAAATCAGCTCTGTCAGTTGCTGCCAACCCCTTATGATCCATACCCAATGCCTAATGGCCAGCTGGTGTAGGATAAGAAGAAGCCCTGTCCTTGCCTCCTATCAGATGGTAAGATCAGGGCTGCCTTGTGCCTGCTAGCACCTTGCTCATATTTGTGGTCTGACACAAGGTGTAGAGGTCAACAAGACCTGTGCTCCCTAGTGTTACCCATTTTATGTTTTAGGGTGTATATTAATAAAACCACACAAGGTCAAATTTGTTGTAGTACAATTGTTTGAGGCTGAAGCCAAACAGACATGTGGTGGGCTGTGCATTAGGGTTACACAATGAGTTATCAAAGAAAATTCCTAGGAAGTCCCTACTGTTTTCATTGGTACAGCAAGTCACCCAGAAATGTCCAAATAGCCCAATGTTGACCATACTAACACGTGTATTAAGAGTTTCTGCCCCTAGATGGAGCATGCTGTCAAAATAAAAATAAATACTGCTAAACTCATTGCAACATTGCAACAATAAGTTGACCTCAATGTTATGCCCCCCCTTTTATTTTTAAAATTGTAAACATTTGCAGACATGATTTAACATTTCTTTAAAAATCATTCTTTCTGGCACAATTACAGTATTTAGAAGCACAGTTATAAGTAATTGAGAAATACTTGACATTTTTCAGGTCATAGAATCATTAGAAATAACATTTGCGTTATGCTGATACATTATGACCGTGACAGCACTTGGTGACATTGTCAATGTGTCAGAAATAAAAATCTGGAAGTCTCTAAAATCAATTTGGCAGAAAATTGAAAATACCCCTTTCTATTCTCATCGCATTATTAATAGAAAGCTGCCAGGCACTAATTAGAACAGAATTGCAAACATTTCTACAATCTGTTACTGCTAACCTCAATTTATGACATTGGAAAGAGAATTTTAAACACTTCACAAGCCTGTGCGTCAAGCAGTTGTGCAGTATTATTTGTGTCAGTGCCATTGGGCGAGAAGAAGAGAGATGGGAAAACCTATACAATTGTCTCCAGTTTCCTAAAACATTAGGTCATTGATTTACAGAATCTTTTTTTTTTTTGCCAAGATCTGCTGTACAGTAATTAGGGCCCCTAGAAACCCAGCAATTCATACATTATGTATACATACAAATGCATTTCAATGGTTGGTTAGCATCTGTGTGTTCGTTAGTGTGAGGTACAGGGAAGGCTGTTTGCTAAGTATGTAGAAAGAGAATCTTCCCATACTTGTGTCCACATACTTTTCACTATATAATTTAAAGGGATACTGTCATGGGAATTTTTTTTTCCCAAAATGAATCAGTTAATAGTGCTGCTCCAGAAGAATTCTGCACTGAAATCCATTTCTCAAAAGAGCAAACAGATTTTTTTATATTCAGTTTTGAAGTCTGACATGGGGCTAGACATATTGTCAATTTCCCAGCTGCCCCAAGTCATGTGACTTGTGCTCTGATAAACTTCAATCACTCTTTACTGCTGTACTGCAAGTTGGAGTGATATAACCCTACTCCCTCCCCCCCCCCAGCAGCCAAACAAAAGAACAATGGGAAGGTAACCAGATAACAGCTCGCTAACACAAGATAACAGCTGCCTGGTAGATCTAAGAACAACACTCAATAGTAAAAACCCATGTCTCACTGAGGAAAAACAGCAGCCAGAGAGCATTTCTCTCCTAAAGTGCAGGCACAAGTCAGATGACCAGGATCAGCTGGGAAATTGACAAAATGTCTAGCCCCATGTCAGATTTCAAAATTGGATATAAAAAAAATCTGTTTGCTCTTTTGAGAAATGTATTTCAGTGCAGAATTCTGCTGGAGTAGCCCTTTTAACTGATGTGTTTTGAGAAAAACACATTTTCCGATGACACGATCCCTTTAAGATCAATTCAAAAGTTGCTTCGAATTGGCCGTTCTATAACATACTAAAAGTTTACTGTATCTTCAGAGGCACAGATCTTCCTTCCCTAAGGGCTGTGGTTGCCTTGGGCTGGTAGAGAAGCACATAACATAATGTACAACATTTCTAGCTATTTCTTTAGTTAAGCTTTAGTTCTCTAGTTAAGCTTTAGTTCTCCTTTAAGACCTAACTACACAGGGTATTTTGAAGGATGGTGTCTAATTGAAAGAACCTATACTGGAAGTCGGATGTTGATGCATGGGTCAGAATATAATTGGACTGAAAGAAAATCTTATGTGTAAACAACATGAAAGATGCATGAACAAAACACACCATCCAACATTACATGATTTGACTCTGGGGATCAGATTTTGTAACGTCCAGAAAATTATTGTGACGTTGCATGACGTTGTGGTTAGATAAAGTCTGCTTAAAATCTCTTGTGTAGTTTAGCCCTAAGACTTTGTTTTGCTCCAAAACTTTTTCAGCAAGAAATTATATTACATGCATTGTGCACATGTGCAAACTATAAAATATACAATCGTTTTTCTACCAGCAGACATGTTGTTTAGCACATATTTGCCAAATCTTTTCTGCCCAAAGGAAAATTATTCACACAAAGCTAAATTTATTCGCATTGCCCATATTTTTTGTTCCATTTACTTCTTAATCTGCATTCCGCTGGCAGCAGGTAATGTCCTCTTTTTTAGATCTGTCTGTTATGTGTCATAATTCAGCAGCACAGTAGGAGAGGGGTCATCATTTTGAATTGTGCAGCTGAATGTCACACTCGGAGCTTTCTTTTCTGGCTACCATTATCAATCAGGAATAAAAACAATTCTGACATTGAAATAAATGACAAAAGTTGTAAACATACTTGAGGAACATATATCTCTTTATCTCTATCAGGATAAAGATGTCAGCTCTTGGGGTCATTATTGTGGATTAAATATTCATGAGGAAGGTCTAGATTTGTTAGAAATACTGAAAACAAATACACTATTCAATAATAAACACCGTTCTTGTATATCATCATAAATAATAAATATACAGCAGGTATATTTTTTTCTTAGAATTTTTTATTTTTTTTTTTGTTATGAAGATCATCGGTAAGGAAGAGTTCCCCTACATGTAATGCATAAAAATTATACATTGTTTCTGTTTTGTTTGGACATAGTATTGAAAATAAAAGGAAGAAGACTAGTAAAAAATTCAGCTGTAGGTCTCCCAATGAGATGGTTGCTTTTGTTATTCTAACTGCAATAAACCAATGAAATGTAATCTTGATGCTATAGACATCTTTGAGTATTTTTGGTGTTGTGCCCCTTGAAAAAGATGCAGAGTTCATGAAATAAGGGAGCCAAGCATAATAACTGCAGTGTTAGCGTTTAAGTCATATAAAAATATTGCATAATGTTATCCCATAATTAACACCAACACAGCAGTTATTATTGGTATGGGCTGGGACCCCTTCTTTCATGAACTCTGTTTTTACTGAGGTCTCCATATGCCAAGGAGTTGCACTACCACAGGCAATATTTGCTGGGTGTGTTCCTGAATTTACATTTTTCCGAGCCAGAATCCCACTCCGGCAAGCAGCCATCGCTGGGGTACACGAAAGTGCATTAATGGGACACTGAATATGGCATGCATGAGCATGGATGCTCATGGCTTTGTTAAGTAATTTTGTTTTACGCATACAACCCTAATGTTCGTTACTACAGCTGACAGCAGGCTTAAATTCTTAATAATATGTTAAAGTATTCAATATTATTTACAAAGCCTTTAAATGAGAAAGGAAGGTATAAACAAATATTGCCATATATTAGGCAGCTTATTGGGCTGTTGCTCATGTGAACTGAAAACTGCACAAACCCAGGTTACAATACTTCTGTGTGAGCACCATGCTACTGTTTTCTTCTTTAGCTTTCACTCTAGCTGTGACCTGGCCCACATGGGCAGCAAAGAAAAAGCTAGCTTTTTACTTTTTAGTTCAGTTATTCATGCTACTGCTCATGTGCGCCCAGACTGGAATGTAGAGAAGATCAAGGAAGAAGAAAATAGATATGGTTCTCTTACAGTAGTATCGTCGGGCCAATAAAGTTTTCTGTGAACAGGAACACCAGCTCAGGGTCTCAGGTAAGTGATTATAATTACTGGGGTGCTTAACAATTTGGCAACCCCCAGTGATTATACTTTTATTGTTCTTTTAAGTTAAAAAAAAATTACATTTTAAGTTTCCCTAAAAAAAAAAATCATGGTTGGAAGGAAATTACTCTTTTACTTCCATGTGAATCTGTGGGCTGGTATAGAAAGTTTATTGAATAAAAATAAAAAAGCCTTTCTAAGCATATTCTTACTAATAAAAATGTCTGTTTCATGAAAATATGTATAGAAGAATTAGATATGTATAAAACATTGTATAATGCAGAAATGTCTGCACAATATATACTGACAACGGAAGGTTGTGTTCTATGCTGAGGAGGTTATAAAAATAATATTACTGTACTGGGTGTAAAAAGTGCCTGCAGTGAATGTATTCCAACATAAAGTTTTATGACGGACACATCTAGAACAAGATTAAATGAGACCCATTCATATTTAATTGTCCATTATATGTGAACAAAATGCAGAAAACTAACTAGATGATGAGTAAAATGGTCTTACATTTGTCATTCTTTCAATTCAGTCTATAATGTGTTACTGGGAAAAATACTGAATAACAAACAGAAAAAAAGGCGAATTGATCAATACAAACCCCCATATGGCGGTCCCTAACTATTTATCTCTGGCCATAGTGTTCAAAGGCTGGCACCTCCCTGCATGGTAGCATTTCTTGGGATAAGTGTCTCCTGACTTATGGAATGGTTACAGACAGAGGGCTTAGCCCTGCCCATCATTAGCTATTAGAAAAGAGAGATTATCAAGACCAAAGTATAGAACTGTACAACATAGAAAAAGTTTAGTTATATTAATTGAAAAATGCATACCTTGATCCAAAGCCATTAGTTTAATTAGCATGACTGTCACTGGGATGAATCAGATTTTGGTTAGGCTTATAAGGGCAGCAAACACAAAGGGCCATATCAGCACAAAAACATCTTTTAGCCGTTGATATTTTACATAGCTAGTTTTATGTTTGAGCTACATTGGCTAATTGCTTGTTGCACATCTTGTTCTGCTCACATTCCGAGGCTACCAAAATCATTATTTAACATGCAGGTGCTCTAGGGTATTGATCATTCTTCTAATGCAAACTTCTCAACCTGTTTCTCTAAAGTTAATGATACACAATGGGAATTATAGATCATTGTGTGTCACAGTGGCGCAGAGCTTAGTATTGCTGCTTAGAAGTACCGAGCTCTTGGGTTCAGTGCTGAACAAGGGGTGGACAGTCTTATAGGTGGACTTTATGAAATTGTTGGTGGTGACAATAATAGGGAAATTAGATAATAATAGTAGAACCACAGGCTGAATAAACTTTCTGTAAGTGAACTTTTTAAGTACCTCAACCTCCAGGGAAATTAATCCAAGTTATTTAGGCCACACCCACTGCATGACCAGTTACCCCTTGATCATGTTATTTTTTCTACCCTTGCTGGATTGACAAGCCTGCTGAATAAGGAAAAAATACCCTAGGACACTTTACAGGTGGGTTGGATAACAGACAGACAGGAAATAAATAACAGGTGCAAAGTGTGCTCCAGTCTAGCCCCCACATCAACCAATCAATAGTTAGCATATACCAGGCTGCTGTCTGATTGGTTGTTGCAGGTACCTTGACCTGGAGCGAACTTTGTATTTGCCATTATACAAATTTTCACTCACTTTTGAAAGGGACTGCCCAGTTACATTAAGGTTTGCTTACAAGAGAAAACAGACAAAATAATGTTTATTAGCTGATAGGCATACAGACACTGGGCATTTCATTGAGGATTTGGAAAACCCATGGTGACATCTAATTGGTCAGATTCGAATATTAGGGACTTTTGGAAAGTATATGAATGGGTGTGGTTTAAATATACCTAATGATCTAATAAGCTGAATGTAGAGATTGCCTGCATGGGCACAGGCTGCTTTCAATCTGTGTTGGTACTGAGAGTTGTATTTCAGCAGATCTTGTAGTAACATCAGGCTTCAGGGTTGGAGCCAGTGTTCAGCCAGATGTTCAGCAATAACTCCTGTCAGTTTTTAAAACCGTCCTACATCAACTCCCAAATACCTTTCCAAGCCAAGAATGAAGATAAAATATAGCCTTTCATAAGTGTAGAAAACGTTCATACTTTACAGTTTGGACAAATCAGAGATATCATTAGGGGGAGCAACTGCAAACATTTAAACTATACCTCCTAAAGTCTAATAAAGAATTAGGCTAAAAAGGCTAAACCCTATGTTTTCAAATTACCAGCCCACAGCCTTATAGCAAAGATACAGTAGATAAATGTAAGATGTGTCCTGACACAAAGGATTGTGTATTTTTAACCAGAAATCTGGTGAATTGTTTCAGGTGATAAATGGCAGCTCCAGTATGTTTGTATCAATACAAAAAATGAAGTTAAGGACATTTCGACTAACACAATAGCCTCATACATCTTATATGCTGGTGCATTATATGCTGAGAAAATGTTATATAATCATGTAGTTGGTGGATAATTAAACCTCATAGAGAACCCTGGTCCCCTGCTCTGCCACCCCACTTGCCTTCTACTTTCACCCATGCTCTCAAGAGCAGTTATTGCAATGATAGGTCGGTGGGGTGGAAAGCTTATAATGAGAGCATGGGGGGTGTAGCGTATATGCTATGCATGCAAATAAACTCTTACTGTGCTGTAGATGTGTCCTATAAAGAAAGGGAGCAGGCAAGGTGTGTCAAGAGATAGCAGAAATAGAATTTTTTTAGAGGTTTAACCTATAAGTAGTTATCCTGTCAGCTGGACTTATTGTTGAATTGATCAGTCATAAGATCTAGGCCCTAAGTAACCAGCTACCCATTATACTTTAGCACTGAAAATAGTAACATTATGTATACGTGCCTGTCAAATATCTCATTCCAAAACCATGACTATTAATATGAAGTTTGCTGCTAAAACATAATTTCCCCTCTAATTGTCTTGTTGGTGGGATTTGACTTAATTCATATGTAAGAGGTTGGGGACTGATAATGGCTGGTCAGGCCTGGCTCATATTGGCATTCCAGTTCATTCCACAGTTTTTGGGTTGAGATCAAGGTATTTCTAAATTGACATGTCGGTGGCATGGGATCTTGCTGCTTCCCCAACCTTTTGCCACAAGTGAGTGTCATAAATGTCTCTGTATGATGTAGTGGCACTGGTACTGGCAAATTATGAGAGTGACTTGAATAGTCAATTCTAATAAGGGTGTCCACATATCTTGGCCATATAGTGTGTATTTTATTAGTTTAGTTTAATTTAGTGTATCCTCTGTGTATTTAAAGACAGCAAATAAGTTGGATGGGTGCATAAAACCTTCTGCATATTAACTTTTATACAGATATGTGGCCCCTGCAATGCTAAGTGCATCATCAATAGATAGCAATTAGCATAGCACTATCTATATATGACCACTAGAGGAATCCTGCCTCTAAAGTCGATCTAAATGCAAGGAACAATGGAAATTTATTGGAACACAAATAAAATGAAATCAGGGCAATCCCCGCCAGTATTTGCAGTTTTGGCGTGAAACATATTTGTGCAAACATCTGACGTGTTCAATTTGAAACGACTGACGAAAGTCAGTTTTCCCAATGTACAGTACTCATCACCCTTCAAAATGTCTCCTTGTAATCACTGTGTACAGCAATAAATAGAAATCCAGTGCCTTGGCATTCAAACCTTTTGTTGCCTTTCTAGACATGAAACGGCCACTGAGTCCTGACTACGATGTGTTTGAGAATGGGAGGATGAGCACGGCCATGTTCTTGCGCTGCTTTGAGGAGAAAGTATCTTGGAATGAACGGACAGAGCATCAGTTTGCTAATGAGAAGAAGAAGATCCTGTTCTCACTGTGTCAGGAGTGTAACATCCAGCTGAACTCAGCAGCTCAGGCACAAATCCACTACAATGGCAAGTCTCACCTGAAGAGGTTAAAGCAGCTCAGCAATGGAAAAATATCCACAAACTCACCCTCCAACTCATTGCTTGTCAGTGCCAGCACAGGTCAGTTGCACTTGCATGTTTATACTCTATACTGTATATCTCCACTGGTTAGGCATGCCAAACTTTGTTGGGAAGAAGAGTTGAATTTTATATGTTGTAATCCTAAAACCCATGTACAGCGTATGCCTGGTGCACACAGGAATCATTATATGCAGAACAGGGTGCAGTGTGCAAAAGCATGTGCAGTCCTCCATGTTTTTTGCACTTTGCTGCACCGTGAAAAATTGGCGCAGGTTACTGTACCAAACACTTGTGAGGGGCAGGCTCAGGAAGTCATATAGGTAAAACCTGCTCTGCCCTCAACATATACCATAACTTGAGTGTCATTAAACGTACAAATTAGGGGGCACTGGTGGATGCAGGCTGCAACCATAGGGCAGGTGTTAAGGACAGGCCTGTTTGGAACCTGCCAGTGCTGTACTTTGCACCTAGTTCCAGATTTCAAACTCAGTGCTAAGGGCAGAGCACAGCCATGATTTGATTGCAAGTACTTCAGAAATAAGGGGCTCACATTTGCACCCCCTTGTGCTCTTTCACTTATGTCCAGGGTCTCCTTTGAAAAAACTTTTAGTATGATGTAGAGAGTGATATTCTGAGACAATTAATTTTTTATTATTTGTGGTTTTTGAGTTATTTAGCTTTTTATTCAGCAGCTCAGCTTTAGTTTCCAATTTCAGTAATCTAGCTGATAGTGTCCAAATTACCCTAGCAACCATGCATTGATTTGAATAAGAGACTGGGATATGAATAGGAGAGGCCTGAATAGAAAGATGAGTAATGAAAAGTAGCAATGACAATACATTTGTAGCCTTACAGAGCATTAGCTTTTAGATGGGATGAGCGACCCCCCTTTTAAAAACTGGGAAGAGTCAGAAGAAAAAGGCAAATAATTAAAAAACTATAAAAAAAATAAATAATGAAGACCAATTGAAAAGTTGCTTAGAATTGGCCATTCTATAACAAATTAAAGTTAACGTAAAGGTTAACCACCTCTTTAAAAGAATCCAAAAGAATACATTTATCTTTATAAATTCAACATGACTCTGCAGGTACAGTATGTAGATTGTGTATCTGAAATGCAATTGTAATGGAAGATATAATAAATGCATTATAGTACTTTCATCATTTTAATCAAGGGCTGGAATAAGATAGCATTATTGGGCTATTGGTATATTCTGTATTTTTATTTGTTGAAATGATAGCTATTCCAAATTTGAATGTTGTTATTACACATCTTTCCTACTTGTCTGTGTGTATGAATAGCTATTATATCAATGAAACTGTGGCATTTGGCTAGTGGGTATGACGCCTATACTGTTCTGTATTGGCTCCTATTAAGTAGCTGCAGCTTCTCAGGCCTTTTGGAACAACATGAACTGCAGTTCTGCCCTCGCAGGATTAAGAGTATTCTATTAAGATTTTATTAGCAGCTGAAAACAATTCATAATGTTGTGTAAAGTCCTGATGTTTGGGGAAAAGAGAAATGCTTTTATTCCTACAGTGTTAAGTCGTGTTTGTACTTGTGTAGGGCAGGTGTTTCTGATATATGGCACTGCATCAACTCACTTCCAATTAAATATAGATATAGATAACTGGCAGATCAATAGCCCCAATAGATGAGAATAGCTTGTAAAAGATAATGGCAATGCCGTTGCAATAATTGAATTTTTCAGTAAAATAAGGTATAAAATGAATAGATGTGCAACACAGTGCATCTCACAATCTTGTACTACACCAACACTGATGAGCAAATGAATCCCAATGTCCCTTCTGAAGTTCTTCAAGTTAAGGAAACTTTGCAGAGAAAATTCCCTATTTAGCTCATGCCCTAACAATGTAACCGGAAGGATATCTGGAACAGATTGTGCAGCGTATCTTATTAGAACAGCCTTTAGTGTGACCTTGGCTGTTGCATCTATCTATAGGTATCTGATATATGAGATATGCTGGCTCAGTTGCATCGTCAAAATATAGACGTAGAAAAAAATGTGTTTCATGTAGAGTGAAATCTATAAGTAGCTGACAATAGAGGTCATTATGGCAGCACTGGAACAGCCATATAAATCAGTTCTCCCTCTTGTTCTCCCCTCTCGACTTTGTTAGTGCCTTCCAGTGTATCATAATGCAATGTTTTCTTCCTATAGACCTTACTAGCCCCCCATGCAAAAATATATATGTATATACTGTATATGTATTTTATAGATAGATTAGATAGATTGCTGATTTGTAGGTTGCCATTAACATATTTTATGAGTGGCTGGAATTTTCTACGTTAAAGTTTTTTGGAATGAACACTGTGTGTGTGTGTGTGTGTGTGTGTGCACGCAGGCACTTGCCACAAGATGGCAGCAAAATACAAATATAAAGCAGCACATGATTAAAAGGAGAAGGTTACATTGCTGACTGCTGTATATTCTCTGATGCTTAGCCATTATTGAGTACCTACAGTGAAGTAAAACAGCCGTTTTGTTCTGATGCTTCTCCATGTGAACTGTGTCTTACTGATGTGGGATCTATGTTGGTTCTTCATAGGGATAAAAGCACATCATGCTTCTTTGATAGTCAATAAAGATGTTGAAAATGGGACTTAAGGTCCTTTTTTTTCATTTATTTCTTCCAATCCTTGTGGTTCATACAGGATGAATATACAAATAGATAAACTGTATTTGATCCCGCTTTTGTGGGACACTAGCTCTGGTTCTTAGTATATGTTTAGAATCCCTGCCATAAAGAACAACTAAAATGTTGCTGTGTTGGAAGAAAAGAAATGGAATTGTTATTTTTAAAAGTGAATATTTCTTTCCAGACTGACAGTACTTTATGCACAGTGATACTGCTTCAGGTATAGCCAAATACCTTTTATTCTGACATGAATAATTTAATGAGACTATCACAGTTTAACCATTTCAGTGGCTACAGTAACCATTCAGCACAAATCAAGAGGAAATCCAGAACTGTAGAATGTCTGTTTGGTGGCACAATGTCTCTTTTATGCCAGTGTCCTGGATTCTAATGGAGGGGAGCTGTTTAAAGGATTGGATATGTACTTGGTGTTTCCTAACAAACTATTATTCTCTCTCTCTCTCTCTCTCTCTCTCTCTCTCTCTCAATATATATGGAATTAGTTAGCCTTCACACATATTCCCTTGGGTCACACCATTTGACAATGATTGGTCTGTAATGATGTCCATTTATTGTCAGTGATTATGGGCGTTCAGGAAAGCTTTGCGTCCCTTGATGCATGCAAAATTACTTGCTGACATTCTTTGGCTGAGTCACTGAGTGTTGTACAGATTGGATCTCAGTGTCACACATAATTACATGCATCACACCTCCTCGTTGGGTTACAATTGGAAGGATCATTGTATAAATTGTGTATCCTCTGGAAAGGAATAAAAAGTTTGCTCTGTTTTCACTCATCCTATTGCTGTTGATCCCCATGCTAGCTATGTAAATAGACATTTCTCCAAATCCCACACTAACTGGCCTGCAGGTTAGGCACCTTCAGCCCAAAGCTTTTCTCTCCTGTATGTGCTCAGCACCACAGTTTGTTTGAAAGGATCATCATATATAATTTATTAAACAATATACATATCCGAGAACTGATGCTGTATTTCTCTATTAAACTATGTTACGATGTTCTTCTGTCTTATGTGTTCTTGAGGTTCCTGCTCACATTTGGCCTTCAGGGTGTTGGTGGGAGTGGTTTCTTAGATCTGGGATTTAAGCCTCTGTTATGGATGTAGGAACACGCTGCACTGCCACAATAACATAATAACTATAGTTCCTGGAGTATCCTGAATTGCAGATCACATTGGGTCTGAATATTCTGGCTTTACAAAAGAAGAAGTTCCAAAGTTTGAGAACCTCTACACACACATATATTTATTGGATCACCTTAATGAGCATACAATGTGATATACCATCAACATACTGTAATAGGTTTCATTTGTAGAAACCACACCTTAGCGTCAACTTAGTTTATCCTAGGTTTCACCACAGCTTAATTGACTTTAAGTTGTGGTGGGACATAGTTCAGACTATGGGGGAATTGTCTGAGATTGCCTGATGGGCTTTAAAAGTTAAATAACCATGACATTGATTTGGCTGTTTGCACTATAAACTTGAGCTTTCATAGTCAGGTCACAAAAACAGATGTTAATGTTTGATAAATATTTGTGTGTGCATTTTCGTCTATTTCTAATTTCACGTCTGCATTTGTTTGTGTTATGGGTGTTGTTATGATACAGGGATTAATTTCTTGACAACTGGAGGTACCTTAATGGTTCAAAAGCCAAGGAGGCTTCTTCTTTAAGCAGAAAGGTTGACTTACTATGACCATACAAATATTCAGTGCCAGCAAGGAGTAAGCCAGTCTCCATAGCTCTGTAGCTATTCTGTTACCTCCAGGTACTTATGTAATGCAGTGCATCCCTGTGCAGGACACCCATGTATATGTGCACATTTTGAAATGTCATGAAGTCACCAACAATAACTGAATTAGGAACAAAAACATTATAATGGCTCTCTTTTGCTGGACTGTGCCAAGAGTAGTTTTCCAGCAGAAGCATTTAAGTAACCTGTGTCTGAGCAATATTGTTATGGAAGGTTTACTGTGTGTCTCCTTAAATGTTCTGCTAGCACATTGCTGCAATGGGTTTCTTATGGTGCCCAAGATGATCACAATGTAGCCTGTGGTACATCGTTTAATATATCTCTTCCAGCAGGGCTGTATATTCATTAACTTGTGAACAACAGAGCTTTTGATGCCTTGACACGTGTGTCTTATGAAGTATCTCAGCCTCATTATTTTCAGCTACAAATCATTATTTTCTGAGATAGCCCACATTATATCTAACGTCCAAGACTACAGAGGAGAGGTAAATGCACATTTGTTCTAAACAAGTAAATACAGTTGGATGACTTGTTATTGCCTGCATCCAGCTACTGTTTGAAATTATAATTCCTAGGCAGCAACTCTCTTCAGTACTCTCCAATAAAGCTTTGATAAGGAGAATCTCTTAATGGCTGGTAAAGCAATGCAACTATAGAAGCGAGAAATCAATTTTATTTTCCACAGTGCCAGCTGCTCAGAAGAAACACATAGAGATATTTCTTTTTTGTTTTTAGGATGGCGCAAGGGATAAATGCATTCATATAATGCTATAACTTTTGGGATCCTCAGCTCTTCAGGGATACACAGAGCATAAGCCTTCATTCAAAACGTGGCAAAGTCACCATTATTATTAACTAGAACGTTCTTCATATTGCCTAAGCCAATTCACAGTCTGTACATATAACTAAGCTTGCCGTGCATGTAAAAATCTGCCCTGTATTCAGGTTGGCAAATAAGTAAAGGGGTGCAAGACCACCAAGGAGTGCAATCACACTGCAAACATCTATGTGATCATCAACTAGGTGCAAGGTGCAAAGTGACAGCTCACCAATAATACCTATATTTCATGCTACAAAAAATAATAATAGTCATTGTGTAGCAACACACTTTTCATGAAGGATCTTTAACCAAGAGGTTTTAACAGTTTTAGGTGGGACTGTGAGCAACCTTTGAGTTTTTTTTTTGCGTAAATAAAAAAATATTGTAAACAAGGGGTCATTTGTGGTCTCAAGGCCTGATCTCAGATGTAATTCCTGCAACTGGGAATACACAGACACCTATAGAATGCCTGTAACCCCAGACTGCATCTAGCCCTAATGTCTTCTGATGAAAAGATGTAAACCGAGTGATATTAGTACGTATTCTATCCTCTCCTATTGTAAACTTATGCTTTGGTTTGCAGAGGTCCTGCCAAAGTTTTTTTAACTGGTCCAAATGAACCCATCTTGATATAACTTCATTTACCTTTATACAATCCTAGAGAATATTATAAGAATAAGTAAGATCACATTCGGCTCCACAGAATATCTTCTATATAATATCTTCTATATAATATCTAGTTTTGTATTAATAATAAGGTCTCAACTGATATATTTCTTGTACTCTTGCTTGATAAAATAAGAAAAAAGTACAGTGTACTAAAATGGAATAATAACTCAAGGAAAAAGCAGTGTGTTGGAATTTTATACCGTCGCAAATATTGAAACCGTGATTTATTACAGACCCCTCTTCCAGGTTATCTCCTTCCGAAGGAATTGTTTGTTGCTTTCTTGCAATCATGCCTAGTAGCCAAGATCTCCCCGTTTCAAACACCTTGCGAGGATGTGCGCTGCTCCTGTTTGATTGCTTGATTATTTTCATTGTGTGATTTTAAAGATGATGGATGGGACTATTCTTAGAGATCAGACAGGAGAAATGTTGTGGTAAATTACACTTCAGCAGAAAAGGTGTAACTAGGCATATTGCCAAGCCATAGGCTACACATTAAATCTAAATATTTGGCTTGAAACAAAATACCAGTGATAATTAAAAAATATCACTCATTCCTGTAAACTGGGAACTCATTGTTTGTGTGATGTACCTAGATAAATACTGTGCTTGTTAACAATCCATTATCAAAAGCTTAGTGGAAGACAGGCTTTAAAGCCTGTGATGATTTCATGCTGTTTTTACAAGAACTATATAGTATCTTATCTATCTATCTATCTATCTATCTATCTATCTATCTATCTATCTGTCTGTCTGTCTGTCTGTCTGTCTGTCTGTCTGTCTGTCTGTCTGTCTGTCTGTCTGTCTGTCTGTCTGTCTGTCTATCTGTCTATCTATCCATACACACACACAAAATACAACACTCACTGAACAGGACTGAAACAGTACTGGTTTTAATTAATAAATTGTTTCAGTCACTCCTGTGACTTTCTTCAAGGACAGAACAAAGACCAAAGCTTGACTCATGTAGGCTTGGGATTCATTTCTGTCTTGCCTCTTGTATTTTTTTCCTTATGACATTGGAAAGAAGCCATGTTAATGAAAGATGCGAAATTCTGTCCAATTTATAGACCTACAGCTATATATAAGTTACAGGCTGGAAGTGTAATGAGCCCTAAGGTAAAATATTACATTTAGATAATTAAATGTTCATTTTCATACAACCATCTCTGCTGACACTGCCAATGCAAATACCTGTCAACCCGGATTTTTTTGTGAGGTTAAAGGATTGCTATTGTTGTTGTAAAAAATCAAACAGACTTGTTTCCCATAAAGTTGATTTGCAACATGGAAAACCTTGAAACCCACTCAGTTGCTGAAAGGTTTGCATTATCAGTTAAATTAACACAGAAGCAAAGTACAAGGCATTAGGTTTTGTCATAAGGGGTAATTTACTGTTATCATTAATGCTTGAAATGAGGGTCCATCTGCAGAGCACAGTGTTGGCAGGATATAGGTTAGTAGGTAACTACATGGTTTGTGGTCTCCACCTCAATGATATTCAACTTAGGGGTCAGTCAGGGGCGTGCCTGCATGCATTGGGGAACAATGTATTCACTCAAGTCTCTTTGCTCCATTTTGGACCTGTAACAAATCATAATATAATATATAATCATAAGTTCAGAACAAGAAGAAAACATGCAAAAAATATGGTGGATTATGCTTTGCACTGTAGATATCATACATATTATCTTGGCTCTCCTGAAGAAGTGTTTAACTATATATATATCTTTAAATTCTCTCTATCCCTCTTATTTTCTGTAGTGAAAGGGTACTTATCATGTAGGATTCTAGATCTCTGGTCCATGATTGGATCCAATTTATTTGCAACAGTTTCTGCTGAGGCCCGTTGATAATAAGTTGGGTATTTTCACATAATGTGATCCAAATAGGACTTACTCTAAGAAAAGAATGGAACATTCTGAAATTGAAAGAAAACTATTTAAGATTTGGCAACATCAAACTGTAAGGGGACATTTATGAGCACTGGATCATGTTTGGACACAACCAACCTAAAGGGGTCGTTTTACCTTTAAGTTGACTTTTAGTATGTTATAGAATGTCCCATTATAAGCAACTTTTCAATTGGTTTTCATAATTTATTTTTTCACAGTTTTTTCATTATTTGCCTTTTTCTTCTGACTTTTTCCAGCTTTTAAATGGGGGTCACTGACCCCATCTAAAAACAAATGCTCTGTAAGGCTACAGATGTAATGTTATTGCTAGTTTTTATTGTTCATCTTTCTATTCAGGCCTCTCCTATTTATATTGCAGTCTCTTATTCAAATCAGTGCATCGTTGCTAGGGTAGTTTAGACCCTAGCAACCAGATTACTTAAATAGCAATCTGGAGAGCTGCTGAATAAAAAGCTAAATAACTCAAAAAACACAAATAATAAAAAATGAAAACTAATTGCAAATTGTCTCAGAATATCACTCTCTATACATTATATTAACAGTTAATTTAAAGGTGAACAACCACTTTAATGAATTGTGCAACATGTGCTCTGTATTGTGTGTATTTGAGAGCACCCGCAGTTGAGGGCACATTCATAAATGAGTCTTATAGAGTTCATCTAAATTCTATATAAAGCACATGTATCACTCAAAGCAATCTTCCAGTAAGAGGAAAACAAGAATCAAAATACAAATTTCATTTGAAATCATAAGAGCAGTGGTGCCTAAGGAGAATAACATCAATATTAGATCAATATTTGGGCACTGAAAAACCAGGCTGTTTTTAAAAATTTTTAAAATTGCTGGTACCTGGTGCAAAACAGATTTTGAGATTTTGCTTAAAGGAGAAGTAACCCCCCCCCTACCACATTTGCCATATCAGTGAATGGATGATCTTCCAGATCATCTTCTTTCTCTTCGGTGATTTACGGAGCTTTCCAGCTTTAATCGTGCATGCACCTACAGCTCAAGTTTCGGTGCTCCTTTCACAAAGAAATCCCAAGCTACCAAATATGGCACCCTTGATCTCTGCTGCACTACTCTGCATATGTAAGTCAGTTTTTGTAGGACACTTTTTCTAGTAGAACATTATGCAGGGAGGAAGCAGGGAGGGGGGTCAGTGGAGGGTGGCGAATGGGGGCTTTTAACTTAAGGGGGGTTTACTTAAGGGGGGTAAAAAAGTAAAGTAGAACTGTCTGACCTGTTGCTAACAGTTCCCTACTCTCTGTGAGTTGTACTTCAGCAACAACTGAAAGGAGCAGTTTAATGCTAACATACCATACCTACTTTGCGCTACTGTTGCTATTTGTCCTATCTACTACCCAACTAGCTTTTGTATTGGTGCTGCATATGTAATAAATAGCTATTAATAATGATAATATATAGTGGATAATGTACCCCCCCACTGTAATTTATAAAGATATCAGAAGTTATGTGACCATATAAAAGCACAAGGCCACAGGCCGAGTGCTTTTATAAATAAAGTACCCCTAGTTGGCCTTCGGCCTCGTGTTTTTATATGGTCATGAAACTCCTCGGTAACTTATAATATCCTTATCTTTTACAAGAGGAGGTACTTTATTCACTATATAAACAGAATTTATATAAACAGAATTTCCGGGGGAGGGGGGCAGCAGCAACTGCTGCTGCCTCAGGCGGCGGAGGGGCCAGGATCGCCCCTGAGTAGGGGGTACATTATGCATTATAATCTACATGTGGGGGGGTTGGAGTGGAAAATTCTGGTCGCCGGCGTCAAATTATGGTTGCCAGCATCCACTCCGGACGCAACGGCGTCAAATTGAGATGCGCATTGTCAAATTCGGTGGCCTGGGGCCCCTGGTATAAACAGCGCGTTCTGACATCAGAACGCGCTGTTTATATAGTGAATTAAGTACCTCCTCTTGTAAAATATAAGGATATTATAAGTTACCGAGGAGTTTCATGACCATATAAAAACACTCTGCAGAAGGCCAACTGGGGTACTTTACTTATTATAATACACAAGTTTCAGTGAGTCATGTGACAAAAATGACATCAGAACTCACTGTTTATAACTGATGACATCAGAACTCACTGTTTATAAGGATATCATTTACAATATATTCATGGCTTTTGTGTATTATAAGGACAAAATTTACAGTCTGGTCCCATAGGGAAATGACCAGACTGTAGATTATAATTATATAATTCACAGCAACTATTTCTGCTTTCTGGAGAATATTCTAGGTAGGGCTCTATGCAGTTGGCTCATTTGGACTCCCAACATGACAGCTCTACCTTCAGATCAATAAAATGGTGTAAGAACAGCTAAATCGAGTAATAAGGCTATGAAATAAACTCCTTCACACAGATGATTAATACTTAAATCCAAGGCTGCTTTTCTATTATGAGGCTGCTCTAGTTCGTGTCTGTGTGCTTTTGGCTGTGGAGTGATGCATTCCCATGTGGTTTGTGTGGACATTACATGTAGGAGAAGGAGGTCTCTGTACTTATATTTGGACTGTGAAGGTGACACAAGATAAAGGCTGAACTTTGTATTTATAATTCACCTGTTGATATGGATAGAATAATCGACAATAATCAACCAAAAGGCAGGGTACAAAGTGCCAAAAACATATGCAATCTGCCATGTTTGTGTCTGGCATCTCAGTAAATGACCCCCACTTTGTACACATGATTCACCATAGATTCTCCCTTACGTATGCATGTGTACATGTGAAAAGCAGCACTTGGGATGTGAGCAACTGTCACCTTTGAAAGGGTTTTCCATGGGTGGCTTGATGGTTAGCATTTCCTTTTAAGTGCTGTCATCCTGGGTTTGTTTATAAAAAGGGCACTTTCAGCAGAATATTTGTTTACAATTATAGTAAACCTTTCTGGAATATTTAAGTGTTATAGGAAGAAAAGACAATTCATATATTGAAGACATGGGCAGAGAAGCAACTAAGACACAGGAGGCTTATTCGTATTTTCAAAGCACAGCTGTCCAGCAGCGACACCACCAATCACAGCTGCAATAGATTGTTGATATAGATCAAATTTACCATATAGATATCAGCATGCTACTGTCCCTAATATATTGGTTGATGTGAAGCCCATTATTTCAGTGACTCCCTCTTAAATAACCATAACCCACCCACCCCTGTGGGAAGTTTGTAAACTGCCCCCCCCCCCCCCTTCACTAGCAATCTATATATTTTCTAGCTACTTGTTGGTTTGGTGGAAAAATGCTGTTGTGATCAATAGCAGTCACGGTGGCAATGCTTGAAGAGGAACCACAGCAAAATGCTTCTCTTCTGCAGAATGAAATATCAAATTGTGTTTGTCTCAGACATTGTTTACTATAGCAAGTGGAGAATAAAATGTCACAATCTCTAGACCTTCACACCTTCCTTATATGCTTTAGTAAGAGAATGGGTTGTGTCGGCACTGAATCAGACTGGGCAGCGTTAGCACTACTAATGTGTTAGATAATACACCCATCTGCCTCTTACTCTGATCTGTTCTACTTCCAAAATAGACACAGAATGTATAGCATACGTTAAAGATCCTCTGTAATGCTTTAATCTTTTTTTTGCCTTCCGGGCATGTTGCTTACTCCCTGTATTCTTAGCATTCAGCTTGCTAAGGATGCTGGGAGTTGAAGTACAAAACCTCTGGAATGCTGAACTACTGCGTTAAAGCATTGAAGGATGTTTCTTTTTCCCTTTGATTCCAAACAATTGCTCATCACTGCACAGAATACTGATTATCCTCTGCCTCTCCAGTCCATTATTTTAAGGGAACAGGCTATTTTTAAGTGCACAGTTGACAAAGATGACTGTACAGTTCTGTACAGTTCAGGGATGGTTCAAGGAACCTTTCATAATCACATGCCTTTCTGCAGCCTGCCTGAATTTGATCACAGTAGCTGATTTCATGCATTGATAATGAAGCCTTTAGGTTGCTTTTTTTGTCTGCATAATTTCACATCAGGCGTCTGGTGTGACACAGTTCTATGTTTCAGTCCCCGCATAAAGACACAGCTCTGTAATTGCTTTGCTTTCTTTACAAATGACTCAGTACGTGTTTCTTCTCTCCTAAATATGTTGCCAGCATGTAAAGGATTTTCAATGAGCAGTGAGAGATGAACCAGCGTCTCAGAGGGTTGGTACTGCATTGATTTGAAACTGCACAGACACAGAGATGGTCGGTGCCAGAGCGTAGTTCTTTAGATTATACTCTTCGCCTATTGGAAGTTCCCTCTGTCCAACTTGGTCGCTGTTTGCTGCTAACTAAGCATAGGCTTATTCCTTGCTAAAATGTGGAGTGGATTTTCCCGTCGAGGTAAGCCTTGTGCTTGTGATATATATTAATATATAAATATATATATAAGAATGTTATATGAGTGCATGTATTTGGAACCTGAGATAAGACTACAATACAACTTGGGAATTTCTCACAATGTTAAGCTTAAATTTTGGCACCACAGTACAGTGTACGAGACGTATGCCATAATGACTTCCCTGTATTTCTCCTCCAAAATGTTTTCCCTATAGCTGGTTGGTTTTGTCACCCAATTATCCACTGAGACCTAGAAGCTTAATGTGGTGGATTAAAGCTAAATAGAACTGGATAATCCAAAAACAGAATACAAGAACACAAGCTTCACTGGGTGAATGAGGGTGGTCAGCCAAGATCCCCCTGCACCTGTGTAGAAGAAAGGACGGAGAGAAATAATGTATTTACATTCTGTGCAGATCTGGTAGGAAGTGCAGGGTGCTATATTTTTGTATATCTGGCACAATTCTAGTGCTGTAAGATGTAGGTATATATATTATACTGTCTCAGCAACTTGTAGCTCATCATCCATTGCTTTCCTACAGCACCCCCAATCCATGGAACTGCTGATCAGCAGAACTTGAAAAGCCACAGGTTGAAGATACTATTTGACTTTAGTTCAAACAGGTTAATATACACCTGTTTCCTAGTGAAAAACTCTGAGCATTGGGGGGGGGGGGGTAAAAGTTATCATTAAAATGAATAATGGTGGTTAATTTTTTTTTTATTACAAATCTGTATTATTGCAATTTGTGTAAATGTTATATTCAAGGTCAAAATATACTTGGTACACTTTATTGTTTTGCTATAAATGGTGATGTTATCCAGCATGGACTTGCACATTCACTTGGATGATGCCAAACTGCTTGCACTACCAGGGTAAAATTATGTGCATTATTATAAATAGGGTACAGTGAGACACTGCTCGTGCATTTCCACATTTTGAGAAAAATGTAAAGAACTGGCATCTCTCAAATATTGGCGTAATTATGAAAGAGAAGCCAACCGCATCCTAAATAGAAGGGTAAGGGGAAAATCCTGGCACCCCCTAAATTATTTGAGTGTGGGATAAGCAGTTATGAAGCATGTGGCATGTGGTAAGCATCCTGTGCCTACAGTATAACTCCACCCCTAAAATCATAAAACTTCTGGTCATTTTCCCCCTGTATCTATACTGCACATTTCTTGAGCTAAAGCACACCAGCCAGCTAAAGTCACAAATATGACAGATGATTTAAGATTTGCATTTGTCACCCACATCTGTAGAGCCTGGCTATGCTGGCTGCATGCAAAGTAAACCAGTTACCGTATGCTAGCCAATCTGTCAAGTCCCAGGGCCGCTATCTTGCTCCAAGCCACAATGTGCTTTTGAAGGCATGAAATTAGTTTTATACAGAGCACATGGTTTCTTATTAAACCCTTTTTTTTCAGTTATGGCAATGGTCAATCCACAGTTCAGTAACAGGATTTCAGTCCCCTGTTGGTGCCAAGGTAGATCTTCAAGCTGCATTTGTGCACTGACAACAATAGCTATTTTTTAGGAAAAACATATTTACATTGTGAAAGGGTTTAAGTCACTTTGGTGCTTGCCTGTAGACGTGTAATGGTTGATCTGTCCTATCTCTTGCAGTTTGGTCATGCTTTATGGCAGAGGTCCATCAACACTTCTACAGTAGTTTAAAAATGTGTCATTTTGCAAAAACTAGAAATATTTAGTGATAGGAAATGCTCCCTGGCACTGAGATATTAAATTACGGGGAATGTGTGTCTAATGTTAAGGAACTACAATTTCCAGCATCCCAAACCTCCTTTGAGGGACCTGTGGGCTTACATACAAATAGGCTTTGTTACCATGTCAACCGAAAGCAATTAGCATTGATCCATCTACTACAAGTTAAAGTATGATGTAACATGTCATTGTTATATAAAGAACAATTATAACTTAAAAAGTAAAACCATCATTTTCATTGATATGAGTATCTTTACTGTTGCAGGTTAGTTTCTTTGTAGAGCCATGTGATTCATTCATCTTAGTTCGTGGCAACATGTTTGTAGAATATTTTCACCATATTGACATTACTATATGTAGGTCAATAAAAAAGGTTTTTAAACATATTTAATCTGATTATGAACACATACTAAGGTGAAACAGTAGATGCATTCATAGACAGTTCTTTATGTGCTGCCTTTATAGAATTCAATCAGCAATTACCTTTAAAAGGGATGTAAAGGCAAAAAAATAAAATTAAATGTTTTACTTTCTGTCTCCAATATACTTCAATTACAAAATATGTACCATTTTTATAAGAAACCTGATTGTATGCAGTGAAATTCCCCCTTCGTTTTACTTGTTCTGTCTGCTGCAGATAGGAAACTTCAGACGGTCCCTAACTGCGCTCCAGGAAAACAATTATACATTCAAATGGCAGGGTGGGAGGCCCCCCACCTTACTTCACTGACCTTGAGCAGCTTTGTTTGTTTCCATATAGAGCAGCCGGCGACTGTGTAGAAATTTGTATCCGTAGACCCAGTGCAGTCTGTTTGAGTCATGCTATATAGGCTTCTAGATCAGATATTATTTGACTTGTGCTGTTTTGAAAATTTGTGATGATCCCTAAGCTTAACCTCTCAACTGAGGCCCAGACCACACTGAGCATGTGCGTAGTGTTGATCTTGAAAAGATGTTTAACTTAATTACAAGATGATGACCCCCTGTGGCCAACTTTGAAAGCATAAATCATTTGTTTTATAAAGCTTCTGGTGCAGTAAGTTCATGTTTATATTTAGTATACAAAAGACAGCATTTCTAGCATTATTCTATTTTACTTTAGTCCCCCTTTAAACAGGCTCTGCATGTTAGAGGAAAGCAAAGATCAGGTAACTTTACTGGTGCACAATGCTTATAAATCAGTAGGAAACCACTCATGTTATATTTTTGTTTTTTTTATGGACACCCCAAATGTTGGGATTTGTTTTCTATGGTTGACTCTCCCTACACCATTGCTAAGTGGATGCTGGGGTTCTGTGAAAAAGAGACTTTTTGTTTTTTCAAGGGGCCTTTATTTTGCATACTTGTTTTTTCAGGTGTCTATGGAACAGTGTTATTTAAGACACAATATATTTTTTAGGAACAACATTAAAACTTCACAAAACACAGGTACAAGATAGAAATCAAAACATATTTTTCCAAATGTTAATACATCCCAGCGACACCAAAGCTCCATTTGATAGTGGATAGCCATAAAGAACACTCCCTGATACTCCAGAGATGAACAACATCTTTATTCCAATACTACTTTTATCTTCTGCTGCATTTTAGATTTGATGTACCTTATAGATTGGAACATAAGGTTCAGTTGTACTTATGTCCAGTCCAAATTGTCTAAACAAATTGACACCATCTAGGTCCCATAAGAATTTGATTTTGATGGTTGCAAGAAGCTTTGTTATTGTGATACTGTAGCGAGTGTTCCTGCAGGTGGCATCAGATAGTTTTCTCCTCTTGCCTAATCTTAAATGAGTTAACGCATTTAACTCCTGTATCTTTGTTTTCTGTATCTCCAAGCTAATTTCCCAAAAGTCTCTACTAGATGTGTTCTTGCAAGCATAATCTGTTCAGCACAGGTTTATTCATGCTATTTATTCCCTGATTGTGCCATCTAATGAGTGGAACATCTTATCCCTTCTATAAAAGTTATTGTACCCCATACTGTTAGCTGTCTTTTATCCAACTATTTGTATATGTTTCTAAATATCATCTTGATGGCCCTACTATCACACTTGACTCCTTCTGTTGTCAAATATATAACTCTTCATTTTCTGTGTGAAAGTAAGAGCAAGCATAAAATACAACAATGCCAGGAACTTGGCTATCATAGTTTCATTGACCTAAATCTTCATTTTCAGAGATTACAGTCCTCTTTTGTAATCACAGCTGTTCTGTAATAACTTTTGTCATTTAATTATCCTATGTTCCATTTAAAGGTAAACCATAGCTTTTGTTAGCAGCTTGCTAGTCTCCTATATTAGACCTTTCTCCCCTGGGACACGCTCTATAATATTGTATATTTTTTAATATATTAGGATACCATGGAGAAGTGTGTGCATGGTACTGACAGTTCCCATCTGTGGGATGCCAGGGGGGTAATTAGCCAAATGAAACAGGCATTTAATAAAACCATTGGCAGTGTTACTGAATTAGTGAGACCCCTGTGGGGTTGGTCAAGTGGTCAGAGGGTCATAAAATTCAGATCAGCCCAAGACAACTGTTCTCAGCCCACTCAGGAGTCTTATTTTTGAAGCACCTAGTAAACCAGGGCCAGTAGACCAGCTCCAGCCACAGGAGATTATAATTGTACTTCTTCTACTCTGATGACCTTTGTGACGTGCAAAGCCACAAGTGACAGATGTAGACAGATGTAGTCTGAATCAACACTTTCAGACTGAGCTGTGTGCTAAGACTATGTTGTAGAGCAGGGATCCCCAACCTTTTGAACCCGTGAGCAACATTCAAAAGTAAAAGGAGTTAGGGAGCAACACAAACATGAAAAATGTTCTTGAGCTGCCAAATAAGGGCTGTGATTGGCCATTTAGTAGTCCCTATGTGGATTGTCAGCCTACATTAAGGCTCTGTTTGGCAGTACATCTTGTTTCATATATATTCATATACAACCAAAACTTGCCTCCAAGCCTGGAATTCAAAAATAATCACCTGGTTTGAGGCCACTGGGAACAACATTCAAGTTGGGGTTGGAGAGCAACATGTTGCTCACGGGCTACTGGTTGGGGATCACTGTTGTAGAGTTACCACTAACTCTGAGGTTCCATGAAAATGAAGAAAATATTATCAAAATGTGAAAACACCCGCAAAAGAGTCAATGCTTCACACTGAAATGAACAGAAATAATTTGCCTGCTGTGTTTCCATTAGGTTGAACACAAGCATGAAAATGAATACTTAATTTAAAATTTAAAAAAAAAAAATTAAAAAATGTGTCATGATTCAGCAATGCCCCTTTATTTGGTGCAAAGGAAATCATTATTGTACATTTACTGAAGATTTCATGTTTTGTTGCTGATGTTTTAGAAAAAATACCTTTAAAACGAATACTTCTTTAACTTGTTTAGCTCTAGAATCTGTATGACGTCTTCTACATGGATTTAATGTCTCTCTGTAGCAATGGAAAGATTATTTCCCTCATTATTTAAACTGGTTATATCAGTGTTGCCATAACTGCTGTTTAGTTTTCCAAAGGTGCTTGATATGTACACTCAATAGTCACAACACTGAAATTACAATGAACGTTCTTCTTTACAATAAGAGGTAGTTACTTAGCGAGTGCATTGTTAAACAAATATGACAAGCATGACAGAAAGTGGGGAGCTCACTGATTGCTGGATCCCATCTGAAGGCTAAATTAAGCTTGCTTGGGGCTAGGCAGGTTAAATGGGTTGTACATGTAAACGTAACATTTTGCATAATGAAAATAAATGTAATTCTATGGAATGTTCCAATAAACATTAATTACACATATTCAATCATTTTATAGTTATTTGTAAGTGTATTTGTTATGCAAAGTAGTATCTTCATGTCCCTTCCTATTCTCTCCACTGTCATGTTCATGTAACCTGCAGTGTTGCAGAAATCAGCCAAGACGTCATATCCTACTTTGCCTTGCATGCATGCATAGTTAATTCTCCTTTTAACATGTTTGTTAATAACCCAGAGCTGTCAACCCTCCTTTTTTGGGGAAGTTACCAGATTTTGGGCTCTGTTCCCCAGTCTGTTTTACATATCCAACCAATTTCTGTTGATTTTCCATGATTTGCAGGCAAAAATCCTGTGTACAACATGGAATCGGCATGGAGGTTTGTGCATGCACATGATGACACTCCCAAGCTGGATAAAATTTCAGGTACAATGACGTGTGATGCAGTTTCCTCCAGTAGACTGTTTTTCTAAGTTGACAACTTTTATAGCTAAACATTCAAAACTAGGACCTGGCAGACCCCAACCAGCCCACTAACTTACAGCAGCCTCCACAATCCATGGATTGCTAGTCCAGGCCTGATTCAAGGCATTTTTGGGGATTTAAGTTTTGGCTACAGTATAATTGACTTCTGCAATGTTATTTCAATGGTGCATGTAGTTCATAGAATGACAAATATTGATTTCAATTGCATTTCAAGTCCACACAAGGAGTACCCAGGAGTTGAAGAAAAATTCTTTTTTTTCAGCCAGGGGCAAAAGTTGTGTCTAAAATATTGCCACCCCCTGGTGAATATAGGATTCCTTATCCTTTATTAAAGTACATGCATAAAAAGACACAATGCACAATGAAAAGTAGCACTGAAACCAAGTCTGAATTGAGGCATGCACCTTTCAAACTGAAGATAAATCATATGTTGGCATGCATATACTTGTTTCTACTAAAGCAACAATCTGTTCAGCTTATACGATGGCATAATAATAATAACTGAGATGGAGCTACATAAGTGTTTGCTTTTCTGTTAGCAGCACATCAAACCCTCAGACTGTCTCTCTGAGTTTTTGCCAAGCCAATAATCTGAACTAAACTATAGCGCTCTGCCACATCTCCATTTATCTCCCTGCCAAAATTGCACAGAGTGCTTTAGTGATAAATAATGGAAGGCTGCAAGCTGAGCATCGAGTATATGAATTATTATGCATATGTTCTATAGCGTTTGTGCGCAGGATTGAATCAATTGCTGTAGCAGCAGTTTGCATGGTACTGCAATTTTGAGTGTGAGCTAGATATAAGCTCCAAAATGGGTTGGAGACCACCTTTAGATCATCTATTACAGCAGTGTTGTTCAATTTCTGTGGTACCAAGAGCCGGGCCTTTTCTGGCCTGCGTGGTGGAGGGCCGATAATGGAAATCAGTGTTGACGACTCCCTGTTTTTAAAGCACACCCACTTTAAACCACACGTATGTTACCAAAAGACCTTTTAAAACCATGTCCACATTACTTGTGAAGCATACAAAAAAACCCCAAATGGTTGGTGCTCACTGCAGGGATATTACCCATCCTTAGCATATGACAAAAGTAGGCAGAATATGGCGAAGGCAGAGTATGACCCTGGTAAGCAGAGTGCGGCACACACAGGTAAGCAGAGAATGGCACACACGTGAAGCATAGAAAAGGCAGTAGGCAGATAATGGCACACATAGGAAGCATATGGAAGCCAAAACATGGCACACAGGCAGAATAGGGCAAGAGACAGGGAAACCTTTCAGGACCAATCTAAGATCATACTGTGCTACATACAGTGACACAATGCTGGTACCCTTCTGAAGGACAGTCCCGATTTTGACAGCTCAGCCTGCATTCCTGGTTTCTTAGTGAAATGTCTCAAGTTTCTCTTTGATCTCCTGTACTGACGCCAGAAAAAGATGCAACGTTTCTGAAACTTAATTAGAATAAAGCATTTTTTTTTTCGGCAGAGAGCCCAGAACACTGAGCAGTTGCATGTAGATACATTTGTAACAATTTTATTTAAGCAAAGAACAATTGTAACTAATTAAGATAAGCAGAACTCTTGGGGAAACTGTGATTTACAGCTTAAAGGGCAGTTTAAACTTCATTAGCAAAACTGGTATAACATATAAAATATGTCCCTAAAACACTTGTGTTCACAAATGTGTTCAAACTTTCATAACCTGACAAATTTTGTAAAATGGACATGGAAATTAGGGTGTGTGGTCACAAAATGGGTGTGGGCAAACACATTTCTGATCGAACTTTTGTGTTTCCAATCAAATTCTCAACTGTTTACTAGTTTGACCTACATAAAGTAATCCACAAGGACATTTTAATAAATTAATCACACTGGTAGACATACTGTACATGTGGCAAAAGATTGAAGCCACATTTTAGATCCTTATGTGGATACATACAAATCTCCTGTTTAATTATGCCATTACAGTGAGTGCAGTCCAGACAGGGGTATATAAACTCGTTAATGGTATTTAACTTGGTGTTCTCTTTAGGATTCTTAGATTTAGAAACAATATTCCCAAAATGTTTTTGTATTTTGTAATAGAAAAGAGGCGGGTATGTAAACAATTTCCTGTACTGCTTGGCTTTTTGTAGGATACACCAATGTGTCTTCATTATATTTTTTAGAAAGTTGGAATGTGGACTGTAAGTACTCATAAAGATTCTTTGGGGTGTCTTTTTAGTGATGGGTTTATTACCAGTTAACTGCCTTCCGTTAAATTTTTAGTTTTTTTTATCATATTTTATTAATGATATAATTTACACAATGTGTCATGTGCTTTGTTTTAATATTTGCCCACCAAGGCTGAACTTTGCTGCCCTAGGCTCAATACATCACATCGGAACTTTGGGAAGTGAAAAGCCAAAAAAAAAACACTAGGGGGCAGATTTATCCAAGGCTGAGGTGAATTTTTAAATGAAAAAAAATTGAATTTCAAGCTATTTTATATATAAATATATAAGGAGATCATATAATAATCTCTCTAATGCTTTATTTACCAGTAGGTCTTTCCAGCTGACACAAGGTCACCCATTCCGATTAGAAGAAAAGAGGTTCTGCCTCAATATTCAGAAGGGTTTTTTTTTTCACAGTGAGAGCTGTGAAGATGTGGAATTCTCTCCCTGAATCAGCAGTGCATGCTAATACATTAGATAGCTTTAAGAAGGGCTTGGATGGCAAGTGAGGGAATACAGGGTTATGGAAAATAGCTCATAGTACAAGTTGATCCAGGGACCTATTGCCATTTTAGGAAGGAAGGAATTTTTCCCCCTCTGAGGCAAATTGGAGAGACTTCAAAAAAATGTTTTCTGCCTAGGTTGAACTTGATGGAGGTGTGTCTTTTTTCAACCTAACTTACTATGTTAGACAAAATTTAAAATCTATTGACTCATACTCAGACTGATATGTGGAGATTCTGGTTGTTGTGCTGGAACAAAACTTACCAAGCACATAAATAACGCTGGATATCATTTAGGTTCCTGTCATTCAAGAATCTGTAGACTTGACTGTTTATTCAGTGGCTGGATGAATGCCTGCAGCAACAAGCTCATTGCCAGCTATTCTCCAAATAGACCCTCTTCCTGCACCCAATCCAGTGCAGGAAATACATGTATAATTATGTGATCATAATTTTTCATTTTAAAGGACTATAATGTACATGCCCTATTTATTGATGGCTTTGACTCCTTCCTTTTCTTTTTCCCTAGAGGTTATGTTAATAAGTGAGTTTGCCATAGTGATTGTATTTGCTTAGACTTTGCTAAACCAAACATTTATTCCATAGAATGTCATGTTTTTTGTAGAAATCTGGCCATGCATCAAACACTTAACAGCTGTGGCTTGTATGTCTATAAAGGATTTTATTCATACAGGTCTTGATATGGAGCATCAGTGGAACCATTGTGATTGGTATTGGTATTAAAATACTAGGGAATTCAAAGTGGGATAGTCAGACTGTGACTATTTGAAATGCTTTGCTGTCTGAAATGTGTTACTCCTAAAGCAGATATTTATCATTGTTTATAGGCCTATCCATCAACACAATATTTTTGGGATGATGTTATGCTTTACTCCTCTCTTACAAATAGACATATTGTTTGCCCCCATATGGGGAAATATTTGACAATGTTAAAAAAAAGTTCTGAAAGTAGATATTAAACTGATGGGTGTAGTTTCAGGAGAAAAAAAAGCTATATTAAACTGCTGGTTCTAAAGGCACCTTCATCGTTGGAACTGGTAAGATCAAATTTTAAGTGATGTGCCCTTTCTGGGGGCTTTTGGCATTTAATTGCAGAGAAGAACAAGCTCTATTCCCCTTTGCAGATTCACAACCATTCCAACCCTTGTGGTTCCAAAGTGGCATGAGGAAAATGGGCTCATTTAGAACCATGATTCAAATTTGCCCCCTTGAAGAATTGCATAGCAATCAGTCATTTGCTTTAATTATTTTGCTAGGCAAGACCAGTCACACTAACTGCTAATTAGTAGCTAAGGCAACCAACAGGGCACATTTAAACAGTGTTAATATGTAAGAGAGAATATTCTTCTAACTGACAATGTGTTGCTTGTGGGTCATTCTTGGCTAGTATTGCTGTGGTCAAAACAAACTGTCGCGTTTTAATCTGATAGATCCTGTTAGACGACTAAAGACTACACTTGACATATATGCCAGACAGGCATGTAAAGGATTGTGAGGAGATGGCATTTCAGGAGCTGAACATGTAGCCTCTTCTATTTTGCATAGATTTGTCCTCTGCCACAGATCGTGTAGAATGCTTATCACTTGTTAATTACAGAGCAGGCAAAGCGTGACAGCTTAGATTGCGGAGACTCTCACAAATACTCCCATCAACTTGTCCTTCAACGACTGTGCTGTCATAGAGGATCAAGAGCAGTTGATGCCTTCACATTTAGATCATAAGCCTAGAAGACACTTGATGCAAAATTATAGCAGCACTGCACACTGCACCAAGATGTCACTGTGTCATTCCTGTGCCTGTGTTGTCATTGTATAAAGCCATTGTCATCGGGGCATTTTATGATGTTAAACGCCTTGTTGTGAATTACCAGCTTTGCGGTTTACTTAGATCAGCACAATGCCAGCCCCTCATCAAGAACAATTTATATTCGCAACCAATACTGAGTCATATTTCTCATGGAAAAAAGAGAATGGCTACGGAGGTTTCAAGCTAAAAAAAGCAGAATTGTGTTTGTTATTTCTTTTTGAAAGGAAACTACTTTATATATGTATAGAAAATTCCTTTATCCAAAGATAGCTGTCCCAAGGCTTTCTTTTCCATAAAAAATCTCTTTATATAAATTAGCATTAAAAATTCAATTACAAACAGACCCCACCAGGCCCACCTTACGCGTTTCGCACCCTCCGGCGCTTAGTCATAGGTATACACCTAAGACTAAGCGCCGGAGGGTGCGAAACGCGTAAGGTGGGCCTGGTGGGGTCTGTTTGTAATTGAATTTTTAATGCTAATTTAAATAAAGAGATTTTTTATGGAAAAGAAAGCCTTGGGACAGCTATCTTTGGATAAAGGAATTTTCTATATATATATCGCCTGTGAACTGGGGCGAGTCCCTTGGGCTTAATTAAGTTTAAATCAGAGGTGGACTCCCAATTTTTGTATACAGTACTTTATATATGTGGCTGGTAATTTGGTGTTGCTGTTTATATCATATTGTTTTTTCCTGCCTACTTATCTGGTCGGTTCTGATTAGAAAAGATAACGACATACCCTTGACCACTGTCAATGATCAAACTAAATTTTCCGATAGTACAGCTCACCAGAGTATGAGGCAAGGGAGTGCCTTGAGTTAAAGGCAAACTATTGGATGGTTGTCCAATTATCTTGCGTCAAACAGATTTGCATACTGTTCCTAACGAGTCATATATAGCAATGAGCGAATCTTTCCCGAAAATTCGGAAGTCAATGGGTGTCAAAATAATTTTGATGCACAACAATTTTTACACTCATTTGTCCAAATGCATTAAAGTCAATAGGAGTCAAAAAAATGTCAACATGCGACAATTTTTATGCGTGCAATATTTTTGTAGCTGCAAATCCCATCACTAGTCATATATACTGTAAAGAAGTGCTGATATAGTTACATAGTTACATAGTTAAATCGGGTTGAAAAAAGACAAGTCCATCAAGTTCAACCCCTCCAAATGAATATCTTTCTCTATTAACATACATAGTTGATGTTAAAGTAGTGCTATTGATTGACTAACTAGCCTTTTCTAAGTTCTGGTTAGAGGCTGGTTCTCTTCCCACTCACTTTATATTTAGTTCTGCAGTAGGTAATTACATTGCAATAAAGCATAACTGAAAATATGGAGAGGTTTTTCCTCCAATTTTTTATTAACAAATGTTCACTGTTTTAGCCAATTATTGATAGACAACAATCCTTTGGATAAGCTAAAATTTAGATAGCATTTACTTGGGCATATGGGGATTTGATTATATGATAATCAACATAAATTTTTAAAACTTTACCAAATACTAAATAATAAAACATTTCAGGTATAGTATGTAGTAAGCTGTGAGGAAGGCAATTGTAAGGTGCATAAGTAATGTGACTCCCTGCCTGGCTCGCTGCTTGCTGTAAAGCATGTGCGTATTAGAAACTGGACACACACGTGTATTCTGAATTACACTATAACTCCCTTTTTATACGTTGTTTCCACCACTGCAAAAGCTGGAGTCTACTACTTTGTCTGTTTTGCTACTAAAGCCCTTTTTGCCAGTACTTGTAGGCAATTCGAGTCAGATTTCTGTAAATTTTACTTCATACCTTCATACCATACTTCGTACCATACTATAACACAGTTAGTCAGCCTTTGACCAAAGCATAGCAATCTTACCAAAGGACTTAAATCACATGCATATCTTTGCATCATGCATTGATGCCTTTGCAGACATGAAAGATAGGCCGATCCACACACTCTCTAACTGGAATTGTTGGTTAAAGTGTTTCTGTAACATGTTACACATCCTATAGTCAGTGGAATCCTTATTAGAAAGTAGATTATATTATAATAAAGATGGTAGCTTGCTGCATAGTGTTAGTAGTAAAACTGCAGCTACTTGCTCACTGGAAACCCTTTGCAAATCAATCCCACAAAAGCTCCTATTGCTGTCGAGCCTGGAACATTAGTAAGCTCATATCAGTACCAAGCCCAAGAGTTTACTGAAGCAATATTTGCTTTTACTCTCATGAGATATTTTTTTAACATTTATAAAATATTCATAGTGTGACACAGTGCCACTTTACATCCCTCAAAACAGCCATTAGTGTCAGTTTCAGTCGCTGAAACCTCTGGTTCTGAGGGCAAAATCAGTTGACTTTTCATGAGCATCTGCAAATCTCTTTATATTGCTTATGTATGAATTCTGCTATGTTTGATACTGACTGCACTGCCCCTATCTGATTCAAATGTACCCCTGAGTGTATACCAGATACAGTGATAACTTTGTGTGGAGTAGATTGGCTGTTTGAATACACCTGTATATTCTATTAGAGATATATGGGCAAATTTAAGAAAAACAATGCAAAACCAGAATGTCTGTATCTGGAAGTAACAGATGGCTGCATTTCTTAAGCACTAGCAAGGGAAAGAAAAACTGCCCCAGGCACAATACTAAATTATTTAGTCTCGCATTTTTCCTTAATATTTGCATATGTGCCTTGTAAGGTTTGAAGACAGTGCCTAGACTTAGTGCAGCCTTTAGTGATTTACAATGACCTGCTTATGGGTGATGGGTAATTTAGTTCCAGAGGGCCCCAGGCTGAAGAATACTGCCGCAATCAATACAAAATCGCTGAAGGGGAAATCATGGAGAGGGAGAACGAGGATCCTCATGTGTCCGCAGCCTTTCCACTCTGGTCACGTGGTTCACCAAACAAAACCTCAAAGGCAAACTAACAGGCTGCTTTAGTCGCTGGATCCACAAGGCAAGGATATTTAAAACTGTTTATTCAAAACGTTGCAATAAAAACAAATTGTGACTACAGGTGTGTTGCAGGCAGGGGGAAAGCATGGCTTGACCCATTTCGTGACTCAAACTAGTCACTTCCTCAAGAAGCCTATGAAGCCTGTACTCTGATAAAGTTCAGTAACTCTTTACTGCTACACTGCAAGTTGGAGTGGTATCACCCCCTCCCAGCCTCCCCCAGCAGCCCATCAGCAACCTATCAACAGAACAATGGACAACTAACCAAATAGCGGCTACCTGATACCTCTGCCGAAGGATTTGTCTGTTTCCCAGGTGCCCTCAGGTCACGTGACTTCTGGTCTAATAATCGTGACAGAATCCCTTTAATTAAAGCAAAAATAAATTTAGTTCTGACATACTATGACATATTATTATGTATCTGTTAGGATTATGACATCATAAGTGGGTGGGAATACATACAGTGTATACTGTAGCTGAACAGCTCATTTCCCCAAGATGATAAATATGCTATAGTAATTATTGCTACTGTTAGTGATCAGTTATGATCACAAAAATGTATTAATGGGGCTTTCTGTATATCCCCATGGTACAGATTGACATACTGTATAAACTGTATAGATTAACATGAGAGAAAAAGTCATTGCGCCATCATATTGTGATTTTGGATTAAAGAGAATAGTATCAAAATATCTATACTTTCTTGCGACTAAAATATACACAGCTCCAACACTGGCTAAAGAAGCTGACGAGTGCTTGGCCTCGCAATTTGTCACTTTCTGCCTTTGAAGTGTTGTGTTCTCAAGATTTACCAGTGCGGCATGCAATATCTGTGTTGTACAATTTATCTGATCCTGGATCGGATAATGTGTTACCTAAATATACTGTTAAGTGGGAGAATGAGTTGCAAACACTATTTACGAGGCAACAGTGGGAAAATAGTTTTTTATTGATACACAAATTCTCCATTGCGTGCAAAACTCAAGAAACTAATTATAACATTTTATCCAGGTGGTATAAATGTCCAGATATTCTACATGCAATTTACCCTACTGTCTCAAATCTTTGTTGGAGATGCAATAGGGAGACCGGATCTCCTACACATATCTGGTGGTCTTGCGCTAGCCTACAGCCATTTTGGGCCTCTATATTTCGAATAATGGGTAAATTAACTGGATTAGAATGGCAGCCAACACCGGCTGTGGGTTTGTTGTCAATACTACCAGGTTCTGCTACGAAATACAAAAGATCCTTAATTGGTTTTTGCTTAGGAGCAGCTATATCTGTTATCTCCCGCCACTGGAAATCTGTTACTCCCCCAACCATTGCTGAATGGATCTGTGAAATGGGTAATATCATGCGGATGGAGGAATTACTCAGCTATTTCCATATGAAACAAGAGGCTTTTATAGGTACTTGGTCTCCTTGGGTACTTTATCTGGAACAAAATCGATGTAAATAGCCACACATGGACTAGGAGCTTACTAGAATTTACTAGACTGTTATACTTTGTGTCTACTTTGCTATTTTGCTTGTTGATAGAACCTTGTTGTTGGATGGGCGAGTGACCAAGTGACTTTTCCGTCTCTTTCATCCTTTCCTTTCTCCCTTTTTCTTTCTTTTGTTTATCACGTCTTTTGATTTGATTGATGGCATATTACAGAAGCTTATTTGTACTAACGGACATATGCTTTCATTGGAATTTGCTTCCGATTTGCTGAAACTGATGTATGTATTGTTTCCTCATGTGTTATCATATTGCATCTCCTTGTACTTATATGCTCTGCAATGATTTCTTTGCTTTCTTGAAAATAAAGAATATATATAAAAAAAAAAATATCTATACTTTTTGCACTAAACATCAGATGAAGGCAATGTTCACCACCAAACTGATAATTCATGAGTGTTTTTAGTGATTCATGAGGCTGAGAAATCGAATGATTACTTGTGAGATGCCACATAGTGTTATTATCTAGCACTAGGGAGTCTGTGCAGCGGACAAATAAAAGATAAAAAGACTCAATGGATGAAAGTCATACTGTGGTTTAAAGTGTAAAATTGTTCAGTTAATTTTGCTCAGCAGATAGGAAATGTGGCCAAACTGTAATTTAATCCAAGAACTGCACCATATGCTGTATATGAATATCAAATGTATGAAGCACTACAGGAAAAATGGTTTATATAGGTTCAATAAGACACTGTGTTCTTATGTCTGAACCATAGCTGACGATAATTAACATGATATAGTGAAGACACCCCAATTTACCTGCCTTTATGTAATATAAACTTTAGGGTTCTTGAGTTTGAATCGTCGTACTTGTGTTTAGGGTGCTTTGTGCTGCAATTGACCCACAAAAGGGTTTTTCCAATCCAGTAAAATAAATTCTGTTAGGAAGAAGGCTTTTATAGAAGGTCTTGTCTAGCCATTCCTGAATAAAGCTTATAATTCTAGCGAGCTGTGGCTACACACTACAATTTGCAGCCATGCACCTGGAAAGGAGGAAAAGGTAATGTTATGTTTCTGACGTACCATAAAGGAATCCTTACAGGCCTATATACACTAATACTTGTGATTTAAAAAAATAAGCAGAAAGAAAATACTTTAAAGCTAGCCTATTTAAAGATAAACTCTAACCAAATCTCATTGCCACTCATGCCTTGATATATTGAGGTATTATATATTGTTTTAGAGGTTGATAACTGATAAGCCTTGGACAGGCTTCCTCCTTAACCTTAAAAAATGAGACTTTGCACTGGAAAATTATTATTTTGACTGTTCCATATTGACATTCTTTGCTCCAAAGCTCGCATTACTCTCTGGCCCAACAGCAAAATGTGGGACTGCTATACTTCCCATTGATCCATGATTTATTGGCCAGATGTAATTCTTTAGTTTATGAGCATCCTTAGCTATTCAGTGCTTTGTAATGTCAGCTGTTGCCTTCTGAATGAACTCTTAGGGGCCCATTTACTAAGGGTCGAAGTGAATTTTTGAATTCAAAAACGTAGAATTTCAAAGTAATTTTTGTGTACTTCGACCATCGAATAGGCCAAAATTAGATTTGAATTGAAAAAACTTTGAATATTCGACCATTTGAAAATCGAAGTACTGTCTCTTTAAAAAACTTCAACTTCGACACTTCGCCACCTTAAACCTGCCGAATTGCTATGTTAGCATATGGGGACCTCCTAGAACCTATACCCAGTATTTGGCTAAGTTTTTAGAAGTCAACGTTTTTTTTTTTGAAAACCGTTCAATCGATCGATTAAATCGTTCGAATTGTTCGATTCGAATGACTTCTACGTTCGAACAACTTGAATTTGATTGAAAATGGCTAAATTCACACAAAAAAACCTTAGACTATCGAATTTCTACAATTCGATGGTCAAATTTAGAAGTTTTACCACTTCGAAATTCGACCATTAATAAATGTGCCCCTTTATAATGTATACAGCACATTTTAATGTACGTTTTCAGGCTTAATTGAAGCTTAAATAGAAAGAGTCCCATTCTCCTGTAAGTATAAGATTAATGTCTTCCTTGCATCTCTGTTTCTTGAATTGTAGATAGCACCTTAATCTCATAAATAGGTGCAGTAGCACATGGTGCAGCCCATGTAACTTTCTGGATAAATCAGTCCAAATATTGCCTGAGCTGTTTAATATCAAGCTATACAATTTGCATGTACAGCAGCCCAATTAAAACATTAATAGAGGGAATCATTTATAGTGATGGGCGAATCTGTGCTGTTTCACTTCACCGAATAATTTGCGAATTTCCATCAAAATGGCGAAAAATTAGCTAAACAAGTGGCACGCCGCGTTTTTTTAGCACGTCAAAATAATGTGTCGCGGTCCTGTCACACGTCAAAAAAATTTGTCGCGAACGCGTATTTGTGTTTTGCTGTGCGATGTTATTGATTGACGCGCAGTGCAATTTGATGAAACCCATCTTCTATGGGTGTTTTGTTTGTGTCACCTTTTTTAACCTTTGGGGCTACCAATAAAACATTTTCCATTACTAGACAGTGGGATGGCTCACATCTAATTGGCTGCTGTGGCTGACGTTCCGTTTGTCGTGCATCCTTTTTTTTTGATGTGTGCCCTCGCACAAGGAAAATTTCAACGTGTGCCAAAACGAGCCACGGAAATTCGCAGCGAATTTAATCATGGCAAATTTATTTTCATTTACAATACAGTTTAAATACTGCAGTCATTTATAGAAAACAATTGGAAATTGTCCATAACACACATATTTTCTTGGTAGATTTAAATTAGCTGACTAATTATTTCTGCATTTATTTAGATGTTCTCTTCTGTAATGAAAATGCATTTGATGAAAACTATTTGATCTATACTCTCAGAGCAGAACCTTTGTTCATTTTATTTCCTGCTGGCTTACTTTGCTAAAAGCAGCCAGATGGCTGGACTAACCGCTGCAAAGTATTTTGCAAGTGCAAGTTCACTGGGTTAAATCTATTATATAAATCCAGATTTGTTCCTAGTAAATGTCCATGCAGCTTAATGGAAAGTAAGCTATGGAACTGCCTATGCTGATTTTAGACACATCTCACAAAATGGCTTTCACTTCCGGGGCATGGTTGACTCAAGAGTGTCAGTTGTGAACATGAGAGGGCAAAATAGTATTGGCAACTGATAATGGTTGACCAGATAATTTGGACTGTGAATGTACCATGTATCAGACCTGGTCACAGATGCTTTTAGAATGAGCACTAATGGGGCTGCATTTTAACTTTGTCCAGGTCTCTTTAAATGAGCTGTTTGGTTTTATGTGTGGCTAATATTAAAGGAGTGAAGCAGCCCTCTAACCACCGCTCTGTAAAGTTTGCAACTATAAAAATTCTATAACTCCAACACTATCTCCTGCTCTTCTATAAAATAAGAAGAGTTTAAAAATATATCTGCTCCATTAAACTGTCAATCATTAATTCTTTTCAAGTAAAGTGCAGCAGAGATGTACTATATACTGCATGACTAGATATATAGAGAAACAAAATGTCAAAATATGAGTGCCCAAGTTATCAGTTTGTGTTCTCTGTGAAGTATTGTGTTTTCAGGAGTCCAAGGTACATCTGCTGTTACAAACAATATCTCGCTGTGATTGAGAGTGAAATGTGCTTTGGTGAAATGACCTTTCTTGAAAAGCTGAAGGTTTTAAACTTTTACATGTTGAACTGAAGTGCTTGCAGCTGAATCACTAGTTCCCAATCAATACTTGGGATTTATCCAGCACAAACCCCATTCTAGTGTTTTCAGCTGTTCAGAGCATTTAATTCAGTGCATAAGATATATATTTCGTAAATGAAGGAAAAGGTTTCGTTTTTCATTAAGGAATGATAAAATTGGTTATATCAAGGCTAGAACTGTCTGTTTATGGCATTAAATGAATTGGAATGTTGAACATTGAATAATCAATAGCTCAGTCCTCAGAGAGGCCATCATCAGAGAGGCTGCTAACTTAGTCAGTAGTGGTTGATTCATAAGTGTAAAGAATGATGCAGTGTACACATTATGCAGCCACATCATATTTCAGGAAACCCTTCATTCCAATATGAAGCACCTTGATGTACTATATATTAACATTATTTGTTTCAGACGGCAACCTGTACTGCACAACGTCTTGGTGATTGACCTTTTATCAGGCTAATATAGATGTCCTTATATGTAAAACGTTTAACTCATAACTAAATGAAGACATGTAAGATCTCTTAACTGTTCATCAATTTTATGTTTCTAGCTATAAGTTATTCCAAATGGGGATCTGTCTAAGATGTGCTGCTGAAAATTGTATTTTAATACATTGATACATCCATCAATCAAGAAACATGAGCATGAGGTGCATAATTTTCTTTGAGAAGAACTGGTCAGTGTTATATGTCTATTGAGCCTTTAGCATGAATTACTGCCTCATGTGAACTATCACACTTTCTACTATTCTGTGTAAGGAAGTTCACAGCAATGCCATGGATGGCCCCAACACTGCCAATCCTCCACAAATGGAAGGCCTTAGTAAACAAACAATTCAACCTTTATAAGTTACCCTATGCGTTATGTAATATTAATATTCTTTTGTATTTCCACAAATATGGTGCTGCATCCTGATAAAATACAATATAATGCAATGCAATCATTGTGTTCATAGCTTTATATAGTAAAAACAACTTGATTATATTGATATTTTTAGAGTGTGCTTTGCACTGAAGACATAGGGAAGTTTTTAGAGAGGGGGTAATGATGGATTATTATTACAACACAGAAAATAATAAGAGGTGAGAATGATTGGTAATTTAATTAATATTATATGCAATTTATTCTTAATAGGATATTATAACTGCAATAAGCACCATTAGTAACCAAGATAAAACCAAAGGATAAGTCAAAACATGTCAATTTGAGGGTGTGCCAAAATACCCACAGCCAGCAATCTAGCTATGATTTATTTCATAGCATTGCCTCACTGACCCCTGTAGTTAATTACTCACTATGGGAAAGACCTAGACATTTTGTTGATTACAAGACTGAACCAGGTTAAGGGCTTTAAATATTTAATCAGTAGAGAAAGATAAGGATAAACACAGCAGTCAAACCATGTAACTTCGAAGAAAGCCAGAAAGATACATCCTGTAGGAAATACAATAATTTTTTATTTTTCTATATGTTTTGGCACAGGATTTTTCTTTCTGCTCCAAAAATGTACCCTCTGTGGTGAGACACTCTGCAATTGTACACTAGAAATAAATATCAATGAATATGATTCCTCTGTCCTGTTTCAAATCTGAACATGTGGAAATGAATGATTTTTGGCTAAATTGTTTCTCTCATTCTGCTGAAAAGCTCCTAGGACAATGTTTGCAAAGTACAAGATTTATGGTATTATAGAACGTTCTACTCATGGGGAATGTGTAAGAACCGTAATGTCTCCAGTAGATTCGCATGCCATTTGCACCTACTGTATTTTGGTCCTTCAATGCAAATGGGTTTTTTTTTAACGTGCCTTGCCCTCTTAAATTGTCAGGGTTCTGTTGGAATATGTACCATACCACTGAGTAACTAAATCACTGATGATAGAACTCACTTGAGTAGGAAGAATATATGTATAACACTGCTTGTTTGCAGTATACAAATAGTGATGATCATTGAATATGTAAGGGATTTGTTTCTGCCATACTCACTGTTGCAATGGATTTAGTGATCTCAAACGACCCAGAAATTATAGCAAATGTGCAAGTCATTGAACCCCTGGGTAATAGTGACCATAATGTTATATCATTTAATGTCTGGTGCAAAAAAACAAATATATACTGGGGCAACAAAAACCATGAATTTTGGAAAAGCTAATTTTAGTGCCTTGAGGGCTGCCCTACAGAGTATTACATTTTCAGCTAAAAACACAGAACAGAAATGGTTGTCATTTAAAATTATATTAAATCATTACTGTTCTCAATTTATTCCCTTAAGGAGTAAATGTAGAAGCTCTAAGAATCATCCTATGTGGTTTAAAACAGAAGTAAAGAAGTTAATAGGAAAGAAGAGAAAGGCATTTAAAAATTACAAATCTGTTAGGACATAAGTTGCATTTAATGAATATAAACACTGTAATAAATGTTTTTAATCAGCAATCCGGAAGGCAAAGAAGGGAATTGAAGAGTTAATTGCAATGGAGGTGAAAACTAACTATAAAAAGTTTTTTAAATATATTAATAGTAAAAAGATGCAGGTTGAAAGCACTGCTTATCTTGACAGCACTATATAAATAAATGATGATGAGGTTGAGAGTGTTGCTCCATTAAATAATGGTACCAGTATGGTTGTAACAGGTACAGATAAGGCAAATGTGTTAAATCAGTTCTTTTCTTCAGTGTATACAATAGAGGCTCACTATATAGCTGCACTAATGGCTCAGCTCAATCTAGTCAGTGGCTGACTCAGGATATGATTCATAAAGCTTTAATACAACTTAATGTAAACAAGGCTCCAGGGCCTGATGGCATACACCCCTGGGTTCTTAGAGAGCTTAGTTCAGTTTTAGACCAGTCCCTATTTCTGATTTTCTCAGATTAACTTTCATCTGGTATGGTGCCTATGGATTGGCGAAAAGCTGATGTTATTCCAGTATTTAAAAAGGGATTACGATCTCAGTCTGGCAATTATAGGCCAGTAAGCTTGACATCTGTGGTGGGCAAATTATTTGAAGGCTTGTCAAGGGATCACATTCAAAATTTTGTCCTAGTGAATGGCATTATGAGCAGCAATCAGCATGGCTTTATGAAGAAGAGGTCATGTCAGAAAAATTTGATTGCTTTTTATGATGAGGTAAGTAAGATGCTGGACAGTGGGGGGGGGCAGTAGATGTGATGATCTATTTGGATTTTGCCAAAGCTTTTGATACTGTGCCCCACAAACGACTGCTTTCTAAACTAAGCTCTGTTGGGCTTAATGAAGTAGTTTGCCCATGGATAGGAAACTGGCTACAGGATTGGGTACAGAGGGTGGTTGTTAATGGTACATCCTCTACTTGGAGTAAGGTTCTTAGTGGAGTCACCCAGGGCTCGGTATTGGGTCCACTTTTATTTAACTTGTTCATTTATGACTTAGGGGAGGGTGTTGTAAGTAATGTATCAGTGTTACATAGTTACATAGTTAAATTGGGTTGAAAAAAGACAAAGTCCATCAAGTTCAACCCCTCCAAATGAAAACCCAGCATCCATACATACACCCCTCTCTACTTTTAATTAAATTCTATATACCCATACTAACTATAGAGCTTAGTATCACAAAAGCCTTTGATATTATGTCTGTCCAAAAAAATCATCCAAGCCATTCTTAAAGGCATTAACTGAATCAGCCATCACAACATCACCCGGCAGTGCATTCCACAACCTCACTGTCCTGACTGTGAAGAACCCCCTACGTTGCTTCAAATGAAAGTTCTTTTCTTCTAGTCTAAAGGGGTGGCCTCTGGTACAGTGATCCACTTTATGGGTAAAAAGGACCCCTGCCATTTGTCTATAATGTCCTCTAATGTACTTGTAAAGTGTAATCATGTCCTCTCGCAAGCGCCTTTTTTCCAGAGAAAACAACCCCAACCTTGACAGTCTACCCTCATAATTTAAGTCTTCCCTCCCTCTAACCAATTTAGTTGCACGTCTCTGCACTCTCTCCAGCTCATTTATATCCCTCTTAAGGACTGGAGTCCAAAACTGCACTGCATACTCCAGATGAGGCCTTACCAGGGACCTATAAAGAGGCATAATTATGTTTTCATCCCTTGAGTTAATGCCCTTTTTTATGCAAGACAGAACTTTATTTGCTTTAGTAGCCACAGAATGACACTGCCCAGAATTAGACAACGTGTTATCTACAAAGACCCCTAGATCCTTCTCATTTAAGGAAACTCTCAACACACTGCCATTTAGTGTATAACTTGCATTTATATTATTTTTGCCAAAGTGCATAACCTTGCATTTATCAACATTGAACCTCATTTTCCAGTTTTCTGCCCAGTTTTCCAGTTTAGACAAATCACTCTGCAAAGTGGCAGCATCCTGCATGGAACCTATAGTTCTGCACAATTTAGTATCATCTGCAAAAATAGAAACCCACACAAATGTTAGAGATGAGTTCAGTATTGTTAGTTATTACAAGGTCCAAAAGGGAGTTATTCCTAGTAGGTTCTTGAACGAGCTGGAATAAAAAGTTGTCATTCAGCATATTTACAAACCTACTAGCTTTTTCTGTCTTAGCAACCCCATTACCCCAGTCAATGTCTGGATAATTGAAGTCACCCATAGCAACAACTTGACCCAGCTGTGAAGCCGCTTGTATCTGCAAGAGTAGCTGGGCTTCATACTCGACACTTATACGAGGTGGTTTATAGCATACACCAATGATAATTCTTTTTGTTACCTTTTGCCCAGTCAAAATCTCTACCCAGAGTGATTCTATACCCTCACCAGTGCCAGCTATTGTTATTTCTTTAGCGCTTTACATACAAACACACTCCTCCACCCTTTTTAATCCCTCTGTCCCTCCTAAAAAGGGTGTAACCATTTAAATTCACAATCCAGTCACAGGTTTCATCCCACCAGGTCTCAGTGATACCAATTATATCATAATTTTTAGAGCATGCAATTAATTCCAGGTCTCCCATTTTACCTGACAAACTCCGTGCATTTGCCAGCATACAGTTACTACTTTTACTTTTGAAATTTGCATTACTTAGTGAATAATTATATGTTAAGTTAGTATTATTCTGTTTTCCTTGTAACAGAGGGACCTCCTTAGCTGGTAAAATGTATGCCCCCCTAACTCCTCCCCCATGACCCCCTACTAACCCCACTGCTCCGTCTTGATGACAAAAAACTATCCAGCCCAATTAATTCCATCCAGGATGTGGCATCCTTGCAACACGATCTTGACAAACTGGCAATCTGGGCAGCTAAGTGGCAAATGAGATTCAATGTTGATAAATGTAAAGTCATGCACCTGGGATGTAAAAATATCCAAGCCACTTATACCCTTAATGGAACTGCACTAGGCAATCCATTATGGAAAAGGACCTTGGAGTCCTTGTAGATGATAAACTTGGCTGTAGCAAGCAATGCCAGTCAGCAGCATCAAGGGCAAATAAGGTCTTGGGCTGTATTAAAAGGGGCATAGAGTCAAGGGAGGAGGGGGTCATTCTTCCACTGTATAGAGCACTTGTAAGGCCCCATCTAGAATATGCCGTACAGTTTTGGTCTCCATCACTCAAACAGGACATTATTGTATTAGAGAGGGTACAGAGAAGGGCAACTAAGCTGGTGAAAGGTATTGAAAATCTTAGCTATGAGGAAAGACTTGCCAAATTGGGGATGTTCACACTGGAGAAGAGGCGCTTAAGGGGTGATTTGATAACTATGTATAAATATATAAGGGGATCATATAATAATCTCTCTAATGCTTTATTTACCAGTAGATCTTTCCAGCTGACACAAGGTCACCCATTCCAATTAGAAGAAAAGAGGTTCCGCCTAAATATTCGGAAGGGGTTTTTTACAGTGAGAGCTGTGAAGATGTGGAATTCTCTCCCTGAATCAGTTGTACAGGCTGATACATTAGATAGCTGTAAGAAAATGTTGGATGGCTGAGGGAATACAGGGTTATGGGAGGTAGCTCATAGTACAAGTTGACCCAGGGACTAGTTTGATTGCCATTTTGGAGTCAGGAAGGAATTTTCCCCCCTCTGAGGCAAATTGGAGAGGCTTCAGATGGGTTTTTTTTTGCCTTCCTCTGGATCAACTGGCAATTAGGCAGATTTAAAAAAAAAAAAAAAAAAAAAAAAAGGTTGAACTTGATGGACATGTGTCTTTTTTCAACCTTACTTACTATGTTACTATGTTACTATGTAATGTTGGATGGGAGACAGTGTAAGACTTAACCATGCCGTAAGCCCATCAACACTGTGTCTTTGAATAATATGTAACGGGGCTTGTTTCAGGGCATACCTTTGTGCCACCCACATTTTTGCAATCCTCTCTGGATTCAAGGCAACACTGTCTTCAGATTGAGGTGCAGCTCTGTCTGTGCAGATTTTTAATTGGAACATGGAAGCTCCCACTCATATGTATCAGTGCAGTTATACAGGTAAGGTATGATATATATTTGGTTTATGAAGTAGTTAATAGAAATAAGCATATATTAAATTATAAATATATTTGCACTTATTGCACAGCAAGTCAAACCTCATATTTAATCATGTATTCATAAAGCAAAAGGAGAGGAGAGAATCTAGGGGAAATAGGGATTGTTTTGCTGCTTCATAAAGCAAAAGGACACTTAGATAAGTTAAACTTATCTACATGTCCTTTTGCTTTAGGAATACATAGATTAAATGCTAATAACATGCATAGTGATCCCCAAGCATAGATAAATAAATAAAAATAAAGTGAGTACATGGTCAAAAGTAGATTTCCTATACATATTTTGTTCATTTAAAGAATGATTTGTTTCACTGTACTTGTACTTGATTTATTATCACAACAGAGAATATTGTATGTTTATTTACCCTTTTAGAAGGGAACATTGTGTTTCATGCTGCAAAGAAAATCATATAATCAGTACTGAACCTTCTGCTGATGCTGATTCCATAGACTATTAGTGTATGGATAAATACAATTTTCAGCTAATCCTGGTTTGTCTACAACATGCTGCTAAGACTGTGCATTGTAATTTACAGGTTTCCTGGTACTGGTTCCTAAACTGGGGTTGTGTTAAAGGTGATATAACCCTAAAAATTCATTAATTCATTAATTCATTAATGCCTAATGAAAGAAAAAGGAGCAGATGCAGCTTTCAGCTGCAAATAAATTTACAAATAATTGAAAGTGGCTTAGATTGACACATTGCTTTTGTTGGGTAATATAAATTGTAAGGTTTACATCCTCTATAAATCTTAGAGCTACTGACTGCACTATGTACTGTACATGCACCTGATCATGTTTTTGCAAACTTGCCATGTCTTTTGTGTTGGGATAGCGAGTGGTTCAGAGCCACCGAGTTAGTCTCAGTGGGATGAAATTGTTTCTGTATAACAAACAACTTTATAAATACATAAATAGAGTCCAAAATACATACTGTAGTACCATAGTAACATAGTAAGTCAGGTTGTAAAAAGACACACGTCCATCAAGTTCGACCTTTTAAGTCTATATATAACCTGCCTAACTGCTAGTTGAGAGGAAGGCAAAAACACACATTTGAAGCCCCTCCAATTTGCCTCAGTGGGGGGAAAAAAATTGTCGCCAGCGACCGCTTCATACACTTCGCACCACTTTGCCAGGCGCAAATCCGTTACCACTACGCTAACTCACTGAAATGCAAAGTTGCGTCCTGGGCACCGAATGCTGGCGACTTTTCGCTAGTGATACTTCTTCAGTGCGAGCATTTCATAGCAAAGTTTGTTTATGTCTAGTGAAAAGTCGCTAGTGATCTTACGCTTAGGTCAATTTGAATAGGGGCGTACATTAAAATTGTATGGACGTCTTTATTAGAGATGTTGGTGCAAATGCTTGAAGTGGCCACTTTTTATTACAAATGTCCAAGGAACCTGAATAAAGACAAAAGAGATCATATAATGCCCTACACATGAGCCCACTGTAAAATGAATGTTCCATGGCCCTCAAATGTCTGGGGAAAAATGTTAACCCATATAATGTTTGTTAAGGCTTTTGCAGGCAATCCCGCTTAAAAAAAGGAAATGTCACCAGCGTTTTTTAGCTTTAATGCATTTTCAGCAGACAGGATATGATGTAAGTGGCATAAGATTGAGGAGAATCTAGCTTGATTTTAGCAGTTTGCCTGGTCTGAGGTGGCAAAGTCAACTCTGGCGAAAAAGGTAACGTTCAGTAAAATCTGCACTCCAGTGAATTTGCGGAGCCTAGCCTGTAGCCGATAGAGTGCAAATTGTCGTCTAAGCCTAAGTGAATTGGTGATGTCCCTGCGGATTGGATTTCTTGTGAATTTTCGCTCTCTGGCCACTTCGCCCTTTAGTAAATCTGCCTTAAGATCAGACTAGATCCTGAATCAACTTGTACTGAACTATTTTTCAAATACTCCCTCCCTTGTTAAAAAGCCATCCAACCCCTTTTTAAAGCTATCTAATGTATCAGCCTGCATCCGAATATTTAGATGGAACTTCCTTTGTTTTTAATCGGAATGGCTGACCTTGTGTCAGCTGGAAAGATTTACTGGTAAATAAAGCATTAGAGAGATTATTATATGGTCCCCTTATATATTTATACATAGTTATCATATCACCCCTTAAAGGGTATGTAAAGACAAAAAAATAAAATCCCATTTTTACTTTCTTTAATGAAAAAGAAATATATCTCCAAAATACTTTAATGAAAAAATGTGTACTGTTTTTATAATAAACCTGACTGTATGCAGTGAAATCCCCCTTTGTTTTACTTGCTCTGACAGCTGCAGATAGGAAACTTCAGACAGTCCCTTACTACTCTGCAGCGAAATGATCATACTTTCAAACGGCAGGGGGGGAGCTCCCTCACTTTACTTCCCTGACCTAGAGCAACTTTGTTAGTTTCCATATAAAGCAGCCAGCGACTGTGTAAAATTTGTATCTGCAGACCTACTGCTTTGCTGTATCGGCTTCTATGGCAGACATTATTTGACTTGTACTGTTTTGATAATTAATGACGATCCCTAAGCTTAACCTCCCAACTGAAGCCCAGACCACACTGAGCATGTGCATAGTCTTGAGGGTATATTTATCAAAGAGTGAAGTTAAAGGTCTCCACAGTCCTCTAGAGTGAAATTCCGCCACTCTCCATTCATTACTATGAGATTTTTTTAAAAGGCTATTTATCAATGTGTGAAAGTGAAAGTTCATCCTTTGATAAATATGCCTTTCAAAATCCCATAGAAATGAATGGAGAGTGGCGGAATTTCACTCTAGAGGACTGTGGAGACCTCTAACTTCACTCTTTTATAAATATAACCCTTGGTCTTGCAAAGATGTATAACAAAGTTACAAGATGACAACCCCCTGCAGCCAACTTCGAAAACATAAATCATTTGTTTAATTAAGCTTCTGGTGCAGTAAGTCCATGTTTATGTTTAGTATAAAAAATACAGCATTTCTAGCATTATTCTATTTTAGACTTTAGTTCCCCTTTAGGCGCCTCTTCTCTAGGCCAGAGTAAGTGTTAATGCTTTGCTTAGCTAAGTAATATTCACCTGCCAATAATTTTAAATTGGGAGCAGCAATAAACATTCCCAAAGACTCCATTTTATTCATACTTGGCATTTTTAATTACATGCCCCCTTATGTGCATTCCCTTGCACCTACCTTCCCTGAGTTGAATTCTGTATCTCTGTCAAACTGCTGTTCAGGTGTATTATTGTTGGGTGTATTTAATTGGGACATTAAGGGGCAGATTTATCAAGGGTCGAATATCGAACCCTCGATATTCGACTAGGAATTGAAATCCTTCGACTTCGAATATCGAAGTCGAAGGATTTAGCGCAGAAAATTCGATCGAAGGATTATTCATTCGATCGAACGATCGAAGGATTATTCATTCGATCGAACTATTAAATCCTTCGAATCGAACGTTTCAAAGGATTTTAATCCAACGATCGAAGGACTATCCTTCGATCAAAAAAACTTAGGCAAGCCTATGGGGACCTTCCCCATAGGTTAACATTGACTTCGGTAGCTTTTATCTGCCGAACTAGGGGGTCGAAGTTTTTTTTAAAGAGACAGTACTTCGACTATCGAATGGTCGAATAGTCGAACGATTTTTAGTTTGAATCCTTCTATTCGAAGTCGTAGTCGTAGTCGAGGGTCGAAGTAGCCCATTCGATGGTCGAAGTAGCCCAAAAAACACTTCGAAATTCGAAGTTTTTTTAGTTCGAATCCTTCACTCGAATTTAGTGAATCGGCCCCTAAATAGTTGCTCATTTACTTTGTGTATACTGTATTAGTTCATTACCTCCCTCCCTGTAGAAAAAAAGTTCATGTAAATGTTATCAACACAAAGAATAAGAGAAAAGTGTAAATGCAGCTGAAATAACTCACGTTTTTTAAACAAAGTTTTCAAAAAGCATTCAATAAAAATGGCCCCCATATAAAATGTACCCAGAGTGCGTCTGAGAGAGAGATGGAAATCCTACAATAAAATAAATAATGCATTACTATGTCTTGTCATAAGAATGTAGAATGTTGTATTATATAGAAATGAATTACTGTCTTGGCCAGCGTGGAAACCAGGAAAATGAATAACTGCCATCACTGTGTTCCGCATAAATAATTTAGTATGGAGAAATCTTTTTGCTGAGTTTTGTTTTAGCGGCCATCACTTTAGTGCACAGTGTATCTCAATGCTGCTGATATCCAGTACCTAATTCAGCACAAATACACGTCCACTTTACTATAATCAAGTCATAGACACCTGCGGGATCTTACTGTGGGGTAGATTCGCTTAATTGGCAACAACGGAAACTTGTACCAACAATTTACTAAAACACAAGTAAAGACAAATTTGTGGCATACTAACCGTGCCTCGGCGAACATTTACATCTTTTCACCAGGCATAATTATGCCAATGCAAAAATACCTTAATTTATCAAGAACCAAATGTAATTTTGCAAGGTCCAGGCTGGAAAATTACCATTATGATGCTACAGCAGATACTTCAGCATCGTATTATCTTCTACATCATATCTACTAATATCCCAGATTTGGGGAGAGGCCACCAAGGCCGAGTCTAGGACAACAAGATGTTTAGGGGCGGCACGCACTTGCCCCTAACATCTGTATAAATAATAGTATATTCAAAACAGACCTGCAGCTCAGAATCTCTATCATGTGACTGTAGCATTTATTTCATAAAGGCATTGACATCACCTGCAAAGCCACCCTGACCCGGGCACCAGTGCTTCATTCAATCGCATAATAATGTACTCCTTATCTGGCCTAGAAGAGAGAACCGGTTTGCATCTTCTTCCAGACGCGTGCAGTGACATCGTCACGTGATCGCGCATGTCATTGTGACGTCACTCTGCACACTGCCAGCAGATTATCTTGTCTCTGCCATGGAGCTGTGCGCAGGCCAACACTGTAGTTCATCCGCAACTGGTTGGCTACCTGGCTGTATTTATCTGCAATTTGAAAGCCGAGCCACAGCTGGCAGGGAAACAGTTACAGAACTGTACTTTTTTCTTGAAATAGTTTTTCAGTTGGTAGGTTAATTCATGATATAAATAATAATGCTGCTGTGCTGACTGACTAATTTGTAAACTAAATAGATATTAAACAACTACTGCTGAGATTAATACAGTATAAGACTCTTTCCCAAAAAAGGCTGTTTTGTTTTATAATATTTAGTTCACCCTGCCATTGGAGTCTGAAGTATATCGGCAGGCAAAGTTGGTGATTGTTTATGTTTTAATAGATAATTATTTGCAGTTTATTGTCTGTGTTCTTTTTATCAGATCATGGTTTGCTTCCCACAGCAGGTGGGCCTAGAAGGGGGGCACAAAAAGTAAATCCGGCCCTGCACATACTCCATTGCATTATGACTTTAAATCGGCAGTCAGTTTTCCCCAGCAAAATTTCAGCCCATTATTCTCACAATTATGTAATTACATCTTTAAAGGGATACTGTCATGGGAAAAAATTTTTTTTCCAAAATGAATCAGTTAATAGTGCTGCGCCAGCATAATTCTGCACTGAAATCCATTTCTCAAAAGAGCAAACAGATTTTTTTATATTCAATTTTGAAATCTGACATGGGGCTAGACATATTGTCAATTTCCCAGTTGCCCTAAGTTATGTGACTTGTGCTCTGATAAACTTCAATCACTCTTTACTGCTGTACTGCAAGTTGGAGTGATATCACCCCCTCCCTTTTTTCCCTCAGCAGCCAAACAAAATAACAATGGGAAGGTAACCAGATAACAGCTCCCTAACACAAGATAACAGCTGCCTTGTAGATCTAAGAACAACACTCAATTGTTAAAACCCATGTCCCACTGAGACACATTCAGTTACATTGAGAAGGAAAAACAGCAGCCTGCCAAAAAGCATTTCTCTCCTAAAGTGCAGGCACAAGTCACATGACCAGGGGCAGCTGGGAAATTGACAAAATGTCTAGCCCCATGTCAGTTTTCAAAATTGAATATAAAAAAATCTGTTTGCTCTTTTGAGAAATGGATTTCAGTGCAGAATTCTGCTGGAGCAGCACTATTAACTGATTCATTTTGGAATTTTTTTTTTTTCCCATGACAGTATCCCTTTAAGTGAATACTTGATATTGCATTGAAAATACTCGCTTAAGACGGATTAAGGCAAACTTTAGACAACTAGAAAATTTGCACATTTGTGAATATGCCCCTATTTGTGTCAAAGCAGTAACATATAGAAAGCGATCAGCAGTTATTAATGGGCTTATTTATCAGAATCTGAGTTAAATTATAGTATTTTTTTCTACTTTGAACAAAACTCCAATTTAAAAAAATTAATTGAATACTTGCGTATTTATTTAAAAACTCCAAATCTAAATCTTTTTATAGAAAGATAGAAAAAAAAAATAGAGAAAAAATTTGAGGAAAACAATTTAGGGAAATAATTTGAATAGCTTGAATTTCTATCATTTTCAATGGGTCGAAAATGTGAAAAACTGGCATTGAAAAAAAAAACATTAAAATTGCCATAGGCAGCTTCCATTGACTTCTACGGCAATTTTATAGATTTTATACGGCAATGTTTTACATTCAAGCTTTACAATTTTTTTTGTTCTTAACCGGTACATACAAGTTTTAGTGCAAAAACTTTTGTTGTTGAAAAAATCCAAATTTGAACGTTGTGTAGGTGGTCTAATGAAAGAAGCAATCTTTCTGGTTGATGAACCACTTTACAAAATCAAATATATCTATACATATCCTTTTTTATGCTAATTATTCTTAAACAGTTTCAAATGTTATTGAAGAATTCTGGTTTGGTCAGGCTCCCTTTTACTACTATACTATATCCATTCAAGAGTGATATATGTACGGGTATATTGTTGTGTTCAGTTATTCTGGGAGAAGGGATTTATTTTGTTTTGGAAAAAGCTATATTCCCTTTTATCTTGAGCATGCAGAGGCTCAGTATGGTTCTAGTTAGACTATTATCTAGTTTATCAAACAACAATTTTGTCTTGGGTTTTATGACTGTGATTATTCTTGTCTTTATAACTTAGTGTGAGACACAAAATGTCACGGCCGGCACCCAATACCAGAACAGGTGCCAAGTACCCTGGTCTCGGCTCGGCTTCACCAGTAGTGTGACCACCGTTGGGCTTCGGGAGGAGTCCTCAGCTTACTTGGGTGCCACCTGGACTTATAGAGGGGTACAAGGCGAGATGGTCTGGCTAGCAGAGGGGCACGGCAGGTAGCAGAGTCTTTTGGGCCGAAGGACACGGTACAAATGGAGCAGGCTACAGAATCGTCAGACAGGCAGGGTCGAGGCAGGCAGATAACAAGAATCGTCAAACAGGCTGGGTCGAGGCAGGCAGATAGCAAGAAATGTCAAACAGGCAAAAGGGTCAAAACCGGGTGATCAATCGAAGGGTTAAACTGTAGAGTAGTCGTAAGCAGGCAAGGTCAGGATCCAGAATTCAGAATAGTCGAAATAGCCAGGCAGAGGTCAAAACAGGAATCAGACAGAATCAGAATAAACACAAGGCTCAGAAGCACCAAGAACAAATCCTATCACGGGCAAATTCCCACAGCCCTAATGGGCTTTAAATAGTTTTGAATTGCGCGCCCTTGCGCGCTGACGTCACAACGTCAGCGCACCTGCGCCTTTAAGAAGAGCTGGAGTGCGCCGCGCGCGCCCTAAGACACCGGCGCCTGCGGCCTCCTGGAAGCGGCTCGTTGAGGCGGGCGTCCCCGCTGAGGGGGCGACAGGCGTCCCTGTCCCCCCCCCCAGACCACCAGGTATGTTTGTTACACAAACTCTCTGTAAATGCTCAGGGAGGCTAATTAAGGTTGTTCTTTTACTATTTATATATGTTTTTGGGAGCCGTGTTCATGCTGCTGTGCAGATACATAACTTTTTGTCATAAGCATGGCATTTAGGAGTGGGTCTTTGCATTCAAGGTCAGAGTAAGAAGACGAGGCCCCTGAAAATGCAGGAATTCTGGGACCCTTTCCAACATCTCCCAGAATATTTCAGGTTCTTTTAGATTTATATAAACTCTCACTTCCCTAGAACTAGCAGCTCTATAAACTGCTGCAGGCCCAGAAATCTGGAGAAGGGTTCCTGGTTTATTTGTTGGGAAATAGATCACATCGAAAAAGGTGTATTGGAAGATTGAGGAGGAAGAGGTCAGTATATAACAATTCTGCAAGCATCCTTTTTGCCTAATACTAAATTGCAGCTGACAATAGTCATATTATTTATTATATCTGGGTTATTTAGAACTGTTAGATTGCTGAAAAATCTTTGGTTTACCAATGGCACGAACCCCCTATTTCAAAGACTCATTCTAAATGCCCTTCTCTATATTGTTGCAAAAACAGGTTCCTTTGCTTACAAAAGTCATATTCTGTACAGTTAAGGGGGGTATATAGCAATGGTTGAAATTCGTGCATCGAATTGAAATCCTTCAAATTCGAATATCGAATTCAAAGGATTTAGCGCTAAAATTAGCAATCGATCAGTCGAATAAAAATTCGAACAATTCAAAGGATTTTAGCAGTCGAACGAAGGATTTTTATCCAATGTAAAAAAACGTAGAAAATGTTTGTAGAAGGTCCCCATAGGCTAATATAGCAATTCGGTAGGTTTAATTTGGCGAAGTATTGATATCGAAGGATTTTTAAAGAGAAAGTACTTTGACTATTGAATGGTCGGATATTCAAATGATTTTTTATTGAACCGTTCGAATTTAAGTCGAAGTCCAATTCGTTGGCAGAAGTAGCCTATAGATGGTCGAAAAAATTACTTTGAATTTCGAACTTTTTCGAATATTCACCCGAGGCTTAGTAAATCTGCCCCTAAGTGATGATCAGAACCCTACAGGGAGCCCTGCATTAGAATGACTTGTTTTGTTCCCTAGGAAACAGGCTTTATTGGATTGTAGCCAGTGATAGCCTACTGGTCAGCCAATTGAACTACAATCAAAAGAGGATTTGATTTTTTGGGGGGAAGGAGGTAGACAGAATTCCAGCCCCTTAAGTCATTTGTAATAAGATACATTTTTGGCCACAGTTGATATGTGCTGAGGAATTCCTGCAGCAGAAGGTGCTTGTTGTGAAGTTCATGTGATTTTTTTTGCTGCCAAAAATGATTGAAGGGCATTGTGATTCATTACAGGGGGCTAATGAAAATTTCTAATTGAGTGGATTATAAAAAATAAAGATATTCCTCCAGATCAAAAATTTCTAGAAAGCAGAATGAGGGTTGTGCAGAATGGAGCTATAGTTCTATACTCAAGGTTCTAAATATATTAAATGTTTTCATCTCCTGCAAAACAATTAAGATTTTAATTTGCAAGATGATATGCCCTCTAGGGCTAGTTTGTTTTCATTCTCCAAGGTTGGTGTAGCACTAAACAGATGGGATACTGCAAAAGCCACTGTGCTAGGAAACACTTTATTTTGCTGTAAAATGTTGCTAAAAAAGGTTTCTTCTTAAGATTGCTGAGCTTCACAAATGTTCTGGATGCAGTAAATGCTTATTACTTGTTTCAAACTTGCTGTCTCGATTTCCTAAAAATGTTTGTCGGGAAGGGTCTATAATAAAGATGCTTCTATTACAAGTAATTGCTGGGGAAACATGATATTTAGACATAAACACCATACAGTAAAAATATTTTATTAAAATGGTTACGTGTTAAAGTATTGTAAAAACAACGCAGGCTTGGATATTTTTTTTAAAAAAAATCTATTAAAATAAGCATCTCTCATGCCTTACAGTGCATTGTTTCCCTAAATAAGCATATGAAGTTTTTTTATGCATTCATTATTGTTTGAAGTATTGTAGGGAATGTGACAGAGTTAAATTTGCCAACTATAACTGCTCTGTTGGAGGGATGTGTTCCCAGGGTGTTATGGCTAATCCTTGGTATAAAAAGCAAGGAGCGGACATTGTTCCTCTTTGAACTCCACTTTATGAAAGGGCAAAATGCTGCTTGAGAGATTGAGACAGGAGGCCATAGCAGTAAACAAGAAGCCAGAAGCCAGATATGGAGAACAACCAAGCTGAAATTGAGGAAAGAAACCACTTGAATGATGGTTTATAGTGAGTGATAGAATATGACCTGATACAGACCCTTCATAGGACTGATAGACAGGGCAACTAAAATAAGCAGTACTTCCATTACAAACAGCCATTAAAGGATAAATAAACCCCCTTGCTAATAAAAATCCCCACCCCCTACCCTCCATAGTCCCCCTCCCTGCTGCCCCCTGCACAGGTGTTCACACAAGTAAATGCCCCTAAGCTGGTAATTGCCCCTCATTGCAGAGTCAGCACAGCAGAGCTCACGAGCGCTTCGGGAATCTTCAGGTCCCTTTCGGAAATTACTGTGGCTTACGGCGCATGCACAGTTGTTTGGGACCAGAATATTGCTACAACTGTGCATGCGCCGATACAGTGATTACTTCCTGAAGTTTCCCAAAGCGCTGAAGATGGCCCCTGTGAGTTCTGCTGCGAAGACTCTGCAATGAGGGTTAATTAGCGGCATATGGGCATTTATTTGTTTGAACACCTGTGCGGGGGGGGGGGGGGACTATGGAGGGTAGGGGTTTTTAGTAGCAAGGGGTTTTAGTTATCCTTTAAAGGTAACATACAAACAGCATCAGAGTGGCCCAGTGGGGGGTTGGAAAAATCCTGGTGGACTGGTTCCCTGGACCTGATATACATGCTGCTGCCTAATGCCCCCAAGTTCAACCACCAGCCTGCTCCCGTTAATCCATTCCTGCAGAAATTGTTGGTGGGGGTCCCTGAAGTCAAGCTTTTCTATGGGCTCCTGGTGCCCCAGTCCAACACTACTAACAAATGGCTTTGTGCTCATGTAATATAAGTTTTTGCAGACCCATAGTACCTCAGCTGCAGATGGAAAAATGATTGCTTATTTTATTGTTGCTTTGCAATGTTGCCAATCATATTTTAAAAATGTGCAATGTCTACAGTCAAAATTTGCAATCTAATAACCATCAACTATTACATTGGGCAATGTGAATATGTGTTCTATTTTTCTATTTACAACCTTTATTAAATTCCACCATATGTATTCTAAAGAACAATCTACCAACATACGTTTAGAATGCATTTCTATTCTTTATAAACATCTGGTGAGCTATTTGTCAGGAGCTTTGGGGAGCTGAAATAACTTGTCTGATATAATAAGACAAAAACAAAGTTTAAACATAACTAAGGACTGAATGAATCTGGTCATCCTGCTGTACGTTTCTTTTTTTCCCCAAGATTTAGGGGCCGATTCACTATGGGTCGAATATCGAGGGTTAATTAACCCTCGATATTCGACTAGGAACTAAAATCGTTCGACTTCGAATATCGTAGTCGAACGATTTAGCGCAAATCCTGTGATCGAACGATCGAAGGATTATTCCTTCGATCGAACGATTAAATCCTTCGAATCAAACGATTTGAAGGATTTTAATCCAACGATCGAAGGAATATCCTTTGATCAAAAAATCTCAGGCAAGCCTATGGGGACCTTCCCCATAGGCTAACATTGACTTCGGTAGCTTTTAGCTGCCGAAGTAGGGGGTCGAAGTTTTTCTTAAAGAGACAGTACTTCGACTATCAAATGGTCGAATAGTCAAAGATTTTTAGTTCGAATCGTTCGATTCGAAGTCGAAGTAGTAGTCGAAGGTCGAAGTAGCCCATTCGATGGTCGAAGTAGCCCAAAAAACACTTCGAAATTCGAAGTTTTTTTAATTTGAATCCTTCACTCGAGCTTCATGAATCGGCCCCTAAGTGCTCCCATAAATACATTTACTCTGGATTTAAAAGTGGTTGTGTGCAGAAGCCATAAGGTACATCTACTTACCAGGCACACTGTTTAAAAATGTGTTTTTTGACTGCAGTTCAAGTTTTTCCCCACAATGCAGCACAGAATTCCAGCATCACTGTGGCTGTGCATAGTGTTAGAGCCACCACAACTGGGCTTGACACATCAAAACGAATGCGTGTTCAATTAGCATTACAGGTATAGGACCTGCTATCCAGAATGCTCTGGAACTGGGGTTTTCTGGATGAAGGATTCTCCCGTAATCTGGACCTTCATACATTGAGTCTACTAGAAAACCATGTAAACATTAAATAAACCCAATAGGCTGGTTCTGCTTCCAATAAGGATTAATTATATCTTAGTTGGCATCAACAAGGTATTGTTTTATTATTACAGAGACAATATTCAATATGCAGTATATAATAATATACTGTATATTATTTCCATGACTATCTTAACAACAATAAGTAAGATCCAGCGACTAGTCCGATTGTCATTTTGGAGTCAGGAAGGAATTTTTCCCCCTCTGAGGCAAATTGGAGAGGCTTCTGATGGGTTTTTCGCCTTCCTCTGGATCAACTGGCAGTTGGGCAGATAAAAAAAAAAAGAAGAAAACTAAAAGGTTGAACTTGATGGACGTGTGTCTTTTTTCTTACTTACTTTGTTACTATGTTACTATGTAAGATGTTCAATAAACTGTATATATTGTACAATGTGTATTTAAATATAATTATATTATAGATGTGCTCTCAGTCCCTCTGTGAATCTATTACAGATACTGCACCAAGCACATAGTCATTTCATCGTTTTTATGAGGCTTTTCATTTTTCCAGGACCGTATAGGGTAGAGCCTGAAAGCTGTTCTAGGGGTTAAGGCTCAAACACACACTTCGGGCTAATTAAATTTTTGCTCTCTTTTGAAAGAACATAAAATACAATGCTCACAATTACAGGATATAATCTTCATTCGTGTCTGCTCTTTAAGGCTGAACAAGCACAATATGTGTTAGATTACTTTGCAAAGCACTGGAACAGTTACTTGCAGCTCAATGGCTAAACAATGGCACGATAGTAGAAGATAACTTCATAAAATGTAATTTGCAATGTGGCATAATATCAACATTAATTCAGTATGATCTGTACTATGGGTTGGATTTGTCAGTAACTGCTGAGATGAATAACAGGATTTGAATAACTAAAAATAAAATCTGTGCACTTTCCTCTGGCCGTTCATGCCTTATTGTTTTTAAAAATGGAGTGTGTGAGGTTCTTGTCCTGTTATATTGTTGTCCTGTTGTACGTATCACCTATGTCTTAGTTCCAGTGGTTCTTGTACAGGTGTGGGACCTGTTATGCAGAATGCTTGGTACCTGGGGTTTTCAGGATAACTGATCTTTCCATAATTTGGATCTTCATACCTTTAGTCTACTAGAAAACTATGTCAACATTAAATAAACCCAATTGGCTGATTTTGCCTCTAATAAGGATTAATTATATCTTAGTTTGGATCGAGTACAAGGTACTGTTTTAATAATACAGAGAAAAAGGAAATCATGTTTAAAAGTTTGGATTATGTGAATAACATGAAGTCTATGGGAGATGGGCATTCTGTAATGCAGTTCTTTCTGGATAAAGGGTTTCTGGATAACAGATACACTACCTTTATAATTTGCCTCCTCTTAAATAGTCAAGCAGAACAGGCATCCAACAGTAATAATTACTTATTATTAGCAAATACAAACAGTGGCAGTGCTTTGTCTCTGTGGTCACTAAAGCCCTATGTGGAGTTCATTCACTCACATCGGAACTCAGGTCTATACCATGGGGTACTGATCCCACTTGTACATGCTGATAGGGCTTTGGGTTGTACAATAGACCTTGCTATGTAATAAAAGAACGAGGTGTAGGCCGAGTGCTTTTATACAGGTCATGGAACTGCGAGATTACTTCTAATATCCTCGTATTTTTTTACAAGGGGGACTTTATTATAATACACAAGTTTTAGTGAGTCATGTGACAAAAATGACATCACTACTCACCGTTTATAACTGATGACATCACTTGTCACCGTTTATAAGGATATAATTTACAAAATATTCATGGCTTGTGTGTATTATATACTGTATATATACAGTATATATAAAATCACAAAGAGTTACATTCAAGGTCAGCATTATTTAAGTCTCCTGGCATAGATGACTGTACTTGATCTCTGCGCAGTGACCCTACTATTAATGTGAACAGGTGTAAGGACCTTTATGTTACAGTAATTGTCTGAGAGTCCAAACCTTTTGCATTGTGTTCCAGCTGTTCATTTATTTAATCTCACAAGTCTTACTTGTTTAATGAGATAATCGGATTCCTAGACATTTCATTAAATATCAGATGGCTAATTTTAATCAAGGAGGACACAGTATACGTCCTCAATATGTAATTAATCAGCATTCCCTGTTACGTCTGCAGAGACAAGTTACAAGTGGTTTAATTTGTTTATGTTGAAGAAAATTGGGTTCAATAAGTGCAGATATATATCTAATGATAGAAAATAGTTGACTAATAGGTGGTATCTGCTTGAGCAGATATACTATATCAGATATAACACTTATTATACAAACCAAATTGCCCAGCAGATGCTTACATGTAAGTGATTCCCATCAAATTCCCATAATTCTTTAGTTGCAAAGAGAAATACTAATTTGTGAACTGCAGCAAAAACGATTACATGGCTAAAGGCCAATACAGTGGGCATTGTGGGATCTGGCCCTATATGATAATGGCCAAACAGATTGGATCCCAACAGAAGTTACAGAGAAATGTAACCATGTCACATCAAGTTTACAGTGACATCAGTGGTTCATACATACCACATGCCGTCTGAATGGATCACATGATTCTGCTACCCCACAGAAGTGACTCATGCAATTGGCCATGGATGGGCATTAAGGCGGAATTTGGCTTCATGACATCTCTTTGTGTGGACACATCTAAATAGACTTAGAAATTATTAAATAGTAATGTTAATTATATTGTTGTATTGCTAAATCATTGGTGGGCCACAATATAAAATATGCACCCTGGCCCAATTAACCATATATAGCTGGGAATACTTTGTTGTGTCCTCTTTGAAATGATGGCTCTATTGGTTTATAAAGACCAGGTTCAGTAACCAGTTGAGTTGTGAGTTGTCATATAAAGGCAGAAGGGTTTAGACAGTCTTTTATGGTGTTAAATTTGGTTGGGCTCCCATAATTGATAGCATTTACTAAAATATAAAAATGTGATTATTACCAGCCATGGATACCCCAGATGGTGTATAATTACTGATCCTCCGACTCTACCTTATCTTACTTTCAGACAGAGTCTATCTTTATAAAACACATTCTTGTCTTTCTTTATAAAGTATACAGTTTCCCGGAATCGATGCCTCTTTGTTGTATAACGCTTTTTTTGTGTAACTCATATATGCCCATTTAATTTACAGAGGACACGCATACTGTATATATTGATAATGCCGTGTAGGACATCCCATTTGCTGTTTCTTCAGTGCAGTATATTATCATGCTTCATGGAAGTTTTTTAAACGGGTTGACTCCAGTGGAGAATATTTAGGACACTTATACAGTATGTTCTTAATATATACTGTATTCCATGCCATATGGTAGGTCCCCAACCATATGAGCTGACTGCTTCATGTTTTAAAGAAAGTTATAGATATGTTCCTTTGTTTCCTACTGGGCAAACCACATTATTATTTATAGCCTACAGAACACAACACAATATATTTATTTGCATTACAAGTAATTCAATCAGAAGTAACTCATGTGGTTTAGCCCAAAGACAAATCTGGAGGAATATAGCGTAACATAAAATTACTACCCAGTAGGGGATAAAAGCAATTTTCCTCTGCACGCGAACCTTCCTATGTCTTACGTAAAAAGAATAATACAGAAATATAATGATTACAGTAATGTAACTTGTTATATAGGTGTGGAGTACAATTGGTATACTTTTCACAACTTGTGCTTGGGAGCTAGAATTTTATGTTGAACTATTCAAGATGCATTATTACTGCAGGTAATTGGTAGTATATTAATACAAATTCTGGTACCAACCAAACAACTAAAATTAGCCTGGATCCGATTATCTGAAATAATTAGGAAATAATCATCACTCAGATCACTGTATATATGAAAACCCATGATCCATGCAAATTGTTCCTGCCTTTGTTACAGACCTTCATTTTTCTTCACTGTTTCATGTTATCAGTAGTGTCCACACTGCTGTGAGAAATACGTGTTATTACAACAAATTTCAAAGACATATTTCATCATCATTTATTATCATTTATTTATATAGCATATATACAAAGAGCAAACAGAATTACATAGATAGAACATACAGGATTAGATGTCTATTGTTTGAGTTAAAGGAACAGTAACACCAAAAAATAGTTTTGCAGTAATGAGAATGCAATGTACTGTTGTGCTGCACTAGTACAACTGTTGTGTTTTCTTTAGACACACTATTATAGTTTAAATAAAAAAAAGCTGCTGTGTAGCCATGGGGGGCAGACATTCAAAGTTGAAAAAAGCAGAGGATACTCAGCAGATAACAGATAAACTCTTTAGTATACAATGGGATTCTTCGGAACTTATCTGTTAGCTACTGTGTATCATGTGCTTGAATGGCTGCCCCCATGGCTACACAGCAGCTTGTTTATATAATTATATATAGTAGAGTATCTGAAGCAAACACACCAGTTGTACCAGTGTAGGGAAAAACTAATTTATATTGTCATTCCATTAAAAAAAAACTTTAATTTTTTTGGTGTTACTGTTTCTTTAAAGGGGAAGGATAGGTAAAATTTCTTGGAACCTAGAGATTTTACTTTTCTTTCTCCTTAGTCACTATTCTGAGTGGATGCTCTTCCTCTTCAAAAATATTACCAGTAGCGATGGGCAAATTTATTCGCCATGGCGCGAATTTGTGGCAAATTTGCACGATTCGTCTGATAATAAATTCACAAAACGGCTGCGATAATTCGCTAGTGTAAAAAAATAATGGCCGCCGGCGTCCGTTTTTTTAAGCCGACGCATTTTCGCTAGGGATGTAGCGAACGTCGGAAAAAAAGTTCGCGAACATATTCGCGAACTTGCGCAAAAATGCGAGCGGTTCGCGAACGGTTCGCGAACCCCATAGACTTCAATGGGAAGGCGAACTTTAACATCTAAAAAAGACATTTCTGGCCAGAAAAATGATTTTAAAGTTGTTTAAAGGGTGCAACGACCTGGACAGTGGCATGCCAGAGGGGGATCAAGGGCAAAAATGTATCTGAAAAATCTGCCTGTGTGTGCTTGGAAGAGATAGTGTAGGGGGAGAGCTGTTAGTGATTTCAGGGACAGATGATAGTAAGTTTGCTGGCTAGTAATCTGCTTGATACTGCTCTGTATTGGAGGGACAGAAGTCTGCAGGGATTTGAGGGACATTTTAGCTTAGGTAGCTTTGCTGGCTAGTAATCTACTGTTCTCTTTAAACAACTGCCATACGTTGACCTTGTAGGCATTGTTTGCCCAGTTTTTTTGGACGCAGCCACTGAAGCACAGTTGCCAGAAAAAATATGCCATATAAATGCTGAAAATAGTCATTTTTCGCCATACGTTGACCTTGTAGACATTGTTTGCCCAGTTTTTTTGGACGCAGCCACTGAAGCACAGTTGCCAGAAAAAATATGGCATATAAATGCTGAAAATAGTCATTTTTTGCCATACGTTGACCTTGTAGGCATTGTTTGCCCAGTTTTTTTGGACGCAGCCACTGAAGCACAGTTGCCAGAAAAAATATGGCATATAAATGCTGAAAATAGTCATTTTTTGCCATACGTTGACCTTGTAGGCATTGTTTGCCCAGTTTTTTTGGTTGCAGCCACTGAAGCACAGTTGCCAGAAAAAATATGCCATATAAATGCTGAAAATAGTCATTTTTTGCCATACGTTGACCTTGTAGGCATTGTTTGCCCAGTTTTTTTGGTCGCAGCCACTGAAGCACAGTTGCCAGAAAAAATATGCCATATAAATGCTGAAAATAGTCATTTTTTTGGTCGCAGCCACTGAAGCACAGTTGCCAGAAAAATTATGCCATATAAATGCTGAAAATATAAATTTTTTTGGTTGCAGCCACTGAAGCACAGAGGCCAGAAAAATTATGCCATATAAATGGAGAAAATATGCATTTTTTTGGTTGCAGCCACTGAAGCACAGAGGCCAGAAAAATTATGCCATATAAATGGAGAAAATATGCATTTTTTTGGTTGCAGCCACTGAAGCACAGAGGCCAGAAAAATTATGCCATATAAATGGAGAAAATATGCATTTTTTTGGTTGCAGCCACTGAAGCACAGAGGCCAGAAAAATTATGCCATATAAATGGAGAAAATATGCATTTTTTTGGTTGCAGCCACTGAAGCACAGAGGCCAGAAAAATTATGCCATATAAATGGAGAAAATATGCATTTTTTTGGTTGCAGCCACTGAAGCACAGAGGCCAGAAAAATTATGCCATATAAATGCAGAAAATATGCATTTTTTTGGTTGCAGCCACTGAAGCACAGAGGCCAGAAAAATTATGCCATATAAATGCAGAAAATATGCATTTTTTTGGTTGCAGCCACTGAAGCACAGAGGCCAGAAAAATTATGCCATATAAATGCAGAAAATATGCATTTTTTTGGACGCAGCCACTGAAGCACAGTTGCCAGAAAAAATATGCCATATAAATGCTGAAAATAGTCATTTTTCGCCATACGTTGACCTTGTAGACATTGTTTGCCCCGTTTTTTTGGTTGCAGCCACTGAAGCACAGAGGCCAGAAAAAATTAAACCAGTAGGGTTTGCACCCTAGTTTGTAACGGTGGCGGAGGGAGGAGGACGCTAAAGGACAGCTGTGTGTGGAGTCATGAGGCTTGAAGAGAAGGACAGCTGCATAGAAGTCAGAACAAGTCTTCCGGCGTGCAGTAACCCTCCGAGATCCACCCCTCATTCATTTTAATAAAGGTCAGGTAATCGACACTTTTGTGACCTAGGCGAGTTCTCTTCTCAGTTACAATCCCTCCTGCTGCACTGAAGGTCCTTTCTGAGAGCACACTTGAGGCTGGGCAAGACAAGAGGTTCATGGCAAATTGTGACAGCTCTGGCCACAGATCAAGCCTGCGCACCCAGTAGTCCAGGGGTTCATCGCTCCTCAGAGTGTCGATATCTGCAGTTAATGCCAGGTAGTCTGCTACCTGCCGGTCGAGGCGTTCTTTGAGGGTGGATCCAGAAGGGTTGTGGCGCTGCCTTGGACAGAAAAACATTTGCATGTCTGATGTTACAGACCGGCCAAAGGGCTTTGTCCTTGCAGGTGTGCTCGTGGCAGGATTACTGGCACCTCTGCCCCTGGAATGTTGATGAGTTCCTGAAGTGACATCACCCTTAAAAGCATTGTACAACATGTTTTGCAGGCTGGTTTGTAAATGCCGCATCTTTTCGGACTTGTGGTATGTTGGTAACATTTCTGACACTTTATGCTTGTACCGAGGGTCTAGTAGCGTTGCGACCCAGTACAGGTCCTTCTCCTTAAGCCTCTTGATACGGGGGTCCTTCAACAGGCATGACAGCATGAAAGACCCCATTCTCACAAGGTTGGATGCAGAGCTATCCATCTCCGCTTCCTCATTATCAAGGACTGCATCATCCACGGTCTCCTCCCCCCAGCCACGTACAAGACCAGGGGTCCCCAAAAGGTCACCACTAGCCCCCTGGGAAGCCTGCTCCTGTTGGTCCTCCTCCTCCTCCTCCACAAAGCCACCTTCCTCCTCTGACTCCACTTCTGGCACCTCTCCCTGCGTTGCAGCAGGTGCCTGGGTTCGTTCTGGTGATTCCGACCATAAATCGTGCGCTTCCAGCTCCTCGTCACGCTGGTCTACAGCCTCATCTGTCACTCGTCGCACGGCACGCTCCAGGAAGAAAGCGAAGGGTATTAGGTCGCTGATGGTGCCTTCGGTGCGACTGACCATATTTGTCACCTCTTCAAAAGGTCGCATGAGCCTGCAGGCATCGCGCATAAGCACCCAGTAACGGGGGAAAAAAATCCCCAGCTCTGCAGATCCAGTCCTACCACCCAGTTCAAAAAGGTACTCGTTGACGGCCCTTTGTTGTTGCAGCAGACGTTCCAACATAAGGAGCGTTGAATTCCAGCGAGTCTGGCTGTCAGAAATCAAACGCCTGACTGGCATGTTGTAGCGCTGCTGAATGTCAGCAAGGCGTGCCATGGCTGTGTAGGAACGTCTGAAATGGGCCGACACCTTTCTGGACTGGGTGAGAACGTCCTGGAATCCTGGGTACTTGGAGACAAAACGTTGGACTATTAAATTTAACACATGTGCCATGCAGGGCACATGTGTTAAATTTCCCAGTCTCAACGCTGCCAACAGATTGCTTCCATTGTCACACACCACTTTTCCGATCTGCAGTTGGTGTGGGGTCAGCCACCGATCGGCCTGTGACTGCAGAGATGACAGGAGTACAGATCCGGTATGGTTTTTGCTTTCCAGGCACGTCATCCCCAAGACAGCGTGACAACGGCGTACCTGGCACGTCGAATAGCCTAGGGGGAGCTGGGGGTGCACAGGTATGGAGGAGGAGAAAGAGGACCCAGCAGCAGAGTAAGAAGAAGAAGAGGAAGAAGACGAGGTAGAGAGCGATGGAGGAGTAGAGGTGGTGGCAGAACCGCGTGCAATCCGTGGCGGTGACACCAACTCCACTGTTGTTGTTGTTGAGCTACCCATTCCCTGCTTCCCATTCCCAGCCATTACCAAGTTCACCCAGTGGGCAGTGTAGGTGACATACCTGCCCTGACCATGCTTGGAGGACCATGCGTCAGTAGTCATATGGACCTTTGGCCCAACACTAAGTGACAGAGATGCGGTAACTTGGCTCTGCACATGTTGGTACAGGTGTGGTATTCCCTTTTTAGAAAAAAAATTGCGGCTGGGTACCTTCCACTGCGGTGTCCCAATTGCTACAAATTTGCGGAAGGCCTCAGAGTCCACCAGCTGGTATGGTAAAAGCTGGCGGGCTAAGAGTGCAGACAAGCCAGCTGTCAGACGGCGGGCAAGGGGGTGACAGTCAGACATTGGCTTCTTACGCTCAAACATGGCCTTCACAGAAACTTGGCTGGTGGCAGATGACTGGGAATGGGAACAGGTGGTCAAGGTGGAAGGCGGAGTGGAGGGTGGTTCAGATGGGTCAAGGAGAGCAGAGGTAGAGCAGTAAGATGCTGGACCAGAAGGAGTGTGGCTTTTAGTTTGCCTGTTGCCTTTGAGGTGTTGCTCCCAAAGTGCTTTGTGCTTGCCGCTCATGTGCCTTCGCATAGAAGTTGTACCTATGTGGCTGTTGGGCTTACCAAGGCTCAGTTTCTGACTGCACTCATTGCAAATTACAATGCTTTTGTCAGAGGCACACACATTAAAAAAATCCCACACTGCTGACTTTTTGGAAGTGTGCGATCTGGCGGTAACAGTAGAAGTTGGCGGCATTGGCGGCAATGGCGGGTGCGTTGGCCGGCTGAACACAGGTGCCGATACATGTTGTTGCCCTACTGATCCCTGCGGGCTGTCCTCCCTGCTTCTTCTAAGTCTTATTCTCCTACTGCCTCTCTGACTCTCCGTCTCTCCATCTGAACTACCCTCCTCTTGCTCTCTTCTACTAGGCACCCACAAAACATCAATCTCCTCATCATCATTCTCCTCAGATGCATCAATTTCTTCTGACACATCACAGAAGGAAGCAGCAGCGGGGACCTCCTCCTCATCACTCATCATTATGTCCATCTCTGTCGTGTTCTCTGCCAGAATTAAATCTGGTGTAACGTCCTCATCTCCTTCATCTTCTTCTGCCAATAATGGTTGCGCATTACTCAGTTCAAGAAACTCATGGGAAAATAACTCCTCTGACTCCAGTGAAGAAGGGGCACCGGTGGTGGAGGAAGTGTTACGTGGGGTGGCCATAGCAGTGGAGGATGAGGAGGATGTTGTGGTAAAGTTAGAAACGGTAGAGGATGGGGTGTGCTGTGTAAGCCAGTCAACTACCTCTTCAGCATTTTGGGAGTTCAGGGTCATTGGCTTTTTAAAACTGGGCAATTTGCTAGGGCCACAGGATTGCATAGCAGCACGGCCCCTAGCACGGCCTCTGCGTGGCGGCCTGCCTTTGCCTGGCATTATTTTTAAAAAAACAACAACAACAAAAACTCAGTTGGTTTTTCTGGAAACGATAATACACACAGCTAGATGGCAGTTTGAAGAAAACAGTGTGCAAATAATGCCTACAAGGTCAACGTATACACAGCGGTGGATACGGATTACGTAAAATATATGAATGCTGCTTGAAAAAAAGTAACTCAAGTGGTTTTTCTAGAGACGATAATATTATCACTATTTAGACAAAATGTGAACAAGCTCACACAGCTAGATGGCGGTTTGAAGAAAACACTGTGCAAATAATGCCTACAAGGTCAACGTATACACAGCGGTGGATACGGATTACGTAAAATATAAGAATGCTGCTTGAAAAAAAGTAACTCAAGTGGTTTTTCTAGAGACGATAATATTATCAATATTTAGACAAAATGTGAACAAGCTCACACAGCTAGATGGCGGTTTGAAGAAAACACTGTGCAAATAATGCCTACAAGGTCAACGTATACACAGCGGTGGATACGATTTACGTAAAATATAAGAATGCTGCTTGAAAAAAAGTAACTCAAGTGGTTTTTCTAGAGACGATAATATTATCAATATTTAGACAAAATGTGAACAAGCTCACACAGCTAGATGGCGGTTTGAAGAAAACACTGTGCAAATAATGCCTACAAGGTCAACGTATACACAGCGGTGGATACGGATTACGTAAAATATAAGAATGCTGCTTGAAAAAAAGTAACTCAAGTGGTTTTTCTAGAGACGATAATATTATCAATATTTAGACAAAATGTGAACAAGCTCACACAGCTAGATGGCGGTTTGAAGAAAACACTGTGCAAATAATGCCTACAAGGTCAACGTATACACAGCGGTGGATACGGATTACGTAAAATATAAGAATGCTGCTTGAAAAAAAGTAACTCAAGTGGTTTTTCTAGAGACGATAATATTATCAATATTTAGACAAAATGTGAACAAGCTCACACAGCTAGATGGCGGTTTGAAGAAAACACTGTGCAAATACTGCCCACAAGATCAACGTATACACTACTACAGCGGTGGATACGGATTACGTAAAATATATTATGGCTGCTTGAAAAAAGTCACTCCGGTGTTTTTTCTGGAGACGGTAATATTATGGATATTTAGACAGAATGTGAACAAGGTCACACAGCTAGATGGCAGTTGGTTGAATAACACACTGGGCAAAAAATGCCTACAGGGCAAATAATGCCTAAAAGGTCAATTTATACACTACTACAGCGATGGATACGGATTACGTAAAATTTATTATGGCTGCTTGAAAAAAGTCACTCCGGTGTTTTTTCTGGAGACGGTAATATTATGGATATTTAGACAGAATGTGAACAAGGTCACACAGCTAGATGGCAGTTGGTTGAATAACACACTGGGCAAAAAATGCCTACAGGGCAAATAATGCCTAAAAGGTCAACTTATACACTACTACAGCGATGGATACGGATTACGTAAAATTTATTATGGCTGCTTGAAAAAAGTCACTCCGGTGTTTTTTCTGGAGACGGTAATATTATGGATATTTAGACAGAATGTGAACAAGGTCACACAGCTAGATGGCAGTTGGTTGAATAACACACTGGGCAAAAAATGCCTACAGGGCAAATAATGCCTAAAAGGTCAACTTATACACTACTACAGCGATGGATACGGATTACGTAAAATTTATTATGGCTGCTTGAAAAAAGTCACTCCGGTGTTTTTTCTGGAGACGGTAATATTATGGATATTTAGACAGAATGTGAACAAGGTCACACAGCTAGATGGCAGTTGGTTGAATAACACACTGGGCAAAAAATGCCTACAGGGCAAATAATGCCTAAAAGGTCAACTTATACACTACTACAGCGATGGATACGGATTACGTAAAATTTATTATGGCTGCTTGAAAAAAGTCACTCCGGTGTTTTTTCTGGAGACGGTAATATTATGGATATTTAGACAGAATGTGAACAAGGTCACACAGCTAGATGGCAGTTGGTTGAATAACACACTGGGCAAAAAATGCCTACAGGGCAAATAATGCCTAAAAGGTCAACTTATACACTACTACAGCGATGGATACGGATTACGTAAAATATATTATGGCTGCTTGAAAAAAGTCACTCCGGTGTTTTTTCTGGAGACGGTAATATTATGGATATTTAGACAGAATGTGAACAAGGTCACACAGCTAGATGGCAGTTGGTTGAATAACACACTGGGCAAAAAATGCCTACAGGGCAAATAATGCCTAAAAGGTCAACTTATACACTACTACAGCGGTAGTAAAATAAAAAAAAGTAAAATAAAAAAAAAATGAATATTAAAAAAAAAAAAATTACAGTTGGTGCTGCTGAACTACTAGGAGCAGCAGATTAGCACACCAGTCCCACTCCCCAACACTGCTAGACTAATAGCACTGGGCTCTTATAGTAGTAGTAGTAGTAGTAGTAGTAGTAGTAGTAGTAGTAAAACAACAAAAAAATAAATAAAAGCAGTCCTTACAAGGACTACTGTTATTGCAGCAGTCAGCAGATGAGATCAGAAGCAGGACAGCTGCCCACTGCAGCTACATACAGAGCACTGCAGTAGAAGGTAGATTACTAGCCAGCAAAGCTACCTAAGCTTAAATGTCCCTCAAACCCCTGCAGACTTCTGTCCCTCCAATAACAGAGCAGTATCAAAACGATTACTAGCCAGCAAACTTTCAACTGTCCCTGAAATCACTAACAGGCAGCAGCTCTCTCCCTACACTATCTCTTCAGCACACACAGGCAGCGTGAAAAAACGCTGCAGGGCTTCGGTTTTTATAGGGAAGGGGAGTGGTCCAGGGGAGAGCTTCCTGATTGGCTGCCATGTACCTGCTGGTCTGGGGTGAGAGGGCAAAAAAAAGCGCCAACAATGGCGAACCCAAAATGGCGAACGTCGCGCGACGTTCGCGAACTTCCGGCGAGCGCGAACACCCGATGTTCGCGCGAACAAGTTCGCCGGCGAACAGTTCGCGCCATCTCTAATTTTCGCCAGCGAATTTTTGGACACAAATTCACCCATCACTAATTACCAGCCCAGGGTACTGTTTACTGAGCACCCTGCCCCTATTTTTCGGCTTTTCTCCTTCTCTGTTGTTTTCTCCTTCTCTGGTCCTTCAACTCAAGTTTTTGTCTTCTGCGAGCTTTGCAATGGAGTCAGTTTTCATGATTGACTCCTTACTGGTGCCTTATTCTTGTACATCATCAGCCCAATATAAATTCTGGCAAGCAATCTAAATTGTGCTGCTTAATATACCCACTTGCCTGTGCTATGAATCTCCCATACCAGTGTGTCCCAGCTCAGACTCTGAGAATTGCCTTCCCCAAGCCACTTGCTTCACCTGTTCCTTAAGCCCAAGGGGGTTTGTAGTTTCAATCTGGTTTTTTCTCTTCACTCTGCTGCTGTACAGCCCCATCCTATATCATATTATGGCTCCTGCTTGATCCCTGGTTAGTGCCTGAGAGTAGTCACATCCTAATTGGGTAAAGATCCATGTATTCTGCCTCACATTTGGGGCTTGGGTATAGATCAATATATTTTGTGTAAAACACATGATTAGAGGAGCACATAGATGCTATGTGACTTCTTCATAGCCTGATGGGACAAACAATAGTATTTTGTAAAAAAAACAAACAAAGAAACTTCAAGCACTAGGCCATTTACTGTGAAGGGAATATATGGTGCAGCAATTCCCCCAGCTTTCTCAATGGCTCTTACGGCACATATGCAGTATGTGCCTGCACCTCTAGTGAGCGAAATAAATTTGTATGTCCTTAAACCCAGTTTTTCTACTATGGAGTTGCAGCTTGTTTAGTTTGACTTTTCAGGAGTCAGTGATCTGCCACAAAGATACATTTTCTTATAGATACCGAAAGAGTTTCACCATGGCTGCCAAATGATCTCCACTCCTTGATTTAATGAATACATTCTGGTACACTATACTGTACTTATGAGTGAATATTGGGCAATGGAGTTATTAACCTCTAATGACCCCCAACAATAGTTTTATTGGTTCTGCCAATTAAATAATCTAACTGTGTGCATAGAACTCTGATACAATTTAATTTGCAATAATCACCCTTTACCATGGAAAAATATGCTGTAACATTTAAGAATCATTTTCTTGCTATTTAATTGTCCTGCTTAGAATTCATATAGCCTTTGTGCTGAATAACACAGCTGCAGGGTTCTCTTAGCATAACTAGCTTGATATGTGAAATGTGAGATGTACTGTAGGTCATGTGATCATTTGTTCATTTAATTATGAAAATTGGAAAGAAAAAAAAACACATTAGCCTTAATCTACAATAACATTGAACATGTGTTCAGCTGGCTATATGTTTGGCAAGTTGAACTTGTTGGAATGTTCCATAAGGTTTTCATGCTGCAATTTCAGCTTTGGCCATTTGGAAGCCGTCAGCAGGTGCGAGGGCTGTATTTAATAGTTTATTGGCCGTGTTATGTTTTGTGGCTCCAGACTATTTTTCTTCAATGGAAGAGGGGGCAACATGGCTCTTTTGATAGTAAAGGTTGCTGACCCCTAGTCTAAAGCAAGTGGACTTTCTCTGGCCTATGTTCTGTGCTACAATAAAAGCAGCACACATTTACTGCACAGTTCTATGTATATTATTAATATTTGTGGTTTGTCTTTTCTGTAGCTGCATGGGTAGATCTGTCAGAATTTCCATTCCCATCAAACTACCAGTTTGATGTAGAGGTACAGTTGCCACCCTTCCAGTTTTGACCTCGGCAACCCAGTTTTCAGAATTGCCTGTCCAGTTTTCCAAACTAGCAAAATTGGGCAGGATTCCCCTAGATTGACATGGCGATCAGCCAATCGGAGATAGCCTTGTCTTCGACATGCAATACCATTGTCCCACCCCGACATCAATATTCTGCCCGTGACATCACAGCCCACGTTTCCCATCCAGAAAGGGGTTCAGAAAAAGATGACAATCCTATGTAGAGGATACACATGGAACATGCACTATCCATGAGGCCTAAGGCGAAATTTGAGAACAGAGACAGGTTGCTTTGGAGTTCAGCAGTTGGAACTACTTTTTAACTAGGAGGAATGCACTACAGGGTGATGATGGAATGGCCTTTAAAAGTGGCTTAATGGAGTTGTTAACCTTTGAGTTTATTTTTAGTATGATGTTGAGGGTGATACTCTGAGACAATTTGCAATTGGTTTTTATTTTCTATTATTTGTGGTTTTTGAGTTATTAAACTTTTTATTCAGCAGCTCACCAGTTTAAAATTTTAGTAATCTGGTTGTCAAGGGCCAAATTACCCTAGTAACCATGCCTGATTTGAATAAGATTGGAATATGAATAGGAGAGGGTCTGAATAAAAATATGAGTAATAAAAAGTAGCAATAACAATACATTTGTAGCCTTACAAAGCATTTTTTAGATGGGGTCAGTCATTTGAAAGCTGAAAAGAGTCAGAAGAAGAACAAGAAGGCAAATAATAAAAAAACTATAAAAAAGTAAATAATGAAGACCAATTGAAAAGTTGATTAGAATTAGCTATTCTATAGCATAGTACAAGTTAACTTAAAGGTGAGCCACCCCTTTAAGTTATTTCTTGAACAATCCTATTTATCAAAATTGGAATTAGTGAGATTTAGACTCACAGTTTTAAAAAAAAAAACTTGAACGTGTGCTTATTTATGAAGAAATAAGAATGTAAAATTACTTGATTGAATACAATTGTAAAAAACATACCGGTACCTCAAATTTTTTGAGTTTGGCTTACAAAACTAGGACAGCTCTCATCAACTTCTACATGCATTTGTCAGCTTTTAGACGCTGATTTTACATTTGAGTTTTCAAGGTTTCAAATACCAGACGTTTTGAGTTTTTGAAAATATAATTTGAATTTGTGAGTTTGTTTTGCAAAAGAGATTTGAATTGTGTCAAAATTTCAAATTCAAACCTTGATAAATCACCCCCAAGTCTATAGTGATCTCAAGATCTACAGTTATCTAGGTATTATTATTATGCTTATACAGTAAATTTAATCCAGAAGTCATCCAAGACACACACATATATAAAACATGATGGACTATTGTTTATAAATTAACTATGTAACATACATATTTGCCTATGTTTGTTTTTTTGCTTTGTTTTGATTTAACTTTTACAGCAGGTAAAATGTTTTGTATGTTTTAATGTCCAGTTGCCATTTGGTAACATACAGAAAATAAAAATGTCTAGAACATTGTCTTTGTCTTTTTCTGTATATATGCTGTGACAGTTTTTATATAATTTTAGATGTACATAGTGTATAATGTAACCTGGACAAAGGTAAAATGATGTAGGAAGGAACAGGGTGAAGTGGGATAACAGCAGTTGAGTTTAGTTAACTTATATCCTCATACCCTAAAGATTATGTAATAAGTCCTGACTGTGTAGCCAAATGTTGCCTATGTGTGTTTTTATTGTAGTCACATCACCAAGGGGCACATTTACTATTGGTCGAATATCGAGGGTTAATTAACCCTCGATATTCGAACTTTGAAGTTAAATCCTTCGACTTCGAAGTCAAAGGATTTACCGCAATTCGAAGGAAAAATCGAACTATTCGAAGGATTCTAATTCATCTATTGAACAATTTTCCTTCGATCACAAACTGCCTAGAAAGCCTGGGGACCTTCCCCATAGGCTAACATTGGTGCTTGGTAGGTTTTAGGTGAAGAAGTAGGTGGTCGAAGTTTTTTTGGTCGAATGGTCGATTTTTAGTTCAAATCGTTCGATTCGAAGTCGTAGTCGAAGGTCGAAGTAGCCAATTCGATGGTCGAAGTAGCCAAAAAAATACTTCGAAATTTGAAGTATTTTTTATTCTAATCCTTCACTCGAGCTTAGTAAATTTTCCCCCCAAATGTTCTTGAAACCTAAAATTATGAATGTAATTAGTAGTGAGCAAATCACATTTTGGTTATTTTGCTAACTAGAAAAGTAGCTAAAGCAGAAAATGCGGACAACTCTGAATCAATTCATTCAAATAGATGTATTAATTACAATAAATGGATTTGTCTGGTATAGCTTATTATTGATTTGTAATTCATCACCACAAATTGCTTTAGTTATACACAAGGCTCATCATTTCTCTATTTTAATGTTGCTCTTGTGTGTGACTGCATTCTAATATTGAAAGCATTTGTTTAATTTCCAAATATTCTTTATTATTTTCCAAAGAGAAAAGTAAAGCAGGTTTGGTATACAACATATTTTCATTCAAAAACCATTTTCCACTATGATTTGCCGAGTATACCATTGGGAAAGAGAGAGGAGGGTTGTTAGTAAGGATGAGGACAGGGGTAGAGAGAAAAGAAAAAGGGGATGAAATAGGCATATCCTGTAATTAACCCAAAATCTCATTGCTCAAAAAAAAAAACAGAGTAAGTCACAATACTATCTGATCAGGCTGATGGGACCGTTAAGCATTTGTTTAATGTGTCTTTTTTTAATGCAAAAATTTGAAACCCAATATAGCAGAATTTCAATTCATCTTTATAAGACCAAGTTTTCCTGAACCAAGTAACCCCTGAGCATCTAGGTTGGGTCCTCTGATAACTTCTGATAAGGATATGACACCAATGCATTGAGGTGCTGTAACATCTACTAAGGAAGGTGTCACCAGGCAGGAAAATACCCCAGTGGTAAGGTGGCCATAAAAATAATGATCTGGAATTTACAGTATATGACCAATGAGATTAAAAGCCTGTAAATGGTATGAAATGGGTGAATTTCTTTCAAGCCTAATGGCCAGGTACTGTTTTATTTGGCCATTCATAACATTCTTTAGTTCACTTGGATTGATGCCTCAAATCAATCTGAAGTAAATAGATGAGGTCCCTCTTATTTCTGCATTTAATTTAATTTTCCAAGATGAGGCTTCACTAAGGTTGATTGCTATTGAAAAGACTGCAGGATGGTCTGCAGAACCTGCCTTCCTGAGATTCCATATATGCTCAGACGGCAACTTGGTGATAATAGGAAAATGATTTTATATTTTTATTCCCATTAAAAATGTAAAGGTACGACTATCACAAACATTCCTTGTACACTGTATAAAGCAGAAAATAAATATTCACTGATATTAAGATATTTTTATATTTTTTAACGATTTCCTTCTTTTTCTCAGCTTAAGCCAACAGATGTGACATAAACTTCTTTGTAGAGTCTAGTCTGATAATAGATCTACAGTAACTTTATTTAATTGAATACTGTGCTTTTCTGTTTGACAGCCAAGACGCTGTGAGAAATGATGGCATTTTTTTCCGTAACAAAAGCAGATAAGGTCATCAAAATTGATATGGAATTTAATTGCTCTTTTTAATTAGTTTAGTAGCATAAAAAGTACTGTAATGATAACCGGTGTTGTACAGAGGGAATGACCTTACATGGTACTGTCATTCAAGGAACTCTAGGAATGTCACTGCTAACAATCTAATCTGTGGGTTCTTGTATGTCTTACCAATGCAATGCATCAGAGATTCATGGCCCTATTGTCTATGGCAACCTTGCCTACTGTCAGGGAACCGGGAGTTCCCTCTGGGGGAGTAGTCCGGATCTAGGAGGAAGCCCCTCAGGAGGGATCAGGATCGCGGTATCCAGGGATTCGGCAGAAGGGGTAATGGAGTCCAGGCAATAGGTCACAAGGCAGGCAGAATACAAACAGAGTCCAAAGTCCAGGCAGGGGGTCAATAACAAGAGGTCAAACAGGAATAACTTCAGGGGTAACAGGAAACGCAGTAGGAAACCCAGGAATAAACTCAGACACGAGATCCTATTTTCGGGCGCCATCTTGGTGCCTCAGGCGTCCTTTTAAAGGGGTTTTTTGGCGCCCTTGCGTCGGCGTCAGCACGTCTGCGACCGACGCACTGCGCCTGCGTCCGTCGCGCCGTTGTGACGTCTTCGCGCCTGCGCACTTGCGCGTAGGTGTCTTTGCGCCGGCGCCGCTACCCACGTGGCGGCCATGGGTGCCGCCATCTTGGGAGCGGCGTCGGAAGAGGAAGCTGCGCCGCCCGGAGCTCCTGGTCCTGCTCCGGGCGGCGATCGTGACAGTACCCCCCCTCACGGGGGGCCTCAGGACCACCGGGACAAGGCTTCTGGGGAAACTTGGCATGAAAATCCCTCACCAGTCGAGGAGCGTGAACATCGCGGTGTCCTTCCCAGGAGCATTCTTCAGGGCCAAAGCCCTTCCACTGAATGAGGTACTGAAGGGATCCTCTGGAGATTCTGGAGTCTAGGATTTTCTCCACCTCGTACTCGAGTTGACCCTCCACAGAGATGGCAGGAGGAGGAGATTGACCGCCAGAGAACCGGTTGGTGATGGCGGGTTTCACCAGAGACACGTGGAAGACGTTGGGGATTCTCATCTCTGGTGGAAGCTGGAGTCTGACAGCCACAGGGTTAATTATCTCCAAGATGGGAAATGGACCCACGAATTTCGGACCCAACTTGGAAGATGGTATCTTCAACCGGATATTCCTGGAAGAGAGCCAGACATTATCACCCACCTTGTAGGGAGGAGAGGATCTTCGACGACGATCCGCGAAAGTCTTATGAACAAGAGCGCTCTTCTCTAGATTCAACTTGGTAGCAGCCCAAATAGCAGACATATGGGCTGCGGAGTCGTCAGCAGCCGGGACGTCTGATAGCACAAAGTCTTGGGGAAAAGCTTGAGGATGCTGACCATACACCGACATGAACGGAGACCTTCCTGTAGAGGAATGACAAGCATTATTATGAGCGAATTCCGCCCATGGGAGGAGATTAGACCAGTCATCCTGGCAGAGGGATACGTGGTTCCTCAGGAACTGTTCCAGGGCTTGGTTAACACGTTCAGCTGCCCCATTCGTCTGCGGGTGGTATGCAGAAGAAAACTGAAGAACAATTCCCAGGTCTTTGCATAGAGAACGCCAGAACTTGGCGGTAAACTGGGTGCCTCTATCGGAGACAATCTCCACCGGGAAACCATGCAGGCGGAAGATGTACTGGATAAATAGCTGAGACAACTCCACTGCTGAGGGCAACTTCTTCAGAGGGATGAAATGGGCCATTTTGGAGAAACGATCAATGACAACCCAGATCACCGTGTTCCCACAGGAGGGAGGAAGTTCGACAATGAAGTCCATGGACAGGTGGGTCCAGGGACGGGAAGGAACCGGCAAGGGCTGTAGTAACCCACTGGGGCGAGAGTGGCTTGATTTAGATGTGGCACATACATTACAAGCAGCAACAAAGTCCTTCACATCTTTGCGGATATCAGGCCACCAGACCAGGCGTCGTAAGAGTTCAAGAGTCTTAGCTGGACCAGGGTGTCCGGCTTGCCTGGAGCAATGGGTCTGTTGCAGGATAGGCAGACGCAGCTCAGGAGGAACAAACGCCATTCCAATGGGAGTATCAGAAGGAGCAGAAGACTGACCAGCCAGGATTTGGTCGGCGAACTGTGGATACAGGGAGGCAATAATCTTGACTGGAGGGATGATTGATTCTTGTCTCTCAGGAGAACGGTCCGCCGGAGTGAAGCTACGAGACAAGGCATCGGCCTTCCGATTCTTGGAGCCAGGGCGATAAGTCAAGATAAAATTAAATCGAGAGAAAAAGAGAGCCCACCTTGCTTGTCTGGGGTTTAGCCTCTTGAGGGACTGGATGAACTCGAGATTTTTATGATCGGTATAAATCTGAACCGGAATCAGAGAACCCTCCAGGAGGTGACGCCACTCTTCAAGGGCAAGTTTAACAGCCAAGAGTTCTCGGTTCCCGACATCGTAGTTCTGCTCTGCGGACGAGAACTTCTTGGAGAAATAAGCACAGGGGTGCAACTTCCCATCAGCGGGGTGCCTCTGAGACAGGATGGCTCCGGCTCCGATTTCAGAAGCATCAACCTCGATGCAGAAGGGTAGTTCAGGATTGGGGTGTCGGAGGACAGAAGCGGACGTGAAGGCCTCTTTCAAGGACTGAAAAGCTTCAATGGCAGATGGAGGCCACAAGCTGGGTTTACCCCCTTTCCGGATGAGGGTCAGGATAGGTGCAATGCGGGAAGAGAACCCCCGGATGAACTGCCGATAGTAGTTAGCAAATCCGATAAATCTCTGGATTGCCTTGGTACTCAGCGGGAGAGGCCACTCCTGGATGGCAGACACTTTCACGGGGTCCATCTCAAATCCCTCAGGAGAGATAACGTATCCTAGGAAGGGGATCTTGGACACCTCGAAGACGCACTTCTCCAACTTGGCGAAGAGAGAGTTCTTCCTCAGACGAGAGAGTACCTCCTTCACCTGGGAGCGATGGCTTTCAAGGTCTTTAGAAAAGATCAGGATGTCGTCCAGGTACACGACTACGAACCTTCCTAGGAGATCCCGGAACACATCGTTAACAAACTCCTGGAAGACGGCAGGGGCATTGCAAAGGCCGAAGGGCATGACGAGATATTCATAGTGCCCGTCACGAGTGTTGAAAGCCGTCTTCCATTCGTCACCCTCACGGATGCGAATGAGGTTGTACGCCCCCCGGAGATCCAACTTAGAGAAAATCTTTGCCCCCTTCAGCTGGTCGAAGAGCTCTGCAATCAAGGGCAGTGGGTACCTGTTTTTTACAGTGATTTTATTCAGGCCCCGGTAGTCTATACATGGCCGAAGGCCTCCGTCCTTTTTCTCCACGAAGAAGAACCCAGCCCCTGCTGGAGAGGTAGAAGGGCGGATAAACCCCCGCTGGAGATTTTCTTGAATGTATTCCTTCATTGCGGTAGTTTCTGCAGGAGAGAGAGGGTAAGTGCGGCCTCTGGGGGGCATGGCTCCTGGCAGGAGTTCGACAGGACAGTCGTAGGAGCGATGTGGAGGAAGGAATTCCGCAGATTTCTTACAGAACACATCGGAGAATTCTTTATAACAGGAGGGAAGAGACTTTAACTCGGTTGAGGAGATAATTACCTTCTTGAGGGGTTTAGCAGGAAGGCAATGCTGTTGGCAGAATGGGCTCCAACGAGAAACCTGCCCTGTGGACCAGTCTATGGTGGGATTGTGCAGGCGCAGCCAGGGGAGACCCAAAACAACTGGAACAGCGGGACAAGAGATAATAAGAAACGAAAGTCTCTCTCTATGCAGGGTCCCAACCTGCACAGGTAGTTCGCCAGTGGTCATCGTGAGTACAGACTCCAGAGGTTTATCATCTATGGCGACAATCCACATGGGAGAAGGCAAAGGAAATAAGGGAATTCCCATGTACTTAGCAAAGAGAGCGTCCATGAAGTTACCCCCAGCTCCGGAATCGATGAAAGCATTCCCGAAGATGGTCTTATCAGTCAGACGAACCTGGAAGGGAAGGAGAAACCTGTGTGAATTTTCTTGGGTCTTCTCCTGAGACTTATCTCTAGACTTTTGAGTAGTGCCCCCTACATGAGTTACCAAAGACATACCTCGGGGTACAAAACTCTTAGCCTTAGCAGGACAGGCATTGGCGAAGTGGGAATGTCCGCCACAATACAGACATAGGCCTGACATCCGTCTGCGGAGTCTCTCTTGTTCAGTGAGGCGAGTTCTTCCCACTTGCATGGGTTCCTCCTGGAGAGAAATGGATGCTTGGGCAGGCGGGATGACAGGAGCCTGCAGGAGAGGCCTCTGGAAGCGGGGTGCCAACATGGGTTGAAACTTCCTGACACGATCTCTCAGGGTTTGATGCTCTCTCAGAAGAGTGTCCACCTTGACAGCCAAGGCGATGAGGTCCTCAAGTTGCGTGGGTAATTCACGGGAGACCAGGTCATCCTTGATGCGGAGGGAGAGACCATTATAAAATGCAGTATGGTATGCGTCATTGTTCCAACGAGTCTCAGCAGCAAGTGTACGGAATTCGATAGCATACTCCGCTACACTGCGACTCCCTTGGCGGATTTGGAACAGTCGGGAAGCAGCGGATGTCACCCGGCCGGGAGCATCGAAGACGATCCGGAATTCTTTGAGAAATGCTTCTGCGTCATCCATCAGTGGGGACTGCTTCTCCCAGTGTGGAGATGCCCACTCGAGAGCTTTTCCTGCCAGACAAGTAATCACGAACCCCACCTTGGCACGTTCAGAGTCAAATTCAGTGGGGTGTAGGGCAAAGCGAATCTGGCACTGATTCACGAATCCTCGACAGGCTTGAGGATCGCCATCGTAGAGAGGCGGAGCAGGAATATGTGGACCAGAAGTGGATAACTGGGTAGCCATGGCAGCAGCCGCTTGCGGAGGAGGTGCCGGCAGGGGGGTCGCTGGTGTCAACAAGGAGAGCTTTTCCAGGATCGCCTCCAGCGTGTGCCCCACGTAATTCTGCCGGGCTTCATACGCCTCCATGCGGGAATGCAGGCCCCGAAAGGCCCTGCCGAAATCTGGCTGAGCTTCCTCAGTGGGATCCATGGCCCGAAAATAATGTCAGGGAACCGGGAGTTCCCTCTGGGGGAGTAGTCCGGATCTAGGAGGAAGCCCCTCAGGAGGGATCAGGATCGCGGTATCCAGGGATTCGGCAGAAGGGGTAATGGAGTCCAGGCAATAGGTCACAAGGCAGGCAGAATACAAACAGAGTCCAAAGTCCAGGCAGGGGGTCAATAACAAGAGGTCAAACAGGAATAACTTCAGGGGTAACAGGAAACGCAGTAGGAAACCCAGGAATAAACTCAGACACGAGATCCTATTTTCGGGCGCCATCTTGGTGCCTCAGGCGTCCTTTTAAAGGGGTTTTTTGGCGCCCTTGCGTCGGCGTCAGCACGTCTGCGACCGACGCACTGCGCCTGCGTCCGTCGCGCCGTTGTGACGTCTTCGCGCCTGCGCACTTGCGCGTAGGCGTCTTTGCGCCGGCGCCGCTACCCACGTGGCGGCCATGGGTGCCGCCATCTTGGGAGCGGCGTCGGAAGAGGAAGCTGCGCCGCCCGGAGCTCCTGTCCTGCTCCGGGCGGCGATCGTGACACCTACAGATGCCCAATTGAGTAGAGCTGTTCAACTAGAGGTTAGAAAGTAATGATAAGAGAGCTGGAGCACAGTTGAGACCCTCAATATAGTTTATGTCCCCAAAACAACGTGAGGCTTATGGGATGTAATATATTCAGTATAATGTGGTACCCAAATATAGGTTAGGGCTGTTCAGCTAGAGGCAAGAAGGTGAGGAGAAGAGACCCGGAGTACAATGCCAAGAATCTTTGGGGTATATTTATCAAAGAGTGAAGTTAGAGATAACCACAGTCCACTAGAGCGAAATACCGCCACTCTCAATTCATTTCTATGAGATTTTTAATGGCATAGTTATCAAAGGGTGAACGTGAAAGTTCACCCTTTGATAAATACACCTTTAAGAATCCCATAGAAATGAATGGAGAGTGGCGGAATTTCACTTTAGCATCTCTAACTTCACTTTTTGATAAATATTCCCCTTTGAGTGGGCAACATTACAGCAAATTAATGCTGAATCAACTAAATAAAAACAATGATTTCACTTTAATTCATTATAGCTGCATATTTGTATTGGGAGCATGCACATACTGTACATGAATGGCTTCTTTCTTATCTAATATTTAGGTTCATCCAAAATATATAAAAAATGTATTCAGTGTTTGAGCTTCTCGAAGAAAGCATTGCTATATTATACAGCAATTCTACCAAGTCCATTACTAGCACAAATGTAGGAAAAAAATGACTGTATAATTCATTAAAATTGGTCCATCAAGTTACACATGAATCATATTTTGCATACTGGTTCCTTATTTTATTTCTCTCGACTGCAATCCATATTTACAGTTTCAAATACAAGAAAATTTCTTCTTAATAAATTGATGCTAAGACCTGCGTGTTCAAAATTGCTTTATTTTTATGAATTTGAGTCCCAGAAGCACCAAACGGCACATACTGTAGGTAAATGAGTGGCATAATATATTGTAAAATGCTTGCATGATCTTCCACAATACTGATACAATTCTGTACAACATAATTTTTGGATACTATTAAGAGTAAAGCTAAATTGGATGTCTTTTTTAAACTAACCATTTCATGGAGTTTATTTTTTTATGTATACTAAATCTAACTGCTTCTTTGAGTGTGAATGCATTCAGAAATTTAATTTTCATATATTTCATTTAAATTCCTTTAAACCCTTGAATGTCGTAGTCGTTTTTAGGCTGAAGAAAAACTTCTTTTTAATCCCTAGTAAATTTTCTTTACAAAGACTTAGAAATGGAGCTTAGCCCAGTAGCACAGGGGGGTGATTTAGCATAATTGGGAGTGTGCCCAGTTGCACTGGATATACCTCACAAGAAAATGTCAGTCAACATAAATATTGCCATAAATCTTACTCTTAAAAGAACAGGCTTTCTAAGGCTACTTAGCTTTAGCTACACCCGTTGGGTTTTTGGTAGTAGCAGCCACTGTGATAAAGAATTGCGGGTAAAAAACATTAAAAAAAGATTGTTGGTGAAAACATGTTTAGTAGCAAAGCCGGTGTCATGCATGTCTATGAATGTCGTCATTCTAACATACCAGAGCTGAGTATACACCTATACTGTGTTCATTTAACCTTCAGGGTGGCAAAATAAAGTAAATGAATCAGCTTTGCATCCCAAAAATTGCTTTAATACACTGATTTATTTATTAATAGTATTTTCAATTGTGGTCAGAAACTTGACATTATCATAAAAGATCAGGGAGCCATTATTGGGTCTTGACCTATAGGTTAAGAATTCCTGGGCAGGAATGAGGTTATGAGAATGATAATATTTTGTTTATTTTTATTTGTTTTTATGCTCTGTCTCCAATGTATAGTATTTATACTGCGGAATAGTAAATCCCAGATGAATGATCATTAGTTACATATAACAGGACCCATGGCAAACCTGGTGATGCTAATTGTAATTTTCGCTGCATACCATAAAACAATAAGTTGGCAAACACTTTTGGCGAGTGGGCTGTTATGATTACTGATATGAGACATATTTAGCAGAGCTACATTCCATTTCAGTAACATAAATGACTCCAAATGTGTGCTTATATTAAAAGAACGTCTGCTTTATTTTTTATTTTGTACCTACGAGTTCATTTAATATAATGTTCGAATAAATGAGATTGGCATAATTATCTGTATGTCTGTATACAGTCTGTGTGCATACATATCTGTCTAGATATAGGTAGTTATATAAATACCTGTTGCATATTGGTACTCAATTAGGCTACAATACTCAACAGATGTGCAAAAAAAATGCACAAATGTTTCTGCTAAATTGTTATTGTAAATGGATTCATTGATTTTAAGTTTCTTTTATGTACTTAAATCTGTGATGCTTCTGGTAAATAATCTGGATGCAGTGTGTCACACAGTACTCTCATCATTTCTGTGTCCCAGCTCTTTTGGGTTTTTCCACTTCAAATTTCTTTATAAGACTCTGTCCTGAGCCACTTACTAGTCTCCCTCTATACTTTTTCCCTCAGCAAATTAATCGACTTGTATGGTTTTCACTACCACCTGTATGCTGACGCTACTCAGATCTATCTCTCATCTCCTGATCTCAACCCAGAATTCCTAACTTGGGTCTCCTCCTGCCTGTCCGCTATCTCTATTTGGATGTCGCAACGCTACCTTAAATAAAACCTCTCTAAAACTGAAATGGTTCTCTTTCCTCCAACTAACACCAGTAACATCCCGGAAGTATCCATCATAGCTAACAATGTCACTATCACCCCCTCTCCCCAGGCCCGTTGCCTTGGGGTTATCCTAGATTCTGCCCTGTCATTCACTCCTCATATCCAGTCACTTATTAAATCATGTCACTTCCACCTAAGGAACATATCCAAAATGCGATCATTTATCACCCAAGATGCTGCCAAAATTCTTATTCACTCTCTCATCATATCACATCTAGACTACTGTAACTCTCTTTTAATTGGCCTTTCCCTCCAGAGACTGTCACCTCTCCAGTCCATAATGAACACCTCAGCAACTGCTCCTGCTCTGCCACACCATTCTGTCTGCTACCTTTCAGAATCAAATTCAAATGAATGACCCTGACATTCAAAGCACTTCATAACTCTGCCCCACCCTACATCTGTTAACTTATCTCTATATACTCACCCAACCGCTTACTACGCTCCTCTTCTGACCTGCTACTCAACTCTTCTCTCATTACCTCCTCACATGCTCGCATTCAAGACTTTGCAAGGGCTGCACCCCTCCTCTGGAACTCTCTCCCACGGCCTGTCCAACTTTCTCCCAACCTTTCTGCTTTCAAGAAATCTCTTAAAACGCACTTCTTTCGAGAAGCCTACCCTCACTCTGCCAAATGCCCACTCCCACACCTTGAGTATTACTCCCTTCCCTTTAGAGTATAAGCTCTTTCTGCATAGGGCCTTCCTCACCTTTTCTACCAGTATTGATTGTGATGTATGTAACTCCATATGTTCTATGTATATAATTCATGTGATTTAGTTGTATAATCACATTTACTTTACAGTGCTACGCAATATGTTGGCGCTATATAAATACATGTTATTATTAATAATAATAATAATAATAGTTTCATGAGGAACTAGCTACTATCTGCTAAGATGGGGTGTGTTGCATTAAAGTGACAGGACTTGCCCACTGAAGAAATCCTGTAACATCACTTCTGATCATCAGTCTATTTGATGTCCAGCATATCCCACAAGCCAGCAACAGACCTCAGCACTATTACTTGTACCTACAGTGAGAGAGTATCACCAGCAGCAGCCACAAAGATTCAATTGTCATTGTTCTTACCTAGATGCAACATATCTTTGACCTCAGTAAAAGATTAACTTGGTGTGAAGTCAGTCATAAAACGTAGAACTAAAACTTTACTGTTTTGAAAATTGTTTCAAAAGATAAAGTTGACCAGAGTAACTGAGGCAGCCAAAATAGGAGTGTCAGACATCAGCATCGTCTAGCCATACACATGAATTGCCAGTCACTTGGTCAACAAATAATAGGATCTCTACTCAGTTTGACTTCTACCTCAGATTTTGGCCAAGGTGCCAATGATAGAATCATACTGCAGGTCTGTAAAAGCAACACGTATTGCACCAATGTGCCAACATTTTTAAACGTGCCCATATCAGGTGGACAGGCCATTGGGGTAATTTAGATTTTAGCCCAGGGGCCAATTATAGAATCATACTGCAGAGTTGTAGAAACTTGTCAACAAGGACTGCATCAACGTGTCAAGATTTCCAAACCTGCCCAGTAGATAGCTGGCTAGACAGGCCATCAGGAGAGTCCCATATAGCCAATAACCTACCAACTTGGTCCATGTATGGCCATAGAAAAGGGCAATTCAGGTTAGCCAGGTGTTTTTAAGCCTCTACTAACAGCCTTGTAGAGGGCTCCAACCATGGTCTACAAACAGAGCATATTATTGGCCTAGCAAAAAGAGAATCTGAAATACTTATGGACTGACATTTCCTCTGCCACAGGCTTTGAAAGGAGCACTAACATCTATTGTACTTACTACCTGCAGAGAATCCCTTTGACTGGGAAAAGAATAGGACTGTCACTATTAAAAAATAATGGCCTTGAAAGCTTTCACACCAAAAACCTATACTATATAAGACAATGCTGTTTTCACGTTTAATCCAGGGCACTGAATCTTTTATTCCATTCTATTCCGTGAAGCAGTGCACATGAAGTTTCTAAAATAATATTAGGAAAAGAAAAAAAAATACATATATTTATATATATTTTTAGATAGATGAAAGTCCGTGACTCAATCTGCCTCTTACTGTATCAATTAATGAATTTACAGCTGAATCAGTAATCCAATAGATCCCACATATTTTGGATAAAAGAAAATACAGTTTAGACTGGGGTAAATCTTTATATATGTATGCTCTCCAGCTGAAACTTTGAGTAGGAGTGTTGTATTAATTATAGCTTTTAACATTTTTAGTCTCTTCAAGGAACTTAAAAGCTTAAATACAAAATAAACTATAAAACTATTGACACATAGGCAACAACGTCTCCCCAGAATGTTCAATTCAGACTTAACAGGCTCAATGCATTCTCTTCAAGGGCCCCAAAACATTAACTTTACAAATGGAAGAACCAGGCTTAATCCAGTAGACCTAACCATATACCCTCAAAACCTCACCCCACATACATTATCAACCAAACTAAGCTTCAATTCCATAAACAGTCTAATTACTTTCAGAATTTTCCCAACATTTGGAATAATAAATAACACAGATGACATAAATCTGTGTTGACTACGAGAAAAGCTTGGAGTTCCCCTTCTATTATGAAGCATCTCAATGATTGCATATTTAGCTACAGCTTGACACAACTTGGGCAGAGATGGAAAAAGCATTTTACCAACCTATAGTGGGACCTCTATGCAAGATATTCTCCTGTCCTCAAATAAAACCACAATCTGCCTTTGGTGTAATTTAAAAAAACAGATACAGTTTATGTTCAATGAGGTCACCTGTTGCTCCCTTTCTAAAGAATCCACTCTAGCCCCAGTTGCTCAGGACTCTTTTCTGAAACAGGGTGCAGAGATAATCTTTATTGTACACAATTCCATAGACTTAGTTACAAACCAACCTCACTGATTTGAAGGTATAAAACTTTTAGTTTAGGAAATAAGATCCAATTTTTTAACATCTGCAGACAAGACACTATTTTATATCATTAATACAGGCATGAGCCAATTCTCAGATTACTCATTTTAAACAAATAAGATAGCTATAAAAGCCTGTATACAGAGGGGACATATACCCAGTATCTATAAAATACTTAATATCCTGCTTGAAGATGATATTCCTACACATAGATGCATGAGACAATGGGGGAGAGACCTTAATAGGGTCATGGATTTGGAAAATGGTTCTTTGAGAAGAAAATATGTATAAAGTAAAGATGCTTTGGTCTATTAAACCCCATATTAAACTTACTAAGCTGTTCCTAAATGTCCCCAATGAGCTCTAGAGGGGTTTCCAAGTTTATACAAGGTAACCCTGTGACCTTTTTTACTTGGGAAACTAAATATAAATCTTTCTAAACCAGCACAAAAATTGATAACTCATATATTGACAGTGGCTCAAATAACAGCAGATTCCTAATAGGGATCTTCCCATCTGTCTAACATCAGAACAACCAAAATTATGAAGGGACCTTCCCCATAGGCTAACATTGACTTCGGTAGCTTTTTGCTGCCGAAGTAGGGGGTCGAAGTTTTTCTTAAAGGGACAGTACTTCGACTATCGAATGGTCGAATAGTCGAATGATTTTTACTTCTAATCGTTCGAATCGCTCGAATTCGATCGAATTTAACCAATTCGATGGTCGAAGTACCCAAAAAATACTTCGAAATTCGAATTTTTTTTTATTCGAACCCTTCACCCGAAATTCGTGAATCGGCCCCCTAGTGTGTGGGTATTCTGAAAACTAGTCATATACTAGTCATATATTATTTTACAGTCATGTTTCTTTTCTTTATTATATGTGTCTACTAGTCAATCTGCATTCTGTAAAACATTATTTATATTTTTCTTTTCTGAAAATAAAAAAAAACTGAAGGCTGAAGCTCTAAAATATCTTTAACAATAACATTTCATAAGCACTCAGTCTGCCTATTTGACATAATTAATAAAATAACATAAATAAAAAAAATTACAATTTTTGTTTCCAATATTACAAATCCATTAGGACTTGCAATTATAATAAATAATTGCTTACCTACTGCTTAGGTAAAGGATGTGAGTGCAAGAGATCTTTCCCTAACAGTATGTTCTTGCCATGCAATGATATTTATAATTTCAAACCCTGTGCTTATTGTGCACTTACTGCATGACATGCTTTCTGCACCCTGGGAAACAAAGTGCAGTAATGACAAGTGCTGGAATAAATGCAGTTGGGGTTGCAGCTCATAATGGGTCTTTTCTGGATACACTGCGTAATGCATATGTGTTGTATCCACACCGACTATGTAGGGAACATAAATCTCCATGACCCAGAACCCCCCCCCCTTTATGTAATGCTCATTATAAAGCTTTTATAATATTGCTGTATAAATCATTCTATGCATGGCTAAAAATTACCAAAAAAGGCATCATATATGGCTAAAGCATTGTGTGTTAATAATGAAGCTATATGGTAGTAGAAATTAGCATGGAAGTATACTCGTACAGTGCGGCCTTTGTGGTGAAGATATTTATTGGAGCCACTCTGCATATAAATGTGATTGATATGTGCATATAGTGTGTGATCACAATTTAGACATCAAATAAGTGGCATAATTCCCACAGCTGCTCTAACAGAACTTCTGCTACCGTCTGCCAGGCATGATTTATCAGAGATTAGCTTTTGCCCATTAACATAATGGTCTCTATATGGTCATGCTGTCATCTGTAGTTTTAGTCTCCTGATATTCCAGCAATGAAAAGTTGTTTTAATTCCAAGCCACCTGTTAAGTATAATACTTTGTAGCAGATAGTGCCTTATCTTCTATTTCTTGCTCATAGATAATCAACTGTGAATGCATAATTAATTAAGTGCACAGAAAATTCATTTTCTCCATATTTTTGCATCTATGCAAATGAGTGGAAGCTTTCATAGTCCTTATCGCTGTTGATGTTTTTTTCCTCTGGCATTTAGCAAAATGGTACACTACTGTATCTATTTACGTATGTATATGGGTGCTGTTCTATGGAAGTCTACAAAGACTGCACCTAGAGAGCTGTATAATCTCATGATTGTTTACAGGAAAAAAACGCAGCCACAGAACACTGGGGATTGCTATGAACAATTTCTCATCATACTCAAAGGGAGACATTTGGTTCATAGCAAAAGGAAAGACAGGTATAAGTGTTGTCTGGTAAAAGTCACCTCCAAGTTAGCTAAACTCTCTATTTACTAGAAATTACTGTGGAAAATAATTTGTGATAATTACAGTTATTGCTGAGATTACAAATTAGACGACAAAGTTGTAGGACATATTATTTAAAATGGGCCCAGTCTTATCCTATCATCCAATAAAAAGCTGTAACTGTATCTATGTGGCTTTTACTTGGCAGTTTGAGGAATCTGAGAAGCGTGAAGTCAGAGTCCTTAGTTATTTGGCAAGTGGGATATCTTCCTAATTTATGCCATTAAAGCCTGATTTGTAATCCATGTTGGAGACCAATGTAGAAGATCTGGTCAAATGAACAGAGATTAACCTGGCCACACATGGTGAATTCTCAAGGAGCAGTGCCCACCATAACTGGTTGGGAGTTTGCCCATGGGTTAGGCACTTTCCACCAACACAATTTTCCCAATAATTTCCTTCATAACTCCCGGTAATTGTGCCTCCTGAATTGTTTTTGCACCTACAATTACACGTTAAATGGTTGCACTTGATGGACGTGTGTTTTTTTTTAAACCTAACTTACTATGAAGAAAAAAAGAAACTTTTCAGTGAATGCAGTAGGCAAATTAAGCCTTGTACTTTGAACCTGGTAAGTGGCACAATGCACAAACATGGAGCTCCCTGTCCGAAATTGAGAATGGAGAAGATTTACACCTTCTCCTGAATACAGAGCTACCAGTATTTTGTAGCACCTAATGCTTATGGTGTGGCAACTGTAGAATGCACCCTATCTTTCATGTCATTCAAACATGTTGCATGTGAGTCCAGAGGCTAAGGCACGTGAGAGGTCTGAATTGCAAGCGGTAATTAAAAGTCTGCCTTGCAGATGATATTGCTATGCTCTGCACTTTTGCTGGATTTTTAGTTTGGTGCAAAGTGCAGCAAAAGTCACAGGCACAACAGGCTCAATTTTTCACTTGCATCTGGAATTAGCAAGTGATCTTTAATTTTCATTAGAGTATTAAAGTTCTCAAACATGTGAATCATTGTCAGTTAGTATATGGGTTTTATTGTAATAACAATAATAATAATCATGACTAAAAAGCAAAGCCCAGCAAGTATTGCATTTTCAATATTGTATTTGGCTGTGTCAACACTTTTGCAGCTTAACGTGTTTTTTTACTGTGTTGCGTTTGGCATCTGAGAATAGATTTGACTCGGTAATCGGCTTGCGTGGTAATTAACAGCAGTATCGCTTTACTTTTAAATCCCATACTGAAGGTCATAAACAACAGGGACAGTGAATAAAAGGAATATCTGCTTTTGTTTCACAGCTGTTATCTCTGGGTTTCCATTCAAGACTTTAGCCTAGTACTCTGAAAAACACAAAGCCAAAACAATGAAACAGCAAGTCAGAAGTCAATAGAAAAGCTGTTCACACAATTGACAAAATTAGGACAGAGGCCTGGGGAAATAATTTAGCAAAAGCAATAATAAAAAGAAATACAATTGCAGAACACAGCTAATGCAGAAAGTGCCAGTTTGCCTTATTCCTAACCCTGCTGCCAATGTAATGCTGAGTGGGTGGGTACTGCTTCCTTCTATCTGCTAGGAACTGTCCCTAGTACAGAAATGCGATCTGATGCAGAATATGGACCTTTTGCTCAGAATGTATCAGAGCTGTCAACTCCCCCGATTTTATCTGGAGTTACCAGGATTTTGGCTCTGTCCCCCGGTCTTCCATCGCTCTGATGCATTCCCCCATCTCTGACGATTTCTAATGATTTTTTCAAAAAATGCGCATGTACAGAACATTTCAGTGACATCAGTGGACAGAACTGTGCATGCACAGTGCGGTTGCGGCTCTTCAGGAAAGGTTTTGTGCATGACTTTTAGGGACATCACAAAGCCAGAACATTTTCAGCACCACGCTACACGTGCCCCACTGTCCCCTGGATTAGTCATTTCATAGGTTGACAGGTCTGAGATATACAGTATATATGTGAGCTCACTCTGGGGATGTCTGACACTTCAGTAGAAATCTGCACTCATAGGAGTGCTCCAGTAGCCCCACATTACTTCTTTTTGGTTTCTTTTTGTACGTTTTGCATAATTGCATAATTGTAGTATAACTGGTTCCTGATACCAATTACTGGTATGTTGTATTTCATTGCGTGTGTAGGGACCCATAGGTTTACTAAGTCCCTATGTCTTTAAATCCCTTCCTTCCCTTTAAAGCACTTCCTTGCCTCCCTAGTTGCTGGACAGATGCCCATTTATCTAGTTACTTCATTTACATATTTGTGCTATTGCCCTACTGGCCTATGAACACTTCCTTCCACACTTTAACATAGTGCCTAGTTAGGGGTGGATCTTTCTCTTTTGGCTTCTGGTTGCTCACCCAGCTGGATCTGTTCCACGGAGCCTGGGTACACCAAGGCCCAGTAAAGCTGTTTTGCCCAAGAGGGACCAGTACCTCTAGTGATAAGTCGGGGAGCAGGGACCCCATTAATAAGCCAGAGACAGCTTAACTGTTTAACAGTACTCTCTCGGAAACAGGTCAGATTTTACCTTCTCTAGTTACAAGTATATATATGTTGGACTTCCATTGTGCACATTCTGAATTTCTCTTTGTTCTTCTTTTTTTCCCTTCCATTAACTGAAATTATTTTATACTTTTACTTTAATTTTATTTTATTTGGGTTTACAGTTCTTATACATCCCTTCCCTACTTATTCAGTGCTCCTAGTACACGCTTCATGTGTACAATTTTGAAGATGGATCTCATTCATTTAGAAATCTATTCCTTGCATCAGACACCAAATGTCACCATTATATTCAAAATAAAGGTCTTTGCAGATCGAATTATTATCTTAAGCCATAACAGGCTGTTATCATCATTCCATGAACCAAGAGGCCAACAGCAACATTTCTGCCAGTCTGAATGTTCTGGCAAAGTTCATGATCATAGTCTGTCAGTTGTTGTAACAGTTACGTAAATAAATTAATAAATGTAACTTCTGAGTGAACCATACTACTATAAGGGAGTAATCATACTCAAGGACATAGGGTGGGATGTAATAAAAAAAAAATTGCCCCAAAGCATGACAGATTGCTATATTACAGAACATGCACCACGATGTCTATACAAAACAATATGCAGATAGCTACCTAAACTTTTGGGCAGAGAAAGGGCATAACATGCTAGCAATATGGTCCACTGAAGCCTCATTATGCTCGTGTGTCTTTTTTAACCTTAGTTACCATATAACTACATGTCTGCATAGGTTTATTTTATGTTTGGCTAAATCCAAAGGAGCCCTGCTTATTCCCAGTTGTTATCGAGATGGATTGTTAGTTACAGCAGTGGCATGTAAAGCAATTTTAGGGCCCAAGTAGACTAAAAGAGGTTGCCATGTTTCAGTAAACAAATACCAGTCAAACGATAAAAAAAATTACCAAACCATTATAAGTATTTCCTGTAATAGAGATAAGCAAAATTGTTTGCAACTTTTGTGGTTTCAAATGTAGTGAATTAGTGGTAGAATCTTGGCTTGCGTTTTGTTTTTCTGGCAAAAAAAGTTAATGTTTTTCAGGAAAAAGCCTTGAGAAAAAAAAAGGTCCCTTAACTCCAATGCAAGTGACCCAAGAAAACACCATCCATTGACTCCAATGCCTTTGGCACAACTAAAAAAAACTACCCACTGAACCCAATGCATTTGACACAGAAAAACAAAATTTACTCCAATGCAGTTGAAGCAATAAAAAAATGTGACAAAAATAACACTAAATGACACCAATGGATCCAGAAAATGCTTGGTGGCATTTTGTTTATTTTTCCATGGTTGCCATTATTTTGCTGAAGTAAAACAGGTATTGGCTCTTTTTCTTGAAAGAGATGGCTATAATTCACAACAGATTATTATGGGCTGCAATTAAGCACAAGGTAATGAGGTTAATCAGTATAAGTTAAATCAGGCAAGGACTACTGGTATTTTTCCATCTTGTTGCACTGAAATAGTGAACATCTTTATAACTGGATTTATCAGTAGTGATCTGACCTGTTTCCCTTCACCACAAATTTGCAAAATGGCAAAAAAATCGCCAAATTCATTAAAGTTTATGGGAAACAAATTACTTTGACTTGTGACAATTTTTTTGGACCAATTGGAGTCTATGGGCGTCTTTTTCACAGTAAAACCTGGTGAAAAATTTTGCTCATCAGTATATATCAGTTTTGAGCCAGACACTAATCTCTTGCAATGTGCCAGTTTCAAAACGTTTGTCTATATTGCTTGGTCACACAGGATGTCTACAATTCTGAAATGCAGTATTGGATTGGTGGCAACTTGGGACCACAAAAAAACCTCAGCTCAAGGACCCACCAAATGTATAACTCATATAACACACCCCAGCCTCCCTCCCCCAAAGCATTTTTCTGGCTTACTTTTCCACTTATGTCTCTGATCCTTCCATGTTTTATTTTACTTTTTTCTCTTGATTCTTTTTTTCTCAGTGTTTTTCCTTGTCTCCTTTCTGTCCTTCCTTGCTGTCATTTTGTTCCAACAATTCTATTGTGCATTTTCCTATTTCCGGATGTGACTTCTCTTTCTCTTGTCCAGGCTATCTTTATTTTTTCATTTAATGTTCTTTCTTTCCCTAGTTTCCAACTGGGCATGCTTTGTTTCCACAAATGCCTCATGTTTCCTTTCCTGACATATCTGCCATCCTCTTTCTTTTCTCCTCATGTGCCAACACATACAGCCAGGAACCGCACCAGTAGTCGGATTCACAACTGCTCCTTTCTTGACTCGCCTCTCTCTGATTCCCCCATCATGAGGACACACAGCTGAAAACATGTGCACAAACAGAGTGCAAAAGGGACAAAGGAGCAGCATCTTTGGGGGGGCCATATAGCTGTGGGAAATAAGTCTAGTAGTCACAAAGACTTGGGATTTTTCTCTGTGTCCCAGTGGGCCAGTCTGACACTGATGAAATGGATTTGTAATTACTACAGTGATCACGGCTCATATCAACAATAGATATGGACTCCAATCCAGTGCAGTCTGTTCTGAATATCAGCCATACTATCATAAGAGATGGCAGATTCTGTAGAACTCTGTCCACATTAGGAAGATGGATATTTACTGTATATATTTTGAATTAAAAAGAATTTATTTCATATATATTACAGAATGATGTGTACATGTATATGATGTAAAGCTTTAAAGGAAAATGTACCTTTAAAGGACAAAAAAAAGATTCGGTGGGGTTTGTCAATAGGTTAGACTCCCTCCAGTGAACTGAAGAGTTTTTCCCTTGGTGCCTAACATATAGTAAAGCAGTGGAGTGGAACTGTTATAAAACTTAATGCAAACTAAATAAACTCTCCAGTATCTTAAAAAACATGTAATTTTATGGAGATTGGTTATGAAATGTGAGTAATGTTATGTTGGTTAACCTTAGCATTCTAAAGTAAAGTTATTCAACAGTCAGTTAGAGAAGTGTTTTTCTGATTGAATAGAAGGAATATAAAGCAAGGCAAATGTAGGGGTTGGAAAGGTTAGCTCCTTAGGAGGGTACAGAAATAATTCAGACTAAGTGGATTCATTTTTTCTATAAAATTCTGTTCCAGTGTGATTATGTTAAACTCAAACAAATTCATTGTATTGAATTGTATTTCTGCAACTGGAGGACTAGATGAGTTGGTTCAATTAACTCTTTTCATGTAACGGCCCACCGCTATATGTATTTAAGGATGAGGCAAACAATGAATAATTCTTTGATTTTTCTCTGTATTGGCAGCTTCTACCTGCATGTAACATTGATGCAAACCAGCAGTGTATACTGGATTAGTGCCTGTGGTATGACATTATCACATGTCAACCATAGTGATGGGTGAATCTGTCCCGTTTTCTTTGCCAAAAAATCTGCGAAATGGCAAAAAATTGGTGAAATGCATTAAAGTTAATGGGCGTCCAAGTTATTTTGATGTGCACCAATTTTGACGTGGACCAATTTTGACGTGCACCAATTTTTTTTCTGCGAATCGATGTCTGCCGAATTTATTCACCCATCACTAGTCAACCATGTATAGGAGAATAGTTTTAGGTGCCTCTCTCTAGACTAGTGGTGATTATAATGTTCTGCAGAGATGGCTTTTGCCCTGAGCTCTAAGCCTTAGTGAAGGTGACTCGGACAGTTTATTGTCAATAGATTAGCCACAATAGTGCAAGGTATGATACTATTTATTCTGTAGAATGCTTTACAATAACTCAGTAAACAGCTCTAGAAGCTCTCTGTTTGTTTAGGATAGCAGCTGCCATATTCACTTGGTGTAACATCACATCCATGCTCAGTCATAGTTCTGGGCTCAGATTACTAAAGGGAGGGGAGGAGGGAGAGGAGCAAACTGAGCATGCTCAAGCCCTAGCTCCCTGAAAACAGGAAGTCTGATACAGAAGCCCATGTATACACAATAGAAGGAAAGAAATGCTGTGTTTCTTTTGACAGAGGACTCAGTCCCATTACAGCTAGCGACATGTACAGTATTTGTAAATCTGTCTAATCTAAGTCTAACGTTCACAGCTTAGAGATCAAGATTTAAATATGCTGTTATCTCATGCTGAGGGTCCAGTGTTCCTCCTACGCCACTTGGAAGTCAAAGTTACAGCTGGAGGTTGGGAACAGCCATTGGTCATCCTTAATTTAAATGTTTTCTTTCACATGTTGCATTGCCTAGGGCCTTAATAAAGATCAACCCTGCATTAAATGACATCAAATAGATGTGCGCTCCTGCCACTCATGGCAGGTCTTCATAAAGAAAGTTTACGTTGCATGTCCAAGTAATGTCTGGTCATTGTGTTGCAATTTTAAAAGACATCCACTGTATCTGCAAAAATGATGACCTGAGGGAAGAAAATGGAACACACCCGATATATTTATTTATTTGCAAATCAGTGCGAGGACTATAATTCCACCATCGCAGAACTAGCAATTTCATGCTTCATTAGGGTTTTTCATCACATCAACATGTAGTTTCAGAAATAGATTTATAATGTTATTCCTCAGTGTTCAGTTTTGTGGCTGCCTTTACATAGATTTGTGTAAATGATTCAGCACATACTTTTTAAAATGTTAAATAATTCAGTTGCTGTAAATGGAATCCTTTCTGCTGTTTGGTGCATTAATCTTTTTACAATTGCTGTGGAACAAAGATGTCCTGGGTCTTACCGATAAATGCAAAAATGTATTTGCTAGCAATATCCATATGCAGCTATGGAAATTGGTTCCTGTGAGAATCTGTCACTCTATTTCATGGCTTTGCAGATTTTCTTGTAATAAAAAATATCTGCGTGAAACAAATCATCTATCCACCTAGTTGCGGTAATGTTCTTCTTATTGACTCCCATTTTACTTTGTTGTTGAGATTCATGAGCAGTGTTGGTCAAGCTCAGGGAATGGTTATATGTGCTTTGGGCCAGTCAAGTCCAAAAATGCACAGAATGTTCGAGTTGTGCTGCCCCTGAAAAACATTCTTAAATATATTTTTTAAATCTGAGAGCAGTGTTAGACCGAGCCTTCTAGGGCCCACCAACCTGACATCAAGTGCATACTCTCTTAAAGGTACACTGGTGGGAAAGTCTGACACTGCCTGGGATGCAATACTAAGAGGGATCATGCCATGTCTAAAAAATAATAGGGTAATTTACAAATGTACTCACACTTTCAAAAATGAAAGCAATGCATAGTGCGTATTGATGCAACTGATTATGGTATTTGTGTCTAAACATGCTCCTGAACTTCCATGTGTTTGCCAGTGCTTTCACCCTGCCTCTTTGATGAATGGTGCTCATCTGGTGAGACACAGAACTACCCTACAGTAGATCAGTTCAAGCTAAATGCTGATTGGCTGCTTTGGATGGTGCAAATGTTTCACTTGTTAATATTTAACCCCAACTGATGAATATTCTTATAGAATATGTACATTTCTGAAAATATTATTGCCATTATGTTGATCAACATATAATTGACAATTTGCCATCTCTAATACTGTCCTTCTGAACTAAATCAAGACCCTTATTTTCTACTACAAATATGAGCCAATTGCTGTGCATAAAAATGTGTTTTCTCCTGGCCATCACAGCAGTCAGGCATGCAACTGTGGTCATGGCCAATGTTGACATTGGTGATGTAGGGTTGGTCCTGATAGAAAGATGATGGTGCCATCATGAAAAGTCTGAATGTGAATGTAATGGCATATATTGAACATGGGCATCAATACTCTATGTACTGAATGATGCATGCTGATTGAATTAAAACTGTGCATCCTGTTCCATCTCTCTCTCATATAGGATGATAATGTGTATGAGTGTGCTTTCTTCTCATGCAAGCGGCTAACATTACATTTTTGCATTTGTGCACATTCTGTCATGCAGGCTCATAATATTAGGGGGGTTATTTATCAAAATCCAAAAAGTTCTCACTATTTATGAAAACTATTCCGACCATATCCCCACAGACTTTTCCACTTTTTATCATAAAATATTTCCGAAAATTTCTTCTGCGGGAAAAATCTTGATAAAATTGGGAAAATATCAGAATGGTTCAGCTTTGTCGCAGAAACTTGTGACTTTTCGGATTTGATGCCCGAAACCTGTGACTTTTTTGGATTTGACACTTGAAAACCATGAAATCTCAGGATATCAATGATCAGGATATCAATGGGGCATCTGCCATTGACTTCTACATGAACTTGGCAGGTCTGAGTTGCAGTACTTTTTTTATTCATTCATCTGGGTTTAATAAAACTCGAAAGATTTGAGTGTTTTTTTCATTTTAAAAGTCTGATCAGAAAAAAACTGACTTTCTAAATAACCCCCTCAATGTATGTATCAGTGTGTTATATCTATCAAATAGGCTGCAAGCATGTTTTTGTGAGCTTCATTTCATAAGACACAGGGAGGTGAAACTCTTAACTGATCATCCTGACACCAACATTTGGCAGCAGAGGACACATTTTGCCTAAGGAAATCATGCGATCATGTTGCTGGGGTGGAAAATCACTGTTATAAACCGGCAGTTAGGGTTCTATGGCATAGCTAGGACAATAAAACACTGGTTCACAGTCACAGCCATCATGTCACTATTAGTGTGGCTGTTCAGGCATTTAAAGTCACACTTGGAACAAAAACAAATGGTGCACATATGCTAGCATTATGTATATATTAGTGTTGCTGTTGTAAGGCACTGGCACATAACTTGCAGGTATCCTGGCAGTGCCAGTTTGTAAGCCCTTAAAGGAATGATGTATATAGTGTTTTACAGTACACTTGCTATTACCATCCTTATTTCATCCAGACACATGTTTTTGCAAAAAATACTAAAGGGCTTAATTCAAGAATGTATTGAGAGCCCTTTATGTCACGGTGGGGTATGATTCTTCTATAGGCTGGAGTACTCCTATGAAAGCAATACTGACGTGTCAACCCATATAAAGCTCATGCTGCAGTATTCAAGCACCTTAGTTAACACGCTTCTTAATAATGCAACTTTTATATACTTAGTACAGGTATATGCATTCATTTCTAGCTGGAATGGCACTCAGACAAAGTAGTGCAATCAAACTGGCTCCACATTGTACATAATTGATATCTGTTCACTTCCTGAACTCTTATAATAGATAATTGCAACTCAAAGAAATGTAATGTTTCAATAAATCAATTTTGTCTCACTAATCTATCTGTTTTCAGAAGACTCCAATGTAAAATACATTAGACTGGTACAAGTGCTGGGAATATTGTACTGCACTGGGGGCTGAGCGCTATATGCAAGGAGTTAGCATTTCTTGCCTGTATGTGCATTGGCTGTTTCTGGTGTTCAGGGTTTTCCCATCTTCCCCTTCTTTTTGTGTTTATATAGGATTCACCTGGTGTTGGTTCCAGATAATATTGCTCTAGAATGTTGTGTGATTGACCTTAGATTGAGGTGAGGGTGTCAGGAATTCTTACCCTGGTGGTCTAGTGATGTGGCGGGGACGCCCGCCGCTTCTCTTGCTGGCTTCCTTAGTAGTGCAACCGGCCCGCACATTCTCGCTATTTAAAGGCGCAGGTGCACTGATGTATGACGTCAGCGCGCATTGACGCCAAATTCAAATATTTAAAGGGGTATTGGTTAATTTAATGTTGCCCGTGATAGGTTTTGTTCCTGGTGCCTTGTACTTTGTGCTGTTAAGCTTCTTGTCTGTTTGATTCCTGTGTTTGACCCTGCCTGGCTGTTTTACTACTCTGAACTCTGGAACCTGACCCTTGCCTGTTTTTGACTCCGATTCTGCCTCATCTCTTCTGATTGATCTCCCGGTTTTGACCCTTGCCTGCCTGACCTCAATTTGAACGCTGCCTGCCTAGACCCAGCCTGAATTGTTACGCTGATTTTTTGCCTGTCTCGACCCAGCCTGATCTGACTACTCTGTTGCCTCACGCCTTGCACTACGACCTTCTGTCCAAAGACTTTGCTCTACAGTCGTGCCCCTCTGCCTATCCAGAACCCTCATCTTGCACCTCTCATTTAAGTCCAGGTGGCATCCAAGTAAGCCGAGGGCTCCTCCCGAGGCCCAAAGGCGGTCACACTATTGGTGAAGCACGAGCCGAGACCAGTGTGCCTGGTGTTTGTTCTGGTGTTGGGTGCCGACCGTTACAGAGGGTTGTTGAAACAGAGGTAACAAAGGGAGGAAAAAAGGAAAATAAAAGCGTCTGTAAGAACAGGACCACAATTGAGTTTCTTTAACTATAATATAGTGATTGTAACAGTAAAATTCTATATAACCAACCATTATAACAACAGCCCAGTCCTAATTTTTGTAACTATACTCGAATTTGAGCAATTAGTAGTAGTAAAGATAAGAAAGCTTATCAAAGTAATAGAAACATTTACAAGGCTGTTTAGAGTGTGACACTTCATAGCAGAGACACACACAGCAGTTCGGGGAGATCCAGCGACAAATCTCCTCTTCTTCGGGGCGACTAGAGGAAAACGAAGCACTCCAAGTGCCATCCCGCCGGCGATTTCCATTCTAGCTGGCGGGGAGGCAGTTTGAGGAGATTATTCGCCCTAAAGAAAGGAGATTTGTCACCGGGTGACTAATCTCCCTGAATTGCAGCGTGTGTCTCTGCCCTCAAGAAACATTGATTTAATCGTAGAGCACAGTTGTTAGTCGTACTCTGTTTTATTTTTGTTAAAATGGGGTGAGTTTCAGCTCGAACCAATTAGTACAACTGGCAAAGAAATCAGATTTCAGTCATTTATATTGCTGGTTCATTTTGCATTTTTCAGGGGAAATCCAATATGACTGGATTGTGAGTAAACCTTTTTCTGCTAATCACTGTCACTTACATGCTGGAGAGACTGTTCTTTTGTTTCCATGACTACAGAAAAAGTGCAACAACAAAAGAAAAACTTTAGGATGTTTTCAGCTAAAAAAAACTTAAATAAAAATATTTACAAAAAAAAAACGTAAATGCTGCAGTGATTGTTCATAGAAATGAAAGAATACAGTGCATGTGAGTCATGGATCTAGAAACTGGTTCTTCACCTAACTGATGCTAAAGGTGATTATGAAATCATATATGATGCATATTTTGCATCATTCATATGTTTTAGAAAGTTTAATTTAAGAATGCAATACATGGAATACATACTTTACATGAGAAGGTGAGTCTGAAACCTCAGGTGCATGGTAGGTGAAGGCTTCTCACCTAACCTTCAAGTAGAACTGCTATGTGTTTTATCCACATGGCATTAATCAAGCAAAACAAACTACAGGTATTCTTTCTACTAGGCAATACTACCCGCTAATAGATTCATTGTCACAAATAGGGGATATGTTTATTCCACAAAAAACAGACTTTTCCAAACAGTTACAAATAGTTATTTCTTAAGTTAATTTCTTTAGTAGCCTCCAACTGATATTGCCTAGAGTTACACAGTCTGTCATCCACAAAAACCCAATTCCTTGTAAATTATGGAGACCCCAACATACTTTAAATTCCTTTTTCTAAGTACTTTGTGGTACAGCACGTATACTCGTATATACTCGAGTATAAGCCGAGGTACCTAATTTTACCTACAAAAACTGGGAAAACTTATTGACTCGAGTATAAGCCTAGACACAACTACAGCCCTGTCTCCCAGCAGCGCACATTCCGCCAAAGCGACCCCCCCAGCGATCAACCGGACTTCTTTGCAAAGTTGATTGTGACAGAGAATTGCCAAACGGATTACTGAGTGCATTGCCCCACTGTCCCACTACCATGTGCAGAGGGTGCTGTGTGATATTGCCATCACGGTTAATCTTTTGTATAACCAACAGAGGGCACTGTGTGATATTGCCATAACTGTTAATCCTTCATATAACCAACAGAGGGTGCTGTGTGATATTGCAGTCACTGTTATTCTTTCATATAACCAACAGAGGGCGCTGTGTGATATTGCAGTCACTGTTAATCTTTCATATAACCAACAGAGGGCTTACTGTTATTCTTTCATATAACCAACAGATGACACTGTGTGATATTGCAGTCACTGTTATTCTTTCATATAACCAACAGAAGGCACACTGTTATTCTTTCATATAACCAACAGAGGGTGCTGTGTGATATTGCAGTCACTGTTATTCTTTCATATAACCAACAGATGGTGCTGTGTGATATTGCAGTCTCTCCCCAAGCAAATTGTTGATATAGGAATGATTAAAAAGGACTGCAATCTCAGCTACTGCCCACTGGCTCGATTATAAGCCGAGGTCGACTTTTTCAGCACATTTTGGATGCTGAAAAACTTGGCTTATACTCGAGTATATACGGTAATTATGATACTATCAATCACAGTTGTTTACAGCAAGGACAAACAAGTCTTACAGGGGCTATTTTGGCCAAGCATTCTGGGCTGTTAAAATTGATAATAGTCAAATCCTCCTAAAGTGTCCCATGTGCCATTGCCCTTTGCCTTGTGAATTTCAATCCACTCCACCCAAGAACACGTTTTCATTTTCTCTAGCCATTATATGGGACTGGAAGGTTAATGTTTTTAGCATTTGTTTCATAAATAGTGTTGGCTTGGGAATTCAGTTTCTACCAAAGCTGATTTCCATTCAGTACTAAGTAATTGAGATAGTTATGCAAGATCAAAATGTTATGAAGAGATGCAAGAAACGCTTGTTCTCAGATTCCCAAGGGAACTTAGAAATTCAGCATTAATTATAAAAACAGCATAAGTAGTAGTTCTTTATGGTTCATTAAGACAGCAGAATTTACAGTTCTGGCAAGGGCTCAGATGATGTTATTTTTAAACATGTGCTCCGTTGCTTATAATACTTTGGTAATAATTTAACAAAGTCATTAAGTTATCTACAATTTATTTTAGTGCTGTTTGTTTTGAAAGCCAGACTTTAATAGGGGGTATGGTAATTTTATTTAGATACATTTTAAGTCAATTGCAAAGATATTTCTTCAGTGGAATCTTGGTACTGTGTAAAGGTGTGCCATAATCAAAATAAATTGATTTTCTATCTGTAATTCAAATACATTGTTGGTTAATGTAGTGTTTATAACAGAGCAATATACACAAAAATAAACATCCTATAAGTCCCCATGCTTCCATTGTGTCCATACTTTATGCAGAAACCATAGCATGATAGAGTCTAAATTTGAACAATAAAGGTGGTGGTTAATAATAGGTCCAATACGCAGAACTTTACTGCAAAACTCAAGTGCTTTAATATGTCACGACATGTTTCGAGCCGGGCTCTTTCTCAAGTGATAACAACAGTATGTGGCAAATTCACTAAGATGCAAAGTTGCGCCAGGCGCAACTTCGCCGCACTTCGCCAGGCGTATTTTCACCAGCGCTCTGCAAATTCACTAAAATCCGAAGTTGCGCACAGGGGTAGCGTAAGTTTTGGAAGTTGCGCTAGCGTTAATTCGCCAAGCGAAGCAAAGTTTCGCTAGCGATGGTTCATTTGCATACGGCAAAATTCAAATTTCAATGGAGGAATACGTATCACCACTACAAATGCCTAGAAAACCTTCAAAACATCAAATAAAATTTTTATTTTGCCCTACACATGTGCCCACTGTATAGGTAAGTTGCCATGAGTCAGGAAATGTAGGGGGGAAGGAGGGGAGCCCCAAAAAATTTTTCAATCTTTTTCAGCCTATCACCCATAATCTAGAAAACACGCCAGCATTTTTTGGGACTTAGAAAAATTTTTGACTTTTTTTGAAGCAATCCCTATCTACTCTATTGCGCTTTGCCTGGTCTGAGGTGGCGAAGGAAGTCTAGCATAAAAGGTAGCGTTAAGAACAATGCGCAAGTTAGTGAATTTGCGTAGTTACATCGCTAGCGAAAATTCGGCTGGCATAAGGGTGCGAAGTAACACTAGCGAATTTACGCCAGCGTTCGTTAGTGAATTTGCGCAGTGCCACAAATCCCAAACGCTAGCGAATTGACGCTAGCGTTCGGCGCTTCGGCGCTTAGTGAATTTGCCCCTTTGTCTCCAGTACTTACTTAAAGGGTAAACTTCACCCCTAATTAGTGGTAATTGGGTAACATCTCACACCCCCACACCTTTGTAACATCTCACACCTCCACACCTTTGTAGTAAAAAACAAGTGAAATAGAACACAGGGAATCTCAAATAGTCATTGCCCTGGGGATACATTTTAAGGGCCCTAGCCCTTGGGGGTCCAACAGTTTAAAAGTCAGTTCACTGTAAAAGTCCAAAGATAAATGTGAATAAATGTCCAATAGCCTTTCAAGTCCTGAAGGCAATAGATGACCCCAGCATTGCTCCAAGAGCTCAAAAATGCTTCACTGGTCAAACCAACCAGAAGTCTGTGTACTGAGCTGTTGGCTAATAAGCATACTTTAACTGAATCAACTGTTTTAAATTATCTATGGTCCGTTAAGAGCATGTTGTTGAGACCTGTATTATGACCACTCTACATCAGACAGAACATGACTTGATTTCCCAGCAACAGTTATACACAGAAGCAGGAAAGACCCAAAACCCCTCTTCATGAATTGATTCAGGGATGTTGTTTTATTTATGGTACAGGTCTATCCTGTAAATTGCATTCCTGGGCACTACCTAGTCTGTGTCTGAATGTTGCTCAAGCATAGAGACATGCCAGGGCCAGCCCACCTCCCTCCATTCATGAATTCATTGCCACCAAATGCATAACCCACAGGGCAAGGTACAAATGTATTGTCCATATGTCCACTTTTCCTCTATAATCCTTTTTATTGCCCCATGTTCCCCTTCTTTACTTTAACGTTTACCCTCCTTAGAAATCATTCCTTTTATTTCAGGCTTGAAAATGTGTTGAATAAATTTGTCAGTTGAAAGTCTAAAACTCTGCTGTTGAATTTACTTTAGGAGACATCTGGTTAAAAAAAAAGCATTTTTATTTTTCCAGAAAATGTTATATTGTTGCATTTACTTGTAGATGTAAATGTAAAGATGTATTTGCTTAATAATTACGGTTAGCATATTTATGCTATTGTCTCTGTTTATTTTAATGCTTGGCCAGGGATATTTGGTAAGTCATTACTCAATTCCTGAACTCTGTAGAACTTTTAGCTTTTTAAAAAAAATATATTATAGAACTAATAATTAGTTTTAGAGGTTTAACTTTTCTTGTCTCATTGTGTTAATATACTTCTTTTGGCTTGTGACCCTCATATGGCAATTACTAAATACCATGAGTACCAACTAAGTTATTAATAAAAACACATAGGGGCACATTTACTAAGGGTCGAATTTCGAAGTGCTAAAACTTTGAAATTCCACCATCGAATTGAAAAAATTTGATAGTCAAAGTTTTTTTTTATTCAATTTAGCAGTTTTTCGATCGAATTGAAATCGTTCGATCGAATGTAGAAATCGTTTGAATGAACGATTGGAATGATTTTCCAAAAAAACCTTTGACTTCTAAAAACTTAGCCAAATATTGTCTTTAGGTGGGTCCCCATAGGCTAACATAGCAATTCGTCAGGTTTAAGGTGGCAAAGTGTCGAATTCGACGTTTTTTAAAGAGACAGTACTACGATTTTCGAATGGTCGAATATTCAAAGTTTTTTCAATTCGATCGAGTTTTGGCCTATTCGATGGTCGAAGTACCCAAAAATTACTTCAAAATTCGAAGTTTTTTAATTCGCAAATTCACTTCGACCCTTAGTAAATGTGCCCCTTACTGTTTTAAATTAAAATCAAGTCAGTATACTGCAAAGTCCACATTTGTAAGGGTTAATATACGCCCTTCCAAATACAGAAGATGTACTGTCATACAGAAAACCCTACAAGAGAACCTGTTTGCTTGGGCAATGAGCCAGCAGGGAATGGCACTTTAAAAAGCCTTCTGTAGGAGCTGATTGGATGAGGCAAAAATACCATTAACCCCTGTCCTGTCTATACATTTTTTAACGGCTTTATATTTCTGAGCAAACCAGTGATTCTGAATTGGTATAACATTTTTATTAATAAAGGAACATGCTTGGGAATCATATTCCCACTACAATAGATCCGACACCTCAAACACCAGAAATGTTTAAAATACTTGCTAAGACATGTATGCGTTCATTACTAAAATATGTAATTTATGTGGACCATAAACTGAGAACTTGGACTACACAATTACTTTAGACCTTCGAATTTGGAGTCTCTTCTGCAATTTATGGTGTTGTGAACTAAAAGTTTAAATTGAGCAACAGTGGGACTTCTTTGGTGTCTCCAAGCACAGACCTGGAGTAAGGCTTATACCTGGTACAAATGAGGGTCCATGATAGTTATGGTAGTTTTATGGAAGACTAAACCACAGCCTTATATAAAATGAATGTTTCAAGTTACTTAAATGTTTAAGTAGCACAGTAGTTAATTGGTGCTAGACTGAAGTCACTGGTAAGTCAGGCTGCATTATAGCCATAGTTTACCCCAGCCAGTGACTCATAACAACCAGTCAGTTCTTTGCTTTCATTATTGCAACTGTAATAAAAAAAAGACTAAATTCTGTTTGTTTGATATGCTTTATTATGTTATGACAAACTTTGCCTACATTTCTTTAAAAAAAACCCTGTTTTATTCTTTTATTCTTTAGTCCCTTGCAGTTTGCAAGCTTTGCTTTCCAGTTTGCCCTTTTGCCACATCAAAACACATTAGGATCATTATTCTGCCATCTCTGCTGCTGTGGGCTCAGTAGTACTTTGATTTGGAATAGCATTGCAGGTCTCTCATTGGGCAAACTGGTGAAAAACCTAAGGCTTTACTAGCTAGTTAGAACTGCCTTGCAAATAATGAGATTTGACCTACAAGTCTGAGGACATTTTCACTAAAGTGGCTATCATACATAGCAGAAGTCGTTTTAGAACTGCCAACGGGTAATGTTAAAGTGGCAGTAATGCTTATAGCATACTGTTTTCATATTAAAAACCAAACATTAAAAAACTGACCATGCTTGAAAGTAGGGGTTCATTTACAGAGTGTCTAAACTGCATTTCAAATTTGCCAGGCAACAAGGCAATTAAAATGTAGTTTATGGTGTAAAATGTTCTTGTTGCTGGTCCTGAAATGCACTTTATTGTCTTTCAAGCTTTTTAAAATAATATAATTAGTTTTGCTTTAAGTTTGCTCCCATTCACAGTTATAGTCAAACTTTCTTCTTTATTTCTCTTTATGACCTCATCAATTCTGCTTAATGTTAGAATCTGTTGTCCGGAATGCTTGGGACCTGGGTTTTTCGGGTAAAGAGTTTTTCTGTAATTTGAAACAATATACCATACAGTTGGGTAATAACAGTAAGTGGATACTCAGAAGTGTAACGCAGGGTATCCCGAACCCAGAACAAACCCCAAGGTTCCGGTCTCGACCCACTCTTCCGCCTGTAGCAGCCGCCTTTGGCTTTGGGTGGAGCCCTCTTCTACTCAGATGCCGCCAGGTCTTATTGTGGGAGAACCAAGGAGAGAGTTCTGAGCGAGCAAGGGAACCAAGCATGGTATTGTAGAATGGAAAACAAGGAATGTAGCCAAAAGCCAGGCCCGGTCGGTAACAAACAGTCAATACGGTATAGATACAGGAGAAATAGGAATGGTTGGGGTCACAGGCCAGGTCAAACACACCAGAATAGTAGTATAAAATTAGAATCCAAAAGAGTTGTCAAAATAAACAGTAATTAGGACAGGCAGCAGACAGGACAAGAACCAGGGGCAGGCAGGATCAGCAACAATAGGAATACACAGAAGAATCGCACCCAGGAACTTTAACAAAATACCTTTACGTTGGGCAATGATTTCCCCATTGAAAGCTGACCGGTGGCGTCAAGTTCGGGAACTTTTATTCTGGATTTTATGTTTGTGGCAACCAATGAGAGATGTGCTGCTTTGTCTGTGGCTTTTTGATATATGGAATTTTTAATAATATTTTGTATTTGCCAAAATCTGGTAAAAGATAATTATTTGTAATAAGTTATGTATAAATTGTGTTTTGTGTTTTGAATTCAGAGTAATACTGTAATTGTAGCGTGTGACTGGCAGATATATGTCTATTTCTGCTGCTGTACTCCTGTGGGTTTTTTTTTTTATCAATACTATGCATATTTGTTATTGGTGTGCTTCCATATAAAGGAATATGTTTAAAACTAAATATTTTTGCAACTTGAGCTCAGTAAATAGGGTTGTTCTTGAATATACTTTTTGCCTTTTTTTTTTTTAATTAAGAAATATTTATGTTTTTTCTTCAGTTTCACTAAATTACAACGGAGCTGATAAAAGCAATTACCAGCCCACCGTGAAGCCCCTGATAATGAGCTGATTAAAAACTGCTGCTTAGAGAAGGAATGGGGTTTGTTTGTTCAAATGTAGACAGGCAGTTCTGAACATATTTCCCTGTTTATAAAGCAGGGGGCGAGTTACCTGCACTGGTAAAACTGGTTCACAACTGCTTCACAAACACAACTATAGTTTATATATTAAGCTGCTGTGCTGCCATGGGGGCAGCCATTGAGGCACTGGATACACAATAGATAACAGATAAGTGCTGAAGAATCCCATTCTGTACTATAGAGCTTATCTTTTATCTATTGCGTATAATGTGCCTTTTCTCCTTTTTCAGTATTGAATGGCTGCTCCCGTGGCTATACAACAGCTTGTTTATAAACACTATAGTAGTGTTTCTGATGCAAACACATCAGTTGTACTAGTGAAGTGCAAAACAACATTACATTGCCATTTACTGTTCCTTTAAGGTCAGTGAAAATAGCTCAACTTTCAAATGAGTGCTTTATAATGGCAAATAGGACAATATTGTTTTTTTTTTAATTAAACCAAAGGGATAATGCATTTCAGCACTATTTAGTCCTATCTATTGAGTTAATTTTTTATTAAATATGTTTTTAAGCATATACTGGCCCTTTAAATGATGTTGTTTTTGTTGTGTTTTATATATTCAGAATCATATCTTGTTACAGGAAATTAATTCAGACATATTTAGAGCTTATGTAGCTTATGTTTTTTTTTAACTAAGAGGCTTATTTATCAACATTCTCATTTTAGTGTTTTTAGAGGTTTTTTTTAAATTCACATTCTCTAAAACCACTAATGTCATGGAATTTATTGAACGATCTGAATATAAAAGGTACCTATGAAAAAAAGAGCTGAACGATGCACTACAAAGTAAGAATGCATCGAAAACCTAGCCAAAAAAAATCCAAAAACCTCTAAGAGTCTGAATTGATTAGCATCAGCATAGCTCCCATTGACTTCTATAGCACCTAGACAACTTTTACTTGGCAACATTTTGCAGGTTTTCATAGTTTTTACACTTAATAAATCTTGAATTTTAGAGCTTTTCATAAATATAGGAAAACCACAAATTTTCAAGAGTTGTGGAAAAAAGATTATTATTAATTAGGTCCAATATAGTTGCCTCAAGAATACCTCATAACCGAATGGACACAAAATGTTGCATGTTGGAAAACAGCAAATATGCTAAACTGGCTGGCAGAAGAAGTGCTAAAAATAATACATTTTTGTTCTCTATATTGCTAAGTGCCAGATGAAATCTATTCAATGATAAATGGATTTTATTCAGCAAGTTTTAATATCTGTTTAGCCAATGATTACATAAGCCAATTAATCTGCTTGTACCCCAGCGTTTGCTGAATGGCAAAATCTTTTCCACATTTAGTTCTTTAATGTGTATTTGTAATGGACTAAATCCAATACCCTGAAGTGAATGTTTTTTTGAATAGTTTGACAATGGGCTATTTATGAACCCTGCTGTAATTTACCTTGCACTTGGTTTAAATATGCTCAAGTCAATAACAAATCTGGCATAGACAGAGCAAATGCTTTTGTAGATTGATTGTATGGATTTCCATGTTCATACACCATATGCTTAATAAAGAAAGAGACATAGGGGCAGATTTACTAAGGTGTGAAGACAATTCACTAGCGTTGCCACCCTCAGGGACATCACCGATTTACTAACAGGCACAGGAGCCAATTCGCTAGTGAGATAGACCATCGATAGCGGTCATTCACAGTCTATCACCAGATCACTTTTCGTTCTGGCGAATGGACGTTACTCCGCAAATTCATTAAATGTGGATTATACTGAACATTACTTTCGCCAGAGTTGCCTTTGCCACCTCAGACCAGGCAAAGTGTTATAAACACGACATACATCATATCCTGTGCGCCAAAAATGCATCTAAGTTCAAAAAAATGCTTTCCTTTTTGAAGCTGGATTGCCTGCAAAAGTCCTAACTTAAACTGTTTTTGCGTAACCAGTTTTCCCCATACATTTTCAAACATATGGAACATTAATTTTACAGTGGGTACAAGTTTAGGGCATTATAATAACTCTATTGTCTTTATTAAGGTTCTCTGGACATGTGCTTTTAAAAGTGGAATTTGTAAGTATTTGCACCAACATTTAACATAAAGACGTCCATACAACTTTAAATTGTTCAAAAATTTACCTAATTGACCGAAGCGCCAGATCACTAATGAATTTTCGTTAGGCACAAATGAACGCTAGCGCATCTTTGCTATTAAATGCTTGCACTGCCGAAGTACCGCTAGAGAAAAGTCGCCTGCCTTCAGCACCCAGGACGAAACTCCGCATTTTAGTTAAAAGCGTAGTCTGAGTGCATTTGCACCTGGCAAAGTGTTGCAATGGGTGCGAAACGGACACTGGTGAAAATTCGCCGCTTAGTAAATCTGCCCCATAGATGGGTTTATTATATGTTTCAAGAGCTCCATTCATTCCATGTGCACCAAAAAACAAAAACAACTTTCACACCTTGTGAAACTACAATAAGTGCTGTACTGGTGTAAATAATGTAGATGTAGAAATAAGTCAAATCAACTGGACTTGCAGTGTTTTTCTTTCCTTGAAGACATTTTACCAGTCATCCAACTGGCTTTCTCAATTAAGAATAATTTTTAAATACGATCTTTTGGGAATATATCCTCTGGAATGTTGCTCCAATCAGTTTAATCTGTTTATCATAATCAGCAAGGATCTCCTGAAGTTAGGTGTTGATTGTATTAGCATGATTGGAGCTTTGAGGTGTTATTAGAGCTTCCAGGGAGAGGTACTAAAACAGCATTGTATATAGCAGACAATAGATGTTGCACCCTCCTACCTCTATTCAAACTTTGTTTTTTCAGTTTTTACATATATTGCTTTTTTAACACCTCATTTGAACCAGTCTCTCTCCCGGGTATAGAGTCTTCAAACGTGTGTCCTTATTCTTTTAGATGTAGGTATGTGACTAAGTCCTGACCAGAGGAGCTGACTCTCCTGTGCTGCATCATACAGTACGCTGGTGTAACTGTTGTTTAGTTTGTCCCACATACAAATCAGAGCACTCCTCACTGCACTGCATACACAATATTACTCTTCTTGTGTTTTGGGGTTGGCAGGCGGGGTTGATGTCTATTGTCTGCCACATACAATGCTGTTTTGGCACCTCTCCCTGGAAGGTATAATAACACCTCAAAGCTCCAATCATGCTAATATAATCAACACCTAACTTCATGACATCCTTGCTGATTATGCTGATTGGAGCAACATTCCAGAGGATATATTCCTGAAAGATCGTATGTACAAGTTATTCTGAATCGAGAAAGTCAGTTGGATGACTGGTGAAACATCTTTAAGAAAAAAAACACAGCAAGTACTGTTGATTTGACTTATTTCTGCAGATATACCATGACCTGGATGAATGAGAATCTTCATAAACATATTGTACTGGTGTAAATGATTGTGCTTACTTAGTGTCATTATACATAGTCTACTTTCCTACTTTGCCTTCACTATTTAACCACAAAAATATGTAACCTAAAATGCCTTACACAGGTTGTTTGGAAAGCGAAAAATAACATTTCGTACTTATACATCACTGAGAGGCACAGGTGCTGGCACAGGGGCTGCTTCTAAAAACCTCTCAGCTTTCTACTGTTATAACCTGCTACTATTGTCTTTTTTCTTTTTTAACTAATCTGACATCGCTAAAGATTTAACTATTTCATTTAGTAATTTGTTAATTTAATTTATATCCCAGTATTATCTAGTCCACACTATAAGCATTTACAGAAATATTATGTTTAATAAAATGTAGATCTTTTGATTGCAGTGAAATAACATTTACAAAAGGCATGGAAAATTACAATGAATGAACCAAATGCAGCATTTTCAGTGTATCTTAGCTGCCATTATTCTACACCACTAAATATTGAGAGTATAGAAATACGTTTGACTGAATGAAATCTATTAAAAAAAAAGTTGAGTCATAAATGATATGTTATTGTACAGTATTCACTTACATATTAAATGCACTGTATAACCACCCTTCTTGGATTCATGAATTTGCACTGTTTAAGCAAGGTATTCTTGGTTTCCTATCAAAGAGGAATTCTCTAAGCCTCAATAAGCAGACAGCTAAGGCAGTCAACAAAATATTTTTCCTTAAGCTTTACTTATAATGAACTTTGGTTTTTAAATAGTTGAAAGAAATAATAAGAAATGGAAATACTAGTAATAAATAATGTTACACATACTTTGGTAATGAGAAAAGGAGCAGGTGAAATGTTGGAAGTGCTCATAATTGCACTGAATTACTTTATTATTTTATTTATACTTATTCCTAAATGGTGCTAATATTTTTAGGCAGAGACATAAAAAGAACTTGCAAGAATATAAAGTCTGTGTCTTGTTAAGTATTAGCCATGCTGCCAAGAGCAAAGGAAAATGTTGTGACATGCCAAAAGTCTTAAGCTTTTTTCAGGGTCCTGTGACTTACTAATACTTTTAGATGTCAGGTCAAAATGTCAAACTGCATATTGGGATCATACATACAAAAAACTTTTTACTATTCTGCTACATGGCATAAAACACACACAATATGATAAACATATCTAGGTGTATAATATATATATATATATCATATTGGTTTTCTCCTCAGTTCTCTCCAAAACTGCACAGGCAAGCCTCTTCTTCATGCTTCATATATAGTCAAACGATTTTTAGTTCGAATCATTCGATTCAAAGTCTTAGTCGAAGGTCGAAGTAGCCAAAAAAAAACCATTTGAGATTCAAAGTTTTTTTTATTCTATTCCTTCACTCGAACTAAGTAAATGGGCCCCTACAAGTTATGTTATTTTTCATCTTTAGACCACAGAACAGGACAGTTTGTTTATTTGTAATACAGGTTGATTCCCTTCAAACAATAAAAAGTCCAGTATGACTGTGATGTTTGCAAAAAAAAAATTATAAAACTTAAATTATAACTAAAGTTTTCTTGTTTGTTGCATATTTCCATTTCACTTTAAAAGTCTAGAAGTCTACCTTTTCAAAACCGCAACATCTGCGTTTCTGTGAAGGTGTAACATTTATACGGCAAATCGAATTCCTTGCTTGCATAATAAACATTATGATGCCGTACAGAACTGCTTGATATCCATTCAGCATAAAATAATGAGGAAGTAAACAGATTGCAGTTTTGGCAAAATGATCATATTTGTTTTCCAGATCAATTAAAATTTAGAAATAAAAAAGGCGGATTAGATCCTACGTCTTTAAATTTGTAGAAAACGTTTTCCAAGAAACTTCAAAATAAGTCTCTATTTTTTCATAGATGTCATATTTCCAAAGGCTAGAGAATCATAAAAATATATTTTAAGCTGAGATTGGAATATATAAAATCACTGAACAGTATCTTGTACACATTCTGACTGTAACGTGATTATTTCTGTCTATTTCCAGAACTGCTAAATGCCCTCTATTAGGAGATTGCCTTCTGGCGAGGAATATGTTATTAATATAAACAGGTTATATATAAGCTTTTAAAAGGAACAATGTATGTAGAAAATTAAGTTAGGTTGCCCTTGATCCAAGACATGGCAAATGGTTATGAATTAAATTTTTATTGACATGATCATTTTTCACTCTATGGATTTTAAAGCCTTCCAATAGTGTTGAAAAATAACAGCTAATAGAATTTATTACAATTCATGCTCATCACAAAAATTGTGATTCAGAGGTGGAAAGTGGCAGAGAATAGAAAGGACAAAAGCGAAAGGTCAAAAAAAGGAAAGAGGACAGAAGCAGTGGTATGACATCTGCCCCCATGCCACCCTTACCAATGGGTCCCCTGCAGGTGACCAAAAGCTAGTTTCAGATGAAGAATAGGAATTGGGATTGTGATGCATAGACAGTCCAGAACAATGCACAAAGAGGAGTAGTGATCATGGACTTTTACTGTCCTTGCTTGTTACAACACTTTAGACAGTGGAGGTACTGAGTGGGAAAAAAATAGAGACTTTTGTGATAAAGGTGCCAGATATGATATGACTGGCCATGTATCATAACTATGTATGCAAGTACTAGACCACTAAGGGGCACCACATTCAATTGCACCCCTTAGTGCTCATTCAACTACTTTGGGGTCGTGCTGCACTGTGCACCTAAATCCCGATTAAAAATTTAGCGTATGGTTCAGAGCACTGATGGACACAAGGTAGTCTTTACTTCATGCCATCCCCTAAATATATCCCCCAATACCTTTGTAACCTGTGCCTCACAGTGCTCTCTCTAACTTGCACATCTGAATGAAAGAGGGTTGTTTATGTTACTCCAGATGCCCCTCAGGAAGACAGTGTTGTCTAATATGAACAATGCTGCATTCACAGGTAAGAGTGGCTAGAGCACAAGCATCTGTACCCACAACAACTGATGCCGAGGCAGGGTGAAAACTGCACAATAACATGGGGCCGTATACCTGGCTTTTGAACTTTGCACCATTCCTTCTGTCAGTAAATGACTCAGAGTCTAACAAATGGAATACCTGTTATAGTATAAGCTACAAAAAGATTGCATTTTTAAACACGTTTATAAACTACCACATCTTCCACTGAAAATAGTGATGAGTTACATTTTTGCCAGACATGGATTCCACATTTCGCCATCAGTATTATATTACAAAGCTGCCACAAAAACACCCATATTGGGGAATATATAGTGAATAAAGTACCCCCTCTTGTAAATTATAAGGATATTATAAGTTACCGAGGAGTTTCATGACGAGGCCGAAGGCCGAGTGTTTTTATACAGGTCATGGAACTCCGAGGTAACTTCTAATATCCTCATAATTTGCAACTGGGGGTACTTTATTTATTATAATACACAAATTTCAGTGAGTCATGTGACAGAAATGACATCAGAACTCACCATTTATAACTGATGACATCAGAACTCACCATTTATAAGGATATCATTTACAAGATATTCATAGCTTTGGTGTATTATAATGAAATTTGCAAAGTTAAACAAATTCTCAAATACTAAGATAAAGAATACACATTTGGCAATTTGATATACTTCAGAAGTCTTTTATTGCATTTCAAATTTTAATTGTGCACTTTTAAGATGTGCTTGAAGGTGGCTTAATCTTTTGGCAAAAACTTATTAAGTAAGAAGTTTTATTACATACACTGAGCACTAACGAAATCCGTAAAATTCACAATCTTTCTTCCAGTGTCGGAAGTGGTCACTAAACAGTTTCCATATAAAACGTAAAAAAAGAGCAACGTCCTTCCTTGCCGGCGTCGCTCCCAAAATGGCGGCGCCCATGGCCGCCACGTGGGTAGCGGCGCCGGCGCCTCTACCCACGTGGCGGCCATGGGCGCCGCCATTTTGGAAGGACGCCGGCAGGGAAGGACGCGCCGCCCGGAGCTCCTGGACCTGCTCCGGGCGGCGATCGTCAGTCACAGAGTCCTGATGCGCTATGGGAGAGGGAGGTGAGGGATTGGCGTATGACCCGCGTATAAGCCGAGGTCGAGTTTTTCAGCACATTTTGGGTGCTGAAAAACTCGGCTTATACGCGAGTATATACGGTATATTAGATATTAAAGTTTGAAGAGTTTAAAGATTAAAGCGTTTTAAAGAAATATAGAGAAAACACAAGCTTTTAGAGGTTTGTGAGAAAAAAATTCAAATGTTGGTCAATAGGTAATTTTTTGCTTTAAAAAATTCCCACGTTCTAGCAGACCTTAAAAATGTGCAAATAAAATTCAAAAGTAAAGATTTTTTATTGAAATATCTATTTATGGTTATGGATTTTTTTCACGTATTTTATTGCATATTGCCCATATTGTGGGTAGTCAGCTTTTGTTTGCAGATGATGGAATTTTTGAATTTTAGATATAATTTTTGGTTATGAACTAATCTTTTGTAGAATAACATGTATTCACCCAACCTAAAAGTTATGAATTTGGTGCTTCCCTTATGAATATAGTTATATTGGAATGTATTAAATGAATTTGCAAAAGAGCCTCTTCTACTTACCCCCCACCCTTTTTATCTAGAGACTGGGGAAGTGCAGAGAAACTCATTATCTAGCTCAGAAGCTGAGATGCCTACTGCACAATAAAGTGATTCAGCGTGTGTCCTGCAGGATTAGTTCATAGCGTTTCTTTGTCTGAGCATTGATAATATTAATGAACTAGCATTCAGTTTTAATGGAAGGTGTAAGCTTATTAGAAAAGATGTGATTATAATAAGTCACGTGCAGTTCTTTGTTCATGGTGATAAGGACAAGTTATTTATGTTCTTTATCTTGTTCCGAAGCCATTCTATTAGAGGTAAAACAGTAATTCATTGTTATGCCCTCTAATCCTTGTATTTGTCTTTCTTCTTCAGAACACCATTCTTTCATCTTTACTATAAACCTCAGTGCTCTCATTTATAATTTGAAACAATTGCTCAATGTCATTTAATAACTAGAGTTCAACAATTTGTTCTGTAGAATAATACCACCATGCTAGTATTAGTAAAGACACCCTTCATATAGTTTCCAGTTATTGGTAGAGTGTTGGGTATTGCTAGTCATCCCATACACAGTAATATACAGGGATATATTTGGATCTCATATATAGAGGTATATTTGGACCTTAGTTGTTTGAGGTCCCAGTACACTGGGGGGGGGGGGGTTTATTTATCAAAGTCCTATTTGTTCTGGTTGGACTTTTAAAGAGGAAAACCACCATTTTTTCGTAGAAAAAAAACCTCAAATACTTTGTGATTTATTAAACCCAGATGGTGTTAGAAGTTTGAATGCAAAAGTACTCCAACTCAGACCTGCCGAGTTCATGTAGAAGTCAATGTCCCGAAGATAGCCTGATTTGTACTGGGTTTCTAAAAATGTTTCAGTATTCATGTGTCAAAAGTCGCGGTATTCGGACGTCAAATGCGTAAAAGTTGCGGATTCTGATTTTTTCCGATCTTTCAATAATTTTTTGGGAAAAATGATACACAGGGTGAAAAAGTCTGGTCAGAGTGGCTTTCCAAAAATACGGAGATAAATTCAAATTTTGATAAACAATCCCCAAGGTGTTGTAATTGTTCCCACATTGCAAAGTTTTCTCTAGAATTCCAACTTAATAGAACCTGCAAAATAGCACATATAGCAAGAAACTTTGGGGGGGGGGTTGTTTTTACTGAGTTCCTTGAAGCTCAGAGCATTAAAATAGATTTTCAATCGGCAATGGCCAGAAAACGCAATGCTTTACATTTCAGCATTGCTTAATACATACATGTCTTTTTATTTAAATTTGAACATTTTTTTTCTGTAAACATGCAACGAAAATATAATTCTAGTTAATGTTTTAGACGGCTTGATAGGTATGTTTTATATTGTAGATCAGGTTAATTTAGAGATTATTATTAAGGGTGAAACATCAACAAAAGGCCAACTGTTTTTTAACCAAACAAATAAGATACACTTTAATAGATATATGGTCTTTCACAGTATGTAATATCCAGTGATATGTCTGATGCCAATGCTGAGCTGGTCTTTAATAAAATATGCTGTTTTGTGTTCGTTACAGAGTAGAAGCTGCATTAATAATGTTTCTTTTAACATCAAAGGATGTTTCCTGCGGAAACACAGATTATAAATCCATGAACATACTGTCAGGAGCAGCATGTTAAAACAATGAGCAAAAAAGAATGCACATCTAATACTACAGGTTGCAACCTACAAGGTGCTATATAGAAGAAGTTCTCTGTGGAATAGTTCTGCACTCATATGGCATACCTCCCAATATTTTGGAAATAGAAAGAGGGACCAAAAGATTTCACACACGGCGCGCAGTATTTTTTTGACCACACCTCTTTTTGTGGCCACACCCCATAATTACCATGTTAATTTTACAAAACTTGGCAGGTTATGAAAGTTTGAACACATTTCTGTGTTATTACAGTTTTGCTAATGAAGGTTATTGCCCTTTAAGCTGCAAGTCAGTTTCCCCAAGACACCTGCTTATCTTAAATTGTTATAAAAATCAGGACTGTCCTGCGAAAAACGGGACAGTTGGGAGTTGTGAATTATGGCATGTGGTATCATTAGCATGATCCTATGGTGGAAATTACCATTGTCCATCCTCGGTTTCTTTGGTGGTCAGAGATAACGTTATTAGGAAATTTCTGTAGTCCAGAAAATCGAATAATTTCGAATTGAAAAAATTAAAAAAGGCCAACCAAAATGAAGTCAAAGTTTGTTTTTTTTGGTCAAACAGGTCCATTTTCTATCGAATGGGTTTTTATTCGGCCAAATTCGAATCATACGAATCTAAGGAAAAGCACATTTGATCAAATTCGATTCAAAGTTTTTCCCAAAAAAAACTTTTTTCAAAGTCCACCAATTGACTCCAAATACTGTAGCTTCTAGGAGGTCCCCCATAGGCTAAAACAGCAATTCGGAAGTTTTTAGATGGCGAATGGTTGAAGTCGAATATCAGTACATGATAAATTTCGATAATTTAATTTTTTTTTTCAAATTCTTAGAGTACAAAATAAACTAATAAATATAGTATAGTTTTGAAATAAACTACAGTGACTACAACACTTGATTAAAGTATTGCACTTTTTAAGTAGTGTTGGTGCTGAGTTGGGTGCATTAAGATGAATCTGGAAATATGAGTGCAAAGAGTTGACTCACTGTATGAAGCATTGTCTGTGTTTGGCACCACTGGGCATCATTTACAATGATGAGTGCCTACTAGAAGGCTTCACTCATTGGCTGCTTTGCTTTTCTCCATCACAATTCCAGCACCTTTTTTGTTGTTGTTGTTAATTAATTGGGTATTGTAACAGTGCATTACATTTTACAGACATTGTTTCTGCACAAAGTAAGTGCTTTTATCCAAATGCATTTTTTCTTTATAAAGGAGAAATTACAGCGCTGTAAGAATAGATAATGTTTAATTTTTATGCTATGCTTTTCTGTATTTACAATGTTCCATGTGTGCATGGGTTATTTTTTGGAATTACTGAATTCAGGATCAGGATTGGAATACTGACAATTTTTTAATTTGTTAAATATGTCCTCAACTAGTAATGGCCAAATGTGTGTACTATTTTTTTCTCTGCCAAAATTCTTTATTCTAGAGCATATGATAGACGATTTAGGTTCTGCAAACCTGTATGCCTCATTCTCTTGCAGAAAATGTTACTTGCTTTGTATGTAATAAAATTTCTTACTGAAACAGCAGTTCTTCCCTGATAAAAGAATCAACAAACTTTAAATAAGTGTGTTTGCTGCACACCACATTTTCAGTAGTAAACTAATGTTATCTTGCACATTTTTTATTCTTGTATTTCCTTTTTTCCATTTACTATTTACAAACTCAGTTAAACCCTGGATATCTTCGGGCACGCACTGGATAAGGGAAGATAACAATGTTTAGACTGTTACGTCTTATTGTAATATAATAACTTGGTTTGGGAATCATTTTCACAGTATATTGAGAAAAAACAACTCTGTAAGGCTACACATTTATTGTTATTGTTACTTTTTATTACTCATCTTTCCAGTACATCAGGCCCTCTACTCTTCATATTGCAGCCTCTTATTTAAATCAATGCATGGTTGTTAGGGTTCTTTAGACCTCAGCAACCAGATGGCTGAAATTGCAAACTAGAAAGCTGCTGAATAAAAAGCTAAAACAATTTAAAAAACTTTAAAAAAATAATAAAATTACAAATCTCAGAATGTCAGTCTACATCATACTAAAAGTTAATTTAAAAGTAAACAAGCCCTTTTACATATGAATCATCTGGCACCAGCTAAGGAAAATAATTGAAAATAAAATCTGCCATATTTGATGCTACCTGGAGATTGGTTACAATAGGTGACTACATGTTTATCAAACTTTGCACCTTTTATTACATGACCCCCATAACTATTCTACATGATTTATATTGCCAATTACTAATTCCTGCCAAATTATTCACAGCATGATCATATTAGGAAGTTTTTTAAGAGCAGCTCATACGCATTTTCATCAATTCTTTTCAATACTTTATAAAATGTGTCAGTCACACTATTTCTAGGTGAAAATGTTATTCTAAACCCAGCTGTGTGCATGGCTGAAATTATAATGTAATCAGAAATTCTGTCAACAGAATTCTGAGCAGTGCTGGCTAATGTCACAGAAGTTCATTCCGTAGCTTTTTTGTGTAAGGAAGAGCATGATGAAATTATCTTCTAAGTAGTAGCAGATGTCAAAGTTTGTAAAGATATCTATTTTATAAAGAGGGCCACAAACTATTATTGTTCTTAATACTAGTGCATATTACATGATAACCCAACCTGCATCATTTCCATGTTCCGCCATCTTGAATTGACATACATCCACCAATTTTACAGGGCAGTAATATACAACATTATTACGTAAATCTATAGGGCAATATTTACATGTTCTGTTACAAGACTTTTTTTTTTCGAAATTCAGAATTACAAGTTTGATGATTTACAGGAAAAAAACAGTTAATGTCAAGTATTAAATCAGCTTAATCAATATAGTAACATTAACCTAAATGAAATAAAGATCAAAACTGTGTGACCAGTAAAATCAAGATATATCCATACCGATTTTAATAAATAACAGTATCAGCAAATTAGTAATTTATGTGGAGTTGGTAGTGTTCACTTTCAGAATAACCCACAATTCGGCGCTGACCAAGACATCCACAAAGTCGCTACTGTATGCTTTTATTTAAACACACTGGGTGACAGTGGCAGTGGGTGAGTAGTTGAACTAACGCATTTTGTGCCTACAATACTGGCACTTCCTCAGAGTAGTAGTGTTCACCCTTGTTGTTATGGGCGTTTCAAACATTCATTCCATATAATTTGTTAATAGTCTGTACTGGGGGGTTCAGATGTGGATGATTGTTTTGAAATATCAGAGTTTGTAAGTGCTTGTTCCGCCTCCTGAACAAGATTGTTTATATCCAGTCAAGGTGGAAAATGTAATGAAGTTTTTGTTGTACCAAGGAGATAGGTGGAGGAGTTTCTAGCTGCTGCTGCTAGTTGTAACGACTTTTTCTAGTGTGCCAAGACTCTAGTAAGCCAATATGTCAGCCTTGCCTTTGACTTAGTAGGCTTTATAAAATCAGTTTATTGCTTAAGCATTTGCATAAAGAAGGTATTATTATAATAGACATCAAAGTGGGTATCAGACTAGACCACCAGGTTGTGTTTTGCATGGGTCTAATTTGATAGACCTGTGCCCAACCCGGACAGTGGTCCAACCTGGACCTGCTGACCTGCACATTGTTGTCTTGATGAGGAAATCTGAGCTGGCCTGAATACAAATAAATTCCTGACCCACCCTCCACTGATCCTAGAAGTGATGTTACTAAACATTGAAAGTAAAGTTATATTTTTTGTAGATTACTAAATTTAGATGAAAATTATCCTTTTTTTCATCAAACCAATGACATTTTTTAATTGATTATTATTACTGTTATTATTATTATTATTATTATTATTATTATTAAGGTAGGCATTTTCTTCCCAGAATATTGCCCCCATCTATAACAATAACTACTTCTGGTAGAACCCCCACTGTATTTAATCAGGGTGTCCTCGCACCCATGTAATGTTCCCCAAATCATACATACAAGTTGAATAAACATTACTGAGCGCATCTATCTTTTTTGGGAATGGGTTTCGGCATGGTGTCACTTCAAACTATAAAAGTATCCCCGTTTTGTGAAGAAAGCTATTTATATTCCTCTTTTCCTTTCTGTAATAAAATGCATGCTTGATATATCTATTTAAGCAACGTGGCACTATTAGGAACATTATAATAATACAGTATGTATGCAGCATATGTTAGCAGTTATTTATCAGTAGAGTAGCACTGAGGGAGTTTTATAAGTCTTATGAAAGATGACAATGTAAAATATTATTCAAACACAATGCTTTTCATTGTTTCCCCTCTCCCACTCACTTTTCCTTTAGTATTATTATAATTTGGGGAGGTGGATCTACAAGATAATAATAGTGCCTGTGGTGGAACAAGACCTTTAATGGCCTTAGTTCAATACTATGGGTGGTGTTTTACTCTCTTGACTTTATAATACAAAACAATATGGTTGTTTTGGGACTTGAGGAAGTTTAAGACACCAGCGACCAGATAGTAACTGAAACTGAAACTGCAGAACAAATAGTGAAAAGTATTGCACAAATGTACATGGCAGTACCATATAGCTCTAGCTCTAGTTACTGTTGAACTTGTTTGAGTGTGTCTTCTAAAGAGAACTATTTTAACTTATCTCTTTGCAACCAACACAGAATTTTCTAGGCATTTTACCACCCACCCTCAATCCAGGGAGCTATGTACTGGGTTAGTAAAACACTGCTGCTATATTGATCTTTTGGGTGGGAAGGGAAGCTTTTGTAGTGAGAATGGTATTGCCAGAGACAGTTTAGATCCTAGTGTTGAGGAATGCAGCTTTGTAGGCATAGTTAGTCTGGTGGAGAATTCATGATGAGGCCCACATTAGTACCCAGCAGATCTGTATTGGCAGGAATATTTTCAGTGTTGGGGTGATTCGGGTGACTCTGTATCACAACTGTCTGAAGCCTTCTTGTCAACTACAAGAGGTCCTCTGCACTCTCCTCTGCACTGAACCCATTATCAATATATTTAAGACAGCGACATTTTGTGCATACTGCTACTAAAAAATGCCTTACCCTTTAAACAACACAGGGATTGTTTGTCCATATATTGCAATATATTTAAGCTGGCCAACTACGTCAAAGTCATCCCATATCTGGCCAGTCCTACGCTTAATTTTCATCTGATTCATTAAGAATTCAATTGCTTAATTATACATTTTACAAAGGGACTAAGTTTTACCTGCAACTTACTAGCTGCTTTCAAAGTAAACCTCCATACTTGGCTGCCCTTTTATTAGACACCAGTGGGATCACCTGACTATAGCTGGGAAGGGTGGGAGCTACAACATGGAGCTGGTCATGTTCTTGTGCCTTGATCATAAGAGGAAAAAAATCATTATAGAGTGGTGTAGTAATCTATTTAACTAATGCTATAGCCTTGATGCAAGTATATAGTCCTTCTGTGTGTGTACTCAGCTGACTTCCATATTCTCAAAATACAATTTTTTTAATTTCAAATGCTGCATTATGAGTTTATATTCAGATAGGGTGAATTATCCCTTGTGTATAATGTTGTAGTTCTAAAAGCACAATGGAAATTAAAAGACTGGGATATTGTTGTTGGGTGGTGGCATGGCTTATGATTACAGCTTTATAACCAAGTTGACATGTACAGGGGATAATTTTCAGTTTTGACTGATCTCCCATTTCACAATATTGCTATATGTTATTTTGTTAATTATTGTTTTATCAAATGTTAAGAGAATTTCACAGTGCTTAAGCTTGCCCTTCATTTGCCTGTAATAATACCTTGACGTGCATACTTTAATGGCTTAACTATACTTATGTATGCATAGCTGACCGTGTGGTAGATTTGTACCTGTTTTGTATTTCTTCTCATCAGCCATTATTGGCTAAAGACTTGCTATTACAATTACCAAGTTGGGGGGTATAATAAGAAAACCTTCCCGATTTAATTCTAATATTCGCTATTCAGAAGAAGCACAAATAACCCAGGGCACCCTAACTTCCATGCATGGAGTTGCACCCCTAAATATTTTATTGAAGTGTGGGTATGCAAATTATGTTTTAGGGGTATTGCCTTACTTCTTTTTATTGAACCAGTGCATGTCATCATTTTACTGTGATTTTTATTTCCTATGACAGTATCTACTTACCTAATCTTATCTCTCCAGACTGCTGAATTTTTGAAGCAATAATTAATGATCTAAATTAGGCTAATGTGTGTTTTGCACCCTTGCTGTGCTGAGGTGGAAAAAACAGTGCTGGTCAAAATTCTCTGGTGGCTGAATAAGTCTGCGCTAAGTCCAGCATTTCTGACTGTCACCACCAGTTATGGGAAATGGTGACATAAAGAGGTGTTTTGACCGCTGCTGTTCTTCTCCTGTTCACAACTGCAGTCAAAACACTCCATTTGCCATAGGCCTAAAGGCTAAATAGCCAGCTAGAATCCTATGACTGGACAGAAATAGAATGAAATATATTCCCATGTGGAAAATGCAGCTACAGTATATATAATAGTGTTGAACAAGGATTTATATTAGATGAAAGTGTTGACATCCATTTGCTATCGGAGACAATTACAATGAGATGTCAATATGGAAATTAGAATTTTAATTTGTGTATTAGGCTTAATCTTCGTAAAAATGTAGAATGTTCCGCCACACTAGGAGTAAGAATGCATCAATCCGGGCTACCAATATCCCAATGTGAATACTTCAAATCATACAATTTAGGAGAGCACTTAAGGAGAAGTAAACTGCTTTGTTTCTATTCAAGATTACTTAATTAAATTACATGTTTCGGCCTTGCAATACACAGATTAAGAGCTCAAAGCCTCATTTATTCTATTTCCTTCCTTAGAATAGGTGGTAGATTCACAAATACCGAGATAATCTATTATTATAGGGTGGTGCATCTCAGCAGTCTTAAACATTAAAAGCAGTCAAACCTGGGATTGTAGGTTTAACACATTTACTGGCAACAGAAGAAATTGCTTGTTTAAGTTTATCATGAATTACCATCTTGCATTCAATAATAAGGGGAGCTTTAGGCGTAAAAGTCAGCAGTGTGAGCAAGCACATTCAGGTTAGCCAGTAGGTGCAATTTGTTCAGCATTAATCAGTGGGTGTTTGAGCGCTAACAAACCCTAATCGTCACATTAGGTCTATTAAATACATTAGTTGTATGAAAAACAGCATTGTAGCCTAAAGGGTTCAGTTATTTTGAATCCCCCTTCAAAGTGACATCCTTGACGGACAGAATAATGTTGCCTCCAAAGATTTGTCATACTGCAGCCAGCAAACTTAATAAAGAAAACTGAAAGAATCATTGGTCCGAGGGTGGGCAGTGTACAAAGTACAAGCTGAAGGTTTGAACTGCAACTTTCAATGACATACTGTAAATGACAGAGTTTTTGGATCCTGGGAGTTCAATATCTATATAAATTATAGGGCTGCAGGTTTATGACATATAGGGGGACTATTGACTCCTACTGCCTCTGTCTTATCTCCATTATTCTCTACTATTTCTCTACTCACCAACACCCTGTTATCTACAATTACCATTGCTCACACTACTCCCAGGTTTAAGCTAGGGCACATGTGACTAATTTGACTGCCATGGGAGAACCACAGTGGTAGTAACAACCTTCCCCATCTGCAGTTGCTTCCTATGAAAATGAATTGGAAATTCTGCACAACTACGACTGGAAAGATGGTTTTCTGTTCCTGTGCGAGTCTCATCAATGTAATATTAGATGAGCAGTTTTATTTTAATGGGTAGCAGCTGTTGGGGGAGGAAGATTTTTTTATTTCTACTGTAATTTTATATTTTTGCCTCCTAATTAGAAATGGGATTAAGGGGGCATACAGCATCTGTACCCCTGTGTAACTGCTTTCCCACGTCTCCATTATATGGACACTCTGCCACCTCTATGGAAGGATGGATTTGATCTGCTGAAAAAATCTGCTGAAAAAGCATCACTTCCACTGCATTGTGTTGGCTGCATGCTGATAAACTCTGTGGAGGTGCCATACAAAGCATATATGTCATCATTGACTATGCCTGCACTTGTTGTGCTAGTGATTTTATACCCTTCCCAATTGCCACTATAAACCGATCCTAGAGCTGGCTATAAATATACAAATAAAATAGAATTAAACAAATGTTTGTACTTTTTTCAGTATATGTGTGTTGGGCAGATAATTTTGACCATGGATATCATTGGTTTATCAAGCAGACACGTGTAAAGTTTGCCATCAGTCAAGCTTTAAGGAACATTACAGTCTTTTTTGTGTAGCTTGACATCTGCTAGATTTTGATCTAGGTGCTAGTTTTGTTAGCCACCTGTTCAGTTTCTAAGGCTTTACTAGCTTCAGATGCCACAGCCTCGCAGCCACATGTCAAAAACACAACCCTCGCATCTCACAAACTTCTGTTGTTTGCAACCAATTCCACTGTTCCCCTCGCAATGTTATCAGCCGCCTCCAAACAATTTCAGTCCACCCCTTATTTGTTTCTTTTCAAGGTCAGTGGTGGCAGCCCTAAGGGACTTTCTATTCATCCCTATGGGGTTCATAGAATTGCATATATATCAAATCTTGAACTCAAAGTTTCATTCATTATGCTTCTGAAAAATCCCATAGGAATGATGAAAATCAGGTACGATTTTTTTCTATGCTGAGCTCTAATCTCACATTTTAATAAATATGTCCCTAAGTGGTCCATTTAATAACAATAAAATTGCGATTTCTTCCATGAATCATGAAAAATTTGTGCTTTTCCTATATTTTTAAAAAGCTTTATTGAGATTGAGATTTATTATGTGAAAAAAACATGAAAGCCTTTAATGCCACACTTTACCAAGTAAAAGCTGTTGAGGTGCTGTAGAAGTCAATGGGATGTGCGCTGATCCTATTGGACTATTTTTATACCATTTTTTAAATCAGAATTTTAGATGTTTTCTTATTTTTCTTTTGGTTTATATTGTCCGAAAATTTAAGAATATTTAGAGGTACTGTATTTGTTTTTTTTTTTTTTTTTTTGACCTTTCAATGCTTTTTTTCATTCATACATTTTTAATCTGAACTTTTATTAAATTGAAAGACAATCATGAGTTTGTGACTTGTGAGTTGTGGTCTCATAAACCTTTGAAACCACTTATATCCGACCTTTAATAAATAAGCCTCCAGTGGGGGAAAGAAATATGCGTTCACAATGTGAATAAATGTTCATAATAAATTGCAAATTTTTCCCTTTGCAAACACTTTGCCCCTAACACAACAGTAGGACAGTAATTGTGAATGTATTAGTTTGGGATAGTGTGCAGTGTATGTGATAAAACTTTTTAATGAAAAAGTTATTATGTTTGCTCCAAAAGTTTATGCCACCTTCAAGCAGATGTTAAAGGTTTGCAATGCAAAATTTCCCCCTAAGTGTTAACCTGTCTAATGAATGATCTTTCCAATGAACTTCTGGTGTCAGAAAGTTTGTTTTATAAGGGTGAATGGTCAGCTCAAGAATTCCATCTGCTATTTGCGAAAAAAATCTAAAAAGAGCATTTGCTAATCCAATTAAAACGGTGGTCTTATTTCTGATATTTTAGATTGTGATAAATAATAAACATTGTCAGCATTTTATGAACTGAATATTTTGTGGTACAAGTTGTTACTTAGCATGCAGTGAGTGAATGAAACATTAAATGTTACTAAAAGACTGTTCAGGTTTGTAAAGACATTAATTGTTACAACAACATTTGTAAATCCTGCATGGCTAATAATTTTCTATTTATAACCCCTTTAGCCTATGGTTTAGTGTTCCTCTGAAGCCTTAATGTTCTGAGGCAGGTTATTCTATCTCTAGAATCAAGCTGCACACTTGATCCTAACAGTAATTAGTGCAAGGCAGTAATTACATACGATTTGCTCAGACTTATCGGCAGGCTGTGGTTTCCTAGCACCCAGCATCACAAAGGCACAGTGCTGAAATCAAGGGACTGTTAATCTCTAAATTTAACAGTACATAAAATGCCTGAATACCGGAGCAGGAATGGAGTATAATCTTATAAACTGAGGTAAGCATTCTGAGTCTATCGGCTCTTAGCACCTTCAGAGTTCTTTTCGTGAGAACTGGCCTTAAGAATGCAGTCAGAAATAAAACTAATTAGGCTGAATGCATTAAGAAAATGATTTCATGTTCTTCAGTGCAATGGGTAATTAATTAACTAACAATGTAGAACTGCTATATTTCTGTTAAGATGTTCAGTGAAAGATAAACTGGTAGTGGGTAAATCAGGGAGCAAGAAGATTAGAAAGAGACTGTTTTTTTTGACCTGTACTCAGAACATAACTTATTCTTTTCAATTAACTTCTCTTAATTTTGCCAGATAGCTGGCATTCATGTACATTACCATTGCAACACTGAATAACTAAATGTTATATTTTGATGATTGGAAACCAATAAATACTAGTCTTAACATGCTTGCACCAAATGTGTCCCATTTTAAGTAATATTGTATTGAATTACGTTTTTGAAAGATTTTGTGGTGGAATTATTTATAGATTAAGGTTTATTTCATGCTGGTTTAGCAGATCTCTTATCTATGCTTGGTTTAATTAGAGACATGGGGATTATATTTATATCAAGTGGTTGAAAGTCACATTCTGTAGCCATTGCTACATATATGCAGGGTGAATAATGAGTGGTAGCAAAGGCTCTGGTTGGTAAATTCTTGGCAACAAATGTTCCATTCTATCTACTTTATTGCTTATAGATGCCACTTGGGCATTTGGATTTTTACATTAAGTTGACAGTAGCCAGTTGTTGAAAGGCAGACTGGCACTATTTTGAAATTGTGGCAGTGCTTTTGCCAGGACCAGTTGTTTTTTTGAATTCTATTATTTTTGTCACCTAAGCTCCCCAAATATCTAGGTCCATTATTCTCTATAGAAAGGTTCAGCAGCCCAACTTGGAAAAATACATTTTTTATTTAAAAAAGTCTGGTGTGTTCTATCCACAAAAAGAGTACTTTAAAAAAAAATCTTTCCAGGTGGCCCTGAAGAAGGCAATGGCACAATATCATACTGAAAATAATTCCACACATTTGAATAAGATGAAGAACATTTAGTTGATGTACCCAAAGGAAAATTTACCAATTATCAGAGACCTGCAAGGATTTCAAATTGCCCTGATACAGAAAATCAACCAGAGAATAGCTTAATTTCCAAACCCAAACTCTTTCTTTTCTGTCTTTCCGATAAACCAATACAGTATATGTACCAAACTGGGACATTGGTATAGTTTTCAGTGTGGATGATCAACTGTCTTGTTATGACAGCAGGGGATAATCCTTGGTCCACACATACCAAGGATCATGCATTTTGTTTAGAGATTGACCAAGCTGAAATATTAGCTTATGTGTAGCTATCATTAGAAATTATTGGGACAAAAAAGATTAATGTTACAATAGCTTGCCTTCCAGCAGAACCTTATCCTCTTCTCTACATATTTTGTGTAACCATAGGGCAATCTCAATCTTGCTAAACTGGGGATCACAGGGATTGGTGAGTAGACTCTGTATAATTGTGTTTGGAGATCCAAAATCATGAATATTAATACATATGCATATAGAGTACTTTATCAGTTGAAGGGCATGTGGCTGATTTACCCAGAGAAAATTTAGTAATTTTAAGTTTTATTATTTTATTCATTATTAATTGTAATTTATGTTAATTCAATTTAATGTAATAATCAATTCAATTTAATGTAATAATCAATTAATTACAACTTAAGTCTAAAGGATTTTGGGACTATCCTGTCATGAACACAACTGCAGGTATTTGTTAGTGCAACAGGCTATTACGTTTTCCTGGCATTCTTCAGTGATTCTAAACATTTGTTATCGTTTGTGTTTACTTCCGACGAACTTCAAGAATTCTGAATAATTTATTTTAATTTGCAAGCAGAGTGCATAAGGATACACATGTTACCTAATACACCTGTATGTACAATAGTGTGAAGGCTGGAAGTAGAAACTGATTCATTAAAATGCTACTTGTGACACCAGGGTACCATCTGACCTTCTGATGCCTGCACCATAATACATTGACTGTCCTACTGAATTACAGAAACATAAGCAGGTACAGTGTTACAGTGGTATATGTATAAGGATGTGAAGTTAATGTCATGCCAGTATATAGGCTAACATTTATCATAAAATTAATAACTTTATAGCTGCAGAATGTATATCAAATATTCACTTTGTAAAAATTCAAGAGAGGTCATTTACTATGACCCCAGATTCAATTGCTAAAGCAGAAGCATACCCATAATGCTTATTCAAAATGCACTACATCTAGCAGCAGGAGTGGAAATTTAGTACTAGGTGGGTACAAGGAAGACCTGTCCTTACTACCTGCCACAGAACTTCACAGAAGCGTCTTGGTTTCTTAAACACAGCAAAGGGGTGTGTAAACTTGCATTTGCAGAATACTCGCAAAGTGGTGAGGTTTCTGGCAGAAACACTCGGACTCCTTGACCAAACTGCAGGTACCCTGACTGGGTACTTGGTACTGATTCCCGGGTACCTTCCAGAGTTAAATATAATTTTTTCTCCCTTACCTGTTTTAGGAATCCTCTATGCAGCTTCCAGCAAACAACCTCACGGGGAAGCATACCAGATGTATAACTAGGGTCAATATGGTCTGGGTGTGCATTAAAAGGCTCGGGGCTTGGGAATTCTCAGTATCATTTTTAGCAAGCTACCACTAGGAGGCTAGGGGAAGGAAAAGGGAGAAAATTACAATAGACAAATTAGAGGCAAGAACAAAAAGGAAGAATAAGTTCAAATGTGAAAAATAGTGGGTAATAAAAGTTTGGAATAGAAGTGAGCAAAGACTAATCCCGCATACAGAGGCATCCTAAAATGCCATACCCACATAATGAAATGCCTACAGGTAAGTACTTACCAGGAATCATCTCTTCAAATTTTATATCACTCATATCTGACGCCGCTTAAGAAATACCACATACCCCCCGGAAACCACCAAGCTGATGTTAAGTAACTATTTAGAACAAATGCCATGATCTGTGAATCCTGTGCTGCATCAATAGAATCACCATCTGCACTGTGTAAATATTGTTACCAACCTTACCTGAATAGGAATATCCCTGAATATACTTCACTTTATTCATTTGGTTACAAAAGTTGCTGTCTTTTAATTTTCGATAATTGGTACTTTGTAACAGAGTTTGCGCTAACATTTATATTTTTGCTGTGATTTAAAATTCAAACAAATACATTTGGAAAAAAAGAAGTGAGCAAAGAAAGGCCTAGAGAGAAAGAAGAAAAGGGTAAGAGAAAAGGAAGGGTACAATAGTAGTAATTAGAAAATGGAAGAGACAAAAAACAAAGGAGGGGGTCAGCATAAAATGGGCAAGGGAAACAGTCATTTGTGCAATGTATGTGCCATTAATTTGAGCAGGGGCACAAGTGCTTGAGCAAACGTTGCACGCTTAAGATCGCATAGGCTTACTCACTCTTGCTTGTGGTCTACCAGAACCAGATTAAAAATCAGTATCAGGCAAAGACTGCAAGACTGTCAGGGTCACAGGAGTCCAGTACTTAATGCCTTACGTTGATACAGTAAGTACGGGTTTCCTAGCATCTTGCATGCCATGGGATTAATATCTGCCATTGGTTTCCTGCAACACTTGGTAACTGATACGTGCAAAATGAGAACCAACAATCTTTTGTTATTTTGGGAGTACAAAGAGTTGCATCCATGAGCAATATTTACAAAATACAGTGAGAGAAGTGCAAAGAGAAAAAAATGGCGCAATGCCATAAAGTAACAAAGGAGCATCAGGACAGTAACCTATAGCAAGCTAATCAAACGCTGACTACTGTGTATAGTACGTAATAAGAAAAGCATGTTCCTGACCTACTAGAGTTACTATAACGCTTGTGCTCCATGCAACTAAGCCAGCTTGATTATCTTTAAAAATATTTCCATTTTGATTTGAGCATGAATGGATGTATCAGGATTTCTTTGGTTAAATATTGCAGACATGAAACAAAAGCATCTTGGGGCGTGCATCCTTGTTCTTTGGTTTCTGTTGCTGTGTTGAGTGGCTAGTATTTAATTTCTGTACTTCTAGGAATGTCAGCTAAATGACACCATTGCCATATGAGCTTTAGCAAGCCTGACTGAGCACTTTAACTGCTGCCAATAATAAATTGTGACCATGTGAAAGAGGCTTTTCACAGTTTATTTTGGTAGTATTTCAATGGGACCTTTTGTTGCAGTGGTCTAGACTGACTAGACAGTGTTAAAATAGAGAATATTATAATTTCTAGACTATTGACCGGAGGGCAGCACAAGTTTAATTGTTGTGTCAAATCCTTGGGACCTTGGGCAAGTCACCTAATCTCTTTGCACTTTACGAACCAAAACTGAAACCACAGGGCAGATATATGTAAAGCTGATTGTATTGTATTGTGTGTACTAAGGATATTTGCAACATGTTGTGTTTTGGGTAGCCGAGGATGAGTAGAGTATAACAGTGCTTTATTAGCAGAGTCATGCAGGCATTACACAACAGTAAGCTTTCACTTCCATCTTCACATCAGAAAGTCCTTGGTCCATGCAGGTAGTTTTCTGATTCACTCAGAACGCCTTATAGGTTCACTTTCTTCAGGCCTATTGCAGTTGACACCGGAGTAGGAAAATGTCCTTCATCAAATTGAGCTTCTCCAAAGTCATATCTAATAGGAGCAAGGCGACTTGCATTCCATATGCATCCATCAGACAGTTTGTATGTGTATGGTCCTCACTGGCGTCAAGTGGTGTAGTAAAATTAGATTGTCCTTGTTTCAGTATTCCTGGTTTCTTAATTCTGACTAAGGATCCAGGCTGAAAGTGTACTTCTCTGGCACCACGTTTTCTGTCAGTATAAGCCTTAGATTTGGCTTGTTGATGTTTCACAATGTCAGCAGTAGACGATTTTGTAGGCACAGTATTTTGTGGAAGTTTGATGTCTGCAACATGTAACTTAGTGCACATCTGTCTGCCATGTAATAATTCAGCTGGAGATGATTCGGTTGTTACACGGCGCGTTGATCTGTAGTTATGTAGGAACTCTGTTGTAAATACTCTCCAATATTTCTCAGTAAGTTTTGCTGTCTGTAGTGCTTCTTTCAGACTTCTGTTGAATCGCTCGATTTCTCCATTTGCTTGTGGGTAATACACCGAAGATTTCCTATGCACAATATTCCTCTCTCTTAGAAAGGATTCAAACTTAGATGAGACAAACTGTGGTCCCTTGTCTGATATTAACTCCTTTGGATTACCTTCTCTGCTGAAGACTGTAGACAGAAATGTTATTATTGTAGCTTATGTTATATGAGAAACAAATGCAATTTTTGGCCATTTCCTGTAATAGTCCATCAAGGTTATAGCAAATCTACAGTCTATAGGAGCACCTGTAAAAGGACCGACAATATCAAAGGCAAGTTTTTCCCATGCTGAATCAGGAAATGGTACAGGTTTTACATCCTGTCTCAACTTAACTTTGTGTACAAAGTTCTTTGCACAACCCAGTGAAGTGTTGGTTTGTGGTGAATTTTTTTAGGCTGTGTGGCAGGCACTGGTGCTGTAGTAATGAGATCATCAACTAATTGTAGGTTTAATGCAGCAAAGAGATCCCTTCCAAGTATAGCAGTACCCTTATTCACAATATAAAAGTCACATTTTACAGTATTTGATTCAAATTGTACAGTCACTGCAAGCAACCAAGCACAGGGATTGGATCCTCCAGTACTGTGCATATAAACTTGTCTGGAATAAATGTACCAGCTGTATCCACATTTAATAATGTAACATTTGTAGTAGTGACTTCATGAACATCTTTAGCAGAACTACGGCAGATCTTAGCAAAATGTCCTACCTTTGTGCATTTGCTGCACCGTACCGCTTTTGCAGGACATGTAACATGATTTGCAGTGTGTTGTGTTGAACCACAGCAGTATTTTCTATTTGTATTTGCTGCACAGTTTTGCAGTGTAGGTGAATCCCTTTCCTTAGCACTGTATTTTGCCTGTGACTGTGCATTATTAGGCCACAGTGTTGAATTCACAATCTGTACATTCCCAGCAGTTCCCTGACTTAGGGGCTGATTCATTAAGGGTCGAATATCGAGGGTTAATTAACCCTCGATATTCGACTAGGAATTGAAATCCTTCGACTTCGAATATCGAAGTCGAAGGATAGAGCGCAAATACTGCGATCGTATGATCGAAGGATTATTCTTTCGATCATACGATCGAAGGTCGAAGTAGCCCATTTGATGGTCGAAGTAGCCCAAAAAATACTTCGAAATTCGTTTTTTTTACTTCGAATCCTTCACTCGAATTTAGTGAATCGGCCCCTTCGAGTTTTAGCCTCTGCCACTGCTGTTTCAATTTAGCTAGTAACTGTAATAGCCTTTGCAAGGGTTAAATCCTGCTCTAGGAGCAGTCTCTCTCTAATGCGAGGTGAGTTTGTTTTCTCCACTATTTGGTCTCTTAGCATTTCATCTGTTAGATTCCCAAACTCACAGGTAACAACCAGCTCTCTCAAAGCTGCTACAAATTGTTCTGTGGATTCGCCATTATGTTGTCCACGTTGGCGGAATTTATATCTTTCAGCAACCACATTTACTCTTGGCACGAAAAAGTTCTTTATAGCAGTAAGAGCAGTTTCATAAATATCATCAGGTAATGGTAATGTACAGAATATACGCTGTCCCTCTGCTCCCAGGCAGTGAATAAGTAAAGCTTTCTAGCAGCAGAAATCTTCCCTTGGTCAGCAGCAATAATTTAATTTTCAAACATACGAATCCAAGCAGTAAAAGGTATGGTAGGCTCACCAGGGTTTGGAAGAAAAGGTGCACTTCTGCAGAGGTAGAAGAGCCATCCTTGTCTCCATTTGTTATGTTTTGGGTAGCCAAGGATAAGTAGAGTATAACAGTCCTTTATTAGCAGAGTCATGCAGCCATTACACAACAGTAAGCTTTCACTTTCACTTTTAAGCTACCAGAAAGTATGCACAGTATGTCTGAGCACAGTGACATCTACAGGCCATTTGTATAAACACCACACAACAGAATCACCATTGTTCAGTATTGTTTTATTAACCATTTATGTATATATATTTATATATACTGTAATACAGTCATAATTACATGACTGCCCCCAGTAAATACTGAAAACTTGTTGCTTCGGTGTTTATTTCAAACATGGCTGGTACTGGGAAGACAAGAATGCCCTACCTCACAGTAGCGAATATATTGCTAATTTGTCACAGTCTCTACCAAGTACTCACTTGTGACACAAATACAAGTGCACTTTTTGGATTCAATTTGCCATTTTCTTTCTACAATTCATACTGCTCCCCCACAATCCAATGTCATTGTGCTTCTGGTATGTAGTCCACCACAACTTGGGGCATAACTTATATGGATACAACTTTGGGAAAAATTCATTTTAGCATTATCAAGCATTTTTTTCCCATGAAGAAATAGAGAATGACCATGGAATAGGCCAAATGTTTAGAAGCAAGAGACCCATTGACACCTGGGCCCACCGGGGGTTTTCCTGGTATCCCAGTGGGCCAGTTCGACACTGGTTACAAGCCATTTGTGCCCTCATTAAATCTTTTCATGCTAAACAGGCCAATGGCACTAACCATGGGGCATGTAAAGGTTCAAGTACCTTCAAGTAGCATGTATGCATGCTTTATCTAAACTAGTGTTTTTCAGTTGCCTTTGTGGTCTCTGATCCACCCCACTTCTTTCACAGAGTAAGAGAATCATATCATTGAGACAAATACAAGAGTCCTCTGCACTCAACCCATTATCAATATATTTAAGACAGAGACATTTTGTGCATACTGGTACTGAAAAATGCCTTACCCTTTAAACAAAACAGGGATTGTTTGTCCATATATTGCAATATATTTAAGCTGGCCAACTACGTCAAAGTCATCCCATATCTGGCCAGTCCTATGCTCAATTTTCATCTGATTCATTAAGAATTCAATTGCTTCATTATACATTTTACAAAGGGACTAAGTTTTACCTGCAACTTACTTGCTGCTTTCAAAGTAAAACTCCCAAACTTGGCTGCCCTTTTATTAGACACCAGTGGGATCACCTGACTATAGCTGGGAAGGGTGGGGGCTACAACATGAAGCTGGTCACTCCTCCTGTACAACTATAACAAACAAGGGAAAGTTGTGCTCACCACTAATTTATAAAACCATTAGACAGGGGTGCAATGAGGCTGTGACCACAAAATACATAAAGACAAATACAAGAGTCCTCTGCACTCAACCCATTATCAATATATTTAAGACAGCGACATTTTGTGCAAACTGCTACTGAAAAATGCCTTACCCTTTAAACAACACAGGGATTGTTTGTCCATATATTGCAATATATTTAAGCTGGCCAACTACGTCAAAGTCATCCCATCCACTAGTACCCGATGAAGGACATGTCTGTCCGAAACATGTTGTGTTTAAATAAAATACACTGAATTGCATGTGGTTCTCCAGAGTGAACTTTACTTTTATCCAAAATTTAGCTTTTCATCCATGGGAAAAACAGAAAAATTTGTGGAAAATGCCAATTTTACTCAGATTTCCTCTGGGGCAAATATTAGGAAATCCTGATAAACTCAGATATCAGTGTGGCTGCCAATATTTTGTATACAGCAACATTAGAGGTGTTAAACGTGCCTTCAATTTTAGTTTTAAGTTGCCTCTGAAAGACTTTCTTAGCTTTGCTCAGCCATTGATTTATTGTATATCTCTTCCAAACCTCATTTACTGTAGGCTCATCATTTCATATTACTGCGTCTAGCACCAACCCACACACTCAGAGCCCAGACACTCATCTTCCCTCTTATTATTCAACATTTATATAACAGGAGGTTTCATTGTTCTTAAGCAAAATGTTAGCATGTATGTGAAACGGCAGTACTATAAACTATATACTATCTAACATTTCTAAAGTCCATCTAGTGGTGCTTCATGCTGGTAGAGGTCATTCCACAAGTAGCCCACAGGCTGGATAAAGCAAACAAAAGTGCTTCCATAAATTTCCAAAGAACAGCAGGGCTTTTGATGTAGTCCTTTGCGGTTTTGTGTTTGTTCCTTTGTAGGAGCTGCCAAGCTGATCTGACAAAGCATATGCAATATGGATATGGTATGACGCCTATCCACTAATGAAAAAATATCATGACAAAAAGTGGGGGCATCAATCACTTACTGGCAGAACTTTGTTTTACTCTGAAGAGGAAACATGCAAACTTTGTACTGGTTTCACAATAAATGATTGGTTAGTTTAAACGAAATATAGTGTAAGGTTATAGTAAATTTGAGTACCCCTTTCTCCCAAATTATGAGCTTAAGGGCTCTTACACATGAGCGTTCCGACCTGCGCTCCCCTGCGTTCCGTTTTTTGGCGTTCAGCCGCAGGGGAGCGCAGGAATAGACGCAAGTCATTATTTGAAATGGGGCTGTACTCACTCAGGTGCGTGTAGGCGCCGAACGCAGGTTCAGACGCAACATGCTGCATTTTTCCTGCGTTCGGCGCCTACACGCGCCTGAGTGAGTACAGCCCCATTTCAAATAATGACTTGCGTCTATTCCTGCGCTCCCCTGCGGCTGAACGCCAAAAAACGGAACGCAGGGGAGCGCAGGTCGGAACGCTCATGTGTAAGAGCCCTTAACATATATTTGCTCTGGATGAGATTCTCTATACTCAGGTGTAAGCCCTTGCAATTAGTGGAGGCAGGGTGTTGCTGAAATACACTGATCTAGTAGTACACAATACATGGGTGCCAGTGGTTCTTAACTTGACCATAGAACTGATTTATTAAACAAAGTCCATATAGGAGTTTATCAGAATAATGCAGGGACACAAAATATTTGTGGATAGGTAAATACTCACAGCATACATTGGTTAATATATATACCAGGGCAAAAACAAAGTGGATAAGGCCTGAAAAGATGGGAGTCCTTTATACAAGCTTTTTGTTCTAAATTGGATCCAAAGGGCATCTCTCTAATCCCTCATTCTACACTAATTTCTAGACCTGACCTGTCTAGGGTCCACTGAACCCTTCCTGTCTGCTCAGGTAAGGGATGTTTATATATTCTTATATACTGCTACCCAGTGGCCAAATTAGAGAACTCTAGGGGTCATACATTTGATCCAGCAAACAAGGGCTTATTTCCTTTATGAGACTAAGAAACCCCCTTAGCTGTACAGCATTAATTAGGCCCACATAGCTGGCCTAATACTTGGGGACTGTTCTCTTAAAGGAAAACTAAATTATAAATCCCCTATAATAGAATATCCCTACTTCATATCTCCCAAAATTCAAAAAATGGAAAGAGGGACAAAAAGAACTGCAGAAAATGACCGTGCACATTTTATGGTCACACCTGTAATAACCATGTACATTTTACAAAATGTGGCAAGTAATGGAAAGTTTGAACACATTTGTGGGCGTTTTACTTATTTTAAATAGTTACAATTGTATCAAATTGCAGGTGCTGGGTATGCTGGGCTTTCTGCCAAAAACCTCTTATTTAATTAAGTTTCAGAAAATCATTAGTTACAGTTTTATTAAAATGTAGTTGCTCTGTGAGGCTATAACTTTATTGTTACTTATTATTACTTAGCTTTCTATTCAGGTCTCTCCTATTCATATTCCTGCCTCTCATTCACACCACTCTCTGGCTGCTAGGGTGATTTAGACTCTAGCAACCTGCTAATTGCTGATATTCCAATTTGGAGAGCTTCCAAACAAAAAGCTAAATCATTTAAAAAAACGACATAATAATAATAATAATAATAATAAAGTGAAGACTATGGGACAGATTATCAAAGGTCGAGGTGAATTTTCGAATGAAATATTTTTTGTGTACTTCGAATAGGGAATAGTCCAAAAAAATTAGAAAATTCGAATATCAAAATTTATCATGTACTGTCTCTTTAAAAAGTTGACTTCGACCATTTGCCATCTAAAACCTGCAAATTGCTGTTTTAGCCTATGGGGGACCTCCTAGAACCTATTTAGAGTCAATTGGTGGACTTTGAAAAATCAAATTTTTTTTCGAATTTGTTTGAATGCGCTATTCCTTCAATTCGTACGATTCAAATTCAGCCAAATATGGACCTATTTGATCGGAAACTGACCTATTCGAGCAAAAAAAAATTTCAACTTAATTTCGTTTGGCCTTTTTGAATTTGAATTTCGACGTTTTTTGAATTCGAAATTCGACCCTTGATAAATATGCCCCTATTACTCTCTACATTATACTAACATATATAAAACTGCATTTTAAGATGAACAACCTCTTTTAGGGGCATATTTATTATGCTGTGTAAAATGATATCCGCCTAATAAGCTGTATAAAATGAATGGCGAGTTTATCAAGGTGTGTGTAATTTTACATCATGCGAATGCCAGATTTGACGCAGTTATTTTACATTGCATTCTGGTGGAAGTCGCTCTAAGAAAAAACACGTACAAAATGTTTGCTGTTTTTTACACGGCGAAGTCTGGTGATGTGTGGTGTATTAACCCGCTGTTTTTTTACACAGCATAATAAATATGCCCCTTAGAGTCCGAATCTTACAGGATTGCTGGGATTTAGCCCTGAATGGTATTCTGGTTTCAATGCTTCCCTCTTATAATTCAAGTTCTGTTTTCAAATTAGATGTGCTTAACCCCTTTTGTGAGGATAGCCTGGAAACCAGCTAGAGAGGGGTGTGGGCAGAAAATGGTTAGGAATCACCTCTGTGTAGTGTGACTTTGATTATATATGTCTATTGATTTTAGCATTAGTCATATTTGTATCTGCAGAACTTGCCTGACGTTCCTGAAACATTTCTCTGCGTGACTCTCGAGCGCTAACATTTCCACTGTACCATTGTCAATATAAAATACACTTACTCTCAGCAAGCATAGAGGCAAGTAAGAAGCATTTTACACTTTCCTTTTTCATACATTTAGAACATGTTGGTTTCTCTTTCGTTCAACCACATTAATTACACAGTCTCATTTCTGCAGGTGTTCGCTGCTGATTTCCAATCACTCAGTAAAGCTGTTGTGTAGGTGTCTGAGACTACTAGCGTAGGAGGGTAACGCAGTTCTATCTGAAGTGGCCTCGGAGGCAACAAATTAGCAACATTTAAAATATTGCATTTGAATAGGAAAGCGGTTTATACCAGATGTATATATATATTGTTGTTAAGATGAACTGTACCATTGCACAGAAGAGGCTTTATATACCGTATATATATATATATATATATATATATATATATATATATATATATATATATATATATATATATATATATATATATATATACACATACATGAATATATTAATAATGTGCAGGTTTACCTTGGGTTGAGCGGGTTTGGGTTACAAAATAGGTTTGATGTTTAGCTGTCTGGCAGGTCCAGCATTTAATATTGGCAGATCTGCCTCCTTCAGCTTTGTGCTTTCCTTTCAGTGACCCCAACCTGTTGGTGACATCAGTGGCAGGTCCCTGTCCCTCCATAATGTCAATGGCAGGTCTGCAGCTTGGGTTGGCGCAGGTTTCCTAGGAATGAGTTAGGGACATTGTTTTTGTCAACTGCACATCAGTAATAAATATTAGTGATGTGTAGTTCAAAAAAAAAAAGCTAATGTGCACCTGACCCTAACTCATCATCTTCCTACTAGGGATGGGCGAATTTTTGTCACCTTGAAAATAATTTCGCCGCACGACAAAATTTTTTTGACGCCCGTAGACTTTAATGGGCATCGGCGACATTTCGCCGGTGGCGAATTTTTGGCGAAACAAAACGGGTCAGAATCGCCCATCCCTACTTCCTACCTGAACCCTAACTGACCTGGTGCATCTCCATAATTCATGTACTTGCCCTGCACATCTCTGACACCACCAGAGGGAGCAGGACCGGCAAGAACGACTATAATAAAAAAGCTGTTTTGGGCACAGTAACATCGTGGGTTTGACACCATAGATTCGTGGAGCTGGCCCAAGCCTACCCAACCTGCGGGTTTTTGGCTGGCCCACTCATCACTATTATGTTAGTTGTGAACTCTATTATTGGACAGGGACTGGCATGGGAGCAAATGTACATTCGGATTGGTATTGAAGACACCTGTTTGCTGTTTAATAGACAAAAAATACCATAACATTTCATTGTACACTCACATCTAGGGGCAGATTTATCAAGGGTCGAATTAAAAAACTCGAATTTCGAAGTAATTTTTGGGTACTTCGACCATCGAATAGGCCAAAATTCGATTCCAATTGAAAAAAACACTCAAAATTCGACGTACGGTCTCTTTAAAAGACTTCGACACTTCGCCACCTTAAACCTGCCGAATTGCTGTTTAACCTATGGGGGAAATCCTAGAACCCATCTGAGGCTTTTGGGCAAGTTTTGAGAAGTCAAAGTTTTTTTTGTAAAATCCTTTGAATCGGTTCGATGGATTAAATCGTTCGATCGTACGATTTTACATTGATCGAATATGCCCGTTTTCGCAGGAAAAAATACTTTGACTATCGAAGTACAGGTATAGGATCCCTTATCCGGAAACCCGATATCCAGAAAGCTCCGAATTACGGAATGGCTGTCTCCCATCGACTCCATTTTATCCAAATAATCCAAATTTTTAAAAATGATTTACTTTTTCTCTATAATAATAAAACAGTACCCTGTACTTGATCCCAAATAAGAAATAATTAATCCTTATTGGAAGCAAAATTAGACTATTGGGTTTATTTAATGTTAAAATGAATTTCTAGTAGATGTAAGGCACGAAGACCCAAATTACGGAAAGATCTGTTATCTGCAAAAGCCCCAGGTCCCGAGCATTCTGGATAACAGGTCCCATATCTGTACTCAAATTCGATGGTCGGACTTCGAAGTTTTTTAACTTCGAAATTCGATTCTTGATAAATATGCCCCCTAGTGTTAATATTGGCAGATCAATTAGTACAAATTTTGGTTGGATTTAGGAATTTGTTGCCTCATCCTGCAGTATATTCTCTGGCACTGATACAGTCTTGTGGAATTGACAGACAGATTGTCATTTTCTTTCTTCTTTTTCCACATGCTCCAATATTGGCACATTATTTTCGGCCACTTTAGATGTTTTAGTTTCATGTATTTAACCATTTTAAAAACAGGAGGGAATCTGTTATCCAGAATGCATGGGTCCCAGGATTTGGATCAACATAACACAAGTCTGAAAATAATTATCATTTATACATCAAATGAATCCAAAAGGATTGTTTTGCCTCCAATACTGATTTCCTTAGTTTCAGTATTACTATATAGAATTAGATGTTGTAATCTGTTTGTTTACCAGTAAATAAAATATATAACAATAACTACAGTGTATAACAGACCTCCATGATATGTTCAACCAAAATTCTACCAGTATCTATTAGTATACCCAGCTTTTACCACTGCCATGGTGATACATAACCTTACTGTCTGAGTTTACACAAGGGGATAAAAGTGAAAAAACTTCCTATGAATTAGTATCAATATATCTGGCAGCTTTTGATTTTATAGAGGTATCTCACATATTACGCATCCAGATTTTAGGGTTCCCAGAATACGCATAAAAAGTATTGCTATACAGTGGTCTAATTGATTATGCCAGTATTAAATTAAATTAAATTAAAGAACTCTTTGGAGTGTTTCCAATTTTTTGAGTACCACACTTGACCATCTGTTAATGTATATGAGAAAAGATGGGTCTCTGAACTGGCGTGCTTGGGCTTCAAAGTGTGTTGTTAAAATTTCCCTAGATTATAAACCTAAGAAAGAAGATAAATCTTCAAATTAAACTCTAGGGACAGCTGTTTCTGAAGAGTGCTTGAAACTTATCCTGCCTTACCAGCTGTTCCAGTTATTAACATGTATGACAATATGTTAATATGTGAGGCCTGAATCAGATAAAATATTTTTCACTAGTGCAATAAAATAAAGCAAATCTTCATATCAGGATATAGGATTGGAGGTAGGAGTAGGCAGGAGAGGCATGTTCCAGAGGTGGGCAGGCAGGGTGCCAGGCACAGTAGTATTGCTTTGGTGCAAATTCTAACAGCACTGCTTGTAAATTACTGACCTTACTTTGTTATATTTACATTATACAAGATTATGGTTACACTGGCTTTATGGCCAGCCTTTGCTCAGGCCCACATTAGCTCATAACAAGTTTACATATGTACGAAAACATTCTTGTATCATTCTTTTAGCCATAGTTTCAGGGATATCTCAGACAGCAGCCTTCAATCTGGGCTTATATAGATGTCTAGAAGAGCAAATAGTCATTCTATCGAGGTGCAGTATCAACCAAACTGGCCTTCAGGCCCCCTGCAATTCCTATATGTCACCCAAGTGGGTCTACTCCACTGTTTGGGAACCACTTCTCGGTGAATATTTTGTTCTTCTTACCATCAGGAATTTTCCAAGCCATCTTCACAGGTCAAAATAATGAAAATGAATCATTAACTGTTTGTGAGATCTTGAAAAATGTCAGACTTTGCCTCTAATTGCTCACAATCCTTTTATACTGTGGATTTTCCTCTAGCACTAAGGGTGAAAGCCAAGCAGCCTATGAGTGCAACTGTTGGAAAGACATCTCCTCTAATGAAATGCTGTTGTTCAGTTGCCCATTTCACAGTTCGGCTCAATATTACTATACATTTTGTGCTCAGCAACAAAAGAAGCATCCAATTTGGCCAGGATACTCTATCTTGAGTAAGCATTCATCATAGTTGCTTGGGGACCAATATCTCTGCAATGGTGATTTACTGATAAGAGAGGAAAAAAACGGTGTGAAAAGATACGCTTCTCTGGAGAATTTCACACATTTCTCATAATAACAGGTAGAGTTGAGACCAGAAAAGAACTGTATCTTCCTATGTTTATTTATCATCTTACACTCTTCTGTCTGACTGGGTATAAGGGTTATGGAGTAACAGCAAAGCATTGATATGAATGTATATACTGTGGTGAGTAGAGAATGGTAAATCTCATAAGTTGTTATTCTTTTCAGCTTCAGTGACATGGAGTCTATGATATATTTTACAAAACATATTCCCTGATGTGCATCAGACAGAAGATTATCTTCAGTTTCCTCAGGACTGTGAAATGAAGTAAACCAGCTTCTAGTCATTTTATAGACAGTTGTAGCACAGAGCATGTATGATATTTCGCAAACATAGTCAAGCTGTGATAGACGTTGGTATATGCTTTTATGTATTTCAATTTAGACGGGACAGCTGAAATGTTTGTCACATATAAGGAGGCCATTAAATCATGCAAAAAAGCAGACAAGCTAAAATCGATAGGGAAAAGGGTATTGCAACAAGGAGTAAAATAAACCCAAAACTATTTTTTAAACATGTAAATAGTAAAAAAATGAAGCAGGATGAGGTGGGACCCTTGTTGTCAGAGGGGTTAGTTGATTGATGAGAACAGAAATAATGCAGAGGTTCTGAACTGTTACTTTTCATCTGTCTACACAAATGAGGAACCAAGTAATGAAGGTTTTCTTCTAAATAGTCTAAATTCGATGAATACATGAATACAAAATGATGCATGCTTCATGTGAGGGGAAATTCTTAAGAGTCTGGGATAGAATGGTGTTCATTCCAGATTACCAAACGAGCTTAGCTCTGCGATTGCCAAACCTCTTTGCTTAATTTTTCAGGATTCATTGTGCTCTGGTATGGTGCTGGAGAATTGCTAATGTGGTGCTGCTATTCAAAAAGGGATCCCATTCTCAGCCTCAAAACTAGATGCCAATTAGTCTGAAATCAGTAGTAAGAATACTATGAGTTTGTGCCAGCATGGTTTTATGCATAACTGATCTTGCTAAACAAATTTAATTGCCTTTTAAGAGGAGGTGAGGAGCAACCTCAAATCTGCAGTTGCAGTGGATGTAATCTACTTGGACTTTGCTACATCATTTGATACAGTACCACACAGAAGATTAATGGTTAAATTACAGAAAAAGATGCTGTGAGTGTACATGATTACTCTTTATAAGTAGGTACATTAGAGGGCATTATAGACTGCTAGCGGGATCGATTTTTCCATAAAATGGATCATTAGGCCAGAGGCCACCCCTTTAGACTAGAGGAAAACAGCTTGTATTTGCAGCAACATAGGTAGCATGTACCATCACTACTAAAGTTCATTGCAGTTGGTTAACTTCTTGCACAGACAGTGTCCAAGACCATTCAGTGCCTTGCGAAGAGGAAATAGAGCTCAAGGCAAGTACATACTGCATGCTCCTGATCCTACTGTCATCGGGTGGAGCTTAAAGGAAAACTATACCCCCCAAACAATGTAGGTCTCTATTAAAAGATACTGAGTAAAACAGCTCATGTGTAAAACCCTGCTTCATGTAAATGAACCATTATCATAATATACTTTTTTAGTAGGATGTGCATTACATTGGATAATCATAAATAGAAAATTGCCATTTTAAAAAATAAGGGCCGCCCCCTGAGATCGTAAGATTCACTGTGCACACATACAAACCACATGTAAGGTCACATGAGCCAATTAACAGACAGAGTTCAGTGATCTCTGAGGCAGCACAGATAGAGTCACGAAATGGTGGTTCAAGGCAAGAGATGTAAAAGGGCAATATGTATGTAAATATATATTCCAGTTTGGTAAGATTCTTTAATATGTCATTCAATTTGATATAAACTATCTGTTGCTTAAGTATTCATTTTGGGGGTATAGTTTTCCTTTAAACCAATCTGCAAGCAATGGGAGAACTGGAATGCATATTAAAAGTTAACAGAGCAAACTGCTGACTGTGAAATGTGCATAATTAAACCTATGCAATAATGTTTGGACAAGCATCATGAGGTCCAGACAAATATAGTTGAGAGAATGACTTGAACTAAAAATCATTTGCTGTTTAATTGTTTTTCGAATCTATAAGGATTCTACCTTGTCTCAATATTTCTTAATCTCAGCTCAAAATGTGGATGCACTGTCGCCACCACCTTCATGTCTTCAGCCCTAAATTAAGTTTACAAATTTTGCCTGGTTTTTTGTGTAGCAAAGGTCATTCATGCTATATACAAAAAATATACCAGTAGAAATAGACCAATACGTTTAATAAAAAATGACATATACAATTCTTTTAAAGACTGAAATTCAGAATAACCCCACAAACCCAATAAATTGTGCCTGTCTGTGGCATTATACAGCAGCCCCTCTGGCAATTGCCAGCATCGACCCATTGCTAGTGGAGCCACGGTAGACAGTGCTGAGGTACGGAAAGAGTATGTTCTGGCTGCACAGAAAATACAAGTACGCCAGACCAGTGTATTTTTGGAAGTAGCAGAGCATCAGCCTGGACTGAAGTAAGTGACTAGAATCACTGGAGGGAAGGGCCAGAACTAGGGGCAGACTGAGGAGGCATGTGCCTAGGGCTCAACAAAAGGGAACACTTACATTTTCTGCATAAAATCCCGAGGTCCATTGCACAAGGTGTCACCCATGCACAGGGGAGAGCAACAGTATGACCTGTCCATCTTTTAGGGGTTTCTGTATCTCCTGCTCTATTCTGTGTGCCCTATGCTCCCTGTGTGTGCCATACTCTGCCTTCTCTATGCTTCCTGGGAGTGCCATTCTCTGTCTGCCCTACTCGTGAGCCTAGTAGGGTTTGTTAGCATTTGAAGGCATCTAAGGTGTTTAATCATGTGCGGGGGGGGGGTGCTGTGTTATCCACATAGGGAGGAGGAAGCATATGGATTTAAGGGTATGTTTTAATATCCCTTAAATGTTTCATATATGAGTGACTGCAGTGATTGTGGTGCAGTAAGTTAATGTTTATGTTTAGTATAAAATACAGCATTTCTAGCCTTATTCTATTTTAGACTTTACTTGCCCTTTAAGTGATCATGTATTTCTCACGTAAATGGGATAAGCAACCCTAGGAGCAAGAGATTTATAAGAGTAGGCAGCAGAGCAGTCAGAGACTCCATCATGGAAAGCAGAGGGTTAGTACCCCAGTTCAGTTTAGTGATCCAGTGGGTAGTTTCAGGGTCGATGTAAGGTCCTTCTTCAGTGTTGGGATGCCTGTGTGAGTACTGCCACTAACTGTAACTACTATTCCTTCTGTTTTGATAAATAAAATGAATAACTTTATAACTTATCAAGTATTCAAGTTCTTGTGAGAGGGTGTGAGGCAGCATGGGAACCCTTTTTCCATTTTATATGTGAAGGCCCTGGCATAGTCAGGGCCAGTGTGGATAGTGTTACAGCAACACATTCCTTTGCTCTGTATTATACTGTTCAGGTATAAATACAATTTGATGCTTCAACTTTGAGAAGTAGATTGAGGAAGCCCTTAATCCAAGTGATTTGCAATAAAGCATGTTCTGTATTTAGATGTCTATTTGAGTCTCAAAGTATCAAATAAGCTTGTTTTACATTCTTATCTGTGGTGGAGCTTTATTTACATTCCACAATAGCAGAATCACTGCTCTTTTCTGAGCTGACCTGTTTGAAGCAAATAAATTGTGGTTGTTCCACTTACATCCCACATGGTGAGATAATACATCATCCTGTTAACATATTTTATTATATTAAATACCCTATAGTATATTCACTTACTATTTTGAGACACATAATGTGCATATACTGACTGAATTTCTTGCTTAAATGTTTTATATTCCAGCATAATATACTAGTCTGTTATAAGGAATTCGAAAATAAGAAAGTTTCACTGTAGCCCACCGATTAAGTTTTATATTGCTCATCCCATGGGATATCCTGTGCCGACATAACAAAGCGGATTCACCAAACAAAAATTGTAAAACGTAGGACCCAAGCATTCGTTAGCCTTCCTCAACAAAAGAAATTTGCAGCTTCAATCACATAACATGTTTCTGGCTATGCCCTTTATCAAGTCAGATATAGTCAGGGCCGCTCCTGCCATGAGGCAAGGTGAGACAAGCGGCCAGTTACAAGGGGTGGCAAAAAGTTGCCTCTTGTCATTTTAAGTGCCGAATTTCCATTTTAACCTGGAAAATCGGCTCCGCTAGTGCAGAGAGTACTATAAACAATGTATGTAAGTTTGTAAAATTAAATTCACAAATCTCACTGTTAATATTAGTTAATGTTCTACCTGAGTTAATCTTTTGCCAGATAAAGTTCAAAGGGTATTGTTTAAGATAACATTCACTTTCAGGAAACACTTATCTCATTACAACTATGCTTTACTTTCACTGCATCTTGTTTCGGTAATTGGGCAAACGATCAGTGTTAGGCAAACAATCGCTATGAGTGGCTTTTGATCGCAGTGTTTTGCCTCTATTAATATCCTGGTCCTACAACTAGAAGTAATGAGCAATAGATATGATCCAGACAGGAGGGTGCAAGGTGTTTGGAGAGTGCCCGTGGTCTGAAACTGTATGAGAATACAAAGTCGGGGGGGGGGTGTAGATTCAGAATAGGCAGGGACATTAGAGGGAGAAGCCTTTATTTCCATATCAAGCTATTCCATGGAATTTACTCTGGTGAGTAGCATGTTCTCCTGACTTAAGCTGGCCCTAGATGTTGAGATTTTTGAAAGATCCAATCGTCATCGTGAGACCACGATTATTTCAGAACGATCGTACGAATTGTCCATCAACTAAAAAGACCAATTTGACAGGAAAACAAAGGGGAGCTGCCTGCTTGGCCCTGCAAACATAGAGAGATTGCACTGGGACCGACAAAGATTTTTTAACCTGGCCGATCAATTTCCTGACAGATGTCGGGTGAAAAATCGTAAGATGTTCGATCTTTCGAATCCCACTAACCACACGATAATTTCGAAGGATTGGTCGGACTTCACTAAAATCGGTCGTTCAGCAAGAGAAATCTTTGCGTCTATGGGGAGCTTTAGAATCAATGTTCTGTGAATACTCCTTATAAAGAGACTTTTTAAAGGAAGAAACTATTTGTATTCCCATGAAGCCACCAGAGAATTCAGGTACATAAATAATTATTTCCCAGGGGCTGTTATTGTTTCTGCATGTAAATAAGGAAACTTTTAGTGAGCGCCTGTGTCTGCTGTAAAAATTACTAAAGTGCTGTGGGCTGGAACAGCAAAAGCAATAAGCAACCCAGCATGGTGGTCTAAATGTAAATGTAAATGGTGGCCTGCTAAAATGTAAATCACTGGCGGGATGGCGCTCGGAGCGATTTGTTTTCTGAAGTTTCCTTGTGAGGCGACTTCGGAAAACGAATCACTTTCGAGTGCCATCCCGCCAGTGATTTACATTTTAGCTGGTGGGAAGGCAGGGGAGGCAATTTGGGGAGATTAGTGGCCCCAAAGAAGAGGAGATTTGTTGCCGTGCGACTAATCTCCCCAAATCTGCCAAGTGTGCCCTGACCCTTACTAAAGCTGTCTGGAATATAGTGATGTGCATGTATGTATAAATGTAAAGGATATGTATATTGTTAAAATAGGTGTCCAAATGTAATTAAAAATGAATGAGTACTCTTTAGTGGAAATCGTCCCAGTTGAAGATATAACTGGTGATATTGGTGCTAGCAACTTATAGGGGCTTGACTGAAATTGTTGTGGATTCTGGCAATAAATGCAAGTGAGCAGTCCTGCAATAAATTGCTATTCTGTACCAGGTATCTATTAAAGAGAATAGAGAAGTACCAGACCTCCCAAATAAGCACAAGGTTTCCACATTTTGGAAAGTATAATACCTGCCAGGGCAGGGATGCCACCTGGACAGTTTTCACCTGGACAGCTTGGTTTTGGAAGGGCTGTCCCGGTGAACACTGCCTGTCTGGTTTTCTAACTGAGGAATTCTGGACAGGAACTTAAAGTTTATGGTGCAGCAATCACCACATCGTAACCCTGCCCACTAATGTCACTGACACAGCCTCAAAATGTCCTCTCCACACCCTCTGACATCATCCGGCTGCCATCAGTTTCACTGGTCTCACCCTTGCCTGGACTGAGAAGGGGCAAAGGGTGTCAACCCAAGGGCAGGGGTGAGTTTGTGAGGGGACAGGTACATCATGTAAGGGGCTGATTTATGATGCAATGGGATGGAGTCAAGATGTCATCAACAGAATCAGAAGGGAATTTAGTGAGTAGAATCAGTATCCTTGGCATAGAGGGGTAGATGGGAGATGAGTCAGATCTGGGCGTAGTACGTACATTGGACTGCTTGACCTGTAGTTAGTGCAAAATTCTTGGCAGAGGTTTGCAAGTTCAATGGTTTGTTGGCAATGTACTTGTATCTGAAATCCTGCAAAGAGTGACACAAGGACCCACATGTAACTGTTGCAGAAAGTGAGTATCATTGTGCCAAAACCAAATAAAGCTTTCTGTTCCAGTTCTATTTCCTTTTACAGTCCCTTTAAGTGTCGGACGGGGCCCTTACATGGAAAGTAGTTATTGGAAAGTACATTGCCTGTAATTTATTTTAATTGTATATTGTGTTTTCAATAAATAAAAGTTAGGCAAATGACAGGTTATTACTGGGTTTAACAAAATAACGGTGGCAGTCCTGTCAGTGTCACAAAGCTTGTATATTTCTATGCTATGGTTGGCATTTTACCTGCTAGAACATACTGTTGCATCTACTGCTTGTGGACATTTATGTAGAGCCGTATACAGAGGATTGATCCTATTTTAATAAGGTAGAATACTAATAATTGATGAACAGCAGTAGCAACAGGAAGATCACCCCACCCTTTTAAAAGAATGATGAATGTATGAAATAGGTGGATATATACAAGATGCCATAGAGGCCAACAAACACCCCCCATAAGCTCTCTGATCGATGGTTCCATCCTCTCAGGCAATGCGTGAATTGAATAATGAAAGAACATTTCATTCTGTACAATGTATATAATATAGTGTGATAACAGTAGTGTTTGCTAAAGATAATACTTACATAAAACTCATTTGTAATATAGCATATCACAAAATAGTACCTAAACCATCAGCAGAAACAAAAGCCTAACAAATTAGCAGGACTTTTCATTGGCACAGTATCAACAGAAACAAACCTCACATACCCTGTACAGAGAGATGCCATAGAATTATACAAACACAGGTATTTCCCTGAGTTCAGCTGAAGAATTGGCACTGATTGATATCATAAATAATATTGATATCATAAATGGCAAATATATGTGGTAGAGGCTAACAGTTTTGCAGTTTTTAGTATTCCGAATTTCTCTAATGGGTTATGTAGACTGGTGACCAGTGAGGCAAAGCCTGGGTTTCTGTATTCACTAATACCAGAAGCCTCACTAGTAGTGATGGGCAGGTGCAAATTCACAGCGAATTTGCCGGTTTCGCCGCCGAATAAATTAGCGAATTTGCAGATGGCAAAAATTTAGGCGCCGGCAACAATAAGCGGACACCCATTGACTTTAATTGTCGCCGGTGTCAAAATCTCTGTTTCGCGAAATTCGTGGCAAATTCAAACTGACAAATTCGCCCATCACTCCTCACTAGGATATTTTCCTAGAGGCAGGAGGATGTGCCATATAATGGTTAAAAGTTCAGTTGCAACAATTAGGGGCAGATTTAGCAAGGGTTGAATTTCTAGTTCATGGGAGTTTGCGGGTCGATCCCATTCAACCAGGTTTGAAAAATGTTGTTGTTTTTGGTAGTTTTTTTCCTCCAAATTTCAAGTTCATGGGAGTTTAAACTAGAAATTTGACCCTTGATAAATTTCCCCTTAATTGTTGCAACTGAACTTATTTTAGAAATTCAAAATTCAAATACGAAAATTCGAATTTTCACTTCGAACATCTGCCCCATACTGTTAATTTTAAGCTGCCATCTGTCATCTAGGGGCATATAAAACACCGGAAAAGCCCAGAATATCTAAAATCCTTACAGTAAGGGTTTTTTGAATTGCTGATTATAGACATGCTTTGTGGTCCAATATTTGGTCAGGTCCCCTTAGTTCATGACAAGGATATTGATGAAACATTGACTATAATAATCACCTTGCTGTATTTTCAGGAGTGTCCAGCTACTGCTAATAATTCCCATTGTTGGTAATAGGAAGCAGATCATGGCCTATCAAACCATTATATTGTACACTGTTTTTTTTTATTAAAACTGTAACTGTATTTGTGCTAATTAAGGGTGTTGTCTGCAGGTAGTTTGCTTGCCATCTCTAGAGAAATCAAAACGCACAGTGATAAAAAGCCTTAGTTGACATCCACTGCCCACTATGACAGTCACCTGGAAGTGCTAGTTTGAATGCCTGGAAGGCAATTCTACTCTCGAAACAAGTACTGCCTAGTTAAGGCAATTATCATAGTAGGCAATTGAAAGTAATTTCTGACGTTTTGGTGCCAAGTGTTTTAGGCTACTAAAAAAAAAAACCTCCCTGTATGCCATTGCCTTAAAAAAGTAAGATCCAAGAACTAGTCAGTGTCTGGGGAATTGTTCTGTGGTGCTTTGTGATGGTACCATTTACCTTAAGCCCAGTCATGGGTGTTTTTGGGTATTTGTTTTTTTGTTTTGTTTTTTAATTATTGTCAAAAGAACAAAAAGCATATGTTGTTCTGTGGAACAAATACACACCTATTTGTCATGAAAACATACAATTTTTATTGTTTTATGCACATTTTGTTAAGTTGTTCCTTGTATGTAAATACACAGTGAAGCTGAATAAATCATTTGTGTGAGCAAGCACTTTATTTAACAATTGTTCTTTTGTATCATTCTCTATGGAGGAGAATGTTAATCATACGGTAGTGACTTGTTATCTGTCTTTGTAGTATTAACTATGTTTGTCTATTGAACAAATCACTGTCAAATTATATGACAATGTGCATAAATGACAACAAAATATGACAACCTGCTTACTACAATATCACACAGATTTACATACTAGTAAATTACTCACTGGAAAACAGCCTTTAATCTTTCCACCCATGGGCTGTTGCTTATGAAAACAGTTTGTCCTTTGGCTTTAATACTGCTTTGGGTATATTATGCCACCTAAACTTGATCTGGTTATGCAAAAGAATTTGGCCGCTATCATTTGGAAGAATCCTCCTCTGACAGAGCCTTACTAAATCTTCATTATGGATAATTTCACCCCTCGCATGAATGGTTGAATCCTACAACTGCAGTAGTAATTTGGAATACTCATTGCCAGGACTTGGAGGCAACCAAACCCCCTATCAATTAATAATGAATAGTGAGCATTTTTATACAAAAGAATGGCCAGCCCACTACATATGCAGCATCCTAAAATACTAAACTCTAAGGACCATTATAATTCATAGTTGCCCTGCAGGTTGGTATAATCCAGGTAATTCCTTGGTCTCGTCTAGCTCTCATTATTGTGCTTACTATTTCCCCTTCAGGTTTGAATACTAAAAGGATTTAGTAGTTCTTCTTGAATGTTTTAATATTATGATTGAAAAGTTGAACAGCTAACAGTGTATTTATAAGGCTCTGCTGTTGTGAATCTATGCTTTGCAATTACAGAAGTATCAATTATAAAGAGCTAATTGTTGTATTTATATGTATTCATAGAGGTGTGCCAAATTGTTATTAGACCTGGCATAAGCTTTAGACATTAATGGACACATTTAGATGGCTAAGAATTTCTGGTGTGGAATGTTGTAGAAAATGTAATGTTATGTAGCACCATGTAGTTTATTCGACACTGGGGAAATGGCAGTACATAACGAAAATTGGCACGTAATGACTTTGCAGCAATTTTCTCCATTTTAATAAAAGGTACAGCAAACAGGCATTATATGGAGTCCACAATGGCACCATTCCAAAGTGGCTGTAAATGCATACGTGTTCTCCTTTAAAGGGGAAATGTTTGGATTTATTTCAGAGCTGGGTTTATTGCACAGTTTATTTGGATATTTCTGGTGTCTATGAAATTTTGCCAACCACCAACATGTTCTAAAGTCTGATATGTATAGGTCTCTGAAGACTCACTGTCAAACTGCATATTGTTATCCGAAAACCACTCTACATACAAATAATGCTCATTTAGCACTTTCCAAAATTGGAAATTTTTACTTGGAATTTTTCTTGTAGGGCACAGATCGAAATGGCTGCAGTACTGCGGAAAAACAGGACGTCTTTTAAGACTGTATTGGATCAAATTAGTCACTTTAATTTTCTGGAGTTATATGTTCCTTTAAGGGATAATGAAGACTTGAGGACCCAGAACAATCCAATGGAAAACAGCTATATAAATTGCACAGCAGTCTGCACCATGTAGCCATAGATGTAGCAGCCAACAAAATTCAAAAGCAGCTGCTGTGACTGGCAGGAATTTATTTACACCTACTTAGAATGATACAAATGGGTATTGAGATATTGAGATTGTACAGTAATTCATTAACACTGGCAACATTTTCCCCGTTAATTAAATTGTGGCAACAGTATAAATTACACAGTATTAGTTGGAAATTCAGGTAACACACACACACACTCAAAAAAAAGATGTGTTAACATATTAATCATTGTTGGCTGCACCCACCTCTGTTTACTTCAACATAGTAATGTGTTTGTTTTTGTGTATACATTTTATTTTGCAAACATAAAGTTTTCATCTTTTCCTTTACCCAATGCTGACTCTCTATAGGGCTCAAATCTATAGGGCTCAAATCATTCAGGTAGGGACTGATGTGCATGATGTATAATGTCTTTAAAGGGATACTGTCATGGAAAAACATGTTTTTTTCAAAACACATCAGTTAATAGTGCTACTCTAGCAGAATTCTGCACTGAAATCCATTTCTCAAAAGAGCAAACAGATTTTTTTTATTCAATTTTGAAATCTGACATGGGGCTAGACATTTTGTCAATTTCCCAGCTGCCCCTGGTCATGTGACATAGATGTTCCAAGTCGAATTTTTAAAGCGATAGTACATTTGAATTTTCTAAATTTTTTCAAATTCAAATCGAATTTGGACTATTCCCTAGTCAAAGTACACAAAAAAATAGCTCAAAATTCGAATTTTTTCAATCAAAAATTCACCTCGACCCTTGTTAAACAATGAGTATTGTACGCAATTAAACAATGATGCTTCTAATTGAGAATTAGTGGTGGTGAGTGTTAAAGAGGACAGAATGGTTTTCATTGTAGGGGGTTTGTAGGGGATGGAGAGTGGGGAGTTGCCAAGGTGGGTGGGATGAACCTGTGGGCTTGCCTTGGGGATCCATTTGTGCTGGTCTTGCTCTGATAAGCATAGTGCAAAGGAGCCCTGTAGCTAACACCTTCCTAGGTCAGACAGTAACTGCACCAGCTGACATGATTGTGGTTATAGGCGGTGTAAAAACGGACTTGGTTACAAATAAATTACATAAATTGCTTTTCTTTGTCCGCCAAAACCTAGTGTGAATACAGCAACTCATAATGGGTTTGCTTAATGATTGCTTGAACTGAAAAGTTTGGTCGATCATCAATGTTCCGCACAGTGGCTGGACTCAAACCAAGAACCCCAGTGCTGCATGAAATCAATGCCATGCTGTTCTACCATAGTGCGAGATTTGAAATATACTGAAATGTCACTTTTAAGTATTTTGCCTGATACCATAAAGTGTCAAACTTCTGCTCCATGTGATTTGACATTGCAGATTATCATCAGATTCATCATGTGACCAAGTGCACGTGATTTGATATCACTACTGAATTTAGTAACAAATTAGGCTTGATTACCCAACCTTATTTGATTTAGAACAGCAATATATATACAACAAAAAAGGCATTTAGCCTGCTGCATTCATGGCAAGAGTTATAGAATAGCAATGCAAAAAAGGCTCATACCCCAATATGTTTGTGGGGTGGGGGTGGAGGGGTAGATTGGTGGTGTATGTTGAATAAAAACTAGGGATGCACCGAATCCACTATTTTGGATTCGGCGAACCCCCGAATCCTTCGCGAAAGATTCGGCCGAACCGAATCCGAACCCTAATTTGCATATACAAATTTGCATATGCAAATTAGGGGTAGGGAGGGGAAAATTTTTTTACTTGTTTATAACAAAAAGTCACACGATTTCCCTCCCTGTCCCTAATTTGCATATGCAAATTAGGATTCGGACTCGGTTTGGCAAGGCAGAAGGATTCGCAGAATCCGAATCCTGCTGAAAAAGGCCGAATCCTGCCCGAATCCCGAACCGAATCCTGAATTCGGTGCATCCCTAATAAGAACTCTTTGCATCTTCCTGACAGCCTAAGGCCCATAGATTGGGCAGTGATTTTCTGGTTTCTATTTGGGCCCTTCAAACAAACCACATGGCCAAAGTTGCAAAGGCCAAAATAGAAAACATGGCTGCTCTTTATGTCACTCCTGGAATCACATGCTCATAGACAAGAAGCAATGCTCTGTCCTAGCACCTAGCAACTGTTTATTTGCTGATTGGAGTATATTATCCAATCAATAGAGTGTCAGGAATAGTGATGGACGAATTTATTCGCATGGCGCAAATTCGCGGCGAATTTCACGAAACGGCCGCGAAAAATACGCTGGCGAAAATTCGGCGGCGTCAAAAAATAAATAAATGGATGGACAGCGGCGCCGTTTTGTGAATTTTTGGTGGTTTTGCGAATTTCACAGGAAATTTGCTAATTTTTCGTTGAACCGAAATGTCCCAAATTCTCCCATCACTAGTCAGGAAATCTAGAGTATACCTTACTCCGCTTTAAAATGTAAAGGTACACCTATTGCATTTAAATTTATCAGGCTTGGACGCTCAAAAAATACCTATGTTATAGAGTTAGCAATTTGGAGAAATAGATATTAAAGTTTGTAATATATCTGCTATGAATAAGTAATGGTCAGTGTACTGTAATCGGGTACAAACATATGAGTGTGCCAGATACTAGAATTAAAGGCAGAAGTCAGAGGCAAATGATTATGATAGCTACTTTGTGTAACTGGCCCAGAGTCCCTTTACTGTATCTGTATGAACTAGGCAACATGATGAATGGATTTACCTGGAGGAAGGATTTTGAAAAGGCAGAGAAATGTACAAAAAAACATTTCAGACATAAATCTCAAAGGGAAACTAATATCTTTAGTTTAGTTGCCATTCAACATATAATGTTTATGTAATAATATGTTCTACAGGTATGTGATCTGTTATCCTGAAACCCATTATCCAGAAAGCTCTGAAATTCAGAATGGCCATCTCCCATAGACATCATTTTAATTAAATAATTCACATTTTTCAAAATGATTTCCCTTTTCTCTGAGATAATAAAACAGCAGTTTGTAGATATATATGTTTAGATATATATATATTTAGATATAGAATCCTGTTGGGTTTGTTTATTGTTTAGCTGATTTTTTAGTAGACTTAAAGCATGGGCATCCAAATTACGGATCTAAGATCTATAGCTCATATTTTTAACTTAAAGACTCTCAGTGGTTCAGATCTAGCTTGATATCAATATAATGCCCATGCAGACTTTCTGTTAAAAAAACACATTTGGGTTCATTGGGCAAAAAATGATAAGTTAAGTAAATGTATGGTATTTATTATAGGTACCTATGTCCAAACCTGCTCTTTTCTCTTCCTCATAGCTGGGGAACCCATACATGACCACAGTGCACTGCACAATCCCATTCACCTTCCGCTGGGTTAGTAATTGGTGGGTGTAAACCTGCCCAACCCAAGTGTAAATGGGTTTTGGCTGGACTATGCATCACTCTTAAGGTCCCCATAGACACAACGATTCTTCTTTGGTGAACGACTGATTTCAGTGCAGTCCGACCATGCAGTTTCATACATCTTACCATTTTTCGGCCGACATCTTTCAGAAAATTGATCGGCCAGGTTTAAAAATCTTTATTGGTCCCAGTGCAATCTGTTTGCAGGGCCAAGCAGGCAGCTACTCTTCAGTTTTGCCGGCAATATCACCTGAAATGGTCTTTTTAGATCATTTCGAGATAATCGTGGTCTCATGATAACGATTGGATCTTCTAAAAATCTTTACATCTATGGCCAGCTTTAAGCTTGTCTGGCTGATACAGACACCAGAGAACATTAGGCTCTGGATACATGTGTATCCTAATTATTTGATGTTGTTCTCTTTTAAGCCCTAGAATTAACACTTAGGGGCATATTTATCAAGAGTCGAATTTTGAATTGAAAAAACTTCGAAATTCGAATTCAAAAAGACCAACCGAAATTAAGTCGAAGTCTAATTTTTTTTTTCTTCAAATAGGTCAGTTTTCAATCAAATAGGTCCATATTAGAGCGAATTCGAATGTACGAATCCAAGGAATAGCGCCTTCGATCGAATTTTTAAAAACACACTGACCCCACACTGACAGTGGGCTGCCAGCCTCCTCCCCTCTGCCACATTTGCGAAAATACAAGGGCCATGAATATCCTTTAATATATTCTTATAGGTGGTGATCAGGGATGTCATCAGTTATAATCAGTGCTTAGAGATGTAATCTCACATGACTTATTTTTATAATTCCCAAAACACATTGCAGTCAATGGAATTTTTTTCATGGGAACTTTGGAAACAGGGGGCAATTATTTGACTTTTTGTTAAATAAAAAAAAATTCATGGCAGTGGCGTAACTAGTTGTTACTGGGCCCCATAGCAAATTCAATTTAGGGCCCCAAAATATTTATAAGTTGGCCTATTTTACCAAGATATATTAAAATTGCTAATTAATTAGGGTCTCACTGGGCCCCCTACACTCCTGGGCCCCCTGCAACCGCAGGGTCTGCTTCCTCTATAGTTACGCCCCTGATTCATGGCGACGTTTGTGGGGGTCTGCTTCCTCTATAGTTACGCCCCTGATTCATGGCGACGTTTGTGGGTGGGTGTTTTGGCACCAAAGGTTTTTGTGGCAAAATCTTTTTTCATGGTTTCATGAAAATATTTGCTTATGGTGAAAGCTGAATTTCATAGCAAATTACTAATTATAATAAAAAACTTCCCCCTGTTATGAAAAATTAGGTTATTAGAAATCACCTCTGGGATATATGACCTTTATAAAACCACTCTTTATACCATGTCTTTATACTGTCAGCGATTTCTAATATCCTTCCCCTATATGAATATATTAAATTGGATCCTTTAACTCTGCCATCAGTACTGGAAATATGGATATTCGTTTTTGTGTTTATTTTATGAATTGACATAGAGTATTTAACACTTTGGTATTTGCAAGCCTCTCAAATGCTGTTTAGATGACATGTCCTTGTGTAGTGAACAGCATCCTTGTTGGATAAGGCACCTATTCACTGTATAGTACAAGTATATCTCTGGATTTAAACTAAAAAATACTTACGAAAATGACCTTTTCTCTCTTGCCAGGCAGCACATGTCACACGGCCACACTCCCAGCACTTGTTCGGACGCCCAGCCTTATGATGCAGCCATCTCTGGATATGAAGCCTTTTGTATCATTTCCCATGGACAGCAGTCCGGCTGTTGGCCTTTTCCCAAACTTTAATACAGTGAGTACAGTTTAAATGTTTCCATACCTGTATTTCATTGTTATTAATTGCTGATATCTCATAGAGTCATGTTTACTAACATTGGAGATAAATTTCTGCAGAAGTTGCCCATAGCAACCAATCAGATCTTTGCTTTTGTTTTCTAACTTATAGGTGGCTGTTTAAATCTAATTGCTGATTGGATGCCACGGGCAACATCTCCAAAAATCTCTCCAGATATTTATATCCAATGTATTTTCTTCAGGGCAGGGGAAGAAAGGGCTTTTGCTCTGAGCATCACAAGGGCCCCTGTGGGAAGTAACTGGGCTAACTGTTAGCAAATACTGGAGTCAGGAAATATCTTTACTTCACTTTATTTACTGCCTTGACGAGATCTTGATTTGTAAGTTTGTATATAGTGTTCAATATAATGTTGTGCCTACTACCACAATTTTTATTTACTATAGACTCTTGTACAAAAGGCAATAAATTAGACTTGCTATAAATACAATAGAGATAACAGTGTGATTTGTCATACTAGTCACAACTATTATTGCTCCTCCAAACCCCTGTCTGCTTCCTGGTATCCCTTGCCCTGGCTTGCATATGTCTGCCTGGGGTGCAGAAAATAACCCAAGTTTTTTGCTGAAGAAGCAAGCAGTCCTTAATGGATTTAATCAATGGGGGCCCAAGAAATCGACCCCCCCCGTGAGTGTATTTAACTGTTTGCTAGTTAAAAAGCTCCCTCTAAAGCCCATTCTCAAGTGGGTGCATTGATTTATTTTTCCCCCTAGCCAGAAAGCACAAATTTGATTTGAGGTTTCCTCTCATGAGATGCTGTTTTCATATGGACTAAAATGAATGTTCCATGGCATAGAGAAATAATTTAACGTTAGAGCTGTAAGGCTGCTGTGGGCTTGCAGGTACGTGGATGGGTTATTCTGGAACACATTCAAAATGGTCTTTGATTGACTGTAGCTCTGAAGTGTTATTTCCAGAATCCGCCTGAAATGATTTAAGCTTATTTTACACAATTTAATGTTATTTTTTTATTCTCAGAAAGTTTTTTACATTCTACAGAGTGAACACAGCCACCTCCTATATTGTTGTTGTAGTTACAGGACAAAAATGGGGTAACAAAACCAATCTGTTACAGGTCTTATATTGTAATGGGATAGAAGAGAGTAATATATCACTTGGAATGTAAGATCAGTTTAGTGCCAGTGTTTATCTATTATATGAAGGTTCATTCTACACACATAGAGGCATTAGGAAAGTTCCAAAACAAGGTGGGCTGTATGTGTCATGTGACTAATATATGCACCACATTAAACTACTATTTAGGATTTGTTCAGGATATGGATTATTCTCTTCTGCTTCTGTTCTGACTCATAATAGCCCAGAAAACGAAAATAGACAACCCTGAAAGTGCCAGCAGGAATTCTCTTCTCTATCTCCATTGCAGGCTTGCTGTAGGGTTCTTTGTCACCCATGGAAAATTGCTCTTCCCAGCACGTGACAAAGACAGTTTTATTGGGGTGAATGGGAATGCTTTTGTTTGAATATCAGATATTTTACCCCTGGTGATTCTATTTAGCACAATGAAAAGCTATTTTCAGGTGCAAACAGACAGCATGATTTTCTGTGGATCTGTGTGTCATCACCCTAAAAGGATGAGCCACTTGTTCTTATGATGGCTCCTGTATGTCACAGCATTCACCTGCCTTCCTTTGGAACTTTTTGGGCATAAGGGTTCCAACCTCGATAGCAATTAGAATTTGGAGTGAGAGCTAAATTTCTGGAGCAAATGGGGATTTTTCCTATTCCAAATGCATGGGAGTTGATTGGAGAATTTTTCTTTCCGGTGAAACAAAAATTCACTTCGCTATTTGTAGACTCACATGAGCTCAGTTATTACCACTAGTCATTTTGCCCCAGTAACCCATAGTAAAAGTAATACTCTTTGCTCTTTCCGCTACAGGTAGAATAAAGCAAATCACTGATAGGTTGCTATTGGTTACTGTGCTAGAGCAAGTATGTCTATTGTAAATGAGCCTCACAGTATATTACAAGTGTCAGGTGGCTGCTCTCCCGCATAGAGGAAAGTGCAGAACTATTTCAGAGTGAAGTTGGAAGAGAAAGAAGCTTGAGTCCGAAAGGTCAGGGAGGAGATGACAACATAAAATCCAGGTTAAAGGCAGGGGATATCTTTTCGTAAGTATCAAGAGCCATTGCATGCAATAAACACATCATTTCTAGTTATTATAGCTTTGCCTTTCTATTATCTTATTCTGTTGCACCTCTCTTAAGGTGGCCATACATTGAAAGATCCACTCATTTGGTGAGCAGATCTTTCCCTGCCCTGAGAGGATGGGGATACACACCGTTGGGGCAATGGCTGCAACAATGAGCCCCCCAACAAGATTCTCAAAGCTGTCTGATACAGTATCTGACCAGGTATCAGTTGGGTAGGCCCATCAGAGAGCCCTGTGCACAAGCCAATAAACTGCCAATTCAATTCATCTGCAGCTTTTATCAGCCTGTGTATGGCCAGCTTTAGTCCCATCACAGTCTAGCTGAAACTGAGTTTTTCTATTGTTCTGCCACGTTTCTTTGTAAATCCATCTCATTTTGCTACAGTCTTGCACGTCACGCTATTCTATCTATGAATCACTCTCGTTCTGGTACGTCATACCATATTTTCTGTCTGAAGTTCTCAAATTCTGTAACACCACCTGGCTGTCTCACTTTCAGAGGATGTCTAATTCTATCTAACAATTTGACTTCCTTATATTTATAGCCAAGTATTTTCTTTGTCTCAGAATGTTTTTACCTAACTGCTTTTATTAGACTGACATGCTCCTATGAACTAAAAATAGAGAGACTGGTTTATCACTATATAGTGGAAGCCTAACAATTTGGCAATACTAGCTAATTAGGGCAGAGTGACAGCTTTTGACATGGAATACAGGGGAGGGGGGGGAATATGCTACTGGCCCAGATATAAAGTTATTATTAGCCCGCTCAATGTGTGTACAAGCAGGAACGGAAAATACTTGCTAAGTATAAGTATAAGCAAAATGATAAAAACTACTGCAGTACATGCTTCCCAGCAGGTTTAGGTGGCGGAATCAATACAGTGATTGAAATGCATGTTCTGTATGGTATTCCCCTTAGCTACAGATACTGTAAAACAGTAAATAGCAGATCAAAAGGCAATAACTGAGCAAACTGAAAACCTCTGGGGGTAAATTACTATATATCTATCTATATATATATATATATATATATATATATATATATATATATATATAGTAATTTACCCCCAGAGGTTTTCAGTATATATATATATATATATATATATATATATATATATATATATATATATATATATATATGTGTGTGTGTGTGTGTGTGTGTGTGTGCAGAACCTAACAGACACGTGTGCATTCTACAGACCACTACCAAGCAGAATTGCTTATTGGCTGCCTAATTCAACTCTCCAGATGGGGGAGTTTCAAGCATGTATTCATGGCATTTTCCTCACATTAGAACTGCTGTGCCAGGCATTGACCATGAGCAAAAAGGGCTGCCAGGGTGTAGTCAAATATTTGAGGGTAGATTTACTAAGGTTTGAATGGTAATTCAGTTTTTTTTTTTTTGGTCAAAACTCCCTGGTCCCTGGAACTATTTGAAGATTAGTAGTGTTAAGCCAAAATTTTGCTAAGTTTTGCTTCGAAAATGACATCCCATAGACTCCAAACAAAGTCAAACAAAAAAACATTTGACGCACGTCAAAAAAAAATTTGACACGCAAAAGTCTAGGTTTTTTTTTCAGAGGAAAACACATCAAATTCGATTTGAATTTGATTCAGGTTTTTTGGTCGGGACTATTCGATCAAATTTTATATTTTAAATTTTTTTCATAAATAACATACCATTCCAATTGTTAATAAAATCAAATTTATAAGAGTTCAAAAAAATTCACATTACTCTAAAATTCGACCTTTGATAAATAACCAATATAGGTTGAAACCTATGAGTAAGTGCCCCAGTAGGCACGAAACGCGTTAGGTCTTGCTCTGATGTCCTAATAAATTTTTCAATTTTTTAATTGATTGATTCATTATTTCTGGGGATACTCACATTTTCCTTTTTGAAATGTTGACTTGGACCCACACCCTAGGACTGGGGTGAATTGTGAGTATATTCTCCATGATTAACTTTAATAATATTTGATTTTGAATTATTAATTTAGTTTTATAGTAGTACCTATACATTATATATTTTTTTGGCACCAACATAAATGATATTATTATACTTTAATAAATAACCCCCTCATTGTCATGGTTAGTTCACCTGTACCGACAAAATGGGAGTTATCTCCTGAAAGCTTTGTTATCCATCTTTTGGAAGTAGGGGCACTGTGATTTATTGGAGCATGTAATGTGATGTTTGTGTGGAGCAGCAGCAAAATTTTAAAAACATCAACAAGTCGTGTGGTAGAAGTTTCTACTAAAGCTTACTTTTGTTAGTGCTCAGGTTATTGATAGTTTGACCACTACCAGTACAATGGAAATGCCTAAGGGTATAAGTAGTGTTTAGGGATTGGCGAATTTTTTCACCTTGTTTCGCTGCAAAAATGATAAATGAAAATAGACTTGTATGGCGTTGTGCGTCAAAATAAAAAGTCGCGCATCAAAAAAAATTTGACAGTGGCAAATTTTTGGCGAAACGGGTCAAATTCGCCCATCCTTAGTAATGTTCTGTTCTTTGTAGTTGTAAGAGGTCCCAGGTCGTGGTTGCTAACTTAAATACATAGGTAATAGTGGATACTTTTTTCTGTGTCCACCAGCAAATGTAAGGATAGCACTCTGATAAAAAAAAACACCATTAAAATTGGCTTTAATCCAAAAGGGACTAGTACATACTAACAGTGTTGGACTGGGACACCAGGGGCCCACCCAGAAACCTCAGACCAGGGGCCCATTTTCAATACTATTCTTCCTCTCTTCATTCAACCTCTATTCTTCAGGTCTCTTTTCTTTACATACAATAATCTATTATTCAATCTATTTAGCCTCTTTGTTCTCATATACATTAAATAGGGAATGGCCATTAAACAGGCCAAATGTTTAGCAGCATGAGGGCCCACTGATATCTGGACCCACAGGGAGTTCAACACTGCATACTAACACCCTTTACTACCATGCTGTGTAATAAACAGAGCTTTACATGTCTGTAGGTTCAGTGGTGTTTGTTCTTTGAATCAAGTGGTCACTTTAGCACATTTTTGTATAGGATTTTATCCATCCATTCTTGTGTTATAACACAGCTCCTCTCTACTTCATGATATAGGTATTGCATTATATAGTATGTTCTGGTTTCCAGGTCTTTCTGCTACATTTATCAAACCCCACACACAAAGAGTTAACGACTGTATATGCAAACAAGTTTTTTCAAAATAATCCCGAAATCTTGCCAACTATACAGTCTGTGTCATTTACTCCCTGTAAATATCTACCTTTGGGAGATGATTGCTTATCAAAATGCCATTAGAAGGTCTCATGTATATTAAAGATGATTAGTTGCCTCTCTTTTAAAAGGAATCCCTTGGAAAAACAAGAAAAGGTTAGAATTAGGCACTGCTGTGTTCCCCTGAGCAGAATGTCAAATTCCTTTATACTGCACACCCTTCATCTAGATCCAAGAAGTAAAGCTCCTGACCATTTCTTATAACCAAATTCTTTTTCAAGTGTAGACACATTAAGGCTCTTCTTGGAATGGAAATGGAATGTGCTGGTGGTATAAACCCATTCAAAATTTGGTGTTTTAACCACAATTAAAGGGTTTTTGCAGATTCCAACAAAATGTCCCATTTGTTTTATCAATACTTATAATGTAATTCACACACATTGATGCCACAGGTGTAATTTTGTACTTCTGGTGCACCTTCTGGTGACACAAATCAGTTGTATGTATCATAAATACTATTATCATAATAAACTTTATATTGTGGATATATGCCATCTACAAGTGAGCAATGCAAGAGTGACTCACTTTAGACATTTATTTGTGCAAAATTACCACAGCAAATAATATAAAAAAACAGAAAATCAATATAAAGCCATTACATCATAACATATCACAAGGCAGTGTCTTCCCTCTGTCTGCATACAGTGTCTCAGTTCAGCCACTCCCTCCTGACGCATTTCGCACCATTGGGCACTTCATCAGAGGAGGTATGGCTGTCCTAGGTCATATCCCTTATATACCTGAACATATGTCCCCATACAGGGCTTTGTTATTCATATATTTTTGTTATAGCCATATTGCAGGGCAACTAAAAATGCCCAGGCTATTCATTACAGAGACATGGATAAGTTGATAATCCCATCAATAGACATTAATTTAAATACATGTTCAAGGGTTCACTGTTATTTTATTCTCAATCCTTATATTTTACTCATATCTTGGGGCAATTCAATATAACATATGCACTAATTTTTACCGTGTTATAGAAAGGTTGATACTATGATTTTTATTAAACCATTACTATAAGGGAAACCTTTTTCATAAACAAGTGCAGGATATAATAATAAGGGATGTAACCTATACCTATTTATTCCAAGACAGTGCACTACTTATATTTCATAACAACTCCACATCCTGAGTAGGGATGGGCAAATTTTTTGCCTTGTTTTGCCACAGAAATGACGCCCATAGACTTGTATGGCATCGTGCGTAAAAAAAAAAAAGACGTGTGTCAAAAAATGTTGCCGAGCATCAAAATATTTTTGATGCCCATAGATTTTAATTGGCCGAACAAAATGTGTCAAATTCGGCCATCTCTAATCCTGAGATATAATCTGTTACAAATAAATATATGCCTGCAGAAAGTGCTTTAGGCTTGTGACATGGGCAGATTCAGGGAGATTTAGTCGCCTGGCCACTAATCGGCTCTTTGCCTGGGTGACAATCTCCCCGAACTGCCTTCACTTGTCTTCCTGTCCGCTATAATGAAAAGTCGCCTGCGCTAAAGCACACGCGGCGCTTCGTTTTCTGAAGTCGCCCAAAGTTTCCTTGTGAGGCCTGTTTATTTTGAAGGGCTGCGCCGGTGAAAACTGCTTGCCCGGTCTTACAGATTAGGAAAACAGGCAGGATTCCCTACAATTCTCGACCAATCGCCGATAGCCACGCTATAGCCCTGCCCCTGATGTCACAACCCACCCCAGCGGCATCACAGACCCTCCCCCATTGCATCATGGCCCCACCCCCTGTCCCAATTCAACCGGGCTAAAAGGTGACAACCCTACTGTCGGTGCTCTCCATAAGGGTGCAAAGTACAGGCAACATGGCAAATTGCACCCATATTTTGCAATTTGCACCCTGCTCTGCACTTCATGAACCCCTACTAGCACTTTTAAATGGCAGATTTGGAAGCAGGCCTATGTATATACTGTATATAGGCAAGGAATTTATAGTTACAGTAGCTGTCTAAAATCAGGGTAGTATGTGACCCATAGAATATGTATTTGTTATAGAACCTCCTGAACATACAGATGCACTTACTATACATTCATTAGGCACTCATAGATACACTTAAAATTTGCAAAACGGAAAAAAAATCGCCAAAATGCATTGAAGTCAAGGGATGACAATTTTTTTTTGACACATGACATTTCTTTCACCCTTCGAAGTCTATGAGAATCTTTTTTGCAAGAAAAATTTCACTCATCACTAATCATTATAATTATCTATATGTGGTGCTCTCTTATAATGAGACCCACTGCCATGTCAGTAAGCAAGTGTAGAGCAACAGGCACCTACTGATATTGTGGCAGCTGGCACTGGGAATTCTGAATGCTGAAATTCTGTGAGCGGTTAACAGTTGGGACTTTTCCTGCCAACTGTCAGATCCATATAGACACACATCTTGTCTTGGTTTCTTCCAGCTTGCTGCAACCTTTGTTGGTCATAATGCTATAGCACAGCACTGCAGAAAATGTGACCACGTACAATAACAACAATAATACTGACTTTCATAATTTCCACCCAGATCCTTCTACCACACTAGTAGATTAATAATGAAATTGAAAAGGCATTTTTTTTGTTAGGTATATGCAGAATATCTATTAAGGGGAATGCAATCTTCCTGACTCCATAGATTGCTCCCTGGATATCAGCAGTGACTTTAATATTGAATTGATCAGAATGCAGAGAATCATTTCATAATGCTCAATCACATGAGTCCCTGTTCCAGTGGAGCTTACAATCTAATTTGTTAGAGTGAGTTTTATCAGAAATCAATTGCAGGAACCTTTTTATTGCAGTGGTAATATTACTCTATTAGATGATAGCAGGATGACTGGCAGGTAGGTTCGGTCATCTATATGCAGGTTGAGTTGTCTACTTTACAGGAAGGCTTTATAGAAGCTTTAAACCACCGATACGTTTTTGGTAAGAAACCCATGCAAGCCCAGGGAGAACATGCCATTTTCAAACATATGGTGCCTTAACTCAAATTAAATCTAGTTCATTTGAGGATGGGCACCCTAGTTTAAATGCATGGCAGTGCACACAAGCCTTCAATAAGTTCAATTGTATTTCTTTTCTGCTAGCTCTGTTTTAGGGGGTTTAATTTTTGAATTTTCACTATCACCTTCATTTATAACACCTTTAGAAATATTAAAATCTGAGTTACACAGCGTGATAAATGGCATGATATTGCAAGTTTCTGGTTCCTAGCAACAGTCATATTTTATATCTCGGAATACTTGCTTTATACATACAGTTTGTTTATTTAACCTAATAATGTTCTCATAAAACATGAAATGAAAAAATAATATACGGTTCACATTCCGTGTGCGCTCAGGCTGTTGGCAAATCTCTCCGTCCTCTGTCCCTATCTGCTGTTTGCTTGTAATAAACCTTCCTAAATCTAGAGCCATTCTGCAATGGGTAACAAAGACTGATATCAACAATCTGTATGGCCAAAGCAGGAAGTATCTTATTCGGAGATAATACTGTATGTTTTCATGAGCAGCGGTATTGTATGTAGCTAGATACCTTTTTCTAGACAAGTGCAATCAAAATTTATGTGAGGTGCCTCCAACTGTTAAAGGAACAGTAACACTAAAAAAAAATTATTAAAAAGTCCATTCTACCTACACTAATAATAGATCTACCCTGCATAAAGTGTATTAATAGCAATGCTTTATTAAAAAAATACTGTTAGAAAACACTGCTTCCTGTCTACTGGAGAACGGCGCTCCGGATTCATAACTTCCGGTTTTGAAAGTCGTGTTAGGGAGAAGATGCAGAGTGCAGAGCTGCAGAGTGAGTCACTATATCGCCGTTCTCCAGTAGACAGGAAGCAGTGTTTTCTAACAGTATTTTTTTTAATAAAGCATTGCTATTAATACACTTTATGCAGGGTAGATCTATTATTAGTGTAGGTAGAATGTTTTTTTTAATAAATTTTTTTTAGCGTTACTGTTCCTTTAAGACAGGAATAGAATATCCAGTATAATTGTTTAGAACATTTCTTTCAACAAATGGAATTAGTTTGAAGGAAAGTTAAGGTAGAGTTGCTGTAAAGTGTTTGAGCTGTGTAAACAGGCAACATTAATATAGCTGGTGGCTAGTTATGGATATAGAAAATAATTAATGGTTTTGTTTAATCATAACATGAAGCTGCAATTGTATTCACTTATTTGACCAATATGGCACCTTCTATGCATAATTTTAAAGAAATAAGGAGGCATTTACTAAACTACAACTTTTTTTGGCCGTGCTTTTTGTTGCCAAAAAGTTGTTGCAGAAATATCACTTCCATACCTATTATTTGGGCCCAGCCTGAGTGCAGGCCAATGATCAATTAGGCTAGAACAGTGTGGGAGCAGAATCTCTAGTCTGTTGTGAGAGCAACAGGTATAGGGAGCTTGGAAGGAAAAGGAATCCTGTTACAGGGGTAATTCACATTTAAATGAAGTATGATTTTTTTTAGTTTTGGTGTGTGTGTTTTGGCATTGAAATGCAGGCATATGCATTTTGATACCAAAATCATCTCCATGTGTCTTCACCCAGGGTGATGCAGGGCTCTGGGTGCAGGTGCATCAGAAAGCTAATCAGTGTAGGGAAGGATTCTTGCCCTGCGTTCACCTGAAGGTCTGGGTGGCAGTAGACAAAGACTGAAAAATGAATAGGAAAGGCCTGACTAAAGAGATAAATAATAAAAAGCAACACTAACATTGTGGCCTCAAAGAGGAATAGTTGCATGGCTGCTCCATACAGAAAAGTTGGAAAAAGGCAGCAGATGCACATATTCTTGCCAGTTTTCTGAAGGCAAACCTTTACCATTGATAATAACTGAAAAGGAAGATTGTTAGAAATAGTCAAACCCTCAATATAATCAGTTGCAGGCACTTGACAACATATTTTTTCCTCAGTAACAGGGTATACCAGCTTTTTAGTGCTAATTATTGCATCATGTAGTCCTTACACCATTCCATTCATTACAGGGAAGAGGGAGGAGGAGTAGAAGACACAATACACGAATTATGGTGTTGTGTTTTAAGATATTCTGTCATCTTGGACTTTGTGTCTCTCCTCCTCTCGGTGGATATACTTAGGTAAACATCATTAGGTAACACGGCCTACTGGAACATAAATGAAGGTTTATTTACTGGCATACATATTAATATTTAAAATGTGCTGGTACTGCTGAGCTAAATAAATTGACATGGTATTCAGTTATGCTGCCTAATTTTCTAAAAAAAAACTGACACTAGCTCATATATTAAAGGACTACAGTCATCAAAATGGAGACACATTTGCATTGGAAAAATATATAACTTCTAACGTGTAGGGCTGTAACTAAAGGGAAGTCAGAGTTCTGCAGTATTTAGGGACTAGCAAGGAATCAAACTGATGCAAAGTTTCAGTAGAGAAATGTTTGGGGCGGTTAATTAATATTCTTAATATTCCACTGGTCAAATGTTTTCCTGCTTGCACAAAAAACTTGATTCCCTACGAGTCATATAACCATGGTTATACCCTATAATCTATTTTAGATTTAGAATTATTTACTGATGATTCAGGTGCTTAAACACCCATAATATCTCATACCCCAATTTTCTTTATAATAAATATTTAAGAATAGGTGTGAGCTAACATTTTTGGGCAGTTCAGATTCACAACAAAATGTGTGGTTTCACTATTGGCAATCATTTTGAACCAAGGATAGAATTTCACTATGGATTTTGTTTTGCAACATTTTGTCCCATCTAAGAAGCTGTACCAGTGTCATGTTTGGAATAAACTGGCAACTAGGGAGTCTTATTTTTCTATGAAGAACAGTTGTAGCATAATGGAAGAGAGTTTCTCTAATTATTCAGGGCAATGTATATTCTGTTGCAGAGATAATGCCTTAACTGCAATGTAGTTCTGCCTTCATTTTGACTCTAATTCATTTTGGAGAAATTTATGCTAATCACTATTCATAAACCCAGACCTAATCATAAACCCAGCTAAAGTCATAGTGAAATCCCATGACCATATGAATGCACAATATCATAGACCAATATTTTGGGCAAAGGGACTAAACACCACTAATGAGGCTGAAATTTGGTATGGGGGTTATAGAGAGCAGACATGGCTTTGGAATATTGTACCAGTTATTTGAATAAATGTGAGGTATAAATGAGTATACGTCTGTTTGTGAGAATGTTTTTGGTTGAGAGTTTGTTCTGACTGTAGGAGTGTGGGAAGTAGGTGTACTGTTTCAGTATTCTAATTTGTAGAAGGAGGATTTTTTATATAGATATTACTCCCACCCAGGGCCGCCATTAGAAATCACGGGGCCCCGTACAACAAAATTTTTGGGGCCCCCTGGGCCCCGCCCACACTGACGACCAAGCTCCACCCCATTTCCCGCCCACTCCACATCGCAGTTAAAAGACCACACAGACATCAGCGCTAAAAAAGTAACCCCCCCACACAAGTTGTAAAAAGCTATTGATGGTCAGGGCCCCCTTATAAAAAATTGGGGCCCCAAAAAAAAAAAAATTAAAATTTTTTTTTTTTAAAAAAAACATTGGTGGCAGGGGCCCCCTTATAAGTTAAAAAAAACTTGGGGCCCCAACAAAAAAAATGTAAAAAAAACTAAAAAATAAACAAACATTGGTGGCAGGGGCCCCCTTATAAGTTAAAAACAAATTGGGGCCCCAAAAAAAAATTTGAAAAAAAAAAAAAACTGGTGGCAGGGGCCCCCTTACAAGTTAAAAACAAATTGGGGCCCCAAAAAAAAATTAAAAAAAAAAAACATTGGCGGCAGGGGCCCCCTTATAAGTTAAAAACAAATTGGGGCCCCAAAAAAAAATTTGAGAAAAAAAAAAAAAATTTTTGAAAAAAAAAAACATTGGCGGCAGGGGCCCCCTTACAAGTTAAAAACAAATTGGGGCCCCAAAAAAAATTTGAAAAAAAAATTTGAAAAAAAAAAAAAAACATTGGCGTCAGGGGCCCCTTACGAGTTAAAAAAAAAATTGGGGCCCCAAAAAAACATGTTTTAAAAAAAAAGATTGGTTGCAGGGGCCTATAGAATATTAAAATAATACATTGGTGGCCAGGAGATTAAAAAAAAAAAAATACACAAACTGGTGTTCAGTAGAATTGAACTCACGGCTTCAGTACTTCAACTTCACCTCCTTTCGTGACTTCGGGTCTTTGCGCTGCTTCAGGACTTCGGCTTCGGCTGTTTTCGTGACTTCGGGTCTTTGCGCTGCTTCAGGACTTCGGCTTCGGCTGTTTTCGTGACTTCGGGTCTTTTCGGCGCTTCGTGACTTCGGCTTTTTCCGTGACTTCGGGTCTTTTCGGCGCATCGGCTTCGGCTTTTCGGCACTTCCGCATTCGGCAGCACAGAGGCAAGACGTACGGCTCGGGCGCTCGTAAGGGGGGCCCGGATCTTCAAAAAATGCAGCGCTGCCGGGCCCCCCTTCATGCCCGGGCCCGGTACGCTTGTCCCCCCTGTCCCCCCCTGATGGCGGCCCTGCTCCCACCCTCTGTTTAGTTACTGGACATATTAAAAAGTCCCTCTGACCTAAATGTCCTTTTGTGCTCATTAACCTAAATATAATACAGGTATGGGATCCATTATCCAGTATGCTCTGAATTACGGAATGACTCCGATAGACTCAATTTTATCCAAATAATCTAAATTTTTAACAATTATTTCCTTTTTCTTGTAGTAATAAAATAGTACCTTGTACTTGATCCAAACTAATATATCATTAGTCCTTATTGGAAGCAAAACCATTGGGTTCATTTAATGTTTACATGATTTTCTAGTAGACTTAAACCTAAGGTATGATGTTCCAAATTACAGAAAGATTCATGATTCGGAAAAACCGAGATCCCACGCATTCTGGATAACAGGTCCCATACCTGTATTGAGACAAGAGCAAAGCAGCAGGAGGCCTCTCATTTAGATTCCTCTCATCATTGATCAAGGGAGTATGTCCTTCTACACTTATCAATATTAATTATGTTTCAGAGGTCACAACAACATCTCAGTGCCCAGTAACTTTGTTTCTGTTCCTGTACCGCTATTTGTGGGCATGTAAAAGCTTAGCACTGGCTACATTTGCATAACATTTTGTTATGTGTATGCTACCTATGTTAAAAGATACTACCACCACATTGGAAGCTGAGATAAAGAACCTAATTTAAATCCCAGAAGCAACTACTTGTGAACTCAAACAAAACAATCTCTGAGAATGTTACTCTCCTGGTGTCATGAATAATAGCTGCAACGGGACCCTTGTAAGTGGCCTTTTCCTAATTTCTAGTAGTTTGTACTCAATACATATAGAACCTCCTTATGTTATACATTTTCCCATGTACTTATCTTCACCTCTTTCCCTCAATTCCCACGTTGACCAAAATTCAAGACAATAACTTTTTTTTAATCTTCAACTGTTATTTATTTCCTTAGATGGATCCTGTGCAAAAAGCTGTGATCAACCATACATTCGGTGTATCTATTCCCCCAAAGAAAAAGCAAGTTATTTCTTGCAATGTATGCCAGCTTCGCTTTAATTCAGATGTGAGTATGCTTATTATTTAAATGTTTAAAAATGTTGAGCAAGGTACATTAGCGTGTTTTCTCTAAGGTTGCCTTTATTATGTTATCCTTAAGAGAAAACAACAAAATGTGTAGTCAAGGCACGTCAAATTAAATGATTAGTCCAGATCGCTAGCGTTATTTCCCAGGATGCTTGAAAATGTAATGTTGAAGTATGTCAAGATTCTTAAGGCACTAAATATATGAACTGAAAACATATAGAACATTTTGTATTAGAAAGAAGACAGTAATTGTTGAATTGGTCAGGGAAGGACATGCTGTATATGGTGCACACACTGTCACTGTCCTTCGCTAAGTATTTTAGGTATGTAGAGTTTTAACAAGGGTTTATAGCCTTTGGCAGAGATGACATGTTAGTTACTCTCTGTCAGCTGTTGACTCTAATGCCAATTTATAGAATGACATTTGTGAGTATGCCAATTTCATCATGTCATCATTAAAGGCTTATGACCTTAGATTTATTAAGGCTTATACTTAATGAGAAAGAATCTGTGAGGCACGACAGTTTCCATTGTGAGAAAATGTTGGCCTTATTCTGTATAAGGAATGTGGCATATGCTGCTGCTTGTTAGGGATTTTTATAATAGGTAAAAATACTTACAATATTTACTATATTTGCCAATCAGACTAACAACCCAGCTTGTAACAAATGCCAGTCTAGGATCACTTCTTTTAAATAGAAAATGGTTTGGGTGACATGATGTAAAACTAGATTATCGGAAATTTAAGAACTAGAAGCAGCATTAGTGCAGTTAGTGAGTCTTCAAGAAAAAGAACAACATTCATACAATCAGTGGGTGTGTCAATACATAGGACAACATAAATATAGTCAGTGGGTATCTCCACAGATAGAAGCAGCATGATTACGGTCCATGGGTAATTTAGGAAAACCTGAAATGAATTCAAAATATGCTTGATTTACTACAGAATTCAAAGGACAGTATATTTTTGTTAACAATGATTTGTCATATAGGGCATTGGGACATAGACACAAAAAAGGTTTGGTCATCAGCAAACAAAGTATTTACCAAAAATCTGATAGTATACTGGTTTGTGCACACTGAAGTGACCAGTCCCTTGCTACCTCTTTTGACTGAACTGACATAGTATCATCCAATGTATAGATCTATAATAATTGCCTTTCTGAACAGCAACTGATCAGGCCAGGCTTGGTAGAGAACCTCTTTGTCTGAAAGGCAGTTCTCTCATTTGGTGGCCTAGCCAAACAAGCAGATCTTTATGTGTATGATCAGTTCAAAGTGTTCAGGCTGTCACTAAAGCAGCATTGTATAGTGTGCATGATTCAGATTATCAGATTATCAAAAAAAGCAATCTCAAGGAACATCTTATCTTTAGCTGACATGATCCTAAGTCAACATTTACATTACAACATGCTTTTACCTTAATTTCACCCTCAGACTCCATCCCAAGCCTTAAAGCACTTGTTTTCTGGGTCATGCTCTCCAGCAAGACCAAACATTTGATCAGGGCGCACTTTGCTTGTAATACGGTTACAGACGTATATAAACATCATTGTACCAACCAGTTGGTCATAGTTCCAAAATATCTTACATAGCAAATATGTGTTTACTCCCAAAGCTCACTCTGTATCACCTTCAAATTGTGCTTCCATGAGTATCTAGGGGATAAAATATGTATTCTTCCCAAATCTCTCCTATCTGATCTTTATTCTGGGTTCCCAAAAGGTCCCAGCACTGCAGAAAGCACTACCTTAAAGTAAATTAAAGACTAGTGATATAAAGATGTAAGGGGAGTACTTCAACCTTGGACTTCATAACCCTTTAAGTTGCTACACCCAGCCAAGAATGTAATATCTAATTATACACTTACAGAATAAGAGTCTCTTTAAACTTCAATTATAAGATTGCACTTATATATGTCTATTTTAGCTAAGTAATGCTAGAAGGTCTTTTCAAAAATAGTAGCTCATCTTTGTTTTGACCCGTCAAAATTGGTAATATAATCATTATGCAAATGTGGGCACGTATCACATTTCATTCATGGTACAACATCACTTGATAAGACGTGAATAATATTCTTTGAATGCATTAAGAGATATGATTTGATTCATATGAGTAGGGGAAACATTCTACTTTTTGTAATTAATATAATTAAAAACGATGAGAAGCCAACGACCATGACTTTCGCATGGCTGACAAAAAGAGCTCCTGTATTCCTGAGCGCACATAGAAAAAAGGAATGCTCACTGATCAATCACTTTATTGTAAGAGATACAATGAGAAACAAAGCTTTCATTTGCCAAAAACTGTCCTGTAAATAAGAGTATGGCTATTGATTGTTTGGTTTGGAAAATAGAGAGGAAGATCCTTTGTAATTAAAAGCATAAATCTCTAAAGTCTTGTGAAGGTAGTTCTGTTCTTTCAAGAAAGAGTTGACAGTGATAAATATTTTTGATCTTCTATGGTTACTCTACATCTGTTATTGATAAAATCTGGATCATCTTAAGGCAGTGTTTGATTTTTTATACTCTTATACCCTGTTTTCATTAACAATGTTTGCACTTCAGATAGGTTGCAAATTAAATAGAATTACCGATTAAAATACAGAATGCAAAAATATTTGTAATACTACAGGAAAATCATGCTAACATGACTGCCAGGATATGTGACAAATGTTTTCTGCTCAGGCTTTAATATTGGATTGATATTATGATATAACTTTTTCCCAGTTCCTTATTTTAAGGTTTACGATTCTTTTTAGAGACTTTTTAAATAATTACTTATAAATGTCTCAGTTAAATATATTTGACAGCGTATACATTTCAGACTAGTTTGAACTAATTAGGTTTCCTTCCTGGCAGTATTTCAGCCCTACACACCTCACCCACCTCTCCCACCTCGTGCCCTGTACAGCAGCCCAACAGCTAAGGCAAGGACTGGTGTTTCCAATTTACCTGCAATTTATTTTCCAGTAAATTTTTTATTCAATAACAACCATTTTCGACCTGCTCCAAACTGCCCAGTCACTACCTATTCTTCACCACATGACATCATTGTCCCGGCCACATTACATCACTGTTTAACAAACCTTTTCTTAAACTTCATGAATGTGTCAGTTGGACAGAACATGTTTAAACATTTGAACAGCATTCTGCTTAGTGTTGACAGTGCTGAGCTCTAACACTGCACAGTGCTATTAATATTGATGCAAATTGCAAGCAGATTTATACCATTTTTTTCCACACTGGAGCCAGTCGTTCCACTAAGAAAAAAAGAAATGTTAAGTCGTGGAAACATTTGCTTAAAGTAAAACTATACCCTGCAAACATTGTAGGTCTCTATGAAAATATATTGCATAAAACAGCTTCATGTAAATAAACCATTTGCATAATAATATACTTTACCTGCATAAACCCCTTCATTTTTATATTAAGGTTATTCTTCTGTTTGCCAGACTCCTGTGCTTTTCTCTTCTGCATTGTGGTGCAGATTGCTTTTTTGACTTATTGACTACTTATACTCCAGGTGATCCATCAGACTCCTTTATTTGAAACTTTAACCTTCAAGACATAAATCTCACAGGCTTCAGATAGACAGGCCACTTTATTCCATAATAAAGTTTGATGATTCGCATGCTTCTTGTGCTTCATGGTCTAATTTGATTAGTATCTAGTAGAATTAATGGAGTTTGTGTTGTGTAGCATTTCTTATGGTTTAGTGGAAATCCATCAGCAAGGTGAACATAAACATCCCACTAACTTTTAGTCAACAGATACTAGTTATTTTCCTAGAATCTTTTCCAAGAATACTTTAAATAGCTTTAAAATGACTTTACATTCATTCCGTAAGATCGAAGGGACTGGGATTCATGAGAGATACTTATAATAATAATGTTATTAGAGAGAGAGAAAATTGCCAGTGAGCATCACTATGGAATTTTGATTATCTTGAACATATTTTAAAGGAACTATATGGGACTCTGTGCACTATAATGGGGTGATAGTGTGATAGTGTGCAGTATATGCAATAAAACAAAAAGTTCACACCAACGTCAAGCAGGCCTTAAAGGTTTGCAATGGGCAATTAATATTTGCAATGCAATATAAGCCTAATGAAGAATATTACATTTCGAAATGCACAGTTTTATTCATAAATTTGTTCTCTTTGCAAATTATTATTATATTTCCCCCTAAATATTTGTTTTTAATCTTGTTGACTTTACTACTGTAGCAGTAGAAGCATTAAGAAATAAAAAAAAAAAGAGGAGAAGGGGGCTATATCAATGAATGCTGTATGATGCATGCAAAATAGTGGGGTGAATCATTTTTATTAGGGAATTTGCAGAAGTTATGCACTTGCAAATCCTTGATGGAATGGATAGGAAAGATTATTTGCAAAATAATGACTGGTTTGGTATGTTGTATTCACAGAAAGTTATGGGAAATAACTTTAAAAAATGATTACGATAAATGATAAAATTATAAATGATAAAAAAATCATTTTAATTTTAAAAAATGTTCATGATAATTGATTTGCTATTGACAAAGACTGACATTTACTAAAATGCGAAAAAATGTCTCACTATTTTCCTAAAACTACTATGACCAAATTCCTGTGCACATTTTTACCGTATTTATCAATAAATTTACTCAAAATAATCTGGTGTGGGAAAAGACTCGATAAAATTGTGACAAATTCAGAATTATACGATTTTTCACATTTGACACCCAGAAACTCAGATTTATTTGGATTATTGCCGGAAAACCACAAATGATTTGACCATGATATCTTCCAGTTGTAATCGGGACATCTGCCATTGACTTCTACATGACCTTGGCAGTTTTGAGATGAAGTACTTTTTTAATCTGACTTTTAGCAGCCTCAGGGTTTAATAAGCCACAAGTTTTTATTTTCTCAGAAGAAATGGTGTTTTCCCCTTTAAAACTCAGAGCAGGAAAATTTGAATTTTAATTAATAAACCCCTTACTAAATAAGTGGTACTGGTGAGGATCCCTATAAGTTTGATTATTTGGGATGGTAAAAACTGTTATGGACATAAACAACTGATCCAGAATTATTTTCAAGAAATACCCCAATGTCTTTTTTGTTGGAAGCACTAATGATAGGTAGTGTGTTTGACAAAGAATCAGTTTTGCTTTTTTGTTTTCCAATTTAAGTAAGGGAAGACCCTTTCATCTTTGATAGGTCATTTAAAATGTTACTGAAACTGTAACATCTCTCTCTTTTTCTAATTATCTAAGCTCCTTGATTTTCTACTTGACTCAAATTGTTTTTTGTGCTACATTTTGATGGCTTTTGTTCCTACATCTGCTGGAGGGTCTCCGGCATTAACGCATCACATTTTATTTTACTGTTTTTCTTTTAATGAAGAGCTTACTGAGCCTGGCAGAGCGTTTGCCCTTCTTTAATCACCATTCGGGTCAATGTTCATGACGGCAGACTAACACAAGAGATGAATATTACATTATGTCTTTGTTGCTGCTTTTCATGGTCGGTTTTCTTGCTTTCGTTTTTAAGCATCTGAGCCATCTAGCTCAGCACTTTATGCCCTTGTCCCTTTCACATATCACATTTATGCAAGAAGATAAAAAGATCTCAAGCTACAAATTGAAAACATACTTTCTATAATCACTCCTTGGAGGTTCTGGCATTACTGAATATCTATTATGTCTGCTGTTCAAAGTCTCATGATACTTGAAGTGCAGCAAATATTATTGCATTGGTTGTAATGTAGAACTATTGCGATCACAACCTGCTATACAAGCTGTCTGATATGGGGCTTTGGGAAAATGTTCTTTTGTATACACTTAGCCAATGTTAGCATCCATTACACTTGCGATTCTTACTAAAGAGGCATTCAAATCTATATTTCTAAGAAATATGTTAATGTTTTAAAAACTTTGGGCAGAGGCAGAAGGGATTTCAATTGTTGTTTAAAGGCCTCAGGTTAAACACCCCTGTATTACTTCAACCACCAAGTCTTTACAAGACAAACAACAATAAAAAACATTGTGTGTGGGAGTTGGGTTAAGAGGTATCAATCTTGCTAAATTTCCCTCAAGAACGTGGGCGTGTAGTCAGAAAAATGAAGGTCAATCCTGTATTCAGCAGATATAGATTAGGAATGATTTCACTCAAATCTATTGCATTGACCTATTGAATTGATCGATTGGATTAATATTAATGTCCTTTAAGGGATTCCAGCTCAGATTAAATTGCTACAAAGCCTTCAGGATTTCCTGTATCTTTTGATAAATCAGACCCATAGTTATGATATGAATAACGTATAACTATATTCTGTTGACCCTCTCTTTCTGACTTCCGGTAATGAAATTGCTGCATTTAGCATAAAGCCAGGTGACACTTGTTTATTTTATTATTATTAATATTATTTTCATTTGTTTTAGTTTTTTTTAAATGCAAATTTGGCTGATTTGCTGTTTTTTTCCACAGAGATTGGAGCTAATTGGAATGATTTCGTAGACATAGCCTAGAATAGAAAAGAGAAGGGGGTTATACAATTTGCAATCATTCACTCCTTGTACAATAATATACGTGATTGTGATAACTACACAACTTTCAATTAACTTTAAACGATGCTCTAGTGCACCTGCAGTTGGGACTCTATGCTTGACCAGCAAAAGAGCTGTTGCTTAGCACCTCAAATGAATTTGCTGGAAAATCTAAAATGCAAGTAAAAAATTAAAGGAATTTATGTGTGATAGACTGAGGCCCTTTAAAATGGGAAGAATCCAGTGTTGAGCCAAATGTGAGCCACCCCCCCCCCCCCCGTCACAGTGAAGTAAGGTGGGGAAGCAGATTAGGGGTTCACACACAGCTGGGACAGTTTGAAGAATAGGGAACTCTCTGCATTGCATTCTCTCTCAGTTAGCCTGGGAGCAGGAATTATAAAATTATAGAGAGTCAAACTAGGCATAGGCATGTAGCTGAACCACCCACCTGTTGTGTCTTAGGCTTGTCCCTTAATATCAGCCCTGGGAGCAGTAATGTATAGATTTATTGTTTATTATTATACCATCAATGGTATTAATGGCAATTGCTCTCATTAGCTGACAGTGGATTTTAGTATATCATGAAGGAATGTTAAGCTAGGCTGTCTAAAGAAATGTGTTTTAAGGGAATTAATTGATTCAGGTGCACTGAGGACCTTTGCAATTTACATAGATATTCTATTTTAGTGATTTCTGAGATATTAGCAGTTTTATGGGGGAATGTAATAAAAGTCGATAATGGAAAAAATATTCGCAATGCAAAGTTATGCCTTTGCACGAACAAATTTTGCTTTGCGAGAATTTAATACAGCTTTTGTGAACCCGGAAACTGTTTAGTGACCACTTCCGACAGTAAAAGACTGTATTTAATAGTTTGCGCCAATGCGCTGTAAATGTAATAAAACTTCTTACTGAAAAAGTTGTTATGTTTGCTCCAAAAGATTATGACACCTTGAAGCACTTCTTAAGTGCACAATTAAAATTTGCAATGCAATAATACAGTAGTTTAAGGAACAATATTACATTAAAATGTGGATTTTTATTCTTATTGGTGCAAATTGTTTTGCACTTTGTGACTTTTATTACATTCCCCCATTAGTCTGTTAAACCACCTTATACCAGGAGTAAAATGGAATCAACATGTTGGTCCATAAGCCCCTTCTGAAAGTCATGTCTTGAGTCTTTACTCTCATTTTACTGCAACTGTGAATAGGTAAAAGGATGGCTTCCTCTGACCCCCTTTTAATCAGAAATGTTTGATTTCTTTAAACCCTACAATGTCTGTAGTTATTATAGTCTATATATAAATAAGCAAGGGGGCCCTCTCCCAGTTTTTTGTGCAATGGCGTTGAATGAAGAGCAGGACTGAGTCTTGGAAAAACATTTTCCAAAAGAGCAAGTACTTAATGTATAGGGTGGATAAGTACATACCCAAATCTTTACTCCATAATCGAGAGAGGGGACAGGCTTTATTTCCATAGGGCCATGCCGTGTGATTTATGCTGTCTTATTTTTTTATTTTTTTTTATTTTTATAACTTGTTTTTATTTGAAGTGATAAAGCAAAATCACAAGACATGTTTTTACATGTTTACATGGAGTAGATATTGCAGTGATTATGGTATCAAACATAAACATTTCAATAACAATTTAAACATTCAGCTCAGTTATGATTAATAGCATGGGGGGGGTAGGTCCTATAATGGTTAATTCAGATAAGAGGTCAGTTTGGTGACTTCTGGGAGGTGCGGTATCGGTATGCTGGCTTATTTAACACCAATTACATGCCATTGTCTTGAAGTGGCAGAGGTTCCTTGGCCCTAAAAGTACGTAAAAATACAAAATTGCACCAAGCGCACCATTTCAGAACTATTGTAACAGGAAGATTCATTTTAAATAAACAGGTAAAGTGGATGAAGGTGTTCTACATAAAACTGCTTAGCGCGTCTACTTAGTAAATCCATATAAAATACCAAATCAGTTTGTTTTTTTTGCATTTGTTTATAATTGCAAGCAGAAGCACATGCTTTACAACCACAAGAACATGCTTAATGTGCTATAACAGCACTTGATATTATTTGCACTTTATAATTGTCTATAATCAGAGGTAAGTAAAGCAATAAACAGTAGCTCCGTTAAAGAACATCCCCACTGAGTAAATAAAAGTGTGATGCATTAACTAATGGATACAGTATATACTGTTCAAATGAAACAGCACAAACAGACATTTTCGTGCACATCTATGATCTTTAAAGCCCTTAGTGTAGAAAGCATCAAAATACAGCAGTGTGATTTACCATATTTGAGGCCTGTTAAAGCAAGCACTTCTTCATTTCTGACTTTAATTTTTCTCTTTAATACCTGAGTACCTTGTACTTGATTAAGCTGCATAAATCCATGTTGGTGGCATAATATCCATTTGAAAAGGCACCTTATGCAGACAAGAACTTTCCTGATAATAGATCTCAAAAATATCCCCTGTCTTCTTGTACTTTAGTGAGATTCAGGTGATGAGCACAGAGTCGATGGGAAGCCAAGCTGCAGAGTTCTTAAAACAGAGCTGATTTATTTGCACTTCCTTAATAAGATCCAAATACTTAGCTTGTTGATTGCAACAGAATTGTTTCCCATTATTAAAACAAGATTCAATTTAAGAAAATCCTCAGAATAAGTAAGTCTTTAAAGTACTTAGTGAAAGTTTGTTGAGTCAACATTTTCAGCCACTTTATAAAAGTCAACCAGGGCTAATCATCATAACATAATAGATCTCATTTACAAGTGCAAGTGCACTTTGAAAAGTGTAGTTTCAGGAGTGAGTAGCCCTGTGTATCTCCCCCTTTCACTATAATTTACAATTAACATCCTTGTGCATATGTTCCCAACTTTTTCTCATGAATCTTCTAAAATCAACCAATGCTCTACTCATACATTACACACAAACCACTATAACTGCACAAAAATAAGTCTTTATAATTATTATATATGTATTTGAGTTCTTAGAGTTCTTTGAATCATCGTATTTACTTGCCATCATTTTATGGTGATTGAGTTGCCAATATCCTTTTGCTTCAAAATTAAAAAAAAAGCAGTAAACATTGGCCTGCTCCTCTTTTTGGATTACGAGTTCCACTGTGACTATAACATGCATTCTGCTCCAGGAGCTTGCTATAAAATATATAAATTTACCACATTCCCTTTGTATTCATTTATTGTTATATACAGTCTCAATCAAGCAGGTTTCCTTCTTCATTCATAGACAAATGAAAACATTTGTATGTATGTATGTTTTTATTTACACTGCGCTAGCGAAAAGCACTGTACAGCAGAACAGTCAATTAGTAAACCAAACAGGGTCATTACAATAATAAATACAAATAAGTACTAAATACAATGCAAGAAAGTGTAATTGCACAAAGTACAGTTCCAATAAAGATTAAGAGTTTAGTGTCAAGGAGACAAATGGATGGAGGACTCTGCCCTATAGAGTTTACAATAGATGTGCAGATTTTACCCTTGTATCCAATGAACAATTGGATGTCCCATTCTTCTGACCTGCCACTAACCATTCAGATTAAATAAAGTAGTAAAAGAACAAATCAGACTACGTCCTGGTTGTGACAGCAATCATATGAAAGTTGTGTCTGACAAATAGTAGTGACAGTCACCCATTGATATTGTCAGATAGGCAATAAATGCAGAGAAATTATCGCTAGCAGACAGAAATCTATTAACCTATCCGATCAACTAAATGACTGATCGCCATGGCACGAAAAACGTTAGGACGAACCACACATGGTCAGAAAATCATACGAACTTTTGATTGGTACAACTATATCTTTGCGTTTAAATCTAGAAACATTTGTTTTCTAAATACTTTTTAATACCTGCCTAACTATCTATTCTATATTCCGGGACTTTTGTACATCAGTTTACATAGTTGTGAGCTCAGCTCTGGAGGCTAGCCTTTCCAATGATGTACTGAGTGGAACTGATTATTTTAACACTAGGTAAGGAATAAAAGAAATAAATATACAGACCTCCTTCTATGATTAGTGATTTAAAATGCTGAGAATACTTAGCTACTTAGCTATATCAGTCTAAATTTTCAAACACTATTGTATATGTAGTGATAGAGAGGATTCTATTATGGGATTAATGCATTTGTCACAGTCTAGAATAGTCCATTCCCCTTTGTTTGCAAGCTACTATATTTCCTTTTACTTTGCTTTACCCAAGGCAATTTGATGCAGATTCCCCTAGGTATCATCATATGTTGTGCTTGGTAGGGCACAGATTCAAATAGTTGTATACTGTGTATCTCTTGAGAAAGCACAGGAACTGAGTTCTTTCAACTTTAAAGCAGTGAAGCCCTTTGGTTCTTTAAATTTTTACTAAAGTTATTTTCTTTTGCTTCTACATAAACCACAAGCAGCCCTTTGAAAACACTCTGATCAATTACAGAAGGTATGAAATGTGGGGCATTGTGTTACAGAATCATTCTACATAGGAGAATCCAGACAGATATAAAGACAAATATAGATAAATATAGAAATACAGAAGGGGCAAAGTTACTGTGAATTTGTATTACTTAAAAGAGGAATTGGGAACAGTTGGTCACCAACATAAGAAGCTGCATCAATCCATTAACTTTATTCTGGGGTGACTGAGAATTCTAATGTAGTATGATCAAATTTGAATAAAAACTAATATAAAAGAAGACAAAGGCAAAATTAGCTGGTACAACCCTAGGAAAGGTAGATGGGGGGGGGGAGTTTGACCCTGTGCTGTTGAATTGTACTTCTACCTAAACTGGCTTTGTTAATCAATGCAATATGGCCCCTTAAAACACTATCTCTAATAGCCAAGAAGTCACTGAAATAAATAAGGGTCTACAAATTAATGCATTGCACAAAGTGCAATTTCTAATTCAATGTGCAATTTTTTTTAAATCCAGAATACATTTCCACAATTCCAGAGTAAGCACACAGAAGCACTTGAGTCTTGACTCAAAGTGAAAGCAATAGTGCTGACGATTTCGAAATGCTGGCGCTCAGCATTGAAATGAGGTCTAACATGATTTCTTAGGTGCACCTCTGTGTGTGTTGACACAGGGTAATTAGGAACCCTCAATCCCATGCATTAGTACCACAACTGTGGTTTTGGTGGTACAGGAGTTCTCTTTATTTCTACTGAGGACTAAAGGCATCATTTTATTAATTTCTCATTATATTAATGTAGAGAAAATTTTGAATTACAGTAAGACCATCGTACAGACTCGATTTTAACCAAATAATTAAGATTTTTAAAAATGATTTGCTTTTTCTCTGTAGTAATAAAACAGGAACTTGTACTTCATCCTAAGTAAGATATAATGATAATATAATAATCTTTATTGTAGGCAAAACAATCTTATTGAATTTATTTCATTTTTAACCGATTTTTTATAAGGTATGGATATCCAAATTTTATCAGTTAAACACACGCTCCCAAGAATTCTGGATAACAGGTCCCATACCTATACTAGAGGTAGCATGAGGCACAGGTTGCACTTCGTAAGTCATTCAGGATTGCCCCAATTGATGAGCTGTGTCTTTGTAGACTTGTGTAAAATATTTCTGCCAAACAATTACTTCCTACTCTTTTGACAGTTTGAAACTGATTTTTTAGTATACAGAATGTATTCATTTATAATTCTATTAGTCATGTGGGGTATCTGTTTTTTTATAATCATTCATTGTGTTGTGTTAAACATAACTTAAATAAAACTGATTTATTCTCCTTTGCAGAGCCAAGCCGAGGCACATTACAAAGGCACTAAACATGGGAAGAAGCTCAAAGCTCTAGAAGCATCGAAAAATAAGCAAAAAAATGGTTCCCCCAAGGACAGCACCAAGGCTATTACAAGCTCAACAGCCAACCACAAATCAGGTCAATAAAATGTTTTATTTTTGATTCCAGTTCCTTATTTAGAATGCTGATATTATTAGGATGTGGTACATAGAAAAGTGCAGTTGAATGTAGCTGGTCAGCTTCTGTAGGTTTAAAATTCCCATCATTCTTAGCTGCCTAAAGGCCAGAGGGGGAGATGTGGGTTGCAGTATCTAGGAACACTGTCAATTACTCAAAGAAAGTCTTCTATGTAAATGGAAATGTGCATATGAATTTTATAACAATGTGCTATAATGCCTTTATGTATCTTATGGTACCTTTTTTCAAAATTACTATTGAGGTATTATATCAAAATGGAAATCAGCTGAAAGCCGTATGCTAAACACTAGCTACCCTTAGACTCTTCAGACTGAGACAGAGTCAATAGCTTATAACTTCATACATTATATAGAGCTAAACTAACACTATGGGGCACATTTACTTAAGATTTGAATATCGAGGGTTAATTAACCCTCGATATTCGACTGTCGAAGGTAAATCCTTCCTACAGTTTACCTACAGTTCAGGCAGGTTCAGGCCAGAGAAAGCACATCTTCAGCAGGTTGTGGACAGTGTGCGGGCTGAATTTCCACTCATGACATTGCCCTACCCCAGTTCCTCTGGTGGCTACCTACTGGCCAGCTTATTTATGTAATTATTTTAAGGTTTTTACAGTTTTATTTAGAAGGTACTTTGTCAGTAGCATGCATTGCGTCGGAGGCTAAGACTAACCCCAAAAAGTTTTTGAAATATATTAATAGTAAAAAGATGCAGGATGAGAGTGTTGCTCCAATAAATAATGGTACCAGTATGGTTGTAACAGATACAGAAAAGGCAAATGTGCTAAATCTGTTTTTTTCTTCAGTGTATACAATAGTCCTCTATTGTATACACTGAAGAAAAAAACAGGCTCACGTCATAGCTGCACTGATGGCTCAGCTCAATCTAGTCAGTGGCTGACTCAGTATATGATCCATAAAGCTTTTTTAAAAAATAATGCAAACAAGGCTCCAGGGCCTGATGGCATACCCCCCCCTGGGTTCTAAGAGAGCTGAGTTCAGTTTTAGACCAGACCCTATTTCTGATTTTTTCAGATTCGTTTTCATCTGGTATGGTACCTATGGATTGGAGAAAAGCTGATGAAGGCAATATTATGATAGATTAAAAAATAGTTTAATTGCTGGTGTCAGTATCTCTTTAAATCTAATTTATCTGCCAGTAAAACTGATTCAGGGAGAGAATTCCACATCTTCACAGCCCTCACTGTAAAAAAAACCCTTCCAAATATTTAGCCCAAACCTCCTTTCTTCTAATTGGAATGGGTACCCATATGTCAGTTGGAAGGACCTACTGCTAAGTAAAGCATCAGAGAGATTACTATATGATCCCTTTATATATTTAAACATAGTTATCATATCACCCCCAAACTAATGAAAACCCCTACCCCCTACCCTCCATAGTCCCCCTTCCCTGTTCCCCCCACACAGGTTATAACACCTGTAAATGCCCCTAAGGCTTTGATAGCCCCTCAAGTCAGCGCAGCGGAGCTCAGGGGCGCCATACTGGTACCATTATTTAGAGGAGCAACACTCTCAACTTGCATCTTTTTACTATTAATATACTTTTAAAATATTTTAGGGTTAGTCTTAGCCTCTGCCACAATGCACTCCTCATTCTCTATCTTTGCCTTCTGGATTGCTGTTTTACAACATTTATTATAGTTTTTATGTTTATTAAATGCAGCTTCTTACCCAAAGTAGGTTTTAAATGCCTGTCACTTCTTTCCTATTAACTTCTTTACTCCTATATTAAGCCACACAGGGTTGATCTTAGTGCTTCTACATGTATTTCCCTTATTAAGGGAATAAATTGAGAACAGTAAGAAAACCAATCATGCCAAGAAAACCAGTAATGCCCCAATCTATGCTCTGAGGGCTGCCGTTAAGGACCTAAATTTTGCTTTTCTGAAATTCAGGGTTTTTGTTTCGCCAGTGTATATTTGTTTTTTTTGCACCAAACATTAAACATTATTAACATTATAAACTGTCCTGGCAGTACTGTTGCTCCAGTCAGTATCTGGGTAATTGAAATCCCCCATTATCATTACTTTTCCAAAACTATTTGCATCAGGAGCTTAGCCTTCTCCTCTTCACTTACATTAGGGGGTATATAGCATACTCCTACTACTTAATTTGCTGGACTCTTTACAATGAGTGGATAGCTCCGCCCATAATGTTCATTGGTCAAAAAGTTGCAGTAAAGATAAAATATTGCAAGTTCTTATTGCTAAAATGCAGCACCAGTTGCAATATTTAAATTAATGCCTGCTTTGCTAAATCACATGCAAGTTGCAGTGCATTTTTTTAGTGCAAATGGAGCACACTCAGTAACAGCATTAGAGTGGGGGGAGATGGCACTAGGGAAACCACAAGGAGGTCTTAACTGCAGGGCTACCTTGAGTCTGTGTGCAAGGTACTTTCCACCTTGTTTGTAATTTACCCCAGATCAAAGAAAGGCGAATCGGTGATCAAGTGTTCAGTGCCAGCTGTAATGAACATGTTTGGGTGCAGCAAGTACCTTTGTGCACAATTATGCTGGCAATTTAGCACTAGTGCTGAGTCTGCAAATGAACCTTGTATGGTCAAGATATATTTCACTATAGTTTTCCATCAATGCACGTAGTGATGGATAGAAAATGTACTTGTTGCGACACCTCTTAAGGAACAAAAGAGCCTCAAAGGTATTTTTTTAGTATCAAAAGCATGTTGTACTGTACTTAATATCCTTGCGGCTATAAACATCCCAACAAAATGATTGCTTTATTTTATTTCATGGTACAGTTATCAGAGGCAAAATTAGAGATCATCAGTTCTCATTAAGCCTTTTTCCTTGCTGCAGTGTTCTGTGACTGAGACTGATTTTTCAAGTGGGAATCAGAGTTCTCAGCAAAAGAGTACTGAAATTCAGTTTACTGTATATTCTTTGTGCAGGTTTTTGAAATGTCATGAGTGTATATGTTTGTGGCACTTAATAGAAGTTTTGATTATTATAATCATGTTTTAAAAGGAGGGGGGAAACAATGCCTTCCTACCAGAGGCGCTGCATATGCAATTCTTCATTGTGTTCAGATAGCATTTAGCAAATCAATGATAGTGTATTTAAATAACCCCTCCTGGCAATACCCAGAGGCGGAAATTCTGCTCTTCTAATGCAGAAAGCTGTGTAAACAGTTGTACTAATTTGCAGGAACGTGTGAAATATGCATAGTGAGACATTTCCCATAGGTTGTAAAACTTTTGAGAAACTGGAGAAAAAGTGTGAAAAGATTCAACAAAAAACAATTTGACCTTTCATGAATCTGCCCCTTAACTCCTATCACAAAAAGGTTGATAAACCCTGAGCAGATTAGAGCTGATTTCAAATCATTACTCTTTTTCGAATATAATAATGGAATATAGAGGGGCATGTTACAGTGGTTACATTCCTGTGATAGAGTGAAATGAACTTGTTAAACTTAATTTTATCAATTAGTCAGTAAATGATCAGAAATTATATGTGTTACTCTTGATATTTTACTATAGTGAATAATGTACCCCCTATTGTAAAAAAATAAGGATATTATAAGTCACTGAGGAGCTTCATGCCCATATCAAACTTTTTACAGGTCATGGAACTCTGAGGGGGTACACTAATTATTAAAAAACATCACTTCAGTGTGACATCACTTAGCTCCAATTATAACTGATGACATCACTAAGCACCATTTATAAAGAAAATACGTTATAGGATAATCATGGCTCTTGCGTATTATAATTAGGGATGAGTCAAATCCAAGGCTGGATTCGAATTTGGCCGATTCCAAGAACCTGGGCGAATCAATTGTAGACCCTATATAAAGCCTACAATTTGCTGTCCATGCCCAAAGGGTTTCCGATATTGTTCAGTATTTGGCCGCATCCATTAAATAAGATTCAGGGATACAGCAAAATACTAAATTAGAGGGTGTGGTGCATTAATAATTATTATAAACTATTACTATTATAAAGAAATGTTGCTTGTGATCAGTGCCTTTTCTAATGCAGGAGCCGTCTGAGGTTTAAAAAACTTAATTCGTCTCTTAAAGGTACCAGGAGCAGCCTTTTTGCCTCAATGGTGCAGCGCCCCTGCTTATGATAATGATTCGCTGTACATGTCACTATCAAGATTTTTCCATGCCGATAGGGGCTTGGACTGTTCCTGCACTCCATTTATAGAGAGAGAGGCGTGAAGGGAAACTTGCTGTGTCCAGCTTGGCAAATCAACAGAAAAACCTATTCATTTAAATCACTCAAAATAATCATTGTTCTCCTTCAAACCACATTAGTCATAAAAGAATTGATCCAGACATGCTTTCTGGGTGCTTCATTTTGAATGAATCCTTTTATTTTTTTTTAAAGAACTAAAGTGTTCGTGTTGTCAGATCAAAGAGATAAATTCACTATAAAGGATGTTGGAATAACTACACATTTTGCAACTACCCACAACCAACTAAAGCTCTTTGTATTGTTCCCTGGGAAGAGCATTCATTATTGGCTGGGCAGGCCATTTACTAATACCCTATAGTGACATTAAATATGTCTATTCCCTTTTAAGTACAGAAAGCAAAATTAGGAGTACAGGGTTCAGCCACAATGGAAAAGTGAATGCCATCTTGCCTGTGCAAGGAGAATCTAAATGGCATCAAATAGAGAGAGTTAGAGTTTCACAAAGAGCCAGTTATATCAGCATACGAGACTGTTGTATTTCATACATGGCAGCTTATTTGCAGCCTTCTCTTGCCAAGAGGAAAATCACACATTCAGTATCCCCTCCTACTACTTATATTCTAAATTGTATTTTACTTTGTAAGAATGAAAATGAATGATTTGTATTATGCCAGCCAATTACAAGATGGATTGGGGGAAAATGAAAGTTTAAGGTGAAAACATACTTTGCTGAAATGTTACTACTTGAGCAAAATTGCCCCCCCCCAAAAAAAGTGCCATTATTATGATATTATTTACCACTTAGATTTAGATTTAATAGTTTGGCTTAAATCAACATGCAGATAAATCAAAACAGAGAAATCTAATTGTGCATTCATACCTTAATATTTCTAGTTTTTAATTCTACCTCCTAAATAGGAAAAAATAAGAGGATTTCTTTGGAGAGAATTACTCTGGGCTCCACACAAAGGGGTATACTTATGTAATTTTATGACAGCTGCTAAACACTTTCCTGACTGTGAGGAAAGTTTTTAATTCCTTGACAGTTGAATCAGAGCACATCAGTGTGTCAATTCATCCTCGTGCATTTAACTGCTGTAAGCAGGTGTTAGAGCTTTACAGGCAGTGAAGGGCTTTAACACTATCGAATCATTGATCCCAGAAAATGAACAAGCAGCAGGGGCGCTGCGCCAATGAGGCCAGTTGAGAAACTAGGTAGCAGGGGTAGCAAAAAAGCTTTTCAAACTGGAAATTCGACTCTTCTAGCACAAAAAGTGCAATTATGTTTCCTGCGCTAGCGTTCTGGCCCTCTCCACTGTCCTCGTGGAACCCCCCTGAGCCCCTTTGGTGTGAAAAAGGTGAACGCACTGGGAGAGGGGGCGGCAGCAACAGCAAGCTGCCTCAGATGGTGGAGGGGTCAGGATCGCTCCTGACAAGCAGTGTGTTAATTTTAAAATAGTGGGAGGATTTAATAATTATAGAAAGCTTGGTTTTGTGATGAATTAATTGATCCATGCCAGAAAAAACCTTGTTAAATCTGAACTGATCGTTATCAATATTTGCTGCTGGTAAAGAATAACAACCTATAATAATGCAGTCCATTAGTGTAGCTCCACAGACAAGCAGTAGCAGGTAGGAAATTCAGGGGCCTTGTCAATAGTTACACACTTTCAGGGGCAGATTTACTTACATCCAAATTTTCGCTTCAGAAATCTTTGCCATACTTTGCACACCTACGTACGTACAAACACGTGTATTCATAAACTATTATAAATACACTATTGTGTATTTTGCTCAAGTTGTCTTGTACATGGAATATGCATTTTTGCTAGTATCTCATTGGTTGCTATGGTTTCTACGCCTGTGGAAATGTTGTGCCTTTTATTAAATCATGGGGGTTAGATACTACTAGAGGCTGAACACTTATTTGATAGACTTGGGAGCCAATTCATTAACTTCGAGTAAAGGATTCGAAGTAAAAAAACTTCGAATTTCGAAGTGTTTTTTTGGCTACTTCGACCATCGAATGGGCTACTTCGACTACGACTTAGAATCGAAGGATTCCAACTAAAAATCGTTCGACTTTTCGACCATTTGATAGTCGAAGTACTGTCTCTTTAAGAAAAAACTTCGACCCCCTTGTTCGCCACCTTAAAGCTACCGAACCCAATGTTAGCCTATGGGGAAGGTCCCCATAGGCTTGCCTAAGTTTTTTTGGTCGAAGGATAATCCTTCGATCGTTGGATTAAAATCCTTCGAAACGTTTGATTCATTAATCATTCCTTCGATCGTTTGATCGAAGTATTTGCGCAAAATCCTTCGACTTCGATATTCAAAGTCGAAGGATTTTCATTCCCAGTCGAATATCGAGGGTTAATTAATCCTCGATATTTGACCCTTGATGCATCTGTCCCTAAATGTTGTGTTATATCCATAGATCTTTTATCCTGTTATGGGCCATGGAGGCACTGCTAAACTAAACTATTCATTGCCCATTTTGGATATATTTTCACTGCTATTCCCCAAGTCTCATTTCATACATTTGTATATTTTTTGGTATCTTTTTTTTGGATCATGAGGAACTTGTGTATAAGCCAGTTGAGTTCATTGGACTCTACCATGGCTCCTCAATCCTCAACATGGGGGTTTAAACAAATCACTTCTGAGTCAATCTAATGAGAATTGTCCCTGAGAGAACGCAATAGAAGTTGCAATTTGTATCGTAATTCTACTCCTAAAGTGTTTGCTAAGGTGAAACGTTTGCCACATTTCAATAGATTCAGCCTAAAGAAAATACAGGATCTAAATGGGGTTTTTAACAACAAAAAATGTTTGTCCTAAATGGGCAAAATGTCATTTGGATGACTTAACTGCACGTATGAGTTCCATTCCATTCATGGGGCATGCTTCAAAACCCACATTGCTACGTTCAGCTTTTTAAATGATGCAAGTGGCCATAATCTGGTTTTACAGCTCATTGCATTTCTTTTGAATCCATATCATGAAATAGAAAAGAACATTTTTCATGTAGCTTTTGGCTGACACAGCATATAGGAGCGGTTTTGCTCTTACGTTCCAGATAAGCATTTTTTTAAACTGTGGAATAAACACATACCATATATACTCGAGTATAAGCCGAGTTTTTCAGCCCCCAAAATATGCTGAAAAACTCTACCTCGGCTTATACTCGGGTCAAGCGGAAAAACAATAATCGCCGGTGCCTTAGAATAGTAGCCGGCGCCTAAGAATATTCGCCGTCGCCTTAGAATATTCGCCGGCGCCTTGGAATAGTAGCCGGTGCTTAAGAATAGTCATCCAAAAACGAGATTGAAACTTACCAGAAGCTGCTGCATTTCTCACCCTCGGCTTATACTGGAGTCAATAAGCTTTCCCAGTTGTTGGAGGTAAAATTAGGTACCTCGGCTTATACTCGGGACGGCTTATACTCGAGTATATACGGTACTATTTTGTTTATTGCTTGTTCTGCGTGATCAAGGCCAAACGGGCCTCTTTATAAAAGCGAGGGAAGATTAAAGATATGTTTTTTGTCCAAGTTATAAAGGTGGGAAAAAATATAATCCTTCAACAGCGAGCTGAAGAAAAAGCAATTGAGGCTATACAAGATCTCTTAAAGGAAGAATACTGTAGCCACGTCGGTACCTTTTAACTTTCCAGATTGAAAGAAAATATTTAAAAAGCAGGTTTTCGTTATAAGCAATTTTCTATTGCTTGTCTCATTTTCTGAATCACATTCTACTCGAAAGTGGACAGGAAGTACAAAATGGAAGGAAGAGGCTTAAATACAGTACCGGTATATAGATTGATACATACATTCAAAATGGAGGTCATACCAAACAATACATGAAATAAGATTCCAGATATTAAAAGTAGGGATGCAAAGAAACACAGAATCAGTTTTGGATCTGAGCCTTTTGTTTTTCAGAATCCAAATATGGCCAGATTTAAATCTGAACCCTTAATTGTCACATTAATTTAGACCGGAATCTGTACATTTTTTTAAAAGATTTATTTTTTTTCACTAATATGGGTTTGCAAAAGGGCTCAGATTTGATTGTGATTCAGTTCAGGATTCTGCTGAATCTTTTCTGATGGATTCTTAATATTGCGGATATGGTGCCTTCCCTAACAAATAAGTGCCTTTTCATATTATAATATCCAAAAAAGGCAAATAAATTAGACTTGTCCGAAAATATGCAAAACAAATTTCAGGGGGAGCAAACACAAAGAGCATTTGGACCAACACATGTGATACAAAGAATATTTACACAGATTTTTTAAATTATTCATTCAAGACTTTGCCTGGAAAACTAGGTGAAAATTGAAAATATATATGGAAAGCTGTACATGTTATAATGCCGAGGAAATTTACTGTGAATGACATCTATCTAGAAGTATTCTTTTCTGGACAGCACAAGGTTTCATTGGTCAGTGTTGGACAGGGATGGCAGAGGTCCACTAGAAAACCTTTCGATCAAAGACCCATCCTCCAAATTATTTTTCCACTTCTCCTAAAGCAGCATCTTTAATCTGTGTCTGTCTGGGACACCAGGGGCCCAACCTGTAAACCTTAGGCCCACATTCAAAACTATTTTTACTCCTCACTGAACCTGTTATTATCCTGGTATTTACATATAATAATTCTATCCTATCCTTGATCTATTTCTCCAATTTGTTTCCAAATAGAAATTGGCCCATAATGGTACAACAAAAACTCCATGTTGGCTCTTCTGTTTTAACCATTTGGATGATTTCATGGTCAAACCCTGTCAGACCCTGCCAGGGGTTGCCAGCAACAAAGTGCTTTACAGGAAACAGGAGTGGATAAGGAGGAAGAAGTAGATATCCAAGCAGAGAGAAAACTATATTGATTATTACGCTAAAGGTCATGCAGCAAACAGAAATGTCAACATGAAGGTCAGAGCTGGAGGCAATGGAAGGTAAGGGCGGTAATAGGCGGAAATCAGAAACCAGGGATCCATTCCATTATAATTTTAACTCAGCAGAAGAAGGCACCTACAACTGGACACATTCATGCAGTAGACCATAGATTTGGTTGTTTTGGAACCAAAAACCATGTTCATTTTGGTGGTGTCATGGCACTGCAAAATTATTAAGGCATTGTCATGACATGACGACTCAAAGTGCTGTGATGCACATCTGTACACACACACATTGAATTGGAGAAGTTCTGGGTGGCACCAGTACAATAAATCTTGACAGGTGTGATAGGTGTCTTATTTATTCTAACCTTTCAGTTTTCTATGTACCTCTGTAAGCCATGGTCAGATATCCAATATCATGGGTATCTGAATTCAGTCATTTTCTAAACTGATTGTTCTTTCCTCCATGGTGAAAACCGAAGTCAAGCAAATATTCACTGTCAGGTCTGTATATATACAGTTTGATATTAATCTCATCTTTTAGTAAGCTTTTCCTTTCAATGTGTAATTATTACTGATTCTATGTACTGGAGGCTGCATTATTCTAGTCTTCTGCAGGAATATTTTTTACAGATTGAATCTTGTGGTCCTTTTACAATTTGCCTGACATTATAATTATTGTATTGGGACTCTGTCTCCTCTGGTTTAATTATTCTAAATACCACGCTTTTGTTTATTAATTCCCTTACCTTGATATTTACACTTGTTACTTGTTGGGATTCATTTACAAGTATACTTATTTAATAAACTTGGAAGAACTGGCTGATTTCTGTGTCTGGGGTAGAGAAGTGATGAGAATATATATGTTCTATAAAGTTTGCTTTAGAAGGCTAAATTGTGCCTGTCTGATTAAGCAGGCTCCATTAAACATGCTTTCTGAAACATCATTTGAAATGTTGGTTTATAGTCACTGATACTTAAATGTTGAGCTTCTTGAATGTTTAATAATTTGTCATCTGTACTCATTATAATTAGGTTTAATGAGGCTGCATAAAGTGTTGGCTTGTCTAATATTTAGAAAAGTTCAAGCTCTTGCAAAAGAACATCCAGTTTGCAGAGCTCATTTTCTATCTGGCTATATAGATAATGCTCTCTTTCTGGCTGAAGGTTTTTTATGTTTTAGAAAGCCAACATATGCTGACCTATATGACTTGGAATAAATAGTGACTGATCCCTAATTTCATTCCTCTGTTGTGCACAGTCGTAGCTATAGCAGTGTGTGGTGAACTTTTAGTTGGGGACACTACCAAAAATATATATACATGTATAGCAGTTTGACAGTTGTGGGGGAAGCTAAACTATTTAAAATCTTCATTATTCTCTGCGTTGGTTATTATAAATATCTCCCTGATACCCAGGGTCATAGTGAGAACCTCATGGTCTCATGGCACTTAGACTGTAAGCTCTATAAGACAGGGACCTCCATCCACTTGTCTCCTTAAAATATTATTGTTCACCTGCACAGCACTAGGTACAAAAGTAGCTTTATTCAAATAAAAATATACATACATATATGGTCAGATCAGTGCATAATTTGGTGCAGGACATAATTCCTATAGACCCTATACATCATTTCCCCATTTTCTTTTCCCTGCATGTTATTGTACTATACATTGATCCCTTCTCAGTGCATCTTTTATTTTCCTTTGTGGTGAAAGATCTAATACTTTATGCCTATGGAGCCCTAGAGTGTAGTTATAGCCAGTTGTAACTAATAATATCGTCTCAATATCACAATACAAGAATTCCCCAGTCTATAGTAAAGTATAATAATACACTATACAGTTTAATATTCTGCAGCAGGACTGGTCATTCCCCTAGCACTACATTTAAGTAGCATTTCCTTGACCTACCCATATCTCTATAAACAAATAGAGCTTGAGTCTTTAGATACCATAAAACTATGCTTCTAGAAATAACAACTAGAAACCTATGCCATTGTATATAGCACTTAATGTAATATTACAATCATTCCACCATTTCTTAGATATTGAACCCCTAAAGGTTATTACATTTTTATTGATGTGACACTGATAAATCAGGATAATTCATGCAAATATTGAATTGCTGGGAGTTATGCCTAGCCTAAACAGTCTTGTCATACTGGCAGGATGCAAATACAAAAACTTTTCTCCAAAGTATGCTGGTTAGTAAAAAATATAAATTTTATTCACATCAATAATTAAAATACATTAAGAGTATACCCTCTAACGCCTGACGCGTTTCATGCTTTGAGGGTATACTCTTAATGTATTTTAATTATTGATGTGAATAAAATTTATATTTTTTACTAACCAGCATACTTTGGAGAAAAGTTTTTGTATTTGCAGTTTTACCTCTGTTTGGTCACTAGAGGTCTCCAATATGCGCTTCTATAGCATTTACTGATTCTGCTCCCAATTTGATTTCTTTATACTGGCAGGATGACCAGAAGTGCTTATCACCTCTGACATAGGTGTAATTCTATCAGAAGATGTGTGGCCTATTAGTCTAGTTGGTGGGGGGTGTTACATCTGTGGGCTGGCAGGAAAATAAATGGGAGTTTATATGGCACTTTCATAGCAGGGACAACTAATTCAGTTTTCTTAAGTTTGTAGTGAGATATAAATGTATGCCAGTCCCCATGCTTTAAGCACAATTTTAATTTGAAAATGTGAATAGATATATAGAGAGGGGCTTGAACTCTTTATTTTTTTTAATAATAATTATTATTGAATCATATTCCTCCCATAATATTCATCTGTTATGATGTAACCCTTTCATCATTAAACCATAGTACTATAAAGGACAAAAACAGGATTAAATCAGTTTTGCCCCCATTACTGAAGGGTGCTTATAATAAACAGCATAAGAGCTGTGTCAGCCATTATGTGAAGTCTCTGAATGCATTGCCATACCTGCAGATACTGAGCTTGTACAATGACTCCCTAAGCCAAGATGTTTGTCCACTTGAATTAGCATGCATTTGCCAGCACTTGACGACTGAAATTCAGTGCTTGGACATATTTTAACTGCGAATGCACAGTTTAGCTGACTAACTTGTGCTGCTTCCCATGGCGAGCAAGCTGTTAGCAGTCAGCCTGAAAAGATTACCAATGAAACATCCTGTCTTCAGTCACAATGATAAAGACACAAATGCCATCAATGGGCATGATATCAGTGAGCGTAAAGAAAAAAGCGGCCAGGCTTCTTCCATAACATCACAGGCTTAAATTGTGCGGCACAGTAGGGCTTTTTGACTTGATGATCATTGATCCTAATTTTTAATTTTACAACTGCTGATGAGTGAAATGAGGAGTCGCTTTCACAATGGAAACCAAAAGCAATTATTTGTTGTATAAAGATAATGTTCTAAAAACATTAAAAGTGACTATATACCCTGTAAGACACATTTGCATTTGTGTTCAGATTGGGTCAAACTGGATTCCAGAGGATCTCCCAGTGGGACCAGGCCCTAGCTGACCCCAGTCTTGGAAAATTACCATGATCCCTTTTCTTATTTCCACTTTAAGCCTATATCACCTTTATATCATCTGTTAGTGTCTCCGCCTACAGTAATTGATATGGTGGACCCTAGGAGGCCCAGTCCAACACTGGGTATTTATTGCCAGTAATGGAATTAGCGAGTGATTTGTGCAAGTCACATGTGACTATTGACTCATTCCACAATGAAAACCCATAAAATGCTACATGGTCCAGGCCGGCAGTAACTCCAGTGTAACTCCAGTGTTCCCTGCCATATTGACTGTTTCTGCTGATGTGTTCTTCATAAGCAGTATTGCTAAAGCTGACAAACAGATGTCACTATGCCTTTCTATAGAAAAGGTCTATCCAAAGAAAACAGCATGGCAGCTATTACTCATATGTGCTGTATACATCCAAATGTGAAGAGAATGAATGCATAGTGCGTACAGTAGGCTGCTGCCTGATGCTTAATTATCTGCCTATGAGAGAATAAATAGAGGAATATGTATAGGGAATGCGCATTTTCCATTTAAAAGGACATACAATGTAATGAGATAAATAATAAATTACTTTTCATTCCAAAAGTGCAGTTTCTTTGTACTTTCAAAGGTCTTGACGTCTTCATATCAATAGAGTTCTATACAGAACCACAATGATCTTTTCTTGCTACCCATGCAGTTACATAATTTTTGTATGTAATGATTTTTCCATTTGCATACATTGAATATTTACTAACATCTAATTTTCGGATGTGGGTTGTTAAAACCGTGACTCTCTACCTGCTGACAAGGTTTGTGTTATGAAATGGGTTTAACCAATGGTATTCACACTCAGCTCTGCTGGAACCAAAAATCAATTTAACCTCATGGAACATGAACAAATATGTTTTTGCTTTTCTGTTATTATTGAAGCGCTGCATTATATAATCATAATACATACAGCATATTGGTTTCCAATGTTGGGGGTGTAAAATTTCCTTTTCCATGGGGGAGTGCTGATATCGGCTGATATTAAACAGCCTTGGGTTGATGTTTGCTGGTCAAGAAATATTTGACCCAAACCAGACCCTAACATGGAATTCATGCCAGTTTATAGACCCACCCCTTCTCAGATGTTATTGGAGAGGCTGGAGCTAGCACAAGTATATAAAAAAACATCCCCCTATCACTGTGGCAGTGTTACATGCAACTGTTACATGCAGTGAATTAGTCTCACCAAAAGCCCACAGCCTGCCTTTCCTTTTCACTTTTTTGCAACACAAAAAATTTTTTTGCATGCTAATAATAATAATGCATGCTGAAATTCTAGCACAGATTTACAGAAATTATCACCACCAAGGACATTTTGCTGCAGAACTATATCAGGCAAAAAAGTGCCCCTCCCCACTGAGTAGCAGAGGTTTTGCTATGTGGTTGAGGAAGGGACAGGGCAGCTGCAGTGTACTGTGTGTTACAGATACTGGGATGTTAATGGTACACCTACACAGAGATGCAGATACAGGGCTTCACAAGCTGGATTCCACAGGCACATCTAATATTTTTTGTCATCACAGGATTAAAATTAATTACAATGATTTATTGAAGCCATTCTTTAAAGGTTCTTATGTCCATTCAAGCTCCTTGCACCTCCGTATTGTTGAGCTAAGCACCATTGCGTCCTGTACTGCCTCTGCTATTGAATTGCAGGCAAGTGCACTTACTGATGCTGGGGAATCCTCGAGCTATTGCCACCCAGGACATGGTAGTAATCCCAGGGTTTCCACAGCCAGGTCAGCAGACTTGCCCCAGAAGAATCATGTGTTTATTTCATTTTAATGCGACCTGCCTGAAATGATGCAATCCTAATTCTGAAAATGTTAGCCACAATTTGCATCCGATTTGTGAACAGTTGTATGCACATTTGCTTCCTGAAAGCACATGACCAGGCAATATGATCTGAGATGGCTGCCTACACACTAATATTACAACAAAAAAAAATACACTTACTGGTTCAGGAATGAAATTGTAAATTGTACAGTGAATTATTTGCAGTGTAAACAGTATAATTTAGAAATAAAAACAACATCATAAAAATCATGACAAAATTTTGCTTTAATGCTTTGGCACACTGTAGAGCCACAATTATGGTAGAATTCTGAGGGGAAAGAACACTGGGTACAAAAACAATTGGCAGAAGAAAATTCTTCACTGTGTTTATAAGTAACTCATCATATGTGTTAGGAGGGAAGGCCAAATGTACCATAGTAGTAGTCATTACCACCCACTGTCCACCTTCCAGCTGGCCATACACAGGGAGATCCGCTCATTTGGCGATGGCAATCATGGACCCAAACTTCCTCATAGGAAAGGGCACATAAATGAGGAAGTTATAAATTCACTTCATTTGGGCCTTTTAAAATGGACCCATCTGGTTGCTGTCAGCTTCATGCTTTAGTGCTTGTTAATATGCAAGAGAATACTAGCTTTATGTCTCTTTTAAATTCATGCTCAGATCATATGGAGATACATGAAATCCCCTACACAAGTATAATTTTATTATTTACTTACCGATGTCTTGACTTGAAAGTTACTTGTTCTGAAATCTAAATTTTGTTATAGGTGTAACTCTATTTATTAAACTTGGTCTGAGCTCAGCCACTTTACAGGTACATAAAAGCTAACTTTAATTACTGATTTGCTTGCAGGTCATGAGGAAAAAGTCTGCAGTTCGGTGAGCCATGGTATTGCAGAAATCAAGTCGCTCATTGCCAAGTCTGAAGTAGCGCTAACTGCAGTGATACCGGCAACACTTGTAAAGAGCACAAATGGCACTACCAACATTAATTCTGAATCAGAGGAAGAAAAAGCCAAGAAACTTCTGTACTGTTCATTATGCAAAGTTGCGGTCAATTCCTTGGCCCAGTTAGATGCACACAACACAGGTAATCAGCTGCTACATTGCTTGCAATTCCTGCTAGACTTGCCTTATAGAAAGTAGAAATTACATACCATCCTCTTATTGCAATTATATTTGCCCCTCGAGAACTTCATCATCATTTATTTATATAATACCAGCAAGTTACACAGTGCTTTACATTATAATGAACAGCAAATAACAAACGGTTACAAAGTGCAACAGGAATAGAGGGTACTACTCGCAAGAGTTTACAAACTAAGGGTTAGGGTACAAGTTTCTAACAATTTTAGAAACAAATTTGTAATTTATAATACATGCATGACTGGTTAATTAAGATACTTTGGATAAGCTTCCCTAAACAGGTTGCGTCTTTAGGGAGTGTTTGAAAGTTTGGAAAGAAGGAGAAAGTCTGACAGCTCGAGGCAGAGAGTTCCAGAGAAAAACAGAAGCAAGAGAGAAGTCTTGTAGACAAGAATGTGCAGAAGTGATGAGAGGAGAAGCAAGGTGAAGGTCAGAGTGAAAGTTGTGTGAAGGAGAGTATTTGGAGATCAGAGATGAGATATAGGGAGGGGCTTCATTGTTAAGGGCCTTGAATGTGAGAAAGTAGGTTGAAATTGATTCTAGAGAAGATTGGGAGCCAGTTAAGGGATATGCATGGGGAGCAGCTGATGTTGAGTGGTGAGATAGATTAAATGAGTCTAGCAGCCGCATTTAGAACAGAGTGGAGTTGTGAAAGGCAACTTGTTGGAATATCTGCGAGGAGTAGGTTCCAATAGTCAAGGCTGGAGACAATAAGAGACTGGATAAATGTTTTGGTTGCAGCTGAACTGAGGTATGATCATATTTGAGCAATGTTGTGCAGCTGAATACACACTTTATACACAGAGGCCATATTTATCAAAATCCAAAATTTTCTTAGTATTTGAACAAAAAAAAGTCAGTCCATGATTGGACCTTATTTAGTACTTAAAGAGAATGATTTTATTGAATCTGGGACAAATATGAAAATCGAGCGAAAATCTGAATTGTATGATTTTTTCTGTATTTTTTCCCGAATCGCTCAATTTTCGTGCTTTTTCCCAAAAAAACTATTTGCATTTTACTAAATATATTTTTTTCCACTAAAAATTCGGATTTTATAGTTAAAAAACTCACCATCTCAATACCTAGAAATTTTAATCCCCAGATAATTTCACCCCCTGTATGCAGTCACTGGTTCAAATGGGTTTATATGAAACTCCAGTTATCCCCACCTCTGTATGCAGTCTGTGTCAGTAGAAGTTTGTAAAATTCCTCCTGTACACATGTAGATGTAGCCATGACCAAATGTGAGCATGGTTTAGCTCAGTCTTTGATCCATCTGTGTTTATTACAGTAAATAAATTAAAGGAGAAGGAAAGGTGAAAATACTAAAAACACACCTACAGTTTCATCTCCTTCTTACTAACTGAACAGCTAAGCTTTCATTTCCCATAAGTGTGTTCTGACATGATTAAGCCATTTTCAAGTGCAGCAATGCCCTCCGGCTTGAAATTGCCATCTTTGAGTTCTCCTCGTCACTTCCTTCTGCTATTTGCAGAGGTTAGAAAGCACTCCCCGTCAGAAGCCTGCAGTTAAACTTAGTGGAGAACAATTAAAACAATTAAGTGGAGAAGTCTTTACCAGTGCTATAGCTACTGTATACCTACCTTGTACATTAAAACTGTCATTTGTAAGAGGTTATGGTGCCAGTAATGATGTCAAATTTATCTATGTCCATTTGAAAGAAAGCCTCGACATTTACCCCTTTTTTTATAGCCCCCAACTTAAGAGTTGGTATGGGGAGTAAGGTCAATATATACCCCCAACCCCCATTATTATTAACTAGACAAGGATTACGAGAACAGGTATAAGGACAGTATTAATACCCACGATGACACTTTTACACACCACTGTCCAGAAGGTGGGGTAGAAAGGAGGTGTTAGGGTTCCTCCATAGTCCTAATTCTTCCCACTGTCTGCACCACATGAACACCAGTGTGCGTATGATAGGCAAATGAACAAACCAAGGGCAGTGGACCCATCAATATGATGATATTAGGTTGCCTTGCGGAAAAGTATTTGGATGTAAACGCACACCTTGGCCTTCCTAAAAAATGACTCCCTGTGCCCATTGATGGAGGTATCTGCTACTTCACTTCCAATGTACTACAAAGAAATTCACTGGCACACAAGGTAATGCTTATAGGTTTATTGCAGCATGCAACGTTTTGGGGTTAACCCGTTTATCAAGCATGCTTTATCGAGTTCTTCCCTGCCAGCATTACCTTGTGTGCCAGTGATTTTCTTTGCAGTATATTAGGGTGCCCACATATATTTTGGCACGTTCATCCCCAACTGAATATCTTTAATGCAAATAACTGCTTTTCACGTTCAAGGAGCCTTTTCATTTCTTCCTGTGTGTGTAAGGAAAGAAGAAGTATGAGAGCATATCTTATCTAGCCCACAGAACAATTTTTTTATATTATTCTGTTATGCCACCTGAAAAGTTGTCACTTTTAAGACAGAAATCCCATTAGTGGTGTGTTATTGTTCTTTGAACCAAAATAATTAGCGCACCTCGTTTTGGCTGTTGCTATCATTGCTTTTCCATAATCTATTGTTCTTAAGCTAGAGGAAGAGTAACAAGAACACATACAACTGACAATATCTGTTAGCAACAGCTCAGTGTGAAACCTTTTATTATAAACATTGTTCTGGCTGGTTTCATCTGATTTAATTGCTGCTAACACATAACACCCTCAATAATCACAGGATGAGCACTATTTATATTTGACTAAGTGCAGTCTACAGAGACAGTAAAATATTTGGGGGGATCATTTGTCGTTCAGCCCACAGCACACCTGTCTCCATCCAAGGGTGTCACTGTGATGCTTTCATGGCATATTTGCAAGGATTCATAGCAGCGATGCACCAAATCCACTATTTTGGATTTGGCCAAACCCACGAATTCTTTGCTAAAAATTTGGCCTGAATCCTAATTTGCATATGCAAATTAAGGATCGGAAGGGGAAAACATTTCTACTTCCTTGTTTTGTGACAAAAAGTTACGTGATTTCCCTCTCCACCCCTAATTTGCATATGCAAATTAGGATTCTGATTCGGTTCAGATGGGCAGAAGGATTTGGCCGAATCCGAATCCTGCTGAAAAAGGCAGAATCCTGGCCAAATCCCGAACAAAATCCTGGATTCAATGCATCCCTAATTCATAGCATTTACAGTAAAGATTCAGATTCATTCTTTAGGGAAAACTTATATTCTGTACTATAACACCTCTGTTGTTAAATGACCAGCTTGTAGTAAGGGTAGAGGCTACTGGTAACCTTGAGAACTGTGCCGTTTGCTTCTTTGTTTACTGTGTATGAAACAAAATAACCTACATGTAAACTGTAAGCTCTACAGTCTAGAGCACCATCCCTCTTTTTTTAAAAATGTGACAGTGTAATTTAGATCTTAGAGCTAGCTGAACCCAACACATGAGCACATGATGTAGGTTTATACTTTTATAAATATTTGCCAAAATGGTGGCATGTGTATGAGAAGCATTACACCTGAATGCAATTCAGATATTAAAAATTACCCATATCTGAAGGATTATCAAGAGGCTGGTGTAAGAGCCAAAACATTGACCATGATAAGACCTATAGGTGGCCATAGACGTTTTTCTCTCCCTAATGACTAACTGTAGTGCGATCTGACGAATCTGTCAAATTATCGTGAGGTTAGTGGGGTGAGATTGTGCATCTAACGATTTTTCGCCCCAATATCAGTCAGAAAATCTGTCAGCCAGGTTAGAAATATATCTATTGTCCAATCGTTTGCAGGGCCAAGCAGGCAGCTACCCAGTTTTCCTAGCTTCAACTAGATGATATCGCTTGAAATGGTTGTTTTAGTTGATAAACAAATCGTACATTTGAACAATCGTTTCAGGATAAGTTTGGTCTTACAATAGCAAAAAGAGCTTTAAAAAATCTCAACATCCTTATGAGTGCAGATTTTCTTCAGCATAGGGGTATACTTATATAATACACAAAAGCCATGAATATCTTGTAAATTATATCCTTATAAACGGTGAGTAGTGATGTCATCAGTTATAAACGGTGAGTAGTGATGTAATTTCACATGACTCACTAAAATTAGTGTATTATAATTAATAAAGTACCCCCAGTTGTAAAATATGAGGATATTATAAGTTACCTTGGAGTTCAATGACCTGTATAAAAACACTCAGCCTTCGGCCTCGTGTTTTTATATGGTCATGAAACTCCTCGGTAACTTATAATATCCTTATATTTTACAAGAGGGGGTACTTTATTCACTATATATGCATAAATATAGAACTATTTTTATATCAGCCCAAACAGTAGAATTGAGTAGATAATGTACTTAGCCCTCAAGTCTCAACATAAATGTAGACATTTGGGAACTTTGAGCCATGAATCAGTTGGGAGTTGGTTGCCTTCAACTTATTCATAAAATGCAAACATACCATAGAGTTCCTATTCACAGCTCAGAATAGCAAATCACTGCAGCAATCAGAAATCAATGTATGTGTAATTTAGGAGATTAATGGCATTTGTGCACTACAGGCAAATCACATGTATTAATGACTTGTTCACTTTTCATCTGAACTGAGCATAGCATAGGCTTCTGTAGCAGATGCACATAACTGCTTGTGCAACTCTATTGTAGGTAGCACATAATGAATTTGCTCTCTGTTGTACTAGATTATGATTAAATATGCTACTTACCACTGTGTCATGTTGTACTTAGGCTCAAAACACAAGACAATGCTTGAAGCACGAAATGGTGCTGGTCCCATCAAGTCTTACCCCAGGTCTGGATCTCGACTAAAGCTTCAAAATGGTAGCAAAGGGTCAGGATTACAGAACAAAACCTTCCATTGTGAAATATGTGATGTACATGTCAACTCAGAAATACAGTTAAAGCAGGTAATGCAAAGAAGGGTGCCTGGGAACTTTTTGTATTATTATAACCAATTATGACAAATGTTGTCTTCTCCATTCTCTAGTTTTATTGGCAAATTAACAAATTTACTCTGTGTTTTCTCATTTTTAGCATATCTCTAGTAGGCGGCATAAGGACAGAGTATCAGGAAAACCCATGAAGCCCAAATATAGCCCATACAACAAACTCCAGCGTAGCCCAAGTATTTTAGCAGTAAGTATATTCATATCTACTAATGATGTCAAATAAATAATCATTTGTGCTTTAACAGGTTTGACTATACATAAGAATTGAAATGAAGGCTTCCAGTAATCGATTTGTGGGTTCCAGATCTCATGTTGTGGCCCTTCAAACACACAAGGGGTCATTTACAAATTGTAAAGTAGGGTGCAATATGCGAATATCGGATGCAAAATGAATTGTGGCAGGTCTCTACACTCCATTTGGGGGCACAGAGATCTGCATCTTCTCCCATGAATACTTTGTATTCAGTGTTTGTCAGTATTGTATTCATAATCCTCCACTATCTCTTAGCTTTTACAACATTCAGAAAGTTAGGTAGCGAATATGGACCCAGGCCTAAATGGGGTCCTGTAAGCACAGGTTTCTTTAGAATGGAAACGAAAAGGTGAGAAAGAGACACCTCATGGAGACATTAACATATCCAGGTTTTCTCCCTGTATTCATCTTTCATAAAACAGCTATACCTATAGTTTACCTTTGTCACTGGTAGTGATGAATGGAAGTAGCAATAGTTGAAGGTAACCAGGTACAATATATATACTAAACATTAAGTCCGTTAAATTAACGGGCGCTAGAAAGTTGCGCGAGAGATGGTCCGTGGGGGACATGCGCAGTAGCGCAATCCCACGGACACAGGGACTGGACGCAGAGACACTTCAACTTTATTGAAGTCAAAGTTTTTTAAAGAGACAGTTCTTCGATTTTCGAATGGTAGAATATCCAAAGTTTTTTCAATTCGAAACGAATTTTGGCCTATTCGATGGTCGAAGTACCCAAAAATTATTTTGAAATTCAAAGTTTTTGAATTCAAAAATTCACTTTGACCCTTAGTAAATGGGCCCCGTTGTGTGTCAAAGAGTGTTGAAGCAGGGTTTGATACCAAGAATATGGGCAGTTCTCTCTCTCTCTAATGATGTAGAACCAAAAGGAAAAATGTAAGCTCTAAAACTGCTGGTTATCAGAACTGTGTAATAATTCTGTATAAAAAAGTACCATTATTACATCATAGGCTTTGGGACCAGGGAGGCCAGAAACCATTAATGGTTCACAAGTGGTTCAGAAAATGGTTCAGAAAATGTAGCCATTATGTAGTGTAGGTTGGTTTCAACAGTTTCCATACAGCAACAGTTACGATGTTGAGATGTACACATTGTACCTAAAGTTACTGAAGTGACAAAATAGCTTTTTTTAAATGTAAGCTTGTTCTTCTTTATTTTAGGCAAAACTTGCATTCCAAAAGGACATGATCAAACCTTTAGTAGCGCCAACCTTTCTTTCATCTCCACTGGCAGCTGCTGTATCCTCCACACTTTCCCTACCACCTCGTCCAGCCACTTCTCTGTTCCAGGGGTCCACGTTACCCCCAGCTTTTATAAGACCAGGACACTTCTCCCTCCGAGCGACTACCGCATCCATTCTATTTGCACCGTATTAGCTGCAATGAACACTATGTAGTGTTGGAAGCTGTGTGTAGTAGCTGTTGGAAGACAAATAGACGGAATACAACCATTCGGCGACGCTGTGCTCTGCCATGGCTCCTGAAAACGGACTGGGAAACCATGACGACGAGAATCACAGAGGCCTGCCCACTTTATGATATTTATTAAAGTACCTTCGTGGAATAACAGCAGTACATGTGGATATCAGAGTATTTAAGATTACATGACCTATTTTCCTCACTTGTCTGTGATCTGTTTAACAATGTATTTTTCCTGACAGACTTGAAATGTTTGGAATCCAAATGCCCATATTCCAGTGTTGAACATGCCGACTAATGGGAGAAACAAAAAATGATTTATGTGGATACCACCAAATTCTGTGGATTACATGAAGTATTATTAAGTGTGGCTCACTGGGTATTGTGTAGTATTGTTTTAGACCCATATACTGTTGTGTTTTGCATAGTTCTAGGCACTAGGTTCTGCTTCCATGTTTAAGCAGTAAATACGCTTTGTTACAGTTGGGAAGTGATTCTGCTTTAATGCAATTCCCCACCCCTACCCCAACCCAAACTGTATTCTTCTTTTTTTGATAAATGATCCGAACTAGAAAAGCCATATGATATCAAGTTGTCATAATATATTTTATTTTTATCTAATTTATTTTATAGTATCCTCACTAAATAACTTATGAAATGTACTACTGTAACGCAAACGCAAAATGTACAAAAGAGAAGAGTCTTATTTCGAAATATTGATATAGTAGTATGAAGTTAGAATGGTATGAGAAGAAGTCATGGTTTTGTTTTTTTTATACACACTGGAGGAGTGGCACCTTGGTCTTATTGTTGACAGTCCTGAACCGAAATGGTGATATAGCATTTCATGGAATAAAAGTCTCACCAGGTCTAGAAATACTTATCACCCAATCAGCTGGTAGAATTCCTGATATCCAGTGTCTGAATGGTGGCAATGGGTTGCTAGACCTGATTTAAACATTGTGGGGGTCATTTATAAACTTCGCGCAGGGCAGATTGGTTTGCAAAGTGAATATATTTGCCCTGCGCATGGTTATATTTATAAAGCTGAATAAGAGGGTGCATACAGAATTGCGAATTTTTTATTCACAATGCAAATGTCTAAAGGGGCTTTATAAATATGTCACAATAAGCAAATTGCGAATCTTTATGCGCACACTCTGCGACTCAATTACGCCACAACTTTGGTGGCGGATAAAATATTCGCAAAACAGTTTTGCAAACTGCGAATTTAAGTTACTGTCAACGCTATTTTCGCGCACAACAACCTCGCACATTGGGTGCGCTCGCGCAAACTCCTGTCTCATTTGCGCAGCATTTGCGAAAATTTATTCACACTGCCAATTCGCAAAAACCGGAAAGACGGGCAGAGCAGTGCAATATATTAGCGCTCAGCAAAAAACATGCGCAATACAACCATTTGCGAAAAATATGCGCTGCGCGAACTTTATAAATGACCCCCTGTGACTTTAATTCATTTGGCCTATTGATTTATTTTCATTATACTGTTTTAGGGCAAAGACACACATGGAGATTCTAGGAGATTAGTCAGCTTTCCCGCCGGCTAGAATCTAAATTGCCGGCGGGGTGGCACTCGGAGCACTTCGTTTTCCGAAGTCCTCTGAAGTTTCCTCGCGAGGCAGCTTCGGCACTTCAGAAGTCAAAGCGCTCCTCTCAGTAATCAGGTTTGTCCAGTTATAACGCATCCCTATTATTTAATAGGATACTGTTTATTGTATAATTGAATCTTTAAAGGGGATATAACACTCCATAGGATTGTACTCTCAACACTGCTCCAATGAGAATCCAGTATTCTGCCTGCACAAGGGGATATATACTTCCCTAAAATGTATTCGTTTGTGCTCAATAACTCTTTTAAACTTAAAGGAGAACCAAACCCTAAAATGAATACGGCAACATATCCTATATTCTATATACTGAACTTACTTAGCCTGGAGGTTTAGCATATAACTGTAATGATCCAGGCATTTAAAGTTGTCCACATCAGCTCCCCATCTTGGATCTTGTTTTGGTCATTAGTGATGGGCGAATTAATTCGCCAGGTGCAAATTTGCGGTGAATTTCAGCCTTTCGCCACCGTCAAATAAATGTACGAAATTGCCGCGAACGAATCAAAATTATTTTGATGCCTGTGACAGTACTGATGCCTGTGACAATTCCGATGCACATCAGAATTGTCTCAGGCATCAAAATAATTTGTAAATTTTTTGGCAAAGCGGGAGAAATTTGCCGATCACTGTTGGTCATATTTTGAGTGTCAGTGGCATTAAAGGGCAAATAACCCTGTTACACTTGGGGGTGCTTGCATGCAACTATGTTAGCAAGGCCACCATCAGGGGGAACTGTTGCCAGGGGGCCAGTCAAATTTTGACCCGAGAGGGGGTACGGCTGGGTAGCCCACACTTACATCAACTGTTTATATTGGAATTTATACTTAATTATTTACAGTATTTCCTACATTAACTTTTCAGTAGTAGAATGACTAGTTATTGGGCCCCATAGCAAGATCATTTGGCCCCTAAACTTTGGGGCAAGACATTTTCCATTTCGATAAACATATATTTTAGCTGCTTATCAGTCACAGTCCTACTGGGCCGCCTATACCTGTAGTTTAAGGGGGTTTTCCTCTATAGTTACACCCCTGCCCCAGTAAAGTGATTTTGTATCATAGTGGCATATCCACATTCATCAAGTTAAACCTTTTGTACTAGCACAACCTACCTAACTATCTGGGGTGGCCAGGCAAATAACTTGATTTCTGATTACAGCCCTGTATGTTAGGCACCCGATCACTGTACCAGGCTTTCTTTGTACCTAACTTTTATTCCATTATCCTCCTTATATAGAGCCATAGAAGCACATTTTCTCATTAGAGTCTCTGGACAAGCTATTATTAGCTATTTAAACCAAATAAAGATATTTATTTATATTTATATAAATATAACCAAATGACACCAACCCCCGATGACTCCCCATTATGATTCTTAGACCATATAAAACTGCAGAATGCCTAGCTATTTTATTGGCAAAGACATCTGGCTTCCAATATCTTTTTCAATTTAGCAAATAATAAATGAATAAACAAGATTATATTTGCATTATTCAGTCGCCTATATCAATGGTTTCCCTATTCTACAGATCTCCCAGGGCATCCGTTGGGTGTATTATTCCTCATTCTGTTTAGATCAGTGCTACATCATGCATGTGGTTTCCTAATGCAATAATGTACAGAGAATAAACATTTCTAGCTGAATGAAAGCCTTTTATTTCATCAGATGGAAGCAAGGTGTAATTCCAGATCCAGTAAGCTAGCAGCTGAGAGACATGTTACAGCACATAAGGCAACAGAGCACAATAGAATGCCTTCGAAGCACAGTCATTTAGAACATTTTATCCTGCCATTAGAAAAGGTTTGAATCTATGTGTACTTTTTTAATGTATCTTTTCAATAAAATATGTTAAAATGTGTTGTTTCTTCTGCTTGGCTCTGCATATTGGTCAAGTACATGAGTATGACCAGCAGGTGGCAGTGTTACCAACACCAAGGCTTCCAGGATATACTGGATTTACATATAGTTATATACATAGTTAAATTGGGTTTAAAAAAGACAAAGTCCATCAAGTTCAACCCCTCCAAATGAAAACCCAGCATCCATACACACAGCCCTCCCTACTCTCACAAAAATGATATATACCCATGCCTATACTAACTATAGAGTTTAGTATCACAATAGCCTTTGATATTATGTCTGTCCAAGAAATCATCATCATCATTTATTTATATAGTGCTGTCAAGATACGCAGTGCTTTATCATCCAAGCCACTCTTAAAGGCATTAACTGAATCAGCATCACAACATCACCCGGCAGTGCATTCCACAACCTCACTGTCCTGACTGTGAAGAACCCCCTACGTTGCTTCAAATGAAAGTTCTTTTCTTCTAGTCTAAAGGGGTGGCCTCTGGTACAGTGATCCACTTTATGGGTTAAAAAGGTCCCCTGCAATTTGTCTATAATGTCCTCTAATGTACTTGTAAAGTGTAATCATGTCTCCTCGCAGGTGCTTTTTTTCCAGAGAAAACAACCCCAAACTTGGCAAGGTGAGCACCTTGTCTCAGAGGGCAGCTCCCCAGCAGTTACCAGGGGTGGCAAATAGCCGTTACCGGTAACTTCAAGAGCCACATTTCTGGTTATTAACCTGAAATTCTGCTTTTCTAGCGCAGAGAGCACAATTTCGATCTCTGTGCTTGCGATGCGGACCCCCGTCGACAAATCTGAAGGTAAGCGTGATGGGGCAGGGGGGCAGCATGCCGACGCAGCCTCAGACGGAATTAATGCCCGAAACGCACCTGCGTCTAACCAGTTTAGTTGCACGTCTCTACACTCTCTCCAGCTCATTTATATCCCTCTTAAGGACTGGAGTCCAAAACTGCACTGCATACTCCAGGTGACCAGGGACCTATAAAAAGGGATTTTTGCCTAAGGCCGCAGGTTTAGTTGAAAAAATAAAAGCAGGACTGGAAATATATGCAGTAAATTGCAAATACCACCCTCTTTATCTAAAATGAATGAAATTTATATTTTTTAGGCCTCTCTTTGGGAAAGCAGCAACATTTCTGTCTTAACCATTTCCCTGCCATAGATTGTAAAATTTACGATCACATAAAAAGTGTTCCACCGGCTGTCAGTGGGATAAGTTACAATGGAGGAATTCTGGTTAGTTTATTTTCCTATGTTGAATAATATGCTTAAATATAGTAGTTGCCATTTTTGATGTGAGGTCTGTGCCAAAGGGGGCACCCCGGCAGGGAAGCAAGGGTGGATCACAGACTCCACTTTCACCTACCACACTCTTCCTCCCACCCTGCTGCACAGCAAACCCGAGTGGTCAGGTTCTGGCCTTGGGTTAGAAAGGGAGACCGGGGGCGATGGGCATCAGAGTGACCCTTAGACAGTCGTAGCCTTAGGAAAAAAACCAGGGTCATAAGGTGTATTTGAAGTGTTGATGATCAATGTCCGGCAAATCACACTAATTCTTGCAGCTTGTTGCTTTCACTTTCATGTCACACACCACAGCTGGATAGCAGCACACCATAGATGGCAGCCGAGGTACAAATCAGGTGGAGAGACATGGGACTAGCTTGACCCAGCGCACCCTCCTTTCCTCTCCTACTCCAGTTCCCCCCAGTGAGCAGAGACTTCAAACCTCCAAAGGTGGGTGTGGATCAGAAGGCCACAATGCACTTCTTCCCACCCAAAAACCCAGATACTGTAGGTTGGTCTGCGACTGGTGCAGAACAGAAAGGGAGAAGGTTGCCCTCACCTTTCCATGCTCCAACCTCCCCAATCTCTCCAGGGGGTGGGCTCATACCAAAAGGATACGCTTAGTGGGCCCACCGGTCAGTGGTGGTGTCTCCTTTTGTAAATGATCCTTAAACAGGTTGACATTTACATTGCAGATACGTTGTTGTGACTTTTACTTCCTCTAGATAGTAAGGTTTGCGTTTCTTCTCAGCAGTCCTCCAAGACCAAGGCCCACCTCAGTAAACAGTCCAATCAGAAGTAGCAACAGGCTATGAGTACAAAGGGCAGGGCTAATCCTCGCTTATGACCAGCACTTACAAGAAATTTCATGGGAAACATTTCCAATCCCTCATCCCTACCACACCTTCAGCAGGTTACCTGTCGACAAAGGGTAGTCAGCACAGGGAAATCACTTCACAATATTGCAACAGTCGAGGCAAATCTATTATCATTGGGATTTTGGCAGAGGGGCATCATTCATGCTGTCAGCTGCCACCCCCAACACACGTGCAAGTTGGCTTTGCTGTGATTTTGCGCCTGGCCCTTCCCCCATGGAGCTTCTGGAAAGAGGCATCCCATAATGGGAGAGGACATGCTGGTGGCTTTTTCCCCTAAGACTCCTGGAGCCCTGCCCTGAGCTGCTGCAGCCAGTTCCTCCCCCTTAGGAGAGGCATCTCCTGGTGGGAATGGGGAAGACATGCTAGAACTCCCTAGGACTTCCGGAGAGGGGCATCCTCTGGCGGGAATAGAACTGCTGGCTTCTCTCCAAAGACTCCTGGGACTTTACCCTGGGTTCCCCCAGCCAAATTCTCCCCCTTGGGACCTCCAGAAAGAGGCATCCCCTGGCAGAAATGGGAAGACCATTTAACTGGCTTCTCTCCCAAAAGATTGTGTACCCTGCCCTTGGCTTCCATGGCCAGTTCTTCCCCATTAGGACTTCCAGAAAGTGTCATCCCCTGGAGGGAATGGGAAAGCCATTTTGCCGGATTCTCTCCCCAAGGCTCCTGGAACCCTGCCCGGGCTCCCAGTTCATTCCCCTCGGAACTTCCAGAAAGAGATATCCCCTGGTGGGAAAGGGGAGGCCATGCTACCAGCTTCTCCCACCAAGGCTACTGAAACTCTGCCCTAAGCTCCAGCAGCCAGTTCTTGGAACTCTTACCTGGGCTCCCACGTCCAGTTCCTCCTCCTTGGGACTTCCAAAAAGAGCATCCCCTGCAGAAATGGGGAGGCCATGCTGCTGGCTTCTCTCCCAAAGGCTCCTGTGACTCTTCCCTCTGTGTATGGGTCTGGAATAGGTTTCCCCATTCAAAAGAAAGAGAGAGCTGTTTGAGACTTAGGTAGCTGGAAACTTTCTGGATTTTTAAACTTAACAGCCTTTCACCTCATGGTTTGACTATTGATTTAAATTGAGCAGCCCTTTAATGCTCTTTGATTGGGTTTTGACACATAAGTGTCTTTGTTTGTGCTTTCTATATCTTAAATATGGCAAATGGTGAATTGTGTAGATCTACTACTTCTATATCAGAATGTTTAAATGTCCCGTGCATTCTGGATAATAGGTCCCATACCTGTACTTGATTAACAAAGAGAGTTGTGTTATAGTGTAGCTATACAGCACTCATAACAGGCAGACAGCTTGTTATAAAGTTTATGACTAATATTGTATAAAGGACTCATGTCTGAAACGTCCAAAGAAACAATACTGCCTATGTTCTCTCAGTTTGGCACAGTGATATTTTATATAAAAGGTCATGAGCGGGAGCTGAAAAAATCAATATTTATGCAAAAGTACAGAGGGCTCTGCCATATATTAGTATGAAAAAATGATTGCAATGTCTCCTGGATCCATGAGTTTTGCATACGTTTTCTCTTGTGAACCATATTTTGGTATTTCTAGCTATTTAGAATTTATATGTTAATTATTTGGAGGAAAGTAATAGCAGATGCTACTTTAGTGGTCACTGCAGGGATCACCCCCCCCACACACACACACACATACACACACTTTTTTCAATCTCAGTCAGCTAAAAGCATTCTGGTACATTACGTTTAGACACACTGAAAGCCATAGATAATGTAATGGCTGTTCATCACTGGATTATGTTCTAGGGGCCAACTAGGGAGCCAGGAGAAACATTTCTGTATTTTAAGTGTCAGCTAAAATGGGTTATCCATGCCATGCTACCATCGAAACAGTATAGACTACTTGCACCTTAAAGGAATAGTAACACCAAAAGTGTTTTATAGGAATAACAGTATAATGTATTTGCCCTGCACTGGCAACACTGGTGTGTTTGCTTCAGAAACTCTATTATAGTTTATATTAACAAGCTGGTTTGTAGCCATTGGGACGGCCATTCAAGCACAGCATACACAGTAGACAACAGATACGTTCTGTTGAATCTCATTGTAAATTACAGAGTGTATCCGTTATCTGCTGTGTATCCTGTGCCTTTTCTCCTTTTTCAGCTTTGATTGACTGCTCCCATAGCTGCACATCAGCTTGTTTATATAAACGATTGTAGACATTCTGAAACAAACGTACCAGCTGTACCAGTGCAGTCTAACAGTAAATTATATTTTAATTACTTGAAACACTTTTTGCCGTTACTGTTCCTTTAAGTTGGCCATACATGGGGCTAATCCGCATAGTATCTGACTGATTGACCCTTAGGCCACCATTCTATTGTTCTGTTCTGTTGTTACGGTGATCTTCAGTGCACACGGATTGCAGGTATCATAGGATAAATTCGCCATACACATTGTTCCTTTGTTCAGTCTAATGTCAGTTAGGGGAAGATTTCAGGAGTGTGCCTCTATGTTCTTCAATATTCCACTGAAAGACCAGACTAAAGACTAGTTCGGGTGAGATTTTGAATAAAAACATATTTGCTGTCCTAGATATTCTTGTAACTGTGGCTGAAATACTCATACACCAATATTATTTTATATCTGTAACCTTGTTATGAATTAAGTTGGGTCCTGGCCCAAGGTTAAACCTCAAAGGGGGTATGAACTGAAAAAGTCTTATAATCGCTGGTGTTTCACTGATCCCACAGCACCGCAAAGTGTCTCATCCAGTCTGCAATGATCCATTTACATTACACATATGCTCATTAAAAAATATAATTTTTTAATGATAAATACACTCAGTGCGTACCTTGTGCACCTTCAACCAAACCCCTCCCTGTTCTGAATACCAGCCAACCCCCTTGGTGAATTTAAACTTAAGGTACAGGAAACAACATATAGCAGCCCCCTTGTCCCCGGGTGCCACCGTGATCTGCTGTATGATAGTTAAGCCACTTTTTACACTTCTATATCCCTTTAAACAGCTGCAAATGGTGACACAATGCACGAGAACATCTGACTTGGAGATACCTACCTAAAACATTCCAGGAGAAGGCTGAGAACTTTAGGAAGCCTTATAAATAGAATCCTTCCATCAGATTTGCAGTCATATGATGTGCAATAAACCAACCCTTATCAAAATTTGTGTATTAACTGTAGAGTTTTGTGATGGTGTGTGTGGCATCTATATTATCCATTAGTGGTAAATATTCACTATTCTGTTGAGACTCCTTTCTTCACTAATCAAGGTAAGTTTGTACTTCAGCTTCTTCTTTGCTTATATATTTAATCATCAGCTTCTGTCACTGTTACCAACCACCTATTCTCTGGTTCCTAAATACATCAGCATTAGTGATGTGCAGGATCAGGACTGCACTCAGACAACATTTTTGAGCTTCCTGCTGCCCTTCCTGCCTGTGACCTAACTGTGCCCCACATTCAGCAGTGTTAATTTATAAATGTGCTCCGACCCCACCACCCCCCCCCTCAGTGACATCAGAGATGGGGGAGCACAGGTATGAAAGTAGACGTGGACCCATGGGCTGGGTTCGATTTCAACAGTTAGAAAACAAAAGCAAATTAAATGCATTGAAAGGCACTTACCTAGTGGTCCCCAGTTTCTTACTTTTTGTAAGATCAGAGAGGGTTTTCTGATAGCTGGTGCAGTCAGTATGCTTTTGCAATATGAATGGAAGCATACACCTTCCCTTCAGACAGGCACACCATCAGAAATCATGGGGCCCTGTAATATTAGTAAGCAGGACCCTCCTCTCTCCAGGGACCCCGCATGTTAGTCCACTCCCTGGGTTATGTGGACTGCCAACAAAGTAGGTTTGCCACCTTTTCTGAAAAAATTGTTTTTCCCTATTAATTACATTGGGATCAACCATCATTTTTACCGGCTAGGGTGGCAACCCTACAACAAAGTAGAATGGGGCCCCAATACAAAATGCCACAGCCATTCCATATTACACCCAGAACACACAAAGGCTCTCTAAGAACTATGTCTACCCTACTGATAACTCATTAGAGTGTGTAGCTGGTTATGCAGGCGTCAACATAAGCAGTCAACTAATCACGCCCTTCCCCTGCCAGACCACGTATATTGTGGAGGGTGGGAATTGAAATCAGAACAGGCGGAGATATCCATGTTAGGAAGATATTTCATTCAAGGAGTCATGATTCATGATAGTGTGGATGCTGCTTATTGGAGAGGGAGCACAATATATGAGTGGCCAAGACCACCATAAGTAATTATGGGACCTATAAAAGACACAGGACTGTTTCTGTTTATTTTTCTGCAGGTAACATTATTATGTAAATTCAATTTGAGTAACAATGTTGGTGTCCTCTTACAGTTTATAGGGTAGGTAATGATAAAAATATAGTGCTATTACTGTAACTCCTAATACTTTTCTGGTTATATTTCCTCAGTGAAAATATTGGCTAAAACCTCAAGCACTAATGCCCTATAAACTGCAATGTCACATTACACTATATCACCCAACACTATGCTTTGGGTTCACGTATCCTAACTAGAGAGCGACTATAAAAGATATTCCTTGACTTACCGTACTAGGTGTTCCTGGAAACCCAAATATATTTTCTACTTTACTGGATATTCCTGGAGTGACAGCGGGTTGATGTATATGATTTAATATATCTGTGTGCTGAGTTAAGGGGGAATGCTCTTCTGATCTAATCTTAGACAGGGTTACAATGCAGCCTACACCTTACGCACTCAGGCAAGGGTCTATTATTTACAAAACACTAGATCATTTTTAAGTTTAAATAAAGCAGCAATATTCTTGGAACATTCACGGTGCCGGACAACGTCTAGCTATATCTGCTCTTAAAACAATATTGTCACTTCTATTAAAGGGAAAGTTTACCTTCACAAAGGTGTACAAATAGTACACCACAATAATGATTTTTCTTAACATTACCTTGGGTGCGTCCCTTAGTGCTCTCAATCAAATATTAGGCGGTAAGGACAACGCCCCTGATGCGGGCTGCTGTTCTGCCACTCGTACCTTGCGCCTCAGAATTGCACACAAAGTAGAGGCAGGTAGGGTGTGGGAGGGGGTGATGCCTATGTGCTTCCCCCCAACACTTTTGAATCATGCATGGCCTAACACAGTCTGGTTGTGGCTTTGGTTGGCACTTTGCATACTGTGTGGGGCACTGTAAATAGGCATAAAGGAAAAGAAAAATCCCGTATATGTAAGCAGTGTATAGACTCACCAGAATAAATGGTGGGTTTTGCCAAGCCCCAAACCTATAACCAGAGGAAGTGGACTAGACCATTTCAGCAAAAATGAGCAGGCCTGAAATAATTCCAACTTACCGGGCCAAATAAAGTAAAAATAGTGTTTGGTGTTTTTTTCCCTTTATTTTTAACCCTTCTCCCCTTGTGTTCCTATTGGTTGTAACCCCTTTATATTCATTCTTCTCTTAACGTTTATGATACAAAACTTTAAAGGCTTTTTAAGGACCTAACTTAATAAATTATACTTTTTGCTTTATTTGGCGCAGTATGTTGTAATTTTAAAAATTTTCTGAAACAGCCTAATCCACTCCCTCTGGAATTGTAAACAGGCCCTAATATCTTGCACTCCTGCTGGTCAGACCAGGGGCATATCTATATATAGGCACCCGAGGGCCTGTGCCTATGGTGGCAACTTTTAGGGGGTAGCCCTCCGGTGCGTTAATAACTGAACACATTTTTAAAAGTAACATAAAAATGCAGGAGTGTAGCCTTGGAGCATGGCGGGATTGAGGTGACGTATACTTGAAATGATGTCACGCACACACATATGCATTATGTCACAACATTACATTGGGGACACTGTAAGGTCCGTTGCTTAGGGTGACACTGAATATAGTCCTGGGTCAGAATATCTCTTAGCTAATGGCAAAACAATCCTGTTGCATTTCTATGTTTTAGGTAGCCTTAAGGCCTATTGTTTCATATTATGGAATGGCCTCTTATCCAGGAGACTCAATCAGATTTATGAATATCCTGTATTTCATAACTATCGGAAAAACAAAAAATATCTCATTATCTTAAATAGCTGTAAGGAAAATCAAATGTATTGATATTACTGCCACTTGAAAGATTGGAGGTAAAGTCCTGGAACTATTTATCAGAAAAAGAAAAATATGAAATTCTTATCATGGCTTTTAGCAATCCAGTTAAAGGTTGAAGATAATTATGGATTATACGAATAAATTCACTTAAGGCCACCATGCTGAAAGGGGTTATCCTCTAACATTTAGCAGTAAATCTAGATCCTGTAGAAGCTATTCATCAATTACATTTTACTTTGGGTGCAAAAGAGTATACAGTATTTATATCATAACATGCTTTAAACAAAAATATGTATGGGGCTATTTAAGGTGCAAATAAATGTAAAAGGAGATATAGATAAATATACTGGGCCATGACTTGTTAGGGAATTTGGTGTCCCTACTTATTAGATAAGGAAAATAAGGTTATATGCATCATTCCAAATTTTAAAAATCAAAAGAGGGACATAATGAACCAGAATTTTTGGCTGAACCCACTTTTAGCCATACCCCCAATACCACACCCATTTAACACAATCTAGGAATGCACCAAATCCAGGATTCAGTTCGATATTCGGGCAGGAAGGTGCCCCTGTTTGGAATGGCAACATCACAAGTATAAAGAAGATCTTCTTGCACCAGCAGTTTTGGACTGGCCAACAGGGATACCACAAAAACTCCCAGTGGGCCCAGGTGTCAGTGGGCCCTTTTGCTAACCATTTGGCCAATTTCATGGTCATTCCCGATTTCTTTAGAAACAAATAAAGCTTAATAATGGAATAATAGACTAAGTTGATATAAAAGACTAGGATAATAAAGAGGTTAAGTGAGGAGAGGAAGAATAATAGTTTAGAAAGTTGGCCCACGCTCTAAGGTTTTCCTGGTGAGCCCCTGGCATCCCAGTCTGACACTGTGCACCATTGTTTTATAACAGACACTCATATTTTGGTGGCTGCAAGTTGCCAGTGCTTTTTATAATGAGTTCTGTCACTTTTTCATTGAGTAAGACTAAAAGAAAACACTTGGAGGGAACTTGTGAGGAGCAGGACTTTAATCAAACTATCCAGGACTGCAGAATGGGGCTGAGAATTGGGACTTTGAAAAGCAGGACATTTGCAAGGTATGTACATGTAATATGGAGCGACACTTAAAATGGAAATAAGGTACCTTATATTAATGGTATAGGCAGCATCTCTGGACACTACTCTGCTCAGTTATCTCTCTGTTATCAGTTGGTCTGGACTATGATTCATATTAAGCCCATCTTAGAGCAGCCCCTCTGTCATGTGCCAGAATCCACTGATTGCTATACTGGGCCTGGCTGTTAGCTATAAAATCATATATATCAATGAGCTAACAATGAGCTGCTGTTTAAAGCCTTCTGTGATAATTGTATGAATCCCAGAACAGCAAGTCAATATAAACAGAGCAGACATAATTCTTATTGGAGGATCCCTTTCCATTAACTGGTTCATTGAACCTCGAGGACTTGCAAAAACTTTGATTGAGCATAGAAAGATTCATCGTTATGGTTGTGTCCTTCATTTTCTCCAGAGCCTCAGAATAAAGGAATAAACCAAATCAGTTCCCTGTACATCTCTCATATAAAGGAAAGGACAAAAAAGAAAAAAACAATGATAGTATGAAAAATGATCATTGTGCCCTTTATTAAGCTATATAATTAATTTGTAATAAGAGTGAAATCTTGATGTGGTTTATTACTCCATTTTAATTAGCAACTTTTAATTTCCAGATGATCCCAATATGAACTGACCTATATTCCCCTCCCCCTTTGTACTTGTGTTTTATTTACTTTACGTAATTAAGAAACACAATGATCTGTGTGTAATAGGGTCAATAACAGTTAATAGCAATATTTAATGGCTTACCTCCAGGAGTCATTTTCATATCCAATGCAATGTTTTCTGGATTGTTTTATTTTGTGACTTTGGTGATGCTAGGTGCCCTGCAAGTAGTGAAGATGAGAGTCCTCTTGTTCCAACCACATATCATTGATCTAGATAGTATATAGATAGTATATCTAGATACATATACTTAGATCATCTACTGTATATATATCTTGACATACCATGAAGGACAATATTAAACAGGTTTTTTAAATTGAAATCATTAAATAAAAACATAGATGATTTTATCGTGGTGATTAATAAAATAATTTGTGAAATCATGTTTTAAAATTAAAATTCCACCCTTATTAACTTTGCTCTTCAGGTGCCAAAAGAAATACATATCTAAATTGTTGTTGTTTTTCTTATCCAGTTAAGCCTTTCTCTATTTAATGATTTCTTTTCATTTGCCAAATTGCCTAAACATCACATTGCCCTTGTGATTCCTGTGGATGGATATAGGTGGCTTGGCTGGGTCCATGTGTGACAGCAAAATGAAAGGTGAGACTGACAGGCGTTCTTTGGGGGCTCCTTGTGCCCTGAGGCGGCATTCTAATGCTCTCCCCCCCCTTGCACCAACCCTCTAAACTAGCAGAGCCGAAATGCCAATTTAAAAATCAGAATTTGGGCTCCAGGAGCAGCTTTTTTGATGCCCCTGCTAACTTGTGGGCTGCTTCCACCTGAGGTGAGTTTCTCAATGCACCTCATGACAACAGCACCCCTTGCTGTCAAATGCAAGGCATTACCCCTACCCCTGTAAATGAATATCATCATATTGACTATATCTGTTCTCTTGATCACAGTGTATTATTGGCAAGCTTATAAACGTATAACTATTGTATTCCTAATTAAGCTTGGGATCCATATATTTGAGAGCACGGGGGAGAAAAAGTGGCAATTATAGCATGGGGTGTTTCAGTCCCTGCTGTTGCTAAAGCCATGTCCCCCTGACCCCTGTGTGTTTATAATGATGGAATAATTGTACTCTCTGCACTAGAAAACCTGTAATTCAGATTTTAAAGTCTGAATTTGGGCTATTAAAGTTACTGGATTTTTCTTGTGGACTGTTATTGTGAGGTGGCCGAGCCTCCACCTGTGTGCAGGCATATCTTCATTGCTTATTACGCAGGGTGTGTGCAAGGTCCGACACTATTTCATTCCCTTTAAGGAATAGCCTTATTTGTGAAAATTTAAAAATATTGCAGCCTACATTTTATTTATTGCTGCCACCTACCAGTCTTAGATTAAGAATCAAGGAGCCTTTTCCAAGGGGCAGAGAATAGCCATACTACTTTATCTATTTGGAAAGCCCAATAAAAATTTAGGTTATACAGTAGCTATACATAGGTATAATTTGAGTTACTTGGCTGCAGAATATTCAAACCCTCTGTTATTTATTACACAAACAACATCATTTTAAAAAGGGGAATATTAGATATTCAGCCCCCGGTGGAGTCCAGGAGAATACCCAGTGCTCAGGTGCCAAGAAGGAAGAACAATGGTGGCACTAGAAGAGGACTGGAACACAGCATCAAATTGTCCACAGATATGCACACTGTGCCATTGTCATAAATAGTATATAATGACAACAGTAACAGTGGGAGACATTATATGATAACTCTAGGCTCAGCTATGGCCCCATGCAGTTGCCTCCACGGATTTTACGGATTGCTCAAAAATGATTGTGTACCTGTACAAAGTATGAAAAAATTCCCAATACCACCTTAGTTCAAGAGAACATTAACTGGTTCAGTAATATTTAAGGGCAAGCTACCACACTGTATACACGTTATACACGGCTTGAAAATGTGGTTTGTGTATTTTAATAAAAGGAAGGTATTGGTCTATGACACATAAAATATAATGTGCTTGCGGCCCCTTTTGATTAGTTATGTGCCACATGCGAGGAGCCTGATATCTTACACATTGCTCATCACTGTCACAGAGGAACCTGAACCTCTCAGTAGAAAGATTAATAAACCTAAGGTGTTTTTCCTTAAACATCAATTTCCCAAAAAACTGTCTGAAACGACTGAAACTCAATATGATCAGGTGCAACCCATAAAAAGGTGCTGTCAGTTGACCATGTGCTTTCAAAGCATTTAACTATATTGTATCTATTTCTTAGGAAACGGATATTTAAGGAACATCTACAGAAATAAGTCAAATCAACTGGACTTGCTTTGTTTTTTCCTTGAAGACCTTTTCAGCAGTGATCCAACTGGCTTTCTCAATTCAGAATAACTTGTAAACCTTCGAGAATATATATCTTTTGGAATGTTGCTCCAATCAGCATAATCTGTTAAACAGATTAAGCTGATTGGAGCAACATTCCAAGATGTAGATGGGCAACTCCTGGTACCTGGTGCAGTTCAGTGCAGCAAAGGATCCATTCAGAGAGGTGATTCTTGCAGCAAAATAACTTGTTTATTTACAGATAACAGTTGCAATGGAGTAGCTCACAGGCACTTAGATGTCCACAGAATAATAGTAACAGGAGCCTTTCTTTCCAAGTGAAAATAGCACAGTTAGGTTATCACACTCCTGGGGCAAATCCTCTCAGAGAGTAAAGCTTAATGCCCAGGAATAATTGGCTTGAGATCTTGGATCTTGGCACCCTTACTGGTCCTCACCTCACCCAGCAAATCCCTGAGTTAGTTGTGTACTCACCAGGGGTCCTAACCCCAGTACTTCACTTCTTTGGAGCAGAAACTGTTCACTACATACCCTGAGCCTCTCTATTGCTCCTAGAGCAACTATGACAAAATCTTACTATCACTAAATAACTTCACCACCGGCAGACCTGGACCTGTAATACCTTACAGCGAGGTAAGGTCCCAGGAAAGGCCTTGAGCACCTGGAGCTAAACCCCTTTATACTTTTAACTGCTGCCACCTAGTGGACAAACCCTTTAACTGATATGGACCCAGGAAAGGGGACATTACCTAAATATACTGAAAGGACCCTTAGGTGCCCACTTACATAGGGGGAACTACATACCCAAATCTCAGGGTCCCTACATATGCATAACCCTGTTTGGCTCAAGTGTATATACTGTATATAGGAGGAGGAGGTAGTAAAGGTAAAAATTAAGCCATATTTACCATTATTAGCCCCTTATAAGAATAAAATATAACTTATTTTTCAAATTCAAGTTTAAGGCAGAACCCTCTTTGGCTCAAATTTATATATAACCCTTTTTGGCTCAAATGTATGTATAACCCTCTTTGGCTCAAGTGTATATATTGCCACTTCAACCCACTTAACTCACATCAAGAATTAAGGTTGTAGGATATGTCATGGTTCTACTACTGAGTAAACATATAGCAGCGTGCGTTTTCATCCGATAGTCGGATAAATAAATGCGATTTCTCCTTTACTTTACTCCTTTTTCTTTAGAACATCCGACACGTTGCATGTGTTTTATCGCATTGCGACGTGTCAGCTCCTCTCGCATCGTGAAGTCCTACCCTAAGGGTTATAGGTTGAATTGTGCCATTTTATATAGATAACGAGGCTTTGCAATGACTGTTTTGCCCCAGGCCACACTATGACTAAAAACAGCTCAGGGCACGGATACAAATGTAAAATAATAGAACTTTGCTTGAATGGTGTTCCTTTGTTTGGTCTAGAGGGTAATAAATACAGTGTAATCCACTGGTAACATTAGAAGACTGAAGACAAGCCACATTTATTTCAACTGAAATTAAATGTAGTCTTTTCTGTAATCCGATCTTTTGGGAGTCTCCTTGGCCTGATGTATATTTCCTTCCTGAGGCTGACCAGCTGGCTAATTTATACCACATGCTGTTTTTTCCCTCACTCTATCTCCAAACACACCGCCAGGTAATAAGGAAAGCTTTTTTCCCATTTAAAATGATCCTGCCTGGTCTTTCTTTAATTCCACCATGTCTCATAATCTGCAAGGAAACAAAATAGCCAAGGAACAGCTCAGCACTAGACCACAACACTAAATGCTAGTTATACAATACATTTTATTTTATTTTAAGAACATAAAAGAGCAAACATCCATGTACCACAAATATCATATCATACATGTGGGGATACATATCTTGTTACTCTCTCTAAAGGGGAAGCAGAAAACATTTTCTTGTCTCTCATTATAACACAGGGTCTGTGTATTTCCTGAACTTTAACACTGACCATTGTGTATATATGAACCTCCTACTTACTGTCCAAAAACACAGGACCTGCAACTTAATTATACATGTCCCCTACTTTAAATAATAGCAGGGGCAATGAAGACTCTAGTCCTAGGTGTCCACGTTAAATTTATAATCAGACACCCCTGTTACTGGCATATTATAACCGCAAAAGGATATGTTAACATATACATAACACTACTGGCTGTTGCACAAAGCCAGGGAGGAAGTGAGGTCATCTTTGACGGCAAACTCCACATAAAAACTGGACTTTCTTTTCTACATCGCTTGATATCAAGATATCAGCTACCTAAAGTTGCTTTGTAGAAATAAAATAACAAAAACAGCCCAGGGTCAGCCCCACTGCTGATATATATGTATATGCACTATGATAAATATGACAAATGAATCTGACTCGTCACATCCTCGTGAAACTCTAGTCTCCTGCGACAAAAGGCAACTGCATGCATATAGTTTGTATTTATTCTGGGAATTTGTAGTATTTGGTTTGAGCTTTTAGGATATGTAATTCCAATGCTTGAATTTCACAGCTTTGCCCTTGCACCGGAGTCAAGGTTACAGACAAAGAAATCTCAAAAAAACCCTAGCTCTGCCTATCATCAGAGACACACAATATCTACTAGATAAGACATGAATGATTTTGTAGAAACATTGTGACATTCCCAGACTGTATCATGTACCAAGAGAACAAAGTCAGAAGAAGGCAATTTCTTTCTCTCTTCTTTACTTTACCCTAGTTTTTCATTTTCTGCGAAAATATACTATAGTCGTGGCAGTGAAGCAATACGGAAATCTTTCCTACCTGCTGTGACTATTATGTCACAGTTGATGAATCATCTTTAAAGGAGGTCAAGCAATGAAAGCAATCTAGGATGAACATCTAGGAAGCCAACAAAACTCTCTTTTATAGAGACTACATAGAAATGACCAGCTTGACATCTGCAACTAGTCTATAAATAAATGTCTATTTCCCCTATTATTTTGGCAGTTTTCATCTCTGCGCATTGAACTTCAGCAGGTGTACATCAACAGTGATGTAATTAAGGCATTTGTGCGTGGCTGATAAATAATTATGCAATGTGGTTGACTCTATTGTTTTCAATCATTTGCAATCTATTGCACAAGTATACAATCTCAGAGATTTACTATACAAAAGTAAGTGAACTAATTGTTCTGGTATGGCATTCAAGCAAAGCTGTGTCCTAAGTATGTTTTTCAAAGAACAATCTGTCTTGTCTGTTGCCACTCAATGTGGAAATAATGACCATTTATACTGGGATGGCTGCCATCCTGAATATGTCATTGAGGTAATAAGAGACAGAAAATTGGGATTAGGTGAGCCATTTTGCACTCGTACTCACTGCCCCTGTCCATTCACAAAGAGACTTGGTGCACACACAATAACAACATAAGAGACTACATTTTGCATTTAACTTCCATCCAAAATCACTGTAACTGTGTTAATCTAAATAAATAGTATCCGTCAATCTGCTAGCCTGGGCTCTTACTACTATCCACTAAGTCTAGAATCCATATTTTTTGGAGCAGTAGTGCATATTGCCTCCTACCTGCATTTGGTGGTTCATCACAGAGCCATGGTTACAAGCACAATAGAAAATAATGGGCTCTGTTAACTTATGTGTTCCTGTATGGAGGAATGCATCACGATACCTAATAACAGACAGTACTAAGTGAACAGGAATTACAGTGGTTACATATACATATATATATATATATATATATATATATATATATATATATATATATATATATATATAGAATCCGTAGAGAAAGGTGCACACCAGGATTTTTCAATAAAACTTCACATTTATTAAATAATTTTAAAATTATTTAATAAATGTGAAGTTTTATTGAAAAATCCTGGTGTGCACCTTTCTCTACGGATTCTATATCATGCAGCTTTTTTAGGGTAGCACCCAGGTATGTGATTTCTATTTTTGAAACTCCATTGGATGGTGTGCGTTAGAACTTCGAATTTATATATATATATATATATATAGAAAAAGGTGGGTGCAAGCTGCACACCTTAAGGTACACAAAACTACCTGGGTGCTCTGGTTAGAGAATAAACAGAAACAGTACGTAATACCGGCACTCCCAGGATTTGCAAAAAAACTCAAAAGTTCGATATATTGAAATAAATGAAAAAAGGTTTATTAAATCCGACGTTTCGGTTCCCCACAGGAACCTTTCTCAAGGACAAACAGTGCTGAACAGGAAGTGACAGTTTAAATACCCAAAAGTGCGCCAAAACAGTTGCTAGGCAGCCACTGACTCCACCTCCACCCCCATGAGTGATAGGACCCAAGTATAGCGAGTCCATGTGAGTTAAGGAACACACATGTGTATATACATGCATAAACAGAACATGAACAATCCAAAAATAGAATAAAAGGGGATGCACACTGGTCATAGCAATGGGCCTCATGGTGTGTGACCTTATTGGTAGGCCCACTCAAACATACAGTAAAGAGACCGAAAGGGACCATATGGTGGGTTCATAGCATCATATCTCCTATTTCGGATAGTATGTGGGCTGCAATACATTGTCAAGCCCAGGTACTGCATTGGTGGATGGGCCAATCTAACGAATTAGCCATGGGTGTAGGCAATATACTGTGTCCTGATTCACTCTCTGCGTGTCGATCACAGATGCATATCAGACACGTGTCCCATCTGTCTGCCCCTTGGCCATTTTCCTCAGAAGGTATTAAGCGTCCAATGCCTGCCCTCGCAACAGCTAAGGGCTAAACATGGACAAACAACACCTGGGTTCACAGTGCCAGGACTGGCCCGTGTCCATATTGAGTGGCTCATTGTGAGGTATTGAGATATTGGGATAAAGTATTATTGCCGTTTGCCCCTAGCCACATACAGTACCCACTATTACGAGTAAACTAACCAAACCCTAAAATGTCCCATGGTGAGCGCATCGCCTGCATTGAGTGCCTTGTCCTAGCGTCTTTACCCGAGACCACTTACATGCATCCGCGACCAGTAATTGTGCATATGGGGAAGTAGAATCTAAACATATTTTAAAATCAAACAGTAAACTCCTAGTGGACCAGAACACAGGCTCAATCATATGTCAGAGCCATTAGGACATAACACCGTCCACAGTCCATATAAGCATTGTTAATAAAAGCATCCCAATGGTAGGGACTCATTTAGTCCCCTAGGTGACAAGGTATTCAACCTGTGGATCCAACGGGCTTCCCTTCGCAGGAGGGCAAGGTCTCGGTCACCCCCCCTGGACAGGGGTGGCTGATGGTCAATCGCCATGCACTTAAAGGTAGGTAATCCATGTGCTTTGGTGAGAAAGTGTCTGGCAACCAGTTGTAGTGAGTGTCCATCCTTAAGGGCTCTACTGATGGAAGATCTGTGGTTGCTGATGCGTTCCCTGAGTGTGGTGATAGTTTTTCCAACATAATACAGACCACAGGGGCAGGTAACGATATAGACCACATAGGTTGAGGTGCAGGTAAGTCTGTGCAGTATTTTAATCCTTTTGCCGGAGTGGGGGTGTGGAAAATCAGGTCCGCTAAGTAGACAGCGACAAGTGGTACAGTCTGGGCACCTATAGCACCCCAACTTAGTTTGTTTGGTTAACCAATTGGTTGAATTTGCGCCTTGCCCTTTAAAGTCAGTGACCATTAGGATGTCTTTTAAGTTCTTGCCCCTTTTGTATCCCATCATGGGGTTAGGGGCCCCACACATTGAAAGGGATTCATCCATGTTAATCATGGGCCAATTAGATTTAATTGTCGTAGCCAATTGTTTAGTGGCAGTTGTGTAAGTGGTGGTAAATATCAGTGGGGTAGGGCCCTTTGGTGATGATGGTTTCTTTTGTAGTAGGGAGCCCTGTGTATGTAGCTTTGCTCTTTGTAGTTGGGTCTCTAACAGGTGGTAATCATAGCCCCTATTGAGGAATCTATCAAACATTGTCCGAAGCTGAGCGTCAGCTGATTGTGGGTCACTGTTGTTCCTAATGACCCTTATAAATTGGGAGTACGGGATGCCCCTGATGGTAGCAGGTGGGTGGTTACTTGCCGCATGTAGTATCGAGTTTCGATCTGTGGGTTTGCGAAACAGTCTAGTGCCCAAGCCCCCTTGGTGTTTGTATATGTTCAGATCGAGAAAGTCAATTTCTTGGGTGTGATAGGCCAAGGTCAGTTTAATAGGGGTGTTAAGATCATTGAGACCTTGATGGAATTCTACTAGAGCTTGCTCGCTGGCTGTCCAAATCATGAACAGATCGTCAATGTAACGAAAATATAATAGAATTGACTGACCTACCCAGGGTGAGATGTGTGTGGTTTCAAAATCTAACATGTATAAGTTGGCGTATGATGGAGCGAGGGCACTTCCCATGGCTGTACCCGATATTTGTAGGTAAAAGGAGTTTTCGAAGCGAAAGAAATTTCTTGTGAGTATCAGCTCCAGTAATTGTAGAATGAATTCACATGGGGTATGGCCGCCCGTATTGCTGGATAAGGCCCTCCTACATGCGGAGATACCCTGACTATGTGGGATGACTGTATATAGACTTTTTACATCCATAGTAACTAGGAGGCAGTCTGTGGGGATCGCCTCCAGTGATTGTAGTTTTTTGATTACATGTGTGGAATCCTGGGTGTACGATGGCATAGCTGTTACATGGGGCTGTAAGAAATGGTCTATGTATGTGGACGCAGGTTGATACAGGGACCCTACCGCAGATATTATGGGTCTACCCGGGGGTGCTGATTGGGACTTGTGGATCTTGGGTAAGGTGTAAATGATGGGGATACGTGGATATTCCGTCACCATGTAATTCAATTCATCATCATTGATCCATCCTGCACTATGTCCTACAGTAAGAAAACTGTCCAGTTCCTTTTTGTATTTGAGCGTCGGGTCACCTGTCAAGGGTTGATAAGTTAAGGAATCTGCTAGTTGTGACAGAATCTCAGTACGATAGTATGCATAGTCTAGTAATACAATGGAACCCCCTTTGTCAGCAGGCCGAATGACTAGATTTTTGTCACCCTTAAGCGTACCAATGGCTTCCCGTTCGGCGCGTGTGAGGTTGGGAGTCCTATGGCATTGCTGTGTCAAGGAGCTAGCCTCTTTGTGCAGTACTTTGCTGAAGGTGCGAATGGCCGCCGGTGTGTTGGGGGGGTCGAATGTACTTTTCTTTTTAAAGAGGGGCATGGTCCTGTCAGGGGTGTCACGGAAATGTTCTTTAAGCTTGAGCTTCCTTTGAAATTTGTGTATGTCGACAAGTAGTTCAAAAGTATCCGGTTTGTGTTGTGGGATGTAAGAGAGTCCTTTATTAAGGAGGGCAATCTCGCCAGGCGTGAGCACGTGCTGGCTTAAGTTGAAAATTACAGTCTCCTGGCTCGTGGTGGCTTGCCTCTTGGGTTTCCTCCCCCCCCGTCTGATGTGCCTGCGCCGTCTTTTCTTATGCCAGGGTCTTTCTTGGAGCGGGTAGCCACTCCTAAAAAATCGTCTTGGCCTTTGGGGTCTACACCTGAGTCTGAGTCAGTGGATTGGTCAGAGCTGTCAACCGTTTGTAGAGATTTGGGAACCCGTCTCCTACGTATAAAGGGACCCCTGCGTTGGGTGTTGTTAATGCCCATTAGCCAGCCATAGACACGTTTGTTTTTGTAGTCGTCTGACACTTTTCTAAGTTTATTTTGTTTAAAACTGGCTAAGTCATGTTTATGTTTTTCTAAGAGCGACTTAATTTTATTTAGCCAGTCAGATGTGGTGTCATCCTTAAGGCAATCTAGGTATTGTTCCTCTGTCTGTTTTATTTCTTGCTTGACTAAGGCTAGTTCTTTACCCACCTGCTCCACTACCAATAGTATTAGGTCAAATGAACAGCGGTTTAATATCCCGCACCATTTACTACAAAATTCAGGATTATTTCTCCCTAAGGTGGGGATGTTAGTGACTCTGAAACCACGCGGAATGAGTTTCTGCCTGTGGTAGTTGGATAGGTATACCCCATGTAACTGGAGGTCAATCTCCCTTTTTTTGAGGTTCAGTAGATTGTGATAGATGTCACGAGGTGTATTGTCTAATGCTATATCCGAAGGTGATTCCGTAAACAGAATCCGGTCGGCGTCCTGCAGTGAGAAGGTGAATTCTCTGCTAGTGTCTACATCAAATAAGTGTTGTGAGGCATTGTCTTCCATCCCCTGTGACATGTCAGGGCGTGGGGTATTGAAGAAAAGAGGGTATTGGTATTGTCAACCTAGGATCAGAGCATGGAGTATTGGGCTAATCCAGTAATGAGTCTGGATGGGTGTCCCTTGAGAATTAATGCGTACATAAACAGTGTCTATAGTGTATGCGGGTTAATAAAAAGCATAAAGTACCTGTGCGGGTGACAAGTGCCGCTGTTTATCCCAAATACCACGTGGTTAATGGCCGTGGGCTGCCCCCTTACTATAGGGACAACCGCGTGAAGTGCTGCTTTGATCCGTTGCCCAGGCAGGGTAGAGTGCGTCCTCACAGTGGCCGATCGCTGTGCAGGTGCCGGGTACGCTGTCTCCTTGCGATGTGGAGCCGCTATCTGTGGTGCCGACCGCCGATGTGTCCCTCTGTGCTCTGCGTGCGCTGTCAGTCTGGGCGCGAAGTCCCTCCGTCGATGTAGTGTAGCACGCCGGTTACGGGGGATGGGCGTCCGGTTCCTCTGCTGATAGATGTGTAGCGCCGTCTGATCCTTGCCAGTCCTATACAGGAGCTGCTGGTGATCGCGCCTCGAGTGTCGATGGGACGCTGGATGCTCAGAGTCTATGTGGCTGACATCAAACGTCCAGGTCGACGGAAATATAGATCTTGTAGGATATAATGTAGCGAGTGTGCTGGTCCAAAATTGAAACACTGTTCCTTGTTGATAAACCTACAGCGCTATATTGTTAGCGCTGTTAGTAGTAAACCGTACAAGTCCATTATTAGTAGTCCATGTGGACATAAAAGAAAAAAAGAAAAAAATGTAACAAAATTGGAAAAAATAAGGATTTTTCCGAATTAGGGTGCTGCTTGAGGCACTGAGCCGAATGCCCAATGCATAGTATAGGGAAAGGTGGGTGCAAGCTGCACACCTTAAGGTACACAAAACTACCTGGGTGCTCTGGTTAGAGAATAAACAGAAACAGTACGTAATACCGGCACTCCCAGGATTTGCAAAAAAACTCAAAAGTTCGATATATTGAAATAAATGAAAAAAGGTTTATTAAATCCGACGTTTCGGTTCCCCACAGGAACCTTTCTCAAGGACAAACAGTGCTGAACAGGAAGTGACAGTTTAAATACCCAAAAGTGCGCCAAAACAGTTGCTAGGCAGCCACTGACTCCACCTCCACCCCCATGAGTGATAGGACCCAAGTATAGCGAGTCCATGTGAGTTAAGGAACACACATGTGTATATACATGCATAAACAGAACATGAACAATCCAAAAATAGAATAAAAGGGGATGCAGTCATCCCACATAGTCAGGGTATCTCCGCATGTAGGAGGGCCTTATCCAGCAATACGGGCGGCCATACCCCATGTGAATTCATTCTACAATTACTGGAGCTGATACTCACAAGAAATTTCTTTCGCTTCGAAAACTCCTTTTACCTACAAATATCGGGTACAGCCATGGGAAGTGCCCTCGCTCCATCATACGCCAACTTATACATGTTAGATTTTGAAACCACACACATCTCACCCTGGGTAGGTCAGTCAATTCTATTATATTTTCGTTACATTGACGATCTGTTCATGATTTGGACAGCCAGCGAGCAAGCTCTAGTAGAATTCCATCAAGGTCTCAATGATCTTAACACCCCTATTAAACTGACCTTGGCCTATCACACCCAAGAAATTGACTTTCTCGATCTGAACATATACAAACACCAAGGGGGCTTGGGCACTAGACTGTTTCGCAAACCCACAGATCGAAACTCGATACTACATGCGGCAAGTAACCACCCACCTGCTACCATCAGGGGCATCCCGTACTCCCAATTTATAAGGGTCATTAGGAACAACAGTGACCCACAATCAGCTGACGCTCAGCTTCGGACAATGTTTGATAGATTCCTCAATAGGGGCTATGATTACCACCTGTTAGAGACCCAACTACAAAGAGCAAAGCTACATACACAGGGCTCCCTACTACAAAAGAAACCATCATCACCAAAGGGCCCTACCCCACTGATATTTACCACCACTTACACAACTGCCACTAAACAATTGGCTACGACAATTAAATCTAATTGGCCCATGATTAACATGGATGAATCCCTTTCAATGTGTGGGGCCCCTAACCCCATGATGGGATACAAAAGGGGCAAGAACTTAAAAGACATCCTAATGGTCACTGACTTTAAAGGGCAAGGCGCAAATTCAACCAATTGGTTAACCAAACAAACTAAGTTGGGGTGCTATAGGTGCCCAGACTGTACCACCTGTCGCTGTCTACTTAGCGGACCTGATTTTCCACACCCCCACTCCGGCAAAAGGATTAAAATACTGCACAGACTTACCTGCACCTCAACCTATGTGGTCTATATCGTTACCTGCCCCTGTGGTCTGTATTATGTTGGAAAAACTATCACCACACTCAGGGAACGCATCAGCAACCACAGATCTTCCATCAGTAGAGCCCTTAAGGATGGACACTCACTACAACCGGTTGCCAGACACTTTCTCACCAAAGCACATGGATTACCTACCTTTAAGTGCATGGCGATTGACCATCAGCCACCCCTGTCCAGGGGGGGTGACCGAGACCTTGCCCTCCTGCGAAGGGAAGCCCGTTGGATCCACAGGTTGAATACCTTGTCACCTAGGGGACTAAATGAGTCCCTACCATTGGGATGCTTTTATTAACAATGCTTATATGGACTGTGGACGGTGTTATGTCCTAATGGCTCTGACATATGATTGAGCCTGTGTTCTGGTCCACTAGGAGTTTACTGTTTGATTTTAAAATATGTTTAGATTCTACTTCCCCATATGCACAATTACTGGTCGCGGATGCATGTAAGTGGTCTCGGGTAAAGACGCTAGGACAAGGCACTCAATGCAGGCGATGCGCTCACCATGGGACATTTTAGGGTTTGGTTAGTTTACTCGTAATAGTGGGTACTGTATGTGGCTAGGGGCAAACGGCAATAATACTTTATCCCAATATCTCAATACCTCACAATGAGCCACTCAATATGGACACGGGCCAGTCCTGGCACTGTGAACCCAGGTGTTGTTTGTCCATGTTTAGCCCTTAGCTGTTGCGAGGGCAGGCATTGGACGCTTAATACCTTCTGAGGAAAATGGCCAAGGGGCAGACAGATGGGACACGTGTCTGATATGCATCTGTGATCGACACGCAGAGAGTGAATCAGGACACAGTATATTGCCTACACCCATGGCTAATTCGTTAGATTGGCCCATCCACCAATGCAGTACCTGGGCTTGACAATGTATTGCAGCCCACATACTATCCGAAATAGGAGATATGATGCTATGAACCCACCATATGGTCCCTTTCGGTCTCTTTACTGTATGTTTGAGTGGGCCTACCAATAAGGTCACACACCATGAGGCCCATTGCTATGACCAGTGTGCATCCCCTTTTATTCTATTTTTGGATTGTTCATGTTCTGTTTATGCATGTATATACACATGTGTGTTCCTTAACTCACATGGACTCGCTATACTTGGGTCCTATCACTCATGGGGGTGGAGGTGGAGTCAGTGGCTGCCTAGCAACTGTTTTGGCGCACTTTTGGGTATTTAAACTGTCACTTCCTGTTCAGCACTGTTTGTCCTTGAGAAAGGTTCCTGTGGGGAACCGAAACGTCGGATTTAATAAACCTTTTTTCATTTATTTCAATATATCGAACTTTTGAGTTTTTTTGCAAATCCTGGGAGTGCCGGTATTACGTACTGTTTCTATATATATATATATATATATATATATATGAAGCAGTTACTTCTACGAACTATAATACTATTCTCAGTGCCTGAGCTCCAAATGGAAATGTTGCCAAGTCCCTTCTCTAACAAGCAGGTCACACTGCCAAGTGTACACAAAGGCAGGTTTATAGCTACAAGGTATAATTTTGGATGTTAAATTTGGAAATGATGAATTGCATCACTGCATGTAGTCTAATGTGGGAACGGAGGCTTGAGTGTATAGCAGGAGCAGTCCTGACATGGCTCTTGCAATGTATTTATTTGAATAATGCTTTGTCCTAGTACCATACTCATATTGTAATAATTAATTCCCCAAAGTAAAACAGGGAGGTTGGAAAGCTTGAATGCCATCCAAGGTCTTGACAAATTCTAGTGCTTCAGAAAACAAGCTGGTCTCTGGGTGTTGGCTCCATGCATTCCCCATTGGCTGCTTGCTTTACAGTTTAATTGGTCACCCCACCCACTACTGGGCAACAGTTCATTTACTGTCTTAAAATACCACCTAGCATCCTATTTTAATACTCAACCCTGTTCTCACTGTGCAGTGGCTTCAAGAGCAACAGTCAGGTTTCCTCCCACATTGCAGCTTAATTGACAGTGTTATAAAAGTGCTCCTTATAAAAGTGACCATAGTGTGTATCGTATGTGATAAGACTTTCGACTGCAAACTCTGGGTCAAGGACTAATGTTAAGGAGAATGTTAAGGAGAATGAAAGGCATCTAAATGTATTAGAATTCTGTTAGAACACTAAAATTAAGCTATTTTGTAATAGCTTTCCTCCATATTTATTTCCTCCAGTTCCACCTTATTACCTTGAGCAGGCACACCCCCGAATTGACTTGTTTGTTGTCTTCTTAATGCAGTGAGAGGGAGTAAGAGTTGTGCGTAAAAGTGACATCACTTTTGAATTTGGCACCATTTTGTAGACAATATGATATTTTAATATATATATACACACAGTTTTTTCTCCATTAATTTATGCAATCAAAAGTTCCATCAACGAACAGACTGGGTTGGGCTTTGTTCAGGCAACAAAAGATGGCTAAACACACACTCATTTTTAAGAATTATAGGGGTTGTCCATCCAAAAACAATTTTGTTTTGCATAGTGAAAGACATTGCAGTTGTAAGCAACTTTCCAATACACATTACTTAAAAACTGTCAATGCTTTTACAAATATTTATAGATGTGATTGCTATTAATCAGACACAGAAAACAGAAATGCCTACTGTGTCAGGTATTGTACAAATAGCTGCGACGTGACACGACTGTTGGATGCAGAAGCAGCGTGCAGCGTCTGCATCCGACAACGCTGGAAAACATCCATGTAGTCCTACCCTTAGGCAGGTGGTAAGGACAGGGCTAGCTGCATCTTCTAATGCTGTGCTTTTCGCTGAGTACCACATTTTTCCTGTAATAAGTATGTACACTCCTTAGTGCTCTGGCACTTGTGCCACCCCGGGTTCATGAATGACCCCTTATATCTTTTGTTAGTAAGAAAAAAATACTTTTTGTCAAATTACAGTACTTAAATACGTACTTCAGTGTTTCAGCTTTTCAGAATTAATTGCACACTGCGAAATCAAATAAACCTTTGCTACTCACTATACTTCTTTCCTGGTCAGGGAAACTGAAAAATACTGCTGGATAGTGAAAATGAGAATTAGAAATTTGAGATTATGCAAATTAGAATCCAACAAAGAAAATAATTAATTTCACCACTGATTAATAAAGGTGACTTACGCTGCAAGTCTAGAAGATCTCTGCAAACAAGCTCAGTAATAAGGAAGAATACATTTTTTATAAATTAATTAAAAAGAGAGAAAATATGTCCTTTGGGGGAAATACTACATTGTTTCCTTTTTTGTTCCTTTTTATGAATTAGGAACTAATTACATAGCAAAGTGATGGCAGATGTCTGTTGCTATAGCAGCACCTGCATGATCCATATTACTGTTAAGGTCTGTCTTTATCCATAATAGTTCTGCCTGAACATCCATCATCCATTGTCTAGTTCAAGTGACCAATATATTCTAAAGGAAGAACAAGGGAGGTAAATAGATGCACGGGTCGGGCAGGGATGGGATGAGGCTTCCCAAGTGATTTGTGTTATTATTTTTGTCTTATTCTGCTCAGTTTACTTAAAATGATTTTAAAGGAAGAAGAGACAAATGCATAGGCTGCAATGACTGGGGGGGAGGGACTATGTTAGGCAAGTACCTTTTCTGTTGCCAACAAAAAAAATCAAGCGATTTATTTTTATTTCAAGATTTTTGAGGTTATAAACTCACAAAATTCTAGTTTTATTGAACTTGTAAACTCACAAATTCGAACGATTTGTTTTCCGAAGTCACTCGAAGTTGCCTTCGGGTGACTTTGGAAAACTAAGAGCTCCGAGTGCCATCCCACTGACGATTTTCATTCTAGTCAGCGGGAAGGCAGGGGAGGCAGTTCAGGAGATTAGTCACCCCGAAGAAAAGGAGGTTTGTCGCCAGGCAACCTATCTCCCCGAATTGCAGCATGTGTCTCTGCACTTAAGGTAGCTAGCACAAACTAATTATGTAAGAGAATGTTCTCTATTATCTAGTTATGCACCACGCTCCATGCTGGGCTTGTTTTTAAACTCTGCCCCTGGATTCTATTTCCCTGATGTCATAATAAAAGTCAGACTTGGCAAGGGAGGTTGGAAAGCCATGTGCATCCTCTATATTCAGGTTCATATGATATTCATACAGTTGACTTGGCCCTCTACACTGATTATGTGTATATTCCCTTTTGTGGGCAGCCGTTACAATTTTGTGCACATAAAATATGAATATTGCTTAATGAGTCTACTGCAATACTCAAGGCTATATTAAAATTTTAATTCAATGTCATTGTGCCCAGTGACACAGCAGAAATTATAGAGAGATTTAGTGTATAGATCAAGAAAAATATATGAATATTTCAAATAATAGGATATGTATTGTAATGAGACAACTACTGACTAAAGATAAATAAGTTAATAGCATGCTAGGGTTCACTATCTGAATAGTACAAAGTGCAAAATATTATATATAAAATATATCTCAGCATAATTGCACTGATTTGACAAGTTGTGGTGTTCATGAGCCTACTGACACATGACTCAATACAAAACACAAACCAAGACCTGAAAATACCAGCTGCTCAGGGCAGACGTAAAGTGCAGGACTCCCTGGCACCAGCACGCACTTCAATTTGGAGTTTGCACATTGAAATGGAAGCCTAGCATTGGGGCATATTGGGGCATATCACAAGTGTATCTGAGACCAAGTCGATCAGAGCACTATAGCGAATGGCATGTTGACTGGTGCAATTCTGTACCCATTTTTAACATTGGCTTTTGGTGTTACAATTCAGAACTCTGTAGCCACCTTTTCCCTGTTGATCATACAAAGCAGAGCGTGGAGCTGTAACATATAACTTGTATATTACAATTAGATCTGGTTCCTCTTCAGATTGTCAGGGCTGAATTTGTCTTGGTGGTTCCCCTATGCCAATTGGTGTCTGCACACTCCATCCTGCACCCTTCTTGAGTGTGTGCACACTTTCTTCTTCGCTGGCTCTAGGAGCATGCGCTCCTGAAATGTTGCTGCCCTAGATCCCTAATTCTCAAAACTACAAACCTAGGCCTACAGACAAACCTAACCAAACTGTATGAAAACCTTATTGCTGTAACCCTATATGTGTGTCAGCAACATGTCGCTTTATTTTAATGTTTGGGTAACTATAGTCACAGATGTAATAAATATATCATTAAAGTCCTTGTATGTTGCAAATTATCAGGCTGTGCCAGTGCCACAAGGGGAAGGAGGCAGCATGGACTTTACTAGAGTGGCATATACCCCTTGCAGCTGTAAGGTGTACCATTGCCTCACACTATTGATACAGCCTATCTAATGTGGGACTTGGACATTAAACCTTACTCACGCACAGAGCAGGGTTTCAAATTACTGAAGCAGTTATTGGACAACCAGAAACATTGCTGCAACTACACCAAAGCTGCCCCATACAGAGAAGAAACCCATGCCCTCTCTTCTGTGGATTAGGATATAGAATCCTTTTCTCATGGAACTCAGATTGTTTGTTGCTTTCTGTGTGATTGATTTAGTATTCATTTTGCAAATCATGTTAGTTACTATTAAAGTATTATAGATAGTGTTGTAGTTGTTAGGTTTTGGGTAGCTGAGGATGAGGAGAGTGTAACAGTGCTTTATTAGCAGGCTCATGCAGGCATTACACAACAGTAACTTTCACTTTAACTTTTAAGCTGCCAGGAAGTATGCACAGTATAAGTCTGGAGCACAGTGACATCTACAGGCCATCTGCACAAACACCACATATTCCCCCTAGAGTAAGAAAGCATTTGGACAACTATAATAACAGCAACAATTAAACAGTATGCATTTTAAAACAATATTATACATTCTTCACATAACAAAGTCCTTGGTCCATGCAGGTAGTTTTCTGATTCTCTCAGTACGCCTTATAGGTTCACTTTCCTCAGACCTGTTGCAGTTGACATCAGGAGTAGGAAAATGTCCTTCATCAAATGGAGCTTCTCCAAAGTCATATCTAACAGGAGCAAGATGACTTGCATTCCATATGGGTCCATCAGACAGTTCATATGTGTATGGTCCTCGTTGGCATCTCACTTCAAGTGGTGTAGTAAATTTAGATTGTCCTTGTTTCAGTATTCCTGGTTTCTTAATTCTGACTAAAGATCCAGACTGAAAGTGTACTTCTCTTGCACCACATTTTCTGTCAGTATAAGCCTTGCATTTTGCTTGTTGACATTTCACAATGTCAGCAGTAGGCGATTTTGTAGGCACAGTATTTTGTGGAAGTTTGATGTCTGCAACATGCAACTTAGTGAGCATCTGTCTGCCATGTAATAATTCAGCTGGAGATGGTTGGATTGTTGCATGGCACGTTGCTCTGTAGTTATGTAGGAACTCATAAATACTTTCCAAGATTTCCCAGTAAGATTTGCTGTCTGTAGTGCTTCTTTCAGACTTCTGTTGAATCGCTCGATATCTCCATTTGCTTGTGGGTAATACACTGAAGATTTCCTATGCACAATAGTCCTCTCTATCAGAAAGGATTCAAACTCAGATTAGACAAACTGTGGTCCTTTGTCTGATATTAACTCCTTTGGATTTCTTTCTCTGCTGAAGACTGTAGACAGAAATGTTATTACTGTAGCTGATGTTATATGAGAAACAAATGCAATTTCAGGCCATTTACTGTAATAGTCTATCAAGGTTATAGCAAATCTGCAGTCTATAAGAGCATCTGTAAAAGTACTGACAATATCAATGGCAAGTTTTTCCCATGCTGAATCAGGGAATGGTACTGGTTTTACATCTGGTCTCAACTTAACTTTGTGTACAAAGTTCTTTGCACAGCCCAGTGAAGTGTTGCTTTGTGGTGAAATTTTAGACACAGGCTGTGTGGCAGGCACTGGTGCTGTTGTAATGAGACCATCAACTAATTGTAGGTTTAATGCAGCAAAGAGATCCCTTCCAAGTATAGCAGTACACTTATTCACAATGTAAAAGTCACATTTTGCAGTATTTGATTCAAATTGTACAGTCACTGGCAAGCAATCAAGCACAGGGATTGGATCCTTTAAGTAACTGACCAGTTTCAGGGCAAGTGCAACAAGCGGATCTTTTGCGAAGTATTTCAAGAAAATATCCTTTGGTATTATAGAAACAGCTGAACCTGTATCAAGCATCAGGTTAATGGAGTGTCCCTTGTCAGCAGAAGCAGTACTGACAGTGCATATAAATTTGTCTGGAATAAACGTACCAGCTTTATCCACACTTAATACTGTAACATTTGTAGTAGTGACTTCATGAACATCTTTAGCAGAACTACGGCAGATCTTAGCAAAATGTCCTACCTTTGTGCATTTGCGGCACCATTTAGCTATTGCAGGACATGTAGCATTATTTGCAGTGTGTTGTGTTGAACCACAGCAAAAGCAGTATTTTCTATTTGTATTTGCTGTATGGTTTTGCAGTGTAGGTGAATCCCTTTCCTTAGCACTGTATTTTGCCTGTGACTGTGCATTATTAGGCCACATTGCTGAATTCACGGTCTGTACATTCCCAGCAGTTCCCTGACTGAGAGTTTTAGCCTCTGCCACTGCTGTTTCAATTTGGCTAGCAACTGTAATAGCCTTTGCAAGAGTTAAATCCTGCTCTAGGAGCAGTCTCTCTCTAATGCGAGGTGAGTTTGTTTTTTCCACTATTTGGTCTCTTAGCATTTCATCTGTTAGATTTCCAAACTCACAGGTAACAACCAGCTCTCTCAAAGCTGCTACAAATTGTTCTGTGGTTTCACCATTACGTTCTCCACGTTGGCGGAATTTATATCTTTCAGCAACCACATTTAGGGGCAGATTCACTAAGGGTCGAATTTCGAAGTTAAAAATACTTCGAAATTCGACCCTCGAATTGAAATCCTTCGACTTCGAATATCGAAGTCGAAGGATTTAGCGCTAAACGTTCGATCGAACGATTGAAGGATTTTTCGTTCGATCGAACGATTAAATCCTTCGAATCGAACGATTCGAAGGATTTTAATCCAACGATCGAAGGAAAATCCTTCGATCAAAAAAAGCTTAGCAAGCCTATGGGGACCTTCCCCATAGGCTAACATTGACTTCGGTAGGTTTTATCTGCCGAAGTAGGGGGTCGAAGTTTTTTTTAAAGGCAAAGTACTTCGACTATCGAATGGTCGAATAGTCGAATGATTTTTAGTTCGAATCGTTCGATTTTCGTAGTCGAAGGTCGAAGTAGCCCATTCGATGGTCGAAGTAGCCCAAAAAAACTTCGAAATTCGAAGTTTTTTTTATTCTAACCCTTCACCCGAATTTAGTGAATCGGCCCCTTACTCTTGGCACAAAAAAGTTCTTTATAGCAGTAAGAGCAGTTTCATAAGTATCATCAGGTAATGGTAATGTATAGAAAATATGCTGTCCCTCTGCTCCCAGGCAGTGAATAAGTAAAGCATGCTTTTTAGCAGCAGAAATCTCCCCTTGGTCAGCAGCAATAATGTAATTTTCATTCATACGGATCCAAGCAGTAAAAGGTATGGTAGGCTCACCAGGGTTTGGAAGAAAAGGTGCAGGCTGCTGCAGAGGTAGAAGAGCCATCTCGTTGTCAACTTGTTATGTTTTGGGTAACCGAGGATGAGGAGAGTGTAACAGTGCTTTATTAGCAGGTCATGCAGGCATTACACAACAGTAACTTTCACTTTTAAGCTGTCAGGAAGTATGCACAGTATATGTCTTGAGCACAGTGACATCTACAGGCCATCTGCACAAACACCACGGTAGTCACACAAGAAGAGCAGCCCTCTAATCTAGGTGCACTATGCGAAAAAACATGGTTTCCCATCTACTCAAAAGTCAAAATAGATCTCCAAAGAATTTACTTTTTAGTATAGTTAAAGTGTTATTAGCTGGACTTGTGTTGTGTTTTCTAGGGTGTTTGTCTTTCACCTCTTGGTAAAAATGCCCCTTTGTGCTCTCAGGTCATGGTCATTCTCATAGCAATTTTCTACAGGCCAGACAGTGCATGCTTTCAGCAAAGCCTCTAAAAAAAATAGATGTCAGTTAGTGATCATCTATTAGTGCTTCCCTGAAATGTACCGCATGGTCCAGAGAGCAACATCAGGAATAAATGGTTTCTGCTATAGACTTTTTTTTTATTTTAATACAATTTTTTATCATTGGTAACCTCCCTGCCTTCTCTCACCTTCAGTCAGTGCAATGTGACTTGGCCTGCATGACATTATTCTTCCACTAAGGCATTTTCACCTGCCCTTTTCTTAAGAAATAATTACAGCAGCACACACAGCCGCTGGAACCATGCTTCCCGCAATTTCTTAAAACATCAATACTAAATGGCACCTTTGGTTGCTTTCAGCTTCATTGAAACAATTTCTTAGTTTTTCTTCAAAGTTCAACAAATTAACTATTTCTGGATTTGGTTCCATACTTTTATTTGGGCACTATTTTTTTCACCTACAGTTGCAGAAAACATTGAAGTACAAAAATAAAGGCAATATAAACAGTATGAAAGAAAGTTTCTCTGGACCACTCCCTCTGATTTTGGTTAAGAATCCGTACATTGGTTGGTCAAATTTTTCATTCTGTCGGCATAGCACCAGACTCTGATCCATCAATACAGTTATGGGGGGGGGGGGGGCTACCTTGTAATTTTTCCTCTAAAATGTTCTAAGTGCTTGTAAAGAGATGAACCATAATTTTAAGTTCATACTTTGGGATGGAAGGTGGAAGCAACCCCTATAGTTGGTACTTGATTAAGTCTTTTCCCCAGGAGACATCCATGGGACAGAAAACTATTGTCCTATTTGCCACTCCATGCCACTGTCAATTTAATTGGGACAGCTGAAATGTTTATAAGGGATAAGGAGGCCAATAAATCATGCATGAAACGCTAAAGTTGGGATGGAAAAGGGTATTCCAGCAAGTAAAATAAATCCAAATTTATCAGAGGGGGCTCAGAGCAGAGATTCTGAGCAGATATTTTTTTTATCTCTTTTTTTATCTCTCTCTACACAACTGAGGAACCAGCTAATGAAGGTTAACATCTTAATAGTAGTAATACAACTACTGATGCATGGGTCTAGGTCACACAAGAGGAAATTCAAAAGAGACTGGTAATAATTGCAAGGTATTAAACGAGTGAATGCCAAACCTCTTTATGTAATTTTTCAGGATTTCTGAGGTCTGGCATGGTGCCAAAAGAATTGCTAATATGGTGCTACTATTCAAAAAGGGTCTGTTTTCAGCCTCAAAACTATAGGCTGGCTAGTCTGATATGGCAATGGTAGGATGGATTTTCAAAAGGGGTACTAAAGAATAAGATTCTTGACGTCATTGCACTATACATTTGTGCCAGCATGGTTTTATGCATAACAAATCTTACCAGACTAATTCCTTTTATGAAGAGGTGAGCAGGAACCTTAACTCTGGAATGGCAGTGGATGTAATCTATGAAGTAAATAAAGTTGTCTTGCATTAAAAGGGCATTTACTCAGGATGAGTTTATAGGTCATTGGTAAGGCCTCACCTTGAGTATGGAGTGATTTTGCCATATTTATTTGTGACACTAGTATTTATATGTGACACTAGTGAAATAACTTGCATGTGTAAAGGAGCCCTGTAATCTTCCCAGAATTGGGACTTCTGATGGGATACTCTAATTTCGCCACTTTCGCCAATAATGCCACTTCGCACTTAATCATTTTGGTCACAATAGCTCATCCTTTAACTGGTTTATATTTTAAAATATAGTTATATATGTTATTGAGGAATTGTAATATATGTGGAATGAAAGTTCACCCCTTGCACTGTAATATTGTTCATTGGAAATGAAATTGCATTTTTTCTAAGTGGTATATTTTTTGTGTTGCAGAAGTACAAAAGTTTTTATCACATACACATCACAATGGTGCAGGAAAGTAAAATCTTTTTCCCACCTGCGGATGAATCAATAAATACCTTGTACACGTTAAAGTAAATAGAGATTAACATGCACAAATTAAAAATTGATTGTACAGATTCTTATTATGCAATTTACTTTATGTTGATTTTTGATGGAATCCCACCCAAATGTACTTAAGTCTTCTTATTAATTCGCTGGGGGCTTCCCTGCTCATCTCACTAGAGCTCTTGAGTAAAGGGAGGATGAACACCAACAATTATATTTTGTTGTAATGAAAGTAGTTACACATTACTTAGTTTGTCCAGCAGATGGCAGCAACCTCAAAGGCTGGCCCTACAGGGGGATAACCCCAGGTAGGTTCTGGAATATGGAGGTCCAAATTCCAAAAGTTTGGAATCATCTGATAACAGTAGAGTAAAAAGGCTCATTGGCAGGGCTGGAACTAGGGGTAGGCAGGAGAGGTACATGCCTAGGGTGCAAAGCTTGGGGGACACCAGACACGTATCTTCCCTGTTGCCTATACCTAGTTCGGCTGAGTGAGTTCCGCTCGTTTGCGTGCATGTGCACGATAGTCTGCGCACATACAGGAGGGGAGAGGTGTGGGGTGATGCAGCTGGATTGTCTGGGGTGCCCTGCCCTGCTCCTTGGGGTAAAATCTGTTCAGGAAGTTAAGCCAGGCAGTGATGAGAAGGAGTTTTAGCAGTTATGGATTTGTGGTGAAATTCTGCATTTTGCCATCTGAATATATTTTTATGTAATAAGTGCAAAATTTCGCCAAGAAAATACGAGATGACAAACTGTCAATAGACCCCAACATACTGTTCACAAAAAAAAAAAAATAAACCTTATGGACTCCAATGTATTCTGCATATGAAAAGTTGCCGCTAAAAGAAAATGTTGCAATGAAAAAGGGCCATAGACCCCAATGTATATTTTCTGAAAAAATTCACAGCGAAAAAAAAAATTGCCACTGAAAAAGTCACCATGAAAAAACTCCCATTTTTTGTGAATTTTTTGGTGAAACAGGACAGAATTGCTCATCACTAGAGCCAAGCCATGATGGCTGCCTGCAGAGGATGCACATCTGACAATGAATATTGTGGGGTAGACAAAAAATATAAAACTGGGACATGATGCATAGGAGTAGATGTGTGAACTGATAAACTGCATTATATGAAACATGACCAAAACAAGATCAAAATTTATAAAATCCAAATTTCAACAATTCTCAGTTTTATTCCCTAAAACATCACATAATTTTTCTTTAAAAGTTTAATTCTCAAGTACTTATCATTTGTCATGCCACTTTAATTTTTCTTGCTTAATAGGGTTGGATTCCATTGACTTTTGGTAAGGGATATAGAAAATGTTGGCAACCCTTGAGCAGGGACATAACTACAGAGGAAATTGACCCTTTGACTGCAGGGGGGCCCTGGAAGTATGGGGGGCCCCTTGAGGCCCTAATTAATGAGCGACTTCAACATATATTGGTAAAACAAGAGAACTTCAGGATATGTTGGGTCCTAAAATTAATTTGCTGTAGGGCCCAGTAACATCTAGTTACACCACTGATCTTGAGAGTACTTGAGTAAGTGGAGAAATAAAGGATATCCACTGAAACAGAAGTGCCCCACTGGTTTGAATGGATCCAAAAAAAAACTGGTCTGAAGATACAAGAAAAATAGTTTTGATCTTTGATGGAAAGATTACTGTATCAGAATGTGCAAATACAATGTTCAACTTGAACTCAGATAAATTGGTCCCTTAGATATTTACACAGGAGAGGAACCTGCTACACCTCCTGATGCAGCTCTCTGCACTGAACACTAGATTTATCATCTAGTGCAGAGAGTAGAATCCCTGGGGACACAAGTGCTCTGTAAGTGAGCATGAAGAGGAAAGCACTTGCGTCCCTGAGAAAAGTAAATGATCACAGGTGCTCCCATACTTGTGTGTCTGAATGATGGGTAAGCTGGGGAGCATTCAATGGGATGCCTGTGTGCAACAAGTTACCCCTCATAAATTGAATACTGCTGGATGCAGGCAGAACTGTATTCATGATAAACACATGGGTTTTTCATTGCACTCCATTCTGTAGAGGAAAAGAACTGCTGTTCTTCACTCATTTTTGCATTTTTCATTCTGCTCTGCTGATTGTAAATGAGGACCGTGGGCTCACAGGATGCTCTTCATTAAATATATGTTTTCTTGTGAGAAAAGTATCATGACTGAAGATAATTGTTATAATAAGGTGATAAGGCAATGCAGGCCAATGGGTAATATGAAATGATATTCTGGTTTCCATTACTCCAGCAACTAGCAAATGGCAACAGAAAGTAGCTGGAGGTCAACTTCATGCATCTTACACGACTCTCACCGTGTGCTTGTTTCATCAGAGGTCTCTTGTTTACAGATTTGTTACCCTGTAAAAAATTCACATACTAGAGTCAACAATTTTCCCTTGCACAAGCCATTTTCTGCTTTGTGGAACACAGTTGACTACAAAGATGTAGATAAACAGAAATCGTTACCTCCACAAAGGCTAAAATAAAATCACGAGGGATGCTCTGATGGAAACATTTACAGAATGATGTGTAAATATTAAAATGTGCTTTCATGAGACTGCAACTTTTTTTTGTTTTTCTACAGCAAATCTGGCAATAACATGAATCGGGGGGCAGTGTGTGTCATTTGTGTCGGAATCCTGCCATTCCCCAGGATATGTGTAATATTTGCTTTTTGGATATTACAACTGATTGGATTATTCTAGGAATGAGCTTTTAACATCTGTCCCCAGCAAACAGTGTGCTCTGGTACAGGGAGTTGAACATACATCTATGCTGGGATCATTCCACACAAAACACTGGGGTTCATTTACCGATAAGAGTTTCTCACACTTATAATGCAGCTGTCAAGTTTTCATGCCACTGGCTTGATAAAAGGCCGATGGCGGTCTGAGTCCATGTCTCACTAAAGGTGTTTTAAAGAAAAGATATCCGTGAATGGTGCTATGTCTGATGTAAAATTTGCCAAACAAGTTGGAGGTGGAAACTGTGGCACCAGACTGAAGTAAATTGGAAGGTACAAGTGCTGATTGAATTCTTGTTGAACAGGGAACTAGGGTTTGTGCAGGATAGGAGCACCAACTTGCTTGTTTACCTGCAGCTGTAGGCAAGTTCTCTCTTTCTGCATGCCATTTTCTGTAACTGAGCAAATTGGGAGGTAGAATGCCAGGGCCAGATTTCATCTGAGGGTGCCTGGAGGCTGGTGTCCTCCATTGCTTCCTAGCTCCTGCCCACCCACAGGAAATAAGAAAATTACTCATGTGCCTGGGGGACATGCTGTCTCTTCATTTATGCCCCCTAGGCAGGCCTGGACTGGCAATCTGTGGGTTCTGGCAAATGCCAGAGGGGCTGCTATAAGATGCCATAGACATGCATTATTTATTGGACTGGTTGGGGGTATCTTGGGCCTCTGTGTACTTGGAATGCCAGGGCCTATTGGGAATCCCAGTCCGGACCTGCCCCTAGGCCCAGGCCTCTGTGGCCTTGCTGCAAATCAGGACCTGTAGAATCCTGCAGTAGGTCGGGCACCTGCAAAAAGCGGGTAACCTGCAGGTTGCTGGTAGGACTTTCTGATATGGGTGGACAGGTCTGTGGGCTGGTTTACAGATCTTATCTATAGCAAGTTTTACTTCTTCCCACAATTTTAATTTTCTTCTGTTCACCCTATTTTTGGTGATGCCACTTCCAATTTGCAGGAACAGCACTTTCTTTGAAAAATATGGCAGTTTGCCGGGCAGGATCCAAATGGGTAAAAATATGGGTTGGGTTTCAAAAATTTGATCTTTGCAGGACTCTATTTCGAGGTAGCTGTTGCTAGCTTACCGTATGTTGTATACCTTTTTAAATATGCTGAAGCAAGCCTTTTTTGATTCAATGTCTGTCCATGATCTACATGTTTTTAAAACAGGTGCGTTCCTGCCATGAGGCAATATAACAACCTTGCCTTAGGTGGCGGCAGCCTGTGGGTTACCCTCCTGGTAACTTTGTCGAAATTCCCGCAAAGTACTGCACTAGCACTAGCAAAGTGGCACATCCACCAGACCCACTCATGGCAGCCGAAAACCATGCACTGAATGACCTGAGTGTTGAGTTGCCACCTATCTGGTTTTTTGCTAGTCTGGCAGGTAAATATGATGTCAATGTTATTAATAGGGAATTAAAGAAAAATATAGGAAGGCTGGTATTTTCTTCCAGAGAAGGTAGCAACCCTATTTGTGTGCCACACCCCTAAGGCAAACCTTTTCAAATCCTCATGTTCAAATGACTTCCTTTGGGGTCCAAACTTTGGTTCAAATAGACCAGAGCTATTTCCCAAGCAGAGGACACACAATTGTGCCACACAAATGAATCTTTTCCAGGATTTGTCTTCCACTGTGGGTTAATGTTATAATGGTACCACTGACATCTTATTAAAGGGTGTTTTTGTAATTACAACTTCTAGCATCCACTAGACTTTTAACATTTTTAACTTTTAACTCTGTACATGGTTTCTTATGGTAAGGTGGTAAATCTCAACTACTTTGGGTACCATATATGGCAAGAAGTAGGCAAGGTACACACTTCCCCATAAATGTTCCCTTCCCACACACCCCTACTGCAATGGTTTGCTCCTGGAATGATGGAAAATCTAGAATACAATGAGCAAAACTCAAGGGAACTTGCATTTCTAAAATTTGCACCAAACATTGACATAGTGACATAGTTCAGTTGTCAATGGCAACCAATCAGAGAATAGTTCCAACAGTGTTTGCTACAGTCTGTAAGAATAGAGTAAATGTCTCTAACAAAAGCGTTGATGACGTTTGTAGCTGAGCCACAGGTTGGAGATACCTACAGTCGGAGCGACACGCCCCTCTATTCCCCCAAATACCCCGCCGCCCGCATCACTTTCATTGTTTCCAAGTCTGCGGTCGCCAAGTAATCGAAGGCGCTGCGGTGGAAGAGCAGGGGGAGAAGGGGGGAATGAACATGTGGAAAGACAGCAGCCAATGGCATTCTTCTCTCCAGCTCTCTCTCCTCCTTTTAGGGGTACGCCCCCTTATCCCTGAATCCCTAGTGGGCGTGGTAGGACGGCGAGTAGAGGGGAGGGGATGCAACAGGAAGTGTGGATGGTATAGCCGGAGCCACCGTGGTCGCTGCTGCTGCTCGTCATGTAAATATTGATGTTCTTGTTGAAATGCTTCTAGGGAATATTGCTGAGTAGGGAGGACTAACGGAAATAAGGGCGGTGGACATTTTGGTCACGGATTGTTCAGGGTGGCTCATGTATTGGGGGTGGTGGATATACTAACGTGTCCGAGACTGCAGTGGTGGCTGGATGTGCTGATCCATCATTTGTGCGGTCGACACTATCTCCTGCTCCCTCCCCTGTATGTTTAGAATAGTGCTTGGTGTCTGGCTGGGTTCAGCATTGTCCTTGCATGTGTGTTACCTGCTGCTGTGTGTATGTGTGTGTGTATGAATGGAGGGGGGGGGGAGCTGGTTGCATATAGACAAACCAAGGTAATGGCAGACTTGCTCTAACAAATGGCTGAATTTCACATCCATTTCATCCCTTCTCTGTTTTACATGTTGTCTATACGGATATGCCAAACTGCCTATATATATATATATATATATATATATATATATATATATATATATATATATATATATATATATATATATATATATAGTGTATGTTAACCTGTAAGATATATCCTTATAATACATAAAGCTATGAATATTTTGTAAATTATATCCTTATAAACGGTGAGTTCTGATGTAATTTCTGTCACATGACTCAATGAAACGTGTGTATTATAATAAATAAAGTACCCCCAGTTGCAAAATATGAGGATATTAGAAGTTACCTCGGAGTTCCATGACCTGTATAAAAACACTCGGCCTTCGGCCTTGTGTTTTTATATGGTCATGAAACTCCTCGGTAACTTATATCCTTATATGTTACAAGAGGGGGTACTTTATTCACTATATAAATGGTGCATAGTGCCACATGACGCCCCACCCCACAATACAATATAAGGATATTAAATGTTGCTTCCTAGTCCTTAGACTAAAAAAAAAACACTTGACCTGTGCTGCTTTATGCTTTTGGGGTAGAGACACGGGAAGATTCGGGGATATTTAGTTGCCCAGCGATAGGATTGCCACCTTTTCTGGAAAAAAAATACCGGCCTTCCTATATATTTATCTTATTATCTATTAATAACATTGGGATCAACCATCATCTTTACCAGCCAGGCTGGTGGCAACCCTACCCGGTGACTAGTCGCCTCTTCTTCAGGCGACTAATCTTCCCTAAAAACCTTCCCGCCGGCTAGAATCGAAATCACCGGATGGGGATGGTACTCCGAGTGATTCGTTTTCCCAAGTCGCCCGAAGTTGCCTGACTTCGGAAAACAAAGCTCTCCGAGTGCCATCCCGCCGGCAATTTAGGTTCTAGCTGGCAGGAAAGGATGGCTTTTCGGGGAGATTAGTTGTCTGAAGAAGGGGCGATTAGTCGCCGGGCGACTGAATCTCCCAGAATCTTCCCGTGTGTCTCTGCCCTTATATTGACTCTCACACATTTATTTATTTTGAACGCACATAATTCAATGTATCTGTGTACTGTGTATAATGGACAATATGCAGTGCTTTTACAATTACAGAACTTTACATCCCTGCTCACACATGTTACAGCTGTGTGAGTGCCAACGGCTGCCTATGCCTGGTAAAAAGAGAAAAGAGCATTCTTTCTATAATGAATGGGAAGATACAGCTTGCATTAATGAACAGTCTAGGGTGTCACTATCAGGATAATGCATTTTGTTCCGTTATCAAAAACTTCCAATATCCCCAGCCAGATGGGGAGAATTCTAGTTTACTACAGCTGGAGGCCTAGAATTTATGTAACATTTGAGGCTGAAAAAAGACAACCACTCATCACGTTAGAAAGGGGAATGAAATTATGAGAGCTGTAGCAGACGTAAGGGCATCCCTTGGAATGTATAGTCATGCCAGTAATTTGCTTTGTACCTGAGAAGTTCCATCTGCACATTCTGCTGACTTGCTTGAATGACACATTTATGTTCTCATTTCCTATCATGAGTAAGAGTGTGGTGTGATGAGATCATCGTTGTGTAGTGTGTAGTAATGTGGCTTGTATAAATTACGTGTGTTTTTTTACTGAAAACTATTTTGTTTCTATGGTTCCAACTATACAGCCTGTTATACCATACATTGTCTATAGCAGTAGTATAAAACAATTCAAAGCATTCACCAGCAGCCAGAGGAAAACTGGCAATGGTGGCAAATGTAGTCCAACAATAGTTACTGGAAAAGGGCTTTATGTATATAAGCAAGTTGTATTTCATTATATTTTGATGTGTGAATTTCGGGGGTATGGCTTTTTGAATCATATACTGTTTTGGATACACGTCACATTGGGAGATACACATGTCACATTGCGTGATTCGCAGTTTTTTTGCTGCCCATATAATTTCCGTCTCAGTGGGCCACTGGCAATACACTGGGAATGGCCCCAACATTAAAATGAGTACAAATAACTTGAATGATGCTGGTGCACTCATGGGTCCGGCATTTATTGCTTTGGTCTACTTATTGGCAAGTTTCTCAAGATAAGTGTCCTTACCTGTGAGTATACCAGTAGAAGGGCAGTTGTCAATATTTTGCTACCTGCTGATCTGGGAATCTTCCTCCTGTGTCATTACCACTGAGCAGTTAAGGGTATGGGGTCATTGGTTGGTACTAGCATTTGTTTTCCTGGTTATTTGGCAATTTAAAGGGTCAGGTTACCTTTATAAAATATATTGTTTTTTTTTATAGTAAATCGCAAATCTAGTTGATGGCAGATCTCTTGCTGGTTGGTAGGGACAGTTTTTCACCTATAGTGCCCTTTAAAGAAGGTTGGCAATCAGACTTCTGGAGTTCAGCTTTTTTGAAAAAAACTGATTTGTTATTTGATAAAACAAATTTACACATCAATGGTTGTAAGTTATTTGTAAATGCTTGATCCTTTAGATTGTAATCTCTTTTGAGCAGGGCCCGCTTTATCTCTTGCATTTTTGTGTGTAATCTTTTTGTTCATTTTATACAAACATTTATAGTACAGCATTGTAGAATGTTTTTTCCACAGAATTGCCCTGCTGTTGCTTTAAAAGGGAACATGGGTGATGGCACCCAGGGTGATTTGGTGCCCACTGGAAACTGCGCTGTCCGCGGGTGACAAATAGGCTGAAATACCTTAGCACCTAGAACAATGAAGATTGCTGTGGTTTTAAGACATCATCAGTCAGGTAACCAAGCAAAGTTTCCTTGGAAAGGGTTTCTGGCAATTTGGTTCCTGTGAATAGCGCAGATTTCCATCAGGCTTCAAATTGCCCTGTGTGGTAAACAAATACATTAAAACAAAGTCAATTACATTTTATATAATTTGCCCTTGTATGTGTGTTTATATCGGCTATTTGTTGACATGTCCCCTCTCTCTAGGTTACAGATCAAACAGTGAGACATTCAGAGATTCATTTCTAGACTGTTCTTATCCTTACAAATAACCAGTTGTTTTGACTGGGAGATCTTGTGCTGCAATGAGTTATTTTTTCTTTATCGTTAAATAGCTTTTATATTGCTTACAGTGTCTGTTATTGCTCCATGCTTTTTATTCATAAAAGTACAGGGAAGCCGTTGTGAAACAGAATGCACCATTGTACTGAGTTATAGGGACAATTAAGCCTGTATATTGGTTGCAGTATAGACTTGGCTGGGAAGTTTGTTTTTTTCATTAAAATCTCTGTGTCTGATATTACTGTCTGGCACAGTACATGCTCTTAATTCCTTCCACACCACACCTTTACGGTGCCAAGTATACTCCCCTTTGCCAATGGGATGAGATTTGGAGTTAAAACATTTGATATCTGAAGTATTCCTAGGATCTTATTAGCCAGCATATAGTAGTGACAGTCACCCATTGATATCGTCAGGCAATACATGCAGGGATATTATCATTAGCCGACAGAAATATTTTAACATGTCTGATCGACTAAATGACCTATTGCCATGGTACGAAAAAATGTCGGGACACATGGTCTGAAAAAACACACACGGTCCGAAAATCATACAAACCTTTGTTTTGTGTCTATGGCCAGCTTTAGGAGGGCTTGAATTGAAAGAGCATTAAAGTGGACCTGTTGGCTAAATATATTATGCCCAACCAAAGGTTTGAGCTAATAGAGCATGCACTCCGTTGGGCGTAACTGTAGTTTATTTTAAAAATTGCCCCCACCAGCACTAGGACACTCGCACTGGAGTTTCCTGGCCATGTCAGTCGGATCGCATGAGAAAATGTGCTTCGGACATCGCGTCCGTTCACATAATGAGCATGTTGTGGCATTTGCTCTTTATACGCATGCGTGTGACCCAACATGGCTGCTTTCACAGGTCGCCCCCTCCAGTGCTGGTGGCCTAGCACTGGAGGGGGGCGATTAAAAATAATAAAGAAAATACTTTTACCCCCAACTGGAATGCCCACACCTTTCTTTCGTTGGCGATAATATATTTAAGTGCCCTTTAGCCATTGTCTGGTTGTTCACCTTTAAATTAACTTTTAATATGATGTAGAGAGTATTCACAAATGATTTTCATCTATTAAATGCACATTTGAGTTATTTAACTTTTTATTTAGCAGTTTGCATTTTCTGCAATCTGGTTGCTAAGGTCCAAATTACCCTAGTAACTCTGCATTGATTTGACTAAGAGACTGGAGTATTAGTAGGAGAGGGGCTGAATAGAAAGATGAGTAATACAAAGTAACAATACATTTGTAGCCTTACAGAACAGTTGTTTTCAGATGGGGTCATTGACCCCCATTTGAAAGGTGGAAAGAGTCAGAAGAAGAAGAAGAAGAAATTCAAAAGCTAGAAAAGAAAAAAAAAATGGAAGGCCAATTGAAAACTTGCTTAGATTAATCATTCTAACATAGTAAAAGTCTACATAAAGATAAACCAAAACTTTAAAACAGCGTTGAATTTTATATTCTGAAATGATTGTACTGTTTTGTTTTTTTAATATACTTTTCGATTCTGACTTGGAGAAGAATGCTAGCACGAAACAATCTATTTTATACACTTTGTATATTTTTCCCACTGGTTAAGAACTTAATTTTGGGAGTTCAAATATTTGTGTTATGTGATCAGCAGCCCTGCAATCAGAGTAGCACCTGGCCTTCCTTGTAACAGCAAATCCCATGGGTGCATAGCCTTTGTGGATGGGTCATATGGTGTTTAAATTTGCACTAGGGATCTAGCACTCACAGCCATTAGATAATAAATAAAGTAAATGAGGCCTTCTGAGTTGTATTCTCTGACATATGTGCTAAATGACACAAGTGCAGTTGGTCAGCTTTTTCAGCCTCCCTGAAACGAACAGGATACAAGACAAAGAGTATGAAGATATGGAATCCTAAAAATATCTATCCAGGGTACTACTGTGTCTTGCTGGGTTATTGTAGATCGGTTTCCTCCCATAGTGCAAATTAATACTGATAAATTAATTGGCTTAGACGGTAGGTTCCTTAGAGCAAGGAATGATTTGATGTATTAAACATTTTCTGTCAATTACTGCTAGAACCAGGAGTATGCACAGTTGAAGCTGACCCAGACCCTGTCTCTTGGGCATGGAAGTGGTGCCCTATGGTGCCTGCAAACCCTGTTGTATTATGAATAGATATGGCAAAGAGACAGTTTTGTGGGTCTCCAGTGGTGCTGTTTGGGATAGGGGAGGCCTATGCAGGAGTCTGTGCTTTTAGCAAGGCTTTTATTCTTCTTTATAAACTATTACAATGTATTTTAAATTGACTTTATAATTTGCCTTTGACTTTATGTATGTATATGTAATATGTGTAGTGTGTGTGATTCACATTGATGGCACAGGCATTTCTTTAGCATAGAACACCCTTTGGTCATTGTACAATCTGCAAGTGGCACTGCTTAGCAAGTTATTTCCCCTTTTATTCATTGTAATGTTTCCTGTTTTTCGGCCTTCTCATTGTGTTGGCTTGAACAGCATTCTCATTTCAGTACTCATTGTACTATTTAAGCTATTATCTATTTATAAAGCGGCAACCCATAATGCCTGACTACTTGGCTAGAAGCCGGAGGCATTAAATTACATGTTTACATTCAATAAATGACATGTTCACATTCTGTGTCCAAATGACGGATTCCCTGCCTTTGGTCAATGGAGCACCTTTAGGCTGGAAAAGGGATAAAGAGTGCAGACTTGGATCAGTTAACGCACTGATGCTGTGTTTTGCCTGCACAGTATCAGTAAAAGGAACACCCATATTTCTATGGGAGACAATGTGCTCACTCCCACTTCTAATGAATCTTTTATGAATGTCCCTTGTAGGTTAAATCAAATTTCATCCCATTGTACACTCCCAGGCTTCATATACTGCAGTTTTATTTTGCTCAGTCTTGATTGAACTCCTTTGTAAGCTTCTTTGCATTTTACCTGCTTTGTTACACTCAAAATATTCTGGCTTGTGTATGTGGATCTGTTTGGTTTGTGGATGAAATAAAAGCTGATGTATAATGGAGGTGTGGGGGGGGGGTTGAGGCTTGTCGGCTAGAGCACTGGTCTTGAATACAAAAGCATTTTAGATCCTGCAGCGTGTGCTTTGCCTTGGTGTGATCATGGTTGCGTTATATTGCATATTACCATGGTTGCGTAATATAGCATATTACCATTTACATCCCCTAATTGGATAATAGCATTGATGCTTACCATTCTCTGTACACAAGGTCCCAGATTTGCATTGTATGTGTTCATTTTTAAACATGCCATCGAGTATAATATTGTTGTAAATAATTTTTTGGCTTTGGTGCATGTGTATTCGAGAGAGCCTAGGCTCTTAAATTTGCTTTCTCTCAGAAAATGTGGCACTATTTATATACGTAAGCCAAAACACTCATGGCAATAAAGTTGCTTTTAGTTGGTCCTTTTATTACTGGAAAATTGCTGTTTGTATGTGCACACGTGAGCTAAATGATTATAGCTTGCAACCACTTTGGAGTAATGAGAAATGTTTCTATATAACTAGAACGCTATTGCGTTTGGAGGCAGTTTGTCCCTTATCAACCAATCAGCTGTCAGCTTTTACTGGTTTGTTGGATTAGGGTAGACTTTGCTTATGTTTCCTCCATCAGCAGATTGCAAACTAAACGGATTTGCACTAATGTTTTGTTTAAGAAGTATATGTATTTGCACTATATTTTACATTTTGTGTGACTAGACACTGCAATTCACTCCAAAGGAAGAAATAATGTTTTGATTATTAATGCCCTCCCCAGTGCCTCCTGGGATCTTACTTCAGCCGTTTCAGTTGCAGACTTGTGAGGATGTGACAGACCAGAGAGACGATCAGAACTGATCACTGAAATATTGATCTTTGTTCGATACTATTTTGCTCACTTGCCCAGTTTGTGCAGAACATTTACATGCATCTCTTGGCTTGGCTTTTACTCACACCTCTCTTATAGCATTTATAACCCCTGTTTTAAGGCAAATGCATAAATAAATATAAAATGAAAGAGGTTGTTCACCTGTAAATTAACTTTTAGTATTATGTAGACATTGATATTTTGCGAAAGTTTGCAATTGGTCTTTATTTTTTGGTTTGTGTGTGTTTTTTTTAAAATTATTTAGCTTTCTGTTCACCAGATGTCCCTAGCAACCAGGTAGTGATGTAAATGGTGTATAGCATACTAAAAGTTAACTTAAAGGTGAACTAAACCTTTAATATTTGTTGCTAGTTTATCATTAAAGGTGTTATTCACCAAAGACTTTTTTTTCAGTTCACCAGAAATAAAGACTTTTTCCAATTACTTTCTATTTTCTATTTGTGACTGTTTTTTTTTTTTTATTGAAGTGTAAAGTTTAATTTTTTCATCTTCTAAAGCAGCTCTGTTGGGGGGGGTGCCAACTCTTAAATTGATACATTTCTTATTGTTGGCCCTGCAGAGCAGAATCCCGGAGTTTCATTAAAGGCAGCTGTTAGAATTGATACAATAGTTACTAATATTCACCAAGTACTGCTAATAAATGTATCAATTAAATGTAGCAATTTGTAACAGTTCAGAATCTGCTCCTGAATTACTGAGCTGCCAGACTGAAACAGCCCGAGCCCAACTTCCGGGTTCCTTTTATAGGGAGGGGAAACGGGTCAAACACATGACCCATTTTTTTTAACAGATCAATTGTCTAGAATTCAGTACATTTACCTGTTAGGTAGGATCCCCTATTTTTGCTAGTTCCAATCCCCCCTCCCATTTTCTTTATTAATATTAAACATGCTAAAATTAATAATTCAATTCATATAATAATACAGTACACTCAAATCCCCTTCATACCCCTAATCCTCCTTCATTCTCCATAATTGAATTCTAAAGCCTAATAAGATAAAAAATAAGTGAGGTAAACTATTCTAATCCCTCTTTACCCATAATCCCCTCCACATCAATATTAAGGGCTGTATTCAATTTTGCCAGATTTCCATTGAAAGATTTCTCTTATCCAGTCATTTAACCATGTGGCCTGTTAACCCCAATAGCAAAATTAGATCCTCAGTCTCCCGATATGTGCATATATGTATTTTGAGTAATTTTATTTAATAATTTCTTTATCCCGCACAATTATCACTTTATACCCAAATCAAGGCCCTGGGCTGATTTGGCTAAAAACTAATTTATTATTCAACTATATTGTACGTAATGAGCAGATTGTGGACATGGCCATACATGCACTGACTAGCCTTTGGTTGAATTAATTAGACATTTTAAAATTTCTCATTCAGATCTATTATAGAATTGATCTGTTTGTGTGTCCTCAACCAGTGGACTGAAATAGGAATGATGGAGCAAATAACATTCTTTGACTATTTGTCTATTTTTTCTTCTATGTGACTCTTTGAGCTTTTTAATTTTCTTTTATATTTCAAGGGATTTTAGCTGTAATATGGTTTGGTTTGCTAGGGTACCACTACCTGTTGGAACTGGGCAACTGTTTAAATAACCGCCTGAAAGATGAATAGGAGAGGGTAAACCATTATAAAAATCCAGTTTAATAATGAATCTGGTTGCTGGCCCTCTCGAGACTTCAGCAAGCATCCTAAGTGCATTGGCACATGGGTGAATTTTGGCTTTTGGGCAGCTGTGTATTTATGTTGCTTGAGAGACAGGGAAAATTGGAGGGAGGGTGATTTTAAGTATTTTGGTATACTAGATTACTTTTTTCTTCTTGTAGTAAGTTCTGTAGTGCCTTCTAGTGCAGTTTGGACTGTTCTATGACATTCCACAGTAAAGCTGGCCATAGATGCAAGGATCTGATTGTTTGAATCCTCGAACGATTGGACTTCCCCATCTCCAGACCTGCCACTAACCTTTAAGATCAAATAAAGTAGTAAAAGAACAGATCAGTGATGTTCTGCCCCTACAGCAATCATATGAAAGTTATGTCCGACAAAAGCTAGTGACAGTCTCCCACTGAAAATCATACAATTATCAATACATGCAGAGATATCGGCAGCTGACAAATCTTTTAACCTGGCCAATTGACCAAAAGACCGATCTCCATGGGACGAAAAATGTCGGGACTCTCCACACGCGGTCCGAAAATCGTACAATCGAGCTGGTTCATGGAAAACCTCTTTCTCCCCCATATTTTCTTTTCTTCTTACCTAGCTGTTCCTTTGTTATTAGTCTCTGGGAATTTGCTCAGAGGTCAGGCAGAAAGACCACTCCTTTTCAAACACTTTTAAGGTAATTTATTGCATTTCACTGCTTCAATTACCTCTTCTTTGAAAATAAAACTTTTTTTCAAAAGTTTAAAAATCAAAATCCATCATTGAGTTTCTTTCTTCTACTGTAATTCACACTTCTTGTAACCCATAGTGTTTGTTATTTTGCTAATATCTTGAATAGGGTAGATGGGCTAATACAATTATAAGCCCAAAAAACAAACCAGTAAGTGAACAGCCAAGTCTCTTCTCTACAAAGTGGAATGCCAATGAAGACCGCTCATATACAACAGACTGTAACATTCTGCATTAGAAATACATGTTATTATATACATTAACCGCTATTCTTTATATAAAGTTAATTATTATGTGCATATTTCTTCTTATCTGTGAGAGAGGGACTTGCTTTCTCACACCAGAAAGTTATGTCATCAATGGGCTTCATTAAAATAGTGGGCCCTGCAATACAGTGCATTTTAAGCTTTCCAGGCGATTGCTTTTTAATGCAGCAGCTCTTTCATTGGCCCCATGCAATTAGCTGGGTTATCCCTGAATAATTTGAGACATGCGCATTCATTGTTCCATGTGTGACCTTACCCATGTAAAAAATGAAAATACTTTGTTTTGTGCTACTGCCACATAACAAAAAATGTCTATGGTACCGCTCAACAAATACGTATTAAATGAATACAGATACAAAAATATAATAGGAAAAATAATAAGGGAGAAAACACTCACAGTTCACCTCAGTCCCAAGGTGCAAAAACCAAAAACACTATGTCCAAAAGGATGTGAGGATCTCCAAAAATAAAGAGACACATATAAAAAGTAGAAAAATGTATTAGGACATAAGGACCTAACGTGTTTCGTGCCTATTGGGGCCTATTGGGGGTCCTTATGTCCTAATAAATTTTTCTACTTTTTATATGTGTCTCTTTATTTTTGGAGATCCTCACATCCTTTTGGACTTACCCATGTTAGTGCAAAATGTCAAACATAGCTATCCATTGGTATATGTATGAACTGAGACCATCACCCAAGAGGGAATTTGATAGGGCCACACACACTTTCCATAAGCTTTCCATACATGTGTTTATTTTTGACAATTTTCAGGGTATGCATGGGGCCTGACAATCCCGAATCAATCACACAGTTTTGAAAATGTAACCATATGTGCCAGTCAATGATTCATCAGTAGTAGTAATGGGCGAAACGGACTTGTTTTGCTTTGCCAAAAATTCATGAAATGGCGAAAATTCACCAAAATGCATTGAAGTCTATGGGCGTCAAAATGATTTTTTATGTGCAACAGATTTTTTTCTCTCAGTCTATGGGCGTCATTTTTGCTGCGCAACTTGGTGAAAAATTTTCTCACATCACTAATCCGTAGTTGAGGAAGTAAAGCGGAACCTCAGCTTTTGTCCTGGTCATTTGGGTTGTAGAGAGGGTTTCCACCAGGCAGGTAAAACACCTGCCAAGGCCTGGGCTGGTATTACAAATTTACTGGCAAAGTAGTCTCTATGTAGTTTACCGGCAATGTAGACACAGTGTCTCTGGGTGCAGACACACCAGAGAGTGAATGGTAACTGAGGCGCTGTTCCTCAGCCTGCTCTTATATGCTCAGAAGCCTCCCTGTGTGGCAGTAGACAAAGTTATTCTGTCATGATTTTTATGATGTAATTGCCTCACGAGGAAACTTTTTAAAGCAAATTCCTTCTATATTTAATAGTGTAAAATGCACTGTTGCATTCCTGTTTTTCTACATATGTCTACTTTAATGTCAAGTAAAGCATATTGGAGTCCTTCTGCATTAAATGTCTTTAATGTCGTGTCCATGAAACATTACTCTGTCGCTGAAAACTAAGTGATATGGGCAAAATATGCTGTTTTGGGAGAAAATTGTATTTTCTCTGTAATTATACTGAATTCAACCCTCTGATTTTGTGCATTACTGCCTGTGGCATGGATTCTCTTGTGTGGATAGAAAGGATATTGGCATTGCAATAGGGAAAATAATGTGTGCAAGTCTATGATAAGCTTTTACTTATATGCTTCCCTTTTAGATATTTTGCTATGGCTCTTGCCTTTAGAACTTGTTTTTTTCTTTAATAGGAGGCTGTTCCTAAAAATAATTCTAGCCTGTGCAATCTGTGCAGTTTATGCCACTTCTGGTTGATGATGATGCAAATAATACATCCGTTTCCATCAGAAATTCTCTATAGTTACAGTCATGACAGCTAATTATGCTGCTGGGTGCCTAGTCTTGTTCAGCATGCATATCTTTTTATGCAGAATCTTGGAACTCCAATTATTTCAGCCAGATTACGGAAAAGATTGAACATGGTGTTTTGAATAAATATGTGTAATAGGGTTCCTTTGAAGGAAAATGAATGTTAAAATGCTCTCGTAGTCGTAAACATATATGTAATGTTTGTGATTTATTCAGGTTATAAGGGCCTTCTAAGTCTATGCATTTCTACCACACAGCACTATGTAGTAACTGATCTGTTCATTGTCTTTGGATCTCTACCGTAAGGTTGAAACACAATGCTGAACACAGGGAAAAAAAGGACCCATGTAGTCAGGACTGCGCAAGGACACGGCTTGTGGTTTTGATTACGGGCTTCATTTTTAGTGAAGCAGTATTCAGTTGTGTGAAATTAAATCAAGTGGGAAAACTGGCTGTGCAAAAATTTTGATGAGTGACAGCATGGGATCCTCAAAGCACTTCTCAAAAGATCTGAAAACAAAGATTGTTCAGTATCATGGTTTAGGGAAATGCTACAAAAAATGTGAGCGGTTTAAACTGTCTGTTTCAACTGTAAGGAATGTAATCAAGAAATGGAAGGCCACAGACACAGTTGCTGTAAAACCCAGGTCTGGTTGGCCAAGAAAAATACAGGAGCAGCGGAGGATTGTATGAATGATTACAGACAACCCAAAGATCATCTCCAAAGACCTGCAAGAACATCTTGCTGCAGATGGTGTATCTGTACATCGTTCTACAATTCAGCACAATTTGCACAAAGAACATCTGTATGGCAGGGTGATGAGAAAGAAGCCCTTTCTGCACTCATGCCACAAACAGAGTCGCTTGTTCTATGCAAAAGCTCATTTAGACAAGCCACAGTCATTTTGGAACAAAGTGCTTTTGGACTGATGAGGCAAAAATTGTATTTGGTCATAACAAAAAGCATTTTGCATGGCATAAACAGGCCGATCCTATATCATGTTTGACTTATAGGCCTGTGGATACTACTGTATATGAGGTCCTAAATATGGGATGGCCACCTTTGCATTGTTTTGATCATTTGGCCAGGCAAGAAGTGAAGAGGAGCAGCAGTTTCAAAATTTCATCTGCTTATGTAAGATGGCCGATTTTCATTAATTTGTATAAGAAACTCATAGTTCCTCAACTTGCACCTATTGGCCAAAATGACCATTCATTTGAATAGAAAACTCCATTCAGGTTCATGTATAGCTGTTTTTGAAACAAACCTTCACTTATAGGATTTGGAGGAGGCAATGAAGTGCAAATCATTCAACATTTCTAGCTTTATTGATGTAGCTTGCTCCAGTTTTTTGCAGAGTTATAAAGACCTACTCAAGTTGCACCTAGTCCAGGGATCCCAAACCTTTTTTTACCAGTGAAAACAGGTTAACACAAGCATGCAAAACTTATGAGCTCTGATTCGGTATCCCCTATGAGGACTGGTAGCCCACAGGATAGAGTTCTGCATGGGTCCATTTTTTGGAACCCGTGCCCGACCTGCAACCCAGACCCGCATTCTTACCCGCTTGGACCCACTACCCGACCCGCAAGTACCTTATTCGCAACCCACGACCCGCTGACCATCAAGAATCAGGAAGTGCTGTCATTGTAAATCGGATGTGACATCAACTGAAGTAGGCGTGATAAGAAAGTAATATTTGGCCACATTAGTGAAATGATCTGCCACTTGGTCTATACTGCTGCCTTTGTGCTGAAGGTGTTAGCAATAGACACGTACTGGAACGTAGTGACACCGTACTTCTTTAGTTTACTGTACTGGCATGTCAGTACGTCTATTGACACCTTCAGCCCTAAAGAGGTATGCGAAAACAGCACGTCTCTACGTGCCAGTACGTGTCTATTGCTAAGTAGCAGATTATTTCACTAATGTGCCCAAATGTTACTGCTATGGGATTCCTGATTGCACTGTGCTGGGGGGTGCCTCATTATTATTAATTTCATGATGGAGGCTGAGGGCCGGTGTAAATTTGAAAACTGGCCACAATTGGCACTTTGGACCTACTTTAGTTACTCTGCTGATTCACTGCAGGCATCTGTATTTTGGCAGGCATCTTTTTCAGGACTGCACATGTTATCGGATGCAAACCTCTTTAACTTTTTCCTTTTTCGCTATGGCAAAAGTATCAAGTATTGTTTTGCATAACTGCTGTTTTAAAGGAATATGTTTCTCACACAGTTACCACTTTTTATCATTCATCTGTCATGTGAACCATAGTGATTGATAACATACCAAGGCTAAAAAGAGCCAGCGATCAGGTAAAAGCTTTTACTCCAGCTGGAGTGTTTTTGGATCTATACATTACATTTCTTAAAACCATACATTTTTTAAAACCATGAGGGTTAAATGTTACACCCTGGTTGTTTTCGGAATGACCATTTATATGAGGCCTTGCATTGGGTTAAGCGGCCTGATTTTTTTGCCATAAACAAAATAAGCATAGTCTTGTAAATCCAAAATCAAGCATATATATACCCCCAGAAAGGGATATGTATAAGAAGCGATCAGCGCCTGTGGCAACAGAAATAAAAAACAGACATAGCGCAGTATGTTCACAATGTGAAATATCACCCCGTGCATGCACTGGATGGTAAGTGGATGTGTTCTTCCCTTCTCCTTTAAATGACCACTTATAGGGGTATAGAGTGGCAATACAGGTGGACAGAAGAAAAGAAAAGTATTTTTCCTGTGAATTAAAATGTATATTCCGAAGATGCAGATGACTCCACCTTATATATAAAATGCCTACTTACAAACCACTACCGTGGTATGATGTATTTAACATGAAGCTCTTTCAAGTTCCTCCTTCAGCGCTCACCACTCCTTCCGAGTTTCCCAGCAGGAATGCAAATCGATAATAGTATAACACCGTTTATTTAAAACATAATTAAAAACAATTAAAATTCTCACTCACATTTCCCTTGCGGGTTTTTGCGCATTGAGTCCAAACAACAGTCTTTCTGGGGTCCCCCAAGGGCAATCCCCAGAAAGACTGTTGTCCCCCAAACTATGCTAAGGCATAGTTTGGGGGACATAACAATCTAGACCAAGGCACCTGAAGTGAGCTGACAAGAGCTTGGAGTGAGCGGACAGGATTGCCCTTGGGCACCCCCCCCCCCAGCTGACTTCCTAGTAACCATAGTAGGTGGCAAGTCTCCCACTTTTCTTAATGTATTAATTATTCCTGAAATAAAATGTTTACCTTACATTGATAATGCTGAAAACTCCTGTAATTTGCACAATGTACTTTGTGGCTTTGAACAGGTTGGTGCCTAACTTGGTGGACTCTTTTGGAAACCAGCTCTGGGATACTGACATAATCTAGGTATTTGACCTACGTTAATTTTTTTACGTAAACTAAGAATGCATAGTAGGCCACATGAGCTGACTATTGAATAATACAGTTTGTCAGTCCTTAGGCTGACCATCTGGTATCAGAGATATTCCCTACATAAAAGTGAACAGCAAACTGCTCAGAGCAGAATGGAAATAAAGTAGGTTATAGGCATGCAGAGGGAAACTTGAGTACCCATTCCTGTCCAGCTTGAGGTGACATGGAGCCTCTGTGCTTCATGTACATGTCTAAACTGGAAAATAAGACAAATTAGATCACCGTGATATTTTTAAGTTGCTGCAGTGGTTACCAATGGTGTTTATGTGTAAATGTACCTCCATATTTGTGGAGTGGTGTTAGGAAGCTGCTATCTGGTTACCTTCCCATTGTTCTGTTGTTAGGCTGCTGGGGAGGAAAGGGAGGGGGTGAATATAGTTAGACAAAAATGTAATGTATAAAGACTGGAGTGACTGGATGTGTAACATAACACTACTTCCTGCTTTTCAGCTCTCTTGGTTTCCACGGACTGGTTACCCTGGTGACCAAGCAGTAACCAATCAGTGACTTGAAGGGGGCCATATGGGCCACAACTGTTTGCTTTTGAATCTCAGATGAATGCTGAGGATCAATTGCAAATTCACTGAACAGTTGTGTCCCACGTGGCCCCCTTCAAGTCGCTGACTAACTCAGAGTTAGAGAGCTGAAAAGCAGGTAGTTGCATTCTGGCTATTTTATTAGACATCCAGTCACTCCAGCCTTTATAGATTAAATTTTTGCCTAACTTACTATACTAGAAACATTTTTTATTTTGCACAGCCTATATATTTATCCAATTTTTATTTTTACACTGAACTGTTCCTTTAAGGAATGTCTAATGCAAGAAAGGCTAGTCTTTTTTCTGACCTCCCAGTCTTAAAATACTTTACTTTCTAAATATCCTTCCTCTTTAAGTAAATCTATTTGCTGCTATGCGCAATATTGATTCAGCACTGCAATAGTAGCCACTATTAGTGTTGGTGTGAGTTCATGTGTGTTACGAGGTGGGGTGCTTTCAGAATGTATATATTATGTCCTTTCTGTAGCACACTTCTTCCAATAAAATATCACTTCATTGTGAACTTTGCTAAAGAAGAGCTGAAAGCTTTTGCTGGTGCCTTGTGCTGCTCTCACCAGAATGATTAAATGCAGTTCTATCCACGTAGTGGTGCATTGTTTATAATCACTCACAGGCCTTTCACTAGCCAGATGTATCAAACAGTCGCCAATGGCAGAAAAATACCATCGTATTACATTATTTTTCTCGCTGAGATGCTGGATAAATCATGAAAATGTTAGTGTTAGGATTTACCCAGAAATAACCAGACCTGATCTTTTATATTTTGCCAACTCTGTTTTATTTGTGTACTTTGTAACTATTTGTTATGGAAGGATTGCTATCTTAGGATCAGCATTAGTCATTCCTAAGAGCTACAATATAACCTCGATTCTGACATTGGTAATAAAGCAACCTAAAATGTTATTTTTTTTGCATGGAGTAAGTAACAGACCATACAGTTTTCTTTTAATGGTCTACTATCTCAGATCCTCCTAATGTTTCAGAGCCTTATCTCATGGGACAATATTCACATTCTAATCAAACACAGATACTGTCATTTGTATCTCCCACAGAAAACATCTGTGGGAGATATCAGGTCTACAAACCCTTGTTTAATTTGTAACTCTCCAACTCTGTTGTGGGAATCCTATCACACATTTTTGGCTGAAAAGAGAACTTGAGCTTAAAGGGGACCTGTCCCCCCCAAAAAATATTTAAAATCCTATTTTTCACATTAGTCAAGCAAAATTAACTTTAATTACACAGTATAAATTATTTAAATTTTTTGGACACTGTTATTAAGGCAAGCCTTGCATCATCTCAGAATCTTGTTTGTGCACCAGAATGGGGGACCTGATGTCCATCCCCATGTCCTGGCAACACAAATGGTAAAGCGAATGGGGGGGATGTGTGGAGAGCAGGAAGTGCTGAATGGAAAGTGAAAGTAGTTTTCTGCTCCGCCTTTATGCCTAAGGCATAGAGGAGTGGCAGACAATATTTGATTGACAGCTAAGATTTGTAGATGAGCTTATAACAGCTATGAATGCTTTAATAAAAAATAGAAATTGAATTTCATGTTTAATTTATAAAGGACTTTTATTATACAGATTTTTTGTGTCTGGGTGACAGGTCCACTTTAACAAAGAATTTGTCTAGAAATTATACACTTGTATTTTGGGCTTTGGTGCTCAAACATGCCCCAGTTGCTTTCCATTTTTTTTTTTTTGCCTATTCACAGAACTTGCTTGGGGCGGCTGTTACATTGTGTCATCGCATAAGCCCAGGGACTGCTTGCAACATATAATTTGTAATCTACATTTTTCTATCGGCCAAACTGTAAATTACTGTATATTCTTGTAAATAGTGCATTCTTGTCAGAAGTTGCTGTTAATATTTTATGAGTTAAAACTCTTCACTATGGATTCAGCTGACAAGTCAACAATATCCAAGGGCACACAGGTCTACAGGAAATCTTCCACAAATTCTTTATTTTACGGATTGCATTTGCAATCCGTAAAATAAAGAATTTGTGGAAGATTTCCTGTAGACCTGTGTGCCCTTGGATGTTGTTGACTTGAATCCTGCTGTGAGGTCGCCGAACCTCTACCATCGTGCACCAGGCATCTCTTAATTCCCTACAGAGTGTGCGGGGTCCTACATTGCTTTTCAGCTGACAAGTGCCATCATGCACACTTTCACACTCACGGTGATGGCACATTGAGAAAACTCGGTAGGGACAGTTTCTGTAGAAGTGCCATAAAGAGCACCTGAAGAAACAAGCATGTTGCATTTTCTGAATTGGCATACTATATTGTGCAGTAGGCCATTTGCAAAGAAATGTGGTCAGCCATAAGGTGCCTCAATTGATTGGGGGGGGGGGAAGAATGCAAAAGCTTACTAGAATGTCAAGGATAAAAAGTAGAAAAAGTCAATGAGAGTCACAAGAAGAGAAAGAAAAAGACAACGGGGGGAATTCACAAAAGAGGAGATAGCTCATTTTTGGAGTAAAAGTGGTGGTAAACTGGAGTAAAATACTTTCTCCATATTCACGAACAGAAATCCGCCTAAATTCCAACTCAACCGCCACTTTTCATTTCTTAGTGAAAGAAAGATAGTTTACAGACACTTTTATGAATTTGTCTTTCAAATGACTTTTTAAACAACATTTTCTCCTGACATTTTAAAAATGGAGTAAAGCTCAGTTAAACTCTTCCCCATGTGTCAGATCAGTTCTAAACTTATCTGCTCTACTTTGGCTCACCAATTTTCATTTCATACCTCCTGTAGCTGCCCCATTTGGGAATTATTGTCATATTAATAGGCATTAGCATGTCATAGCCAGGGCACAAGTTTCTGTGTAACTCTATACGTGTAAAAGCCTCATTAACAAATCAAAAAAGTGTATTTTATACAATTTTTATATGTAAAACGTTTTTAACTCACACTTGCATTATTTTACTTGTTTTAGCCTAATGAATAAGGCAATATTAGCAATTTGAGTAAATATTTAATCTAAAAGAAACGTAAAGCCTCCCAGCCATTTTTTTTTAGTTTTAGCACACTTACACACTTGACTTAACCTTATAAAATACAAATTCCTATATTATGCAAAATGGCATTTCTTGTATTTAGACCCTTGTATCTTGTTACAGAAGTAGAATTACAAAAACATGTAGGCAGATTTAGAAAGCCAAGGTTATCCTGAAAAAAATTACGTATAATTTTCCTAGGTAAAATAAACTCCCTCCCCCAGAATTTCCAATTTGATGGCTGACTGACAGGTTCAATAAGAGCTAAAGACAAATTCAGAAAAAATGTTGTGTGAAAGACCAAAACTGAAAACTGTCTGTTAAAAAAACAAATTCACAAAAGTGGAGGTAGAGGTTTGTGAATTTAGTGAGAAATCCAACATTTTTAGCTCCACCTTTATTTTGTCTCTGTATCACCACTTTTGTGAATTCACTACAATGGGTTATTGGGGGAAAGGGAAAAGTTATAGAGGAAATAACTGTTCTTTGGAGAAATGAAAAGGACATAGTAGGATGATAAGATTGAGGGGTAGTAGAGACTAAATTAGGGTTATACTGTTATACCGACACATTCCTGGTTTTTAAAGCAGCATCTTATAAGCTCTGTCATACTGCAAATTCATTATTTTTTTGGTGTATGTATCAGCTGTAACAATAGGAATTTTGCCTTATCATACCATCTTTGCTTTTAATTTTAAAGCATTTTATGTTAATTTAATTCTGGTCATACCCACCATGCTCCTATTTGTTAGAAAACTGATCGTTAAGTCACAACTTGGAACTGAAATATTTCCTTTAATACATTGGAATTCATTTTTACAGTACTTGGTAATTAAGATAAGGTGCATATTTTAATTTTAAATCAATTCTTGATTTAGCTGACTTAATCTGTGTTGCTTGGAACTTCAGGTTCTTTCCCAACCTGTCCTCTTTTGAGTCATAGAGCAATATACTATAAGGAATTAAAAACACTTTTAGAAAAGCAACTGGAAGCCCTGCAATGTGTTTTTTATCACACCTTCTCAAGCTGTCCTATTGACAAGTTTTAGCCCCTGAACCTGTGGGGCAGCTATTCTGCATGATCAGGAGACCATGATGTGCAAGATGATGTGCCACCATCTTCTTTGAAAGTCATTGGATAATGGTTATACATTGTACACTAGGCACCCATTATCAAATGGTTTCTTATACTATTTTTGTCCTCTCTTGTCAATTAATCTTTAAAAATGTAGAGATTTTTTTACAGCTTGTTACATGATGATTGGAATTAAGATCACTTTAAATTTTCTTAAGAACTGACTACTGCTTATTATCGAAATGCAATGTGGGAACTGCTGGGCTGTGAGTGAAAGCTGAAGAGCAAGATTTTATATACCTCTAGTAAAATGCTTATAGCATGTATTTTAAATGCTCCACTGTGTAATATGGCAGGAAAACACAGGAATCTACAAAGCTGGAGTAAGTTAACTCTGGAACAGTAACCTGGAATGTTAATGCAAGCTATAAGTCCCTATACAATACCTCTCTTTTTTTTTTTTTTTTTTTTTTTTAAATTTCCCCCCTTGTATGTAATGCATATGTGTATGTATTTTGCATCTGGATTCTTCATTTAATAATGTCTTTCAATTTGTTTTCCAGATTAGTTCATAAAGGGAAAATGGATACCACCGCGATTTTACCGATCTTGAAGAAGAAATTGGCTTTTCTCTCAGGTAGACATTCAGTTGTTCTTTTCCCGCTGACACTTTGACTCGGATTTGTTTTGAGGTTTTGCTGAAATTCCAGTACATCTGTTAGTGGTTTTGGCAGAAGAATATCTAGATGGGCTTTTAACACAATTTATGGATATTTGAAAGGCAGGTCTATATTGCACGTGAGGTTTATATATTTATTGTTAATGTAACTCTAGTGTTTTACTGGAAAAGACCAAAACATTCTTGGTACTAACTTAGCAATACCTTACATTTACATTTATAGGCAAATCCTTTTCAGGGTTAAAGAAGCTTAATCACGTTGACACTGAGTGCTTGCCAAATAAATGAAGTCGATATGTTTTTTTATCCTCAGTCTGAAACTTGTTAAAGGAATTGAAACGTTTCACATCAAAGGAGTTCGTTTCCTGTGGCTTCTTTCCTTAATCTGCTTTCATATAGACCTTGTCTAATGATGGCAGCATGTCAGACTTCCCTGTTTTATTTGCATGGTGGTTATAGAGTGAGAAAGCAGGGATGGGAAGGCAACTGACAAATCTATGCGAAGTTCAGCAAATATAAGGAAAAAGCAAACAATGGTTCCATTCATCTCGCAAAGAAACAGAAAATCAAGAGTAGTTCACCTTTATGGTAACTTGTAGTATAACGTCCTATCTCTAGCAACTTTTCAATTAGTTGTCCGTTTTTATATGACTCCACTTTAGCCCTTTTTCAGCATTTAGGAGGGTCACTGACGCAGTAACATTATTGTACTCTGTGAGGCTTCAGTGTTATTCTTGATACTTTTTATTTCTCTCTATTCGGGTCCTCTTGTATTAATGTTTTCTTTGTCTTATTCAAACCACTTTGCTGGTTTTTAGGGTAAACTGGATCGCAGCAACCAGCTGGCTGTTAAAATCCCAAACTGGAAAGCTTTAAACAACACAAAACCCTGAAAATTAAAAGACCCACAGAAAAAAATGAAAGGGGTTGTTGACGGTTGAGTCATCAGGGATGTTCTGAGACAATTTGCAATTGGTTTTCATTTTTTATTATTTGGGGTTTTTGTGTTATTCTGCTTTTCATTCAGCAGCTCTCCAGTTTGCAATGTTAGCCATCTGGTTGCTAGGGTCTAAATTATTCTAGCAACCATGCAATGATTTTAAAAAGAGACTGGAATATAATAGGAGATGGACTGAATAGAAAAAACAAGTAGCAGGAAAAATACATTTGTAGCCTTACAGAGCATTTGATTTTAGATGGTGTCAGTGACCCCCATTTGAAAGCTGAGTCAGAGGAAGGCAAATAATTAAAAAACTATTAAAAAAAAATAATAATAAAGACCTATTGAAAAGTTGCTTAGCATTGGCCATTCCATAACATACTAAAAGTTTACTTGAAGGTTAACTTGAAGTACCGTATATACTCGAGTATAAGCCGAGTTTTTCAGCCCCCAAAATATGCTGAAAAACTCTACCTCAGCTTATATTCGGGTCAAGCGCAAAAACGGTCGCCCGCATCTAAGAATAGTCGCCCGCGCCTAAGAATAGTAGTCGGCGCCTAAGAATAGTTGCCAGTGCCTAAGAATAGTCTCCAAGAATATTCGCCGGCGTCCAAGAATGGTCGCCGGCATCTCCAATGGGAGCAGAAAACCTCAATTTTTTGATTGAAACTTACCAGAAGCTGCTGCATTTCTCACCCTAGGCTTATAGTCGAGTCAATAAGCTTTCCCAGTTTTTGGAGGTAAAATTAGGTACCTTGGCTTATACTCGGGACGGCTTATACTCGAGTATATACGGTATGCATAATTCCAATGTAAAAAAAAAAAACATGCAAAATGTCTTTTGCAAAGTCAAACACAGAGTGCACCTTGCACTCCGCAGGTCTTTGGACACAGAGACATGTGGCTCCCCTCACTACTACAGTGCTAATTGGGCTAATTGGGTTATTTAGTATGTTGATGAGGAAAAGGTTAGGGAGGCATGTAGGCTCCCTCTGCCCCTTACCTTGTGCGCAAGGTAGAGGGCGGCAGGAGGCACAGCTTGCATTCTCCAGCAATGCACAGAGCACCCCAAGTGCACTAATCACCAAATGTAAAACAATGTTAGATGTACCATAGAGCTAGCACTGTAATGGGAAACTACCAGAGTGCTGTATTGCTCTCTGAGCTGGAAATACAGGTAGAATATGTGGGTTTTGGCAGCTGCCGATGCAGAGGAAGCACCAAGTACCAATTACATGAATCACTTTACACTATTTCATTTCTGTTTTTAGCATTAAAAGTAATGTAGTACAGTGGGGATTAAACGCGTAGCCAAACACAGAAATGGTTATATGTGTTTCTTAGTAAACATTTTTTAATGACTTTGTTCTGCTTCCAAAGTGAAAATGTATTGTCAACACAATCACTAAGACTTATTGGGCCACCATTATAAGTTGCCCTGATAGGTTTTCATTGACCCTTCCACTAACTAAGTAAATTGGCTTGTTCAGTTTAGCGGGCAAATAAATGGAAGCCCAATCTCTACAAATATTATGATCTTATTTTTAACATGGCATCTAGCAAAATCTACAGCAGTAATTGTATGTATGTAACTTAAGGTGGCCATACACTGGGTGGCTGATAAAAACTGCAGACAGACCGAGTCGACAGCTTATTGGCCCGTGTATGGGGTCCCCCCGGGGCTTCCCCGATTGAGATTTGTCCGAAAGTCGGCCAGATCTCGATCGGATGTGACTAAAAATCCTGTGGGATCGCGGACGCATCTGTTCGTTGATGCGGTCCCGCGATCTGACCATCTGTTACAATTTGTTAGGATCCGATTGTTGGGCCCTAGGGCCCACGATCGGATCAGCCCGATATTGCCCACCTCAAGGTGGGCATATCAGGGAGAGATCCGCTTGTTTGGCGACATTGCCAAACAAGCGGATCTCTCCGTGTATGGCCGCTTTAACAGTAGCTGCAAGAATGAATATAACTGTGTATGCAGCAATAAAAATATAAGGTCTTCTTAAAGGGATACTGTTATGGAAAACCATGTTTTTTTCAAAATGCATCAGTTAATTGTGGCACTGAAATGTTTTTTTAAAACAGAAAAATTATTTTTTTAAATATTGATATATAATATTAAATGTAATTAAATATTTAATTTGAAATCTGACATGGTTAGACATATTGTCAGTTTCCCAGGTGCCCCCTGTCATGTGACTTATGTTATGATAAACTTCAGTCACTCTTTACAGCTGCACTGCAGTTAGGAGTGACCAACATATCAGCCCATCAACAAAACAAACAAATAGCTCCGTGGTAGATATAAGAACAGCATGCAATAGTAAAAATCCATGACCCACTGCGACTCCCTCAAGTTACATTGAGCGAAACAACAACCTGTCGGACAGCAGTTCCATAGTGCAGCACTGGCTCTTTCTGAAAGCACATGACCAAACAAATGACCTGAGTTGACTGCCTACACACCAATATTACAACTAAAAAAAATTCACCTAAACACTTGTCGGGTTATGAATGAAATTTTACATGGTAGAGTGAATTATTTGCAGTGTAATTTAGAAATAAAAACTACACCATAAAAATCATGACAGAAGCCCTTTAACAATGAAACCCTCCAATGTTGGCAAACTCTCTATTGTTTTTCAAGGCTTTTAACAAATATCATTAAAATTGTATCATAATATACTTAAAAAAATTGGCCTAATTATAAATTGCTTTACTGATCACTATGGGGCAAATTCCCTAAAGTGCGAAGAGCCTAACGCTAGCGCACATTCGCCAGCGTGACGTCATTTTACGAAGTTTTACCAGTGCATCACAACAGTACATTATATTTTCATTTTTTGGTGTTACTGTTCCTTTAACTCAGTCAGTGACCCAGCCAAGCAATTCTATACTGGTCTAACCCCTAGGGTTTGTTTATTGTAAGCAAAATTGTCCACATATTATGACCCCAAGTTAGCTCGAGATTCTCTTATACTCTGACCCCTGAACATTTTCTGTAGTGCCAACATGAAGAAAGGTGGAAAGCACTGGTGACTGCTCTGTAAATGCAACGGTAAAAATAAGCCCTAGAGAATAAAACACAAATCTTGCTGGTTATGTTAAGTTCATTTGGCCAGTGGACTAATGTAATGTAATGTTATTCTAATGTTAGTTTAAACTACGTTCATATTTTGTCGTAACGTTTTCTATACAAAACATAAAAACCCTAAAGAAACAGATTATTTCAAAGTTACAGCCTTATGTTTTTTCTTTCCTTTTAAATAAAATGTTTTCTCCCTATTAACCTTTTGGTAAGTACATAATCTTCTGAGATATATTAATCTCTGTGAATGGTAAATGGTAAGATAATTAGCAAATGCTAATTATACAGTGTTGCATAAAGTAATAGCTGTGCTTTAGCCACCAATAAAAAAAATAAAAAAAAAAAGGAAAGAAAAGGAAAATTGCTGAAATTCTGCTTGTGACATTTTCAAGAATTCTTAAGGCACTGTGTCTACAGATGGGATTCAGTAAGCTCTGCTGCATTGTACTAAAGGGCAGCAATTCATAGCTCTGTGCTGGATCAATACTTGGCCTTTTTTTATTCAGAAGAGTGTTATTCTTATATGTATAAATGTTATTCTTCTGTGCCACTGTTTTTTATGAAGAACTATGTACAGAATCAAGTCACATTAAAGGGATCCTGTCATCGGAAAACGTTTTTTTTTTTTCAAAACGTATCAATTAATAGTGCTACTCCAGCAGATTTCTGCACTGAAATCCATTTCTCAAAAGAGCAAACAGATTTTTTTATATTAAATTTGGAAATCTGACATGGGGCTAGACATTTTGTCAATTTCCCAGCTGCCCCTGGTCGTGTGACTTGTGCCTGCACTTTAGGAGAGAAATGCTTTCTTGCAGGCTGCTGTTTTTCCTTCTCATGTAACTGAAGGAGTCTCAGTTGGACATCTGTTTAGTGAAGTTCTTAGATCTACCAGGCAGCTGTTATCTTCTGTTAGGGATCTGTTGTTATCTGTTTACCTTTCCATTGTTCTTTTGTTTGGCTGCTGGAGGGGGGGAGGGAGGGGTTTTGATATCACTCCAACTTGCAGTAAAGAGTGATTGAAGTTTATCAGAGCACAAGTCACATGACTTGGGGCAGCCGGGAAATTGACAGTATGTCTAGTCCAATGTCGGATTTCAAAATTGAATATAAAAAAATCTGTTTGCTCTTTTGAGAAATGGGTTTCAGTGCAGAATTCTGCTGGAGCAGCATTATTAACTGATTAATTTTGAAAATGTTTTTTTCCCATGACTGTATCCTTTTAAGTTGCTGCCCCTTAAAACTTGCAGTCTAGTTTTAGTATATGAGTTACATGGATACTAAGCAACTTGCTCATCGGTGTGAAAGTATATGAACATTATATTCTTAAAGGGATACTGTCATGGGAAAAAAATTTTTTCAAAATGAACCAGTTAATAGTGAATTAACTGAAAATCCATTTCTCAAAAGAGCAAACAGATGTATTTATATTCAATTTTGAAATCTGACATGGGGCTACACATATTGTCAATTTCCCAGCTGCCCCAAGTCATGTGACTTGTGCTCTGATAAACTTCAATCACTCTTTACTGCTGTACTGCAAGCTGGAGTGATATCACCCCCTCCCTATTCCCCCCCAGCAGCCAAACAAAAGAACAATGGGAAGGTAACCAGATAACCGCTCCCTAACACAAGATAACAGCTGCCTGGTAGATCTAAGAACAACACTCAATAGTAAAAACCCATGTCTCACTGAGACACATTCAGTTACATTGAGAAGGAAAAACAGCAGCCTACCAGAAAGCATTTCTCTCCTAAAGTGCAGGCACAAGTCACATGACCAGGGGCAGCTGGGAATGGACAAAATGTCTAGCCCCATGTCAGATTTCAAAATTGAATATAAAAAAAATCTGTTTGCTCTTTTGAGAAATGGATTTCAGTGCAGAATTCTGCTGGAGTAGCACTATTAACTGATGCATTTTGAAAAAAACATGTTTTTCGATGACAGTATCCCCTTTAATTGAGGCTTGTCTAGACAATGGATAACTGAAGGCGAGACACTGCAATGGAAATTGGGGATTTTTAATTAAAGGAAGCATTTATGCATGTTCAGGATGAAAACAAGTGGCTTATGTAAGTTTAAATAAATGCCTTTCATTTTTGTAGATATTGGTCCAGTATTATCCAGTTAGGCATCAATGCATTATGGACCATGTAAAAGTGGATGTAGATCCAAATTTTTATTCAGTGCATTGTGAGCAAGACTGCTTGTGTGGTTTGGGGAAATGGTTACTCCCTGTTCGATCCAAGCACATGGAGCTCTAAATAAGTGATTACATTTCATTTACTGTAAGAACTGAAGGCTTGGCTGTCTGGCATTTTGCTGTAATTGTTTGTTCCTTGCATGTTAAATGCATAATGGGAAAGAAAGGTGGAATCCTGCCATGTGGGTCACCGTGAGAATAGTGCCGCTGTCCGTTTCCCTTTGAACTGGACGTGGACCTCCTAGCATGGTTTCTCAACCATTTTAACCCATAAGCCACATTTAAATGTAGAAGTGTTAAGGAGGCACAAAAGTATTAAAATATTTTCTGAGGAAAGATTTGGCAGCCCCATGTGAACTGCCAGCATGCAGGGGACTTTGGAGCAGGCTTGTATTTTTTTGCCTTCAGATATGAGAACATGTCTTGAAGCCACTTGGGCATAACATCAATTTGAGCGGTGAGCAACATGTTGTCCACAAGCCATTGAGTGGGGATCACTGTCTTTGGTCTTAAAATAATTTGGGACCCAAATACATGATGTAGTGAATGATTCAAAGTTCCTAAATCATGCCTCCACTTGGGTGACCTCCATGTACTGCTTTTTATTTTTGAGAGATCTATGCCAGAAAGACTAAGCATAGTCAAAATCTCTATTACAACAATATGCATTTCTCAAGAACCTGTTGCATGAAAAGTTGTGTTGCAATTTTTAGGAGAAAACATACACTAAACCTGGTAAAATAATCATGTGTGTGCATTTTGGAAACCTCAGCAATACTCCCATAAGAAGAGTAAAACTCAACCATGCAAGATTGACATATTACATCTGGGAAAATTATAGAGATATCTGAAAACATCTAATAATGCATTTGCAAGTCTTTTAAAAAGGACATTCCTTTTATATTGGCTTCAGTGTGTGAATTGTCAGTTCATGTATTAGCGTGCAAATCCATTGCTTGTGTAAATGCAACCCCCTAGGCCAGCCGTGGAAGTTTTTTTTATCAAAGAGAAGAAATGGCCTGGGGTCCAAGGTTGATAATTATATTCACTTGTAGTTTCTCTGTAAACACTTGCCATTAGGCAAATTGATCAAAGATTGTAGCCTTGCCCTGTGATAGACGGTACCCCTGCCTCCATTGCCATGTGCTCTACACCTTTCATCTGAAAAATTAGCCAGCGTTTTGCACAAGTATAGAGGACCATGTATTGTCAAAAATACCTTTATGAATGGTATTTAAGCTATTGCAAAATATTACTTAGTGATGTTATTTGTGATTGCATTAATAATTATCACCAGTTCTACTAATGAATGATATGATGGAAGCTTGTTGCGAACAGCTTATGAATATATGTACTGTCAAAGGTTCTATTGTTGTATTTGCTCCTGCTGTCCTCATCTCTAAATGTCTAGATGTTGTCAATATGCAATAGGGAGCTGGTGGCTTTCCCAAAGAGAACTTGTGATCCAACAGTTTGCTAATAAACCAGTACAGGTATGAGAGACGTTACCGGGAAACCTTTTATCCAGAAAGCTCTGAATTACAGAAAGGCCATCTCCTATAGACTCCATTATATTCAAAAATCCAAATTTTTAAAAATAGTTTCCTTTTTCTCTGATAATAAAACAGTACCATGTACTTGATCCAAACTAAGAAATAAGTAATCCTTATTGGTAGAAAAAAACAGCTTGTTGGGTTTATTTAATGTTAACATGCTTTTCTAGTAGACTTAACGTATAAAGATCCGAATTACGGAAAGATCAATTATCCGTAAAACCTCAGCTCCTGAGCATTCTGAATAACAGGCCCCATACCTGTATTTGCCTTGTATACATAGATTCTAACTCAACTCCTCTGCAAGCTGTACTATATTATAAAATGTCATCCATACTGAGAATAAACTTGTATTGTTCATTTGCTTTATTCACCAGTGATTTGTAGACATAATACCCAAGGAACACTGAACCATTATATTTCATTTCTCTAATGTGTTTGAACAAATATGTTTGCACACCCACTCCGGAAACCATAGTCCCAGCTTTCTTTTCCTTCGGGCCTTCTTGTTGGCTAAAGTTAAAAATGGAAAGTTTTATTATCCTGTTTCCAGCACGTAGTATTTTACATCAATCAAGCTGCAGAAACCCCCAAGTGTATTTAATGAATGTTTGGAAATTAGCCTCTCCCCCCACAGCAATTATTCAATCTGATACATATTCCTGCTGACTACAGGGTCTATAAGAATTGTATGGCGTGTGTTTTCCAAACAAACATTGCTCATAACTTTTATTTCCTTTGTTTCAGTGCGTTTCCTAGAGGTATCTCATGATCAAAGTGCAGTGAATATGTTAATATGCCTTCTCCCAGATACATATGCTACTGAAATAATAGCGAACATGAGGACAAAAAATAGCACTCACTGGTTAAACCTGGCAGTGATTCAGTGGTGATTTCTGTGGAATATAAAATGTCATCATTTGTGTGCTTGCAGCTATTTTATTTGTGTTTGGTGATTTGCAAAACAGTAAATCACATGATATCCTTGGGTAGAATCACCTAGGGTATCACAATTGCAGGAAAGTGCCAATCAAATATCAACACCAGTTTTGCTATGAGCTATATCTTCTATATTCTTCTATCTATGCCAAAATAAGGCAGCTGGAACAATAATTTGTAGACCTCTCTACTTATCTGGCAACAACAGCACTGAGAAGGCAATGCATATGCTACACATATATATGTATGTATGGGATCTATTAGGCAGAATGCTTGGGACCTGGGGTTTTCCGGATAAGGAATCTTTCCCTAATTTGGATCACTAAATTGGATTGTTTTACCTCCAGTAAAGATTAATTATATCTTAGCTGGCACTAAGATATAAGGTTCTGTTTAATTATTATAGATATTTAAAAACCTAAAGGGCAAAGTGGCAAACGTCAGTGACATTTCGCCAGCGTTACCGCCCACAGGGACATCAGCAATTTACTAACAGGCGCCAATTCGCCAGTGAAAGAGGCGCTAGCGCTCATTCACACTCTATTGCCAGACGACAATCCACTCTGGCGGATTTTACTGAACGTTACCTCTTTTTGCTAGGCAGAAATGAACGCTATCGAATCCTCACTTTGCTTCGATTTGCTCGCATCGAAGTAACACTAGTGAAAAGTTGCCAGTGTTCGCCGCCCACAACGAAAACACATTTTAGTGAATTAGCATTGTTTGAGCAAATTTTCGCCTGGTGAAGTGTAGCGATGGGTGGGAAGCAGTCGATGGCGACTTTTCGCCATTTAGTGAATCTGCCCCTTTGTTTGGTCACGTTCTGGATAACCAGTTAACAGATATCTGATTTCATATCCATACCCTTTTAAGGAATTGAAAAAAAGATTTTCCCTGTAAATGTCCGTTTAAAACGTAGTAACTTCAGAATACAACTGTCAAAATGTTCCACATGCCAATAGCCAAAGTCTGGTTTTATGTGATGCATCAGCTGTAGGATTTATTTTCTAATGTTGGCAACTGAGTTTTTTTTGTATACAAACTGTCTGTGTTGCCTTAATAGGAATCCTTGTTTCAAATCATAACTTTTATTGCCTTCTTTTGTCTCTGGAAGTCTCCCATTTTTTCAGATAGTAAACTTTAAAGCAGGGAACTTAAACTTTCTTGGCACTGGTGTTGGATGTCTTCCTCTCCATTTATATGATGCTCTTGCAGTCTCTCATCTGTTTCATTGTGCTTCTGTTGTGTCTAGTGTTGCCACCCGGCCGGTATTTTACAGGCCTACCCGGTAAAACCCCAGCCAAGGGGGAGGCCGGTATTACAAATTTACCGGCAATGTAGCTGCCGGTAAATTTGTAATACACCTAAAAAAAGCCCGTGGCCTGCCCCCAGCCTGCTCCAAACTCACCTTTTTTCCTGGGCTCCCTCGCCCCCTTTAGCGTCACGGCCTCACCCTTTTAACCCCCGCCTCCTCCACCTGCCAGTGAAGATTATTTTAAAACGTGGCAACCCTAGTTGTGTCCCTGGTATTCTTACATTAAGTACTAAATCCTTAACACTGATAATCCCTATAGTGAATTCACTGCACTGAATTGTGAATTCTTCCAATAACACACCATCCTATTTAATATATATTCTATTTGATTATTAATTTTTTTAGATTGTAAGCTTGTTTGTGGAGTATGCTGTTCAGCTCTTGTATCAGTTATTGGTATCCTTTTCACAGCACCTATTATATTTAAGCATAATATACTTAAGGGGATCCTGTCATCGGAAAACATGTTTTTTTCCAAAACGCATCAGTTAATAGTGCTACTCCAGCAGAATTCTGCTCTGAAATCCATTTCTCAAAGCAGCAAACAGATTTTTTTATGTTCAATTTTGAAATCTGACATGGAGTTAGACATTTTGTCAATTTCCCAGCTGCCGCTTGTCATGTGACTTGTGCCTGCATTTTAGGAGAGAAATACTTTCTGGCAGGCTGCTGTTGTTCCTTCTCAATGTAAATGAATGTGTCTCAGTGGGACATGGGTTTTTACTATTGAGTGTTGTTCTTAGATCTACCAGGCAGCTCTTATCTTGTGTTAGGGAGCTATTATCTGGTTACCTTCCCATTGTTCTTTTGTTTGGCTGCTGGGGGAGAAAAGGGAGGGGGTGCTCCAGCAGAATTCTGCACTGAAATCCATTTCTCAAAAGAGCAAACAGATTTTTTTTATATTTGATTTTGAAATCTGACATGGGGCTAGACATAATGTCAATTTCCCAGCTGGCCCAAGTCATGTGACTTGTGCTCTGATAAACTTCAATCACTCTTTACTGCTGTACTGCAAGTTAGAGTGATATCACCCTCTCCCTTTTTCCCCCCAGCAGCCAAACAAAAGAACAATGGGAAGGTAACCAGATAGCAGCTCCCTAACACATGATAACAGCTGCCTGGTAGATCTAAGAACAACACTCAATAGTAAAAACCCATGTCCCACTGAGACACATTCAGTTACATGGAGAAGGAAAAACAGCAGCCTACCAGAAAGCATTTCTCTCCTAAAGTGCAGGCACAAGTCACATGACTGGGGGCAGCTGGGAAATTGACAAAATGTCTAGCCCCATGTCAGATTTCAAAATTGAATATAAAAAAAATCTGTTTGCTCTTTTGAGAAATGGATTTCAGTGCAGAATTCTGCTGGAGTAGCACTATTAACTGATGCTTTTTGAAAAAAACATGTTTTCCGATGGCGGGATCCCTTTAATGTAACTGAATCAGTCACAGTGGGACTTGGCTTTTACTATTTAGTGCTGTTCTTAGATCTTACAGGGAGCTGTTATCTTGTGTTAGGGAGCTGCTATCTCGTTACCTTCCCATTGTTCTGTTGTTAGGCTGCTGGGGGGGGGAGACGGTGATATCACTCCAACTTACAGTATAGCAGTAAAGAGTGATTGAAGTGTATCCGAGCACAAGTCACATGACTGGAGGCAGCTGGGAAATTGGCAATATGTCTAGCCCCATGTCAGATTTCAAAGTCGAATATAACAAAATCTGTTTGCTCTTTTGAAAAATGAATTTCAGTGCAGAATTCTGCAGGAGCAGCACTATTAACTGATGCGTTTTGAAAAAAACATGTTTTCCCATGACAGTATCCCTTTAAAGATTGAAAAAGGTGTGGAAGAGTCAAAGAGCAGTACTTTTTAACTGCAACTCTTTGTTGGGTAAATTCACTTCATGTTTCATTACTGAAATCCCATTATCAAGTCCTGGAACCTTTTGGGAATTTACCCAATAAAGGGTTGTAGTTAAAAAGTACTGCTCTTTGACTCAGCTTTCACACCTTTTTACTCTTTAAGCTGTAGAGCAGAAGCTATTAATGCAATGTAGGTGTTTCCATACTTTGACCAAATTTAAGATATTTTAAAATGTTATTTTTCATCTGTCAGTAATTTTATGCTGCATGTTTGACGTTTGAGTAAATGAAAAAAATCTGGTTTGAAGTTTCTACATTAAGTGCAACTTTTAGCTCAGTTGTACTGACTTTCCTTTTATTCCTTGCTCTACAGGCTGAATGTATGTTCCTCGGGTTGCACAATGAAAAGGGCACTTTCCTGCAATTAACAATTTTCTTTCTTTTCTAGGAGGAAAGGACAGAAGAAGTGGCCTCATTCTGACAATCCCACTGTGCTCAGACCAGACCAGTATGGATGAACTAAGTGTAACCCTGGATTACTTGCTTAGCATCCCAAGGTGACTTTCACTTGAATAAACTCATGTGAATATTTGATTATAATGGTGTGTGTATATCCAATATATACTGTATGTATGCCGCAGTAAAGAGCATAATTATAGGAAGTATATGTATAAGTAAATGCTATTTTTTTACTTTCTCATATACATTAAGTCTAGGCTTTTGGCAGCAGGGCACTACTCTTAGAAGGTGCAGAATCCAAAAATAGAATTTTATATGAAGGTAACTGTCAAATTGTAATGATACAGTACCCAGTTGCTGTCCAAATTTAGTGCAATAATATCTTTGTATTAACTCTCTTAATTATTGAGAACCCCAAAGGTAACCACTCTTTCAGCACATTTGTAAGATTGAACAGTTATTCTGGTTGATTTAGTAATCCTTATGTACTGTGCAATAAATTGAATCACGGCTGAGGACTTAAAGGGTTTCTGTTATTATTTTGCTACTGGGTAGTAAAGGGTGACTGAAGTTTTGTCGGCGTACAAATCACATGACTTGGGGAAACTGATAACACGTCTAGCCCCATGTCCGATTTCAAAATTAAATATTAAAAAAAATTGTTTGCTCTTTTGAAAAATGGATTTCAGTGCAGGATTCTGCTGGAGTAGTGTTATTTCCTGATGAGTTTTGTAAAAAAAAAAAGTTTCCCATGACAAAATCCCTTTAATGCTAAATATTTTCAGTGACACTTGGTGTTTGATAAAGAAAGCTCTCTGCTTATAGCAGATTTACATTTTATTTTATACCCACCTAAGCAAGTAGGGGACAGGCACTTGGGCGGCGGGGTGTACCTGTGTTTGAAAAAGTAATGTAACAACAGGTGCAAATTTTACTCCTGGTTTAGTAATCAATAGTAGTCATAAGCAAATAATATTTACCAAAATCCCCTTTAATAGCCACTCTCCAGTCCTACCCACTCATGCATGGTTTCAATTTATTTATTTAGCAAACTGTGTATCATCCAATAAGAAACCTGTTTTCAATACTGTTTATGCTGCCCAGAGATGCCTTTTTTATGATTCATGAGTAGTCACCAAAGTGGTTAATTGCCTTCCTTCTATGTCCATCAGAGTATCTCCTGCTGATTTATTTTGGTTCAATTTTGCTTTCTGAAACTGTTTAGGCCTCTACATGCATGCCTCCGATTCAAAACTGCACATCATATAGGGAGAATACTGTATAACTGTCGAAATACTGAAAGCAGTGAATAGTGGAAAGTAGCCGGACTGGGCAAATGGATAAGATTCTGCATGGGACCCATTCAATTCTTTTACCTCCTAGAAGTAAATAATAAAAAGGACAGCTGAACAGGATAATTTCAGAATTGGTCTGCTTATTACATTCTCAACACATTTAAATATATGTCATAGTACAGGTATGGGACCTGTTATCCAGAATGCTCAGGTCCTGGGGTTTTCCGAAAAACTGATCTTTCTGTAAATTGGATTGTCTACTAGAAAATCATGTAAACATTAAATAAACCCAATCGGCTGGTTTTCCAATAAGGATTAATTATTACCTAGGCTGGATCAAGTACAAGGTACTATTGTATTATTACAGAGAAAAGGGAAATCATTTTTTAAAATTTGGATAACTGTATTTGGATAAAATGGGAGATGGTCTTTCCGTAATTCGCAGCTTTCTGGATATCGAGTTTCCAGATAATGGATACTATATTGTACTGTATCTGTGATTTATTCATATAGTGTTTTATACGTTGTACCTTGTAGCAATGCGTGTTTAATTCTTCCCTGTTTTTTTTTGAGCCTTGAGTCAGGACAGTGTAGCACAGATGGTGTCTGAAACCGCTCTGAACAAGTTGTTAGATTCACAGACCTGCCTGGAATATAAAACAATAGCAGCTGGAAAGCAGAAATGCATCCTTATTACCATAGATGAATATTCCCTGCTTCCTTTCACTTTAGATATTGTTCAATCAATTTAAGAGCAATGTGTTAACTTTGTGATCTTGAAGCTCCTTTTTCTGGGAAAAGAAAATAAGTTTATTGGAGGTTCGTAACTGATTATTTTGTTTGTTAGGGAGCTGGCCAGACTACATAAAAGAAATTTACTGCTATCCAGCTACTGCGAACATTTTCAGAATTGTTTTGAGATTTGTTTAAGCTGAGACTTAAAGCCACAGTTTATGACTATATGAGTTTGGAGCTTGATGGTGCCTTTCTATATTTGGCTGCTCTTTGAATTTTAAAAAAAACTCGAATCGAATTGAACAATTTTTAATTCCCTTGATGAATCTGCCTCTGGCTATTTAGAATGCTTGTGTTACACAACACACAATTTTAAGGCAACTGTTTATCTCAGAAATTATTTTTAATTATTGGGAACAATGCAATTTAAAATGCTACGAAAAAATGATACTCAGTTGGCTTGTACATAGGGTTGCCACCCGGCCGGTATTTTACCGGCCTAGCCAGTAAAACACCTGCCAAGGCCGGGGCTGGTATTACAAATTTACCGGCAATGTAGTTGCCGTTAATTTGTAATACCCTTAAGAAAAAGCCCCTGGCACGCCCCCAATTCGGTCAATACTTACCTTTTTTTTGGGGTTTCTCCCCATCGTGCGTGTTGCTCTGCCCCTTCTGTGTCACGGTGTGACTCTGCCCTTTTACGTCATGGCCCGCCCCTTTTTGTTCACGCCCCCCCCCACCGGCTGGTAATTTTTTTTTACAATAGGTGGCAACCCAACTTGTACACCAGTGCTGTATAAGAGAGTTTTGAAGCTGTTGCATTGCAGTGTTGTGAATGCTGGAAAGGACTATGGGGCACATTCACTAAAGGGCGAAGTGGCCAACGCTAGCGTCAATTTGCCAGAAATCCCATCCACAGGGACATTGCCAATTTACTAACAGGCATAGAGGACTATTCGCTAGCGAATGAGACAGTCACTAGCGTTCATTCCCACTCTATCGCCAGGCAATTTTTCGTTCTGGCGAATGGTCATTTATCTGCTTATTCAGCAAAGTAGAATTTTACTGAACGCTACCTCTTTCGCCAGAGTTTACTTTGCCACCTCAGACTAGGGGAACTGATAAAACGAAGCAACATCTTTCTCAATCTTATGTCAGTGATATCATATCCTGTATGCCGGAAATGCATTCAAGTTTTTTAAAAGAAATGCTGGCGACTTTTCTTTTTTTTTTAAAGTGGGATTGTCTTCATAAGTCCAAACTATTAAAGACTCAAGTGGGAAAATGTTTTTTTTAAATAAATTGAGGGGCATGCCACACTTATATAAGGGTGGGCTTATGTCTAGGGCATTAGAGGATCTCTTCTGTCTTTATTATGGCTCATTGGACATTTTAAAAAGTGGCAACTTCAAACATTTGCACTAACAATACAATTAAAACGTCCATATGACTTTTAGGTACTCGCCTTATTCAAATTAACCTAACAGCAAGAGTGCTAGTGAAGCTTCGCTAGGCAGAAATGAACGCTAGCGAAAATTCACTATGAAATGCTTGCACTGCCGAAGAAACGCTAGCGAAAATTTGCCTACGTTTGGCTGCTTAGACGCAACTTCTCATTTTAGTGAATTATCGTAGTGTTAATGAATTTGCACCTGTCGAAGTGACGCAGAGTGTGGTGAAGCGGTCGCTGGCGAAAATAAACCTGTGATTTATGCCTTATAGGCTGATCATGGATAAATAGATTGTAATTCTATTTATAGTGAGAAGTGCAAAGCCAGAGGGTTCACAGTTATCGTGGATGGAAGGAAGTCGCAGTGGAATGTTGTGAAGACTGTGGTTCTAATGTTACAGGTAAATATGCTATATAAATTATTTTATGCATGTACATATTCACAAACATTGACAGTAATTATTCCATCCACCTTGGATGCCTTTAACTAAATAGTAAATACTTTTTCATGGTGAGCTCAACATGCGCCAAAGAGATACTGCACAAGCAAGGAACAGACTGGCTTTCAGTCCACATGCGCTTGGTTGGTGATCAAAAATGATGTTACATAACACTTCCCAAAAATTTTGATTGTGACAGATGGCAGGCTGCAGATTGCTATTGCATATCTTTAAACTATGGCACAGGGATTTTTCCTTGCCTGCAGAATACCATAAAAAGTAGCTGCATAAGCTATAGTTTTTAAACTTTGTTAAAAGGCCAATATACTGACTGATGAATTACTGAAGTTCTCTAAACAATACAATAATGTAAACCCATTTCCATAACACATTAAATCAGTTATCACTTGAAAAATCAAAGTAAGTAGTCCTACATTTTCCCATAATATCATCAACCAAACATGGCAGTAAACTCTTACAAATGTAAAGCTAAACAAAGCTGTTAGTCTATCCCAATATATTGTGCTGAACATTAACTGAATGTCCGTTATTTCACATTGAAAACAGTTAGCTCAAACACAGTAGATATTATTGATCCTTTCCAGCCTTCCATATGTAATATAATTAGGCCTCAGAATGTAAGCACGAAGAACGGAACAAATAACTTTACATTTATACGTGTCTTTCAATAAAAACTCTACAAAATGAGTATTATTGAATTTGAGATTTATATTTTTGACAAGGTTAAAAAATAAGCCCAACGCCTACTCATTCAGGGTTTCTGACCCTCACCAATTATTTCAGTTGTAGCTAAGGTTTGTTTGCCCAAGGAATGCCCTCATTTTGTTTGTCTTAAGGGTTACCTTACACCTAAGGGTATAATATGAGCTTTGCCATAATTTTGTTGTAAAATCCGCCTTTTCCAGGTCCAGGCCTGTGATGGTTGCTTTCATTAGCCTTCTGCATGTTTCCAGTCTGCAACTATCTCATGTTTAGGGGCACACACCACAGCATTTGAAAAACATTGATTTTTATCAATAAACTTTCTGTTTGGACTCTATAATATATATCTTCCAAAACACTGTATGGTTGCTAAGATAATTAAGCCCCAGCAACCACATAGCCTTAGACAGGCACTACCAAATAAGCATTTGAATTAAACATGTTAAATTAATTGCAAAATATATTAAAATACCTCTGCCCATGTTGTACTAAAAGAAAAGTGAATTTTCTTTTGGTGGGTGATGGGGAGGTGTTTGTTAATATTGTACAGTTTTGTCTTTCCTCAAAATTGGAGTTGTAGCCAATTTAGTTGACCAGTTTGACACACGTGCCCATAATGTGACCTTATTTAAGTATTTACTGTCAGGAGAGGTTAGAGAAAAGATAATCAATATTTATGGAACAAGAAAGTCCAAATATTGCACTATTTACCTCCAGCATTTTTATGCATCAGTGATTGGAGCATATGAAACAGAATAAAAATCAGCCTAGGCCAGACTTTTTCAAAACTCGATCTAGTGCAGCGTTGCCCACCTCCATCTCTTAAGTGTCTAAAGAATGCAAGTATTTGGTTCCCATGATGCGTTTTCTTTTTTCAGTTATTCAAGGCCAACATATATTGTGCAACTGTTTAAAGAGGAAGCTTAAAGGTCTATAAATCTCTAGACAATGGTGATTTAGAAGAGTCCAATAGACCTCGATTATAACTTCCCATCACTCGCTTGGGAAAATAATATAGCTGTTTGATACTAAGTTAAGTGGAGGCAGAACTGGTCCAAAATTGCACAGAGCATTGTTCATATTGTGGTGAAAGAACCCTGATCAACTGCCATACAGATTCTTGGTGACCTTCAAATATAAGGGATAACAATTTCAATATCTGCTGCCAATTCAGTGGAGGACACATAGAAAGACCGCACTGCTGACAAAGAAACATAAGAAACCCAACTTGAGTTCACCAGATCACATCTAAAAAAGACAAATGAAGAGGTGAAATTAGAGCATTTTTGTAAAGCATGATTATTATTACTGCTTAAGTATATTATTATTATTGCTTAAAGGAAAACTGTACCAAACAATATAGGTCTCTACAAAAAAAATATATTGCATAAAACAGCTCATATTTAAAACCCTATTGTATGTAAATAAACAATTTTCATAATAATATACTTTTTTATGTGCCATTGGGTAATCATAAATAGAAAATTGCCATTTTGAAAAATAAGCAAAAGAAAGGTCCAAAACGTTGCCCCTTTATGATGTATACTTTGGGATTTAAATAAATCACTGTTTGGATACAATTACAATTTACAGGTGTGCATCTGAATTTCTTTTGCATTTACCCACTGAACCTTATGCGAGGGAAGGGTCTTCCGGATTAGCACCCTACACTGACAACAAGTTGTTGGGATTAGGTTGAGCTCTCCACGTTCGTGCATCGTATTTTGAAAAATAAGGGCTGCCCCCTGGGATCCTAGGATTCACTGTGCACACTAACAAACCATCCATGTTAGGTCACATTAGCCAATTAACAGTCAGAGTTCTGTCTTTTGCTTCCACACTTGTTATAGTTAGAGCTATAATATTTCTGGCCAGATCTCTGAGGCAGCACACAGACCATCATGAAATGGTCGTTCAAGGCAAGAGATGTAAAAGTGCAATATTTACTTAAATAAATATACCAGTTTGGTAGGATTCTTTAATATGCCACTTCATTTGATATAAACTATATGTTGCTTATGTATTCATTTTGGGGGGTATAGTTTTCCTTTAAGGATAAAATGCTGGACTATTCTAAAATTACCAGCCGTGAGTTCAGATTAGAAATCCCATTGAAGACTTGTAGATGGATCTGAAAATTGCAGTTGAGAGAACCTTTAGATCTGGGCAAACTGGAGCAGTATGCAACAAAAGGGGATGTAGAATACTGATTTTTGGCTATAGGAAGAACATAATTCCAGCTATTCTTCCAAAGGAGGTGCTGCCAAATTAAGGCTAGGGTGTCCATAAATTTTGTCACAGATTTATTTCATATATAAAAAGATATGTTAAATTCTGAATGGAATAACAATGTTTTGTCTTAATTTTGAAACAAAGAATTGAAAAAACTGGTTTTGTAAATTTATTTTGCAGTAAATCAATTTATGGTAGAGTAATTTGTGTGCAAAGAAGTGAATATTTTTGGCTGCAGTTATTTCTAAGGCACCAATATATTCCAGTGTTGCCTGTACCTAAATGTACCTATTGTTTGGCATTGTGCTTAAGCACTTCAAGAGAGCTGTGAATGATTCAAATTGGTTTAAAGTTCAGCTCTGTATTTAGTTACCAGCTGGAAGGACTGAATAATGGATTGAAATTTGAACTGCAAGGAACAGCAAGAGCTTTGTCTCTTTCCTACCAATCAGATATATTGGAATTTTCTAAAGCTTCATATCTCAAATATAGTTTTTTTGGAAAACATACAGAACTATTGCGTAATCTTACTTAGGTTACTGATTTATCAGAGACTGGATTATCTTTATTCTTTTTGTGTTAATCAGCTGAACTGGTCAATGTCAATATGTATATTTGTGTAAATTATTGCAGAGGCTCAGCATCACAAACTTGCTGTGGTGTACTTAAGGATTTCATTATCTATTAGAAATACTTTTGAAATTAAGGTTGAGATATTTTTGCAGATTTAAGCAATTTCTTCTTTACTATAAAAATACCCTTTTTTAAAGTTATTTTTTTGTCATAAATGTAGATTGTGTTTCTTTAATTCCCTTTTTCCTTTGGACCGACTTGTGGGTACCTACTAGATTTAAAAGTGAGAGGCCTATAGTCTAACAATAAAAATAAATACTATACATCTAAGTGTATATATACACCTGCAAACCAGACGTAACTCAAATTCTAAATCTGTAGTTTACTAAGGGTTTGCCCTATAGACTGGAGTCATAATCATGTGATTTTGTTACTTCAAAGATTTGAATTGTTTGCAAAGCATTTTTCCAGTAGTGACTGGGTATTTTAAAGTGCTTTGTTACTGATGGTAGAGATGATTTCCTGTGGGCCCCATGTGTCAACTCGAAATAAAGTTGGGTATCAACTAATAAATATTTGGCAAGATCTTTGTTTGGCCAAACATGTGCTGGGCCAAACTGGGCTGATCCAGAGATCTGATTTTTATCGGGGTGTGTGCAGGTCTGTAGGGGAAAGTCTAGATTGATTTGTCTTTGTGTTGCGAATGGGGATTTTCACACCTGATCGATGGCTATCTGGTTAATTCCCGGACAGATATCAAACAAGAAGGTCATCACAAGCCCCATATATGGGCACACAAGCTGTCAAATTAGTCTACAGTTCATTGACCCATGTATGGCTCCTTTTAGTGGGGGATCTGTTCACAATTATCCTGATGCTTTCATATCCCAGCAAACCACATTCTGTAGTGCCCGTGGCAAGGGATTTCCCATAAAAACTATATTTAAAAAGTAATTTTGGGTAAGCCTTGTACTTATGTGAATACACACAAGTTATAACACAATGCCAAAATTTCTACTTCAGATTAACACACAGAAGAATGGCTATGAAAGTGCAAACAAGCATATTACAGAAATATACAGTGTGTGTATAATTGGAAAAAGCGAATTACGTTTTATTAGGTTTATTTTTATAGGTGTTTTAACTCTGTCAGCTGTTGCAGAAAGTTGAATATATAACCCTAAACAGCAATCTGTGAGTTTGATTTGTAGCTTTGATTATGTTTGATGTTAACACCTTCCTGTAATTCCGGCTTGGTTTAAGATGTATGTCAGTGCATATAGATAAGAAATTGAGAGAAGCCTAGTAAATCCCTCAGTGAATTCCCTGTAAATGTTAAAATGGATTGATAAAATCCCCACAGCTGTAAGTTTCCTTTTCCCAAATGTCACTCTTTAAAATTACTTTTTGAAACACTTTTAAAACCTTTTGTTATGTTTCAGAATGTTGTTCCAGCTGAAGTTTCACTGGTTTGTGTGGTAAAGCCAGATGAGTTTTGGGATAAGAAGGTCACCCATTTTTGTTTTTGGAAGGAAAAAGACAGATTGGGTTTTGAGGTACAGTATCATTTTCTTGTTCCAATAAAAAAATTAAAGACCTATAACATCAAAAAGTTACATTTATTTTTATACAGAATACACATTTAGTCTGCTTTTCTGAACCTTTCCAGGAAACATAATTTGCATTAGCTGTAAATAGTTTTGTAGCTCAAGTTATCAGTATGGTTTAGCCAAAAGCCAATGTAAAATATATTACAGGTGCCCTTTGGTGAAACAAATCAAACGTCTATATGTTTTTTTAAGGTGCATATACAGCCAACGTTACGTTTCGGTCCCCTCTGGGACCTTTCTCAAGGCGATATATAATGATTGGATCCTAGAAAACAGGCTTACTTGGCTGTTTTTTTTTTTACTGCAGATGGGTTGATTACCCTATGTCTTATTATTATAATACATATTATTATAATATATATATATATACATACATACATACATACATACATACATACATACATACATACATATTATTATAAAAAAAAAAAAAATATATATATATACATATTATTATAAAAAATTATATATATATATATATATATATCGTTCACATCATGAGATGCTTCTTGGGTGATACCTTGGTAATGAGAAACCTTTTTATAGGCCATCTATTAGGAATAAAACAGCTGATATTAATGTGCACTGATAAGGGGGTAGGATTGCTTTCTAAATACTGACAGATTTCCGCAGGTTTCTTGGCATGCCTTTTTGCTCCGTTTCTTCATTTGTTCAATACTTATTTCCTGTATCATTCCACTTTATTGCACATAACTTATTTATTTTGAATTCTTTGGGTGTGATAATTACTTGGGTTGTTGCCCACATCTGGTATAAATTTAATGTCAGTAGCCCAATTAGAAATATATTTACTGAGAAAAATTAGGACGTGTTCAATGCTTACCTGCTGTACTTACCGTTAAAGGACCAGTAACATCAACCTTTTTTATTTAAAAATTAGTTTGTATACATCAAAAAAAAAAAAACACCAAGACAAATTACACTTTAAAATTGCAAAGTTTTTGTTAAGAAATAACTTACCGAAACTCCACTTCCGCTGCTCTTCAGAAAAGGCGACAGGGCGACCATCCATTGTGCGGCGCTGGATTGCTCCTCCCTGGCTATCGTCCATATTCTACTAACACCTTGTGAAGTGAGTGGCAGAAGGGAAGGCAGACGGCTTCAATATGATATCCAAGGTGTGTTACTCCTTGACCGGCAAGGATGTCAGGGCAAGTGCTTGTCTGCCCTCAAGACCCTGCGGACCGAGTCAGCCTGTTGGAATTCTTTGGGGAATAAAGAAGAGGGGGAGCCGAAGTGCAGAGAACAGGGCAAGAGATGCTGATGCGGTCCCCTGCGCTCAAGGACTTGGACGAGTCCGGAGCTCCTGGTCACCAAGGGTCGCGCTGCTCACTTTGCGCGGTGTTGTACCCGCCTGGGGATTACACACTTTGCACACGTCCCCATTCTGTAGGGAGCAATTTTTAGCTTAGTCCCCATTTCTCCATGCTCTGTCACCACCCTCACACATCAATCATTTCCAGCTACTATTTTCTTTTCTGTAGCTTTTAAACTAAACATTCACACAAGGGGGCGCTTGGCACTGGATACACTTACATGGGTGAGAATTATTTGCTGCAACTCAGTGCGCCTGAAACTAAAACACTGGGATCTTACAACATAGTCCAGTATCTGAAGGCTGAAAACACCAATTACAATAATATTGATATTAAAAAAAAAAGACAACAATACTACTACCGTATATACTCGTGTATAAGCCGAGTTTTTCAGCCTCCAAAATCTGCTGAAAAAGTGTACCTCGGCTTATACACGAGTCAATGTGCACAATCACCTGAAGCGCGCTCATGCAACGTCCTTCATGCGGCAGTGGCATACATCTTCCCATGCGCGCTCCTCCCATTGGCGTCTATACTACTCATCTAGCTCATCGCAGGGCCTGCTGCCTGCTAAGCTGCACGGCGCCTGCCGAGGTGACCCGATCCGGTGCCACAGTGGGGCCCATCAGACAGGACCCCACAGGGCAACTGCTCCCGCCCCTGCCCCCATCTCCCCGCCACCACCGGAACCCGCCAGGGAAACAACACAGACGACAGCAGCACGGAGAATGAGCAGCCGCATCGCAAAACACTGGTGAGACAGTGACTCATCCACGGCCCCAAACCCTGACCCGCGACAGCCGCCAACACGCCGACAGTTGTGGATGCCCCCAGCAAGCGGCCGACCAAGCCACTGGAGCCCATGTGAGTAGCTGCTCACCAGGCTGAGTTCTGTTCCTGCAGATCGGTGGCATTCTGTACCGTAATTACGGTACCTTTATTTGTTGTTCTGCTTTTTATTAGCACTGGTGCCTGCATAAAGAGGCATTTTATAGGATCCAATCACAGGCAGGATCCAACCTGTAGCTCAGCATATTATCCCAAGTGGGGAAACCACTGCTCTAGGGATGAGAAGGTATAGAAACTATAAACTGCATTTCCCAGCAGCCTTTGCCAGTCTGAGTCACTAAAGGATTGTGGGAGTTGTAGTTGCAATAGCTGCTGAGTTTCAGGTTTACATTGTCCTCTTAGTGACTTATAACCCTGTCTGGTCATTGTTCAACAGCATATACTCCCAATAAGAGTATGGAATGTCAAGTGCTTTTGTCTCTCTCTCTCGCATTGCATCTCATGTGTGTATGTACAGATATCACAACACAGTGTGTACTGGAATGCACCCTAGGCTTATACACGAGTCAATAAGGTTTCCCAGTTTTTGTAGGTAAAATTAGGTACCTCGGCTTATACACGGGTCGGCTTATACACGAGTATATATGGTAATAATTTAATCAACAGCAACAATGATATCAATAACAACAAGAAGAATATCAGTAGCAGTAATATAATGAAGGACAATGTCAATTCTGTATTATTCTTCTTATTACAGTGATAATAAATGACAGATGAGGTGAATATAAAATGAGTACAGGACAAGGCAGGGAAAACGGATACACATGGATTTACTGGAAATTGACTCTGATTTGATCCAAATAATAGAGCAGCAAATGCGGCGGTCCCCAGTCGGGTACAACTCAGCGCAAAATGAGCAGCCTGATCCTTGGTGACCAGGAGCTTCGGACTCGTCCAAGTCATTAAGCTCCTGGGACTGCATCAGCATCTCTCGCCCTGCTCTCTGCAGTTCGGCTCACCCTCTCCTTTATTCCCCGAAGAAGTCCAACAGGCTGACTTGGTCCGCAGGGTCTTGAGGGCAGACAATCACTTTCCCTGACATCCTTGCCGGTCAAGGAGTAACACTCCTTGGATATCAGATTGAAGCTGTCTGCCTTCCCTTCTGCCACTCACTTCACAAAGTTTTAGTAGAATATGGACGATAGCCAGGGAGGAGCAATCCAGCGCCGCACAATGGATGGTCGCCCTGTCGCCTTTTCTGAAGAGGAGCGGAAGTGGAGTGTCCATAAGTTATTTCTTAATAAAAACTTTGCAGTTTTAAAGTTTAATTTGTCTTGGTGGTTTTTTTGTGATGTATACTAACGATTTTATGATTAAAAAATTTTGATGTTACTTGTCCTTTATTTAAGTACAAGTAAAGGTTTTAATATTACAGAGAAAAAGGTAATACTCTTTATGCTTTTTTTTTTACTTAAAATTGACTATATGGGAGCTTTTTGGATTATAGTGGGGTTCAGGTTAAGGGATCCCATACCCGTAAAGACACAATTTGTATAAAATAAATGTTTTGAAAAAAACAACAAATTCCTGTTAATTTCCCTTGAACCACAGACACCAGGCTTTTCTATTTCCTATTCCCCTCTAACTCTCTTATTCCTGCAAGCTGATTTTAATATATTTGGCTCCTGCTAAAGCAGCAATATTTTCGAATTACAGCGTAGTACAGAAATTGGAAACAAATTCCTTTGAGCTCTGGTTACTCATCGGATGACTGAATCTTGTTTTCTGAAGGATCACGGTAACACTGCAATAAATCAGTGCAAACAAACAGACTAAAGCAGCCATGTCTAGCAAATACTTCCAGCATATACTGGGCATTTTCAACAGCCCATGTGAGACCAGTAAGGAAAATTACAGAAGCAGCTAAGCACTCATTTATTAACTCTTTCACTTATTTACATTTCTGGCTTTTTATTATATGAAGAAGAGCCGAGGTATGGTTTGGGATGGTCTGTGCTGCAATGGGTTCTCATACCTGCTGCTTTAAATTATATTGTACAGTGTACAGTTTAGATAAATACTTGATTTCAACTATGCTAGTGCCACTTAATATGGAATCCACATCATGCCATCGATTCTACAATTCTGGACCTCACTTTAATCTATGTCTCTCTCTTTTTTTTCAGTATTTAAGGGGCAATGGCACATGAACAGTTAATTTCTTATCAATAACAGTAACAATATAAATATATATATAATAACAATATAATATATAATGTTAAATGGGGCATCTATGTACCGTTATAACAATATTACAGGTATGTGACCCGTTATCCAGAATGCTTAGGACCTAAAGGTTTTCCGGATAACTGATCTGATCTTTCTGTAATTTGGATCTTGATACCATAGTCTACTACAAAATCATGTAAATAATTAAGACTGGTTTTGCTCCAATATGGATTAATTATATCCTCGTTGGGTTCAGGTACAAGGTATTGTTTTATTATTACAGGGAAAAAAAGGAAATAATGTCTAAAAATTTGGATAAAAAATATATATATATATATATATATATATATATATATATATATATATATATATATATATATATATATATATATATATATATAGTCTATAGGAGACTGCCTTTCACTAATTTGTAGTTTTCTTGATTACTGCTTTCCATATAACGGATCCCATAACTTTAGTTAAACTAATTTTGTCACAGGCCTCGTATGAAAAGAACTCTCACTACGTTCATGTCTAGTGGGAATTTGGCGTTGTAACTGCGTTCAGTCCTTTTTGTGATGTTGCAGTGAATAATATTGCAAAATGGAAATCCCCTATGCTGATGTTGGCATTTTCAGTGTCCTTGAAACATTTGAGGCAATTACTGCTGTTTTTTAAGTTCAAAGCAATTAAAATCAATCATATTAACATATGTCCTGTAAAGTAAATTGACCCTGTGGTACTTTATTACACCCAAATGAATGCAGAGAAGCCATAATACTTTCCATTTTCCCCTTCTTTGAAAAGAGCACAAAGGTTCAGTTGTGTGATGATTACAGCACCCCGTGCTCCCTCCTGTGAAGCCAAAGGAAATCATATGCAGAAATAATTGAAAGAAAAACAATGAGCAATAACAACTGTGATCATGGTTTTCAGGAAAGTGTGGCACAGTCGCCTTTCTACAGCACTGTATTATTTTAGGAACTAGCTATGCAGGCAGTATATGATGGTATAGAACTGCCTTTTCATATTCCCATTTATATTTAAACAACCATTATACCCCCTGCATATGCAGAAGGGAGCAGTATTACTGTTAACTACAGAAGAAAAAGACCTGCTGAATTAGTAAATTCAGGTTTCACCTATTACACAAAAATCTTTGCAAAAAGGCTCTCCTCAGTACTTTCTGCAATACAGTTGCAAATCACCTCATATAACTGCAAGCCTGCCTCTGTCCCGCTAATTTGCCCACCTATTCTAACCATTTTGGGTCCCCTCCAAAATTTCCTGTAAAGTTCCCCGCCCCTATCATAGCCACACCTCCAAGTGATGTCATGGCCTGCCTTCAACCCAAATCAACAGATATAAAGATCAGGACACTCCTTAAAAAAAATACAGATTATTAGTGCAGGCCTGCACTTTTTTACTGTGTATCCTGTCAAAGGCCCCATTGCATGGGTATCAAAACAAGTTTCTTTATGTACTGTTGGGGAAAAATCCAAAGACCAGAGATCACTTGAGGTGAAAGGGTTAATCTAAGTTTATTATTTATATATTAAACATACACAAGCTACGTGGATCCTGTACTCGAGAGAGACAGAATACAGAACAAAGGATTGATCAGACATTATATACCCTCTGGTACGAAACTTCATGAGAAGGGAGGTACAGTAGTGATCATATCTCCCAACTATCCCGTTTTTCACGGGGCAGTCCCGAGATTGACAGCTCAACCAGCAGTCCCAGGTTTGCTACTGAAATGTCCCGACTTTCTGTTTGATCTCCTGCACTGAACAGCCAGAAAAAGATATAAAGTTTCTAACTTAAAGGGGAACTATCGTGGAAATTAAAATGTAATAATAGCTTTGTCATACTGAAAAAAAGAAACTTTGTAAATCAACCAATTAAATATTCTGCATAGTTTCTGAAATAACCAAGTTTATGTTCACTAGTCCTCACAGTTGGGTGTCAGATGACAGATCCAATATATCTTATGAGGGGGAGTTCTTTCCTAGCAGATGTATTCGAGCTTATTCAAATAACTCATTCCAGTACAAACAAAATCTAACAAAATAACTGCCTTTTGCACAAATTCTGCATCTAGAGAGACATGATGTCTGGTGATTTTAATTGAGTGAGCTCTAATACATCTTCTAGGCAAAAGGAGCCCCCCCCCCATAAGATATATTGGATCTAACTGTCAATGATTATCTGACACCCAACTTCTGCATGAAGGGTGAATGAAGAGAAACAGATGCTGAGAGAGGAATAGTGAAAATTAACTTATTTCAGAAACAGTACAGAATTTTTAATTGATTATATTTATAACGTTTCTTATTTCAGTATGCTGCTTAAATTATCATTTTCACAATAGTTCCTCTTTAATTGGCTTTTGGCAGATAGCCCAGAATACGTAGCAGGTGCACTTGGATATTATTGTAACAATTTAAAATAAGCAAAGAAGCAATTGTAACAATTTAAGATAAGAAGGTCTAGTGGGGAAACTGTGACTTGCAGCTTAATGGGCATTTCACCTTCATTAGCAAAACTGTATTACATAAAAACCATGGAAATGTGTTCAAACTTCATAAGCTGCCAAATTTTGTAAAATGAACATGGTAATTAGGGGGTGTCGTCACAAAAACGGGCATGGTCAGAAAAATGCTAAGCACGCCAATACGTTTTATCCCTCTTTCTATTTTCAAAATGTTGGGAGGTATGATGTACAAATGCTATAAATAAATTGATTTTGTTTTTTTTGTTTTTTAAAGGATTTTCCTGCTCATTCTATCTGTTGATTCCATTGTGAGCTTCAGGTAGCCCCCTGCAGTGAGCACCCACCTCTATTTATGTTTTCTTGGATCCATCCTAACACTAGTGTTTTTGCCTCTGTCCCAAAGGCCAGTATTGATTAAGAGAAAAGGTGGGAACCCTAGTGATAACATGATCTGAATATGCCAAGAGGTTAAAATATGACCTCCTTGCTTCTTCCCATGGTGCCCAGAAAGCATTTATTTTGCATTTCACAAAACTAAAAACAAAAACAATAAAATGATAAAATAACAATCGCACTTGGCACTTACAAAGAGGACTGAGTACAGTTGTTTACATATCATCAGTGGCTGTCATATCACAATAGAAGGCACAAGACTACAGATTGTCTTGTATACTAACTTACACTTAGGGTTTAGTCGTCTAGTAAAGATACTTGAGGGTTGACATCCAGCTACAGGTTCCATATTTACTCAAACTTCTCTAGCATTATAGGTCAGCTTGATTAGATGCATTGTAGAATTTATTACATCAATCCACTGTTGGGTGTAGGGGAATTGGGGCTCATCCATTTCATGATTACCAACTTTTTTACATGGAACATGATTGAGCGTAGTAGTGTTCTAGTTTTTTGTAGGGGTACTAAATTGTCTATCACAACTAGTAGGCAGATTTCAGGATATCTAACTCCAGGGAGCAACAGACATTCATTACTATAGTGAGTTACTTCTATCCAATACAGTGCTACTCCAGGGCACTCCCAAATTAGATGAAGGAACCCAGCCTCCCCTGTACCACATTTTACACATTTAGCTCCTTCTAATCTTCCCATGGCTTTAAGCCTCAGGGGTGTGATGTATATTTTGGTGGATCATCTTAAATTAGACCATTCTGTTCCTTTAGGGAGATTAAGAAAGGGTATAAATTGTCCGTGGCCTCCTCCCACTGTTCATCATCTAGTGAAGGGAGCATTGCCAAACATTTCCGTTTGGCTTTGTGGAATGGAGCAGGCTGAGAGGCCTGGATTATACTGTATAGTTGAGATAATAGTTTATTTGGGTCCCAGAGTCTGGCCTCCCATGTGAGCTTGGTTGGGGTGAGCTGATCGGATTGAAACCAAGTATACAATGCATGCCTCAAATGGAAGTTTTGGAACATCTGTATGTCCTGGCAGTTGAGTTTGGTGTTTAGCTGTTCCAGGGAAGCGAAACAGCCCTCAATTAGCAGGTCATCGAGGTGCCTGATTCCTAGGAGTGGTAAGTGTTCCATATGTGGCAGGTTAGAGTTTCTCCACAAGGGTGTTTTGCCTGATAACTTAGAATAGGAATTTCCTGCTTTGGTTTGTAGCTTTGCCCAAACTTTAATAAGTAGTAGTAATTACCTCTGGTAGTGGGTGGAGATTGCAACATCGCCTATAGGGCGAGTTACGTATGGCTTCTAGGGAGCCTGCAATTGTTGCATGTAGATTTGTTAGGGAGTTGCTGTCATCTGGGTTAAACCAATTGTGTATATAAGATAATTGGGATGCAAGGTAGTAATTCTGTAGATGGTGGAGGGCAAGCCCCCCTTTGTCCTTAGTTGCAATGAGGGTGATCCATGATTGTCTCTGTGATTTATTGACCCAGATAAATGAGAGTAGAATGGTTATGTAAACCGGCGAGTTCCACAGTGATTAAAGAAACTTGGGGAGGTATAGCATTTTAAAGAAGTTGACTCTGTCAGGGGTATTTTGACCCAGTGTGGGGTTGCATTTTCGAACCTTACAAGGATAGGTTCCAGGTTTTTAGCTACATGTACTGTTGGATCGGTGCTAATTATAATGCCCAAGTAGCAGGACCTGGTCACTAGGGGCATTCTCTCCAAAGATCGGGTTCCCAAGGGGAAATAACATTGATTTTTATTGATCAGGAGGCCACTTAGCATCCCAAATCTCTCATGTACCTCCAGTGCGGCATGTAGTGAGGGGCCAGGAAGAGTAGTACATCGCCTGCATATAGTGCAACTTTTTCTTCTATATTGCCCAGTTTGCCTTTACTAAATGTGTCTGTCTTAATTTTGCTGTCCGTGGCTCGATGGCCAGTGCCAGTGTATTGCTGACCCGGACATGTGCGGTTGGTTTCTGTATAGAGCAGTTTGACCCAAGCAATAAAGTTGGGACAACAGCCAAATTTCTCTAGGACCTGCCTCAAATAAAAAAAAATATATATAAAAAATAAAAATGACTAGTTTATCGAATCAAAGGCCTTTGTTATGTCCAGTGATGCGACTGCCCCAGTATTTTGGTGTTGCCATGCCAACTGAATGTGTGTATATAGGAGTTTGAAATTAATGGAGGTAGTTTTATTGGGCATAAAGCAAGTCTGGTAACCTTTTATTAGCCAAAACTTTTGCAACTATCTTGGCGTCCGTATTAATCAAGGATATAGGCCTATAAGATTCACAAGAAAGTCTTTTCCATACTTGAGTATCATAGTGATTATTGCACGGTAGCATGGGGGGGGGGGGGGAGTTCCCCTTTCAAGGATGCATGGGTAAATGTATCTAGTAGTCTGGAGGATAGTTGGTTAGTGAGCAATCTATATCAGGCAGACGGTAGGCTGTCCGGGCTTGGAGGTTTATTCGCTGTACGATCTGCAATCGCTGAGTCAATATCCGTTTCAGCAATATTTTTTGCTATCTCTCCTAAACCCTTAAAGGGATACTGTAATGGGAAAAACATTTTTTTCAAAATGAATCAGTTAATAGTGCTGCTCCAGTAGAATTCTGCACTGAAATCCATATCTCAAAAGAGCAAACAGTTTTTTTTATATTCAATTTTGAAATCTGACATGGGGCTAGACATTTTATCAATTTCCCAGCTGCCCCAAGTCATGTGACTTGTGCTCTGATAAACTTCAATCACTCTTTACTGCTGTACTGCAAGTTGGAGTGATATCACCCCTCCCCTTTTCCCCCCCCCCCAGCAGCCAAACAACAGAACAATGGCACATGACATGGGGCAGCTGGGAAATTGACAAAATGTCTAGCCCCATGTCAGATTTCAAAATTGAATATAAAAAAATCTTTTTGCTCTTTTGAGAAATGGATTTCAGTGCAGAATTCTGCTAGAGTAGCACTAACTGATGTGCTTTGAAAATATCATGTTTTCCGATGACAGTATCCCTTTAACTCACAGAATCCAAATATCCCTATATCAGTCTATATAGAGCTGTCTGCAGAATATCCACATTCTTCATCAGTAATTATAAAACCTGTAGCACAAAATCTGTCACATCGTTCTACCTTATTTTCAGCAGTGTCTTCAAATTGTGCAATTATACTAATATGTCATTTTATTAAACATGTAAATGCCTTTTCATGGATAAATGGTATTGTCATCTGAAGGAACCCTAAGAACTTTCTGAGTTTTCAAAGCAATGAAAGTATGAAATTAATTTAAATTTTGATGATATTTTCTGTGTATGGAGAATTGGTTTGTCAGCCATATCTCGTGGTGTGGGTTTAATCAAATTCTATGGCTGACAGCCAGCGAGATGATGTACTGCAAAATGTGTGCCCTAGGAATATAAATTTCTGATTGCTATGAGTTTCAAAACCTTTATTAACTTGATCTACTAAAGATTTACCCATCGGAGCAAGGATTTCAAATGCCATAAACTTGGACTGCCGTAAAGTCCCAGAATCCTATGGTATCTTCAGGCAAAGTAAAAAATACTATTGCTTGAAAACTACATTATTTTTATTTTCATTTACATAGCACTAATGCTTTATATAGCCCTTTCTTTGTCCCATGTGGAGCTTACAACCTAGGGCCCTTGTTATATTCACACACACAGTATGGGCAATTTTATTAGAGCCTAATAACCTGCCTTTATATGTTCAATGTGGAATGAAATTGGAGTACTTGGGAGAATGTTCCCTAACTTGCGCGTCTGAGTGACAAGCAAGTTAGGGGGTAGGTGGAGGGGACATCAACCTGCCTCCCCCACAATCCTATCTGACGGTTAATTGACAGCAATCTTATGAAACTTGTGTCCCAAAAATATTAGTGACAGTCACCCATGGATAATTTCAGACAGGCAATACATGCAGAGATGATATTGTTACCTGGTAGAAATTTTCTAACTTGGCCATTCAACTAAACAACTGATCGCCATGATAATTGTCTATCTATATCTGTGCATCTATGGCTAGCTTAACTACTTTTTTTAATAAAGGGCATCTATCATGAGTGCATTTCATTTAAATAGTGTGCACCACTACTCTCTTGCATTAAGTAGGGTTTATTACCAGCAATATTATATGATTATTGTTTCATACATGGTGGCCCCCATTCTAGACTGTAGAAGTATTTTTTTGTTTATGTGCTATTAATGGAATTGATCCCCTGTTAAGTGCCAGTGGTCTTTAGTCATGTGTCGATGTGTGTTACCAGTTAAAAATGCTGTTCGACATAGATTAAATTGGAATCTGGAAATCTGTGGCTATGGTAATATGATTTATGGCATTAAAAATGTAATGCATTGTTTGCTACATTTTTAAAGTACAAGTATGGGAGCTGTTATCCACAATGCTCGGGACCTGGGGTTTTCCAAATAATGGATATTTCAATAATTTGGATCTTCATACCTTAAGTATACTAAAAGCTCATGTGAACATTACATTAATTAAACCCAATAGGCTGGTTTTGCTTCCAATAAGGATTAATTAAACCTTTGTTTGTTCAAATACAAGGAACTTATTACTACAGAGAAAAAGGAAATCATTTGTTTAAATTGTGGATTATTTGGATAAAATGGAGTCTATGGGAGACGGCCTTTCTGTAATTCTGAGTTTTCTGGATAACATATTCCATACCTGTAGCACTATATAAATAAAAATATATTTTCAAAGAATGAAGTTCCTGCCTTTTACCTTTTCTGTTCTATGTAGAAGTGATGCAACTAGAGGTTTTTGAAATACTCATATATACATGCTTTCCCTTTGTTCCACAGGTGATCTTAGTATCTGGGAACAAACTAACAAGGTACATAGAGCCTAGCCAGCTGACAGAACAATTTGGCGGAAGCCTCACCTATGACCATATGGACTGGTTGAATAAAAGGCTAGTAAGTAGATGTGCTCTCCTCTCTTTCTAGGTTTGAGATTCTATCTGTATGCCATTGTTACAGCCATGCGAACATATCTCATAAGCAAATAGGCCAGGGCCACATATGTGACTACACTGACAAAATTGACTTATTCAATAAATATTTATTAACAGACAATAGCTGTGCTGTGTCTGATAGCAAACTGGCTTCTTATGCAGTGATCTTGAACAGGCAGTGGGGGAAGCTTAAAACATGCTATTTATTTTATTTAAATTGAAAAACATATTTGGGCTGTTAAATCTTTAGTTACACTTATGCCCCTGATAAAGCTGGTAAGTGGCGAAATTCGTATTGTGGCATAGGTGGATGGTGGTGAGATAAGCTCCTACCGGTTCCCATCGTAGACAGGCAGGTTGTGCCGAATGGGAAAAGAATGAAAGGGGATGGGCTCTCTGAACTTATTGAACACACGGCAAATTGAAGCGGTTTAATACACTACGGCTAGACTTGGCAGATTATCAGTGTGTGTTCACTTGTCCACCAAATGCAGTTTTTTTAGTATATATGTTTTTTAAGGACATTGTCCAGCACTGCGTGGACATGTGATATGCAGTGAGTTTGTTACTTATTTAGATTGCGTCATGGTGTTGCAAATTTGGCTTTTATCTAACTGTAATAATAAAAGTTAAATTTTGATTAAATTCAGCTATGTCAGGGTGAAAGCTCTTTAAGGTTTCAGCCATCTGAACTGGTTTGCTGGGGTTGAAAGGGTTAGCACTCAGACTCAGCCAGTGTGCTACTTTATAACTCCATTGTTGCTTCAAGCTGTCTAATCTTTAGCCAATGATTTCCCTGTTAGTACTGAGAACACTGTTAATATGTTAGTTCTATAGAGATAAACAGTAATGAAGAGAGAATATAACAGATTTATAAATAGGGTTGTGTTTTAAATTTACTTCGCATTAAACCGGCATTTAAGTATGAGAACCATCTTACTCTATTCCCAGGAGGTTTCTACTCTGAATAATGGCTTTTTAGTATAGGAATAAACAGCATTGCTATGCCCTTCTCTATATATGGAGTAGAATATCACCATCAAGTGGTCAGAAATAGTTTGCACTGTCTATTGGAACTTTTTAATTGAGCAAGTTAACTGGCAATTCTTAATTGCATGTACATGAAAAAAGGTTTTGGTCTGACTTCCTTTATTTTATATTCTTTTATTCTGTCGAACACAAAATAAGCAGAACACACGGTTTTTAACAATGAACATATTACATTAAAAACAATTATACTTCTAAAAACAAAGCTTTATTTGTGGCATTTTGTTAACTATGAACACATATGAATTGATGCTGACATACTCATGCTTCTGTGCACTTGAACTTGTAGAGCTGATATCCAAATTTCCAGTCAACATCTAGCTTAAAGTAATACCAAAACTGATAGTGTATCAAAGTAATAAAAATATAATACATTGTTGCTCTGCACTGGTAAAAGTTTCAAAGCTTTAGAAACACAACTATAGTTTATATACTTGGCTGTGTAGCCATGGAGGCAGCCATTCAAGCTTGAAAAAAATAGAAAAGGCACAGGTTACTAAGCAGATAAAAGATAAAACACCATTGTATTGGACAGGGCTTACCTGTTATGCGCTATGTAACCTGTACCCTTTCTCCTTTTTCTGTCTTGAATACACAGCAGCTTATTTATTTAAACTATAGTAGAGTTTCTGAAGCAAACACAACTTTGCAGCAGTACACTATTTGTACTTTGATAAACTTTAATTTGTTGGTGTTTCTTTTGCTTTAAACATAGATTACAACAGAGCAGCCAGTAATGAAGTGTAATACTTAATCAAGCAAGATTGGCTCTTTTCTCAGTGATGTAACTATAGAGGAATAATACTCTGTTACTGATGGGGGGCTGGGGTGCAAGTGGGACAGCTGGCTGACGAGCAGTTTCAGCATATTTATTTCTAGTTTTGGGGGCCCTAAATGATTTTGCAGTTGGGCCCAGTAACATTTAGTTATGCCACTTGTCTTTTCCTGTGTACAATAACAATGTGGTCATTAGTTTATCACTACATTCTTTCTGAGGAAAGTGTGTTCAGTGATACTATGTTTTATTCTTATTCCAGTAGAGCTGAAATCCCATGCTTGCCAACTTCAGTTCAGTTGTCTGTAATGGGATATGCCTTTTGTGTGATCCAGCTACATGGAGGTTTTTAAATAAGAACTGTAAAAAAATACTGAAACTGCTGTATTTTATATACTGGACATGCTGTACCAGCCCAGAGTTTCAATCGCTATATAACAGCAGAGTTTAATTCCTTGAAAACGGTCTATATCAGAGCTGCTGTTGAGAAGCTGAAAATGATGAAAATAATAGTAGAATGTGAGATAACATATGTCAAAATCCCTGATGTTACAGGGATAATTATTATGTAGCATGATGCTCCATATCACACGTTATATATTGTTTATATTGTGAGTTGGTCCCTAAGCTCCAGTTACTTAAAACACCCCAAAGCTAGTTCTGTGAATCAATGGGAAAGAGTATGGGGAGCTACTGGGGGTATCTCTGGTGGCACATATCTTTAGTGCCAATGGGCTGTTGTGGCTTTGGTCTTGTACAGGAGTCCACATTATATGGCTTAAGGTTTAGACATTCTTTCAAGTTGTCTTTACAGAAAAAATTCAACTGGCTTCACTCTTATGACCATGTGACTGCCATGCAACTTAATTTAATGAATGGGTTTCCATTAAATATAAGGTAGACTAAATTCAGGTTGTGGCATGCTATAGTTCCTTCCAGCTCTTGCAGTTGGATCACATTGTGACACAGCTGAGTACTACTCCAGTTTACTGGAAATTTCATACCTGCTCAAGGTATTAAAAGGGTTTTAGGATTTTAGTTACCCTTTAAAAATAGACAGATTCCTCACTAATACTTTTTTCTTGGGAGGATATTTTAATGACATTTGTTCAAAGGGGTTTTTACTTATGTCTGACCAAAGCTTTTCATGTTAAGTCATTAGTATTCACTCTGCGCTGCTTTATACAAATGCTCCCATTGTGTGCAATAATAGTGTTTTTCTTCTGCATCTCAGGTATTTGAGAAGTTCACAAAGGAATCCACATCACTTCTGGATGAGCTTGCTGTTATCAACAATGGAAGTGATAAGGGAAGCCAGGACGAGAAGGAGAGGTGTGTGGATTGGTTTGTGAAATTGACTTATTGTTCCCGCCCCTGTGCCTTGCTCACCATACTGTCAGAGTTTTTGCATTCTGTATACGCCGGCGGCAAGAGATGTTGGAAACTAGCGATTTTACCTTTCAAGTCACAGTCACATTGTTCTTGCATGAAAAAAAGGACACGGTCAAGTGACAATAATGAGTGATTGAAAATAACGCAGATATAAGAAAAGGCTTCACACACATTAAAATATGTGGTTTTGCTTCTATGCAATTAGGACAAATAAAACCAATATATGTTCATGTTGTTCATACAAACCTCACTCCAGTAATTCAGCATCTGTGGCTTATCCATTATGTAGGGGAAGCTCTAAAGCAGTAAACAAAGCCAGGCCAAATAAAAACTGCACACTAATGTCATACTTCCATCATGCCTGATTCTACACAAGCCAATTTTCTGCTTGTCTGACCAAATCAGTCCACAAGATGATCTCATGGATATTGCCCAATTTGTTGCAGATTGCCAAGTTCAGCAGTGGCTTGATGGGTCAGATACAGACACATCAACTCTCCCATATTCTTCAGGAGTCACCCTAATTTAGCCTCCCTTTACCCACTGTCAGTAATTTTAATTTAATCCTAATTTACCCACTGAAATGCATAGATCAGATCTCATTTGTCCATGTTATTGCAAACTGCTATCACTGAAAAACAGCACTAATGCACACACTTCTGAGTGAACAACTGCACATGTTCCAACCAACACTACTAGACCAACGTTTACCGTGTCTAAACTTTTGCACAACATCATGAGTCAGAATTCAAGCAATTGACATTAGTAGAGGCACTAAGCCAACAACCTCAAACCCATCTCAAGGTGTTGTGTCTAGTTAATTTCTTAGGCCCTTTAGGTGGAACATTCACCTAAAACAGGTACATGACCTCCACTGACTGCAGAGAACACATAATGGTACTCCTTTCCAGACAGGTCTGCATAGGCAATAATTATGATTCCACCGGTGGGCTAGACAGTTTGATCCTTATCCAGTTTGGCAAACCACGTGCCTGGATTTATTTCATTTGCAATCTTGCATATAGCTTTGCGCTATATGCAGATGCATTAGATCATTTCGTTTTTCTTTAGGTCATAGTTAATGCTGTTGCTGAAGCTCAGATAAACTATACTTATAGAGTACCACATAGTGTATAGGGTACCACCCAGAAGTTTGATACAGATTAAGGAACATGTATTTTTAATGATTCTCACTATTCGCTGTTCATGTTTCAATTGTCCCCTTCAGTGAATGCAATTTACTGCACACCTGTTTGCATGTGGAAGTAATTCAGCAACAGATGTGAACTTGGGCCTCTTATTCCTACTTCCTAAAGGCAAGAGAGGTTAAATATTTTAACAATGTAATTTTGGTAGCTGTGTTTGCCATTTGGGATGTGTGTTGTATAATTGATATATTGCATGCCTTAGTTGCTGCAAGATTCCTTCCAAGCTATGGGGAATACTGTAGGCAAGGTAATATAACTTTTTGAATTGAATATTACTTTTGACCTCCCAGGGTAGCGCAGTTAGGTCCTTGCTCTTAACCACAGTTTACTTTCCTATGGCAGTTCATCAACAGCAGAATGTAATGTTTTTCTGGAGTTTCCAACAGGCAGTTTTACAATTTGGCAATAAATAATGATGGCCGCAGTACACCAGTTTGAGAATTCAACGCAAAATAAAGGGGTTGGCTAGTGCAGTTCAATGTCTGCCTATCACCTTATAATACACCAAAGTTATAAGAGCTAATCTGAATTTCTGTTTTGGTCAGTCAACACTCACTGGAGTTTGATTTGCCAGATTGTCACTTGTTACAGTCCTGTTTAGAGAGACAGCAATAGAGTTGACAGTAGAACCTTAGGAAACATCTCATGTCTCATCAACTTGCAATCTTCCAGTTGGCAATCCCTTGCTGTACTTTGGCCCACAAAGCTGTTCTTATACAATCAGTGTTTTAGTAAGTCTTTCCCAACCTCAGCCTTACTCAAAGTTTTGTCTGGTTCAATTCTGAGCAGTTCTGGTGGACCATTATGTGGAACATCCACCTAGCAACAATAGGTACATGCCCTCCACTAACTGCAGGGAATAATATTCATACATATTGATACTCAAACCTCATCCAAACCAGTATCTTTGGGAAGTATTACACCATTTAATGAAATCCTTCACAGGTAGGTGGTCAGTTATCCAGAATGCAGGGAACTGAGGTTTTCTGGATAACTGATCTCTCCTTAATTTGGATATTCATATCTTATATATACTAGAAAAACTAGTAAACATTAATTAAACCCAATGGGCTGGTTTTGCAATAATGATTAATTATACCTTAGTTTGGATCAAGTACAAGGTACTGTTTTATTATTACAGAGAAATAGGAAATAATTTTTACAAATTTGGATTATTTGGATAAAATGGAGTCTATGGGAGATGGCCTTTCCTTAATTTGAAGCTTTCTAGATAATGGACCCTATACATGTCATTATTTTACATTTCCAATTCTGTGGACTTGGATTAGCTGTTTCAGAAATTTCTTGCATTAAATATGTTAGACATGCTTGAGGGTTTTTTTTGGCACATTGTGTCTAGAGATGGAATTCTGGGAAATAAATCCTTTCCACCCACCAGTGCTATCAGCTGGGCAGGACCTATAGTTTCTCTGCAATGTCATTTTTAGAACTTACTGCCAAATATATTTAACCTTTTAAAAATGTTTACATTCATATACAGGTGGTAAGCTGTACATCCTAAATATTTGGACAACTTTTTTCTAATTTTGGCTCTGTAAATTACCACAATGAATTTTAAATGAAACAACTCAGATGCATTTGAACTGCAGACTTTCAGCTTTAATTCAGTGGGTTGAACAAAAAGATTGCATAAAAATGTGAGGCACTAAAGCCTTTTTTTAACACAATCATTTGAGGGGCTCAAAAGCAATTGGACCATTGACTCAAACGCTAGTTCATGGGCAGTTCTGGGCAATTCCTTCATTATGTCATTATCAATGAAGCAGATAAAAGCCCTGGAGTTGATTTGAGGGGGGGGGGGGCTTGTACTGTATGTGGAAGATTGTACAAGATGCAGTCAAATGAGCTCTCCATGCAGGTGAAACAAGCCATCCTTAAGCTGCAAAAACAGAAAAACCCATCTGGGAAATTGCTACAATATTAGGAGTGGCAAAATCTACAGTTTGGTACATCCTTAGAAAGAAAGCACTGGTGAACTCAGCAATGCAAATAAATCTGGACGTCCACAGAAGATAACAGTGGTGGATGATCACAGAATTATTTCCATGGTGAAGAGAAACCCCTTCACAATAGCTAAACAAGTGAAGAATATTCTCCAGCAGGTAGGCATATTGATATCCAAGTCTTAGATTAGACTCATTTAGTCAATTAGACTCATTGGCGATTACAGCGCAGAACATAACAAAATTACACTGGCACATTGGCACATTTTACAACAAGATAAACAGCTCAAGGAAGTTATTGGTAAAAAAAACTCTGATTACTTTCAGACACAGCAAAAATTTACCCGACAAATTAACCCAAAGTCACTATACCCGTTCCATTAAGTCAACCTGGCTAACAAATAAAAATAGAGGTTGCTACAAATGCGGGGATTGCTTGGCATATCCATTGGTTGAAAGGAGATCCACAGTAATTAAAAGAAGGACCAATATGGAGTATAAATTAAGAAATTACATGAATTGTAAGAGTACATGCGTAGTATATTTAATGACATGCAAATGTGTCATGCAATATGTGGGTGATATCACGTGGGTAATATAAAAAATAAATGTAATACATCAATAGCAAATCACGTTAATGGCTCCCAGAATAGCAATATCAATGTTATGAAATTCATGGCTATTGAACAAGTCCAACAAACCACTCAAGTAGGAGATGTGAATAAAATATTGCTCCAACAAGAAGCACGGTAGATTCATGGATTGAATAGCAAATCCCCGAAATGGTCTAAATGAGGCATGTACATACACCCCATTTTTATAATAACTTTGTAATTGTATATCCGTTACTAAGGAACCAAGTAGAAAGAGCTAGTATAATGTGTCAATTAACTTTGGTATTTTTTCACTGACAGAATTAATATAAAATATTGGAATGTCTCAGGCTCAACCTGCATATAGTCACTGTGGTAATGTATGGGTAATAGATACATTATAACATTTAGGGTAGCGCATGCACATTAGGCACTGAGCTAAGCTTAAGGCACTGAACTTGTGTTAAAAAAAGGCTTTAATTCCTCACATTGTTATGCAATCTATATGTTCAACCCACCAAATTAAAGCTAAAAGTCTGCAGTTCAACTGCATGCGAGTTGTTTCATTTAAAATTCATTGTGGTAATGTACAGAACCAAAATTAGAAAAAAAGTTGTTTCTGTCCAAAGATTTATGGGCCTTACTGTATGTATTTATGATTGGGATTCAGGCCCAATATTACATTAATACCTTTAATAAACAAATGCCATTCATAGATTTTATATTGTGCTTTTAAAGCAGTTATTGCGGTCATTCATAATCTTCTTTTTATTTCAAGGTCAGTTGATTTCAATTATCTCCCATCTGTTGACCCAGAGACTGTTTTGCAGACAGGTAAATTTTTATTTTGGGAAATCTTATTATTAAAAATAGGGCCATGGGAGTATATATGTGATTATAGTCATATGCTTTGCCCTCCTATTCTCTGATATGCTGACGGGGAAGGAGACAATATCTACAGAGTTGGTTTTTATATGCTAGTAGAGACATCTAATTCCGTAATAACTGAGGCTATATAAAAATAGAAATGAAGGTTTTAATGGAAATAAGGTGCAATATCCACTTTTTTTTATATATATATATATATATATATATATATATATATATATATATATATATATATAATGTTTAGATAGGGACCCGCACTCCAATGTTTCCGTGAAAAAAGGTTTTTATTTTAACTTGTGCATCCAACGTTTCGGCCCATGTTTGGGCCTTTATCATCCTTGATAAAGGCCCAAACATGGGCCGAAACGTTGGATGCACAAGTTAAAATAAAAACCTTTTTTCACGGAAACATTGGAGTGCGGGTCCCTATCTAAACATTGTATGCTAAAGCTTTGGCCCAGCACCCACAACGACTTCAAGACTGGATTAGAGTGCGAGCGTTTCATTGATATATATATATATATATATATATATATATATATATATATATATATATATATATGTATATATATATGATATTTATATTTAATATATATATATATATATATATATACATATATATATATTTTTTTTTTTTTTTTTTAATCTCTCCAGGTCATGAGCTGTTATCAGAACTGCAGCAACGCCGTTTTAATGGGTCTGATGGAGGAGTTTCTTGGTCTCCGATGGATGATGAGCTTCTGGCTCAGCCTCAGGTCATGAAGTTACTCGATTCACTTCGCGAGCAGTATACACGGTACCAAGAGGTCTGCCGACAGCGCAGCAAGCGCACTCAGTTAGATGAGATTCAGCAGAAGGTCATGCAGGTAAACTACCATTAAGTGGGTTGCTGCTGATTTGATATACTGTATAATATATATATATATATAATATCTGTAAAGGACTGTGAAATAGTGAGTGCGGTATAGTATAGTATAGTTTAGTATAACATTAATCATTTAGGCTTTATCGCTAGCCCACCTTCCAGCTCAGATGAAACGGCAGCACCCACATAAGTGTATGTAATGGTATTAGAAGGCTCCCAAAAATGACACTTAGGCCCTTTGCTAAGTTAATATTCAGACTGTCTGAGCGAAGGAATTATTAAAATGAAGTATCTAGCTGCGTTTGGCAAACCTCCTCCATTAATGCATTTAAATGAACGTGTTTATTGGGGCACCAACCTCAATTTACATCAGTATGATTAGAAATAGACCTCTGTTTGTTTGATCTACCGTATGTATTGATGGCACATAGTAAATACTCTCAACGTTCCTCTGCGCAGAAGACTAAAAGTTTATCTTTTTTTCCAGCTATTGAGAGATTGCCACAATAAAATGTAAAAACAGATTATGGTACAGTAATATTATTTTCTCTTGGGAATTACTTTTTGAAATCTTTATTTTCAGTTTCATAGGGTTTTATCCCAGGATTTCCTTAAGAGAATTTACCTAGTGTGTCTGGGGCATGAGAGAAACACTGCACCCATCCCCCTCCAATAAATCCACATTTCATCTGTGTCACCAATTATCATGAAAAGTGAAAAAACGAGTCATTAAACTTGACTCAGTTTATTTTTAAATATCTAAAAAAAATTTAAATTACTGTAATATTTAATTTAATTTAATAGCTGACATTTGTTGAACATGTGTTGGTTAAAAAGAAAATTGCACATTTAAATGTTATCACATAGTCATTCCATTTCCCTTTTCTGTAAACATAATTAGGCCTATTTTATACAACTTCCAACCTAGCCTTTTGCAGTACGGGGTTATACTGCATAACAAAAGACACTTTTTCACAGCTCACTATAAACCTATCACCAACAGAAACTTTGACATCTGGATTAAGAAATGTTAGTAATCTAAATTTAAACTCTCTTCCCAGTTCTAATGAGAAATTAGAGAAATTAATTAGTGCACATTTACACTTGAAGCAGCTGTTTGCCTAAAAATGTATGCAGCTGTTGAACGCATTGGCACCATTCATTAAAGATACTTGTGATGGTAATTCCAAAAAATGGTAATGCTTTATAGGAATGATAATATAGGGTACTGTTGCCCTGCACTGGTAATACTGGTATGTTGCTTCAGGAACTCTGCTATAGTTTATAAAAAACAGCTGCTGTGTAGCCATGTGGGCAGCCATTCAAGCACAGGATTCACAGTAAATAACAGATAAGAATCCCATTGTATGCTAGTGCTTACAATATCTGTTATCTGCGGAGTATCCTGTGCCTTTTCTCCTTTGTCAGCTTTGAATGGCTGCCCCCCATGGCTACACAGCAGCTTGTTTCTGTAACTATTGAAGAAGTCCAGAAGCAAACATACAACCTCTACAGTACAGCGCAACACTACATTATATTTTCTTTACCATAGAACACTTTCATTTTTTGGTGTTACTGTTTTTTTTTTTAAACACTGCCCACCCTTCAAGGTACTTGCACAAAGCTCCATTGTGCCCATACATTTGGTTCAAATGAATCGTACACAGATATGCTTATTGAAGCAAGGAAATTCTGGAGCTGCCACCACGTCAAAGACAGTTCTAATTCCCGGGTTGCTACATCAGGCTGCGTCAGTAGGCACAGCAGAAGACTTGTTTGAATGCTGAGCACCGAAAATTAAGCAATCCACTCAATGAAGTTGAGTCCATTTGAACTCTTTTCGTCAGCTAAGGATCCCTTAGATAATGTGTTAGGTGTACTGCCATAAATGTACAGCAGATATTTTATATAGGTACAGTCATATGCAAAAGTTTGGGAACCCCTCTTAGTTCTTTGGAGTTTTGTTTATCATTGGCTGAGCTTTCAAAGTAGCAACTTCCTTTTAATATATAACATGCCTTATGAAAACAGTAGTATTTCAGCAGTGTTTATTGGAACAGAATTAGACCGGTGCATACATTTGGGCACCCCAACAGAGATATTACATTAGTACTTGGTTGAGCCTCCTTTTGCAAATGTAACAGCCTCTAGACACCTCCTATAGCCTTTGATAAGATTCTGGATGGAGGTATTTTTGACCATTCTTAAATAAAAAATCTCTCCAGTTCAGTTAAATTTGATGGCTGCCAGGCATGGACAGCCTGCTTCAAACCATCCCATAGATTTTCAATGATATTCAAGTCGGGGGGGACTGTGATGGCCATTCCAGAATATTGTACTTCTACCTCTGCATAAATGCCTTTGTAGATTTCAAGTGTGTTTAGGGTCATTGTCTTGTTGGAAGCTCTTGTTCAATACCATTTCCCATGGGGATTATGAGAATTGAAATTCAACTGGAGAGTTGCAAACTAGACATCCCTAACTACATACATTTGAGGCTCCAGTCTTCCTGCTGTGCCTTGTGGTCTTGCCTCTCTCTCTTTCTTGTCCTGTTTATTCTGTATCTTTATGGTCAGAGAGCTTATAAAATTCAAATTGGTGCATTTACATAATTTTGGCAGAGCATAGGCTTTCAGCTTGATTTAAATTGACTGTAGAAATTGCTTAATATGCAGAAAAATGTAGGTCAATATGGGTTGGTAAAATCTTGCTGCACTGCTCTGATTTATTAGAGCTCAAATGTGATCAGTGGCTTGTCTGCTGTGGTTAAAAGATACCATTCTGCATTCTGTCTCTATGGCAGTATGAAGTCAGGGATCTAGGAGAGCAGGCCCTAGCAGTGGCAGGGCTCCCAGGGGGCACCACAAGAGAGCTGAGGAATGTTATGTGAAGTTACAGAAATGTGAGGTTATGGAACATGTTATGAAATGAACTGGTATTAACCAAAATATAGCTTGTATCTTAATATATGCATTTTGGGGCCTTTGCAAATGTCTGACTGGTTGTGTTTAGGCCAGTGATATTTGTTATTAAATTATTGTATTTTTTATTATTTTATTTATTTAAACAGTGTGAGCATGCTTCCTCGTCACTTTTACAGATTATCATTTACAACAGTCCCTGCCCAGAGGAGTTTACAATCTAGCCTCTCTCACATTCAATATGGTCAATTTTATCAGGAGCCAAATAGCCTTCCTGTATGTTTTTAGACCTTGAGAAGGAACCAGGGTACCCTGAAGAAACACACCCAGACACGGGGAGAACCTAAGGGCAGTGACAAACAGGGAGATCTGTCGCCCGAGACAGATTTATGAATGACAGTAGGCGGCAAATCTCCAAAAAATGCCTCTTCATTGGAAATAATTGAAATCGCTGGTGCTATGACCAATATATTGATAAGTCGCCTGTAATTAGTCGCTCATAAATAGTCATAGGTGACATCTCCCTCCCTGCCCTAAATTCAATGCAGATAGTGTCCAAGTTGGAATCGAACTATAGAACCCAATGTTGCAAGGTTAGGGACTGACTAAATATCTGCAAAACAGAAAATGCTGATTGTTTACTGATAACTGTCTCTACATGTGATTTCGCAGAGGCATGTAAAATTGTGGTTTTACTGTATTTTGATTAGGCCATCTAAATTCTAAATGAAAGGGATATTGTCCTCAAAATAGCAAACCTAAAGCATTTGTAAAGTGCCATTGTTTTAAAAATATAAATACAATAAAAATGTTTCCCCTTTCTCTGCCGCTCTAATAGGTATATAGTTCTTTTCACTGTGTTCAACAGAGCAGATGTTCTTGCATTTTTGGGTTTACATTGGAGGTTATATTTGCTTGTCTCTTGCATGGCTCCATATAAATGAAACCAAAGGTTGCATACCTATACATTTGTGTTCAGAATAATAGCAGTGTGTTTAAAAAAGTGAATAAAGTTCAAAATCCTTACAATCGCTTTTATTTCCATACACGCAAATGCATTGGGAACACTGCACATTATATTCCAAATCAAAACATGAAGAAAAATGTATCCAATGTGTGTTATTTCTTTACAGAAAGGGAAGAAAAGGGAATTTAGGTTGTTCCAAAAAATAGCAGTGTCTGCTACAAACTCAAACATTCACTGTATAAACTGCAAACTGTTTCAAGATGGTGCTTTCCTTCAAATCACTGAACTAATATTTAGTTGTATAATCAGTGTTTCTGAGAACTGCTGCACATCTGTGTTGCATGGAGTCCACCAACTTTTGGCACCTGTTACATTCCACAATTCTTCTGCATTTCTTGGTTTTGCCTCAGAAACACCATTTTTGATGTCACCCCACAAGTTTTCTATTGGATTAAGGTCTGGGGATTGGGCTGGCCACTCCATAATGTCAATCTTGTTGGTCTGGAACCAAGATGTTGCTCATTTACTGGTGTGTTCGGGGTCATTGTCTTGTTGAAAAACCCATTTCAAGGGCATTTCCTCTTCAGCATAAAGCAACATGACCTCTTCAAGTATTTTGATGTTTTGAAACTGATCCATGATCCCTGGTATGTGATAAATAGGCCCAACACCATAGTATGAGAAACATCCCCATATCATGATGCTTGTGCCACCATGTTTCACTGTGTCTGCATTGTCATCTGACAAACTGCAGTCCATAGACTCAAAAAGAACAATTTTGCTTTTATCAGTCCACCAAATGTTATGCCATTTCTCTTTAGGCCAGTAAATGTGTTCTTTAGCAAATGGTAACCTCTTCAGCACGTCTTTTTTTTTTTTTTATCAACAATGGGACTATGCTGGGGCTTTTTGCCGATAGCTTGGCTTCACATAGACGTCTTCTAATTGTAACAGTATCACAGGTAACTTTAGTCGTCCTTTGATCTTCCTGGAGCTGATCATTGGTTGAGTCATTGACATGCTGACTATTGTTCTATCCATTCGAATGGTTATTTTCAGTTTCTATCATTTGAGATAATTTTAGCTGAGCAGCCTATCGTTTTCTGTACTTCTTTATATGTATTCCCATTCTCCAATCAATGACCCATTTTGCTCAGATTTTCAGAAAGAAATGCACTATAACCAGCAGGCACAACTTTTGCTGCTTTCCTTCCTTAAATAAGGGCCGTAATTGACTCCTCTTTCTTCACAGAATGAATGACCTTACAAATTGAACTCCACACTGCTATTATTTGGAACAAGCTATTATTATGCCGAACACTGCTATTATTTGGAATAAGCCTCAATTAATGAATCAATTACACAGAATCAGCAGCATGCATGTCATGACTGTTGGGTCTGTTGGTTTTCTATTACTCTACTACACCTACTAGTTAGTTATTTGCCATGTAGAAATATAATTTCTACTAAAAACAGTGATTAATCAGGTTAGTGAAGTCGGACTGCTATTATTCTGAACACAACTGTATATAATATAAAACACCAGGACATGATGCTATCCTGCTATGGCAAATGCACATTGTGTCACTGAAGCATATTTCATCATGTAACTGCTTCTGTTTTCTGTGTCCAGGTTGTCGGCTGGTTGGAAGGACCGGGTTCAGAACAGCTCCGAACTCAGTGGGGGATTGGAGACTCATTCAGAGCGTCGCAGGCTTTTCAACAGAAGCATGAAGAGATTGAGAGTCAGCACAGTGTAAGGGATTTTCATTCTATGGGAATCTGACTTTCCACACTGCACAGATATTGATGTCAAAGAATTTATGTATAAATACTTGCCACTTTCCAAAACAGTATTGGTTTTAAAGGGATAATACACCTTCCAGTTCAGTTAGTACTCCAGAAATAGCAACTTTTTTTAATTTGCTCTCTATTGGTTAATTTTTGAGTGTTTAACTGTTGACTGTTTAAACTTCCTCTCTGAACTATTTAAATTTTCTACATTAGTTGATACATTTCTCAACAGCATGAAATGTACAATGTTATGTTTAATGTTTGTGTCTCAGGCAGACAACTCCGTGATCAGGAGCATTCTGAACTGTTACAAATTGCTGTTACTCTGTGGAGTATTAGCAACTATTGTATCAATTCTAACAACTGCCTTAAATTAAGCCCAAACCCGCCAGCGTCCTGGGGACTTCTTGTGGAAGTCAGCCCGAACCTGAGTTTCACTACTCAGCATGGCTAACGATTACAAATGTATCAACTAATTATATAGATTTAGAACAGTTACAGAGTCACAAATAGAAATCAGAAAGATTCTGGTGAACTATCTGAAACCAATTGAACTGAAAAAAGTGTTTGAAGGTGAACAACCCCTTTAATGAAACCCAGGGATTGTGCACTTTAAGGTTGAACATAAGAAATTTATCCGACTACAACACTTAATTTCTTTTTATGAGAAGGTAAGTAGAGACCTCGATTCTGGGATGGCAGTGGATGTGATTTACTTAGACTTTGCTAAAGCATTTGATACAGAGCCACACAAAAGGTTACTGGTTAAATTAAGGAATGTCGGCCTGGAACATAGTATTTGTACCTGGATAGAGAACTGCCTGAAATATAGACTACAAAGAGTGGTGGTAAATGGAACATTTTCTAATTTTCTAATTGGACCAGTATTGTTAGTGGAGTACCGCAGGGCTCTGTACTAGGTCCCTTGCTTTTCAACTTGTTTATTAATGACCTGGAGGTGGGCATTGAAAGTACTGTTTCTATTTTTGCAGATGATGCTAAATTGTGCAGAACTATAGGTTCCATGCAGGATGCTGCCACTTTGCAGAGTGATTTGTCTAAATTGGAAAACTGGGCAGCAAACTGGAAAATGAGGTTCAATGTTGATAAATGCAAAGTTATGCACTTTGGCAAAAATAATATAAATGCAAGTTATATACTAAATGGGAGTTGGGAGTGTGTTGGGAGTTTACTTAAATGAGAAGGATCTAGGGATCTTTGTAGATAACAAGTTGTCTAATTCTGGGCAGTGTCATTCTGTGGCTACTAAAGCAAATAAAGTTCTGCCTTGCATAAAAAAGGGCACTAACTCAAGGGATGAAAACATAATTATGCCTCTTTATAGGTCCCTGGTAAGGCCTCATCTGGAGTATGCAGTGCAGTTTTGGACTCCGGTCCTTAAGAGGGATATAAATGAGTTGCAGAGAGTGCAGAGACGTGCAACTACATTGGTTAGAGGGATGGAAGACTTAAATTATGAGGGTAGACTTTCAAGGTTGGGGTTGTTTTCTCTGGAAAAAAGGAGCTTGCGAGGGGACATAATTACACTTTACAAGTACATTAGAGGACATTATAGACAAATAGCAGGGGACCTTTTTACCCATAAAGTGGATTACCGTACCAGAGGCCACCCCTTTAGACTAGAGGAAAAGAACTTTCATTTGAAGCAACGTAGGTGGTTCTTCACAGTCAGGACAGTGAGGTTGTGGAATGCACTGCCGGGTGATGTTGTGATGGCTGATTCAGTTAATGCCTTTAAGAATGGCTTGGATGATTTTTTGGACAGACATAATATCAAAGGCTATTGTGATACTAAGCTCAATAGTTAGTATAGGTATGGGTATATAGAATTTAATTAAAAGTAGGGAGGGGTGTGTGTATGGATGCTGGGTTTTCATTTGGAGGGGTTGAACTTGATGGACTTTGTCTTTTTTCAACCCAATTTAACTATGTCACCGTTTGCAGAGTCAGTGATGGTGATGTTTGGGTTGACAAAAAGCCAACCCTAACCCATCCTCACGTGACCCACACCCAACCTGCACCTGACCGGCAGGCTGTCATTATTTATATTTGTGGGCCATGGGCAGAGTTTGGCGTGGTAAGGTCCGCACATCACTAGTCAGAGTCTTCACTAGTCAAGAGTATTAGAAAATATTGGAAATAAGAACCTACTAAAAAAAGTTATTTCTGTTGAACTGTTTAAAAACAAACTGGGAAAAAAAAGTGTTTTGAAGGTGAAGGTAGATTTGAAGGTAGGTTTATTCAATTTCACATTTTGCATGTTTTTTTTTTTTTTGGGGGTTTTTTTTGCTATTCAAGCAAATCATGGCAAAGAACGAAGGTTGCCTTTTTTTTTTTTTTTCTCTCAAAAACCTGAATTGTGCAAAAAAACACTTAGTCACCAGGGCCACCAATTCTGAAGATTGTGCAGCAACTGAGGCAGCTTCAGAGTTACCACTCCCCAGAACTTACGTTTACTGTACCGGGGGGTCCAGGTGGCCGCATCGCTAGTGCAGAGAAGAAGAGCCACATTTCTGGGTTAAAAAACGAAAATTCAGCTCTTAAAGTTACCAGGAGCAGCTTTTTGCCATTTTTTTCACCCACACCAGATGTCCATCAGGATTGACACATAAAGAATAAGAGTGCATTGCATATATACTGATTACATGTTACACTAAAACAATGTAGCATTAGTGAGTATGTGTATATAAAATATATTGTAAGTTGGTTCCTAATCTCAGGTAATTGACAGCAGCCCAGATCGGCAAAAAAAGCAGATAGTGGCTACTGAGACATCTTTGGAGGCACAGATGGTGCAACATGTCTAGACTAATTCTTTGTTGAACTTGAGTTTTCATTTAATGTAATTTGAAGATATACTGTAACTGCAGACAATAGTAAGTGGTAGACAAATAGAGCCTTTGATGGCAAATACATTTCCAAAACCCTTAAAACTACAGAAGATGTTTACAATTTCACATGCCTTGAAATCTTAGTCTAGTAGCACACCCATCTAAGGATTCAAAAAATGTACAAATATTGAGAGTCTAAGGCCCTATTTAGTCTGCTGTCAGGTGCGTTTACTAAAGAGTTTTATGTATCTCCTGTAATCAGTTGGATTATTTAGGTATAGCCTGTAAAGTGGTTTTGGGAAATGAATAGTCACATGCTAATGAAGATAAATGTATTGCAGTGTGCTACGAATATTCTATTTTACAATGTTCTCCAGTCCCTTTAGGTTCATTATTTTCCTAATTGGCACAGCAGGTGGCACTGCATTACCATAGTTCATGTGTCCAACAGTCGTACTTAGCTTAATGCAGAATGTATTATTTATATTACCTTTCACACCAGTTACCCATTGAAATTCTATGCAAATACATTATAAAGTGCAATTTCCATTGTTTGTGTTGTTTTTAATACGAAATGTGTCCTTATATTTTATACAGACAGTTGAGCCTTGAAATGGGTATTCTAATGGCAGGAAGACTGGTATATGCATTAATTTGTTCCTTCTGGCCTTGGTCATACATCGATGTAGCAGCTCCAGTGAAAGTGGAACCTTCAATTACTGAACGCTTACTTTTATTTAAAGGCTCTATGCAAATTATTAAGACATAAACTGCCATGTAGAGACACTTTATTCCTGACCAATCTCCCCTGAAATGATGGATTATCTCCACGGTTCAGTCTGTGGTTTAATAAATTGCCAAGGACCTTTAGATTGATGACAGTTTGGGCTAATTCAATCATTTGGCCCTCTGGCTAACAATCGGATCATAATTGCCACTAGGCAGGCAGTCAGTGTAGTAACCTGCTTGTGTGGACATTTTGGTTAAAGGAGAACTAAACCAATAAGAAAATTCCCAACCTACTACCCTAGGTAGCCCCCCATCCTGCTTCCCTCCCACATACTTAGTTACCCCTGAAATTACCCCTAAGAGTTTGCTCTAGTATCAGTGCAGAGTAAGTGCCGCTGAGCTCATGGGCACCACCTTCCGGATCTCCGGTCTTCTTCATAGCAGTCAATAGCAACTGCGCATGCGCAAAAGTGACGGAAATTGCAGAAGGGTAGGTAGAGGACCCGAAGAAGACCGGAAATCCGGGAGATGGCACCCATGAGCTCCTCAGTGCTTACTCTGCACTGATACATGCACAAACTCTTAGGGGCAATTTCAGGGGTAATTAAGTATGCGTGAGGGGGAACTACCTGGAGAAGTAGATAGGGGTTTTTCTTATTGTGAGGTTTTATTTCTCTTTTAAGGGCATTCCTGCTGTTTTGTCATTGTCTCATGCACATAAGGAGGTTACCACAGTCAGGATAAGGAGCTAATCTATGCTCAGATGGGGTCCTCAATCTGACAGCTAAATCAAAGCTTCTCAATGGATATCTGTTCATTTTTGGCCAGATATTGGTTGGGCAGGCCTGGCACCATACTGAGGCCAATAAGCTTCAGAAGGACAGTCGTCCGCTTTTATCTATTGGTGGCCACCTTAACCCTAGAGCTACTGACTGAAATGGCTGCATATTTGGTCTGCTTATTAGACTCCATTCTTAATCATAGTCATAGTATTATATTGTTTATTCCTGGGCTTGGATGTAAGAATGTGACAGAGTAAATTGACTGTGAGTAAATTAACAGTAGAACCACCTTCCAAATAAAATATTCTTCTCCTTTGGCTACTCCGCTAAATCATTTTTCTAAACAATTCTGAAATTCGCATGGACATGAAAGGATTTAAAGAAATGGGTGAATGTTGGTGCCAGTTTAATACAAAATCACTTTTGCAATAAATTAAATAGTGACTGTTGCAAAAAGCTGAGGCTTTTTTCTTTGTTACGATGCTGCTGTTGGCATCCAGTTCTTTTCCAAAGCCAAATGGATGGGCCAGAATTTATCTTCATAAATTAGACTTGGGCTAGCGAGTTACACTCCCCCATGGCCCTTTCCCAGGTTCACTCCAGTGAGCTCATCCATTCAACAGATACTGATGTGCACATTTCTTTCCTTGTATCCTCAGGAATGGTTTGCTGTGTATGTGGAACTGAATCAGCAGATAGCAGCTCTCCTCAATGCTGGGGATGAAGAGGATCTTGTAGAACTGAAAACCTTACAGCAGCGTCTCAGTGATGTGTGCTACCGACAGGCCAGCCAGCTAGAGTTCCGGCAAAACCTGCTTCAGATTGCACTAGAGTTTCACAGCGTTGCACAAGATGTAAGTGTGGTTGGGAGCAGTGTAACATAATTTATTATAACACAAGGTTTTTTTTTTTTGGTTTTTTTTTACTCAAACTTTAATAGTGTGTCCTTTTATGTCACATTGGCGGTACATAAATAAATAAGTAGTATTCTGTGCCTGGGTGCAATCCTCAGTATCAATGGAAGTGGTTGTCAGAAGAAGCCGCACTCACAGGTCTTGCAGTGAAAATAAAGTAATTTTATTGTGGGAGCAATATTGGGCGCAACTGACATTTCGGATGAAACTCAAGCCTTTTTCAAAGTGGGGGTTTCAGTCTAAATGTTCGTTGCGCCCACAATAAAATTACTTTTTCACTTAAGACCTGCACGTGTAGCTTTTTCTGATAACCATTTATATATATTTATAAAAATAAAGGTTAGTTCATCCATTCAAATAATTGCTTCCACTTTGTTTGTCTGTAAGAGCACTAGAGGAAGCTGGATAGCCCCCGAATCATTGTCAAAATCCCAATAAAATCAGAAACACCTTAAATATGTTTTCATTCCTTTGCAAGAGTTGGTATGTTGTTATGGAGCTTATATTGCTCAGAACAAGAGCAAAGTGTGTCATATATTCCTATATGTAAATCTTTGGGGGTTTTTTTCAGTTATCTCAGCAGCTGGATGGACTCCTAGGGATGCTTTGTGTTGATGTGGCCCCTTCAGATGGATCAGCAATCCAACAAACATTAAAATTGCTTGAGGAGAAGCTTAAAAGTGTTGGTAAGAAGCTGTGAGCTACCAATCATACAGGTCTTTGTTGGGGAAAGGGTGAACAACTATAAACATTAGAGTTCCACTGCACCACAGTGGTCTAACTGCCATATGACTTTACACCAAGATGTCAGGTTAAAGAACTCCTTTACCACTAAATAGAATGCTTTCATATGAAGGCTGCGGGATGTCTGGTTGGTTTTCATCATGGGTTGTCCAGCAATTATTACACACCAGTAACAGTCCTTTCTCCATTTTGTATCAATGCCATTGGGAAACAACTCACACTATGTGAAAGTCACATTTACAAAGCACAGTGCCCCTGCACCTCTGCCATAAATATAAGTCTGTCTGCATTTAACATAGCTGTATTTATTTGTAAGAGATGATCAGGGAGGTATATCCATGTCCGCTTGGATGCCACCCTGCTTTGCATCTTTCAGACATTCTCGGCACACAGGCACACAGGTGACCCACTGGCTTCAAGTTGTCCTCCAAAGTAATTTTTACAGCATAGTCATTTCAATATAACATTGGCCTCAAATATTTGGTATTTTAAATTGTATTTTCTGTGCACAGACAAAGTTGATCAGCACTACTGTGACACTGTAGGAAGAGATATGAATAGTTCAGGACATATAACAATCATTTAGAAACACTGTGTAGTAACTTTGGGTGGCAGTTGCAGGGCTTCAGCGACTAGCTGCACCTTGCATTAGATGAGTAGTATTCAACAATAAGAAAGCCTCGTGCCACAGCCCTTTGGTTTTATGTGTGAGCAATTCCCATACTGTATCTCTCCAGTTTGTGCATAAAATTATTGTAGGGTATATTTTGGGCTTTTCTATAACTGCACATAATTGGTAGTAATGGCAGCATTTATTTATCTTAACTAATTTTTCAGTGATCAGAACTGAAGTTTCAACACCTATAAGGCTCTTCCTTACTAACACAACCCCTCGGACCATGCCAGAATGGTATTTGGTCACACTGCACTGTGTGCTCTTCTCAATTGCTCTCCTTATTGTTTTTAGACACAGGCCTCCAGGGCTTACGTGACAAAGGTCAAGGGCTTTTAGATCAGATTACCAACCAGGCAACTTGGGCTTATGGCAAAGATGTCTCTACTGAAAACAAAGATAACGTGGACCATATCCAAGGTGTGATTGAAGATATGCAACTAAGGAAACAGCGGTACGTTATATGAAGCTTCCATATCTACACCAGACAATCTAACCTAATTTTCTAAAGCAAGCAACATGTACAAGGGTAAATCTCAGTTCTCCCATGCAATAATAGATACAGTATGTATGCATAACTTTATTTGTAAAGTGCTGTTAAGGAGCCGCATCGCTGTACAGTGCATAAAAGTGCAATATATAAGTATACACGGGGAAGACAATCATATAATAAATATATACAGAATCATAGGACAAAGAGCTTAATGCTATGTGGTAAGAGACATAGTGGGAAGGAGGTCCCTGCCCCATAGAGCTTACAGTCTACGTGGATGGGAGGCTAACATACAGGCACAAATTGGAGTTGAAAAAGTGCACAGGGTAAGACAGTCAGTAGGCACTGGACTAGGCTAATATTCTAGTAATCCAAAAGGTACACTTAGTTTTTTCTTGAAGAGAAAGAGATGCCTGTTTGCTTTATTTTCATTTGCTTTATTTTTCTCCACCTTTACAATAAAACACACTAATTCACAGTAATTCTTTGGCAATTACATTGGACACTCTTCCATAGATTCTAAATTCTCATGAGGAAGGACAAAATATTTTAGTTTTACTAGGCAATACCTTCTGAGCTAGCTCAGTTTTTATCAGGAGCAAAGGGCAATTTCTTTTTTTTCAAAAAAGGTATAATTGTTTTTCCCCCAGAATCCCACTGTAACGGCTTCAGATAATGCAGGCTAAAGAGTTTACACTTAGTACATGGGGCAGTTGGGTGCAATTTGAGCCTGTGACAACAAGGGCATCCCACATGTGGAATATGGGTATGTGCTGGCACACACTTTAGCTGCTCATGGTTTATATGTCAAAACATTTTGTGCGTCTGGCTACAATACACACAATGGGACCATGGGACAATTTGCAGGTATTAGACACAGGGCAAACTTGCCCACCTCACAGTAGTAAATCATCTCTTGTTCATTGTGTGCCTTTACCTTTCTCAGGTGTGAAGATATGGTTGATGTCCGAAGGTTAAAAATGCTACAGATGGTTCAGCTATTTAAATGTGAAGAAGATGCAGCTCAGGTAGGTAACATGTTTTTCATGGCAATGGATACAATGTAAACTAAACGTTACCCCAGTAAAATCCCCCCAGTAAAATCTTTTTTATTAAGCTAAGCATGCGCATGAAGATTCTCTCATTTGGCTGGTTACATTTTACATTTAGTTGTATATTAAGCTCAAGCAAAGGATTGTGTAATGTACTGTGTTTTTTGTTTCCCCTTGTTTCTATTGGTCCTAGGCAGTAGACTGGTTAAACGAATTGCTGGATGCTTTACTCAAAACTCATATTGGACTCGGCGATGATAGTCAAGAGACCAAAATTCTTTTGGAAAAGCACAGAAAGTTTGTCGATGTAGCCCAGGTAAATACTGCATATGCACACATATATAATACTTGTATCAGAAGCAGAAACATCCTTACATCTTACACATATACACACTTCATAGACTATGCAACTGTCAGTTTGCAGGGTCACATTGGATGATCCAAATGTTTGACCAGAATCTGTTCTGGACAGCAACCAATCTATAGTTAAATATAACTATAATTAGGGATGCACCGAATCCACTATTTTGGATTCGGCCGAACCCCTGAATCCTTTGTGAAAGATTCGGCCGAATACCGAACCGATTCCAAACCCTAATCTGCATATACAAATTAGGGGTGGGAAGGGAAAAACATTTTACTTCCTTGTTTTGTGTCCAAAAGTCATGCAATTTCCCTCCCCACCCCTAATTTGCATATGCAAATTAGGATTCGGTTCGGCCAGGCAGGATTCGCTGAATCTGAATCCTGCTGAAAAAGGCAATCTTGGTGGAATCCCGAACCGAATCCTGCATTCGGTGCATCCCTAACTATAATATACTATACTATAATATTACAGACTTTGTGGGCCAAACAGTAAATATACAGGTGTAAAAGTTTGAACATAAATCAGGTCTGTTGACTTTGGTGTTGTGCAATGTAGAGTGCATCCTGTACCCAAATTCCCCTGCATTGCCCAAGCCTTAAAGGGGTTGTTCACCTTTGTAACAAAATGACAAATCTAACAGTTCACATGAATAGAACAAACTTTTCCATAGAAATAGTTAACAGAAAAAGTACAGTTCAAGAGATATTCACCTCAGAAGTGTCCCTGTACTAATCCTTCAGTTCCACACAGACCCTGTGCTGGGAGGGGGTCACCGACCCCCAAAAACACTACAGTGTTCACTTCCTTATATGACATCACACATTGTACTGGCAGCTAACTTAACTCCTATTGGCTATGTCTGCTGTCAATCTGCCACTGCTTCCTGTGCTGGGGAATTTGAGCAGCATTCAGGTACTGAAGAGAAACTGTTACAAGTTTGTGAGAGGGAGGGGGAGTGTGGGCTGTGTACTGCAGAGACTTCAACTGTGCAGATGGGGGGGGATTGAGGTGCTTGGGACCTGGAGTTTTACGGATAATGGATCTTTCCATAATTTGGATCTTCATACCTTAAGTCTACTAGAAAATCATGTAAACATTAAATAAACCCAATAGGCTGGTTTTGCTTCCAATAAGGATTAATTATATCTTAGTTGGGCTCAAGTACAAGCGACTATTTTATTATTACAGAGAAAAAAGAAATCATTTTTAAAATGGATACTATGGGAGATGACACTTGTACTTTCCAGAAATATATTATTTGGGGGGGGGGGCATGTATTATTTTGTGTATTTACCTCATAAAAAAACATTAGTCAGCAGCTGACTATTTGTATGAGCTTGAGGCTTTCCAAATGAGTTGAATTTTTGTGCATAAAGTAAAATATTTTTCTGGTATAGATCCCTATATCATGAAAAATATTACTTTTTAATTTTTTGGTATTTAGAGCTCTAAATCTTGTTCCAGAAGCAGAACACTTAAACACTTAAAAAAGGTATGGTTTTCCTAGGTAAATTACCACCCCCCCGGGAGAGCGCACAAAATCACTTAGGGTTTCCACCTCACCTTTTTAAAACCAAACACATATGAAATCCACAGCCTGCATGGCTAATTAGCAATTAATTTAGATGCATGATACATGGCTGCACAGAAATCAGTTCAGTCTGCAGCATCTAAATGAGTTGATAATTAGCCATGCAGGCTGTGGATTTCATATGTGTTTGGTTTTAAAAGGGTGAGGTGCCAGCCCCACTGTCCCTGCTAGATGTGTAAGTTACATATGTTTCTAAGCAAGTCAGTGCTGGTTTTTGTTGCAATTTTGTAAATAACTGACATTATGCTTAATGCCAAATGTATTAAAAGATAAAAATATAGAAAAGCCAGTATTTATTCCCAGAAAAGTTTGCAGCTCTTTGGCACTCCATTCAGTTTTAGTCTAGGCAGAAGGAGAGTGCCAGAATTGGGAGAACAATGTTGCTCCTTCCTTTTCTGCAGTATTTGTCTGCTTGGCTGTGTGATTGTTTGTTACAAAGCAGCTTTGTTTATCTGCTGCGTCTGTTAACTTCTGCCATTACAACTGAGTAATCAACCAATGACCATTCAAATTATGTGACCGGTTACAGTTCACAAGCACCCAATAAATCACTAGGAGAAGGGCAGTATCAACATCCAATAGGAAACAAGTAAGGGCAAAGCCTGGGCATGATGATGTCATCATATAGGAAGTTCTTGGTGTGTCAGGTTCAAAATAGGCCACTCCCATCACTTCAGAAAACTGGTCTGAGAGACAGGAGAAGGGCTGAGTTAATAGGTATAAAAAATAGCTTTTACAATGGCATTTTTTCTTTTTGTTATGGAAAATGGTTTTTCTAACACATTGAGAGCATTGTCAGTGGTTTCATAAGATTTGTACATTGAAGGTGAACAACCCCTTTAAATGTCTGGTTCTCTGGTGGGTCCTGGGAGGCTCATTCTGACATTTTAAAGACTTTGCATAATATCCCTTTACCTGTACTTTCTTCTTTTCAGAGTACATATGATTACGGGCGACAGTTACTGCAAGCTACCGTTGTACTGTGTCAGTCACTTAGATGTACATCAAGGTCATCTGGGGACACGCTCCCCAAACTTAACAGAGTGTGGAAACAGTTCACGATAACCTCAGAGGAGAGAGTTCACCGGCTGGAAATGGCTCTTGCATTCCATTCAAATGCCGAAAAGGTTAGATATATTTGCATATGACCCGCACACAAATTCTTCCATTCATTTAAAGGTCACATGCATATTTTTTAGAATTTCTAGCCAGTGTGCCCCAGTGGTATTCTTGCCTCTTTTCTGGAGGTGCAAAGAATTGAACAAAATATTAGACTTTGGTATATATTAACATATCAAAAACATTAGTGCTGGTTTTTATTAATATATTTTATTGTAATTGTGCTCATTGCAATAAAATATATGAGCAAAAAATTATAATGTGCCCTTATGTCACTTAATTATGTTCTAAAAAGCTTATAAACATGGTCACCAAACCAATTTTTTGTTTTTTTTTGCAAAATAAAAGGAAATGTAATTCTAAACAACTTTCCAATATGCTTTAATTAAAATGTTTTTATTAATCTAATTGCAATTGAAAGCAATGTATTAGGCAAAAAAAAATTCAGTGGAGTTCCCCTTTATTAAACAGTTAGGTCAGTGTCACACTGGGAGATGCTTGCAACTGACATGAGTCTGCCCACACCTGTAGGAAGCAAGAGCTGATGTAGTTTCAGTGTGGCTCAAGTCATTATGGGAGACAATTCTTTGTCTAAGTCCATAACCTCATTTTTTGTTATTTATCTTTTCAGATTTTACAAGAATGCCCAGATCTTGGTGAGACCGTGATGGATTTTGAACAGTTTGATGAGGTTGAAGCTGTTGGGAAATCTCTGCTGGACAGATTAACAGTGCCTGTAATTTATCCCGATGGGTATGCCACATTGTTTTTCATATAGTTAACCCACTGTCTGCTTGGTGATACTGGTTCAAATTAGCTGCATAATAGCAAAGTGTGGGTTAACCTTTAAGCCTGTGTGTTTGGTCTGACATCCACACGTCTGCGGGGCCACATTATGCAGTAGTGATGTACAGGTCCACAAAAAAGTCAACCTACTAATCACTACTGTATAATGCTGATATTAACTTCACCATGTTTCAGTGGTTAGCACAGCTGGGGGTCATGAGTTGAATTCTTTCTACATGGATGTTAAGTTTCTGCCCATATTAATCCCCAAAAAGTACAGGCAGGTGAAAGAGACCATAGCTTGTCAATGTGATGGGGACCGTAGGCTGTAAGCACCGCTGAGTATATAAGTAAAACATAGTAATGAGGATATGATATTTAAGATCAAGGTAGGAGACACTAGCTTCAGGTAGCTTATGTTGAAAAGGTGACTTTTCCAGGCCAAACTGTTGGTTTACTGGTTATTACAAAAAGGGGACTCATCCAGGGATGAGTGTTTATTAAAGGAGAAGGAAAGCTACCGAAGCAGTTGCCAATAGTTTAGCCACAATACTGCAAGCTATAACATTATATTTATTCTGCAAAATGCTTCACCATTCCTGAGTAAACATCTCTAGAATCTCTGTTTGTTTAGGATAGCAGCTGCCATATTAGCTTGGTGTGACATCACTTCCTGTCTGAGTCTCTCCATGCTCACTCATAGCTCTGGGCTCAGATTACAACAGTGAGGGGAGGAGGTAGGCAGAGAGGAGCAAACTGAGCATGCTCAAGCCCAAGCCCTGGTGGTTTAGCTGAAAACAGGAAGCCTGATACAGAAGCCCACATGTACACAATAAAGGAAAGAAATGTGTTTCTTTTGACAGAGGACTCAGAGCAGCATTACTTTGAGGGTTTACTGGTGTATTTATATAGACCTTTCTGATAAAGCTTACTTAGTTTTAGCCTTTCCTTCTCCTTTAAGGGTCTACAATAAAAATGACTTCCCCTTCAGTAGCAGCATCTCAGGAAGAAAATATTCTGGGCCCTTGTTCCCACACTTCTGGTCTCCTTAAAGTCCAAAGCTTGATACTGGCTTATTTTGCTTCAGGCTCCCTGCACAACCATCCCTGGTATTAGGAGACCACAGAGAAATAGCCAAGTGCTACCTCCCATTATTTAACCTCTATAACCAGTCACTGGTCACAAGATCCCCTTACATCACGTGACTTTAATAAAATTGCAGGGGGATCTCCCCGCTACACCTGCCTAAAGTGTTCGGTAAATCTTTATTGTAGCACTAGATCCCCTGGGTAATATACAGAGAGATCTGTTTTGTTTTTTTGTTACAGAACTGAACAGTATTTCGGAACTCCAAGTGACATGGTTTCCACGGCAGAACATATAAGAGAGAGAATTAAGATGGTTTGTTTGAAAAAACAGCAGCTCTTAGAGCCTGATGAGTCCATTAGAGAAAGCTAATAGACTGGTCTCTCCTTTTTCTCATGTCAAGACTGCGGATTGTAAGATAGCATGTCATCGGCATATTACACCGTTCAGTATAATCCATTAAAATGCATTTCAGACCCATCCTAAGCAGCATCTTCTCCACCTAAACATTGTTCTTGTGTTGTGACTTTTCATCTATAAAGCCTTACTTATTTAATATGCTGTGAAATCATCAACTGGAACGCTAAGAGTTAGTATTGCCTTGGACACACAATTGTGTGATCTGCAGACATGCCTCCTGGCACCTTTACATGCCTTTTCATCTAGTGTTTTATTCAAAGCCTGAATGTAGGAAATTTGCCTATTAATCGCAAAGACAATTCCTAAGAAGCGTGCACAAAAGTGCAATCAAAAATCCAACATGAATAAAACACACAAAAAAGGGATAAAAGTACATTTGAGCACATCAGATGGATGAACTTGCTCCGTAAGTATCAGCTAGCAAGCAAATCGTCTTGTCTAAGCGCATTTTATACAGAACTGATTGGGGTATAACCCATGCATTCTCTACAGCGCCCCAATACGCCTTTGATAAGGAGAGCTCAAAGAATAGTTTCATTATTGCACTGATTTACTTTCCAATATCTTTGCTGCTGGAAGAGCACAAATAAGGGATGGACGCTTGTTTCTGTATAGCACTAAAAGTCAATGCTGAATTATAATCATCATCTGCAGGATCAGTAAGGACAAGAATTTGCTTGTTAAATAGAAAGGAAGTCTGAGGGGCAAATGGATTATATCAGGGATGTCATATCTGTGGTCATCCAACTTTTAGTGGTCTCGTACTATCAACGCCAACAGCTGTTGCCCCCTAAGTTGGACTTTCCCTACCCACCTTAGGCAGGGAGTTGTAGCTCCATAATTTGGATTTCCCTGAGGTGCCTTAAGCAGTCTGTGGTATCCTGGGAGTTACAGCTTACCAACAGCTCAGTGAGGTGGGTGTTGGCCTTCAGCTCCATTGCTATTGGCTGTCCATGATATATGACATTTATTCCTAGATTAGTCGCTGGTTAAAGCTTTTCAATGGTGCTACCGAAATTGAAGATAAAAATTCTCATTAATAATAATAAGACTTTAAAAAGCTGTTCCTGACCAAATAATGTAGTCTTTTTTTGGACATGGGTAATGTACCTGTTGTTTTTTAGGCAGTAGTGTACTTCCACGTGTGTCTTATTACCTGAAGACATTTCCTTTTTTATTGTGCCATTATGAAAACTGTCCATGAAACCTTTGATATGTCATATTCATGAACCATTGTTTTCTTACTTGTATGAAACAATGTATTTAAAGCGGTTTCTGCTGAATAAAACCAGCTTTGTAAGATTGGATATCATTGTTTACTTATAATACAAAGGTCGAGGATACACTTAGCAAAGATATTAAATATATGGGACAATGGAGAAGATCACAAGGAGACAGGCTAAGAAACAGCTGAGGAGAAAGGCAGCCATACGTAGGCCAACCCGATTCATTGTCTCCCAGATAGGCCTATGGACCAAATGGCCAGAAAAAAAATGCTCCATCTTCTGGCGCTTGACTAAAGAAATTATATATTGCCATATACTAAGGTTTGAAATATTGCATATTGGCACTTACAATATATATATAAATAAGCCCTAAACATGAATATGGCTAGAAATAACCAATTTTACAGTATAGAGAACTATCAGCCTAAAGGTTCAGCATCTCTATGATCCAGACCATCAAAGTTGTCACAATGTTGGATTTTGTTAGGAATGTCATTGACACTGCAAATGATCAGTATGGTCCTGGCAGCTATTTATAAGACCTTTAGGGGTGCAAATCATTAAGCAGAAAATTAGGTTTGCCTGTCATTGAAGCTAATGTTACAGGGTTGATTACATTCTGGTGTAAATTGCTTTGGCTTCTGAGCTGCCATGCGATGAGAATGTGAATGAAATAATTAGCCTTTTATTGTGATTTATGTAATCTATATATGCAGTATGTTGAAAGTCAGTCCCTAAGCTCAGGTAACTGGCAGCAACTCAGAACAGGTGCACTGAATCCACTTAAAAGAAGATGGGGAGCCACTGTGGCATCTTCGTAAGTACAGATCTTCATTTCAACGGCCCTGTTTGCCAAAACTATGTACAGCAATAGTGATGGGCAAATTTGCGAAACTGCACCAGCGTCTCTTTTTTTTGACGCCGGTGCCCGGTTTTGACGCAAATTTTCGCGGGCGCCTGACGAATAAATTCGCCCATCACTATACAGCATGTCTGCCCTACTTTGCTAAGCTTTACTTATCAATTAAATGATCAAATGCAGGTGCATAGCACATTAATAAAAGGCAACCTTGTCCATACCACCACAGGGTCTGCATGATGCTCCAAGGGGGGCTGAAGGCAGGATAGTTATGTGCCCTGCCCCATATGAATGCAGCACAATATTTAAGGGGCACAGACAGGTCTCTGCACCATTTTGGAAATGTTCAGAAAAGGGCAGGGTGAAAGTGTGCAAAAAACATGGCAGTATGTGCTAATTTTTGGCACTTTTCACTCCTCCCTGTGATTTCTAAGTGGACCCTATAATTAAAGAAGTATAGAAAAGCTACTACATTATAGTAACTAGATTAGCAACCCCATCAGTTGAAGAACATCTAAAACAATAAGTTTAGTGGTAGAGTGATGCACACGGATAACTTAATTCTTTGATCCTATTTCCTCTTGACTGCCATGCCACCCGTGGGCCATGTTGGATACAGGCTTCCTGAAAGTACAGCCTAGCCAATATTTTGCTAGTGGAATCATAAGAATATTATATATGAAAACTGTACTGAAAACATATTGATGGCTTCAGACACCTTCCGAGCATACATCAGTTTCCGGTCATATACTGGAGGCACAAAATATGAGTCAGTTGGTAAACTGCACAGAATTTGGTGTAACAGCCTGTGGTGTAATGGGTAGCAGACAAATTGGACACAGGAAACAATGAGCTCCTAAAATTGCAGCACATAAGGGAAGGTGTTGAGTGTTCTCTTGTGCTTTAAGCATTACAGGAGGTGGATGAGCGCTACTAGGCACACGCACATTCTGTATGGGATATTAAGGAGTGCAATGCGCCCATAATGACCCCTACTGCTATAAAATGGAGAGTTGTAAAGCAGTGCCACCACTACATAAAGTAATACAGCTGCAGGCTAAATGTTTTAGTATGGGTCATGGAATCCCAAGATGACTTTTTATAGCCTTTTATATATTTTAAAATACGAGTTATTACTTTTGTAATATTGCCACGAAAAATGTGTAAGTACCAGTTATCAGTGATGATATTGCTATGCACGATTTACTGCAAATAGCTAATGTAAATAATAGACTAAAAATATTAAAAAGTCACCACTTCTAATGTCCTCATGTATTAATATAGGGGGGATACATTTTCTTTCAACAATAAACAATTTTAAATGAGTCACAGCACCCAAAGTGACATCACTGAGCACCACATATGCACGTTATTCGTGGTTCTTATAGATAATATATCTCTGTGTGTGTACAGTTGTGTCCAGAATAATAGCAAGTGAATAAAGCTCAAAATCCTTATAATAGCTTTTATTTACAGACACGCAAATGCGTTGGGAACACTGCACATTCATTTGGTATGGTACCTATGGATTGGAGAAAAGCTGATGTCATTCCAATATTTAAAAAGGGATTACGATCTCAGTCTGGCAATTATAGGCCAGTAAGTTTGACATCTGTAGTGGGCAAAGTATTTGAAGGCTTGTTAAGGAATCACAATAAAAATATCCTAGTGAATGGCATTATGAGCAGCAATCAGCATGGCTTTATGAAGAATAGGTCATGTCAGACAAATTTGATTGCTTTTTATGATGAGGTAAGTAATACGCCAGACAGCGTGGGAGCAGTAGATGTGATCTATTTGGAGTGTTTGATTGTGAGTCAAAATAGGCCCTGCCATTCCAAGTACACAGAGGCCCAAAGAGCCCCCTACCAGTCCCTCAGGGCTCTGTATTGGGTCCACTTTTATTTAACTTGCTCATTAATGACTTAGGGGAGGGGATTGTAAGGGGGGGTGTGTGTATGGATGCTGGGTTTTCATTTGGAGGGGTTGAACTTGATGGACTTTTTTCAGCCCAATTTAACTATGTAACTATGTAAGTAATGTATCAGTGTTTGCAGATGACACAAAACTATCCAGCCCAATTAATTCCATCCAGGATGTGTCATCCTTGCTACAGGATCTTGACAAACTGGCAATCTGGGCAGCTAAGTAGCAAACAGTAACGTAACTAGAGGGGGGCAGGCCCTGGCACAGGACACGCCGCCCGCCCCCCTCTGCACGCCATTTTTTCTGCCGCCGCAGTCCCAGAATCAGTGGGAGTCAGTGGTGCGCGAGCTGCTGGGGGGCCCTGAGGGGGTGCGGGCCCTGGCACCATCACACCCCCTGCTCCCCTGGTAGTTACGCCACTGGTAGCAAATGAGAGTCAAGTCACCAATGAGTTCCGTGGCCTCAGGTCAGGAACTGTGACTTCTAACAGATTTTTTCAAATGCTTAGTACTCTTCTACAGACTGCATCCATGTAGGTGCCTTCATTTACAGTATACTATAGCTGCTGCTCTGATGGCACTGTCCTTAGTAAAGCTGAATATCTGTTAGGTGCATCTCAGTTAAACCTGCAACATCACATGCTGGAGCTTGTTGGCCATGGGCACTGCTGAGACATTATTTGTAGTATGGTCATATGTCTGGCACATTACCTATGGCTGTAAGATGCCCGTGTCCATGTTGCCTCCATTCAGCCTTGATGAATGTTCAGCCAATGCTGTTGTCAAGTTATAAACAGGGTGTTCACTTTGTACAGTCATTGGATCCTTTATCCAAAAACCTGAAATCCAGAAATCTCAGAATTACAGTGTATATGAAACCAATAATTATGTTTTTTTCTTATTTCTCTATGATAATAAAACAGTACCTTGCTCTTGATGGTAACTAAGATGCTTGAATTCACATTGGAGGCAAACCATTCATATTGGGTTTAGTTAATGCTTAAATGATTGTTAGCAAATTTAAGGTATGGAGATCTAATTTATAGAAAGATCCCTAATCCAGAAAGCCCCCAGAGCATTGCAGATAATATAGCCTATACTTGTACTTCTCAATCCCTGTAGCTACCAATAGAAACAAGCATTGTATTTCTTCCTGGTATGCTGGAGATTAATCGCAGCAGTATTATATATCTTACCCCTATCAAGATATGGCAAATGGTCTATAAACCCTCCCTGTAAAAAATGTATATTTCCCTTCGAATAAGACATGTATTTATAGTAAAGCCATGGATAAATAAATGCTATTAGATCAGGGAGAAATGAGGCAGATCATCAGAACGGCCCTGTGCTAGTGGCTTTGAAGCTACTGTAAGTTTAGTGCACAAATAAAATGTTATTGTTTTTTATCCCCTTAGAAACACTTGCTACATGTTTTTTCCATTACTGCCTTGTAGCTGCTGGGGATTTATTAAAATACAGACTTAAGAGGATAACTAGCACCAAAAGGAAAATAAATGAATTAAAATAAAATATGAGCAGTTCATCTGGCTGTGTGTGCATGAGCTGAGCAAAACACTTAGTATAGTTACCTTTGTTCAGTTCCTTCACAGGATTTTCTCCACTTTGCACGCTACCCACAAGGAAATGCCATTTGCAACATTACAGTAGGGACAGTACACCTGAAATGAACTTTTGATATGAGATAATGGGGCCACATACTTATAGTTGGCAGCCAGGGCCCTCCTCACCAGGTGGCCCAGGTTCTTAGCCCTTTGCTTGGCTAGACTCTCTGGGTGGTGGATCATGCTAAATAAGCACAAAGGGAATTAATATTCAGGAAAAATGTCCGGTGGTGCCAAAATTCTACACTTTTACATTAACCACTGCATCTTCCATGCCCTGAGATTTGGATCCCTTTTGCTATTGGGACCCTTATAGGTATCCCACCTGTCTCCCCAGATAGCACCCATGTTTATATTATACAGACATTTTAATTGTCTAAACTGTCAGGTTGTGGCACTGAACCCAACAACGGCAGACTGACCCAAAGGCAAGAATTTTAGCAACCACGTCAAGTTAAAATTCCAAACTGAAGAGCTACAGACAAAAAAGTTATATCACATGACAATATAAATAGCAACTTCAAATTATCTTAAAGTAGACAAAAAGCTTAAAGGGGTTGTTCACCTTTACATAAACCTTTAGTATGATGTAGAGAGTGGTATTCTGAGACAATTTGCAATTGGTTTTCGTTTTGTATTTGAGGATTTTGAGATATTTAGTTTTTTAATCAACAGCTCTCCAGTTTCAGCAATCAAATTACCTTAACAACCATGCACTGATTTGAATAAGAGACCGAATATGAATAGGAGAGGCCTGAAGGGAAATAATTCAAAAACTATCAAAAATAAATAATGAAGACTAATTTAAAAGTTGCTTAGAATTGTCCATTCTAAAAAGCATGCTAGAAACTATTAAAGGAGTGGTTCACTGTTAAATTAGAATGGCCAGTTCTAAGCTTGGTCTTTGTTATTTCTTTTTTTTATAGTTTTTTTTAATTATTTGCTTTTTTCTTCTGACTCTTTTCCAACTTCCAAATAGGGTTCATTAGATGGCCTGCCTAAAAAAGCAAATGCTCTGTAATCCTACACATTTATGGTTATTGCCACATTTTATTACTTATATTTCCATTCAGATCCGCCTCTATTCATATGGCAGTCTTTCATTCAAATCAATGGATGGTTGCTAGGGTAATTTGGACCCAAGCAATGAAATTGCAAACTGTAGAGCTGCTGAATAAAAAGCTAAATACCTGAAAAGCCACAAATAATAAACAATAAAAACCATCTGCACATTGTCTCAGAATATCACTCTTTACATCATAAATCACTCAAAGATGAATAAACACTTATATTTGTATAATTTGGGAGCAAAGGGGAAGTTATTATATTGCTATGGGCAGCGTATGTTAGGGATTAGTCAATGTGCATCACAAACATTAACAAGGACACAGCATTAAGCATATATATCCCTCTCTATTAGTGTTTGTAGAAACAGACAGCATTTGGGAATATGAAATTGATTTAAAAATCCATCAAAATACAAATTATTTATTATACTATTTCAAGCATTTGCCTAAAGCATAAAGACGAATTATGAAACAGAGTTGCTGGTGCTCAGCCTGTTAGCTTTTTTACTATCAGTGTGATCATTTATCTGTCTTTATGGGTAAAAAGTTGTTGAAAGGACCTTTTGCTCCTTAGAATAAGGACCGGATGTTTTTCTTACCTTTTGGCTATTTATGAAATTGTCCATAGTGTGTGTGAGAATGCAATAGAGATTATAAACTCTACTGGAGCAATGAAAAATGTATAATCCTGAGCTGGAACTAGGATTATGGGAAGGGACTTGCCTAGGAAGCAACATAGGAGAGGAGCAATACCTACTACCCAAAAAAATGTTATGGTTATGTAGAGGGTAGGAGGCTACTGTGGCAAGTCTGGTGGGTGAGGGCGGTGTTCAGGGAGGGAGGGTTCTTCAAAAACAGCAGGTGGGAGAGTAAAGTGAGGATGTCAAGCAGGAGTGGGTCTAAGAATGAATTGCCTTGAGCACCTGTACTTCTTGACCTAGCTCTGGTATAATCCCTTTAAAGTGTTCCAGAATATACTGGTACTATAAATAAAGGATTTTACTTAAAAAAAAATAGAACAACATTATATATTTCAAAATAATTTGGCTAATAGCTGGTCCAAACTATATTTGTAGGAAGCAATGCCATAAAACCACTGAACTTCAGCTACTGTATATGGTATATATAACAGCCCTTCATTTTTACATCTTCTATAACAATACAGCTGGATACAAAGGAATACAGTGCTCAGTAATGTAAGCATATTATACTAACATAAGTTATCACCTAATGCCAGAGAATATTTATACTGACAATACAGAATAAAGTGACTGGCAACCAAACCTTGTTTATCTTTTAAAGGAGAAGGAAAGTCTGTTTGCACTTGGGGTGCCAAATGTTAGGCACCCCAAGTGATTGTATTGACTTACCTGAAATCCTTTGGCCAGTGCTCCTATTGGCAGAAAACTGCACCAGCCCGGGAGTTTTCTAGCAAGCACCACGGAAAGATCTTCTTCCTTCATGGCACCCCCAAGTGCAAACAGACTTTCCTTCTCCTTTAAAAGGGTTGTTCACCTTCAAACTTTTTTCAGTTTAGTTGGTTTCTAGATAGTTCACTAGAAATAATGACTTTTTCCAATTACTTTCTATTTGTGATTGTTTTGCTAATACTGAAGTGTAAAGTTTCATTTTTCACCTGCGGGTCACAAATGTCCCGAAAATTCCTCTCCATTTGAAATAATTGAAATCACTGGTGCTATGACCAACATATCGTTAAGTCACCTGAAGTTTCCACCAGAGGCAATTTTGGGTGACCGTGATATAGAGGTCATAGCACCAGCAACTTCAATTATTTCAAATGGAGATATTTTCGGGAAATTTGTTGCCCACAGTAGGCTTGGGTGACAAATTTTCCCATCTGCCACTGCCCTCAACTATTTTAATTTGATACATTTAGTTGATACATTTGTTATCTTTGTCCCTGCTAAGCAAAATTCCTTGAGTTTCATTAAAGGCACCTGTTGGGTAAAAATATTATCCCCATCCAAAGGTGCAGGCTAATAGAGTCCACATTCTGGTTGGGGATAAAAGTACTTCTTTTTTTTTTTTTTTTTTAAAAAAAGCCCCCCGCCAGCACTACGCTACCCGCACCGGGATGGAGCTCCCGGCACGAGCAGCCATGTTATGTTACTCGCATGCGCATAACGCACATGTGATGTCACGCGCATGCACATAAAGAGCAATTTGGGGCAAATTTTCATTATACGCATGCAAGTGAACGGACATGGCTGCTCGCACAGAGCTCCCTCCTGGTGCAGGTAGCGTAGCGCTGGCAGGGGGCATGTTTTTTTGGGGGGGATAACATTTTTACCCTACAGGTGCAGCTGTTAGAATTGATACAATTGCAAATTTTAACAGCTCAAAATGCTCCTGGATCACTGAGCTGCCAGACAATAGACACAAACTTTAAACTTTTTGGAAACAGTAAAAAATAAAAGATGCAAAGCAATTTTAAAAAAGTCTTTATTTCTGGTGAACAATCTGAAAACAACTGGACTGAAAAAAGTGTTTGGAATGTGACAACCCCTTTAACTTGACTAACACAAGTATAATGTATGAGCACCAGACTGTCTATATGCCTCCCCAGCTAGTTCTCATGTTTAAATTCCATACCTCTTAAATCTTAAGAGTGAGTATTGTAGGGAGAATGTGGCTTTCTGAAGATGCCCAATGTCGTGTAATAATTTAATAATATTCAGCATCTCGCCCATATACTGTAACAATGAAGTTGTTAATTTTGATAGCCCTGAATCTATGTCATATACTCCCTCAAATTACTGGAAATCTTGAAAGTTTCCTCCTTCATAGTCTTATTGATATCTTAAGAGGTTATCTAGAGTAATGTGTCAAATCAACTGGACTTTTTTTGCATTTTTTCAACTGGCTGTATTTTTTTTCCTTGAAGACGTTTTGCTACTCATTCGACATCTCAATTCTGAATTGAGAAAGCCAGTCGGATGACTAGCAGAGCATCTTCAAGGAAGAAGAAAATACAGCAAGTCCAGTTGATTTGATTTATTAATATACTAGGTATACCATGTCCTGGATGAATGAGAACCTTCACAGACATATTTGGGCAGATTTACTAAAGGGCGAAGTGACTAACATTAGAGAAAATTCGCCAGTGTGATGTAATTTCGTTACTTTGCCGATTTACTAAAGGGCGCTTGCGTAACTTCGCTAGCGAAGGAGATAGACTCTAGACAACGCTAGCGCAACTTCACTTTGCTTGCCGCAATAACGCTAGCTCTACTTCACCAGCGTTCAGCACCCTGGATGAAACTTCACATTTTAGTGAATCAGCGTTGTCCTGGTGAATCTACACCTGGCAAAGTGTTGCGATGTGAGCGAAGAGGATGCCAGCGCAAATTCGTCACTTAGTGAATCTTCCCCATTGCATCTTAAGAGGACACTTTCAGCAAAATATAGTTTGTCTTTGTTCCTAAAATCCATAAGTACTGTTAAAGAGGTGGTTTACCTTTAGTACGTTATAGAACGGACATTATATGACATAGATTAACAACTTCTTTGTTATATGCGCTAGCTGCGGAATAGCATTACATTATTACATGACATTAGACAGCTTCAGAAAGCCGCAGCCTCCCTATGATACTCACTCTTTAGATATAAGAGGTATAGAAATGGGGACTAACAGAAACGCACTCAATGAAACCAATGTCAGACAGCAGCATTCAGCATTCCTGTCTAAAGATCACATTGTGAAAAAGAAAAAAAGAAGACAATAATGCATAGTTATCAGATACTTGTTATAGGTAATAAAGAGTGTTATTAAAGGGGACCTGTCACCCTAATAAATAATTTCAAATTATTTTCTATTGTGTTTGGCACAATAAACTTAATTTACAATTATACAAATTACAATATATATATATATATATATATATATATATATATATATATATATATATATATATATATATATATATATACTGTATATATATATATATATATATATATATATATATATATATTATATAAAAATATTGTTTCCTTCACTCTTTTGGAATCAACAATAGGAGGACATAGGTGTATGCTATTTTGTGCACCAGAATGGGGGCTGATACTCATGTCCATGCACTGGCTTCACAATTATAGGCAATGTGGAGGGAGAGAAATGAGATGAGTGCAATGACATCTAGGAAGTGCAGAATGGCAATCTACCCCCCCCCCCCCCCCCCCCCGAGGCATAGAGGCAGGCAGGCAGGCAATACATAATTGACAGCTGGGATTTTTTTTTTATAACAAATATGGATATGTTCATAAAAAAGGAATTTGGGTTTTATGTTTAATTTGAGATACATTTTTGATATACAGCTTTTTATGTCTAGATGACAGGTCTCCCTTTTAAATAATTTCAGGTGATGACATCTACGGCAAAAGGAGAGGTTGTTATTTGGTGGACCTGGGGGCTTTATATCAAGTGTATAACTAATTTTTCGTGGTGCCAGACCCAGCCTTGGCTGCTTGTGTGTTCATGTGGCTCTAAGTAACACTGACAGAATGGGGGGGGGGGGGGGGCAGGGAAATGTTCGGTTATTTTGTCTGCATTTTACCACTGATGGAGAAACCCCTTGCTGTGGCCTTTATGTATTCATAAAAAGGTCTAATGCAAAATTTGAATTCCTTGGATAAATAATAGTGATGAGAAAGCTCAGCAAAGAAAGGCTACAGCTCTATGGCTGTAATAAATTATGTAAGTCAAATAATACGGTAAATATATAAGAAGAACAAATATGAACCATAAATATTTTAAAGGGATATTTTGCAGAGACTGCATCTCATTTATGATTCTAATGTTCAATGCCAAGCAGCTGACAAAGCATGAGCCCTCCTTAACAATGCAAGGGGTTTGTGCCACGACTGAATCAATCGTCTAGAAATAGAGGGTGGATTAAAAGCTTTTAGCAGAATTAGAGTTATTTGGCATTATTGAGGCACCAGGTTTTGCTAAAAAAAAATCCCAATGCGGTGACTATTGGTACTGGAATTCTAAAATCGCTATTGCTATTTTTATCAGAAGGAACTTTGAGTGCAGACTGCTAAAGCCAGATGTTTGTGTGTGATGGGAAAGTGTCTGGCAAATACATGACCTGGACTGGTTCTGGGAAACTTTCTCAGCTGCTCTGTGTAGGGAATGGAACAACTGCCATGTGCCCTGAAACAAAGGAATGGCATTTAAGCTTAGTAAAGGAACCACTAAGATCTGGTAATATCCCGGGGCGTCTTTCCGCTCTATATACTCTTCTGAGACTGATATAAATAATCAGTGTGTAACCAGCAATGACTTGTCAGTTCTGTCTCCCATATAAGTAGTATCTTAAGGAAGCAACGTCACAACTGCTTATAACAGCTTCCCCAAATATTGTTGCATTGCTGCATCAAAGAGTTGTAATCCAGCTGTATGGTAGAGGAAAGTTACCTGCCACTTAACTACTTAAGTCCCAGCATCCCTTAACAGCCAAAGGTGGTTAAGAGGAGCTCAGATTTATAATACAACTATTGCTGGATTGGATGAAACAGACTTGAAACAGATGCTGTGTTCTTATTCTGGATCACACAACAAGCTCCAAACATAGGAAGTTCCAAGCCATGGGGGCAAATTCAGTAAGATCTCAAGTTGCGCCGGCGACAGCTTCGCCACACTCAGCCACACTTCGCCAGGCATAGTTTCGCCAGCGCTACGCAAATTCACTAAAATGCGAAGTTGCGCTCAGGGAGGCAAACGATAGCGAAGTTGCGCTAGCGTTAATTCGTCAAGCAAAGCGAAGTTACGCTAGCAATGCCTAATTTGCATACGGTGCCAAGTTAAAGTTGAATGGACGTATATGTAGCACCAAATACATTACACTACACAAGAGTGGGAAAGCTTCATAAAATAAAATAGAGTTGTTATTTTGCCTTATACATGTGCCCACTGTATAGTTTAGGTGCCATATGTTAGGAAATGTAGGGGGGAAGGAAGGTACCTCCAAAAAAATGTACGATCTTTTTCAGCCTATCACCGTTTTTTGGGACTTAGAAAAAATTTCAACTTTATTGAAGCAAGCTCTATTGCACCTCGCCTGGTCTCAGTTGGTGAAGGCAAGACTGGTGCAAGAGGTAATGTTCATGAAAATCTACAAGTTAGTGAATTAGTGTAGTTACGTCCCTTCGCCATAGCGCAACTTCGCCTGCCGTAAGGGTGTGAAGTAGCGCTAGAGTAGGTCCACCTGGCGAATTTGCACTAGCGTTAGCCACTTTGCGCTTTAATAAATTTGCCCCATGGACTGCAAAAAGATCATGAAAATGGTAGAATGTTTGCTTGGATTTACAGAACTTCATTTTAAAGAAACCTCTCTTAGATATAGTGGTGGTGCTGTTTCCTAGGTTTGAATGTATGTTTTAGATATTTTCCTTCTTTAAAGATTATCAAAAGTACTTCTACTTCTATGTGTCCATCTAGTACAGAAGGACTGAATTTGATTTCAGGAAGTGTGCTACAAGCAAAGCTGTCCTGCTCAGCCATGGCAATAACACAATTTCAGGAGATTAGATTCATTTGTAGTCTTACGTTAAATAATAGCACATCACTAAGGGAGCTTTCAACTTAGCAGCTGGTGAAACACGTGTTCCTCACCATAGCACAGATAATGCAGGTCAAATATAACTTTGGTATCGTGTTATTTTAGGCTCATTTGTATTCATACCTGGGAGCTCTCTGGGTTTGACCCTGAGTTTTATGGACTGTAGCCAAATTCCCTGGTCAGGCATTATCCATGTTATCCACAGATTTACTGCTGCTGAAGCTTTTTAATGGTATTCTCACTGGGAAAGCACATAACTAAATAACAATGACTTCTCAATTAAGCTTTAATGGCTTTAATTAGTGATGGTTTCTATATTTGAACCCTAATGACTTTGTCTTTAGCCACATTACGTGCAATGTAATCCCTGCCCTCAGGTCCCTGTATTTTATATTGTTACAGGAAGGACATAATATTACAGCTATGAAACCTGTTATCCAAAATACGCAGGACCTGGGGTTTTCCAGTCTACTAAAATGTACTAATAAAATCACTTAAACATGAAATAAATCCAATAGGATTATTTTGCCTTCAACAAGGATCAGTTACAAGGTATTGTTTATTGTTACGAAGAAAAGATATTTTTTTTTAATTTATAAATTTTGATTATAATGGCGTCAATGGGAGATAGCCTTCCAGAACTTTCTGGATAGGGGGTATCTTATATCTGTACCTTATACATATTGAACCATATCAATATCCCTGCTTATTGACTTCTCCATCAACTCATTATTCCTTGTTAATCTGTTAGTTAACAGTGGGCAAGGGTGGGTCAAAGTGTATGTCCCCAGAAATCCAGCCTTTCCATGCCACCAAGCCTATCAGATGTAATAATGATTATCACCTATATCCCACTTTTTTTTGTTTTGGGGCTTACTATAGGCCCATTTGACACCATAAAACATTGACAATAGGGAGAAGTTAAAATATTCTGAATAGCTAAATGGAGAATTGATACTTATCTAGAAGAGGGAGGTTGGTAACCAAGTTTTGGAGAGCTTGTGCTACTGATCCTCCCTTCTGATTATCAGTGGGTTATTCTACTTATTAACCCCTACTTGCCCTATAAACAACATTGTGGGAAGTTATGGGGAGTGGCTTTAGTTATCTGAATACAAATGGTAACATTATAAGCTCTCAGTGCTTGACAGTGATGGGCAACTGCAGATGCCGAAGGCTGACAGTGGGAAGTTGAGAATTTAATGAAACTTCATTATAAAGGTCTCTGGTTGTTCATTTTTGTTGTGCTTCCCAAACTGTGTGACTTGCCCTAGTTAGAGTGAGATTAGGAGAGAAGTAATATTTGTTCTCCAAGATACATCTAAAAGCCCACCTCAACGGTTTATATGTACAGTATGAATGTATGACTTTATTTGTAAAGTGCTGTTAAGGAGCCACAGCACCGTTCAAAGCATAAAAGTACAATATATAAAGGTACACACAGGGAGGACAAGTCACACAATAAACAGTACACAGAGCTTTTATAAGGATACAGTAGTAAGTAGTAAGAGACACTTATTTGCTGCCCTAGGTATTCTTGGATCTATGGGGGATTAGCTGAGCTAAGGGGGCCCTAAACAAAAGTGGATTTTGAGCCAATAAAAACCCACAGAAAACCTAGTTGTTAAAGTCACCTTCCTCAGGGGAATAATTGGATGTTACTGGGCCCAACAGCAAATTTATTTTAGGGCCCCAAAAATATCCAGAGGTTGTCCTGTTTTACAAAATATATATTGAAATTGCTCATTAAGTAGGGCCTCGTGGGACCCCTATACCTCCTGGCCCCCCTGCAGCTGCATGGTCTGTTTCCTTTGTAGTTACCACCCTGCCTGGAGACTTTTCATAGTTTTCTGATGGAGTTTCCAGTATAGAGAAAAGCAGAACAGTATTACCAGGGCCGTATCTAACTAATTTGCTGCCCTATGCCACCTTTAGTTTGGAACCTCCTTTCAGTGCAGTGAGCCATGAACAGGTGGGCCGAAATGATTTATTATCACAATCTCATCCCCTTGTACATTGTACAATACTGAATATAGAACACAATCTATTTTTAAATGCATTTGCAATACTATTGGGTTTATTTAATTATTTTTAGTAGATGATCAAGATTCAAATTACTAAAGGAAACCCCCAGGTCCCAAGCATTTCAGATAATAGATCCCATACCTGCCCCCCATAAATATCTATCTCATCAGGTTCTACCATTTGTGATCCTTTGGAGTTTCTTCCCTCTGTTCAAAACCATAAAAAAAGATTCCACAAACCTGCAAAATTCCCTGCTGCAAAGAGTTAAAAGAAAAAAAAAACTACAAATCTCCTACTAAAGTATATTGTGATGTGAAGTATGGGTTCAGATGAGGGTGCAGGATGGGTGCTGTTTTGATGACTGGGTCCTATTCCGTAAGCTTATCCCGGCTGAAGGCAGCTGAAGCTTCTGATAATAGTAGAAGTGGATGGACAAGTCAGTGCTATGGAGTGAGGGGTGTGTCTGCTTTCTGGCTACAGGATGATAAACTTAATGGGCTGTCTATTTTTAACCTCCTGTTCTTTCCTTCTGTTCATGTAATCAGGGCTGTGGGAGATTTTCTCCTGAATGGTCCCAAATATTCTTTCTTGCTGCTTTCCCAAACATTCAGCGTACTGGAAAGAGTCATACCAAGAGCTTATTTTATTTCCCTTTAACTTGGCACTGGAGACGTCATGTCAGATGAGAGGAATAGTCCTGGAGATCTCTCAACAACGACAGTCAGTTCTGTGGCTATACAAGCCGGGGATTCCAGGATAGTTGTAGCTATACTCAAGGTGAGTAACCTGTCATTTCTGTGTTCAATTATATAATCAATTATTATAAAAAAAAGTACTATACCAAAAAGTTAAAATTTTCATAATAATAGGCTGACCCTTCAAAGAAATACTTTTCAGTACCCTCCTTTTTCTAAATCTGCATCTGCGTATCTATCATTTCAATGTCCCTAATTTTGATAAATAAATGTGCAGTCCAGGACAAGACTGCAGGTTGCAGGGATATTTAATGTGTAGCGTGGCCTTTATACTGTGTGTGTAACACTATCTGCACTGTTGGTATTTTTAAAATCAGTGTGGGGGCAGATCTAAAAAGCATTTACATGGAGCTTTATAGACACATGGCTTGGCTTTGACATGTCGACTGCTATATACTGTACATCTTCAGCTTCAAATCTACAGAAAACAATTCAATCTGTAAAACAAATTGTTACATACATGCACAAAAGTAGTGTATTGGAGAAAAAGTGTTCTCTTTATGTAAAAGGACAAAGTCTGCTAATGTTCCTTAGTTAATATATATCTTTGCTGTTAACTAGTTATTTTGATAGTCCGTTCCCAGGGCAAGATTTGATTAATACAGACATATATTATGCTCATGGGGATATCTTTAGAATCATGTCAGTAACTAAACAAACAAAAACATTGCATTAATATTATATTGTTAGTAATACAGGTGTGGGATCCGTTATCCGGAAACCCATTATCCAGAGAGTTTCAACAGTTTCTCCCATAGAATCCATTATAATCAAATAATCCAAATATTTAAAAATGATTTCCTTTTTCTCTGCAATAATACAACAGTAACTTGTACTTGATCCAAACTATGATATAAATAATCCTCCCTGGAAGCAAAACCAGTCTATTGGGTTTATTTAATGTTTACATGATCTCCTAGTAGATTTAAGGTATGAAGATCAAAATTACAGGAAGATCAGTTATTCAGAAAACCCCAGGTCCAGAGCATTCTGGATAACAGCACTAAATAAGTTATTAATGGCTAGTTCTAACATCACAGGTACCTGTTATTTATTATAAATAGATAGATAGATATCTTTTAATTATTTTTAACTTCACCGTTACCAAGGGAAGCCCACATCCATGCCACTACTAATTAGTTGAGTTTTATAAGTGTACTGATTATCTGTCAGCACAAAACATACTAGGCCTCATTCATTGTGAACACAGGTACTAGACCAATAAGGGGCACAAAAGGCACAAAAAGGCACAGGGGCACAAAATGATGCAAAATACTTTCATCTGGGTCGCTGAGTGCCACAGGTAGATGGTAGTAGTACAGGGCTCTGCCACATCCCACCTTGCACAGCTTATTTATAAACTGTGTATACACTTTGATTTGATACACAAAAAATCCTGGTGTTGCTGGTCTTTTTGAAGTGTATATATATATATATATATAGAGAGAGAGAGAGAGAGAGAGAGAGAGAGAGAGAGAGAGAGAGAGAGAGAGAGAGAGAGAGAGAGAGAGAGAGAGAGAGAGACAGTCCCTGCAAAAAGAATGTCAGTTTCTATTCCTCTGTGCTTTCTTTTTCTGTGCTCCATACCTTGTGCTCTCCCACCACTGCCCCAGGCCCCCAACCTTCTATATAAATCTGTCACTGGCCTGATTCATCTCCTTGAAGTTCTTTTTCCTGTAAGATTGCTTTTTCACCATTATCTTTTTCTCCTTCCAATTCCACTCATACTTTCTGGTGCTATATAAATAAATGATGATGATGATAGCACAAACACAAAAAGTTTTGCTTCCTTTCACAATCTGAATATTATACGTTATGGATATGAAACTTCATACTCTGACTGTCAACAGCTTTATTTATGCTCCTAGGAAATATTACATTAATATTATATTTTTAGTAACAGACTGTCCAATTTAGAATGAAATGCAACTGAATGGCCAGAAATAGGAAGCTCTGTTAGGGTACAGGCTGCCATCTACATGGTAGAAATGTATATCTGGTAAGGATCATTTTGAGTCTATTTTGGGACCTACATGAATTCACACTGGTCGGCTTTAATGGACATGTATAAAATATTTACTGAAGCGTTAACTATCTGGTTTCTATTTACACAAGCTGGCTTTGTGTAAATGGCAAAAACAACAGAATATTTGCTTGTCTTCAATAAGTGATAATTCTGCATCTTTGTTACATAGAAGCATCATTTAGTAAGCAAAGTGTGCCACTGAAGGCTGTTGAGAATCATGAGCTATGCACAAGGGCTGACACCTGAGAAGCAAATGCCCTCTATGCTCTACCCTATGCCAATCCTGATGCCAAACATTGAATTCAATTGGTCTGTGTTAATGACTTATAGCATATAAAAGCCCACACACTTTGAGCCAGTGAGAACTTCTGTTTGTCGTTATTACGGTGAATGTATGAGCAAGTTGGGTGCAGGGAAACTCTTTACAATGAAGAGTGATAAATGTAAGGTGGCTATAATTGGGCCAGTCCTGTACAGCATCCAACTGACTGGTCCATGGGCCAGGTATGTTCTTGTGGATAACTTCATATAGTCAAAGAATACCCTCTAAAAAAGAATCATTTGACAACACAGTTGCTGGATAGGTTCTATCTATAAACACTATTAATCCGTAGTACAGTAGCAAACTTGGTCGAATTCAGAGGAACTCATTAAAGATGACTTCTCTCAACACCATGGGGCAAATTTGCTAAGCTTTGAACGGTAAATTCAAATTTTCAAATTTGTTTGGGGTCAAAACTCACAATTTTAAATTTAAAACCTCCAGATTGAATTCTAATTCGAATGTGAGATTTATCACACCTCGACCCATAAAACAGCTCTAATTCAATAATTCACCACCTAAAACCTGCCGAGTTCATGCAGAAATCAATGGCAGAGAACTGTTGAAACATTTGAAGATGTTAATAGCCTTCTTGGCATTCAGTTTGCAAGGGTCGTTCATATTCGATCGCATGTATTGCTACATTTTATTATTCATCTTTCTAATCATGATCTTTCTATTCATAATCCAACCTATCATTCATATCAACGACTGGCTGCTAGGGTTATTTGGGCCCCTAGCAACCAGAAGATAAAGAAGCAGGGCTGACCGGCACTCATATGGATCCACAAGACCAGAGATATTCAGTTAAAAAATACATTTATTAGTAGAAAAATTTAAATATTAGCTCCAGGGAGGATGGAGAATCCATGCTACGTGTTTCACACTCCTCAGGGTGCTTAGTCAACCCATGACTAAGCACCCTGAGGGGTGTGAAACGCGTAGGGTGGATGGAGATGGAGCTAATATTTTAATTTTTCTACTAATAAATGTATTTTTTAACTGAATATCTTTGGTCTTGTGGTTCCGTATGAGTGCCGGTCAGCCCTGCTTCTTTATCTTCTGCTGTACCGCTCCCTGAAGCTGGGGGTCTGGGGCTGGTGCACCTGGACCACCTTCACTGTTTGGTGAGTTACTTTATAACTAATTCTGGAGCACCTTGTCCTCCTCTACCCCTAGCAACCAGATGGATGCTGTAATTCCAAACAGTTGCTGAATAAAGAAACAAAATAACTCAAAAATAATAAAAAATAAAAACCAATTGCAAACTGTATTAGAATATCACTCTCTATATCTTGCTAAAAGTTAATTTAGTGCATTCTAGGACTGCATGCAGTGAGCTGCTAACTCTATGGAACAGCAGAAGACAATGTTTAGATTTGACCTAGTGCTGTCACTGTTCTGCTAATCCTTTCAAGAAGACCCCTTCTGTGTTGTTTATGTAGACTTGTCATCCCATCTTTTCTCTGGGAGTTTAATGTTACATCTTAACAGCAAACTGTGTAGTGATAATGTCTTAATCACCACAATGAATGATGAGAGGTCCTTTCTTCTATAGCAGAGTTCAAGTTCAAGAGAAAGGATAGAAAATCTTCTTGTAATGTCTGGTGCAGACTAACATGCCATATAACATTTAGGTGCAAAAACCATGTGGTTTTTGCCTACTTGACTTGTATATAAAACTGTTTTTTTTTTTTTAACCAAAAAGGAAAAAAAAACCTTGCTGCTTCTTGACATTAAAAATATTAATTGTAAAAATGACCCACGTGCTACCAATTATCTGAAACCTCACAGTTTACCCCTATATAAAGATTTTGGGGAACCTATAGAGAATATAACTGATATGACCTCATATTAAAATAAACATGGCAACAAGACATATAGAACTATTGATTAAAGTAACTAAGAATTATGGGTAATCTATAATAACACTCCATGGTCAGCTGCTGCTATCACAGGCATAACTTGGAGCTGCTGGCTAAATGGATAAATAAGCCGGTCACCATAACTCATTAATATAAATTGAGTTTTACAAGTCTGATCTAGATCTAGTTCATAGGTGACATAATGAATTATATCTGCACGTGTATAATGATCTCCTGGACAGGGCTGACATAATACCGAGCCATTGTATTAACATCTTTGTACGTAAGTTGGAAGCAGGTCACATATGCACTTTACGATGCACCTTTATGATGCTTTATAAATAATTATTACCTGTAGACAAAGGGACTTATATTGGCACAAATAATAAAGTTAACCTGATCCTATCTGAATAGACATTATGAATTTAAAAGTAATTTAAGTTTGGGGGCGCATCTGACATTGGTCCCATCAGAATATTGTATCCAAAGGAAAATGACTTCTGTATGTTGATAACAGTCAACAATAGTATTTGGAATGCTTGCAGTTTTCTCAAAGTACATGCGCTAGTCTAACTGTACCATAGTACACTATAGAGGTCATTTACTTTGACCATGGACAAAAGTGCAGAGTTTAAAAGTGTGCCCCTTAGTCCTCATGTAACAACTTCTGCATCTGGGGTGCGGTTGCATTCTGCACCTAGCAAACGTTTAGTACTCTCCCTACCCTCCTCTCATGAACACATTGCTACTGAACACAGTCAGCTCAGTATTTATGAGGCAAATTCAGGTCTCCGTGCTCCCATGTAGAATGCAAAAAGCAGCACCAATTTTCTTGCAATTTGGAACCTACTCTGCATTTAGTATATGGCCAAAAGCATGTGGATTCCTGCCTGTCCAACATTTCATTACAATTATTTCATAAGCAAGCACAGAATTGAGACTATATTTGGAAGATGTAGTAGAACATGTGTCAGCAATGATTGCTGTAGCTGAAATAACTAATTCCAAAAATCCACATACATTTAAATATTACAGGAAATATCATTTTCGTGTTGTGCTTTTCTCTTCTTCAAAGTGTGGAGCACTAGTGGAGCTACAACTTGCTGAAGCTGTTCCAAACTTACTTGAGGTTGGATCAAATCAGGATGAAACCAAAAAACTTCTACAAGATCATGAAATGCTCATTGGGAAACTCAAGGTAAGCAAATGGCAAATTGTCTGAAGCTATGAGAAACTAATAACTAGTAAACTGGCTTATTAGCCAGTAGTGATTTCAATGATTTGATTCCTCATCACTGTAAAGATATAGGTTTCTGCTGCAGAAATGTTGTAATGGCAAAAAATTGTAATTCCTGTCTGGAGTGAAGTTTCTAAGCCCTGGATATTATTATTATTATTATTAACATGTATTTATATAGCGCCAACATATTGCGTAGCACTGTAAAGTAAATGTGATTATACAACTACATCACATGAATTATATATATAGAATATATGGAGTAACAAACATCACAATCAATACAGGTACAAACAGGTGAGAAAGGCCCTATGCATAGGCATACAGTCTAAAGGGAAGGGAGTAATACACAAGGTGTGGGAGTGGGCAAGATCGAATTAAGTGGGTGAGAAATGTGGTTCTGTATGTGGTGTTGCGTTTGGTAGTTAAGCAGAGTGAGGGTAGGCTTCTCGAAAGAAGTGCGTTTTCAGAGATTTTTTGAAAGCAGAAAGGTTGGGAGAAAGTCGGACAGACCGTGGGAGAGTGTTCCAGAGGAGGGATGCAGCCCTTGCAAAGTCTTGAATGCGAGCATGTGAGGAGGTAATGAGAGAAGAGTTGAGTAGCAGGTCAGTAGAGGAGCGTAGTAAGCGAGTGGGTGAGTATATAGAGATGAGTTCAGAGATGTAGGGTGGGGCAGAGTTATGAAGTGCTTTGAAAGTCAGTGTCATTAATTTGAATTTGATTCTGAAAGGTAACGGAAGAATGGAGAGGCAGAGGAGGAGCGGTTGCTGAAGTGTATGAGCCTCGCAGCAGTGTTCATTATGGACTGGAGAGGTGACAGTCTCTGGAGGGGGAGGCCAATTAAAAGAGAGTTACAGTAGTCTAGACGCAATATGATGAGAGAGTGAATAAGAATTTTGGCAGCGTCTTGGGTGATAAATGATCGTATTTTGAATATGTTCCTTAGGTGGAAGTGACATGATTTAATAAGTGACTGGATATGAGGAGTGAATGACAGGGCAGAATCTAGGAAAAGCCCAAGGCACCGGGCCTGGGGAGAGGGGGTGATAGTGGAATTGTTGACTATGCTGGATACTTCGGGGATGCTACTGGTGTTAGTTGGAGGAAAGAGAACCATTTCAGTTTTAGAGAGGTTTAATTAAGGTAACGTTGCGACATCCAGGTAGAGATTGCGGACAGGCAGGAGGAGACGCAAGTTAGGAGTTCTGGGTTGAGATCAGGAGATGAGAGATAGATCTGAGTATCGTCAGCATAGAGGTGGTAGTGGAAACCATACGAATTTATTAATTTGCCAAGGGAGGAAATATAGAGGGAGAATAGTAATGGTCCCAGGACAGAGCCTTGAGGAACTCCAACAGAAAGAGGTAGGGGAGAAGATGATACTCCATTGTAGGAGACACTGAAGGAACGATTGGTGATGTAAGAAGAGAACCAGGACAGGGCTGTGTCACGAAGGCCAAACGACTGGAGGGACTGGCGGAGGAGAGGGTGATCTACAGTGTCAAATGCGGCTGAGAGATCAAGCAGTATTAGTAGTGAGAAATGATTGTTGGCTTTAGCGGTTAAAAGGTCATTAGTTAGTCGAGTCAGGGCAGTTTCCATGGAGTGTTGTGGCTTAAAACCAAATTGTAGGGGGTCCAGCAGGTTATTGTCAGAGAGGAATGAGGTTAGTCGGTTGTAGACTAGGCGCTCAAGTAGTTTAGAGATGAAAGGTCGGAGGTTGTCAAGATTGGAGGGATCAAGAGAGGGTTTTTTTAAGAATGGGGGTGACAAGAGCATGTTTTAGTTGAGAAGGAAACAGTCCAGTTGAGAGCGAAAGATTAAATAGGTGAGTTAAGGCTTTGATTAGACAAGGATTGGTATTGTGGAGAAGTTTTGAGGGAATTGGATCAAGCGGGCAGGTGGTAAGGTGAGAAGAGGCCAGAAGCTTTGAGACTTCCTCATCAGTGACAGGGGTGAAGGATCACAGGAGAGGAGTGTGGAGGGAGGGTGGTGGAAGTCTAGGGGGGTGGAGTAGTGTAATGTCTCTTCTGATAGTGTCAATTTTGTTTTTGAAGTGCTCAGCAATATCTTGAGCAGAGACAGATGTGCATGGAGGGGGTGGAGAAGGGGAAAGGTGAGTGTTAAAGGTGGAGAAAAGTTGTGCTGGTTTTTTTAGAAAGGGAGTTAATGAGTGAAGTAAAGTATGTTTGTTTGGCTTTGAAGAGGCTGGTGTTAAAGGAGCGCAGGGCAGATTTGTAGCTCCAAAAGTCTGATTCTGAATGGGATTTGCGCCAGCGACGCTCAAGTGCACGTGAGTGTCTTTGGAGCGCTTTGTATGAGCAGTATGCCAAGGTTGAAGTGGTTTGGGTCTAGAACGTTTCGTTTTTATAGGAGCAAGCTCATTTAGGGCAGTGGTGAGAGTACTATAGTAGACAGAGGTAGCCACATTAGGACGATGGCTGAGATATAAGAGTGAAGAGAGTCAAAGGAAGAAGAGAGATGTGACACGTCTACAGCTTGCAAGTCACGGTAAATACGTGTTTGGGGAATAGCAGGGGGTGAGGAGGGAGTTAGTGAGAGTTGAAATGTGAGCATATTGTGATCAGAGAGGGGAAATGGTGAGTTAGTAAAATTGGTGGTTGAACAGAGTCTGGTAAATATGAGATCCAGAGCATTACCATTGGAGTGAGAGGGGGAGTCTGAGCACAAAGATAAGCCTAGGGAGGAAGTTAGTGAAAGAAGTTTAGAGACAGAAGAGTTGTTAATGTTGTTAACGGGTATATTAAAGTCACCTAATATGATGGATGGGATGTTGGATGAAAGAAAGTAAGGAAGCCAGGCAGCAAAGTTGTCCAGAAATTGTGCAGTTGGTCCTGGTGGTCGATATATAACAGCAATGCAAAGTGAAAAAAAAAAGAGCCTAATGCAGTGAGCCTCAAATGAGGAGAATGATAAAGAGGGAACAGGTGGAAGAACTTTAAAAGTACAGCGGGGAGAGAGAAGCAAACCTACCCCACCTCCTGGTCTGTTACCAGGTCTGGGAGTATGAGTAAGGTGTAGGCCCCCATAGGACAGGGCAGCAGGTGAGGCGGTGTCAGTAGGAGAGAGCCAGGTTTCAGTAAGTGCGAGTAGGTTAAAGGAATTTGCAATGAAATGGTCGTGTATAGCGGTGAGCTTGTTGCAAACAGATCTTGCATTCCAGAGAGCACATGAAAGATTAACTGGGTTTTTGGGTATAGGAGTAAGTGTTCTGTACTGTTTGAATTTGCTCCGGAGAGAAGGAGCTTGTGGCTGTGTTATAACTGGGATGGGGTAAGGGCCAGGGTTTGGGGAAATGTCCCCAGACGCCAGCAATAGAAAGGAAAGAAAGACTAAGTGAGAGTGGGATTTATAAGTCCTTAGTTTGTATGAAAAAGAGGAGTTTTGTGGAATAGCTAAACAGAGTACTTTATAAACTTCATGTGTGGAGAGGGAAGGAGAGGAGAGTAGAGAGGATGAGATTTGTATAGAACTGGGATTTGATGGAGGAGGTAGTGAAAATGGAAAATTCTATCATACTTACCGTAATTTTCCTTTCCTGGACTGAAGCATGGCAGTGGGCACTAATGGGTTAACTCCCTCGCACAGCGGAAGTACAGGAACCAATAAACCTAATTCCCAACCCCCTTACCCCATCTCTTTCCCTGTCCGAGCTCAGGTACTGAAGGGGTGGGCCGTGCCCACTGCCATGCTTCAGTCCAGGAAAGGAAAATTACGGTAAGTATGATAGAATTTTCCATTTTCCTGTCCTTCCGCATGGCAGTAGGCACTAATGGGAATTAACTAAGCAGTACAGACTTTGGGCGGGAAAATCATTTATTAAATTGAACTGAAGAGAGGACTTTATGCCCGAAACCAGATTTGTTTCCGGAACAAACATCCAGCTTATAACAACGAACAAAAGTAGATATAGAGGACCATGCGGCTGCACTGCAAATTTCTTCCGGCGTAGCATGAGCCTCGAACGCCCAGGACGCAGCCACCGCTCTAGTGGAGTGAGCCTTAACATGGGGAGCCTGCATAGCTTTGAGTAAATACGCCTTCTTAATACAAGCTTTTATCCAGCTTGCAATCACACGCTTAGAAGCTTGATGGCCCATAGAAGATCCTTTAAATAGCAAAAAGAGACTATCACACCTCTTGAATGCCTCGGTTCTTCGCAAGTATACTGACAAACACCTCACCAAATCCAGCTTATGCCAATTTACTTCTTCTTCCGTAGAGGGGTTAGGGAAGAAAACCGGCAACACAATCTCCTTACTAGCATGAAAGGAGGAAACCACTTTCGGGAGAAATTTCTCTGGTAGCCTTAACGTTACTTTATCATGAAACATTTTCAGATATGGTTCTTTCCTCAGCAATGCTTGTATCTCCCCCACTCTCCGTGCTGACGTTACCGCTATCAAGAAAGCAGTCTTCATTGACAGGAGGTCCAAGCTAATTGACTCCAGAGGCTCAAATGGTTCCGTCATGAGAGACTGAAGAACCAAATTCAAATCCCATGATGGCAAGATTGGTCTCACTTGCGGTTTCAGATGTTTGACTCCTTGAATAAAGCGGGTCACTAATGGATACTCCGCCCATTTGACTTTCGTCAATGCTGACAAGGCTGACACTTGTACTTTCAGGGTAGCCAAGCTGAGATTCTTCTCTAAGCCTGACTGCAGAAAATTTACTACTGCCGACTCGGTTGGTGATGTAAATGAATCTCCTGACAATGTACACCACTCCCTGAATCTCTCCCAAATCCTATGGTAGGTATTCTCTGTTGATGGCTTTCTAGCTGCCAACAGTGTGTCAATAGCCATTTCTGCGAGCCCTAGCTCTGTCAGTTCTTTCCGCTCAAAAGCCACCCCGTCAAAGCCCATTTTTGTGGGTTTGGGTGGCATATTTTGCCTTGGCATAGCGAACCCTGATGATATGGTAGTTTGACTGGATTGTCCAATGCCATTTCCCACAACCGGGCAAACCAAGGCCTTCTCGGCCACCATGGCAATACTGCTATAACTGTCGCTTTGTCTTTCTGAATTTTGTTCAATACCCTTGATATGATCGGGATCGGCGGAAAAATGTATGCCAGTTTGAACATCCACTTCAGACTGAAAGCATCCTGACACAATGCTTGCCTCTCCGGGCACCAGGAGCAGAACAGTCTCACCTTCCTGTTCCTGGATGTAGCCATGAGGTCTATCTGAGGGAGGCCCCAACGATTCACCAACGTCTGGAAACTCCCCTGTGACAACTCCCACTCCCCTGGGTGGAGTGTCCTCCGACTCAACAGGTCTGCCAGAATATTCTGACGACCAGGGATATAAGTTGCTGACAAGTCGAGGAGATTGTTCTCTGCCCATTCGAAAATCTCCAAAGTCAGACTCAACAATTTCCTGCTGTGAGTCCCTCCTTGTTTCTTTATATATTTCACCGTCGTTATGTTGTCTGACTGAATGAGGACTGCTGTCCCTTTGAGCTGACTTTTGAAGCTCACTAGCGCCTGCAACACCGCTTTCAGTTCCCTTAAGTTCGAGGACCACGTTACTGCTTCCGGTGGCCATATGCCTTGTGCTGACATACGAGCCGTATGAGCCCCCCATCCAAGGCTGCTGGCATCCGTCGTGACCATCTGCCACGATGAGCAATCTATTGGCTTGCCCTGAGAAAGATTGAATGGATTTAGCCACCACTCCAGGCTCTTCACTGTTTGTCGTGACAGAATAATGATTTGAGACTGAGTAACTCTTTTCCACTGTTGAAGAAACTCGAACTGAAGCTGTCGAAGATGAATCATTGCCCACCTGACGGCATCCTTCGTAGCTACCAGTTTCCCTATTACCTCTTGACAGATCAGAGCCGTGGTATAAGGAAACATGATAACATTCTGCACTCTTCGAATAATGTCTTCCACTTTGCCTGGGGGAAGATATAGTCGCGACTGCTTGGTATCCACTAGAACCCCCAGGAACTCCATCCGTTGTGACGGGACCAGTTGTGACTTTTGGAAATTTATTAACCATCCATGTTCCTCTAGAACCGTAATGGTCAGCTGGACCTGCTGGTTCAGAAGTTGTTCGTTTGAGGCCTTTATCAACAGGTCGTCCAAATAGGTGAAGATCTGAATGCCCTGCAGGCGTAGGGCGGCTGTGATTGGAGCCAGAACTTTTGAAAAGGTTCTCGGTGAAGACGCTAGCCCAAAGGGAAGTGCTCGGTATTGAAAATGCTCCCCTCTTACCGAGAACCTGAGGAATCTCTGGTGACTTAAAAAAATAGGGACATGAAGATATGCATCTCGCAAATCTATCTTTGCTAGCCAATCGTTTATCCGTAGGTTCTGCGAAATAATACTCAATGTCTCCATTTTGAACGACTTTACCTTCAGGAATGAATTTAATCCTCTGAGATCTAAGATAGCTCGGAACTCCCCCGACGCCTTTTTCCTGAGGAAGATCGGAGAATAGATACCTTGTCCCTTCTGGTTTTCCGGCACTGCTGAAACTACTTCCTTTTCCAACAGCTCTAATAAAATGTGATTCATTGCTCGATGAGCTTCCGGAGTTTTCGGAACCTTTGATTCCACAAACATGCTTCTGTTTGGCTTTTTTTGAAAACTCCAAGTGGTAACCTAAGGATACCACCTCCTGGACCCAACTGTCCATCGTAGTTTTTCCCCAGACTGCCTGGAATTGAAGTAGTCTTCCCCCTACTGGCGGCAGCTGGGCCTGAACACCGTCAGAACGATTTAGGCTTTCCCTGCTTGAACTCTTTTTTGAGCTGATTTTGCACGCGATTTCTCCAAAAGGGCTGCCTATCAAATTGCCTTCCAGGCCTATAGGTCTTAGCCTCCTTAAACGGCATTCTGTCCGCCCAGCCTACACGGACTGGCTGACGTCTCATACGCCTTTCTTGCGGCAAAAAGGAGCTCTTACCCGCCGAAGCCTTAGAAATAATACTGTCGAGTTTTGGCCCAAACAGCAACTCCCCCTCGAAAGGGAGCGCACACAGATTGAACTTGGAAGGGGTATCTGCTTGCCAATGTTTTAGCCACAGCATCCTCCTAGCTGCCACTGCATACCCCATATTTCTGGCTGCCAATTTCAGCACCTCCAATGATGCGTCCGTGATGAAATCAATAGCCACCTTTATATCATCAACTAGGTGACCCACCTTGTCTTTGTCTCCAGCCAGCTGCAGCTCAGTTTCTATCTCTTGCAGCCAGATCTTGGATGCCTTCGCCACACACGTGACTGCTACCGCTGGCTTGCAGAGTAGCCCCGAAACCGAATAGGCCTTCCTCAACACTGTATCCTGTCTCCTTTCTACAGGATCCTTCAAAGAAACCCCCTCATCCACTGGTAATGTGGTCTTACGAGCCACCCTTGTGATTGCAGCATCCACTTTGGGGGGGTTGGTCCACCGACTCACATCCCCCTCCGCATACGGGTACATCTTCTTCATGTGTCTAGGTTCTGAGTACTTTTTATCTGGTACTGCCCACTCTTCCTTAATAATATCTTTTAGTACATCGTGGACTGGAAATACCAAATCTTTCTTTCCTGATGATTTAAACATTCTGTCCTGCTTTTTCTCTTGTTCAGTGCCTTCTAATTCCAATACTTTCCGGACAGCTTTTATTAGAGGTTCTACTAGATCCAAATCAAACGAGGAATCTTCATCCAATACAATTAGCTCCTCTTCCTCCTCTGAAGTAGCTGAAAGGCTACACCTCGCTGCCCCCTGCTGACGTGCTTCACACTCCGCAGACATCTTAGGATCACGGCTCTCTTTCCCCATTACTGGGGCACTGGGACCCACTTTCTGTATCACATTAGCTGTCACAGTTCCCACTAGGTCCTCCAGGGATTTAGCCATAGACTCTTTAAACCAGTCTCTCATAGCACTCCACTGATCATCTGCTCTCTTGCCAGACATAGATTCCCAGCACATTAGGCATACTTTTTTGTTATGCATCGCTGGATTATCACATACTGAACACTCTTTTTCCACCGCCTTCCTTGAATGATGACTCCTCCTCCTAGGTGACCTACAGAGAAATGAGTCTGTTACCATCACATAGGAGTCACCATACATCTCTCTGATACACTTACCCCCTAGAGGATGACCGGGATCTCCGGCTCCTAGAACTCATGCTCTGAAAAAGAGGAGTAAACATAAGTAGCTGTACAGTTCACATAGGTCCCCCAACAGGTAGGCCTGCAACACCGCTTACATTCAGGCTCTCCCAACTAGCAAGCGGCTCCTGCTGCATGTACTGCATACAAAACCTGCTGTACAACAGGTAATGGGCCCTTTAAGAGCTAAGGGCGCCTTGAGATGACATCATCATCATCAAGCCCCAGCGTCTTACCGCGGGATCCGACTTATTGCGCTCAGAACGCCTTACTGCACACACCGCGTCTTACCGCGTTCTAAGAGCCCAGCTACCAGGCTCCACCGGCTATATGTGAACCGGTCGCTTCGGTGAGGCAGAGAGAAACCGCACCGGCACAGGGGAATCCTTCCTGATGCGAGGACAGGAAAAAAGAGATGGGGTAAGGGGGTTGGGAATTAGGTTTATTGGTTCCTGTACTTCCGCTGTGCGAGGGAGTTAACCCATTAGTGCCTACTGCCATGCGGAAGGACAGGAAAAATGTTTTATGAAGCATGAGAGTGAAAGTAGGAGAAATGCAGGATAAAGCATGTTTGGAGTAAGACGTTACAAACTAACAGGTACAAACAAATCTGTTTTCTTCTTATCCCAGATGGTTCACTGTTGATTGCAGGGGAATCTGGTTCCATTTGCCTTGTCAAAGCCTTGTCCAACTGCCTTATTTAACTGTCATTTCTAAGCACTTGTGAAATTTTAGCACTTGCCCCAGACACGAGTGCCATCCCCAATACTGGGTCTGAATTTATATGTAGCTGATTGGGAAAACCAGAGCCTAATTAATCAATTAATCAATTAAATAGCTAGCAAAGGGCAGAGTTTTACAGACACCAGAACCACGTTTGGGGCTATAAAAATATCTCTTGTTCACGGAGGAGTGGACACAGATGTGTGCTTGAGATATTTATCAAAGAACTAAAGTAGAATAGGCCTGACAGACAAAAGTTATTGGGGTTAACAAATACAAGTAGGGATATAGCAGAATTACCAGAATAAACAATTGCAGTATGTGGATATGGCAGTATATGGATATAGCAGAATTACCAGAATAAACAGTAACATTTTGTCATGTTTCTAGGTCCTACATATAAAGCATTATATATTTATAGTATACATTATACTACAGTATACTATTATGCCTTGTTTGCCCAATATGTTCTTAATATTTACTATCCATAAGATCATATCTACTGCTGCCACTATGTTCTCCTCAATATTATGACAAGTAGTTACTATCCATTGGATTATGTTTATATCCCAAACTATTTTCTCTTCAATATTATGGCAAGTTGTTTCTATCCACTGGATTATGCCTGCTGCTCCCACTATGTTCTCCCCAATATTATAGCAAGTAGTTACTATTCACTGGATGATGCCTATCTATTCCACCATATTCTCCTCAATATTATGGCAAGTATTTACTGTACACTGGATTATACCTGCTGCTCCCAGTATGTTTCCTTCAATTTTATGGAAAGTCATTACTATCCACTGGATTATGTCTACTCCTTCCACTATGTTCTCCTCAATATTACAGTAAGTAATTACTATCCACTGGATTATGTCTGTCCCCCCCTACTATGTTCTCCTCAATTTTATGGCAAGTAGTTCCTATCCTATGAATTTTGCCACTCCTCCAACTATGTTCTCCTTCATTGGACTATGCCTACTCATCCCACTGTGGTCTCCTTCATGTTATGGCATTTAGTTACTATGCATTGGGTTAGGCCTAGGTCATCCATTACACTACTCTATACTATGCTATGGAGAAATTCCATAAATGTGTGCTATTGTAAAACTAAATGTGAAGGTGTAGTGACTGAAGAGCTATAGGTATTTAAGTAAATGGTTTGCACCTTGGTAGTTCTGCTGTATGGATCACTGAAGCAAGAAACAAAACAATCCATTTAGATCTTATGGAATAGAGTCATCCAATTAAGTATAAATAGTTGCCCAATCTCATGCACATAAAATGCACAAGTGTTGCGGTATAGAAGATTATACTGTGTTTCTGGAAGCAACATTTTCATTCTGAACTGCAGCTCTGTCAAACATTTGCCTCAAAATAACCCAGTTATTTTTAACTTGAACTTGGATTCATTTAGCTTCACTGGTATTATCGAGATTAATGGCAAGTCACCAAGTCCTGAATTTATAGCTACATGCTTTTTTGAAAATGTCTTAGAGATGTCTAAGTGACAGGCTGATTTCTTTAATCAGAAAGGCAAAGGAATATACAAATATTACCCTGACTGTAAGCTGTTTATACAACTTTCCAGCTCTATTCCAAGGCTGTAACTAGGGCTCTCAACAACATGAACGTGTTTTTTCTTATTATAAAAAGGGCATCTAGGAAAACAAATGTGCCTTTTAATCCTTCAGTACTCCAACGTATATAAAACTATGCTTGCCCTTTATAAACCCATTGATGCATTAAGACCTAATGGGCTTCTAATTTGAGCTCTAGCTCTATAATTGCAAAACTGCTAAAAATTTCACAAAACAATGAAAAAATTGTGAAAAGCATTGAATTCAATAGGCAACAACAATTTTTTTTATACTTTTTCACTTTTAAACAATTCCCAAATTGTCAATTATTCTAATAACTTTTATATGTAAGGTAACAAGCTCAATTCATGAAAAAAAAATAACATGCAAGTGCAAATAAGTAATAAATGTGAACAATTTCCTGTAAAGTTGATGGTTTATAGTATCACCTTGACCAAAATTTAGGATTGGAAAATGAAGTTTAATGGTGGTGATATCCCCAAAGAGAAACTACTATCTCACTTTTACTATCCAAACCCTGTGAATTCCACAAAGGTAGAGAAGGCAGGAACTAAGGGGCTGCGGTCTTAAGTTTTATCTTGCCAGATATTGATTTTGAAGAGTTTGAAGAGGCTTTCTAACCTGAAAAATCGCAACCACAAGGACAATGTAAGTGTAGGTTGGACCTCCAAGGTCCAACAACCATTGATTTAAAGGAATCAGCAAACAAGAAAATGTGCTACTCTTCAAATAACTACATTTATTATAGCATACTGTTGGTTCTCTGCAAGCTGCTGTCATAGTGTTCTAGTTGGCCAATTAAATAACATTTGCTTAATGGGATAGAAAAAGGGCAGAAGTGCACTTGACAAACAGATTTACTCACAAGGATTACAAAATCCTCAATTTTCTGATTTAGTTGAATATTGAATACTGTGTTATAAAATTAGCCAAATATTGAACCAAACCTCAACCTTAACTTGAAAAATCAGAACTGAGAATTGGAATTTTCCTTAAATTTCCTTAAAAATGTATTAGTGAACTCATAGAGCAAATCCTGGGATCATAGTAGATCTACTGATATTGGAGAAAACTATAGCTTATCAGATGCCGTAGTACCAGAGGCAATACAGCTGAAGCATAGGAAAAAAGTTCAAAGATACATTTTACTCACTGTTGTAATATTGTGACAATTTTTATTTTGCCCAATAATAATAGTCATCCTCTTATTTTAGTTCAATACATTTCAGTTACTTGGGAAGTAACAGTAATTTCCTGGTTTGTTTCCTATGTATCTCAGTCCTCCTCTTCCTCCTTCAGTTTAGGCCTCTCTGTTGGTGTAGGGTTCATGTTGGAGCCACCCCTTTTTTTCCACCACTGATTTGTTTATGCAGACAACACCCAGGTCTACATCTACACGCTTGACCTCTTAACCTTAGTTTATTCTCAGATTACAAACTGTTTCAAAGTAATTCCATCCAAAAAGTGATGCCTGAAACCGAACATTTCAAAGACTGAACTCATTATCTTATCTCCTATGTCATTCCCCTAACAGCTTTTGCTGTGTCTGCCAACTGCACTAAAATTCACCTCTATCCTTAGTATCTTTCTCCAAGGATACACAGATCACAAGTCCCTTTTCGATGACATCAGTAATATATGACTGTTTCTTTGCAACTATAGGCAAACTATCTATTCTTTCATTTGCCTCTCTATTCTCTTCCATTCTTATTGTTGCAACCTAACTCTTGTCTTTTCATTTATATGTCTTCTATTAAAATCTTATGGAAACATTTTACATTTTGATTGTGCTATAGAAATCAGCCAATGACGTGAGGTTTATTTATCAAGATCTGAAAAGTTCTCACTATTTTCTGAAAACTATTCCAACCAAATTCACTCGACTTTTCCCCCTATTTACTGCTATTTTTTTGGATTTGACACCTGAAAACTTTTTGACATCCTCGGATTTTTGAACAAAAACCAGCACAGATCAGGATATCTTCAAAATGTCAATGGGACATCTGCCATTGACTTCTACATGATCTCGGAAGGTCTGAGTTGGAATATTTTTTTATTCTGACTTTTGACACCATCGGGGTTTAATAAATCTCAAATAAATAAATAAATAACCCCCCTTTAAGTATACACCCACTTATTGTACAAAACTGCAGAATATATAGGCATTTTATAAATTAATGTTACTAATATTATTATTAATGATAATAATTATTATAATAATATGCTTTTCACTTACGTAGATTATTCATAACTAATTGCTGGTAATGGAACTTGTGAAATTTAGCATCTGGGTTACTAAATTAGCTCCCAAGTCTCTGTATTTGCAACCTTTTCTAACTGGTATCTACTTTTAAAGGGGATCTAAACTGCTCCACTTCACACCCTAGCTTGGGCAAAAACGTAATTACAGAATAACAATTTACCAATAAGCAAGTTGTAGATCAAAAACGTAATTACAGTTGTAAGGGAAATCACCAATAAGCATGCTAATTACCAGCGCTGCCATGAGACAAGTTGAGAAACCTGCAGGTTACCACGGCAGCAAAAAAAAAAACACTCCTGGAAACTTAAAGAGCCAAAATTCCAATTGTAAATTCATAATTTCGACTCTTCCAGTGCAGAGAGCACAATTGCAGAATTACAGAAATGCAGTCTGCCATAGACTCCATTTTATCCAAATAATCCAAATTTTTAAAAAGATTTTCTATTTCTCTTTAATAATAAAACAGTACCTTGTGTATGATCCAAACAAAGATATACTTATTCCTTACTGGATGCAGAACCACTCTGTTTGAGTTTATTTAGGGGCAGATTCACTAAGGGTCGAATTTCGAAGTTAAAAATACTTCGAAATTCGACCCTCGAATTTAAATCCTTCGACTTCGAATATCGAAGTCGAAGGATTTAGCGCTAAACGTTCGATCAAACGATCAAACGATTTTTCGTTCGATCGAACGATTAGATCCTTCGAATCGAACTATTCGAAGGATTTTAATCCAACGATCGAACGAAAATCCTTCGATCAAAAAAAGCTTAGCAAGCCTATGGGGACCTTCCCCATAGGCTAACATTGACTTCGGTAGCTTTTAGCTGCCGAAGTAGGGGGTCGAAGTTTTTTTTAAAGGGAAAGTACTTCGACTATCGAATGGTCGAATAGTCGAACGATTTTTACTTCGAATCGTTCAATTTCGTTCGATTTCGATCGAATTCTAACGAATTTAACCAATTCGATGGTCGAAGTACCCAAAAAAAACTTCGAAATTCGAAGTTTTTTTCAATCGAATCCTTCACTCGAATTTAGTGAATCGGCCCCTTGATGTTGACATGAGTTTCTAGTAGAATATCCAAATTACGGAAAGAACCATTATCCAGAAAGCCCAAGGTTCAGAGCATTCTGGATACCTGTACTTGCAAAATGACGGTTGTTTTAATAGAACCTGTGTATTCCCTTTAAGTCAGCTCAAGCATCAATGTGTGAAGTTTATGAAATAAGTAAGAGCGTGGCTCCAAAAAGCTTATTTCCATGAAATGAGGATATTATTGACCCAAGCCAGGGTTACAGGATCACAAGACCACATGCTTTATATTATAAATATCCATAACCCTACAGTTCAAATAGGGGATACATAGTTCTATGGACCTCTGGTTGCCCCTTCCTTCATGTGTGTTCTTCATGTACATAAGAGTTTACACACTTATGCTTTATATCAACAGAACAGCCTCTTTGCTTTGGTTTTCTAGAACAGTGGCTGTCAGACTTTTTTAGTATAAGTACCCACATTGGTTCAGGACCTCCCTTACTTCATAACTAGGTTACAGATTTCGAAAAGTTCCAGCAATATCAAGGGCTGCAAAAAGGTTCCCACTGTAATTGGCCTTCAAGTTGGGCTTTCAGGTTTATCTATAAACTAAAATAGGCATTGCCCCAACTGTTACCTTAATGACATTAAGGCTGAGCCCCCTTGTCACTGTTCCAAGCCCCAGGTAGAATGAACACCCTCATTCCTGGCTTTTGAATTGATTTCATATCACCTTAATTTGCCTCTATCCTTTATTTCACCAGTACTAGATCCAGGCTAATAATTCCCTGTTGTAAAATGGGACATAGCAACTGTGCCTAGAAATGTCTTTTTGGATAATTACGCAATACACAGTTGTTAGTAATATGCTAAGCATGCATTTGTAGGATGTCGGCATCTGTCACAAAGTGCATAATTATTGTAATTCTATAGTTAGTTCTGAGCTAGACTGGGTGATTAACTCCTGTAGTGCGCTTGCTGTAAGCAGGAATGGGCTTCTGGAGCAGGCGTAGGTGTGACCCCCAGCCCTATAATAGACTAGTAGTAATTTATCTAAGACCTAACAGTTTTTCCGTAATAAAAATATTGATTTAAAGACAAGTGACCCAATAATATCTGGCCATTTCAGGGCAAGCACTGAGCAGGTGTCAGATCTTTTGAATATAATTACCTAGAGCATATTTTCAACAAAACAGAGCATCTATTCAACAAAACAGTTGGCAAGGATTTTTGTTCAAGTCCATACAGTTCTTAATCAATTAGGACAGCTCAGGTAAATTTGAAAGTGGATTGTGTTCTCCTATGCCTTTTAAAATGATGGATCTATATGTTAAAGGGCTGGTTATAAATTGGCTAATTCTAAGGAACTTCATTATTTCATTTTTATATTTTCTTTTTTTATAATTACAATTTTTGATTTTTTTCTTGTGACTTCCAGCTTTCAAATGGGTGTTACTGACATCTAAAAACAAATGCTCTGTAAGGCTATACAGGGGGTTATTTACTAAACTACAAATGCAAAAATCACAAAAACAATCATGATTATAAAATCTGACTTTTAAAAAAAAAATCACAAATTTTTCGGAATTTATTAAATCCCCCAGGATGGAAAAGTCCGAATATGATCTCAGACCTGTGGAGGTTGCATATAAGTCAATGGGAGTATTCCCAATGATTTTTTGATGTGCGCTGGGTTTCGTGCAATACCCCAAAGTTTACTGAGTTTTCGTGAAAATCGGATTTTTTTTTCCCGCAAAGCAAATTTTTGGGAAAATGTAATAATAAAAAGGAAAAAAAAAATAGAGGTAAATTCAGACAATGATAAATAACCCACTTATTGTTATTGCTACTTGTATCACTCGCCTTTCTATTCAGGCCCTCTCATATTCATATTTCAGTGACATATTCAAATCAATGCATGGTTCCTATGGTAATTTGGACCCTATCAACCAGGTAGCTGACATTGCATAGTTCAGCAACAAAGTTAATTCCCAGTTAACAGGGACTTTTACAACCAGGTCCCTTTTTGCTGAAAGGAAAGCAAGTCCATAAAAAATGGAATTAATTAAAAAAAAGGTAAAACATTTGGAAAACAATAGAATGAAGGGAATATACTTATATACTAACAGTGATTAACAGAAAACATATGTGACATATAAAGGTTTTTTTCCTGTGTGGGGACAATATTACTGTTTATTAAGGGGCAGATTTATTAAGAGTCGAATTGGAAATTTGAATTGTTGAGTTGGATTTTTGGTCAAAACACAAATTCGATTTGGAAAGAATCAAAATTTGAATTTGAGATTTATCATACAGAAATAACTCAAATTCGACTATTCGCCACCTAAAACCTGCCAAGTTCATATAGAAGTCAATAGCCAAGGCCCAGTGACTCACTTGAAGATGTTAATAGCCTTCCTGACATTGTTTTCAGAGAAAAAACTCAATTTGAGTTTAGTAGAGATATTATATATAGCTGCAGTTGCAATTTAAATCCATAAAGGAAAAAAACAAATTACCTTGAAAGTCTGGAGGAAAATATCAATTTTATACAGCTCCAATACCACCTTGACCAATAACATACTTTTGCTTGGGCTAAAAGCTAAATAACATTACAAAAACAAAGGAAGTAAGCCAACATAGGTTTCATTTTAAATTAAAGATGCAGCAACATAACCATTTTTTAAGTTGGTCCACAGTGAGGTCATTACAGCCATGTGTTTGGAAAGGTCATAAATAAATTGGGACTTTGGGGCACATGGACTCCACAGATGTCAAGATAATGAGAAATAAAATCCATGAGAATTGGTTGTATTCTTTGTATCCCAAATGCCATATTTCACATCAAGCTTTGTAGTTGTAGTTGTTAATAAAAGCAAAACATCAATCATTATTCTTTCCATTACAGTAAAATCTGTGGACAGTTCAAAAGCCCAGTCAAAGCTTCATAGTACAAAAAAAATCAGGTATTTATCATTTGATTTACATAAGGTGAAAGGCACTCCGTATAGAATATAGTTATTGTTTAGTGCCCAACGTTCAAACCAAGTTGCCTTGATTTGTCTTGGGTTTTATGGTCACCTATATTATATGACAAGGAAAATGACAAATATCTGTATCCTTTCAAACTCATTTAATATGATGTGTTAAGTTTGATCAAGGGACAGTGAAGGAATCACATCATCTTATTTTGCCCTTCTTTTATGCAGAGTTTCTGTCTTCTGAGACTTACCTTTACTTTGATGTAAGAAGAAGATGAAATACCTGATTTTTTTTGTAATGATTTCAGTTTTCTTCGGTTTTAAACAAAAATCTTAACATAGACATAGATCTAAATAGTACAGAGCTGGCTTGCTTTGTAATATTACTTCCAGTGTCTTTGTTGCAAAACAAAAGAAAAATGTTCTGTTGGATTACTTACCATTTAGAGATGCAGGACCTGAGAATAAAAGAAATCATCATCATTTTATAATATGAATTGGAATTTGAAGAGATGTCTGTTATGGGTGTTTAGGACATGCACCGTGCTACATACAGTTATACAAATATTGCTTATGTTTAAAAGTAACACTGCTCAACCCCGAAAAAACATCTGTCTCTGAAGACAAGAGATCTGTGTCTTTTTGGAGTAAAACAAGGGAAATCCCATACATTATAGGGGTCTTGTTTAAAAGTTGTCCCTTTCGAAAGTCCATAAGATACTATTATTCATGGTAGTTTTTAATATGTATTCTATGAGCAGAGTTCAGACTGCTGGACAGGTTAGGGACAGATACATGGGCTGAATTAAGATTAAAAAAGATGTAATCAAGGCAATCGCTTGGAGGAGGATGATATTTATGTTTAATAGGGATGCACCAAATCTACTATTTTGGATTCAGCCAAACCCCCGAAGACCTTTGTGAAAGATTCTGGCAAATACCGAACCGAATCTGAACCCTAATTTGCATATGCAAAATAGGGGTGGGAAGAGGAAAACATTTTTACTTCCTTGTTTTGTGATGAAAAGTCACACGATTTCCCTCCCCACCCCTAATTTGCATATGCAAATTAGGATTCGGTTCGGCCGCGCAGAAGGATTCAGCTGAATCCGAATCCTGCTGAAAAAGGCCGAATCCTGAACCGAATCGTGGATTCGGTGCATCCCTAATGTTTAATGAGGATACCAGTAGAAAACTTTGTATTGAACAACTTATAATTTTGTATGAATATATACCGGTTGATTTCTTTTGAGGAGACTAAGTGGCAAACTTACTAAAGGGCGACATGGCAGTTGATAGTGAAAATTTGCATTAAAGTGCGAATTTTCCAGTACCAGAAAATTCGCCCTTTAGTAAATTGGCCATACACAGGCTGAGAAAAACTGGCTACAGACAATGTTGTCGGCTAATTGCGTGTGGGCCCCGCAGGCTTCTGCAATCGATTTGTGGCCTTAAAAACATCCAGGCTTAAAATTCCCATTGGATCAGGTCGGGAGCACTAGATTGGCTCACCGGAAATTTATAAAACTATTGTATCTCCTTAGCAGCCCCAGAAGTTCCGAACCAATGTGAATGTGGTTGGGCAGCAGGCGGCCTGTCAATAGGAATAAAAAAAATTCCTGAAACAAGAAGATCATGAGCACGTCAGGTGCATTGTAGAAGCATATACTATAGACAGAAATCCAGATTTTTGGCTACTTCGACCATCGAATGGGCTACTTCGACCTTCGACTACGACTTTGACTTCGAATCGAACAATTCAAACTAAAAATCGTTCGACTATTAGACCATTCGATAGTCGAAGTACTGTCTCTTTAAAAAAAACTTCGACCACCAACTAATTCGCCACCTAAAAAATACCGAGCATCAATGTTAGCCTATGGGGAAGGTCCCCATAGGCTTTCTAGCCAATTTCTGATAGAAGGAAAATCGTTCGATCGATGGATTAAAATCCTTTGAATCGTTCAATTCGAAGGATTTAATCGTTCGATCGAAAGATTATTCCTTTGATCGATCGATCGAACCAATATCGATAAATCCTTCGACTTCGATATTCAAAGTCGAAGGATTTAACTTTGACGGTCGAATATCGAGGGTTAATTAACCCTCGATATTCGAACCTTAAGTAAATGTGCCCCTAAGTGCCTTGTTTGATTAATATGTTAAATTCTAATGAGAGCATCATCAACATCACAAAGGAATAATGAATGTTTAGTGCTTCAGCTCATGCAGAACTGCACCTCTCAGATAATCTGCTGGGGCCAGCAGTTCTATGACACCTAACCTAGCTTGCATTCCCACAACAGATTAAAAATGCAAAAATGCCAGCCAGGAAGCTGAAAACATTATTCTCAAACTCAATTTTGATTTGTAAAGTGAGAATTTAAAAAAAGAATCTCCAAAAGCCAAATTTCCTTCCAAAAAATATGCATGCCAATAAAGAGTCTGATCTTTGAGGTGATAGGTGAAAGGCCATTCCCATTGCTGAACAAAATGTATTGCTGTGTTCCATTTATCGGGAAGTCAGCTGCATTCTTCATGTATCTCCAACAGGCTCTGTTCTGTGTCGGAGAAAATGGCAAAATGATTATTCTGTTCTGCTCAGGTCTGAAATGTAACTGCGCCAGAGAATGATGGCCTAGGACACTACAGTATCTCCAAATTGCTGCCCCTGTTGTTCTTCATTTTTTAAAATATATTTACCTTTTTGTTTAGCAGTTGTCTGGTTTCAATTCTAATCTTTTAGGTTGCTGGGGTCAGAGTCATTAAAGGGCAAGTCAATCCAAAAATAAAAAATTGCCTTATAAAAGAAAACATACTTCTAAACAACTTTCCAATATTACTATTATTAAAAAATGTCAGTGCTTTTAAAGTTATTTGTAAAAACAATTGCTATTGAAAGCAGCATTTGTTGCTTGTAACTTTTTAAACAATGTTGAAAAAGTTTTAGGGGCATATTTATTATGCTGTGTAAAATTAAATTTACAGGAAAAAATGGGGAAAAAAATCAGAGTAAAATATCTCATGGTGTGTTTAATTTTATGGCTTGCGGACGCCAAATTTGCTGCTGTTAATTGACATTGCTTCCGGTAGGTTACGCTAAGAAAAAGCCACCAAGGCAGAGAATAGAAAGGAACAGACAAAGCTGCTTAGAATTATGTTTTCTTTTAGTAGGCAAAAATAGAATTTTTTTGGGTTGACATACCATTTAAAGATTTTTATGTATTGATTGACATCTCAAATTCTTTGGTTGGTCTGAGAAATCAACTCCCTAAAGGCCATGGACAATGATAACTCATGATTTTAATCAAAATGATAGACCAAATGGCTAGGAATCCTGGAGGTTCCCCATTTGATAAATCTGTGTTTTTCAATGTAAACTTTTTCTAGAAATATACTAGGGGTGTTTGGGACAGTGCTGCTCTAGGCACCAGACCCCAGCCCACCCCTCACCTAAGTGAACACGCATTTGAAGTACAGTCCGTAAACCTGCCAATCACGAAAGAAGGGGTAAAGCCTGGTTAGCTGATCTGAGTCTTTCTCCTTCACTTTGCCGCTGGATTAAGACATTTATCTGGCGGTGGGCTATTTTTTAAAGGCTGTTCCCTAAAGCTGCTGCCCTAAGCTTGGACCCTCAGATGCTTATACAATATAGAAAATGCACCTTTGCGGAGGCAAAACTTTGGCAACTCAACTTTCAGATGACAGTCGTGTAGATGTGTCATACAGTATATCCTGCAAGATATATCAATTTTCAAATGCAAGTTTTTCGTAAAAATCTCAGTTAAACTTTTAGTTTCTCTTGGTTTATAAACTAATTACAAAAATCGCATTGATCCATTCATTCGAGCAAATTTGACTGTTTTAAAAAGGCTTGAAAATTAAAATAGCTTAAATTTTGAAAACACATTTGCATTTTTATCAGGGAATTACCGTTTGGTAGGCAGGTAGTGTAGGATTTGGAGCTTAGAGAAGGGACACCAAGGCTTCTGACAAAACACAGGTTTATTAAGCACTGGGCATTCCCAACAAAATGCAACTGAAAAAAGTGTACAGGGTACAGTTCAACAACTTCAATGTAGAACATGCAGGGTACAGTTCAACAACTTCAAAACAAAACATTTGGGTTTCTCCCCCTCTGGTCGCTCACCATCAAGGAAAACTCTCAGTCTCTGGATCTTCAGAGCCTTTGGGCTTCTCACTCAGCCCTCCTGGGACTCAGGCTCACTAGGCTCTGCCAGTCCCTTCTCCTCTCCAGGGATTCAGGCTCGCCAGCCTCTGCAACACTCTTACTGGCAGCAAGACCCCTTGTGCCAGGCACTGTCTCTCCCAGCAGCACCATGCTTCCCTCCACTCTAGGAGGCATCTGGACAGCCCTCAGGTGTGGTAACACAGGCCTTTTGCCTTTCCTAGGTAGCTCCTCTCTTAGTAACTTAATTACTTCGCCGGGAGGGAATATTAACCCTACCTGTGCTGGGTATCCCTCTGCAACACTCTTTTCTGGACCCTTTCCTGCAAGACAGTGGCATTTCCCAAACACCCTGTCACACAGCCCTATTCAAATTGACCTTAGCGTAAGAGGACTAATGAAGTTTCGCTAGGCAGAAGCGATTGCTAGCATAATTTCGCTTTAAATGCTCGCACTGCCGAAGTAATGCTAGCAAAAAGTCGCCAGTGAATCTCCCCCACTTGCAGTTCCCAGCATCCCTCCAACAGAGAAACCTCTGGAGATATCCAGTCTAACCATTCATGGTCTGTCTCTATATATTGACATGTTGGCTTTGACTTGCTGCCAAAGCAATATGTGTAGCTGCACACAGTGGATATGATGTCTGAAATCACAATGAAATGCTACCTTCAATGTTTTGCAAATCGTTACTATATATTGGGCTATAACTCAGGCAAGCACATTACAGGCTGCACATTGAGGCAGTTTGGTAATAGGGCATATAAATTACATATATTAAAATGTTATCACTGTGCTTGCAAATTGCTTAAGGCGGCTATTATAATTAAATTGATTAGGTTCACTTATCATCGCACTTCATGGGTGAGAAGTTCAGAGTCTCCCACTTGAACTTGTTTTTAATCCTTTGGTTGTAAATTACAAAGCTATGATAGGCTCTGTTAAGGGAATGTGTCAGGCTAAAGGCTAAATGTACATAAAATAATGGATCATTTGGTCTTGCTTTCAGAAGAACAATGTTCCAAATTACAGGTATGGGATCCGTTATCCAAAAAAGCTCTGAATTATGGAAAGGTTGTCTCCCATAGACTCCATTTTATCCAAATTTTTAAAAATGATTCCCTTTTTCTCTGTCATAATAAAATAGTAACTTATCCAAACTTGAAGCAATAATCAATCCTTATTGGAGGCAAAGTGTCCTATTGGGTTAATTTAATGTTTAAATTATTTTCTAGTAGACTAAAGGTATGAAGATCCAAATTACAGAAAGATCCATTATCCGGAAACCCCCAGGTCCAGAGCATTCTGGATAACAGGTCCCATACCTGTATTGCCTAAGAAAGGTTTCAACCATTATCATTTTCCTAATGTAACTAAGGTACAGAGTGAAAAGATGTTATTATAAGTGCATAATAAATTATATGGTTTCAGAAGTGATATAGGTAAATAAAGTGCAAGCAAATCTGTTTATTTTCAGTATAGGAGTGTTTTAAGGGACCGGTGAATAAGAAGGATCAATGCTTTCTCTTTATTTGAGAACTTCAACAACTCCTTTGATAGCAGCCTGCCAGCATTGGCACTTTCAGGTGGTTTGCATTGAAGTCATTGGAAGATGGCAGGCCCCATTGTGCCTTCAGACAAATAGTCCCTCATGTTGACCGTTAAGAAATCTGCCACGTATAATTGACTAGTTGAGCAAAGTTGGTGTGTCTCAAATCACCATGGTTAAAACTTAGACAAGATTTAGATGAACCATTTCACTTGTTTTTAGTTGTTTGCTCATCAAGAATTAATCAAATAAAGGAGGCGTTGGGAGAAAGACAACACATATGGGGAACATGTACTCAAAGCAAAGATGTATGGATGTATGGGTTGGATGTATGAAGTTACTAACAGAAGCCCTCAATTGTTATAATTCTTGACTTGACCTAATATAAGGTACTGTTCTGCTGCAAATGCTTTGTACCTTGGTCACTGGGCATGCAACTCTCTGCTCCTCCAGAATTGGAAGAAAAGTCCTTTGGAGATTCAGAGAACAGTGTTATGTCCTCTGTTGAGAGGTTACCAGAAGCCATCACTTTCCATACGCAAGCTCTGTGTGTGCTACCCAAGTAGCTAGCATGCCAGGAGAAGACTCTTGGCCTATTAAAATAAAGGTGCTAAGTGTCACAATGCAGATAAAAGGCTGCAACCAATTTTCACTTCAGGCCTAAACACAGTTTTCTTTAGTTCAAAAATGTTTGATGTTTTGTCTCACTGCTACCTACAGTCAGCTGTTGCCATAAAGCTTATACACTGTAAGCTGTTAAAATGTAATATCTACGTATTATGTTCAGATTTGCTTTGTTTATCCAATAACTAACTGCAGTTCATTTCCACAGTCACTGGAAGATAATGTGTGGGATATGTTATGTGAAGCAGACAAGACAGCTGAAGAAAACCCGGAGCAAGGCCAAGTGTATGATGCCATGGCAGTGACCCTCAAGGATGCCTGGGAGGCACTAATCAGTACCCTGGAGAATAGACAAGCTCTGCTGAAAATGGCTACAGTATTCTTTCAAATGGTGCTAGAGGTATGTGATACACATACTACAAACACGCTTGTCTGATCTGTTGTACCCACAAATTTCCTAACTGATTTCCATTTCAGCAGTGCTGCAGTGTCAGAATTCCTTTTTAAGAGTGTGTGTAGCCAGACATATAAGTGGTAAGATTTAGTATTATTGGGACATTACTTATGCCGACCACTTATTTGCCTTGAATATTAAGATGTTAATTGACTACAACGTTCAGCATGCTTTTACTATTGACTGTTGTTTGGCGAAATACTATTTACAGTATGTGTTCAGCCCAACACATCTGAACCCTAACTCTGAACATGACATGACAATTACTTTAAAAATTGTGTTTTGCTTATTGCTGTTAAATCGACGCCTGTCCACTTTTGTTAAATTCTCTGACTAATGGTGAGTGGAAAACAATATATAATTCTGCTTAAAGAGCTTTTCTATATTAATCTCTCCATTAGAGTCTGAAGGGAAAGGCTACAGACTTTTCAGTAAACAAATATCCGTCAATGAGACCGCAACAGGAAGTAAAGAAATAGGTCAATGGATAAATGAAATTCATCCAATATGATTGAGTTGGTGGAAAGAAGTGAAATGTTGTTACAGGGTATACTGATGGAGTAAACTTAATTTTCATATCATACAACTCCAGTGATGCATGTGGAGTATCATGTCACAGCATTTATTTCAGTAGAAAAAGTATAATAATGATCTATTTAAATGGAGTGGCATGGTGGGACATGATGAGCCGTTTGGGACAATTGCCTTGATAATGTCTGTTCCATCTGTTAATTAGCTTAATTTTTTTGGATGCACACAATCCAGGATTTGGTTTGGGTTTCAGCCAAATCCTAGAACTTTTTTTTCAGGCATTGACCAAATTCTAAGTTCAGTCAAAGCAAACCCAAGTTTGGAACAAGTGAATGTAACAATTTTTGTTAAATATTGAGTCATTGTTTTTATTTTTCTTCAATCTTTTGTGGTGGATTGGGTAACACCAAAAATAATTGATTGCGATTAATGACGTGATATGTTGTATTATAGCATAATATACCCATTGAAAGTCCCCATGGAGTTCTATGACCTGTATAGCATGCTTGTTCTGTTATATGGCCATTGAACTCTTTGGGGCAAATACCCTGCGAAACCGGAGAAAATTAGTCAGTGACGGCTTCACAGCCATCACAACTCTTCGCCAGGCGTAAATTCACTAGGACAACCTAATTCATTAAAATGCAACGTTGCGTCCAGGGCGCTGAACGTGGACGAATAGTCGCTAGCGCTACTTCGGCAATCACAGCGAAGATATGCTAGTGTTGCCTAATTTGCATATGGCAGGAAATGATAAAGTTACATGGACATATATGTTGCAGAAAATACATTATATTACATGTGTCCAGGGAACTTTCATAAACAAAATAGAGTTGTTATATTGCCCTACACATGAGCCCACTGTATAGTTTATGTTCCATATGTTAGAAAATGTAGGGGGAACCTGTTTACCCAAAAAGTTTTTAATAGACCTTTGCAGGCTATCACTCAGAAAAAATTAAAAGACGCCAGCGCTTTTTTGGTTCTTAGAAAATGCTTTCACTAAAAATTGAGGAAGTCCTATGCACGACATTGCACTTCGCCTGGTCTGAGTTGGTGAAGGCAAGTTTGGTGAAAGCGGTAACATTCAGTAAAATCTGCATCTTAGTGAATTTGCGGAGTTACGTCCATTGCCAGAGCCAAAATTTGCCGGGCGAAAGAGTGCGAATGATCAATATCGTCTGTTTCTTTCACTTGCGAAGTTACGCATGCGTCTGTTAGTAAACCGGCGAAGTGCCTGAATGCCGCCACAATGGCGAATTTTCGCTAGCGTTAGTCACTTTGCTTTTTAGCAAATCTGCCTCTTTGGACGCTTATAACACCCTTGCATTTTATATTTCTTACTTTCCACACTCAACTCTTAACATTATTCTACAATTCTGCAATTATTCTGTGTAACTTGCTGGCACTTCATAACCAAATGAGGATGATAATGGTAATTATGAGTAAAGTTGGAGGTGGCTAAAAGGGGCAACAGGGACCCATGATTACGTGTAAAGTAGCAAATAAAAGATTGAGTTAGTTGATTTTAAATAAAAGCACTTTTTTTTCATCTGGATTGCTGACTTCTCTTTGCAGTGCTATTCTCATAGCTAAAGGTCATTGGCTCACTATTCATACCTCGTGAATGTTTTTTTGTAAGTAGAAGGGTGGGCTATATTTGAAATTTGAAAACAAAATTGTATTTACATGTTAAGTGATAGATATTCCTGCCTAGAACAATCCCCCTAAAATTGCAAATGCTAGCTTTTGTATGTGCAGAACATCTTGCCTGGGAGAATCACTGTAACTGACATCAGCCCATGATGTCATTGCCTATTTCCTCATCAAAAGCCCTTAGAATGTGCAAATAAATGCACTGAAAATCAAATCTAAACATAATTGTAAATTTACAAATGTAAGTAATTAGAATGAGCTCCTACTTTTTCACTTTGTGTCTGGTAAATGTATATTTTCTAAGAACAATCAATAAGAAAGTGTTGAGAAAAGTAGGATATGTTAAAAAAAAGGCTAATTTTGTAGGCAATAATGAACAATGAACAGTGTTGGTTTTACTTGGAGCTAAAAAAAATAATATTATCTTCAAAAAAGGCCCCTTTATTGAAGCTCCCTGTAGATGTATAACAGTCCATGTCTGTGTTTCAAATGAGGGATGGCTGTGTCTTAACAGTCTCTGCCAGAAGCACAGTAGGAGGAGGACAGCCAATCAAAGCCCTGTAGTTACACAAGCAAAGACAGTCTTCAGTTTCCTATCAGGTCTGCCTAGCTGCTGATTGGTTCCTATACTACAGTGTAGTGTGCTGAGTGCTGCCAGCTTCCCTGCATAGCCAGAGAATTCAGCGGGCAGGAATTGGAGCAGATGGGCAGGTCTAGTTAGGTTTTGGGGAGAAATCAGCCCAAACACATATTTTTTATGCACATTCCTTCTGTAGTTAGAGGAGTATAATGCACTGGCAGATTTGTGTTTTTACACAATTCTCCTTTAATATACTGATTGGGTCATGTAAAACAAATCCAAAAATTTCCATAAGTTCTAGCTACCAATGGCAAATAATCAGTAGGTCAGTTGTTTAAAAGGTTTATGGCCCAGAAAGAAGTTTGCTTATTCACACAATTAGTCAACCGTAGATGTATATTTCATGTCATGTCCATGTGTAACTCTGATGAGTAGTTGAGATGAGTTAAATGCAAGTCCACTCAATGTGAGCCTGTCAGGTGCTTGCTCAGATTAACATGACTGAAACAGTTCACATGGCCACAAGCTCATGGCTGAATGAGCGTGTAGTTGGCAATAACAGATCCAAAAATCATTTCCCTTACAAAATATACATACAAGTGCTCCTGATCTAATTGGTTTTTGTACCAAACCTATTATTGCTTCCTCAGAAATCACCAAACTATACAGAAGAGATTTAAGTACTCAAAATATGGCAGATTAGGCAGGGCTGCTTTGTCCTGGATGACCGGGATATTTCTCATAAATCCCTCATCCAAGCAATCTCATGATTAAAAAACGGCACTAATCCAAAACACAAGATCATATTTTATCTTCATAAACTGTTCAGTGATCGATGATAACTCAACTGAAGCTTGCATGTTTTTAGCTGATAAGAGGGTTCGACTTTTATCACAGGATACATTTATAAAAGCTTTTAGTAATTAAGAAAAAGAAGTGGAATGACATGAGCTGGCTTTCATCCTTAAAGGTAAAGAAATAAGTTTGAGAAAGAAATACATTTTATAATCTATATTCTTAAATAAATGTCTTGCAAATATAGTGTTGGCTGAGAACAGAATCAGTAGGAACCCTTCCCAAAAATCCCCATGTCATAATAAAAATGATTAATGTGCTGATATTTCTTGTTTTCACTAAAACCAAAAGATGACAAGTGCATTCTCTAAAGTGTCGTTCTTTTCCGGCTTGGTTTAACTTGTTCCATTACATTTTCTCTTTGTAATTTAAATATTGATGTCTCTTAAAAGCTAAATGTCCAATATTATTGTTTGGTCTTTAAACTGACTTTTGTAATCCATTCAACAGGCATTCTCTGCTTATTTTAATCTAGAGCAGTAATGGCCACTTGCCTAAACTGGAGGAAAGCAAGGTACAACCCATAGTTTATTTTATCTTTGTATATGTGGTAAAATGTTATATTTATATTTACCCTGCTGGAGGAGAAAAATGGTACAGAAAAACTACCAGGCAGTAAAGCTACTATTTGCCATTCAGAATGACAACATAATAATTTATGGGTTTATGGTTTACCCAGCTAGTACTTTTTCTCTTATTTGAATTGTGGTCTTCAAGGAGCAATTGGTACTTTTGCAGTAAAGCAAGGAGGCTACCCAAAATAAACTTTTGATATGGGAGAGACTAGGTAATACTTGGATCCCATGAAAAACCATTGTGCAGATTCATAAAGCCCTGGAAACCTTTACCAGACTTTACTTGAGTTACCACTTTTGCCAAATACAAAGTCTGTCACTCCCACTGCTGTAGTCTATTGAGCTCTAGTACTGTCTGGCATTCCTACAATTCATGCACAGATACCTGCCTCCAAGTAGGGCTGAAATGAGAAAAAACAGTCCCCTGGTAATGTAGGAAGTCTGAGGCCCAACTTTTATCACCATGGGATCTCGCTGAGAGGTCCTGAATAAGGAAGGCCCAGTAATAGAATAAGACTAATGAGACAGACAACATTTCTCTTTATATATAGTGTATAAATTGGTAGATGAGTATATAACTGTATGTGTGCACTAGGTTCATTTGGAGGGGATGGACTTGATGGACTTTGGTCTTTTTTTCTACCAAGCTTAATTATTTAACTATGCTATTTGTAGCGGTAGGTGGACCACAGTTTTACTAAACATCAAATAAGCCACACCTTACCATTACAAATTACATAGAAATATTATGTTTCACTCCATAAAATGAATCTACCAATGCCAACCATCACCAGTTGTTGAGTATGTAAGGTACATAATATTTAATGAAGAGAACAGAACAAACAGGAATCTGTTGCTGTTGCAAAACTGTGGTGTTCCCATTATTAATTCAATGTGGAGTAACATTCACATGTGACCAGGTGCGTTTCTGGGTTTTTTGCCACATGAGGCAGCCTTTCAGATGCTGCCCCCCCCCTCCCATACACCTGGTGCCCATTGCAGAATATTGTACACTGAACAAGAACAATATGTGATGGTTTGGTATGACTTTCTCGCCTGCTCCAGTAAGCCAGGCTGAAGCCTTCTCACATCAGGCCTAATATCCAATGCATAAACCCAGCCTATTGGAAATAACTAACTTCACTGCCCCACTTCTGATTGGCTTCCCCACTCCTAAAACCAAACAAGTTACCTACCAGTTTGTGAGAGTTTGTAAACATTTCAGATGGGTGAACTCAGGCCTGTGCAGTGATTCAGCTGTGTTCAATGTTCTCTTTCTGATGCTGATTTCCTCTCAAATTCAAGTCAGCACTTTGACTGGGCCCCTCAAGGACATTTACGTTATTTTCTGCAAGGCTTCCCAGACTAGCTTTGGCCTTCTGAGTTCTGTCAGTTTTCTGCTGAAAGAGAATCATATTTTTTCTGAAATCTGACTGTTATTTTTCTCTGGTACAAGTAGTAACTGATTGACTGGCAAAGAAATTCTGTGTTTTAAATATGACCCAAAATAACTGTATCTTAAAGAAAGAGTTTCAGCACTTCTGCAGTCGACAGTAAACTTTCTTAATGCATAACAGCACTGACACTTGGAATGGGCTGAATATTTATTTCAGAGCATAGTAGACAAAATTGCTCACATTAGAGATAACATAAAACTAAGCATCTGGATATAGCTGAATACTAAATATAACCCACCTCCCATTCATCTTCCTCCAACACTCTTCTCTACTTAATAAAAGATCAGATTCAGATACTGTGGGTGCAGAGGCGTAACAATACCCCAGAGGGGCATGGCTACATCTGTACTGTAACCTTACCTGCAATCCTCTGTACTTAAGATAATGCTCAGTGACACCCTTTGCAGGTCTCATGGGTGGCTGTTCTTAGATACAGCTGTACACCCTGCTTCCACACAGTTGCTTATCTAGATGTTACTTGGCCCCAAAACATTGGAAAGTTGACCAAGATAACCAAGATATATTTATATTGCTGATTAATTAGGGCATTGCAAGGCCCACAACACTCCTGGACCACTCTGCACCCAGGGTCTGCTTCCTCTATAGTTACGCCCTGCTTCCACAGTAGATAACAATTTACTAAACATGTATTGATTGGTATTCCTTTGTCTGAGATCTTACTGTACCCAAGGGTTTCGTGTTACTTTTAGTATTATGTAGGTACAGTAGCAGAATACTATGACAATATGCAGTTATCTTTGTGTCCTGTTGAAAACTCGGTATGTTAAAAGGTTCATCTGCAAGTAATCAAACATCTGTGTCTTTGGGTTGGAATGTATCACAGCAGTGAAGACAACCTAAACTGGGCATACATGTAAATACAATCAGTACATGTATGCTAGGAGCATTATTGTGAATGGGCATCTCTGTACTATGGATATATTTCAATTTGGTGACAGACAAGTTTGTATATTTCATCTGCCAATGCCTAACCTCAGCCAGCGGTTGGCAAGTTAAGGTTCCTCTTTACTTCAGTTCCAGTCATTCAGGCTGTCACTCCAAACAAATGGAACAATAAAAAGGTGGCCATAGTGTGCTTTGACACTTTCTGTCCCATCATTCAATGGCTCATTGGTCTCACACTAAAGAGTATCAGTCAACCATTTCTTATTTTTGAATGTAGTTTACGTCTAACCAAGAGAAATTATGTTTCTTTTCCATAAAACAAGATTTGATGAATAAAGTTTTGGCTGAAATCAGGTTTGGAGAATATTATGGACCATTAGCTTTATGTTTATAACCTTGTACTCTTCTTGTTTAGTTTGCTGCAACTCTAGATCAAGCAGAAGGCTCCCTTCACATTTCCTTGGCTCAGGACTCGGTAGATTCTGTTACAGAGCTTCTTCACCAGCATCAAAGTCATACAAAGGGTAAGCATTGATCTCCAACTTGCAGTATTCAGAATATATACTGTAGCTCCTTCATGACATTACATATCAGTCTTTTATAGTATTTAAGGAAGTTACATAGTTACATAGTTACATAGTTAAATTGGGTTGAAAAAAGACAAAGTCCATCAAGTTCAACCCCTCCAAATGAAAACCCATCATCCATACACACACCCCTCCCTACTTTTAATTAAAATTCTTTATACCCATACCTATACTAACTATAGAGTTTAGTATCACAATAGCCTTGGATATTATGTCTGTCCAAAAAATCATCCAAGCCATTCTTAAAGGCATTAACTGAATCAGCCATCACAACATCACCCGGCAGTGCATTCCACAACCTCACTGTCCTGACTGTGAAGAACCCTCTACGTTGCTTCAAATGAAAGTTCTTTTCTTCTAGTCTAAAGGGGTGGCCTCTGGTACGGTGATCCACTTTATGGGTAAAAAGGTCCCCTGCCATTTGTCTAAAGTAATTATTAAGTGTTGTTATATTTTACAGAACTTTAGCGATGATGTTTAAGAGTCTATTTTCTGTGCCGGAATGATTTGAAGAAATGTGGCCAAATCCTTTCTCCCCACATGTGATACACCTCAGGGAGCAAGGATTTGGACAAGTGTTTTTCAATAAAAGCTTTCATGGCAGTCAGGAAAATTTTCATATATGGGGAAAATATTGAACATATATTTGATAAATCAGCCACAAAATATATTTTTTTCCTGGACGCTAAAAATACCAAATCCAAAATCACAAGAAGCCCCAAGATTGTCACCAATTGCTTTAGTCTGGAGAATGAATCAGAAATTCATGATTGAGGTAGCCTAATCATTTTTTGCCTTGAACCAAAGGCAAGTGCATCTTGTGCCCATTCCCGCTTTCCACCTCCGGGCCTGCTTGTCAGCCCCCTGTTATCCCTGGTCTGGCCACTATTACTTACTTTTTCTTAATGTCCTATAAATACAGTAAATTGATAATGGGTGAATTCATTATTACACTCCCCAATTAGTCTTCTTGATATAAGTTCTCTTTTATAAGGATAACTATAGTTTCAGCCACAGGTTGGAACATATATATATATAGATATATATGTTTTTTCACACAAGCTGAAATGTTGTCAGAATAAATTTCAACCAGTTTTTCCAGTAGTATTTGCTTAGCATTAAAGCGTAATTTAAGGCCAAAACAACTTTTGTTTATTTAAAAAATATTCTACCCACTGTCCCCCATTGCATTCCAAAACACCATGGTTTGGATATATTTATTTCTCTAATTTGATGTTGGTAGCATATGTTATGGGAGAGTTATTGTTTGTGCCCACAATTATGGTGTTGCGGGAAGGCAGAAACACAGGAGAACATTATCTCCCTACTGTATCCTGTTGCATTCAAATAGACTACCCAATGCCAATCTCAGGGGGAGTTCCACAATTTGGAGACTTGATTTCTACTTCAGAAAGATAAAGAGAAAAAAAGCTTATTTTGAGGCAATCTCCATCTTTTCCCAACAGTGAAAAAATCCCACCATGACTCCAAATCTACAGTTGATTAGCCCTGAATCAGTACCCCTCATCTGAAACTATTTACAGTAAATCTGCTATTATCTGCTAACTATTGCATCTGCCATTGAAACCTATGTAAAGTCTTAACACACACACACTCTCTCTCTTTGCTGTAGAGGGCACCCACTAATGTCAGTAGTGCTGCATAGTAATAAACATGAAGTTTGGTTAAATGTGCCCTTTCTATTTCCACATATGAAAAGTTCTTTCTATCTAAAGGGATGCCATTGGGTTTTGTAGGACCTTTTATTAGTAATCAGACCAACAGAATGTTTTCTAGAAGCCTCCCCTTTAAATATACAGTGTATATATATTTTATATATCACCCCTGAAGCATCTCTTCCGCTACAATACCTTAATTCATTTGTTTAGCCTTTCTTGGACACCTCGGGCAGATTTACATATGGTCGAATATCGAGGTTTAATTAACCCTCGATATTCGACTGCCAAATGTAAATCCTTTCACTTCGAAAGATCATTCGATCGATCGATTAAATCCTTTGAACGTTCGATTCGAAGGATTTTAATCCATCGATCGAACGATTTTTCTTCGACCAAAAAATTGTTAGAAAGCCTATGGAGACCTCGAAAGGTTTTAGGTGGCAAAGTAGGGGGTCGAAGTTTTTTTAAAGAGACAGTACTTCGACTATCGAATGGTTGAATATTCTAACGATTCTTAGTTTGAATCGTTCGTTTCGAAGTCGAAGTCTTAGTCAAAGGTCGAAGTAGCCAAAAAAAAAGTGTTTTTTATTCTATTCCTTCACTCGAACTAAGTGAATGTGTCCCTTCTTGTTCCATATTTTTCTGATGGGGGATTAATTAGACAAAAGAGTTTAAGGAAATGCTTAAAAGTATCTCAAATGGAACTAAAACAAGAATACACATGGCCTTAGGGCTTTCTAATGAAACTTTTCAGTTTATGAAAAACATTATTTCTCATTTGTTTGCCTCTAAGAATCAAGTTTAGCCATATCTGTGGTTGCTGGTACTTGTTGTCTAGTTTATAATTTATTAATGACATAAATATGTTTGTTGTAAGGTCTTCTAGAAAGGTCACTGGCTGTACTGAATAAAAGCCATGAATTGACTGAATTCATAGAGCAGCTCAAGTCGAACCAGTCAATTGCAAACTCTGACATGATTAGACAGGCCAGAAACAGCTGCAGGAAGATTGAAGGCCTCCTGGAATCACTACAGGACAGGAGAAGGCAGCTGGATAAGCAACTTAGGCAAAAGCGAGCAAGACTGGAGAAGGTTTTGCAAGTTATTCAGTGGCACCAGAAAGAGGATAAGGTAAATAAAAGAAGTCGATGTTGTGAGCACCTGCTTTGTTAGATCAGGCCTGTAAGGTTGGTGTCAAAACAAAATGTGTTGTTTGGTGTGAAAGAGACTGGCAAGGCTGCTTTTCCATCTGTGCTTTTTATCACTTCCCTGCATGGCAGTTATTAAAAGATCTTGAAATAGTTGCCATCTGCTTCCAGTGTGCGCATGCCCAACAATTCATATAGCATATATTGAATGTTAGCAAGCTGATCACACGTGAGAGCGGTGTATTTTCTTCTACTCAAGTACAATATTGATACAAACTAACATATCACATGCTATTTGCACAGGATAACATGCACTTAACCATTACATTACTGCTCCTTATTTTCTTGTAGAATTCTTATTATGATATTTCTCTCGCTTTGAGGTTCATTGTGCTTACAGAAAAAACCTTCACACAAATCCATGTCACCATGTTTTAAAATAATGTCTGGCACTAGCAGGAGCATCATGACTGTTGTGCCCATATCTATTGCCTTCAATAATCTCTGCCATGTCTGTATGTTAACTGTGAAATTAACCCCTTCTTCACAGATTAAAGGGGAAAAAATATTGGCTTCAGGTTTATCTCCAGTATCCTCTGTTAGCACAGAGAGACTCAAGGACAGACTAGCAACAGGTTAGTTGCCAGCAAACTGCTCCACAAAGCTTAAATAAAATCAGCTAAATGAAATCTTATTTTACTGGTTTTAATAGATTTTTAACTGAGAGTAAATGTGATGGTGGCACACCATAGCTGCCTTTAGCAGTGGCAGAGAACTGGGCCAAAATACCTGCGCAGGATCAGTTATTTATAATCCAGCTGCTATTGATCTACAACTCTCAGCATTCTCTCACAGCCTTTGGTTGTAAATGGGTGCCAGGAACTATAGTTGAAAAACAGCTAAGAGCTTCTTGATGGATGTCTCATAAATAAAGAGTAGCCCCTACCCCAAAAAGATTGAGCAGAATGGAGTTTATTTCCTCTTTTGAATTCAAATATTGCTCTGCATGCAATCCTAAAACATAACTCTGGCTGGGTCAAAAATTAAAGGAAAACGTCTCTTAACCTGAATCTTTATCACACCCAAGCTCTTCGAAGTAGGCAACCAAAATGTAAATATAGATGGTATAACATATTCAGATAATCATGCAGTTCTTATCCTACTTAATAAAGTTCAAGTGTCTCTGCGTCCAGTCCCTGTGTCCGTGGAATTGCGCTACTGCGCATGTGCCCCACAGACCGTCTCAGGCGAATTTACGCTAGCGAAGTAGATAGACGCCGACCAGAGCGTAAATTCGCCTGGCGAAGTGCGGCGAACGCTAGCGAAGCCTGCGCTAGCAATTTTTCGGCACCATGTGACAGAGGAGTAGCTGCTGGAACTGCGCATGTGCCCCACGGACCGTTAGCTGCTGGAATTACCTGTCTGAAGAGAGGATCTGCCGCCTGCCACCTGAAGAGAATCCACCGCCGCCTGAAGAGTATCCACCGGCGGCTGAAGAGGATCCACCGCCGCCTGAAGAGGATCCACCGCCGGCTGAAGAGGATCCACTGCCGCATGAAGAGAGGATCCACCGCCGGCGTCTGAAGAGAGGATCCACCAGCTGCCGCCTGAAGAGAGGATCCAACGCCGGCGTCTGAAGAGAGGATCCACCGCTGCCGCCTGTAAAGTGGATCCACCGCCGGCGTCTGAAGAGAGGATCCACCGCCGGCGTCTGAAGAGAGGATCCACCGCCGGCGTCTGAAGAGAGGATCCACCGCCGGCGTCTGAAGAGAGGATCCACCGCCGGCATCTGAAGAGAGGATCCACCGCTGTCTGAAGAGAAGATCCACCAACGCCGTCTAAAGAGAGGATCCACCGCCGTCTGAAGAGAGGATCCACCGCCGCCAAAGGAGAAGAAGAAGCCACTGCCGAGGAAGAAGACGTCACTAAGGAGAAACTGCGTGAAAGGGACCCGTCGAAAATGACAGGTAAGTCCCACTGGCCACCAATGTTAACCCCCCTGGCCACCAATGTTAACCCCCCTGGCCACCAATGTTAACACCGCCTGGCCACCAATGTTAACACCCCTGGCCACCAATGTTAACCCCAATGGCCACCAATGTTAACACCCCTTGGCCACCAATGTTAACGCCCCCATGCCACCAATGTTAACCCCCCTGGCCACCAATGTTAACCCCCCTGGCCACCAATGTTAACACCCCCCTGGTCACCAATGTTAACCCCCCTGGCCACCAATGTTAACACCCCCTGGCCACCAATGTTAACGCCCCTGGCCACCAATGTTAACCCCTCTGGCCACCAATGTTAACCCCCCCTGGCCACCAATGTTAACCCCCCCTGCCCACCAATGTTAACCCCCCCTGGCCACCAATGTTAACCCCCCTGGCCACCAATGTTAACCCCCCTGGCCACCAATGTTAACCCCCTAGCCACCAATGTTAACACCCCCCTGGCCACAAATGTTAACACCTTCCTGGCCACCAATGTTAACACCACCTGGGCACCAGCATTAACCCCCTGGCCACCAGTGCTACAAAGGGGTGACGACATATGTTCTAGCGCCCGTTAATTTAACGGGCTTAATGTCTAGTTTGTTAATAATACACTACAACCAAACTTCAAATGAGTGGATAGTGTCAGCTGGGTACACAGGGACAAACACTGCTTTATGCATTCTTTGACAACTATACGAATACAACAAAAGAGAGTCCAGTGTATACAAAGTAGAAGGTGTTCTCTATGGAAGATTATCTTGCATCAGTTGGGATGCTGGCCTTCCAGAACATGGAAATGTTTTATTGTACAGTGTTGCTTTAAGAATGCATCTCTTGCTTGATGGGGTCGCCGCCCCCATCAATCAGATTTAGCTCTTCTTAATGAAGAATGCTGGAAATTGTAGTCCAGCAGCAAATGAATGAACACTGCTATTACAAGTACATGATTCCTGCATTTTCCTGCTTTTCAAATACACAACACAATGCACGTACCAAGCCAAATATGAAATATTGAGGCAACTGTGACATCAAATTATTCTGCTTTGTTAAATGGGCCTTTTCATCAAAATTAATACAGTAGAAAGATATGCTGAGTCCCTGCCTGGGAAAAACAAATCCTAAATTCAGTGCTTGATCAGAGCTATAGCCTTTCTATTAAAGGACTATACCAACGCTGCTGTGCATCTTGCATCCTACCCCATGTATTGGTCACAAAGCACTGGCTTTGCATATTTATTTTCTAATAACTTGTATCCATTTGGATTAGGTAATTTGTTGGCTGAAGAAACACATAGACCTGTATTTAAAGAATGGGCAGCTTGGTGCATCACTAACAGAAAATGAGGAGCATATTCACAAGCACAGCCAGTTTGTTGTTGATGCCAAGGTAAGAAATAATTTGGATTCAGGGTATACAGACATCAACATATCAACGGCAGTTGAGCCATGTCTGTCCTGTAGTGTTTAGTTTAAGAGTCAACATATTATTGAAATAATGCCATTTCTTGCTCTGCCAGCTCAGCTAATCATGGGAAGTTGGAAGCTGTAGTTCTACATCTACTGAAGACTCCCTGTTCCTAACTTAGATCAATACTGATATCCGTCAAACTAAGAACAACTGCCATGTGCCATTATCACCTTCCACCAATCTTTTACAAATATTCTTTTACCTTTAAATGTGTATGTTGGTCTCCCCATTCTCTCCACATTGTATAGAAGTCAGAGCCTGATAGTCTGAGATGGATTAGGCTGTAGGACACTGAAATTGCCTATTTCAAGTTAGAGAGGTACAAGTCTATGAAATATGACCCAAGTTCAATTTATACAACTTGTATAGTGGCTCAGCAAATTTATAACTAAAACACTATGTTATCTAAATGGATTTATTATTATATGGATTAACTAAAAATTGGGTCAGGGAAAGGGAAATAATTGAGGTTTTTCTTTTAATATTTGAACCTTATCATCAAGATACTTTATACCCTCAAAAGGACCATTGTATTCCCTTAGGGTCGAAGTGAATTCGAGGGAATTTTCGAAGTAAAAAAATTCGAAAATCTAAGTAATTTTTGGATACTTTGACCATCGAATAGGATACTACGACTTTGAATTTACTTTGACTTCGATTCAAAGTAAAAATAGTTTGAATATTCGGCCATTCGATAATCGAAGTACTGTCTCTTTAAAGAAAACTTCGACTTCAATACTTCGCTAAATTAAACCTGCCCAAGTGCTATGTTAGCCTATGGGGACCTTCTACAGCATTTTTCCACGTTTTTGAAGTCAAAGTAAAAATTGTTCGATCGTATGATAAAATCGTTTGAATTGTTCGATTAGAAGGATTTAATTGTTCGATCATTCGATTTTACTTTGACTGCAGAATAGCCAAATTCGATGAAAAAAAATTTGAATTCGATATTCAAATTTGAAGTATTTTAATTAGATGGTTGAATTTCGAAGTATTTTTAACTTCGAAATTCGACCCTTGATAAATCTGCCCCTTAATGTACCATTTATTTTACATTATAATTTTTTCTTCTGCAGCTTTATTTGCATAACATATACAGCGTGGTGGTTTGTCCTTATTATTATTTAAAAATAATTTCATATAACTGTCCTACATTATATTTCATGTTATGCCTATTTTCTTTTGGATCATTCCCTAAAAAATATGTAGACTTCCTGCTGCGTTCCCTATTATAAGGCCGTAACTGAGCATTTTACCCCCAGACAACTTACTGTGCATTATGCGTATATCAGAAATTATATATCTGGAAATACTTTTTTATATACGAAAAAAAGGCAGCTATTTTGAAAACATAAATGTTACATAATATTGCAGATTTTGTGTACTTTGGTATTGTTCAGGCAAAATCTGGACCCCAGCAGGCCCTCAGCAGCCCCTCAGCAGCCCCTCAGCAGCTCTTTTGAATACCACACAATTTGTGTAAATATTACATCAATATTAAGTGTTGCTTGAAGCAAAGCTCACAGACGACCGCTGGCTAATAACAAGACCTACTCGGTTTGATAAGTGTTTAATAGATATTCCGATTTTTGTCACAATGTAGTGTTAGCGCCATGCTGTGGCCACTTTTTATACTGCATGTTCCTAAAGGCCTTAAATTGATTGTAACTGGGAAACTATCTTTTGAAAGCTTCAAAGAAAACAGAGTACTATCTGTGTCTGACACTGAGGGGCATCTTTATTATGCTGTGTAAAATGAAATTTGCTAAAATAAACTGTGTAAAAAGCTGTATAAAATAAACAGCGAGTTTATTGTTGCCGGATTTGCCACCATTATTTTATATTGCTTCTGTTAGAAGTCACTCTAAGAAAAAACACCTAAAACTGATGCCTTGTCTTGCACAGCGAAGCCTAGCAATGTGTGGTCAATTATCCCGCCGTTTTTATACCAAATAATAAATCTGCCCCTAAGTGAAAGGATGCTGTCTATTTTATTTATAAATAATCCTAGATATGGTTTAGTTTGTTGTCAGGCTGGAGGTAAAGCATAATACGAAATAATAATAATATAAAATAATATACTGAAACTTAGTCCCTAAAAAAAATTAAATATAGGTTAGGGATCTTTTATCCAGAAAGCTACGAATTATGGACAGGCCATCTTCCCACAGAACTTGTACTTGATCCAAACTAAGATATAATTAATCCTTATTGGAAGCAAAACAAGCCCATTGGGGTTATTTAATGTTTGCATAATTTTCTAGTACACTTAAGATATGAAGATCCAAATTACTGAAAGATCGATTATCTGGAAACCGCCAGGTCCAGAGCATTTTGGATAACAGGTCCTATACCTATACTGGAATTTTTAATGAACTGGATGCTTCGGATTGGCCAGACCAGGGAAGCAAATGGGCAGCTTTATTAAACTGCACTACATGCAAGATACCATATGATACATTTCTATTCGAATGAATTTATACAAGAACACACAGCAAGATAAATACTGCTTCAATTACATGTATGATTCGTAGTGATGGGCGAATTTCTCACGTTTCGGCAAAAAATGTGTGAAATTCGCAAAACAGCGAAAAATTCGATGGAACTCGAAAATTGACACCCGAGTCAATTTTGGATGTGTGTCCGAAAAGTCGCTCGTGTCAATTTTGTCACCGGAATTAAAGTCAATGAGCGTCCGTATAGTGTTGAGCCACTTTTTGAACACGTGTCCAAACATTTTTGAAGAATTTTCACCGTCGAATTTTCTCTGGAGTTTCACAAATTTATTCGGCGGCGGCAAAACGCGGGAACACAAATGTATTCTCCCATCACTAATGGTTTGTCATTTTCCTATAAACTCAGTGTAATATTTTCTAAATGTTTCCTTGTGGTCTCTCCTTCTGCCATAATAAGACTTTTATTTTATACAGAACGTCTGGTTTGAAGTGCTTTGTTACTTTATTCAAGGCAGAATTCTCTCTTTCAGCAATGGACATTAGCAATTGAAAAGTTAAAAACTGAAGCCAGCGGGATAGTAACTTTAGATGGTTGCGAAGAAAATGGTACCCCAGAAGATTTAAATGAAAAACTAAAGAAGCTTCATGCTGAGTTCTGGGAACTGATGGATCAAAGGCTGGGCGATTTGCAGGAAGCCAACGTGTTTTTTAGAAGTGTTAACAAGGTGAGCAAACATTGTTCTAAAATTCAGTGCAAATGGCTCTGCTTAATGGGTGTGAGGTGGCTAATAATACATACTGCTACATTCCTCTGTTATTCAGGAATGCTAAAAAAATATATATTTTTTTGATATATGTATATGTGTCCTCCAACATTTTTTCCTGCTTTTTTCTTTCTGTTCCTTTTTAGCTGTTAGATGTTACCATATGACATGTTGATCCCCATATTCCTTTTAGAAATAAGCAAATTGTGTATTGCGTTAAATAATACTGTAAATAAGCTACAGCTTGTCACCAGCCCTCCACTTATCACAATATCAGCAATACAGCCTAAGAGCAGCAAGACACAATTGTTAACACCACCTAACAATACATGATACCTTCCTATAGTTCACACTCCTGAGACTCCTCATCTCTGTCTGGCTCAGGAATAGGCATATTTAAAGGGGCCTTGCCATTGGCAGGTCCTCCACAGCTTGGGTAGTGGGCCCTTAAGGTGGCAGTGAGTGTTGTGTTCACTGTGCCGCCTTTCAGTGTTCTGCATATGGTACTAAGACCCCAGAAACAGGTGGCAACTTTATGCATGTTTATTCAGCATGGAACATGTAACTTAACACACCAAACATCAGGGTGCAACCCTGCTGTACAAGAAGGAGAGTGAGAGACATAGCAGAACAGGCACAGCGCCCTCTATATTATACCTCCCAACTGTCCCGATTTTAACAGCTCAATCCATTTGTTACTGAAATGTCCCGAGTTTCTCTTTGATCTCCTTCACTAAAGAGACAGAAAAAGATACAAAGTTTCTGAAACTTAATTGGCTTCTGCCAGAGAGTCCAGAACAGCCACCAGTTGCACTTACAGTAGATACTTTTGTAACAATTTAGAGGGGAATTTCAGCTTCCAAACCAAAATTTGATAAAGAGGCCCACATAACACAGAAACCCCTAATATACCCATCATAGTTACCTACTTTCTTCAAAAAGTATGAATAAATGCCATTTTCTATGCTGCAATCCAGCTGGTTAACAGTTCTTCTCTTTCTGCATCCTGGCAGGGAATGAGGGACTAAACACGGATGTTACAAATTGTAACAACTTCTCCACAGCTTACAGACAGCATGCAGGAACTATATAACCCACAATGCATTGCACTGTGATGTTCTGCTCCTTATTGAAATCACGAGTGCAGGGAATTGTGGGGTTTGGAGGATGCAGGCTAAGGACAGCTGGCTGCTGATACAAAGTAACAGTTGTCAGCCAGCTCAGCAAAGTAGTCAGAAAAATCAGCAATAGAGCAGGGGGCTAGGCTTAGAGAACTGTCAGAAACCCTTAAAAATCATGAAAAGTCTGAATATGTTTTAATTGATGTATATTGCAAAGTTGCTTGTAATTATGTTTACTTTTCAAAAAGCTTAAGTTATGTTTTTGTGGAGTTCCCCTTTAAGATAAGCGAAGAAGCAATTGCAACAATTTAAGATAAGCAGGTCTCTTGGGGAAACTGTGACTTGCAGCTTAAAGGGCAATTCACCCTCATTAGCAAAACTGTAATAACTCAGAAATGTGTTCAAACTTTCATAACCTGCCCGGCAGATCTTTTTGTCCCTCTTTCTATTTCCAAAATGTTGGGAGGTATTCTCTATATTACTCCAGTGGTAAAGTCACAAACAAATACACTGCCAGTGGGGTTGCCTGTAGCAAGTGACATTGCTGTTCCTTTTTACAACGAATAAAATGAGCTGAAAAGCAATTATAGTATTCTTAAGGCTGACCAGCAGATGGCACTCTTCTGCTATAGTTTAAATATTCTTATCATTCTCTTCCTGGAATTTTTTTTTTTTTTAGACACTGGCATTTTTTTAATGTGAACACAGTTTTTTTTCTTAACATGTGTCAAGTGCAAAAAAATGCAGCTTGTTGCTTCTAAAAAAAATGAGATGAAACACTAATGTATTGTGCTGCCATCAGATGCTTGTAAGGCCAAAAAGGAAGTAAATTTGTTCCAGCACCATTATATAAAGTCTCTGGTCTTATGACTTCCCCACTATGGTCACTGGCGAATCTGTGACATTTCTCTTCACCAAATAATTTGCAAAACGCATTTAAGTCAATAGATGACAAACTTTTTTTTACTTGCACTACTTTTTTTTCTCTCTCCAAATGCAAAAAAGTCATTGGGGGTTTTTTTCTTGTGGTGATTTTTTTTTTTTTTTGTCTCAACGACATTCTTGTGTTGGAAACTTTTTTTGTTGCAGCGAAAAAATTTGCAGTAGTTTCGCAAAAATATTCACAAATGGCGAAACGGGGAAAAAAAATTGCTTATCCCTAATCTAGATATTTGTAACGATATCCCCTTCAGGGCCAGCCTAAAGGGTTGACACTTGCTAAAATATTAAATAACCTATTTACATTTTATATTTCACCTCCTTATATTTTTATATACACTGTTCATATTTTCTAGGCATTTGACAAACTAGGGAGTATTGAAACCTACTTAAAAGAAAATAATATACAAGATCTGAGCATGCGGCAATTAGCAGAAAAGCAGAGAGAAGCTGAAGCAGAAATTAGAGACTGTATCACCGATCCCTTCCAGAAGGGAAAGGCTCTGCTCTCAAAGTCTTTCAGTGGGTAAGTGACTGATATTGTTCTAGTCCATGATCAATGCTTCATGATAGTTACTGAATATGTGTAGGATGAATTTCTGTACACTTAGGTCTATAGTATACAAAGGGGGTGTTAGTTAGTGATGGGCGAATTTGCGCTGTTTCGCGTCACTGAAAAATGTGCGAATTTCCCGTGAAATCTGCGAAACTGTGAAAAATTTGCGAACTGGCGCAAAAAATTGCCGGCGAAAAAAAAAACGGATGCCAGTGAATTTTTGCGGGCGTTTTGTGAATTTATTCACCGGTGGCGAATCGTGCAAATTTGCTGCAAATTCGCGTCTGGCAAATAAATTCGCCCATCACTAGTGTTAGTTGCTCTATATTTTATAACAAACGTTCTACTCCTCTGTGCAGTTGCTGACAGTTAACTATACCATAATGCAGATTCATAGGGTTTAGGGGGCTGGAGGATATTGTGTAGGAACCATACATTTTGTTACAAAACTTTACTACTACTGTTTCGTCAAAGTACCATAAAATCCTTAAATTACCTACATGCACGTAGCGTATACTAAGACACAGTTTCCTAAATGACCCATAAGGGTAATTTACAAGCAAGTGCAGAGGACATATTACTCTATGCAACAAATGTTAGATATATTTTAATTATCAATTATAATAATTACTCCTGGGAAACTCCAGCTGTTTTTGCACTGCAGCAAGCAAAGGCTTCCTGGAGGGATTTCAAAGTTGTTAGTTAAATAACAGCTGCAGAGCTGCAAACTGCACTGCCTGAAATATTAAATCTGCATTGCCGTGGCCATCCTATATGTCTAGCGTGGGGCAGTCCTAGAGAGATTTGAATACCAAAGGCCAAGTGTCAAGTGTATAAAACAAAGAGACTCTAATTGCACGTCAGTGTAAACCATTGAATGCTCACAATTTGCTCGTATCACAAGTGTTAACTTGAAAAATCACAGGTCTTCAACTTCTGGTTATGCAGCTGTCCCTGAACTACATTACCCAGCCTCCTCTGAGTTCTCAGCTGTCATACTATTTTGTTTGAGTTGTAGTTTAGTAACAACTACTGCTATTTTGGCAGTAATCATCTTGAAATTGAGCATTTACTTATAGGGCTACCAACTCATTTGAAAATTCAGGGACACTTCTAATAAATGCATATGGCAGGACTAAACTGATTGCCTGTACATTAAATTGCAGTCACTGAGTCCCTTCCAGCTGCATTTTCTAGACAGTGAATTTTCAAATTTTTGCAAATGTTAGAGGCTGAAATTTTTTTTTCCTCACATAGTTTCCTCACAATTTTTTTTTTGCGAACATGTGCAGTGGATGTAATAACATTTTGCAAAATATTTAACAAAACTCCATAGCAGTGTTAATGTTATCTTTTGCTTAGCAATATTGAGAGATGAAATATTTGCCAGCGAATGATTTTACATTGCAAGCAGTGATGAACATTTTCAAAAAGGCTATTTTTAACAATGATTTTCATTACATCCCCCCCAATGGTGTGCAAACTGCAGTTTTTGGATTAATAACCACAATGCAGTATTTTATCCCAGAATTCCAACGTAACTGCACCAGCTTGCATCCTCTACAATTGTGCCTAATGTTTTCACACAAATGCCCTGATTATTTTGTTTATTGTCATCACCAGTGTTAAAATACCATTAGCATGGAAATTCCTTTGTCACATGTTTGACGTCAGGGCTGTAACTAGGGATCGGCAGGAGAGGCACATGCCTAGGGTGCAAAGTTCAGGGGGGGTCGGGCACATACCTTCTCTGTCGTTTACCCCTAGCCCGGCCACTATCCCCTCTCTGAGAAGTTCTACTACAGCCATCGACAGCATGCGTAGCCTCACCTGTGCATGTGTGTACTCGCTGTGCCTGTGCATGAGATGGTGGGAGTGCTGCATCTGGCTGGGTTGCCCAGTGCACCGAGCCCACCTGGCCCAGCACTGTTTGACGCAGTGCACTTTGGGAATCCTGGAATTACTTGCTCGCGTCAAGATTGACATGTATCAAAATGATTTTGACGCCCATTGACTTCAATTCCTTTTGCAAATTTTTTGCCCACAGATTCGCCCAGATTCGCCCATCACTAACTGTACACATTTAACCTAACACAATCAAAATTGTGTCCCATAGTGGTCACTTGCAAAGCCTGTACATCTGCACCCTGCACTCAATCAGTTACAAGGTGCAGCGTTATAGGTGCAATGCAAACTTGTACTTGGTGACTTCCATAGGCAGACAGTTAGTTCGTTTTAGGTTTAAACGCTCCATTCTTACAGGGTTAATAAAGATATAATTTGTAGTGTTGATTAGTGATGGGTGAATCTGTGGCATTTCGCTGACTAATTCGCCAGGGCGTCCATTTTTTTTTTGACATCAACGAATTTTTGCTGGGGAATTTTTGCGACGAATCATGGGAAAAAATGCACCCATCTCTAGTGTTGATCACTGGAAAATGAGAATATTGTAGCTTAAAAGTCTACAGTATCTCTGTGCAGAACAGCATACGTATGTTCATGTACAGTATCTAGTAAGAAAAGTACACTATGGGGCAGATTTACGAAAGGGCAAAGTGTCAAACGTTGGTGACAATTTACCAGCATTACCACCCGCAGGGACATCGCCAATTTATTATTTGGCGCAGGCATCAATTCGGTAGAGAAAGAGATAGGCGCTAGCGATCATTCACACTCTATCACCAGGCGACAATTCGCTCTGGCGAATGGACGGTACTCCGCAAATTCACAGACTTCCCTTTGCCAGCACAAACCAGGCAAAGTGCACTGGAGTGCATAGATCTTCCTCAATCTACTGATAATTACATCATATTCTGTGAGTGGAAAAGCATCAAAGTTCAAAAAACACTGGCGTCTTTTCCATTTTGCCTGCAAAAGTCCTTAAAAATTTTTTTGGGGTAACCGGTTTCACCCATACATTTTCCAATATATGGAACATTAATTATACAGTGGGCTCATGCGTAGGGCATTATAACAACTCTATTGTCTTTATTAAAGTTGGACATGTGTAATTAACAGTGGAATTGTAATGTATTTGATGCAACATATAACATAAAGAAGTCCATTCAACTTTTAATTTCCCCCAGTATGCAAATTAAACTGAGTTCACGACTTCTAGCGAATTTGTGCTAGGCAGAAATGAATGCTAGCGCATCTTCGCTTTGAATTGCTCGCATTGGCGAAGTAATGCTAGCGAAAAGTAGCTAGCTTTCAGCGCCTGTGATGAAACTCTGCATTTTACTGAATTAGCATTATCTTGAGCGAATGTGCGCCGATGGGTGCAAAGCAGTCGCTGGCAACTTTTCGCGAATATAGTGAATCTGCCCCTATATTTTCCCTTTAAAGGGCAAGTCAACCCCAAAATAAAAATGAGCATAATAAAAGAAAACATAATTCTAAGCAAATTGCCAATATACATTTATTAAATATTTTCAGTGCATTTAAAGTTATTTGTAAAAATTATTGTTATTGAAAACAGCATTAACTTAACTTCTTCTTGTTACTTTTTAAACAATGTTGCAAACATTTTAGTCCCCAGCAAAGACAGGTTTGTTAATCAGTTATATATATATAGACAAATACAAGATTCCTCTGCACTCAACCCATTATCAATATATTTAAGACAGCGACATTTGTGCATACTGCTACTGAAAAATGCCTTACCCTTTAAACAACACAGGGATTGTTTGTCCATATATTGCAATATATTTAAGCTGGCCAACTACGTCAAAGTCATCCCATATCTGGCCAGTCCTACGCTCAATTTTATCTGATTCATTAAGAATTCTATGGTTTCATTATACATTTTATAAAAGGGACGAATATGTTTTACCTGCAACTTACTAGCTGCTTCCAAAAGTAAAACTCCCAAACTTGGCTGCCCTTTTATTAGACACCAGTGGGATCACCTGACTATAGTTGGAGAGGGTGGGAGCTATATATATATATATATAATATAGCTATATTCTGTAAATGACAATTTCCATTTGTGTTAGATGTAATGGTGGATTTAAAGAGTAGCTAAATACAACAAAATTACTCAGATCCTGGTTGACCTGTCTTTATTCAGAAATAAATATACTGGCTGTTCTGCCGAACAGTGAAATGTTTTGTCCTACAGTGCTCCTAAAAGCTGTCATTAGCTTTGAATTCTAGGTTATAAACAGGCTGTGCTGAGATTTGAAAAGTTTTTTTCTTGTGTACTTACATTTAAAAACTTCTGTGCTCATATAGGTCAATTTTCTGTACAGCATCAAATGCTTCCTTAATGGAATGGATCACACTTTCCACATCACACATCAATTTTATCTCAGGAAAAAAAAACATGTTTGAGCAAAAACCTAAAGGGAATTATATCTGTATATAAATAAAAATAGAGCTTTTAGCTTCAATGTTCTATTTATTCCTGGAATTGCATGAAAGCCCTAACAGGTTCTGGGTGCATCAAGACAACAAAGAAACAGTAGTGGTCACTTCAAGGCGGCCATCTGAGAATGAGAAGCTCTTAAGGATTTTTTATATAATCATTGCAAGACTTTGCCTTCTGTACGCATTTGTGCAACCTTTTAGGTATAAATGCCATCATATAATAGCTGGAGACAGAAGGAATTGCAGCAATTCTGGAGATGGTTTGTGTGTGACTGTTGGAGACATTAAGAAAGGTTTAATAGATAATGGAGTATGTGGTATCATTGGATCAAGGGCTCTAGGACCTGATCAATTTCATGGGCCTGTTGTGTTCTACAGTATATATGTAACTATTTGTTGAACTTTTTGGTTGTTTTCTGAGATATAGGTACTCCACTGTTTGTCCTTCCCAAAGGTTTTTGAACAGAGAAACATGTGCAGAATATCAGTTTGATTTACTTACATTCAATAAGGGTTTCCATTTTCATTTAGTTTATAGTGCTTATAAGGCAATGGACAAGTTCCACTAAAACAGGACACATTTTATTTACCTAACAAAAAAACCCCTTTATTTTCTATGCACATCATTTTGGGCTGTGGGTTTGCACTGTGTATGGCATGACATGAAACTTGTACATAAAACTCTGCTGTTCTTTTCCTGATGCCAAGATTCCATTAGTTTAAAAACAAAGCTTTTAAGACAACAAATGCCAAAAAAAAGTCCTGCTTTTTTCTGGCAGAAGTTCACAGCAATCCACAGCAAGTCCTCCAAAAGATGACTTCAGATGGCGCGCGCATCCATTTTATATACAGGCAAACACTAATAATACCTCTTTTGGTTATTGTGTATCGCCATAACTTATAGGGTAGCATACTTTCTCATGGTTAAAGGAGACATATTGTCTGAAGGACAAGAGTGCCAGTGCATTATACTCTTTTAAATATAGATAGCACTGAAATAAGTAGCGTTTCAGGCTTCCTGCTGCCTCCATTCCCAGGCTGTGCAGAGAAGTGAGCAGCACTCAGCACACTGAACTTTAGGATAAGAACTGTCAGCACCTAGGCTAACCGGATAGGGAACTGAAGCCTGTCTTTGCTTGTGCAGGGACTATTAGGAGCTCAAATAAAGGAGAATGTTTAAGATAATATTAATTTTTAATAACTCTAATTAAAAAAAACGCTTTTGTATTCTGTACTACATATATCATAGCCAGTTGTTATGTTTTGCCTATGGAAAATTCCTGCGAATTCCCGCGAAACTGCAGCGAAAATTCACCGGCATCCAAAAACAATGGACGTCGGTGCATTTTCGCTGGTGAATGTGTGCCGGCGTCCAAAAACGGATGCCGGCATCAAAAACAGGACGCCGGCGACGTTTTGCAAATTTTTTTTGCCCACAGATTCACCCATCACTAATAATAATGCAATAATGTATGAAATGGCAGACCTCTGGTTTTAATCAGCTGGAAGTGACACCATACCTGTGTATTAAAAAGCTTCACTGAAAAATATACCTTGGTTCCCAGTACCATATTCTTCTGTTAAAAACATTTGTAAATGATTAGGTGTTACATTCACCGAGATCCTTCTTTCTTTGAGTTTGGCAATATCATTTTCCTGGGAAAACGCCAGTAATGGAACACTTTAAACTTTATAACTTTGTTTAATTCTTCTGCTGTTGTTTTACATCCTTGCATGTAGCAGCAGTGCTCGTCTGAAGAACTCTGGGTATAAAAGATTAGCCATTTCCATCTATAATTTATCAGCTGGGCATTGATCCAAGGTAGGAGAGGTGCTAATAGCTGTTTGGTTCATATTTAGCTCTGGGATGTCTGGAATTAAGGAAATGATCGTGTGCCTTCAGAAACGAGTAGATCAGCTAATGGTCCATATCCTTGCACCGAATGAGCAAGTCTTAATGGAACAACAAAATGCTGTGTCAGTAGAGGAACATTTTAGGAAGGTACAGTATACAGTCTACATAACCTGCTGCCTAATTCACCCTTACACTTTCACTTTCTGAACTTCCTGGATATTAAGAGAGAACAATTTTTAACAGTCCAATATCATACACTATTAGGGTTGCATGTTGCATGTTTAGCAAAATGTATCATAAGACAATTATTTTCAGTTCTGGAACTAATCGTTCCATTGCATGGTTAAATAATGCATTATACACCATTATTATTATCAAGTACCCAAAAGTTTGTCAAATAAAAAAATATTAAAATAATTATTTCTATACATAAATATTCTAGAAACTATAGTTGTTGAATGGATCAAACTTTTCATGCAAATTAAAACTGACTAAAGGCAAATTGGCTTGCTGTGTGGCACAGGCAGCTGTACATTTTTCAGCTTTGTGCAGCAGGGTGTTTTATAAACAGAGTGAATTTGATATTACCATGTACATGCTAATTAACCTTTTAATACGTAGGTGTCACTGTGGGTTCAGAGAATAAATGCAGATCTGGAAAGATACTGTGAGTCTGGATGGAGTCTGGCTGAATGTGAGGAAGTCCTGAGTAAACTTAGAGAGTTGGCTAATGAAACAAAGGTAATTCTTTACATGAACCTAATAACAGCCAGAGAGCAAAATGGAAGCTGCCAGGACACAGTATAACGCTAATGAAATCCCATTCATTTATATACAGTTTCAAAAATGTTGCTGTCTATGTTTTCATGTTGGAAATGGGAATTTTAGAAAATTCTTCAAAATTGGTTTCAACATCCTTGGAGTAAAAACTTAATTTCAGTGACATTTTGATCAAAGTCTGGGGAGATTTCTATGGTATCACATAAGTGTGAACTGAATGGATTTTCATCTTATAATAACATTTTCCTACAGCCACTTTGGTTTTATTATAGGTTTTATAAAAGAGGGGCTAATTGTATCAATACACCTGTGGATCACTAGGTGTGGCCCAATGCGGGGTTGGTCTGTGATAAATCCATGCATAGCATCCAGATACTGTATCCTCAATCCCTGTTGACCAGTCCCTTAAGTGTTAAAGGACACAGTTTTGTATCCTTTCATGTCACTTGTCCATGAATATAAAATAAACACAAAAAACTGTCTATACACAGACGCACATCACACATTTTGTTTTAGAAATGCAGATGAGGTACCAGCATGACAAAATAGTAATGGGAACATCCTCTGCTGATCCAAAAGGCACTGGGGCTACTAAGTACATGGGTGCTCATGTGAACGGGCTTTCAGCTATCCAATGAACACCTTACAATCCAGTGAAAGTTCATGTACTGGGTGCACTGCAGCTGCTGTAGCAATGATCTGTGAATCACCAGTGGGAGCAGGAAATGTACTCACTCAATTAGTTTGTATTTACTAATGGCCTGTAATTATTATGCAGTTTTAGTGTAAGGTCACACTGGGCGATTTGGGGAGATTTAGTTGCCTGGCGACTAATCGCCTCGTCTTTGCGGCGACCAAGCTCCCCAAATGCCTTACCTCTGTCTTGCACCGGCTAAAATGAAAAGTCGTCTGCGGCATGGCACATGCGCCATTTCATATTCCGAAGTCGCTCGAAGGAAACTTCGGGCAACTTCGGAATACAAAGGTGGCTAAATCTCCCCAAATCGCCCATTGTGACCTTACCCTTATAGCATAAAAGAGGCAGGCACCTCCAGCTGTTGTAGAACAATGTATGCTATCACTGTCACCAGGGGAGTTTTATTCTGGAATAGAATGCATAACAACTAATCAGAATTTTTAAATTTGTTTTCATTAGCCTAATTGATTAATTATCATGGGTTAATACTCCAATTTGATGTTATCAGTGGTTTAACTAGAAGTTATGGGACCTTAATTTTATAACTTCCCCCTAAACCTTGGAAATGAAAATTTTTTCATAAAACTACACTGAAACCGCTTATCTGTCAATGTCACACTGGGACTCATCTACCTCCTGGGCCCCACAGTCTCCGACATCGCCAAACAAGCCGATCTTTCCCCAATATGCCAGTAACGGGCATGGCTATATCGGGGGTAATCTAAATGTTCGGCCCTATGGCCGAACGATCGGATTATGATGAGAGGGCAATGGGCTCCGGCGGGACGGTCGGGACAAAATCAAACCTGTCTGATAGACCAAAGACTGATCTCCGCCGGACGAAAAATGTCGGGACTGTCCACACACGGTACGAAAATTGTACGAATCCTTGATTCGTACGATAGGATCTTTGCGTCTATGTCCACCTTAACCTGGTGCTTATTTGTATAGCAAACTGTTTTTTTTTTTTTTTTTTTACACAATTTTTTTATATAGGAGGCATCGCAATACATGGAAACAGCTGTCAAGACCACGAGAGAAGTCGCTGAACGTGTTCCTTCGGGCACAGAAGAATTTAGCAGCCGCATTCATATACTGGAAGAACATTTAAAAGATTTGAATCAAAGTATTGATGAAAAACTGGAATGTTTAAATGGATACATAGCATTTTTAAAATCATCATCAGAGGTACAAATTTTACAAATGCAGGGCATTAAAGCAATTAGTTTATCTGCAATTCCATTCCATAACAAACTGCAGAGGAGCAATGAAGACAAGGAAGGCCTGATTTACAAAGGATTTGGTCATACTGCAAACACTGATAATGTCGGGCACCCCCTCCCCCAGTGAGTCAAACCACTAACCTTTTGCCCCAGTACAGTGCACCTTTTCTATAATAAATTAATTGTCTTGGGTAATTTACTGGAAGCGCAGTGGTTCCATTTTTGTTCTGCTTCCATGCTCAGGCATGGGACAGACACATGCACATTGTAGGAATGCTTGGTGCTCAGTCTGTACTGTGCATGGAATGTGGTCAATAAAATTGTGCCATTATGCTGCAAACTACCCTGTGCCAATTACATTTTTATAGAAGATGCTCACCAGCCAGGGGCAAAAGGTAAACAAATTACCCCCCCCCCCATTGCTTGTAACTTTCCTTGTTCTTTTACAATACTTCTACTGTTTCTGTTTTTCTAATTTTACAGAGAATTCATCTTTACCAGATCTTTACACTTGCATCTAATAGCTTCTATATACTGTACTATAAATACATCATGTACATAGGAATGTTTGATATTTATACTTCTACAATAATATGCTTACATAAGTCAATTTTTTAACATTTATTTTAGCTGAAATCTGCCATCCAGAGTCTGGGAAAACTGTATACATCCAGTACAGAAGAAGACACAGAGACAGATAAAGCATCAGTCCTGAAATCAGCAGAAGCACAGTTACAGTTTGTCCTTACAGAGATTTTCACAGTTCAAGATATGGGGCAGAACTGCCTAAATATCATAAAAATGGTAAGGAAAAGTTGTTTTTGTTTTATTTAAAGAGAAGGAATGTCATTTACACTTGGGGGTGCCAAAATTTAGGCACCCCCCAAGTGATTGTATTTACTTACCTTACCGGGGCCGGTGCTCCTATTAGCAGAAACCTGCACCAGCCCAGGGTTCTGCCAGCGAGCACCACGGATCGATAGTCTTCTGCACTTCTTCTCTTTTCAAATATCCTGGGGCAGACCCATGCACAGTAGAATTAAATTGTCTGTTTTTTTCATTAAAGTTCAGCTTTTGCGCTACTGCATATGTGACAAAGCAGGAAGAAGATCGCTCTGTGGTGCTCGCTTGAAGAACCCCATGCCGGTGCAGTTTTCTGCTGATATGAGCAGCGACCTGGGGTGTCAATTAAGTAAATACAATACAGGGATGGAGTGCTGCTTCCAGTGTTACCTGTTTGGTATTAGGTGCCTCTAGGTGTATGGCCCCAAAACTGCCAAGGGCCTAAAAATAGTGTCCACGAACAAAACACCAATGGCACATCTGATGATGTTAAACCAGTTGTGAGTTGTTTATTAGCTCATAATAGTGGCAACGTTTCGGACCTGTACAAGATCCTTTGTCAAGCCTTAGGGTCTTGTACAGGCCGAAACGTTGCCACTATTATGAGCTAATAAACAACTCACAACTGGTTTAACAGCATCGGATGTGCCATTGGTTTTTTGTTTGTTAATACAATCATTTTGGGGTGCCTTCTCCTTTAAGATTTAGGCACAGAAATTTGGAGGATACAGCACTATAAGTTTATCCACCTAGGCTATGGAAAAAAAAAATCAAAAAATTCCTCTAATAGCCCTATTTCATATTGTCCTAAATGTGACAAGACTAATTTGTCACTTTTCCATTATTTATGGTCCTGTCCAAAGATTGATCTATTTTGGAGGGAAGTCACTAGTTTTCTGAATTATAAATTGAAGATAAAAATGTAATTGTCTCTGTGCTTCGCTTTCTTACATTTAGATAATATAATGTCTTCTTCAGTCCCTAAGACAAATTTTATTTCCCATGAAAATAAATTATTGACAGTTTTTTTTCTAGCTGCTTCTAGGAAAGCTTTATTTAATTCCTGGTTACAGAAAGAACCCCCCTCTTTATTGGACACCATTTCTTATATGAATCAGCTTAGCTGGCAAGAAGCCTTATTAACTAAAACCAAAGGGAATAATTCAAAAGATTCTTTTAGACTGATTTGATCTCCTAATTCTGAAATTTGCAATTCTAAGACTGTTGATCAAATAAGGCGGTTTCTTCAATTGTAAGATGTTCTTTCCGACATTCTAGTCTATGAATGGATGTTTTTCTTTATTTCTTTTCTTATATGTACCTCCACTGGCTTAGTTAATTTTAGTTAGTTCTTGTTAGTCTTCTTTAAGGGTATTTAGTGTTATGCCATTGTATCTAATATCATATTTTCTCTTTTGTCTGCATACCATTTGCTGTCATACTGATTTTATTTGTTTAATATGAAAATCAAATAAAATATTTTCAAACAAAAGATTTAGGCAAATGTGTCAAAAAAAAAAAAAAGAGATTGGTATTTTCATGTGAATATAGCCTGCAAAAACACACAGGATAAATCGCACCAAATAAAACTGGTTTATGTGATGAACATTTCTTGCAGATGAATACCAACACAATCTTGAACAACAAACATGCACAAGCAATTGAAAGAACTATTGATAATCTGAATAAGGAAAAAGCAGAGATCACAAATCTTGGTTTAATATGGCAGCAACGCGTAAATCAAGCAAATGCCACAAAGCAGCAATGGAGGACAATTAAAGACAAGTTACAGTCAGTAAGTGGTCTTGTGCAAGAGGATCAGGGATATATATATATAAATATACATACATTTCCATGATATTTCAGAAATGTGTGTATGTCATTGATTTGTATTGTACACTAAAGAAAGGCACATACACGCATCAAGAATGCATGGAGAAATTCTATTAATCACATTTTCCCTGCCTTTTTTCCCAACAAAAAGATTTTTTTGTACTGTGAAACAAATGCATGTCAAATTCTAGAGTGAATTCTTGAAATATTCATCACTTTTGGAAATGGGACTTTAGCAAAACTGTACCAAAAGAAAAACGTATTCAATAAATCAAAAGAAAAATATGTAAAGGCAAATGTAATCTTATCCAAAGGCATGCTTCATTATATTGCCTCCAGGGGCTTATTTCGTCCCAAGCCCCCTCCCCAAATGAACTCTGCTGCCCGCACAAACTTCATCCCAACCCACTTGCAACCCAAATGCAAACCCTAAACTTAAACTCTAAACCTAAGTTTATGCCTGGGCCCGATTAACTCCCCTATCTCTTCCTGATTTACATTGTTTTCACAAAGATAAAATGGTTCTGACCTGTGCAGAAATAGGCAGCATTTTTTTTATAGCTTCCAACTCATTTCGGGAAGTGACCCAGCCAAGATGGCAGGACTGCTGTTTTCTTCATTCTCTGGTTCTGATACAAGTGGCACACTGAATTACAAAAATGTTTCTTCAGTTATTTACAATGATCCCCTAATGTTGTTCCAATGATTTGTAGGTTTCATTGTCCATTACATGTTCTCATTAGTAGATAAATGTTACAAGCCACATTTTTTCCTTTGGTAGGCTACCAATGGATTAGAAGCCTTGGAGAAAGATCTACAACCATTTTATGCTCTGAGCTTGGGAAATAACTTCCAAGCTATCCTAAATGCACAAGAAAAACTAAATCAGATTAAAAATAAGTATCAGGTGAGTAAATATGATCACATTTACTTTTTTACCATTATAAGTTTATGTTGAACCCTCAGGTTTTCAGACTGACTATTTCTGCAAATGCCACCCTTTTCACTCTTTCATCCCAATCTTATTGTGACTTCTAAGCTAAAAAAACAGATGACGGATTAGAAACCAGTAAGGAGGTCAAACTACTGCAAGCTTTTTATTCTTCTTTCTGTGCCAGTCATTGCTTACTGTAAGATCTTATTACATATTCTGAATTCAGTAGCTACCAGTAACTCAGGCTGCCAAATGAAAAAAAGATTTGTGGCTCCTGGCTGGGTACTTGAGCATACTGGGGGCACAGTTGTTTTTTCTGGAATGCATGGCTTGACCAGCATTGCGACTGGTAATTGTGTCTTTAACAGTATGCAAATATTTAAAAGAGCACTGCTAGAGACACACTAAGCATTAAGAAACTGGCACTGGGGCCATAGGTTCTTGCCAGGACAATATCACAGCTAGTAGTATATATTTATACTACAGGGACTATGATTGTAAGCCTAACTGATACAAAGACTGATCTGACTGATATATAATATCTGCAATATCCGTGGAAAATGTTGGCACTATATAAATAAATGATTAATATAATAATATAGGTGGAATAGAACTGCAGAGAATTTACTATATTTATGTTAAAGAACATTTTATCTGTGGGTTTGATTAATAAAAATATAAAAAATAAATATATGTTTATGTAAATAAATATATATTTTTTTCTTTTCTTTTTTTCATTTTTTACATTTTCATGTCTCAAGGGCCCTAAGGGCCTCTATTGTGTATTCCAGAGTATATTTTTTTGTATGTGCTTTTATACTTTCTCTTGCAGCTTTAAGTCTATGAATAAAACGTTTCTTTAAAATCGCCACTGTCGGTTTGTGAGTAGTAATTCTATCCACTGCTTGGCTATTTTACCAGAATATCAATGCTGACGCTGAATATGCTATAAAGATATCTGATCTCCTTACCCGGGAAGGCACACAATTGCCAGAAAAATCTGGCAAAATAAATGACTTGGCTGAGCTTCACCAGAAAGTAAGGGACAGCATTGCAGAATATGACGATATTTTCATCAAGATGGTGGCATTTTATCAAGTCAAGACAGAGGTAAGTAGTAATGACTTATCCCATGCATGCACAAGTTGCCAGAGAGCATCTACGAAACATTATTCAGCAAGCTCTTTAGATAAACACCCTTTGGCAAGTCTCATCTGTATAAGTGACATACTTTAACACTGTAAGTTTTTTTAGGCAGCGCTCCCTTTACCTCTTGTATCTATTATTGACTGCTTTTTAATGTAAATTTGTATATTTGATGTATAGACTAGGGATGTAGCGAACGTCGGAAAAAAAGTTCGCGAACATATTCGCGAACTTGCGCAAAAATGCGAGCGGTTCGCGAACGGTTCGCGAACCCCATAGACTTCAATGGGAAGGCGAACTTTAACATCTAAAAAAGACATTTCTGGCCAGAAAAATGATTTTAAAGTTGTTTAAAGGGTGCAACGACCTGGACAGTGGCATGCCAGAGGGGGATCAAGGGCAAAAATGTATCTGAAAAATCTGCCTGTGTGTGCTTGGAAGAGATAGAGATAGCACTGGGCTCTTATAGTAGTAGTAGTAGTAGTAGTAAAACAACAAAAAAATAAATAAAAGCAGTCCTTACAAGGACTACTGTTATTGCAGCAGTCAGCAGATGAGATCAGAAGCAGGACAGCTGCCCACTGCAGCTACATACAGAGCACTGCAGTAGAAGGTAGATTACTAGCCAGCAAAGCTACCTAAGCTTAAATGTCCCTCAAACCCCTGCAGACTTCTGTCCCTCCAATAACAGAGCAGTATCAAAACGATTACTAGCCAGCAAACTTTCAACTGTCCCTGAAATCACTAACAGGCAGCAGCTCTCTCCCTACACTATCTCTTCAGCACACACAGGCAGAGTGAAAAAACGCTGCAGGGCTTCGGTTTTTATAGGGAAGGGGAGTGGTCCAGGGGAGAGCTTCCTGATTGGCTGCCATGTACCTGCTGGTCTGGGGTGAGAGGGCAAAAAAAAGCGCCAACAATGGCGAACCCAAAATGGCGAACGTCGCGCGACGTTCGCGAACTTCCGGCGAGTGCGAACACCCGATGTTCGCGCGAACAAGTTCGCCGGCGAACAGTTCGCGCCATCTCTACTATAGACACATTTATTATACAGCATTGTCGAATATGTTGGCACTTTATACATAATAATAATACTGTATTTGTATAAATGTGAAAATAGGTATAATGAAATCCATCAGCAATTGGATTTGATCAGTCTGCTGCAGGCAGAATAAGGAATGCAAAAGTATATTTATGGGTTAGTGCAACAGAGCAACTCAGCAACTCAGCCCATATATACACACTAGGGAAATCCTCCACTTCACAAGGCCCATATAGAATATGCAGTATTGATCACCAGTACCCAAAAGGGACATTACTGAAATAGAGAAAGAGAAGAGCAACTAATGATAAAAATGATGGACTCATTGATGGATTTTTTACTTTTTCAGCTGTGAAACAATGTAAGAAATAATAGGAGCTAAAGTTCTGCAAAGCCTGTAACAGGAAAGGCTACATTGTGCAAAAGGTCACTAAGAGATCTCTTTTTCCATTTTGTTTTTACTTATTACAGTTGGAAATCCTTGTTAAAGCAGAACAGAAACTTCAGCCTGAACATGAACTCCAGCTCAATCATGAACTCGAACTCAATCAAAAGCAGGATCAGCAAACTCATTTCCAAACTTTGTATAAGCTTGTAGTTAACTTGGGAAGAGAAATCATATCTATAATACAACATTCTGTAAGTAAAAGCACATACTGTATTAGTCTTTAAAGTTCATAGGAGCGTAGGCATACCAGCACTCTAATTAAAAGGTGGCCATAGACGTTAAGATTTTCTCTCTCGCTGAAGAACAATTTTAGTGCGATCTGACAAATCCATCAAATGATTGTGAGGTTAGTGGGCACTGAACTATCGTGCATCTAACGATTTTTCATCCAACAGTCAGAAAATAGGTCAGTCAAATTAGAAAATTTTCATCATTCACAGTGAAATGTATCCATTGTCCAATTTCTTGCAGGGCCAAGCAGGCAGCTACCCACCGTTTTCCTGTCTTCAACTAGATGATATCAATGGAAATGATCATTTAAGATAAGCTTGGTCTTGTTATAACGAAAATATCTTTTAAAAATCTTAACGTCTATGGCCAGCTTTAGAATTGTTAGAGCTTTCATCCTCCTAGTCTTGTAAGAGAAATATCTGTACAGGTATGCACTAGTGAGTTAATAGACCAGTATCCAGATAACTGGCATAGCATCACTTGTGGCCTATTTTCTTTATATATAACTACTAAATTAAAGCAAATATCAATATAAAGTTTATGCAAAGGTTGCACAGCTCTGCATAACACACAAAAGGTAAGGCTTGACCATGACAGACAATTTATTGTATAGTCCCTCAAATTCCTCTGAGACATCCTAGACCAGGGGTCCCACACTTTTTTGTTTACCCTTGAGCCACATTTAAATATAAAAAAAAAGTTGGGGAGCAACATGTTCATGAATAAAGTTCCTAGGGGGTACCCAGTATGGACTGTAATTGGTTATTTGGTCGTTGCTATGTGGACTGGCTGCAGGTGGGTCTGTTTGGTCTGTAGTCAGGTGGGTCTGTTTAGTCCAGTACACATATTGGGGCAGATTAACCAAAAGGTGAAGTGGCTAACGCTAGTGGCATTTCGCCAGAAATCCCATCCGCGGGGACATTGCCAATTTACTAACAGGTGTAGACTAGCGAACGGGACCGTTGCTAGCATTCATTTGTACTCTATCACCAGATGACTTATCGCTCTTGTGAACAGTCATTACTCCGCAAATTCAGTAAAGTATGAATTTTACTGAACGCTACCTCTTTCGCCACAGTTGACTTCACCACCTCAAACCAGGTAAACTGCTAAAATGAAGCTAGATCTTCCTCAATCTTATGTCAGTTGCATCATATCCTGTCTGCCGGAAATGCATTAAAGTTGTAAAAATGCTGGTGACATTTCTTTTTTTAAGCAGGATTGCCTGCAAACTTTTTTTGGGTTAACATTTTTCCCTAGACATTTGAGGGACATGGAACATTAATTTTAGGGTGGACTCCTGTGTAGGGCATTAAAGGATCTCTTTTGTCTTTATTCAGGTTGCTTGGACATTTGTAATAAAAAGTGGCCACCTCAAGCATTTGCACCAACATCTCCAATAAAGACGTCCATATGACTTTAATGTACCTGCCCTATTCAAATTGACCAAAGTGTAAGAGGACTAATGAAGTTTCGCTAGGCAGAATCAATCACTAGCATAATTTTGCTTTGAAACACTTGCACTGCCGAAGTAACGCTAGCAAAAAGTCAACATCGCTTGGCACACAGGACGCAACTTCGCATTTAAGTGAATTAGCGTACTGGTAGTGAAGTTTCACCTGGCAATAAGTGTGCAAAGCAGTCGATGGCGACAATTCTACCCTTTACTGAATCTACCTCATTGTGTTTAAGCTTCCAAAACTTTCCTCCATGTCAGTATTACAAAAATGAGCACCTGTTTTGAGTTCACTGAGAACAACATCTGAGAGTAACACGAGCCAGTGGTTGGACATCAGCGTCCTAAATTGTGAATGCATGGTGATATTGCCTGCTCATGATTTCAATTTCTTTGGGTTTAGGGCTCACTTGTGATTCAGCATTAGTCACGCTTGAAAGTGACTGTGTTTTGTGCTTTTCTTTCAAGAAAAATGCATATTTGGGGTATTCCTACAGGGATGCATATTTTGTATAATATTTAGATATGTACATTTTAGAGTAAACAAATTAATGTTATTTCTTGCTCTCCTTATGTAGAAGCACATCACCATTCCAGTCATGGAACTTCAAGAGCAGATTGCTAAAATGGAACATGATAGTACATGTTGGAATACCACTGTGGACAAACAAGAAGAGAAGCTATTAAGTCATCTAGAGTTTGGCACAACTGTAGAAGATATAAATGAGGTATTTGAAATTGTTTATGAATGACTTATCAGTGTATCAAATGTGTGATACCTGCTAAAAATAACTGTAAATGCAATGAATCCAAGATTTTGTTTTTTTTACATTTGGCCAAATCCCAGCCTTTTTTTGCAGCTGGACCAAATCAGAACCTTTAATACCATGTATTGTGGAATACTGATATTTTTGTTTCCAGAAAATGCAATTCTGTAACATAATAACATAGTAATTTAGGTTGAAAAGGCACATGCAGGCCCGGATTTAGGGAGAGGCCCCCTAGGCCCGGGCCTAGGGCGGCAAGATGTTTAGGGCGGCAAGCAGGCGCCCCTAACATCTTCTATATACTGTCTGTAGCTTAAAGTAAAATGTTCCCACTCCAAAACAGAGTAGAGCACTGCCCCCCACATTGACCTGCCGCAGCTGAGCTTAGCATGAATGTGTATAATAGCAAGGCTGCCGTGTAGCCACTCCAACCGGGCTCCTCTCCTGCTGTGTGCTTGTTCTTCTCTTCTTCCGGCTGCACGCTGTGTGCAGTGGCGTGTGACGTCATCACGTCACTGCGCATGCGTGCCTCTTACGTCATTTGGCGCAGCGCGCCAGCCTAATCAGAAGGGAGCAGCCTGGCCAGTGCTAGTTCTCATAAGGAGTGAGCACGCTGCCCGCCTTGACCGTGAGCTGCCTGTGGAAGTGCAATAGCACACACAGAGCCGCCCCAAAAAGTTCATGTCTGTCAGTGACTGATGGCCTACAACTGAAATCATTCAATCAGGAATAGGATTCAGCTACAAGTGGCTGCAGTCACTGTACTTTTTCATTAGCAATTTGCAATTCTTACAGTGGAACTTGGTAGGTTATTAAACAGTTAATTAATGAATTAATTAATATATAAATAATTATAATACTGTGCTGACTGTCTGCTGAAAAATATGAACTAAATAGATTGTATGCTGCTGGCAAAATTTAAAAAGGGACTTTTTTGTTTTATAATTAATATTTAACTGACGCTGCCACTTGTACTATGAGCTATCTTCCAAAACCCTGTATTCCGTTGCCTGATTGGATAAAGATTCACTTCCAGAAAATGCGGGGCGGGGGGGCGGCACAGTAGCTGGGCCTAGGGGGGCAGGTAGGGTAAATCCAGCCGTAGGCACATGTCCATCAAGTTCAACCTTTAATGTCTGTATATAACCTACCTTACATGCTTAGTTGATCCAGAGGAAGGCAAAAAATCCCCTTCTGAAGACTCTCCAATTTGCCTTCCTGACTCCAAGATGGCAATCGGACCAGTTCCTGGATCAGCTATCTTCCATAATAACCCTTTTCAAATATGTTGATCATATTTTGTGAAGCATTCAGTCAGGTCCAAATATTCTGCATTTTGAATATCCATATTTGTTCCTAAACATTACTTATGAAAGGCTATTATAAAGGCTAATATTAGCTAGAAATATGACCCAGGTCACTAACAGTATAACACAGGTTACACTGGGATTGTCCTCAAGGGGTGCTGCTACCATGAGGCAAGATAACATTTTTTCTAAGGCTGCAGCTCCCCACAAATTATCAGAAAAAATGAGTAAAAAGGTCACTCCTGTTAACTGTAAGTTCCAGTTATTAAAGTGGTTGATTGACTTCAAATACTTTTTTCAGTTCAGTTGGTTTCAGATTGTTCACCAGAAATAAAGACCATTTGCAATTACTTTCCATTTTCTATTTATGACCGTTTTTTCTAATACTGAAGTGTAAAGTTAAAATGTTCACCTTCTAAAGCAGCTCTGGAGGGGAGGGGGGGTTACTGACTCTTTAACTGTTCTAAATTGATACCTTTAGTTGATACATTAATGCAGAATCGATGGGTTTCATTAAAAGCAGCAGTTAGAATTGTTGTTTATATTCCACAGATGCTGCTGAGAAATGTACCAACTAATTGTATCAACTAAATGTACTCTAGCAAATTGTAATAGTTCACAATACTCCTGGATCACTATGCCTGACTTAAACACTAGAGACAGGGACATTAAAGGGATACTGTCATGGGAAAACATGTTTTTTTCCAAATGCATCAGTTAATAGTGCTGTTCCAGCAGAATTCTGCACTGAAATCCGTTTTTTAAAAGAGCATACAGATTTTTTTTATATTTAATTTTGAAATCTGACATGGGGCTAGACATATTGTCAATTTCCCAGCTGCCCCAGTCATGTGACTTGTGCTCTGCTCCGTCACTCTTTACTGCGGCACTGCAAGTTGGAGTGATATCACCCCCTCCCTTCTCCGCCCCCCCAGCAGCCCATCATCAGAACAATGGGACAGTACACACCGATATTACAACCAAAAAAAAATACACTTGTTGGGTTAGGAATGAAATTATACATGGTAGAATGAATTATTTGCAGTTTAAAGAGTATAATTTAGAAATAAAAATGACACCTTTTAAATCATGACAGAATCCCTTTAAACTTTAAACTTAAATTTTGGGAAAATGGTAAATCAAATATGGAAAGCAAATAAAAAAAGTCTTTGTTTATGGTGAACAATCTGAAAACAACTCAACTGAAAAATGTTGAAACTCTTTTAGTCTATAGAGCACAATTGTACTTTCTGCATTAAGCATGCGTCCTACTCAACCAGCTCTGTCACTGAATTTGTGAGCATGGGGGGGTTTAAGGCCGCCTTAATTTGGTATTATCTATAGAATGTGTTACATGTGTTGAGCTTATGTACCAGGGGATGCAAGAGATTTCAATTACAGATCTGGTTTGTAGTGCTCATACAACTTGGTGCAACTTCAGGTCTCATAGGGTACTCCATCATCTCTACCACAGGTTATTTCCTCTACCCCTTCTCTACAATGGTTTGGCCCCTTGGGATGATGGCTTTTATTGGGATACTAACCCAACTATTTCTTCTTCATTGAACGTAACTTTATGCTACTAATGCACCTATGCAGATTCTAGCCCTCATAGCATTGACCGTAACCAAACTAAGGCTTCTCTATGGCCTCCTGCCCTAGACTGGTACCTTCCTCCATCTTGAATCCAGGAGAATGTTTTTGCTATGTGATACAGAAATTACACAGACTGTTATCAGGTCTCTCCGTATCACTAACCCCAAGAAACTGCATATGCCTTGTATACTAAATCCCACACTAAAAGTCTCCATGCACAAGAAGATATAAGCTGCCGACAGATTAAGTTGGCAGGTTATTGAGCATATCAGGGAGCATATCAAGATTGGCATATCAGGGAGAGATCCACTCATTTGGTGACCTTGCCAAACCAGCAGATCTCTTTATGTATGGCTAGCTTTGCAATATAATCATGTTTGCAGAAGTTAAAGCTTTCTGTCTATATATCTATATCTATATCTATATATATATATATATATATATATATATATATATATATATATATATATATATATATATATAAATTAAAGCTACAATTTGTATTACAATATACTGATGTAACATAAGGAAATCGGCTGGAATCTCTGCAGGTCATACTGAGGAGTAAGCTACTGGGGAGAAGAGTTTCAGACAGGGTTCTACAGAACCTTAGCTTGACATTGCTGGTTTTGGAGCCAAATTTTGCAGCTTGTTTATCCAGACTTCCTGTGGCTCCTTTTTCACAACTAATCTTGACCTATTTTAAAGCAGTGAAATCATGTCAACAATTAGGAAGTGTGGTTAGCTTGATAAGATGTCCCGGGCCAACAAAATGTTAACAACAAGGGTTAAATGTTATAAGCAATATCTGTAATATTCTGTTATATTTATATTTATATTACATAAAGCATACATAACATTCTGTAGCTTGTTTGATAATACACTTGTACAGAGCTCACATCTTCCTCCAAAGATGGGGAAGAAATAAGCCTTTTATCAGTTTTCTCTTCCTTAAGGAAAACTACATCTTCAGAATGAATACTAAACCAACAGAAAACTAATATCATAATTTGTCGCTTATTCTTTCCAAACTCGTATTACTACTAAAAATCTATTTTTCTAGCTCTGATTACCTAAATAGCACTATATCTGTGATTCTGGAGTTTAATTACAGAATAATATTGACAAGCAAAATATGGTAGAGAACAAAAAGATGACATGAATGATTATCCAAAACCAATAGACAGAAGGCGCACACTCCAAAATCTCAATAAATCAATGTGAATATATTCGAGGTGCTAAAGCCAGGGAAGCTGCCCATCAGGAGTCTTCAATTTTTCTTTCATGCATGAATGATTATCCCTGAAAAATACTCTTGTACGTGTAATGAATCTAGAATTGCCTATTTGTATTGAAACTAGAAAGAAAAGTTAAATATAAACAGGCCTGGCAGAATTCTTGCTGGAGGATCTTTTTCATAAATTGGACCACTGGGCAGAGAAGATTCTGGACAAATTTTCAGGGAATAATGTTGCTTTTATGGCTAGTGGACTACAGCTCCAATCAAGCTTTAATGTGTGCTAATATGTTGCAAAATCATAGAAATGTAAATACATCTTGCCATTATGTGAAACACCTATAATACAGACATTATTTCAGATTGTATCTAGAGATGATTAACCACAGTTGCAAAATGTCAGATCTATAGTCTCAGTAAAGAAAGCCTTATCCTTCTAAAGGTTTGTACCTTCTGTCCTCCTCCCGGCATTAAACTGCGAATCCCCGGGCACAGTAGGTTATAAGAGCACAAAAACAACACGAAGAGGATAATACTAAGCAAAGTAAACTGACACCATTTTTTTCAGCCTGGGTATTTGTTGGTATAGCAAAACAAAATGATGCAAGCTGCCATTTCTATGTTTAGGTGGTTCGTCACATGTTACAAAACCTGGGGCCAGCCTCTGCTCCTCAAGGAGCAGCCTTCTGTATAATTAGAGTATGCCTTTTTCAGTTCTGCATCGTGAAAGGAAATACATATCTTTTAAAATGGCAGAAATTGCATAGAAGACTTCTTTTGGGCCTAATGGTATTGAACATCAAATCTTGCCCTGGCACCAAGTCTGTGTATCATAGATTGAAAGATTCAGAGGTTGCCACAGAGAAATTCCACCATTCTCAAACTATTTGTAAAGGATTTTAAAGGGTATATTTATCAAGGGAAATAGAAAAATACAGCACAACTCTGAATATGCCTCTAAAATCCCATACAAGTGAATTGAAAAATGGTGATATTTCCCTGTGGCAAGCTTTATTATCACACTTTGAAAAATATGGCCCTTAATAGAATAACTCGTAAGTATTCTACTACCTGTTTTGTTGAAATTCTAGCAGGATCTCGCTGACACATAATTTCCCATAATACATCATCTAGTACAACTTCATACTCTCTCTAGATTTAATAAAAAGTTTGTAAAGCTTTATAAACCAGATTTTCTCACATCAGTGGAAACTTGAGAAATGCGTTGAAGGAGTAAATGTAAAAAAACTCCAACACTTTAAAGATGTAGTATGATGCTAACTCTAACTGCCTTTCAATTTTCATCCTTCTAATGTCCATAAGGTCCAGATACTTTTTTATTTATTTATGTTTTGCACCAAGCGCAGTCATGTTTTTCAAGGTGAAAAACCTATTTACAGATTCTGTCTTAGTTTTCTCTGTTGTAGCCTGGCTGGAATTTCATCTGGAGATTGGTGTTAAGTAACTGCTAAGTTACTATAGACTGGGCCTGCTCTTATATAAGCAGCAAATAAGCCTTGATTTATATATAAGTGTGAAAAAAAAGAACAGATATTTAGGGTAGAAAAAACACAGACAAATTGATGGTTAATTAGTTTTATTTAATTTCTAAAATAGATATAGTATTTTTTAGTTAGGATTCTGCTGGACCTTTTAACAGGTTGTGAAATCTGATTTCCAATATGATGGTCATGAGTTTAACTGCAGTAATGCCATTTAGTCATAAAGTGATGCTAATGCTAACCTCCTATTTCTAAGGGGCAGATTTATCAAGGGTCGAATTTCGAAGTGGAAAATACTTCGAAATCCGACCATCGAATAGAATCCACCAACATTCGAAGTCGGAGAATTTTATTCATCGTATGATCCTAGTGAGATCGTACTCAGATCGTACTTCGATTCGTACAATTCGAACAATTTTATTGTATGATCGTATGATTTTCCTTCGAATATAAAATACTTAGAAAATTGCCCTGGAAGGTCCCCTTAGGCTAACATAGCACTTTGAGTCAGTACTTTGATTATCGAATGGTCGAATAGTGGAACGATTTTTACTTTTTTTTACTTCGAATCAAAGTCAAAGTCGTTGTATCCTATTCGATGGTCCAAATATTCAAAACTTCGAAAATTCCCTCAAATTCACTTCGACCCTTGATAAATCTGCCCCTAAATGTCATTCCCCTTTTCTCCATTGTTGTTTTAGGTGAGATCTTTAGATAATCTTTAGATTATATGTTGAGATGGTCTGCTGTACGTTATGAAAGACAGGTCCTGCTCAGCATTCTTATATAGGGAGCTGTGGACAAAATTAGCCAGGCAGCAGTTGTGGGGGGTTGCAGGTCCAAGAGAATTTTACAGATCTTTTATAAAGCTTACCGCATATAGGAAAATAACTTCTGCATTTTTAGTTACAATTGCAGACCCAAATAGATGAAGACTTAAATGCAGATTTACAAACAGTTTGGGGATTTATCGAATATAAGTCAAAATAGAAACATAATTTTAATTGGTCTAATTGAGATAAATGATCTAATAAAGTGCATCTGATGTACTTCTACCCAGTCAGTATTGGCTAGTATTGATATTTATGACATGCATTGGACTTGATAGGTCTGTTCAACTGATTTGTCATAAATTATAAAAATTTTTAGAATTGATGTCCTGCATGAACCTTTGATATTCATTTTCTAATTAAAACTTTGATAAATCGGTCCCAATAATAGTGCTATATTACTTTTACAGTGTTTTACTATCATGGCCAAATTCACACAGCAGCAGTAATTATTTTAAACATGGCTTGCAAAGTTATAATCCAATTCTAATTCTCATCTTATTTCTGCATTTATTTTCTGATCTTTATTTCAGAGAAACTGGGGAACAAGAATCTCTTTCATTCTTAAGGCAGAACAATATATTGCTGGACTATTATTTAAATTAAATGTCTAGTTCACTTTTCATATTAATGCATATTAAAAAGGGTGATATTTTGGGTTGAAAAACATTAGTCTTGATGCTATCAAGTGTTTCCCATTTAAGTTAATGGGAGATGACATGAATAGTTTGGGTGCGTTAGTGTTGGCTAAAATACACCAGTGGAGAAAATCCCCCATGTACCATTACCCTAAGGAATACAGTACAGGGAGTGTAGGCTTCACTGGCAGAGAAGCACCTGAACGTGACTGTGTAGCTGGTGATAACCAAGTACAGCCCATATGCTAAAAGATTTTAATTTCTTAAGTTTGTTTACCATGTGTTTATTATTTTTCAGCTAAAAGAGTCATTTAAAGATCTGGAGAAAAAATTCAATAATTTAAAATTCAACTACACAAAGAAAGCTGAGAAAGGCCGAAATCTAAAAGTCATCAAGAACCAAATACAGCAAGTTGAGATGTATGCAGAAAGGATGCAAGTAAGTACATTACATGTCAAAGCATGCTTTCCACCCAATATAGAAAAATTTATATCAAAAAATGATATAAGTCCCAAAGCTTTCTTCAAGTAAAAAATATTAATTTATTGAAGTACATTTTAAAAGAATTATAGCTGGTACATACTACCCCCCCATATCCCACCTTACGCGTTTCGCACCCTCCGGCGCTTAGTCATAGGTGTGACACCTATGACTAAGCGCCGGAGGGTGCGAAACGCGTAAGGTGGGATATGGGGGGGGGTAGTATGTACCAGCTATAATTCTTTTAAAATGTACTTCAATAAATTAATATTTTTTACTTGAAGAAAGCTTTGGGACTTATATCATTTTTTGATATAAATTTTTCTATAGTTGATGGCCCTTTTGAACTGGGGCGAGTCCCGTGGGCTTGGTTTGATAATAATATGGACTCCTGACTTTGTATAGAATTATGCTTTCCACCCAAGTCACCAATATGAACTCATGTTCTAATGCCTTGCTTCACTGTATGAATCTGACACCAGTTTATGGTATGATCTGTAAAGAGATCACATTTCCATGAGAAGTACAGTCTGCTCACTTGCTCAACCAAGAATAGAATTTTTAAGATGTTTTTTATATTTAGCAGGAATGCCAACTGTATTTAGCTAAAACCAAACTCTCATCTCCCAACAGGATTTTATTACTGAGCCCTGTTGGACTTGAAGTCGGTTTTCTAATAGGCAATATTTTGTTCTCATCAGGCAAGAAGTAGTATTGTACCCTACTTAATGCACCCAAAATGTTGTTTTCTCTCTGCCAAGGTCTCCATAAGAATAGAGACCTCCAGGCAAAAGGTTAAAACCTTGACTGTGATAGGGCAGTGGCTGACATGAAGATTTGTCACCCACAACAATTTATGTGCGACAGCAGGTGACAAATCTCCCGAAAATGCCTCTCCATTCGAAATAATTGAAATCTCTGGTGCTATGACTAACATATCGCTAAGTCACCCAAAGTTTCCTCCAGAGGCAATTTTAGGACGGTTTAGCGTTATGTCATATTACCACAGATTTCATTTATTTCAAATGGAAATGGCATTTGTGGGAGATTTGTCATCTGCAGTGGCTCATAGATAGTAGCAATAAATCTCTTGTCTGCCACTGTCATTGGGAAGGAAAGAGAAGATGGGGTTATTTTTACACATTGGCTGGGTAAGGAGGACAATGATATCTGTGGAGTAGCAGTTCCTTCTCATACTGATAATAATTGGAGCAATATCCTGCCCATCCCGCTCTCGATTGATAGCTTAGCGAGCCAGGGTTTGGGGTTTTTTGAAGGTGGTGTTCTTCCATAGCTAGAGGGTGGCAGGGGAATGGTTGGTAGGTGTCACTATTCTCAAATTTAGAGTTGTGTTTAGTGCCTTCTTGGTTAATGGTCAATTAATGTAAGGGTACAAGTAGTACAAGCTTAACATGTTTTTCCTTATCTATCTGAGTGTGGTGGAAATGGTTGGCAGGCATTCCTTGTGCAAATGTAGTTAGGAAGGGAGCATTACTCAAACTTCTCCTTTGCTGGTTTTCACCATGGTGCTATTCCTAGATGCACGGCCACATCATCATATAGTAAAATACCTCCACAAATGCATATAACACTTTACCATTTCTTTACTGTGCAATGAATCCTTTATTTGAGCCTGATTTACCGCAAAAACGCAGAACAACCTTTCAGGGGGTCAACACCTCCCTTCATCGGGTTGGAAAGGTATAGAACATTGTTCTGCATTTTTGTGGTAAATCAAGGATTCATTGCACAGCAAAGAAATGGTAGAGTGCTATATGCATTTGTGGAGGTATTTAGGTATTTCAGGTATTTCAAGTGCCCCATTCCGTGGGTTTGCTGAAAAGTATCCATTGTTTTTCTGGGCATATTGCAATTTTACTTGTCACAGTGTTAGAGATGTTGCTCCTTATCATGTAGCTTGGGCTTTCAGTGGGGGTCATTTATAAAGTTTGCACATAGCATATTTATTCACAAATGGTTGTATCACCCATGCTTTTTCCTAACCGCTAAAATATTGCACTGCTCTGCCCGTCTTTCCAGGGGGTTCTTTTTTAAATTCGCATTAGGCAAATGAGTTTAGTGTTTGCGTTGGTGTGCCCACTATCTGAGGTTGTTGTGCGCAACAATAGCGTTGACAATTTACAAAACTGTTTTGCAAATACTTTCTCCACCATTGACATCATGGCATAATTCAAATGCAGAGTGTGCACATACATATTTACAATTCTTTACATTTTGCCATTCTGTTTGCATACTCTTGACCAGCTTTATAAATATAACCATGCTCAGGGCAAATATTCATTGTTCATTGTTCGAAACATTTTGCCCTGCGCAAAGTTTATAAGTTAACCCCAGTGTGTTTCTTTAAAGTGGGCTGGTTAGATTTGGGGGACTAAGTCGACTGTCTGCCTTGGCATAGCATCCTCAGCCATGTTGCTTATGCAAATAGATTTTACAGAATCCTTTAAATGTTATGTATTAACCTTCTTTCAGGTCCTTAAAAAGAAAGTGGATCATTTAGGAAAGAAGATGTCTGTATCTACAGTGACTCGACAAGGTGATAGGGCTGGTCCTTTCCACGAAGCAATGGGAGACTTGCAGAAACAAGTTTATGACTTTGGCATTGTTATAGAGGAATACAAACAGAACCTTGAAATTGCTGAAGATCTCCAGCATATTATAGAAGAGGTGAAGTGAGCCTGATGTGACAAAATGTGCGGATTTTCATATACATGAATAATGAGAATTATAGATTTGTGGCAAATGTAGATCCAATAATCAATCTGCTAATGCAGTTCAGTAGAATGTGTTCAACTGCATTGAGCAACTGAACACTCTGAGAATTACATAGAATGACTCTGGGCATCAAGATCCCATTCAGTAATGTGACTTTCCTTATAGAGGACAGGTGCTCGTATATCAGGCAACTTCCACTTGGCATTTCATTGCCATGGGAAAATCACACTTAAGACATTAGCTTAAACTGCAGGTCATGATCATTTACTGATCACAGGAGGCTTTTATTTCCCCAAGATCAGTATATACAGTATATATCGGTACCTATACTAACTAGGTGTAGATCTTAAGATCGCAATAGCTGTGGAGGCTGTGCAACTGGGTCTAAGACACCATACATACAGATTGGAATTTGGTTGACAACATTTTCCAAAAGTTCCATAACAAATGTCTTAACCGGGGGTCTCTCTTTCACATTGCTTATCCATCTGAGACACTGCTAATTAACTTGCTTGTGTCGCTGTCATTCTCCCAGCTCCTGAGACAGCTGATGCCTTGCTGATTAGTTGTATTTAGTACATGTTGTTTTTATAAAGCACAGACTGATCCAACCCCGACACACCCTCTCTGCATAATAAACCAGTCTGTGCCTTGGCTGTTCTATTCATACTGTAGCACACACTGCATATGAACGTTCATTCAATGAAATACAAGGTAATTGAAATAAACAGCCATGATAGCTTAGTGGGACATCAAGTCCATTTGCTTTATTTTCTAATAAATGTTACAGTAGGATATTCTACATCCATTCCTATGTATCTGAATATTTGCTCATATCAAATAAGGAATACCTCATTTTTTTCTGACAAGTTAATCTGCAGACTCTACTGAAAAGTGCCCTTCAATGCCCAAATTATGTGGTAAGATGAAGGAATGCTTGGTCTGGTTTACAAAGCAATATATTTGGGTTAAAATATATATCAGGCATGTAAAAACAAGCAATAGCATACTTTTAGTCAGAGCCATGCAGAGAGCAAACATGTATCTGCTAGTTATATGGGGAAATGTATAACTGTATTAGGAGATTGTCTTTCAAGTTTAATACTGGTGTATAAGACCTGGTTCCTGCAGTTATATGTGGCAGCTTTCTTGCCACCAATAATGTATAGCCTGGACTGGCTTTTTGAAAGGTGGTAAGCTTAACTGGAACATGCCATATGGCAAACTATGGTATGAACACCCATTGGTACACTTTTAAAGGGTCTTTGTTGTTCTTGGACTAAAGTTACTAACTAAGCTAGTATGACTAACTGACTACAGTGAAGTACTATTTGGGACCAGATCATTATCAAGCATTTTGAACTCGGGTTAAGATATGGTTGGTTTAGGATTGCCACCATTTCTGGAAAGAAACATCGGGCTTCCTATACTTTTACTTTTCTTCCCTATTACTAATATTGGCATCAAGCATGATTCTTACCAGGCAGGTGGCAACCCCCTAGGTTGACTCCCAGTGGATGCACCATGTGCTGTTTCTACAGGGCCAAACAGTATATTGCGTATGGTGCTTTTAGATTAAAAATGTGCATTGAATATATTACATGTGCCTGATGCACATATATTTGTAGCTATTATAACCCTAAGATAGTGTGATGAGGGTCTCATGGGGAATCTCTCCATCAGTGGCAAGGTATATGACATGTTCATTGCTATGTATACAATTCATTTAACAACCAGCTCTGCCCAAAATACTGGCACATACAAAATGGATTCATTGTTGGAAAGGCTCAGGTGACTTGGAGGTAGATTGCAGGTAAATGTGCACAAAGTGAAAAAAATAAATATAATACAAATAAACTGCAACAATGCAGAGCAAAAAAGAGTGCCAAAAACAGTTGGGACAGCATTACTTAACATTGCCTTGTTTACCTTAAATGTAGTTTAACAAATGACTTCCTCCTTTCTCGTAATTACAGAGCCAGTTCTGGTGTGAAGAAGCCTGTGCCACAGTTGTGAGAGTGGGACGTTATTCAGCTGAGTGCAAAACACAGGAATCTTTAGAGATACTTCTAAAGCAGTTTCACAGATTTGTGCAACCCACCGTCCCACAGCAAGAGGAAAGAATAGAACAAATGACCAGAATTGCAAAGCTTGTGTATGGTAAAAAACAAGTATCATTATCATCATCAGTCAAACCTAATTTTACATTTTTTAAAATTAAATTAATTGGATCTATAATTTTTTCCCCCTGTTCCTTGTAAAACCTATGCTCTAATACAGGTATGGGATCTGTTATCCAGAATGCTCAGGACTTGGGGTTTCCCGATAATGGATCTTTCTGTAATTTGGATCTTCATACCTTAAGTCTACTAGAAAATCATGTAAACATTAAATAAACCCAAATAGGCTGGTTTTGCTTCCAATAAGGATTAATTATAACTTAGTTTGTATCAAGTACATGGTACTGTTTTATTATTACAGAGAAAAAGTGAATCCTTTTTAAAAATGTGGATTATTTGATCATAATAAGGGGCCAATTTACTTAGTTTGAGTGAAGGAATAGAATAAAAAAACTTTGAATTTCAAATGTTTTTTTGGCTACTTCGACCATCGAATTGGCTACTTCGACTACGACTTCGAATCGAACGATTCGAACTAAAAATCATTTGACTATTCGACCATTCGATAGTCAAAGTAGTCGACCCCCTAGTTCGCCACCTAAAACCTACCGAAGTCAATGTTAGCCTATGGGGAAGGTCCCCATAGGCTTTGTAATCTTTTTTTGGTCGAAGAAAAATAGTTTGATCGTTCGATCAAACAAATTGCGGTAAATCCTTCGACTTCGATATTCATAAAATTATATCAGTTTTTTTGCTAAAATTAGGCTAGGGCCATACAAGCAACTAGAGTGTTCAGAGTGCTCCTATCTGATCTTAGCTAGCTTTTGGAGTACAAGTACTATGAAAATTCCTTTATGCAATTCTCATGTAGTGGCAGTAGCCTCCATTTGCTCCTAGGGAACATTAAACAAAGGGACACAACTGTACTATTTTATTGCAATTCTGCATTTGCATCAGGTTACAGTATATTGGAAATTTGTATTATGCTACTATACATGCCTGTTAGAATAGTAAAAAGGAAACAGTTAGATTTGCACCAGGTCTGCAGAAACATGACCTTGATTAAGCTACTTCTTAAGCTAATTCTACAGGTAAAGTTAACATAGCCCTGAATAGCTGAATGACAAGGGTGGGGTAGCATGGTGGCAAACTGGTTGTCATTGTTACTTTGCAGTGCTAGGTCCTATGTTTAATAACAGCAATGGCCCTATCCGAAAAGAGTCTGTAGAGTATCCCAATGTCTGTGTAATGTGCTTCCATAATGAGCATGTAATACGGACCTTGTAGAATGTAAAACCCATTGGAGTATGGACTTATATGAAAAATATACTGAATATTCTCTATAAAGACTGCATAATCCATGTCTACTGTTTAATATCATTTTTGCAAGAAGTAACTATTATAGGGGTAGATTATTGAGTTTCTATTTCAGTCAAGCTCTTTTGACTTTATTTGATTCCCCATAACTTCTCACTATTAACAACATTGTCTTGTTCTTTGTATACATTGTGGCTTTTTACTTTGTATATCTACAGGGCCAAATGATGAGATGAAATATATTGAGAAGATGATTGTAAAACACAAAGAAGCGCTCCATTCTGTGAATGAACTATGTATTTATTTAAAGGAACTGGAAGAGAAGTTGGAGGTATTGTAGAAAGTACATACTGTATGTCTGTTTTACAAAACCTCTATTTTATAACTATTTTAAACAAAAGTGTGGAAAGTATTTCTGGAACTGGCTCTTTATTCTTTTTTTATTTTCCATTGGAACAAAGTTTGCATGAAGCTTTTTTATTCAAACTTGTTGGAGACTTTTGTCTTGTGGTGTCCCAGATAGGGGTTGGTTAATAGGTATTGCTTTCATGTTTTCCAGAGATTAACGTAAAATGAGGGAGTCTCGAGGTTCTTGAGAGTAGTACTGCTACAAATGTCTCAGGTGGGGTGTAGGGGCCCACCAATAATATCATTGCCCTGAGCCAATATGTTTTCTGATCACCAGCGCTGGTTTACGAAAGAGAGGCAAAAGGTACTTTATTTAGGGCAAAGACAGACTGGGCGGGGTAATGTGATAAAAGACACTAAGGGGTTATTTATTAAAGTCTGAATGCTAAAAACTCAAAAATTCTAGTTTTTTTACTATAAAAACTGAAAAAAACTAAAAAAACTCGAATTTATAAAGAGGCTGCAAAAAGTCAGAATCCAAAAATACTCCATCTTCAACCTGTCAAAGGTCCTGTAGAAGTCAATGACAGAAGTCCTACTTTCAATTTAAAGATATTATTGTTTGTGCTGGGTTTCATATGATAATCCGATCATTTCAGGCTTTTCCGCCGATTTCCAGAAAAATGTTCCCGTTTTTTGTTAGATAATCTGAAAAAGTAATGTTTTTTCCCAATCTGATTTTTTCAAGCTCTTTTTATAAATAAGGGCACATTGTGGATTCTAGTTTGGTCTGACTTTTTTTATTTAAAACATCAGAAAATTCAGGTTTTGATAAATAACCCCCTAAGTTTTCCCAGGAGCAGTAACCCATAGCAACCTTTCAGCAGGCCAGGTTTACTGGTCACCTGTTAAAAGCAAACATCTTATTGGTTGCTATGGGTAACTGCTCCTGAGCAAATTTAGCTCTTTTTTTTAAAAATATAGAGAGAGTTGTCAGCCCACGATTAATCACTTTTAGCTGGAGTGACTAATCTCCTCTCAATGCTTCCTCAGTGGCAAACAGGCAAATTACCACTGGAGAAGCATTCCTTGGTGTCGATTTACGTGTTAGCCGGCCGGGAAGCACTCAGAGGTGATAAGTTGCCCCAGTTAGAGCAGATTAAATGTGGGCGACTAAAGTCCTAAATCCATCTTTGCACTTAAGCTCCTCAGGACATTGAATCAAACATCTTAAGTCATATCTAAAGCCCCAAAACTTTTTTTTTAATCTAAAAGTCTATCCCTGCTATAAAGCTTGTGCACACGGCCACAGCTACCCTCTGCTACTGAAACATGGCCACCAAAGAATGTCCCCTTTACAGCTGTGAAGAGCAAATGTCTGAAACCCTCACGCTAGTTGCTGATGTAAGCAGCACATACATGGAGGGAATCCTAAAAATGCCCAGAGAGCAAAGAACATCGACTTCGCCTCCTATTCAAGGAAGGAACAACTGAACAAATAGTTACAGGAAGAGAACTTGGTGTCTTCAGAACATGTACATGCAAGGTTTACCAAGGATTTTAGTTTACTACCATAGTCTTTGTTAATTAAGGCTAATATTTTCCCAATTAAGATAATTTTAATGTTTGTTATATTATTTAATTTCTAGGAACCACAAAAACTTGCGCCTGTTTTGTTAGCTCCAGAAGAATCAATTTTATCTCCATCTGCAGAACTCCCAACATCAACCAAAGACGGTAGTACACTAACAGATATGGACTTGCAGCCTGAATTACTAGCAGAGGACACTGCATCTGGTGATGAATATGAATGCATTTCCCCTGATGACATCTCTTTGCCTCCGCTTGCTGAGACTCCTGAATCCAATCTCCCGCAGTCAGAGACAGAGCTGGAGGAGCAACATTGTTTCAGCTCCCACAGCCTGCATGTCCCCTCCTACAGCTTGCAAATGCAGATAAATGCCACTGGCAAAAAGATGGCAGACAGGTCTGAACTCTTAACCCCTGTTGTTAATACTGACGCTTCAAATCGCAAGAAAGAAAAGAGTTCTAGTTATAGTGATATGGTCTCTTCTCCTAGCATTGGATATAATGTAGATTCTCCTTTTGCTCAGAAGCCAGCAATAGTACATGAAATGTGCTATTCTTTAAATACTCCTCCAGCAAAAACATCACCCAGCCATAGCATGATGAACGAAATGCTTGAAACCCATTGGCAGCATCATTCTGTTTATGAAAGCATGAAAAAAACCCAACAATTGCATGCTACAAATAACTCTACTAAAACCAAAGATAGGTTGCATGCAACCCCAGATGATTTCTCAAATGTCATGTTTCAATCAGACCCTGCCAAAAGCTGCCAGAGACACGTGACTACCCAGGACGCCATTAAAAGCAATTCTAGTCTCGCAGGTCAGACACCTGGCTTCTTCAAACACCTGACTAATGTCACTGTTAAGGAAGGTTCTCCAGTGACTTTGGAAGTTGAAGTAATCGGATACCCAGAACCTGATGTTACATGGTGGGTAGCCTATAATGAAGAGTGATTTGTAACAGAGGACCTGTAATTCTCGTGTGCACTAATGTGGTCACAAAAGAGACCTGTTTGTTTGTTTCCATAACTTCCTAATGCATGAGTCATTTTTCATTTACTTTCAACTTACTGCCTCACAGTTCATATTATTATTTCCTACTTATTTTCCTTTTCTAAGAAAACATTCCACATGAACAGTTAACACTGAATTTCATACTTGAAAAATTGTGCCATCCCTTGTATTACCAGACAAACACGTTACCGATTTTACATAATTGATAAGCATGAAAATTTTCTGTCCAATCACAGGAGATTGCTCCTTTTGGATATGTGCTGTTGGTCTAGTTCCACTAGATGCTTCGGTATCATTTATTATCTTCATGCAAAAATACAACGCTCTCCCTTGGGTGAAATGTTCCCTCTAAGTTGTGCACACATGATCACACAACCAATTTCGGTGTGCACAAAGAAATTTGTGTGAAAACTCTAAACTCTAAAAAGGAATACACAAGTTTTAAATGTGAACACAAAAGATTTTGGCTTGAGCATATAGCTGAGAAGGAATAAGAGTGAATATTGCTTGGGTGATATCACTCTTTTTAGTAAGTGGATTGCCAATATATTTATAATGGGTTCTCTAAGAGTTGTATTATAAATTCTTTGCTCTGGGCATAGGCCTTTGCAGCCAGTGAGTCAATAAAATGGCACAAATACATGTTCAAATGTAAAAGATACTTATAGCCAAAACAATTTGCATTGACAGAAGCAGATAAAATAAGGCTGTACATTACACACTTGTCAAACCCTTATGTGCTGTTTTTACAGTGGCGTTAAAGCTTTCGATAAATATTATTTAGCTATGGCGTATGGGGAGTGTCGTGTCACTTCCTGCAACCAATTTCCCCAGGCCAGTGAAATTAGAGCTCCCTATGAATCCCATGTTTATGCTGTGAAATCCCACAGCATTTACTTATAGCAGTGGTCCCCAAGTTTTTCTTTTTCTTTTCCCAGGAGCTACATTCAAATGTGAAAAGAACTAGTTAGCTAATTTTGATACAACCAAAATTTGCCTCCAAGCCTGGAATTCAAATATAAGCACTTGCTTTGAGGCCACGGGGAGCAACATCCAAGGGGTTGGTGAGCAACCTGCTGCTCGCAAGCGACTGGTTGGGGATCACTGCTTTAAAGTATTGGTTTCCTAACATACTGTACATTTGCAATACTAATAAGGCTTTCAGACAGAGGGCTGTGCTGAACTATTTTAATTTTCAAGAGAAGGTGGGAAAATGGACTCTAAAATCAGATGCATAATGCATCACATATCACACCTATGATATGATAGGAATGTGCCTGCACAACTTTTTGAAACATGTATGTTTTTCCTTATACTATATTGTATATATTGTGAGTTGTCCATGTTGGGAATCCCATGAGAGTATTCCTAGGAAAATACATCTAGCATCTGTCATTCTACAGGGAGGTCAACATACTTAGGGGCACATTTACTATGGGTCGAATATCGAGGGTTAATTAACCCACAGATTTTCGACCATCAAAGTAAAATCCTTCGACTTCAAATGTCGAAGTCGAAGGATTTACCGCATTTTCTTCGATCGAAGGAAAGATCGGTTTTCGTTTCGAACGATTCTAAGGATTTTAATCCATCGATCGAGCGATTTTCCTTCGATCAGAAATTCCTTAGAAAGCCTATGGCGAAGGTCCCCATAGGCTAATATTGGTACTCAGTAGGTTTTAGGTGGCGAAGAAGGTAGTCAAATTTTTTTTCAAAGAGATAGTCGAACGATTTTTAGTTCAAATCATTTGATTCGAAGTCAAAGGTCGAAGAAGCATCAGCTTCATGGCCCACGATTCACTTTAACATTGATTTGAAAGTTTTTATATCACAACCATGTGTATCACAGGTCATTTGTAACTACATAACCCCATCCCCAATCAACCAAAGCTTAGGCAGACAAACCCTTTTTTTTATAGGTTACTTTAACAAGTGCCCTATCCGTGTGGGAGATGAAGACTTCATCCAATTTAACAATATATGTTTTCCTGCACAGAACACTAAACCTTTAATCAATTCTCTATCTTGAATATGTAATAGAGGTTCTGATTTTTCTCAATAATCCATTATAGGCAGGAAGGACTATACCAAAGGTAAAAAGCTTTTTTTCTGTAGCACCATATACTGGAGAAAATCTTGAACGTAAAATCTTACTTTTATAGAAATAATTTAGATAATTGAAATGGAATTTAATAAAATTTTTTAAGTTTTACAAATCTATCAATTAAGAGACATTTTACATGATTTTGCCATGGAGAACTGCCGCATGCATTAGACAGTGCTATCACCATTACAGATTTACAGGCATTTTGATGGCTGCTAATTTCTGTTGGATGTTAGTGTTGGTCAAAATGCCTCATGTGCCATTAGCATAGTGACACACCATGAGATGATTATCAAATAAAACTGTGAGGCCATCTTAACAGCCTAAATATAAGTCTCACTATCAAGCACAGTTCTATTATGGACATATAATATTGACCTAATTAAAATATCTTCCTTTTTATGTATAAGGCAGAGGTTGAGCTGAACGCTGAGCATGGGTTAGATGTCATCAAATGAAGCATGATCCCAAAATAAACTTGCAAATAGCTACAGATCTATACATATGCTAGAAGCCTGACAACCAGGATATATTTTAATTTTCTCTGCCTCTGGACAGTGTCTTATAGTTTTGGCTAAAGAGTTATGTTTTATGTTTTATGTTGCTTAAACTTTATTATAGTTTTTTTCTGCAAACTCTGTGTTACCACCCAAGACTGTTTATGTTGATTCTATATCAGCTACTCATATCCAGTCATTTTCCTATTTAATGAGCCAGTCTAGCAAGTCATTTTCCACTCAAATTAAATTTTTTCATAAAGCGTTCTAGGAACAATATCTAGTCTGTGATGTGTTCCATATGTTTGTAATAAAAGTTGATATATTCTAAACCGTGTCAAATCAGTAACTCTCTTTAAATATAAACAGACATAAATATGTGTACAACATCCACTTAGGGTAAAGTGCAATATAGTCATTTAACAATAACCAGAAAGATTATATATAATATATTGCATGGCCTGTGTATGAATAATAATGAGGGTCAAACTGGGCCAAATGGTCACAGGTTCACCATATGACCAGAACCCAAGACCAGGGTTCCATGTACCAAAATATTTTCTTCCCTTTTCTCTCTGAGCCTTCTCGTTACAACTTATTTTTAATTGTTCAATTCATCCCTGTTTCACATCTGTTTGTATAAAATGAAGACAAAAAGGAACACCAAGAGCCCCAATAGCGTAATATGTTTTTACAAGGAGTAATGGTAGAGTAAACAAGTTAATACTCACAAACCAGGGTTACCAATAGGCAACCACTGTATAGGCAGGTGGGGAGATTATCCTGACCCCACTCAGAAATAAGACGTCGCTCTCTGTAGAAGAAGAAAAAGGGGATGATACCCCTCCACTCGGGGTGGACTCGATATAATAGTAAGACAAAACAGAGGCGCCAAAAGGATAAAATTAGCTAAAAACACTTAAAAACCCAATGGGTAATTCAGAGGAGGTAGTAGTGGACTTACCTCCTCCAAGCAGACACCAACGAAAGTGGTAATTTTCAGTAATAGTTTATTCACAAAACAGTTTATTGAAACTACAAATACAATGGGACATTTCAGTTATATATAAAACAACTGGACCCATATTAATTTTTATAAATCACTATGGGACAGGTGGATGCCTGAATGCAGTGGTGGACAAAACCCCCTGCGTACTATAAGCCTAACATCTGACAAAGTAAGACACCGGCAAGTGGTTTAATCCTAGCCTTGTGCAGACCTCCGATTTTAATGCAAGTGAGTTACAAAGACTACTCTTTTAGAATCAGATCTACCTGTTCTTAAGGATTTCCAGAGATTGCATCCACTGACTTATACTGATGTCAGATGTAATAGCAGGTAAGACAGCAAGACCTTCAAGGGGAAGCTCAATTTTAAATTACGTATGTTATAGATTGACCTATTTGAGGCAACTTATTCATTTTAATTTCCATTGCTTATTTTGAATTTTAATAATCATAAACACAGCTCATCGTGGGTGTGAAAGAAAATAAAGAGGCAGGGAGTGAGAAGAGCAGGTACTTGTCAACTCTTTTGGAATTGCCTATACAGTTTGCAATTTAAAATGCTTTCTGGTTGTTGTCATACTTATACTAGGATAGTTCAGAAGGGAAGCAGGAAACAGCTTAACTTTTAAAGGAGGTAATTTAAAGTTACCATAAGGATTCACTTCTACAGAGAAGTGCAGAACGTTGGCTGGTGACTGCATTGATGGTTATTTTGTAATATCTAAACATGTATTATGATGTATCTATCAGAAAGGACATTGTTGGAGACCCAAGCCTAAAAATAGGACAGGCCACAGTCAATGTCTGACAATATAGGTACCAAAGGAATGCTCATTGCAGCTACATTTCCTATTTAAAATAATGTTTCTCACCTATCAAATAATTTCTACACTCTCTCATGACATCATAAAAGTATTTCAGCCAATTAAAACCACAGATTGGTCGCTTGCATTTTTCAGCTGTTTGTTAGCAAAGCAATTTGTTTTTTTCAGGACCAGAATAATACTGTTATCGATTCTGAGTTGTGCTGGTTATGAAAGGTTCATGTAGGACAAAGAATAACTGTTTAATGAAACATTCCCAGAAATAGCAGGCAATGATAGATAGGTTAGAATAGATGATGTACAGTAGATAGATAGTTAGAATTATTTAATGTATTTATTTATTGTTATTTGCCAAAGAATTGCTTACCTGATTACATCCTACCAACTACTTTTCACTTTAGGTGCAGAAAGACAGCAACACATCAGACTGATCATCTATCTGATTTTGCAAAGCAAGCACTTTACAGCTCAATCATTCTGGCGGAACAGAAGAATGATGCTGGTGAATGTATTTCTCAGGACTCAATATGTAAATCCCCCAACTTTATTTGTGACACCCAATTAGAAGGTAACAGGTCACCTATTTTGAAAGTTGATTGGGTTACACTGCTCACTCTCTACCTATTTCTGTCATTGATGTACTGGATGCTTACATAGATAACACAATCCATTGTCTTTCGAAACTTGGAAAGAAACCCAGGAACAGTGTCATTCTCAAGGAGTAAACCATTTTTACTGGAAATGCATATTTCTTCATTATAGTTCTTAATGTAATCCAGTCTTCACACTTGAGTTGCATATCACTACATATATTTGATCTCGTTTTTTTACTTAAGCCCTTTAAAATCAATGTGTTATTTATAGACATATGGCGAATAGAAAAACATATTGAGATTACAGTGCAGTTTGTTTTTGCTTGCCAGTTTCACACTGTGATAAGGCTTGAAAAGAATTGAAATAGTGATGTTTAAGAGGCTTATTTATTAAAGGTTGAATTTTAGTGGTTTTAGAGGTTTTTGAAACTACAATTAAACTCTATTGGGGGAATGTAATAAAATTCACAAAGAGCAAAACAGTTTGCACAAATAAGAATAGGAATTTGCATTTTTTAATTGCACATTGCAAATTTTAATTGTGCGTTGCCCGAACAAAAGCATAACAACTTTTCAGTAAGAAGTTTTATTACATTCACTGGCACTGCCGCAAACTATAAAATTGGCAAACCTTCTTCCAGTGTCGGAAAGTTTTCTGCATTTCTTGCAGGCACAAATCACATGACTGGGGGCAGCTGGGAAATTGACAAAATGTCTAGCCCCATGTCAGATTTCAAAATTGAATATAAAAAAATCTCTTTGCTCTTTTGAGAAATGGGTTTCAGTGCAAAATTCTGCTGGAGCAGCACTATTAACTGATTCATTTTGAGAAAAATGTTTTTTCCCATGACAGGATCCCTTTAAGTACATTCCTTTTGAAGTCTTGTCAATAAAGCACAAGTAAGGGGTCTACAAGGGGATACTCTTGTCCCATCCACTCAGAGCAACTGGTACAGATAGGGGCATAAAGATTTGTGCCTCACCCTTGCAGGTACAATTATGTACAGGCAACTATTGCAAAAAAATGCAGAATTGTGATGTTTTCTGCACTTTGCTTACAGGGATCCTGTCATCAGAAAACATGTTTTTTTCAAAACGCATCAGTTAATAGTGCTGCTCCAGCAGAATTCTGCACTGAAATCCAATTCTCAAAAGAGCAAACAGATTTTTTTATATTCAATTTTGAAATCTGACAGATTAGATGAACCCTAAGAACTTTTTCTAGTTACAAACTATTTCCTACTCCATTGAGAATGTAGATCCAAAACTATTTTCTGTTCCTCAAAAAGTCAGAAACTCTCTAATGAAACATGCCACGTCTATATTTGAACCCTGGACCAAACAGAATTGTGCTTTATCTTAAAATAAACCAATATGTATTGCTTGATTAACTTTTTCAGAAGTGAAATTTATTGACAAATAATGAGGAATTCAAAGAAATCTTTGCTGCTGGATAAAAAAAAAAACAAGAATGCCACTGAGCATATATGTTGTTCCATCCACAGGTAATGTTATTTACGTTATTGGTATTTATGTTGTATTCTCAAGATGTAAGTTCATATGTGCAAATAAATAAATGTGGCATTGTTCAGAGTTTGTATAATATCTTTTGTTAATATAATGTACATTTGCTGTTACTTCATTGCTGTTCTTGACTACAAACTCTATTAAAGGACTTCTAATCTTTTCATTTGTCGTGAATATGCATTTTTAATGTTTTAAATGTATATGTAGATGTGTATGAAATATTGGTGAATGGAAAAAGGTCTCATATAACTGAAAGAAGATAAAACCCTACCACAAAGCTCTCCTATTCTACTCCCCAGCTTTCCAGAGAGACCTAATTTAATTACATGAGTGTTATTTAGGTGCTCAGTCCACAAAAGAATTTAAATGCATTCATCAATGATCCCATCAACAAAGAACAGGAAGTCATACCAGATGAATTGTACATAGAGCAGCATTTTAACTGGAGAATCCTTTAGTAGTAATTGGGATGCTGGCACTGGAGGACTTGGATACATTTTTATTGTGAGTTATTGCTTCAAAAATCCATCTATTTTGTTGTCGGACTATACCTCCCATCATGCTTTTAGCCTTAAAAGGGAATGTTCATCTTCAATCACTTTTTTCAGTCCAGTTGGTTTCAGATATTTCACCAGAAATAAAGACTTTTTCCAATTACTTTCTATTTTCTATTTGTGACCATTTTTCTAATATTGATCAAGTTTCATTTTTCACCTTCTAAAGCAGCTCTGGGGGGGGGTCATCTGTTCTAAATTGATAAATTTAGTTGATACATTTATTTTAGCCCTGCTGAGCAGAATCCCTGAGTTTCATTAAAGGGCATGTAAAGGGGATGGATTACATCCCCTTTGAAAGCAGCTGTTAGAATTGATCCAGTAGTTGTTAATATTCTTCAGATGCTGCTGAGAAATGTATTAACTAACTGTAGAAATTAAATGTAGCAATTTTTAACCAGCTCCTGGATCACTGAGCTGCCAGGCTGAGACAGCAACATTCAACTTTAAACTTACATTTTGGGAAAATGGTAAAAAATTAAAGATGGAAAGCAATTTTAGCCTTGACTAGTGACAAATAATTTTGTTTTTAAGCATATCTATTTATCTATTAGCTATTTAATTCTGTCTGTTTACTGTATATCTATAATTGTCTATCTATCTATCTATCTATCTGTCTGTCTGTCTGTCTGTCTGTCTGTCTATCATTATACATTATACATACACAAAAAATAGCTGGAAATTCGAAGTTTTTCACTTCGAAACTTCACCTCGACCTTTGATAAATCTGCCCCTGTTCAAATATCTGATTGCCATTTCAATCTTGCCTTTGCTGTTGTTGCCATTGCCACTAGAACATTGACTGGCCATAACCCAATCAGCTTCCATGGCCATTTTATGCTGTGGGAAATCTGATGTTATAAAGGTCATTAAAGTGTAAAGGAAAGGTTTTCCTTTGATAAGCAACAACCCAAATACTAAACAACAAAACACAGAATATTGAATTAACTAATGGATTATCAGTGATTCAAATCTGAAAGTTATTCCAGAGGCAGCATTATATCTCACCAAAGTGGTAGATTTGAGTAATAAAAGTAGTTAGGCAATAGGGTGTCTATTTTCCACTCAGTTTTGTATATGTATATCCAAATTGTAAATGTATATCCAAATTATATGCAAACTTACATTTTTTTATTAACACCTCTGCCACTGACAAATGAGAGATGGTTTATATAAATAATGTATGTGTATATTTAAATATATAGATGCCTAAGAAATTTAATTCCCAGGGAACTGTTGAAATATCAGAGATTGTGTATCTCTCTAAAGCATGTTCGGCATTTGGAATTAAGCAGCTGCATTGTACTGTGAGTCAAGCAACATGTATATATCTGAGAGACATGAAAGTAAAATGGAGCAGAGAGGGCTGATTCTGAGGAAATGAAACTAGAAACCTAGAAATACCATGTGTGTGCGAAGAATCACTTGCCTGGCCCACGACTTAGATTTTGCTTATAGCAGCTTTCTTAGTCTAAATTTATGGTCTCAGTCTGACCCTTTTGGTGGCATTTCAGAGGTGGTATGTAATATTGCCCTAGAGAATGTTTAATATCAGGCAAATTGTGTACATTTACAAAATGTATTATATACATTTTAATGCATATAATACAGTAGAACCCTGATTTTACGTCCCTGGAATTTCCCTGAACTTAACACCATTTAACTTAACGCTAAATTACTTTAGCAAATTGTATCAATTTTGAGAGTTCACAACTTGGCTTACTTTTCCACAGGGAATTTCTGGAATGAGGAAAGTTTATCAAATGTATTCTCAAAATAGAAAAACTATTTAAAAAGTGTTTGGCAAGTGAACTACCACTTATGAACAATCCCTAAAATATGACTTTTACGGATTATGAATCCCTAAAATATGACTTTTACGGATTTATGACTGGCATAAAGATGCCAAACTGTCCAAACCGCTTTCAAATTTTCTCTTTTAAATTCTGTACTGCAAAATCAGATCCACAGTTCAATGGCAAAGTCTATAACAGGTGGTGATTTTATAGTTTCCCCAGCTGGAAACTAGTTAGGAAACGTCTGTAGCATGGCTGGCTTCTGGTGGAATCATTAGGGGTGACATATATTACTAGATACCATGTCACTATTGAACCATCTTTGTTGATAATACTGTCTTACTCGTTTCACAATTGTGTGTCATTGAATATATTTATAACAAATTTGCAGGTACTTATACTTACTTATACTGTGCCAAAAGACATACCGCTTGATTCCATCCATTAAATCACTTAAATAACTACTAATACTGCAAAGACATGTTATACTTGCTTTGGTTCATTGTCATCATTCCAACTGACACATCTCAAGCCAGTTTAGTGAAGAATCATACACATCATGGTCCATTGTCACAGATTAAAGCTGTGACCATGGCTCAGAGCAAAACATAGGGGTAGGTACAACCTGAGAGTGTAATAATTCTGGGCTCTGTGGATGCACTTCCCCTGAGTTTTATTTATTTATTTTTTTAATGACACTGAATTTAATGATGATCAGGGTAGGGGCATGCCTTGGATGCTCACTGGCAACCCCACTTAGAACCCATATGATATGCAGCCCTAGTAGGCATTTTCTGCTGCTACATTAAAAGTAGAAAGTTTCCGTTTTGGAAATGCATAAGGCTGCACCTATAGGCACAATTGCACTGGGGATAAACTTACTTTGAGGTTGTATTTAAGTTCTTACCTGTATAAATGTGTCTTTATCATATACTTTTTCTACAATTCTCTCCTCCATTTTGAAAAGGTTCAAAAACTCAAGTTAGTGGGATCTTGGCAACTTTTCATGGAGGCAGAAACCACAATAGTTTAGCTTAAAAAATTATTCTGATATTTAAATACACAAAATAAAATCCTTAAAGGGGAACTCCGACTTCCAAACCAAAATTTGATAAAGAGGCCCACATAATACAGAAACCCCTAATATATCCATCAAAGTTATCTGTTTCTTCAAAAAAAATATGAATAAATGCCATTTCTATGTTGAAATCCAGTTGTTTATCAGTTCTTCTCTTTCTGCATCATTTGAAATCCTTGCAGGGAAGGAGGGACTAAAACAGTGATGTTACAAATTGTAACAACTTCTCCACAGCTTACAGACAGCATGCAGGAACTACATAACCCACAATGCATTGCACTATGATGTTCTGTTCCTTATTGAAATCACATGTGCAGGGAATTGTGGGGTTTGGAGGATGCAGGCTAAGGACAGCTGGCTGCTGATACAAAGTAACAGTAGTCAGCCAGCTCAGCAAAGTAGTCAGACAGATCAGCAATAGAGCAGGGGGCTAGGCTTAGTGGACTATTAGAAACCATTAAAAATCATGAAAAGGCTGCATATTTTTTAATTCATATATATTGCAAAGTTGCTTGAAATTATGTTTACATTTCAAAAATCTTAAGTTATGTTTTTGGGGCTTTCCCCTTTCAATACTAGCTGCTTCTAAAATAGGGTTATTACATGCTGTCCCCCTGAACTCTACGCTCTGTAATAAAATCACACTCCCTCATATGAATGTATAGGTACCAAAGCAGGGCCATAACAATGAACTTTGGAGCTAAAGAGAGAGTTTATGTTTCCTTTAAATATCTAGTTCATACTACCTCTTATAATAAGTTAGAAATTAGTTTTTCACCAGTAAAGTGGAGTTTTTGTACAATGAAAATGTGGATTGGACAGTAACTTTTACACATAATAAAAGATTATAGGATAATTTTGTTCAGTCTTTTATATACATATACTGTATATAATTTTTTTGTTTGTTGAAGTCTTATATTTAGGCAGATTCACTGGGTATCTACATATTGCTAGCAACTAAATGGGATCAAAAAATTCATCCTCCAGTTGGTTTCATTTTCCAACAGACTGTAGGACTGTAGGTCAATGACTGTAGGTCATTATCTCAAAAGTCTCTGGAAGTCACTTACCAGTAACTAGGCAAAGTAAATGGCAGACTATGGGGTAATGCAAATGTTGTTGTCAGTGAGTCTTTCAGCCCCCACACCACCACCCACACTGACATTCAGCAGCCCCTCCCTGAGTGGTTGAAAGTGGAGCGAGCAGCTGTTATGTGCATCACACCTCCAAGTAGTTTATGCTTCTTATATCAAGTCATTTCATTTATAGTATTGGTATTTCTCTGTATCTTTCTCTGTATCTTTCTCTGTATCTTTCTCTGTATCTTTTAGTATTCACATAGTATTGTCAGTATTCTTGACTTGGCCTTGCATAGTAGTAGAGTAAAATGTTCTTACTCTATTACATAAACACACATGTCAGTCTGTACTACGGGTACCTGAGAAATGTTAGTAAAATTGTGGTGCAGCACTCTGAAGAGAAGCACCAGCCTGGAGAAGAGATCAGTGATGGGCGAATTTGTAACGTTCCGCTTCACTGAAAAATTTGCGAATTTTTCACAAGATTCACAAAACGCTTTGAAGTCAATGGGTGTAAAAATTATTTTGATATGTGTCAATTTTGATGCCCACGCATATTTTTATATATGTGCCTATTTTGGCAAAATGCATTAAAGTCAATGGGCGTCGGAATAATTTTGAAGTGCGACAATGTTTGTGACTATTCTGGTGTGGGCCCAAATTTTTAAAATGCTACACCGAAATGTGGAAATTTGACGCCTGCCAAATTTATTCACCAATCACTAATCAGTGATTGCATTTGCTGGTGAGTACATATTGACACCTGCCAGTGAATTCAACATTATTCTGATTTATAAATATACCCCCATCAGGGTGAAATTTGATGTTTTAAAAAGAACATACAGTAGCTGTATATTAATTATCTATTACATCTAGCACTACATAGTTACATAGTTAAATCAGGTTGAAAAATTACAAAGTCCATCAAGTTCAACCCCTCCAAATGAAAACCCAGTAAGGATTCCTATTAACATGAAATATAAAATACAGGTACAGTAGATGATTTAGCCATATTTTACACCCCTCTCAATTACAGGTGGAAGGGGCAGATTGCCTATATTCTGTGGAACATTCAACAAGGAGTGCACAGACTTCTGATGATAACCGTTCTTCTTTACTGCAATTTACAGCACTATTTAAAAACTTTTATAACAAAAAGTGTGCAATCAGCAGATTAACTAACAAGTGTGCTTTAAGCACAAGGGAAATACATTGTATACAGTATGTGCACGAATGCAAGAACTAACTTGTCCACTCCCTCCTACCCTAAAGACACACATCGCCATACTGGGACAGATACTTTGAAAACAGACATATTAGGGGGGCAGATAATTTGAAAACAGGCACATTCGCCTGGTAAGGCTTTCTATCAATGCGACTAGTAGACAGCATGCTGACCCTAAAACTTGCCTTGCCTAGGCCTGGGCTTTTGTTTACTTGCCCCAAATCTGGGCCTGGATGTAAAATATAGAACATAGCAAATAAATGTTGCATACTTCATGTAAAGTAAGTTCAAACCTTCTATAAAATCCTTCCATTGTTCCCCCTTAGTAATGTGTGAGTAAAGATTGGCAGACTTGGAGGTCAGCAGGTTGTGCATAAGCAAATTAGGGCAAAGAAGCGTTAAAAAGAACCATGGGTGAAAAAGTGCATAGTTAACCTGTTCTTGTCACACAGTCACATAAATTCATAGATCCAGATTTGGCCAGGCAATTGGATTTGCCTAAATCAGAATCCTGCTGGAAAAAGCCAAATTCTGGCAGAATTCTAAACCCAATCCTGAATTCAGTCCATCCCTATATTTGATATTCCAAGGACAAAAGAAAAGAGAGAGAACAGAGGAAAAACTCCTCTGCTCATATCCTTGGAAACTTGAAGCTTAAATGTATATCCTCCTGCATTTTACGCCGATTTTTCTTGTCACCTGAAATTTGACTCCTATTCTAGTTGAGATAACAATGATCCCACAAACAGGGATACTTTTCTTTTAACTGGTCCCTACTAAGCTGTGTAGTAATGATGGGCAAATTTATTTGATAGGCATGGATTTGCTGTGACAAGTCGCATTTATAAAGATTTTCGTGCGTCAAAATCAATTTATGCCCATTGACTTTAATGCATTTGGACAAAAAAGTTGCACGTGTAAAAACTGTTGAGTGCATAAAAATTGTCGTGCGTCAAAATTCCATGGCTAACTTGTAGAAACCATTCCTGTGTAAAGCCCATGGAGCTGTGTGGTACAACAACAGCTGGGTTACTGTCCTGGGCAGATTTGAACATATACAAGGTTCCCACCTGCACACATCGTCTTTAGTTTTCTAGTGGTGTGCATATTCAAACTTAGCCAATGACCGTATTATAGTCTTGATAGCCCAGTACTGCAATGCTTGGTGCACCTGGAGTTTTAACTCAGCATCCCTGAACTCAGTATAAAATTGTATTTATAAAGAGGATTACAAAATATGTGTCTCTGAAAATATATGTTGTTTGTAGATCAGCATTAAAATCTCCATGGGAAAATCCTACATAAATTATCCAACCAATCTAGACTATCCAGCAAGCAGAACTGTTTGTATTTTGCTTTAAAAGAAAAAGCACTGGGGTCCTGAGATTCTATGTGAATTTCCTCTTGGTACCTCTCACACTCCAAAAATATATTGCCCGGTTAATAGGCTCCGGAGCCTTACAAAAAAAAGAGGTTTGCAAGACAACGTTTCCCCAATTTATTAGAACAAGTCAATGTTTCTCCAATTCATTAGAACTCCATGGACACCAAGGGATGTCTGACAGGACTAGGAAACTAGGGAGGACAGGGATTAAGTTATGCGGGGGGGGGTTGAGTAACTATGGCTGCAAGGGGTTGTGGTGTTTGCATTGCAAGTTGCTAACTGTACCGCACTGTTTAAACAAAGATTTGATGTTCAAAGTTATTTTTATAAATAAAGCTGTGACCTTTCATATCCACCCTGGAATTTTATTTGAATTATCAGGGTTGGGAAGTTAAGGCAAAAAGGGTTCGGTGACATGGGATGACTAGAAACATCGTTGTTGCCCAGGTAACACGTGCTACCATGATTAATTCTCTATACTTTACATTGTTTCATCCATGCAAATATAGGATCTTGTAACAATATGCTTTTAAAACTAGGATCTGATTCCTACAAAAAGTAGCAGGAAAAAGAATCTTTGAAAAAGATTACATATTAATTTTGATTGATTGTTGGAATGTATGAGGAATTTGTTATAGGAATTAAACTGGAATCTAACTTTACAGCTGACAGTCACACGCATTTGTACAAATCACTTACCTGCATTTGCAAAAATGTAAATTTCAATATGATTATTTTTTCTTTAGCTAAAGTAGTTAATATGTACATTAAGGGGATTATTTATTAAAGTCTGATTTTTTTCTAGTCAGACTTTTAAAGGGGAAAAACACAATCTTTCGTAGAATAAAAACATTTTTTTCATGATTTATTAAACCCCGATGGTGTTGAAAATTTCAAATAAAAAAGTACTCCAACTCAGACCTGCCTACTTCATGTAAAAGTCAATAGCAGATGTCTCGTTATTATTCTGATCTGTGCTGGGTTTCGTTCAATAATCCGAAGATTTTGTGGTTTTCAGGCTTCAAATCCGAAAAAGTTGCAGTTTTCAGCGACATATGCAAAAAATCGCACGACATAGATTTTTTTCACAATTTTATCGATTTTCTTCTGCACAAGCAATTTTCTGAAAAATGTATTGATAAATAGGAGGGAAGTCCAAGTGAGAACGTTTCAGATGAAATAACCCCCTTAGTAACATGTACTTTTAAGTAATCAATAAACCTTGTAAATGAAGGGGATCCCTTATCTGGAAAGCTAAGAATTATGTCCCTCTCCCATAGAGTCACGTTGTGCAAATAATTCTAATTTTTGAAAATGATGTATTTTTTTCCTCTATAATAGTAAAACAGTACCTTGAACTTTATGGTAACCAAGCTGCATATATCCACACTGGTGACAATCATATTGGCATTATATTATGTTTAAATCATTTTTAGTAAACTTAATGATCCACATTACAGAAATGTCCCGTATCTTAAAAACTCCACATCTCAAGCATTTTGGATGATAAATCCTATACTTACTTACTTGTATTAATTGTGTATAATAAAATATCTCTACATGAGATATTTTTTAACAATATAGTTGGTATTTGAAGATATAGTAGTAACTACTGATTTACAAATCAGTGTCTTAGACGTTAACGAGATTAATGCTACTTTCTTTTTAGCACATTTTACTTTCCCCTGTTTTTATCATATTACAATCCACTGAAAAAAGGAAGCAGCATGGACAACCTTTGTATTTGGCCTGTCACCCCCCCCCCCCCCCCCCACTGCTGCATTTGCTGGGTTTCCAGAGAGAAACCAAATTTAAGTATGCCAAAATTAGCACCTTATGGTCATCATGACAGCTGTAACATTACATAAAGTACACCACCCTCTTCCAGTCCCTCACTGTGGAACAGCCAATAGGGCTGCATGATCAAATGATGGTGGAGGGCTGTCAGCAGATCTGGGGTATATAAGGTAAAACCACTAAAGTTGCACTTCTGAGCAGTTTGTGAATCCCCAGCCTTGCCTCAGGTGTAGGGATTGCATAGAAAAACAAAACTACACACAGCCAACCTCTGTGTAGTTTTGTTTTACTAGGCAAGAGGCCTGACCGTTTACACACTGGAATTGTCTTATATCAGTCTTTGGGATAAGGACGTCATTTTCAAAACTTTGGGCTCAGCCCCAACCTTTTTAGGCACTCTGAAGAAATCAGGTCAGTAGATATATGTTATTTTTATTTTTACTTGTCAGTATCTTATTAATATAGGTTTTATTCTAAGAAGTTAGAAACCCAAAAATAATATTGTAGTATACCTATTGTCACTCATATGTATATATATATATATATATATATATATATATATATATATATATACATATACATACAAAATCGTAAGATGCCTCGTGCACTCACTTATCTGGGTTATTGCCCTGGTGCTAACAGTATGTATAAAAATTGAACAAAAGCTGTTGCACAAAAAAAGTAATTATTTATTGTTTAACAAATCAACGTTTCGACCCTCACTGGGGCCTTTGTCAAGACAAAGTGAGGGTCGAAACATCGATTTGTTAAACAATAAATAATTACTTTATTTGCAAGACCCTGTTGTGCAACAGCTTTTATTCAATTTATATATATATATATATATATATATATATATATACACATACATATGTATTTTGTATGAGTGACAATTGGTATTCTACAATGTTATTATTATTATTATTATTATTATATTATTATTATTATTATATTTATATATAATATTTATATATATAAAGAAAGAAAAAAATATATATATATACATAATATTGTACATAGAGAAGTACAATTTTGGTATTGGGGATATAGTTATGTAATAGTTTGTGGAAGGTTACATTCATGAAAAAGTTTTTTTTTTTTTTCTTGGATATAACTTTATCCCCTGGTCTCCTATTACTCAGAGGCAGGAGAGTGCCAAGAATAAGTCTGGTAGCATGCATGTGCTATCAGCTGGCCAGTGATGTCTTTTTAAGGGAATCGTTTACCCCTGTATCAATATCACCCCAGCAGGGAGCACATGTCTCTGTCAATCGTTCGTAGCCATCCCTGCTGATAATAGAACATGCTGTTTTGCGATTTTCAGCTAATTCCAACAAAGCAACATTTAAAAGCACCAAATCATTTAATTTTGTTTTTTTTTAATTAAAGTGTACAAAAGTAATGTAATAGATATTATTTTTCATAGAACGTATAACTATCTTGAAAGCAATGTAAAATAATATGTATTAGCATTTATTTTTGTGTTTTGTTTATATTTACATTGACTTGTCCAGTTTAAACCTTTAGAACATTTCAGTGTGATACAATTCCATCCAACAGATTTAGGAAAGTTGTTTATCATTTTTACTGGTTTAGACAATGTATCTTTCAGCCTTACTGGGCCTGTAAAGTCAATAAGGGGCAAATTAACATATGAATGAAGTGTAAGAGTATCTAATTGATTCAAATACATAACACAAGGCTTATACACTTGTTGTTAAATTAACATTACCCAGCAATTGAATTTACACTGTGCTAATGTGCTGAACAAATGGTTTCTAATTGCACTGAAGTCCCCACCTGTCCTCTCCATATGACCTGTCACTCAATGATTGCAGTTGGGTTGCTCTTGTCTTGATTTTCCATAGGCTTTGGGTCTATTGTCAAATAACTTTAAAGGAATTGATCAGTGTAAAGATAAAAACTGGGTATATAGGATAGGCTGTGCAAAATAAAAAATGTTTGTAATATAGTTAACCAAACATGTAAAATATAAAGGCTGGGGAGACTGGGTGTGTAACATAAAAGGCATAATCCTACTTCCTACTTTGCGGCTCTCTAGGTTTCCACTGATTGGTTACCAGGCAGTAACGAATCAGTGACTTGGGGGGGGGCATAGGTCATAACTGTTGCTTTTGAATCTGAGCTGCATTTATGGATCAATTGCAAACTCACTGAACAGTTATATCCCATGTGGCCCTCCTTCAAGTCACTGACTAACTCAGAGTTAGAGAGCTTTCACTCTCCAGAAAGGCATTGACAGCTTTAATACCTGATTTGTGATAAATACATGTGTACAATGATGTGACATCACATGTCACCAACAAAGTATCCTTGTCTACCCTGATGTCTTGTAATTTATGCAGGATATCTCCTGTGTCCTTTACATATGAAGGCAAAGATATCACAAATGGACTTCATTTTGTATGAATGTATTGGCCTGCAATTTCACATATCTAACCTAACAGAACATTACTTCCTGCTTTGCAGCTCTCTTGGTTTCCACTGTTTTTTTTACCAGGCAGTAACCAATCAATGACTTGAGGGGGGCACATGGGTCATAAATGTACAGTATGCTTTTGAATCTGAGCTGCATGCTAAGGATCAATTGCAAACTCACTGAACAGTTATGTCCCATGTGCCCCCCCTCCCTTAAAGTCACTGACTAACTCAGAGTTAGAGAGCTGAAAAGCAGGAAGTAGTGTTTTGTTCTGTTAGACATCCAGTCACTCCAGCCTTTATACATTACATTTTTGGCTAACTAAATATATTAGAAACATTTTTAATTTCGCACAGCCTATCTATTTAACCAGATTTTATTTTTACACTAAAATGTTCCTTTAACAGACAATCATCTGACACTGCAACACTATTTCAATAATAATTACAACTACAAATAACTTGAAACCTATTAAAAACGTTTAATGAATTTATGCTGGAAACATGACAATAGGTTGGTCTCTCCCTGTGAACTTTGTCCAGGAAATAGTGCCATATACATCTTAGTGGCAAAATGGTAAAAGAAAAAAAAAAAAAGTATACCGCCCAACTCAACAGAAAATCTCAGAACCAATTAAAATAAATATTGCAGAGCATTAAAGTTATTGTATCTCACAGTGCTATTTTTTCTTTTCCTCTAGAGTGCCTATAAAGATGGCTGAACAAGCACCGACGTTTATACAGCCAATACAAAGTGTTGTGGTACTGGAGGGTAGTACCGCAACCTTTGAGGCTCAGATCAGCGGTAAGATCATGGCATTTATTTTTATTGCTTCTATTTTAGTTGTAGTCCATGCTACTTCTAGCAAATGGTAAAGAAGATACATTAGGGTTATGGCTATGACAATCCAGTAACAATAGTTCATTGTAGTTACAATAGTTCATTGTAGTTCAACAGTTCAGTGTCATGATATCACTCTGTACCTAGCCTGTACAATTCAATATATGCATGTTGCAGGGTTCTGTGAATTCATAGATTCCCAGAGTGCTTTTTGAATAAGTGCTGCTAACGTACTGGCACTATATAAATAAAAGATGATGTTGGTTAATGCAATATTGTCAAAGGGAAAATGAACATGTTCTGCTGTTATAGTCTGTACAGTAAGACTGCAGACAGCAATTTATATATGGCGCTGTCATAGGCAGATCTACCCATAGCCTAGCTAAATGGCAAAATACATAACAATCTGACATGTGCCAATCAAATCAAAGAGCAGTAATGCCCAAAGCTACCCCCCCCAAAGCTGTCACTCTGTGCACTAGCCATAGGCAGGGCCCCTATGTAGAAAATATGGGACTAATTGCATATAGTTCAACACAGCTGTTTTGTGCTATGTTCTGCCTCTCGTTTAATTAAAAGCCTCCCACACTCCGTTCACAGATTTAAAGAAACGGGTGCCTCCTCAATGTGCTCATTTGTATATATCAAGTAGAAGCACAGTGGTGATTTGAAAAGGTTATATATATATATATATATATATATATATATATACTGTATATATATATATATATATATATATATAGAGAGAGAGAGAGAGAGAGAGAGAGAGAGAGAGAGAGAGAGAGAGAGAGAGGCTGCTTATGCTGAATTATATATATATATATATATATATATATATATATATATATATATATATATATATATATATAATCCTGATGACAGCTTAAGTGAATAGCCGAAACGTTGAAATAAAGACTTTTTTTGATTTTGCACCTTTAAAAGTCCTGTGAGTGCGTTTTTTTTGCTATATATATATATATATATATATATATATATATATATATATTTGTTCTCCATAATTGACGCACTCCAGGACTTTATATTGTAGCCAAAGAAAGGAAATAATTTATTGTCAATGTTTCAGTCCTGTCTGGGACCTTTCTCAAGACATTACAGAAAAAACAATACCCCCCCTACATTTAAATCCAAAAAATGTAGGGGGGGTATTGTTTTTTCTGTAATGTCTTGAGAAAGTTCCCAGACAGGACTGAAACGTTGACAATACATTTTTTCCTTTCTTTGACTACAATATGACAGTAAATGCACCTAGGCATGAGCTGAATTTTTTACTGGAGTTTTTACTGGAGTGCACCAAACATGTTTTTAAAGGTTACCTCTTTTAGATATATCAATCTTGATTTAATTGATCCAAAAAAAAAAACTATGAAAAATATATCTTTCCGCAATGCACAATAAGTGCGTTAAGAGACTGATTCATGAATTTTTGGGATTGCATTCAACTACGATTCAATTAAGGTAAAATGCAATCTTAAAAATTCATAAATCAGTCCCCATATGTGATGGACTGTTGCTGTTTTGCTATTTTGTCTGTCTTTTCTAATCATCAGTCCGTACATACAGTATATAGAGGTTCAGATCCAGCTGTATGTTGAAAACTCCAGAACTATAGTTCAAGAAACTGACATGTCCCATTGAGATGTATAGCTGCCTAAAACAAATGCAATGGTGACATATGGATCTCCACTTGTAAATATTGATGTTCCACTTTAACCACCACATGTGCTTTATGCAGGGGTCAAAATGCTTCATATACGATAACCATATTGCATAAGAGAGATGAGTCCTGTTGTGTGGTGTAACTTGATGTCTGTTTATCTTCCTTGCTATCAAGATTACTGTTTTGGGCAGCAAATGATGTACAGAAGATAAGTCTTGCATATTGTAGCTACAGACTTGGCTGCTCAGGAATGTAAGCAGTATGACTGGCAAAGGATTAGTGCTTGCTCACCTTTAGTGGAAAGCAACTCCCAAAGCCAGGTGCTCAGTCCTCAGCGTCCAATGCTGTCACTGTATACTAAGTGCAAACAACTGGACAGCACTCTGTTTAAAGCAGATTTATTGAAGCAGACTGTGGATAGGAAACACGTTTCGGGAGTGATTCCCTTGGTCATAGGCTTCCAGTAAATACAGTACATTGGTCTTATATAAGACCGTGTTACAGCGGCCCCTACTGGGCTCTTCATGAAAAACACATTAAAAATGTAATTAAACCCTTTCTAATCAGAGAACAATGATTAATGAATCATACTGCCCAACTAACCATATATAATCAATATAAATAGCTGATATCATGTCTCAAATATAGTCCCTTGGGTGCCCTAGATTATAAAGATTATCAAGCACTTATTGATTCTGACATGCCACCCCATATAAATAACAGGCCGTCAATGTAGTGCTTGTACCATATAATGTGCTCTCAAAAGGGGTTATCACATCCAAAGACACGGGACTGCTACCTGTCCCTGTGAAGGTTTTTGAATAGGTTAAGGTCCCCATTAGAGGAAGGGAATTGGTCCATTCTTTAAACCTTAGAGAGGCATTTTGGATCTTAAAACTGGAGGCTAGGGCACCCAAGGGACTAAATTTGAGACATGATATCAGATCTTTATATTGATTATATATGGTTAGCTGGCATATGGTTCATTAATCATTGTTCTCTGATTAGAAAGGGTTAACATATATAAAGGAATGTTAGGCATCATGTATAAGATTTGAGATGTTACCCTTAACAATTTTTATACTATGTAGGATATAGTTCACGCTCCAGCGGGCTCCCTTTCCTAGCAGATCAATTAGAGCTCATTTAAATAACTGATTCCAGTACAAACACAATCTAACAAAATAACTGCCTTTTGCACAAATCCTGTGTGTATAGAGACTGGATTTCTGGTGATTTTAATAGAGTGAGCTCTAATCCATCTTCTAGGCAAAAGGAGCCCCCTATAAGATATATTGTTTCTAACTGTCAATGACTATCTGACACTCAACTCCTGCAGGAAGAGAGAATAAAGAGAAACAGATGCTGAGAGAGGGATAGTGGAGATAAACTTGATTATTTTTTAAAAAAAAAGGCACAGAATTTTTAATTGATCATATTTAGAAAACTTATTTCAGTATGCTGAAGCTTATATTAAATTTTCATATTCGTGATAGTTCCCCATTAAATATAAACCTACTGAGCCGCAGATTGTATGTTGGGTAGGCATTAGAGCTTACCAAGCATTTTGCAATTATATGTATTGGGGGTTCTAAGTTTTAGGCCTACTAAAAAATGTGGTGCTTAAAGTGGACAAGCAGCACCATGTGCCATTTTCCTAAAACACAAGAGACATGGATGATCTGTCAAATAAATCCTTTACATCCTTATAAACTGTGCTTAGTGATGTTATCAGTTCTAATTTGTATTTGTTGTTATAATCTCTACATGAATACTTATGTTTATAATAATGTATATAGAAAAGTGTGCCCCATGATAAATATCATTAGCAGTTAGATTCCATGCGATACTCATCTGTCTAATGGTACATTATATAGTGAATAAAGTACCCCTTCTTGTAAAATACTCGAGGCCGAGTGTTTTTATACAGGTCATGGAACTCCGAGGTAACTTCTAATATCCTTATATTTTACAACTGGGGGTACTTTATTTATTATATAAATTTCAGTGAGTCATGATGACATCAGAACTCACCGTTTATAAGGATATAATTTACAAGATTTTCATGACTTTTGTGTATTATACATATATATACATTAAAGAATGAATATGTTTATCTCATGTAAATAAGAACATTTCTAATTATAACAAATTGAAAATTCGGTACAATTTCTAAAATTATTAAGTTATTCATCTCCCTCTCAACAATTTGTTTGACATGTTTGACAGTTAGCTCTAATACAAATGGAGCTTACGCCAGTATATCTGACCTAACTGTCAATCAAAATCTAACGCCTGCATGTAGAGAGACAAATTGCTGAGAGTGGTATACAGAAGGCTATCTTGGTTATTTCAGAAAAGTTACTGAAGTTTTAACTGATTCTTTTAAGAAGGTTACACTTTTCTATGGGGTGAAGTTTATATTAAACTTAATTTTTTGCTATAGTTTCCATTTAAGGCATGGTCGATCACATTAAGGAAAGTTCCCTTATCCTGAAAACCCCAGGTCCCAAGCCTTCCATATATTCGATCCCATAGCTTTGTATGCATGCTTGAAAAGCAAATCTTACTGGAAATATTAAAAAAATTTTGTTTATATTGGTTTGCAGAAGAATATGTGTTGTATTTACAAGTAAATTCAGTAAGATGTGTTGGCATAAGTTTTTTGAAATATGGAGACAAATTTGAGTTTATTCTAATGCCATGTCGGTTATTTTTGATGAGTTAATTTGATATATGTCCCATTTACTATAGTCAAATTGTTCAGTTTTAAAAAGGTGACAGTACTGTAAATTAAATGAGATAAAGTTGCTATAGGTGATCACCCTTTGCTATATACCCTCTTAATGAAGTTAAGGCCTGTAAAAGCATCTTATAGGCCAGTTTGACTGTAAATGTTTAGAATGCTGTGATATTATAAGACTTTGCTGTTTTGTTGTACAAATCTCCAGTAAAACTGTTACAACTGTTATCTGGTTACTTGAACTCCATGTACACTAGTAACCAGGCAGTGCAATGAATGTCAGACTATAAGATGAATAGGAGGTTACCATATACGCTGTTACTGGGCATGGAGTCAACTTAAAGTAACACCAAAAAATGAAAGTGCTTTGTAGGAATAGCAATATAATGTACTGTTGCACTGCCCTTGTACAAAAGGGGTGTTTGCTTCAGAAACTCTTCTATAGTTTATATAAACAAGCTGTTGTGTAGCCATGCGGGCAGCCATTCAAAGCTGTAAAAGGAGAAAAGGCACAGGATACACAGCAGATAACTGATAAGCTCTATAGTATACAATGGGATTCTGCAGAGCTTATCTATTATCTACTGTGTATTCTGTGCTTGAATGGTTGTCCCATAGCTACACAGCAGCTTGTTTATATGAACTATAGTTGGGTTTCTGAAGCAAGCACACCAGTTTTACCAGTGCAATAGATAATTAAAACAATTACATTTTTAGATGTTACTCTTCATTTAAAGATGGGTAAAGTTACACATGGACAGGTAGTCTATATTTTATTTTATTTTTTTTTTTTGTTTCAGGATTTCCAGTTCCTAAGGTGAGCTGGTTCAGAGATGGCCAGGTTATTTCCCCTGCAACACTGCCCGGTGTTCAGATCTCGTTTAGTGATGGCCGCGCTAAACTTGTGATCCCAACCGCAACAGCAGCACACAGTGGGGAATACTCCTTAAGAGCCGCCAATGGAGAAGGACAAGCAACAAGTACAGCTGAATTACTCATAACAGGTATAACTGTAGAGAAAATGGGTATAATGCCAACATGTCAAACATCAGAAGTATACAGTATTTTAAATCTAGTTGCAATGTAGGCAGCTGCTAGAAAGAAAAGAATCCTTTGATACTTTGAACGCAAAACCATTTTTCAGTCTTTGATTGATGCCCCTTTATTTTTATATTTTGTAGCTGAAACAGCACCCCCAAATTTTACACAAAGACTACAATCGACGACAGTAAAACAAGGCAGTCAAGTTCGACTTGACGTCCAAGTGAGTGGAATCCCTACACCTGTAGTGAAGTTCTACAGGGAGGGAGCTGAAATTCATAGCTCCCAAGATTTTCAGATCATCCAAGATGGAGATCTCTGCAGTTTGATTATTGCAGAAGCTTACCCTGAAGATTCTGGAACTTATTCAGTAAATGCAACTAATAATGTTGGACGTGCTACTTCTACAGCTGAACTTACAGTTCAAGGTATGTATTTCATGTAAAGCTCTATACCATTTTGCATCAAACTTCCACAAGATTTACAGCAGCCATAACACAGGCTGACCCTTTTTTGTATTTTATAATATGAGGGGCCATAAACACCTTGGCCACATTTCTAGTGTCCCACTCAGTGAACCAATGACCCTTGCAATAGAAAATAAGTCTTTTAACTGAAAAGATATTGATTTGATTTCAAAGCTGCATATTGTGGTGTGTTAAGGAAAAAAAGGAAAATTCTCAAGTTTATAAAATAGATAAGGAATAGGCTCTTTCCCAGAGATTTGTTTTGTTGTCTGAAACCAGTGCCGCGAGGGCATTCAATTTGCTGTGTAAGGGAGGTGAGAAATATGGCAGCAGGCATTAATATGCAGACTACGTTTATTGTTTAAAGTCTCCATAGTCTGTAAGTAAACAAATAATAAAGAGATTCTACCTTACCCCATGATTCCTATATGAATGGATATTTATAGTGTTTAGTTTACATTGTGAGTTTTAATACAATAACACTACAAAGTACCATGTTAGCTAATGTTAATGGTCAGTAGATGTATATACCAAAGCAGTCCAGCCTGTGCACCTCAGGATGATTCTCAACTGAAAATCTAAGCATTTCATACAAGCTAGAAAACTGGATCTGTATGCCAACCATAACAGAGGGAGGACAAGGTACTAGTTTATAAACTTTAAGGACAGTTTGAATTTTCTTTTGCTATAAGCATCATCTGTGCAAAAAAGCACCCTGTCCTGCCCTTCTCTGAATTTCAGCAGGTCTCTTTATGGGATTCTGGGTGTTTTGTCATCTGCCCGTGCAGCTATAAATGCTCAGGGGACTAAATACCCAGAACCCAGAATGCCATTGATCTAAGGTCGTAAAACCTTACAAAAACATTTTCCTGTTTTTGGAATCTCACTGTCTGAATATTCAGTAATTCATTGGTTTATTGTATGTTTCTTGCTATGAATTAGCTGAAGAAGAAATACCTACTAAAAAGACCATCGTTTCGACTGCTCAGATTTCCCAAACAAGACAAGCACGTTTCGAAAAGGTATTTTTTTGTTTGTTTTAATATCGCTTTTCTCGATATAAAAATGTCTTTTAAACTTCATATGCATTAGTAATTGTGTTCTGTTATGGCTCTTATACTTTATTTTCCTGAATATAATAAAAACATCTTAGTGGGACATTATTCATAAACGTTTGTGTCCAAATACTACCTGGAATTGGGGCAGCATTGTAAATCATGACATTTTTCAGACAAATCTTTATTTAGAAAATAGTTATGGACATTTTTCAACTTGGATAGGGAAGCTTAACTATATATATATCTGTAGAAGGTGTGCATGTGTGTATGTGAACATTTCAACTGCTATTTTCTAATTCTGTTCCCTTGAATATATCCATTTATTTCTTATTACAGAGCGTAGAGGCCCATTATGAAGCCAAATCTAGCACCACAGTTGAGATGGTTATTGACAGCACTATAGGCTTGCAGCTGCCTCATAAAGCTCCTCCCAGAATTCCTCCAAAGTCCACATCCAAGTCTCCTACACCACCAGCGATCTCTTCCAAGGTTCAGATGGTGAGACAGCAGTCTCCCTCTCCCGTCAGACCAGTTAAAGCCCCTGTACCTTCACCTGTCAGGTAACACTTTTACAATTGTTTTATATTGTTTTGCTACACTGACAATAATCTATACCTGTTATTCTGGGAGCACAGGGTAAATGACCTTTCGGTTATTGGTTCATACACTATGGTAATTTAGCCAATGGAATAGCATCTGTAATTCATATAGCAGCTCCTTTGCACTACAAAGCATTCATGAGCAATTAAATGATTGTGCAAACAAATGACTCATCCTGTGGCAGACTGGTTTACCCCATCTAACCATATGATTCCAGCATTAGTTTAAACCCTGAAGTGTTCACCTATTGTACCTAACAGCAACATTTGTTGTTTGCAGAACCAAAAAAAAAAACTAGTTGAAGACAGCATGCTTGAGTCATTTTTATCTTTAAAACTATAAAAAAAAGAAATTTATAAATCATATGTATTAAATTAAAGTTTGTGAGTTGCCCTATAAACCAAACTCTGAATAATAAACTCTGCTCACCCTTTTGTCCTGATAGTATCTAAAAAAAAAAAGACAGAAGGGAAATTCTAGCTATCTCCTTCTATATAAATACAAGAACATGGGAGTAATTATAAAATGAGTGATTTGATATGATAAATTCACTAAAGGGTAAATTTTGCCTGCAAAGGCTTTGCCACACTTCATGCCACTTTGTCAGACGTTATTTGCTACCCCTACCACCATGCTCATTCACTGAAATGCGAAGTTGCATCCCTGCAGCTGTAAACTGTCGATGTATCGACAGTGTAAATTCGTCAGTGCGAGCATTTCATAGTGAACTTTCGCTAACGTTCATTTCTGCCTAGCAAAACTTTATTAGTACTCTTTTGCTTAGGTCAATTTGAACAGGGAGTGTACATATAAGTTGTATAGACGTCTTTATTAGAGATGTTGGACGCAAATGCTTAAAGTGGCCACTTATTATTAAAAATGTCCAAGAAAGCAAAATAAAGACAAAATAGATCCTCTAATGTCCTAGACATGAGCCCATCCTAAAACAAATGTGACATGACCCTGAAATGGTTAATAAAAAAATAAAAAAAAAAATATTTAACAGTTACAACCTTTAAACTCAATCCCACTTTAACGCCATTTTTATAACTTTTCGGCATACAGTATATGATGTCACTGACATAAGATTGAGGAGGATGTAGCTTCATCTTATCAGTTCGCCAGGTATAACCTGGCGAAGGAATCTCTGTTGAAAGGGGTAACGTAATGGAAAATTCACACTTTAGTGAATTTGTGGAGTAACAATTGTTTGCCTGAGAGAAAATTTGCCTGTTGAAAGGGCCCAAAACGTTGCTAGCGATGTACTCTTTCGCTAGCGAATTGTCCTCTAAGCCTGTTAGTAAATTGGTGATGTCCCTGCCAATTGGATTTTTTGAGAATTTTCTCTAGCGACGGCAACTGGCCCTTATGTAAATTTGCCCCATAACCTTTAGGTATTATTTGATAAATCTGGGTAATTTCTTTGCTTTCATTCATGTTCAGTATGTGTGTTAAATTAAATGTAGAACACCACCACCACCTTCTGGTCATAGCCCAGATTACACATTTCAATATTCCATTGTATAGGCTATCAAAGTTACATATCATGATGTATAACTTGGTCTCCTTTTTTTTATTCTATTTAGATTTATTTACCTACATATTTGATATTCTGCTGCTGTTCAGTATGGAATTGAAACTTTTATCTGTTTTTTTAGTGTGTCATTTAACCTTGCAGAAAAAAATATATATTATTGACAATAAAGTTTATATATATCTACCTTTAAGGTATAAAAAGAATGTAAAAAAGGGAAACAGCTTTTTATATTGCTTGCAGGACATGATGATAGCGGCAGAACTTCCCCATATATTGTACTGTTTGCATGCTTTTATACATAAATGTAGTACAGGTTTGGCATCTGTCTTTCCAAACAAGTGATATTTTTTTAAAAACATGATTATTAGGTCAGTGTCTCCGGCTGGAAGACCGTCCACATCTCCCATCAGATCGGTGAAATCTTCTCACCTTGCAAGGTCTACACCAACAGCTGTAGGTCAAGATGTTCTTCCACCATGGAAACAAGAGGTCTTCATATCCAGAACTGACACACATATCAAGACAGAAGAGAGATTTGAAGCAAGGGAGCAGGTTGATGTGACTGGCGTTATTGGACCAGAGGTAAAAGAGCCTTTTGTTTAAAGTCATGTCCCACACAAGAAGTCTCCCAAATATGTTACAATGTAAAACAGCATGTGTGAAATTTCTAACATGGAAATGTTATGTCTATGTGCAGAGAAATGTTCTTTATTTTCCATGTACCTTATTTGCAGTGTCCATGTTTGTTTTTACATGTGAAACATATTTTAATATGACACATCTAGGTCCAAGACATGGGGAAAACAGCAGCTGTTTCTACTGTAGTTGCTGTTTTTGACCTGGCCAGAGTTAGAGAACCTGTGCCAAGTAACTGACTGCTAAAAGAACGTACAAATACAGCCTGTACCTGAGCAGGTAGAAATCAAAGCAGAGCTTTCATTCATAGTCTCATACAAACATAGCAGGGGCAGGCTGGTAGATATTTCACTGGGGAAAAGGGAAAGTTACATTTTGCTCTGATGGCAGACACTGTATTTACCTTTCTATTGTACTTGGAGAAATCAATATTTTCTTCTCCCTGCAAAAAAATCCAGCCAGAGGCTTGAAAATTATGAACGATTCAGTTTAATTGCAATTCAAAAATTCATAATGTTGCTGGAAAGATCTAAATCGTCATATTTTTATTGCCTGGGCTACACATGCACTTTTGTTGTTGAGAGTTTGATGTCATCTTTCATAAAGTAACAGAGGGTATTGCACCATCCAAATATGATCTGGTCAGCAAATTCAGTGTGAAATTGTTCCTAATGGAGCAGTGCCCTGAAACATGATTCTTTAGGTGCAGAAGGGGTGCTCCCGTGCAGGACAGCCAATTAGCTCATACCAAGCCTGATGGTATAAGCCCAACCCACAAAAAAAAGCCTGCTCCATTAATTAGTGCTTGCTTTATGCTTCACTACCATTTACCTTGCTTCACAATCACAGTCAAATTAACTAATTTTCCACGCTCCCAACGTATCCACTTATCAATTTTAATCATTTTTTTCTCTGAAGTTCTTTAAAAGAATTAAAACTGGGTATATAGATAGGCTGTGCAAAATAAAAAATGTTTCTAATATAGTTAGTTATTCAAAAATGTAATGTATAAAGGCTGGAGTGACTGGATGTGTAACATAATAGCCAGAACACTACTTCCTGCTACTTTTGAATTTGAGCTGAATGCTGAGGATCAATTGCAAACTCAGTGAACAGAAATGTACCATGTGGCTCCCCTGACTAGCTCAGAGTTAAAGAGCTGAAAAGCAGGAAGTAGTGTTCTGGCTATTATGTTACACATCCAGTCACTCCAGCCTTTATACATTACATTTTTGGCTAACTATCTATATTAGAAACATTTATTATTTTGCACAGCCTATCTATTTACCCAGTTTTTATTTTCACACTGAACTGTTCCTTTAATGTTAAGTTTCCTCTGAAAAACAGAACTTAAAAAAAGTTATAATGCACTTAAATTTTTGTTTTATTTTTATGATGTGTCCTTTGCTAAGATAAAGATACTTTTCTGTAAACATCAGATAAGAAAAGAAGCTCATAAAACTGATGTTTATAAAGAGGATCTTGCACCAAAGAATCAAGAATAAACACCGTGACTAATAGACCTCTTCGTATGCACCAAACCCTTTTCCTTACTGACCTTGCTCCTTACCATGAGTTCACATGCATTAATATTTGTTTCTTCTCTTATGCTTCTTATGCTTCTAACAGCATCAAAATCAGAGGCAATCTTCTTTATTCGCATGAAGTTGATTAACAAATATTTTTACTTAATAGTATCTAATATTGAGTTGCTTGTTTTAGGCTGAAGAAGCAGCCAGTGTTCCAGAGTCAGCAGAGGTTCCTGTTTCTCCCCCAACCTTAGTTTCAGTAAGTAACAACATTACTGCCTTTTCATTGACCATATAAAGTTGCTTTACAAAAGACTTACACTACAAAAAATATCCAGAATTTATCAGGACAGCCATAAAGGGGTACAGGTAGTGCAAGCTGTCATAACTGGGTCCCTAAAAACATCTACTGTACAATATCTTGTATTGACCCACAGAGGGACCCACATGTTTCAATTGAATTAGGCCCCAATTAAAAAGAGGGTTTCTTATGGTTACTCAATTAGTTTGGCATCTAAAATGTAATGCAGTATAAAAATTTCGATGACATGTAATTTGGCAGTAACACAGTAAATAAATCACTAATTTGTGGTGTAATAAGGTTGAATTAAATATTAGCATAAAAACACATTATTTTAAAGCATGAGTAAGAATTCCCCCTAAAAGCATAAACTTTTTTTGTCATAAAAAAAAACCAACACTTTTCTAAATCACAAATATTTGTGTCCCCAATCTGCACAGAGCTTGAAAAACATTACTGTATTTGAAGGAGAGTCTGTAACTTTGGAGTGTACTATTGATGGATATCCATCCCCAACTGTGGTGTGGTATCGAGAAGATTACCGCATCGAAAATTCAGTTGATTTCCAAATTATTGTTGAACAAGAGGTCGTCCGTCTTGTAATTCGTGAAGCCTTTGCAGAAGACAGTGGGCGATTTACTTGTACTGCTTCCAATGAAGCTGGAACAGTCAGTACATCTTGCTACCTGGTCGTACAAGGTAAGCCAGCAGAGTTTGTTTCAAACTCAAGAACTCAAGAACTAGAATACTTTTACAGTACTTTGCCAACACCTTCCAATTGACAAGTATTTGGTTGCCTACGTAAACAATTCTGCATGGTTATTTATGAAATTTTAAATAATTTTTAAACACTTTTTAAAATGTTATTTGCAATTATAACTTTGAATAATATAATAATCTTGCAATATTATCCAGACTCCAAAGCACACCATTGCCATTTCCCATAGTGACTTATTTAAACAAGCAGTTTTTAAAAATAATGTGAACAATTAGATTTTTCTTTGTGATAATAAATTTATGTACCTTGTACATAAAATTAATGAAGAAAGCTAAAAAGTAAACTTTTTTTTTAAAGATTTTAGGTAGTGTTAAGGCATGTATCCAACATTATGGAAAGATTTCTTATACAGAAATCCCAATTATTCTGGGTAACAGATGCCATAGCTCTATAACAAATAAAAGGAACATGCTATAAAATCTACATTGTACAGTAAGCAAACTACAAACCCTCCTGTGAAATGTAATTAACAAATAACTGTATTTTTATTTTCCCAATCCTATTTTTTTACAGTTTCAGAAGAGTATGAGGCCAAAGAAATAGCTTCTGAGAAAATTACAGAAGATAAAACGTAATTTATTTTCAATTCTTTTTTCTGTGTGTTTTGCTTTTGATATATTGGGTTAAATTACTGAACATTAAAACGTATGTATGGATATTTTATGTCATATATATGATATACATATTATGAATGAATATTATATTATTCTTCTAAATCAATATTATGGGATTAAAACCTTTCAATAAAATAACTTTAACTGAAGTTAAATCTCATCACTTATACTTAGCTCAGACGGCTTTTTTCTATATCTTTGTCTTTTTTAGAAACATTGAAGAAACCCAGAAAATGGAAGTTGAGACACCTGCTCCCGCTGAGACTGGTGAAGGGATTGCTCCTTTCTTTATCAGAAAACCAACAATGCAGAAGTTGGTTGAGGGAGGAAAAGTTGTTTTTGACTGTCAAATTGGAGGAAACCCAAAGCCACATATTTACTGGAAAAAGGCTAGTGTTTCCCTAAGTACTGGATACAGGTATGTATCAACACTGTTACTTTATCTCTCCTTGCTGCATTCTTTGATTAGTTCATGTTAACATTAGGGATTCAGAAATGCTTGAGCTATAATATTCTTAGTTCCTATTAAGTACTGGAGACAAAACAATGTCACACATTTTACAGCACCTTAAGTAAAATATATTTGTTATTTTAAAATTCTACAATGTAGTATGTTTGTTGTCTAACTATAGAATCACACGTTTCTAGACAGTTCAGTAATAATTTTTAACATATAATGGATTTCCATTTTATTTCAGATACAAAGTAGCATATAACAAGGAATCTGGAGATTGCAAGCTTGAGATTTCTATGACTTTTGCCGATGATGCTGGAGAATACACCATTATCATTCGTAATAAATATGGAGAGACTTCTGAAACAGTTAGTCTCTTGGAAGAAGGTAAAACAATACATAATTCCTTCTGAAATATAATCAAAGATAATTGCAAAATGTGAGAGACATATGGGGGGAAAATCTAACATGTGATTTTGTTTTAATTTGCAACAGATGAATATGATTCATGTATGAAGATGCATGAAGAACCAACTGCATTTGTGCCAGAGCCTAGTGTTGCTGAAGTTGCACCAGTTGTCTCTGATCATGATAAGGAGTATGAAAGAGAACAAGCATTTATAAGGAAGAAAATGGCCAAAGATGCCTCTTTTGTTCAAACAACTATTCATGCTGAGGTAAATAAGCTGCGATTACTTATTTAGATGTCATTGCTATTGCTAAAGTGCACATTTCCATAATATCTCATTTGTGTTCTTCAAGGAACCATCATTACATTTGTTGTTAGGTGTTATTTACTGCATAATAATTGCAGCCAATTGCAAAATGAAATATGCATATTGTTTGAACATCACAATAGATTTGTATGTATGTATTGTCTCAAAAGTTTTTTTATGATTCAATTTGAGGTCGATTTTTCACACTAAAACGGCGAGGAACAACAGACAAATCTATCTCTGTATACTTTAGCATTTTTTGAGAATATATATACGTTACATTCTGTGTTATGTGTGACCTGAGTTTACCTTCCTATTATTTATCACTTTATAACTCCTTTCGTGGTTTTTAGGAATATCAGCTTACTTCATTTGAGGAGAAACTCATCAAGGAGATTGAATACAGAATAATTAAAACAAGCTTAGAAGAACTTCTTGAAGAAGATGGAGAAGAAATGATTGTTGATGTGACAGAATCTGAGACAATTGTGTCAGGATTTGATATACGACTGAAGAGTTACCAGATCCTTGAAGGAATGGGTGTTACCTTCCATTGCAAAATGTCTGGTTACCCATTACCAAAGGTATTTATTAAAATCATCAGAAAAATAAATGAAAAATAAAAAAAAGTGAAAAATAGTAAAATGTTGTGATTTTGGTGGGGGTCATGATTTTGCACATTTAAATTCACAAATGGGTAAATCACAGCTCCATAAAGTCATAGAATAATCAATGGAAACATTGTGAATCATATTTGTATTTTCAGGCAAGTTGAGAAATCAACACAAATAAAATTTTTCAGTTTGCTCGAATGCCATTACTTGAAGTCCATTGACTTCTATGGTATCTCAACCGGTTTTATGTGGTGTAATTTAACGGTCTTACATTTTTAATTTTAGCAAAAGATTTTTGGTAAATTGTCGGTGTGTGATGATTTTTCATGAAGTTGCAGCCGTAATCCAGTTGCTGCGAAATCATGGACACGTTTGATCACAATTTTTGATAAAACGACAACTAGGGGCAGATTTACTAAGCTTGAGTGAAGAATTTGAATGAAAAAGAAATTCGAATTTCGAAGTATTTTTTTGGGTACTTCGACCATCGAATGGGTCAAATTCGATTGAATTAGATCGAATCGAATGATTCGAACGATTCAAAGTAAAAATCGTTCGACCAGTCGATAGTCGAAGTACTGTCTCTTTAAAAAATACTTTGACTTCCTTCGCCACTTTAAACCTACCGAGCTGTAATGTTAGCCTATGGGGACCTTCCCCAGTACTTTTCTAAGCTTTTTTTGATTGAATCAAAATCCTTCGATTGATCACTTAAAATCATTCGAATCGTTCGTTTTGAAGGATTTTATTAATCTAAGTATTTGCGCTAAATCCTTCAAATTCGATATTCAGTAATTGTAATTCATTCTGCTACATTATTTTAGAAAGAGTGAATCAAATAATCAAATGTGCAGTATGTGATAATTCATAATCTATCATTAAGTGTGTTTCTGCTTATATTTTGATTTCCACCATCCCCTAATCTTAATGTTTTAGTCAACATGATCAGAAGATGTGGATAGCTTTAATGCCATGGGGCAATACTGTAATATGGCTAGTGAATCTCTGGGCTAGTCTTAGGATTTAGTTCTCCTTTACTTGAACGTGATCACACCAGTATCTTATGTGTAAACCATGCTTTAATTTGTTGTTTTCTCCCCTTGTTTCCCTCCTTATTTATAAATAAGCAAAGGCTATTAAAAAACAGTTAAGGCAAAAGAGCAGTTTAAAAAATACAGTACTTTAAAATCGAAAGCCCCAACTCTAGTTACTGTATGTGTCAGAAGCGTTTAGTTTTTAGAAAGCTTTTAAAGTAAACTATAAGTTTTTGGGTTTTTTTCAATTATCTTTCAGATTGCATGGTATAAGGATGGTAAACGCATAAAGCAGGGAGGGCAACACCAGATGGAGCTCTTAAAAGATGGGAGAGCAAGTCTGCGCATCTCTGTTTTGTCAACTGAGAATGAAGGAATTTATACTGCACTTGCCAGTAATGTAAAAGGAAATGCCATTTGCTCAGCAAAACTTTATGTTGAACCTGTTGCACCAACTGGAGTACCTGCCTACATACCTGCCCCAGAAGCAGTTAAAAGAATAAGGTATCCTATATTTGATATTATTTTTTATACCCTCCATGTTCTATGTGTATTTGTAAATATAAAACTTTTTATTTTCTTTTTTTTGTCAGTGAGAGATCTAGAATTTAAGAAAAAACCCAGTAAGAAATACAAAATAGTAACAAAACTTTTTTTTATTTAAAGGTCGGTTTCCCCACATTCTCCAAGTCGTTCTCCTGGTCGTTCTCCTGCACGCTCGCCTGCTCGCAGACTGGATGACACTGATGAGTCTCAGTTAGAGAGGCTATATAAACCAGTGTTTGTACTAAAACCTGCATCTTTTAAATGTGGTGAAGGACAAACTGCAAGATTTGATTTAAAAGCTGTTGGAAGACCAATGCCAGAAACATTTTGGTTCCATAATGGTAAGGGGTAGAACTTAACTACTGCATCTTGCCTGTATTCTGTTCACACAGCATATTTATATTTGCAGGCTCAAGTCCCTTTGGTCAGTGTTACCTCAAGTGCTCCTACTCTTTATTATTATAATTTTTTTATATGTCAATATTTATTTTTGCACTAAACACTTTCTGCAACTTATTTTACAGGTCAACAAATTATTAATGACTACACCCATAAAATAGTTATAAAGGAGGATGGAACACAATCACTTATTATTGTTCCAGCAATGCCAACAGATTCTGGAGAATGGACAGTCATTGCTCAGAATAGGGCTGGCAAAACATCAGTCTCAATGACATTGACAGTAGAAGGTATGTATGCTTAGTTCAATGCATTGTTTAATTTTAATTTTCAAGGTTTAGAACATTTACTTAATTTCATTTTTACTTGACTAAATTTCTACAGCAAAGGAACACATACAGAGACCACAGTTTGTGGAAAAACTCAGAAATGTAAGTGTGAAGGAAGGCACAAAACTTGAAATGTCAGTAAAAGCAGTGGGAAATCCCAATCCAGATATTGTATGGTTAAAGAACAACGACATCATTGCACCACATAAATTTCCAAATATAAAGTAAGTGAATTTGTTCTTATCCGTTTTGATACAGCTTTTGCCACACATTGTATTGCTTGCAATTCACACGTTATATTTTATTTTACTTTATTAACAGAATTGATGGAACTAAAGGACAGGCAGCACTTACCATAGACTCTGCAGTTACCCACGATGCAGCATGGTATACTGCCACAGCAATTAATAAGGCTGGACGTGATACTACAAGGTGTAAAGTAAATGTTGAAGTAGAATTTACTGAGCAAGAACCGGAGAGAAAATTAATCATTCCTAAGGGAACATACAAAGCTAAAGAGATTACAGCTCCTGAACTGGAACCTCTCCACCTTCGCTATGGTCAGGAACAGTGGGAGGAGGGGGATCTCTATGACAAAGAGAAGCAACAGAAGCCATTCTTTAAGAAGAAGCTCACTTCTGTAAGACTCAAGCGTTTTGGGCCATCACACTTTGAATGCCGACTTACACCAATTGGGGATCCTACAATGGTTGTTGAGTGGCTCCATGATGGAAAACCACTGGCTGCTGCCAACAGACTTCGAATGGTTAATGAATTTGGATATTGTAGTCTAGATTATGAGATAGCTTACCCAAGAGATAGTGGTGTTATAACTTGCAGAGCAACAAACAAATATGGGACAGATCACACATCAGCAACTTTAATAGTTAAGGATGAGAAAAGTCTTGTTGAGGAGACTCAATTGCCAGAAGGCCGTAGAGGAATGCAAAGAATTGAAGAAATGGAAAGACTTGCACATGAAGGAGCTCTTGTTGGTGTAACTGAGGACATAAAAGAAAAACACAAACCAGAAATTGTTTTGTTTCCTGAGCCAGCGCGAGCTTTTGAAGGAGAAATTGCACGATTCCGTTGTCGTGTTACTGGATATCCTCAGCCAAAAGTTAACTGGTACCTAAACGGACAACTTATTCGTAAAAGTAAAAGATTTAGACTTAGGTATGATGGGATTAACTATCTTGAAATTGTTGACTGCAAATCCTATGACTCAGGAGAAGTCAAAATCACTGCTGAAAACCCAGATGGTGTTGTTGAACATATTGTTAAACTTGAGATTCAACAGAAAGAAGATTTCAGATCTGTTCTTCGTCGGACACAGGAAGCTAAATTGACAGCTCCCACACCTGAATCAGGCAAACTTCAATTTAAAGTTAAAAAAGTAGAAAATGTAATTGATGCTACAGGAAAAGAATTTGTTAAACTGAAGAAGGCAGAAAAAATTAGCCGTGAAAAAGTTTCTGAAGAATCAGAAGAATTGCGTAGCAAATTTAAACGCAGAACAGAGGAGGGATATTATGAAGCCATCACTGCTGTTGAGATGAAATCTCAGAGAAAAGATGAAGCATATGAAGATATGCTTAAAAAGACTAAAGAAGAGCTTATGCACAGGACCAAAGAACTAACTGAAGAAGAGAAGAAAGCACTTGAAGCTGAAGGCAAAATAACTATCCCAACATTCAAACCTGACAGAATAGAGTTATCCCCAAGTATGGAAGCTCCTAAAATTCTTGAGAGAATTCAAAGTCAAACAGTAGCACAAGGAACAGAAGCTCAATTCAGGGTTAGAGTTGTTGGAAAGCCAGATCCAGAATGCCAGTGGTTCAAAAATGGTGTAAAAATTGAAAGGTCTGACCGCATTTACTGGTACTGGCCAGAAGACAATGTTTGTGAGTTAGTTATCAGGGATGTTGTTGTTGAAGATTCTGCCAGCATCATGGTTAAAGCAATCAATGTTGCCGGTGAAACCTCAAGTCATGCCTTCTTGCTGGTGCAAGGTAAGATTCAATATAATCCTATTACCATATAGATATTTTAGTTATAAATAAAACAGAGGTGCCAAAACACGGTACCTTCAGTCTCTAACTAAAATTGTTAGCTTAATTAGTAAAGATATCTGCTAGTTTATATTGCCGAACAATGTACCTAAGTCAAGCAACATTTACTTTTTTACCTAAAGTATACTGTGAATGACATTAAAGATGCATTATTTGACCTAATAGCATTTTTGTCTTTGTCTGCAGGCAAACAGTTGATAACATTTTCACAAGCATTACAAGATTTAACGGCAAAGGAAAAAGACACCATGGTAACATTTGAATGTGAAACATCTGAGCCCTTTGTCAAAGTGAAATGGTTTAAAAATGGAGTGGAAATTCATCATGATGATAAGTACAGAATGCATTCAGATAGAAAAGCCCACTTCCTTTCAGTGCTTGTAATTGAAATGTCTGATGCTGAGAATTACAGCTGCATGCTAAAAGAAGACGAGTCTGTTAAGACAACTGCCAAACTCGTAGTTGAAGGTATGTTTAATGCTTTCATGACTTAAATACCAACAACATGAAATTGATTAGCATTGGTATACCAGTTAACTCTAATCAAATACTATAAACAATGTTTATGTACACACAATCATAATCATCAGAACTATTGTTTTTAATTAGTAGATAGTAGAAGAAACCAACACAGAGAAAGTCACACTAACCCTAATCTGTTATAATGTCTGTTACATACATCTACAATTTCAACATTTTTATTTGTTATGCTATTTGCCCTTTATACCTTTCTAGTAAAATCACATATATTAAATAATGCATTTATATTGTTACAGGTACTCCTACTGAGTTTGTGAAGAAGCTTGAAAACATTGAAGTCCCAGAAACATTTTCAGGAGAGCTAGAATGCACTGTTTCCGTTGAAGATGCAGAAGGGAAATGGTATCATGGTGATACAGAGATCAAACCTAACAGTAAATATGTAATTGCCTCTCGTAGAGGCAGACAAGTTCTGACCATTAAAGATGTCACTAAAGAGGATCAGGGTGAATACAGCTGTGTTGTAGCAGGGAAAAAGACCACTGGCCACATGAAAGTGAAACGTGAGTTCAATTAACAGTCTGTATGATTTTCTTGCATAATTTTTTGTTAGTCAATAACAGGTTTTAATATCTGTCTCATGTTCCATGCAGCACGCCCTATCACTCTTTTGCAAGGACTTTCAGATCAGAAGGTGTGTGAGGGGGACATTGCTCAACTTAAAGTAAAAGTATCTCAGGAAAATGCAGAGGGAGTTTGGATGAAAGACGGAGTAGAAATCCAGCCTAGTGATCGTATTCAAATTGTTATTGACAAAGTATCCCACATGTTGCTTATAGAAGATGCTACAATAGAGGATGTTGGAAAGTATTCTTTTACCATACGTGATCATGATATTTCTACATCCGGACGCTTGTCAGTTTGTTGTAAGTTTTTAGAATTAAAAATAAACTCTAAATACCTATTATCATAGAACATATAGATCCTTTTCTAAATTTTGCCCTTTACCTTTACAGCTGTAGATATTGTTATTGGCCTTAAAGATGTCCATGCAGTTGAAGGAACAAAAGCTGTACTGGAAAGCAAAATCTCAGTTCCTGATATGTCTTCTGCCAAATGGTACCTTAATAATCAGTCTGTCAAACTTGATGATCGTGTTCAGGCAATTGCAAAAGGAGCTAAACAGAGACTGGTGTTTTCACGAACTTACACATCAGATGAAGGACATTACAAACTGATGATTGGCAAAGTGGAGACTAGCTGCAACCTTACTGTGGAAAGTATGTGCACAATTACTCCATTAAACAACATATTTTGAACCTTGTTTTGGCACATGGGACCACTTCAGGTGCTGCAGCTGCCCCATTTTTTAGCATCAGCAGACAACACCAAATTAGCCATTAACAGCTATAGCAATGCTCTCAATTATTTGTGCAAGTGCAAACAAGGTGATTGTCACTTTACCCCACAACAATGCACCATCCCCTGACAAATGCTTTCAGGTGATTTCCATGGCAGACAATGGGGGCAATTTTTAAAGATTTTGCATTGCCTTATAAGCTGTAACAGTAGGGTACCTGAAAGCATTCCTATGATATTTAAAGTGGCACTAAACACTAAAATAGGATCTAGAATTTGGGGTTCTGACCTCACCCAATAAATTTTAGTCTTAACAAATAATAATAGCATAATTGATTATATTTAGTGGGTTTTCAATGCCAAATCTTTTAATGGTACATAGTGCCAGGATGAGTTCAATTGCATTTTTTATATAATCATATTTATTATATAAGGTCAATTCCATTTTAATTATTTTAGGAAAACGTTCCTGCTTTAATAATGATTATGTTATCTTTCCAGAAATAAAAATTATTAGAGGTTTGAAAGATACAACTTGCACTGAAACCCAGAATGTTACTTTGGAGGTTGAACTGTCCCATTCTGGAATTGATGTCTTATGGCAGTTCAAGAAAGAAGAACTTAAACCAAGTCCAAAATACAAAATAGAAGCAAAGGACAAGATATATACACTCACAATAATAGATATGATGAAAGACGAGGAAGGAGAATATACCTTATTTGCTGGCGAACAGCAAACAAGCGCAAATTTGACTGTTTCCGGTAATTGATTAATTGGTTATTTTATTTAAAGAATAGAGTTCATACTAAGAGTCCCAAAAAACTTTAAAAAATTTAGTGCATGGATATTTTTAAGCATGACCTTTTGTAATTTTTACATATAATTAAATTTTTTGTGCATGTTAAGTACATGCAAATGTGAATGTTTAAACACCTTTTATCTCCTCTAGGTGGAGCAATTAGCAAACCACTTGTGGATCTTATAGTAGCAGAATCACAAACCGCTGTCTTTGAATGTGAGGTGGCTAATCCCAACTCAAAGGGACAGTGGTTAAGAGATGGGAAGCCAATAAGCTTCAGTGACAGCATTAGGAGTGAAGCAGTTGATAATAAGAGGCAACTTATAATTCCTATCAGCAAACTAGATGATGTTGCAGAATACACATACCAAGTTGCAACCTCTAAGACATCTGCGAAGCTGAAAGTTGAACGTAAGTAGCACATTTTTAGTAAGTCCTTTCACTCAATAATAGACAACAATTTGGTTTCATTTATCTAACACTTCTTTTTTGTGGTGTGATAAATATTTTACATTAAATTTTTACAAAAACTTAAAAAGTATTTTACTCACAGATGTGTGTGTTTTTTTAGCTGTTAAGATCAAGAAAACCCTAAAGAACCAGACTGTTACAGAAACCCAAGTAGCCATTTTCACTGTGGAACTTACTCATCCAGATGTAAAAGGAGCCCACTGGATTAAAAATGGTGTGGAACTAGTATCTAATGACAAATATGAGATAACTGTTGAAGGCCCAGTTCATACCTTGAAGGTTAAGAACTGTGCAGTTGTTGATGAGTCAGTGTATAGCTTTAAACTGGGGAAAATTGGAGCCAATGCAAGACTTCATGTTGAAAGTAAGTTGTCTTTTCTCTTAAGAAATCTAAAAACATAAGTTTGTCTTTTTTGGAAACCAAACAACTTAATCATGGCTGTTTTTCCATTATTAGTATGGTCTGAGTATTATTTATTTTGTATTGTTTGAATTCTGAATTATATTTCACAGTGTTGTAAAGTAAATGTGTTTATACAACTAAGTCACATAAATTACATACATAGAACATATGGAGTTACATACATCACAACCAATACCGGTACAAAGGGCGAGGAAGGCCCTGTGCAAAAAGAACTTACAATCTAAAGGGAAGGGAATAAGACACAAGGTGTGGGAGTGGGCAGGATCAGAATTAAGTGGGTGAAAGATATAATTCTGTATGTGATATTGCATTTGGTATTTAAGCAGAGTGAAGGTACAGATGAAGCCAGAATTGATTGTACGTTTGTCGCACTGTAACTAATCCAGATAAACGCGCTGTTCGCATTAAGTGCAGGGAAACACGATGCCCCGTCGGTCAGAGAAGAAGAGAATTAAATTAAAATAGGCGCAATTCCACAATCGGCCACCAGGTGGCGCCTAATATACCGTTCATTTGCAATGCTCTGTAAGCTCTCGTGAGTCGTGAGTCGTGACAGTAAGCAAACTACTGTAAACTTAATATTGATAAGACTTTAGAAACGAAGCCAAATGTAACCATTTGGGGCACACACAGTCAATCCAAGTAAATGTTTGGGCATTACATTTTTGACTATAGGCTTTACTTTACATTTTCTTTATTCCATAAACTTGGCCCTGTAGCTAGGTTTAAAAAGTGAATTAATTAATAAATTTGTAAAAATAAATGAATAAATAAAAACTAGCAAATGTTTGTCATTTTCTGTTAAGATTTATATATCCTTAGTACATCAATTTTAATTAAGTTTTTAACTGACTCTATCAGCCATAAGAGAACGTTTTGGAGCTAGCATTACAGTACTGGCATTGGTAGCCTAGTGGTTAGGGCAGAGGGTTATCATATGCGAATTGTGGGTTTGAATCTACTCAGTTCATTTTTTTTTTTTTTTTTAGACTACCAGTACTAATGTTACTGTTTAGCTTACAAAACTCCTATAATATATACTGAAGCAGATACATGTTTGAAGGAGGCAGGACAAGATTCTTCTGATCATAGATTTTTACATGTATTCATTTTCTTCCCCTCCTCTTAGTGAGTTAAATGTATACAAGAGATTCCATGTAGAAACTGCTCTTTTAGTAAGGTTGCCACCTTTTCCGGAAAAAAATACCGGCCTTCCTATATATTTATATTTTTTCCCTATTAATAACATTGGGATCACTGACCTTCCTATATATTTATCTTTATTCCCTATTAATAACATTGGGATCACTGACCTTCCTATATATTTATCTTTATTCCATATTAATTACATTGGGATCACTGACCTTCCTATATATTTATCTTTATTCCCTATTAATAACATTGGGATCACTGGCCTTCCTATATATTTATCTTTATTCCCTATTAATAACATTGGGATCACTGACCTTCCTATATATTTATCTTTATTCCCTATTAATAACATTGGGATCACTGACCTTCCTATATATTTATCTTTATTTCCTATTAATAACATTGGGATCACTGGCCTTCCTATATATTTATCTTTATTCCCTATTAATAACATTGGGATCACTGACCTTCCTATATATTTATATTTTTTCCCTATTATTAACATTGGGATCAGCCATCATTTTTACTGGCCAGGCCAGTAAAATACCGGCCAGGTACACATACGTTTGTTTGGCACGGTTCATGCCATTGTTTTTAAAAAAGCTGACCACTGCATAAATACTCTAGTATAAATGCCATTGCCTAAATTTGAAACTGCTAAGCATATTTATGCAGCAGTCAGCTTTTTTAAAAAATCACAGTGTTTACCTGTGGGTCGGGTGGGTTTGGGACGACTGCGCACTGCTCCTGCTCTCCCCGCCCACCAACTTTTTAGTCTCACTTCTGCTCACCCGCCCCTTTTGTGACTTCATTGTGACGTCATCGTCGGGGCAGGTCGGAGCAAGTTTATATAAGGACCCCGGAAGTATGGGTACGGGCAGGCTTGGGCTGGAGCAGGACAGGTTAGGGTCAGGTGCTGGTCAGAAAAACCATGACCCACACATCACTAATGGCCACAGCTGCATATTATTTGAACTACAAAAAATGCTAAAGTAAGGGCTCTTACAGATGAGCGTTTCTCCATGCGCTCCTCTGCGCTCCGTTTGTCTGTGTTCAGCTGCAGGGGAGCGCAGGTCTAGACGCTGCTAATATCTTTCTATGTGTCTGTACTCACACAGGCGCATTTAAGCGATGAACAATTGAAAAATGCAGAAAAATGCAGCATGCTGCATTTTTCCTGCGTTCAGCACTTACATGCGCCTGTGTGAGTACAGGCACATAGAAAGATATTAGCCGCGTCTAGACCTGCACTCCCCTGCAGCTGAACACAGACAAACGGAGCGCAGGGGAGCGCATGGAGAAACGCTCGTCTGTAAGAGCCCTTAAGCTTCCCACATTAAACTGGATTCGGGAGAATGCCAGAGGGGTCGTTTTATATTTAGTTCAAGTGGGTCGCCTACCCCATGTCTGGTCCCCTATGTCAATAGCGGACTTTCTGAGTCCTGTGCATACGCTTGATAGTGACAACTCACACAGTAGTTCCGCGCATGCGTGTCAGCCTCAATTTGTGTGCGCGCCAGCGTCACTCTGCACATGCATGCCAACATCAGTTGTGCCAGGTTGGCTAGGGTGACTGGTTGGCTTGGCCTGGCTCTGGGCATATGAGTCGTTTCGGATTTCCGAAGTCGTCTAGAGTTTCCTTGTGAGGCAGCTTTGGGTGACTACAGAAATATATACCATCCCACTGGCGATTTGTATTCTTGCCAGTGGGAAGGCATTTGGGGAGTTAAGTCTCCCAAAGTAGGGGAGATTTGTCGCTGGGTGACTAATCTCCACGTCTACCGCCATCTTTAAGGGCAGAGACACATGGACAGATTCGTGGAGATTAGTCGCCCGGCGACAAATCTCATTTTACCGCCGGCTAGAATGTAAATTGCCATCGGGTTGGCACTCCGATCGTTTCTCCCCCCAAATCTGCCTGTGTGTCTCTACCTAAAGGTGGCCATACACGGGCCGATAAAAGCTGCCGACAGACCGTGTCGGCAGCTTATTGGCCCGTGTATGGGGCCCCCCGACGGGCTTCACCGATCGAGATCTGGCCGAAAGTCGGCCAGATCTCGATCGGATGGGATAGAAAATCCCGTCGGATCGCGGCCGCATCTATTCGTTGATGCGGTCCAGCGATCCGACCGCCCGTTAAGGCCTCGTTAGGATCCGATCGTTGGGCCCTAGGGCCCAAGATCGGATCGGCCCGATATTGCCCACCTCAAGGTGGGCATATCGGAGGGAGATCCGCTCGTTTGGCGACATTGCCAAACGAGCGGATCTCTCAGTGTATGGCCACCTTTAATGTGAGCACCTTCAGCTTTTCTTCTCAGCAGAATCCACAAATCAGTGCATCAGTGCAACCTTTGTTATATTTAAGTGATACCAATAAGGTTTGAACTCTTTAACATTAACTAATCCTTTTGCTTTCAAATGCCAATTAGCTGTGCTATTCAGCTAGCAAGATCACTTGTACTTTTAACAAGGGCAGACAAAGCTTAAGCTCTGTTACACAAAAGTGGATCTTATTAAACTCAATAGAGATGGGGCAAGGAGAGGATCCATTTTGCTCAGCCTGCAAAAAATGCCCTTTGCCTTAAAAGGGTTGTTCACCTTTGAATTAACTTTTAGTATGAGGTAGAGAGGGATAGTCTGAGACAATTTGCAATTGGTCCTCATTTTTTATTATTTAAGGTTTTTGAGTAATTTAGTTTTTTATTCAGCAGCTCTTCAATTTGCATTTTAAGCAATCTGGTAGCTAGGGTCCAGGTTACCCTAGCAACCATGCACTGATTTGAATAAGAGACTGGGATCTGAATAGGATCTGAATAGGAGAGGCCTGAGTAGAAAGATAAGTAATAAAAAGTAATACTAACAATACATTTGTAGCCTTACAGAGCGTTTGTTTTTAGATGGAGTCAGTTACGCCCATTTGAAAGCTGGAAAGAGTCAGAAGAAAAAGCCAAATAACTATAAAACTGTAAAAAATAACCAATGGAAAAGTTGCTTAAAACTTCTATAATTAGGGTTGCCACCTTTTCTGGAAAAAAATACCGGCCTTCCTATATATTAATCTTTTTTCCCTATTAATAACATTGGGGTCAACCATTATTTTTACCGGCCAGGCCGGTAAAATACCGGCCAGGTGGCAACCCCATATATAATATACTAAAAGTTACCTTAAAGGAGAACTCAAGGGCTTTAGCGCAAAACTCGCCGCCCCCATCCCCCCATAGGCCCCCAGCCCCCCTCCCCCCTGGCCTACCTCCCCCCTTGGACAAATGCCCCTAAGTCGATACTTACCTCTCTGCGCAGGTCCTGTCCACGGAGTTCCATTTTCTTGCGTTCGGCCGCAGGGGAGCGCAGGTTGAGACGCATTCAATTCTTTTCAATGTGCCTGTAGTCACACAGGTGCATGTAGGTGCCGGACGCAGGAAAAACAGGGCCGTATTTGCCCTGAGGGCGCCTCGAGGCCGGCGTCCTCCGTCACCCCCTCCTTCTGTAAAGAAAGCGCTTATGCGCATCTTGTTTTGTTGCAGAGCACTAGCCGTTCGGCGCTAGTGCTCCACCAAGAAAACTGCTTGTGTGACTGGGCGGCATGCCACCCTAGGCCAGGGCCTATGTGGCCTTGCCGCAAATCCGGGCCTGAAAATATACATATCCAAAACTAGTAGAACTATATAAAAAAAGCTCTAGACACAGAGCAATTACTATTCATTTTTTAGTATTGACATGTTTTTACGCCCAATGCAGCATTTTCCCCACAATTACATCATCTGCCACAATTACATCATCTGTGTTCAAGCACATAGTTGTAATTGTGTGTGTTTTGTTTTGAATTGCACTACAATTGCTATAGAGAATGTATTGTATGGACTGCATCATTTCCAGCTTGCAGCATTAACCCATTCATTTGTTTCTGTTTTGTTTTGGGCGTATACAATGTCTTTATATAAAACTTTGTTTTCTCATATAATCTCTGGGGTTGTTCTCTCCCAAATTAATCCATGCTACTCCAAGTGGGAAGCAACACCACAGTGCAGGGGTCAGGAACCTTTGTGGCTGAGAGAGCCATAAACATCACATTTTTTAAAATGTAATTCAATACAATATTTTTAAAACTAAATACAAGTATATTGAATATATCCACCAATTTAAGCAAAAAGTTCAATTAAATAGTAATTAGGCAACATAAGCAAATTATAAGAAAATAGTACAGGTATAGTATCTGCTATCAGGCCACCAATGTGGAATTCTAGAGCTTAGTTATATATATATATATTTTTTTTTATTAAAGATTTAGCAAAGAGCCAGGTGCAACCATAAAAAGAGCCACATCTGGCTCCAGAGCCATAGGTTCCCTAACCCTGATCCCCTGCCCCTGTAAAAGAGAGGTGCAGAAGGGAACTAAATACTTTAGCTCTAACATGAAAATCAAGCCCCTGACTCGCTAGACTACCATTGTGACAAAACAAGGCATTAATCATTAGGCTAGTGCTGCTACTTGCCCCACACCCACCTCTCCACCTTATCACACTGCCTGTGCTATAAATTGGTGTAACAGGATTAGGGAAAACACAGCTGCTGGCTAGCAGCTTTCAGTCAGAGCAATGGGGGGATGGTTTAGAGCTAAGTGATCTAAAGTTACAGTTTCAGACAAGTACCTATAAGGGTAGGGGCACACGGCGCGATTTTGCCGCGATTCTGCGCTGGGCGAGTTGTCGCTGCGTTTTTTAAGCCGAAATAGCTTTGCTAACTTTGGCGCTGGCGTCAATGCAAATCGCGGCAAAATCGCTGCGCTAATTCACACGCGGCGATTCTTTTCCTACTGTCGCCCTAAAACGCCCAGCGAGGCAACTTCGGGCGACAATAGAAAACGAATCGCCGCGTGTGAATTAGCGCAGCGATTTCGCCGCGATTTGCATTGACGCCAGCGCCAAAGTTAACAAAGCTATTTCGGCTTAAAAAACGCAGCGACAACTCGCCCAGCGCAGAATCGCGGCGAAATCGCGCCGTGTGCCCCTACCCTAAAGCTGGTCAGGGGCTGATAAAAGCTGCTGACAGACTGAGTTGGTAGCTTATTGGCCTGTGCACGGGGCACTCTGACAAGCTTCTCTGATCAGCTGGCCGAGAGTTGGACAAATGCCGATCGGGCAGAGTTAGATCACGATCACATGTGTTCGTTAATGTGGTTCCGCAATCCTAATGCCTGCATTATGATCTAATTGTTGGGCTCTAGGGGCCACGATCAGATCAGCCTGATATTGCCCACTTTAATGTAGGCATAGGCATATCAGAAATCTGCTTGTTTGGCAAAATCACAAAACAAGCGGATCTCTACGTGTATGGCCACCTTAAGGGTGGTGGCACATGGTAAGATTAGTCACAAACTGAGAAATCTCCTTGAGGCAGAGTAGGCACATGCCTAGGTTGCAAAGCTGGGGGGCGCCAGGCATGTACCAGCTCTGTTGCCTACCCCATGTCCAGTCCCCTCACCCATCTTGTTTTTGTGCCTACACGCATGCACACACCAGTTGAACTTGTGCATGTGCAAAGTGACACAGGCGCATATGCACATGCGCTGGCGTCACTTCGCGCATGCATGCTCTCAGCAAGTGCTGCGCCTGGACAGGTTGCCTAGGGCATGTATGTGTGCATCTGCCAACTATGCCACATATACATGGACGCCGGCACATATGCACCGAAGCCGGCACGTATGCGCCATGCACACCGCTGTGCTGGCCCACATATTTTGTTTTTTACATGGGCCTAGCCAAACGGGGAGGGTGTCCCATTCTGGCTCTGGGTGGCGGCTAGGATTGCCACATTTTCTGGAAAAAAATACCGGCCTTCCTATATATTTATCTTTTTTCCCTATTAATAACATTTGGTCTAACCATCATTTTTACTGGCCAGGTGGCAACCCTAGTGGCGGCAACTTGAGGCCAGAAGGGCGTTTAAGAAGCAGCGTTAGGGCTCATACACACTAGCATTTGGCCGTGCGCTCCCCTGCGTTCCATTTGGCTGCGTTCAGCCGCAGGGGAGTGCAGGTCTAGACGCTTCTAATTTCTTTCTATGTGTCTGTACTCACACAGGCACATGTAAGCGATGAACCATGGAAAAACGCAGAAAAATGCAGCATGCTGCATTTTTCCTGCGTTCAGCACTTTCATGTGCCTGTGTGAGTACAGACACATAGAAGGAAATTAGAAGCATCTAGACCTGGTAGCCTAATGGTCTAGGTGTTGGCTTTCCATAGCAAAGGTTATGAGTTCAATCCCTTTTTCCTCCACAAGTTTTATTAAGTTCACTGATTGGTATTGGAATGCAAACTTTTCGTTTAATGGCAGATTAAAGAGTTAAGGAATGAAAAGATAAAGTGGTATTAACAAACTGATTATAATTCAGGGGTGGAATTTTATTGGTGGACTAAATGTCTTGAAATTGCCGGAGCTACCCTTGCACTGTTCATGGTGCCATTATTTCTTTTCAGTCTTTATGTGCTTTATTATTATGTGATTGGGCATAATTTGAATTAAAATGAACATTTTACTTTTTTAATATAAATTAAAAAAAAAAAAAAAAAAAAAAAAGGATGTTCGGGGAATTGAACACTTAACAATATGATGAAAGACTAACACTTAAACCACTAAGCTACAAACACCATACCTGAAGTAAAGAGAATAAAATACATCTTTATCTACACTATGCTTAAAGTTGTAGCAAAAAAAAAAAAAAAACTTTATTCGGGAACAGTCCAAATATCAGTCTCAGCCCAATATCACATCAAAATCAAACGCTGGGACACACCTATTACCCATCTGACCATGAAGATTTCTGCCTCCCCATGGCTGCACAAATTCTTGTGTGAATGATCATACACAAGCATACAAGTGATCAGCACCTATCTGTGACTGCAGCTACAGGCATTACATCAGCATGCAGACGGCACTGGACAACTAATAGACAGCAAGGAATGGAATGAAGGCAAGACAGTCCAAGTTTTACATAAGGGCAAATAAAATGGTTGCATGTTCTGAGCGTAAGACCCAATAGTTCTTCACAGGTACTTCTACAATTGCATGAAGTCGTTCACAATGCAATGTAAGAGTTTACCCCCTTCTGTAGATGTTAGCAGGAGGCCCCTCCAGTGCCCCATTGAAGCAGCCTTGTATTAAAATTAAGCCAATTCCTTAATCAATGTGACATCTCAGCTGTCTGTTAGTTTACTCAGTAGCCAGAAAAATGTTCTTGTTAAATTTGCTGACGATTTCTCTCTCATTAATGCATGTATAATGCTACCTAATGCTTTAGCTAGCGCTTGGCAGCCTCTAGTGGCCACAGCTGGTATTGCATGTTGGTAACTGCAATAAACGCGACGAGGCAACTTGACATATCGCACTTGCTGCTGCTTATCTTGTGTTACAGCGCATTAAACGCACAAAAGAGAGTGGCTCCATCTGTAGGTTTCTCTAAATAAGTGTGTTTTAAGAGATCTTTGAAAGCAGAAAGGTTGGGAGAAAGTTGGACAGACCGTGGGAGAGAATTCGAGAGGGGTGAAGCCCTTGCAAAGTCTTGAATGCGAGCATGTGAGGAGGTAATGAGAAAAGAGTTGAGTAGCAGGTCAGTAGAGGGGTGTAGTAAGTGGTTGGATGAGTATATAGAGATGAATTCAGAAATGTAGGGTGGGGCAGAGTTATGTATGAAGTGCTTTGAATGTCAGGGTCATTAATTTGAATTATATTCTGAAAGGTAGTGGAAGATAGTGCAGGTATTGGCAGAGTGGCATGGCAGAGGAGGAGCGGTTGCTGAGGTCCATGAGCCTCAAGGCAGCGTTCATTATGGACTGGAGAGGTAACAGTCTCTGGTGGGCAAGGCCAATTGAAAGAGAGTTACAGTGATATGTCAAGAGAGTGAATAATCATTTTGGCAGCACTGGAAACAATGTAAAATGACAATGGCAACGCTGGCTTTGCAAGGCAGAAGATTACACACACCATGCAATATTTTACACAGCCTTTTTTTCGACAAATTTCATTTTACATAGCATAATAAGTTTGCCCCTTAAAGGAGTAAACACAAGATCATACAACAGTACTTTTAATAAAAAGTACTACTAAATATCTGTTTCAGATAACTAAGTTAACTATGCATTTTTTCCCTCCATTTTAGCTGTTAAAATCATAAAGAAAGCTAAAGATTTAACTGCTCTTGAAAATACATCTGCTACCTTTGAAATCAGTGTTTCACATGACACCGTGCCTGTGAAATGGTATTTCAACAATGTAGAACTGAAACCAGGTGACAAACATGGAATCATATCAGAACGTAAAGTACATAAACTAACCTTGCAGAATGTTACACCTGCAGATGCAGGAGAGTACACAGCAGTGGTTGGACAACTGGAAAGTAAAGCAAAACTTTTTGTAGAAAGTAAGTAACATTGCATTTTCTGGTTCATATACTGTAGTTCTGATTTCATTAATTTTAATTTAGTGCATTAATGTCTTTATTAGATAACTAAGATGGGATGACTGACATACTGTACCACTAAAACGAGGATATAACTGGGAGTCCCAAAATTTAGCAATGTAGTAAATCTTTTTGCCACTATTCTTGTTTACACGTCCACCTTAGGGTGCATACAGTATATAATCCAAAAAAGTTAGTATACAAGAATAAGGCATTTACAGCACAGATTAACAACTCAAAAAGTGTTTAATTGTCACACAACATGTTTTGAGCCTGTGGGGCCCTTTGTCAAGTGTGAAACAGCACAGCAAAACCACAAATTTGTGGTACATGAAGTGACCTGTACAGGAAAAACCAACCCCCAAGGTTTGACACCAGCCAAAGGTGAAATTAGCATGGAGTCTTTGCCAAAAATGTCCAAACAATTAATGTCCATTTCAATATATAATGCTATAGCTTCAATCTCATGGGATTTTCACTTAAATCTATATCATTATATAATGGAATGGACATTAATTGTTTGGACATTTTTGGCAAAGACTATGCTAATTTCACCTTTGAGTGATGTCAAACCTTGGGGGGGGGGTTGGTTTCTCCTTTCTCCTGTACAGGTCACTTCCTGTATCACACTTTAAATTTGTGGTTTTGCTGTACTGTTTCACACTCGACAAAGGACCCCACAGGCTCAAAACATGTTGTGTGGCAATTTGAACACTTTTTTAGCAGTTATTCTGTGCTGTAAGTGCCTTATTATTGTATACTAACTGTTTTGGATACTGTACCATTATTTGGAATGATTCTCATTGGATTTTCCTCTTGCATCTACAATTAAATTTGGAATGTATAATTTGGAGAGGGGGTTATGTAATAAAAGGCATTAAGTGTGCCCAGGAGCAGTAACTCATAGCGACCAATCAGCAGGTAGAATTTACTGGTCACTGTTTAAAAGCAAACATCTTATTGGTTGCTATGGGGTACTGCTCCTGGGCAACTTTTGTGCTTTTTATTACATATGGGGGGCTAGAGTTTTAAGAAAAGTTTAGCCCAGTATGAAGGAATACCCTTTAAAGCTGTAAATGCCTAAAAAAACTGAACCACATTCTGCATGCTAGTGCATGGGTTCACATTATTATCTCACTGTCCTCAGCTTTGTTCTCAATAACACTATAGTAATGAGTTTCTTGAGCAAAAGAGTATTTGAGTGCTAAATCTCAAGTTTAAACACATTTTTTCATTGACATTTTACCTGTTTTTCTCTAAAAATATTTTTTTAAATTTTAAGTTTACTTCATTAATTATTATATTTTAATTTAGGGGACTTTCTTCTCTTAATGGACTAATACATTAAAATTACAAACACTAAATATTTATATACTGGGATATCAGATTAATTAATATTCTGTATTCATGAATTGGTACTTTTTTTTAATTTTTTCTTTAGCTCTACACATTACAAAGACCATGAAAAATATTGAGGTTCATGAAACCAAGACAGCCTCTTTTCAGTGCGAAGTGTCCCATTTCAATGTGCCATCTGTATGGCTAAAAAATGGGGTAGAAATTGAGATAAGTGAGAAATTCAAAATTGTGGTTCAGGGTAAACTTCATCAGCTGATAATCATGAACACCAGCAGTGAAGATTCTGCAGAGTACACTTTTGTTTGTGGAAATGACAAAATGAGCGCAACTCTAACAGTGAAAAGTAAGTCCTTACTGTAAGGCTCTTTCAATACCAGGAACAAAAATATTGTACAGTTTCAACTACAAATGTTTTGCTATCACAACCATAGAATCTCAGTGGATAACTGCTTAATTACCACACTGATAATTGTATTGTATAAGATTGACGAAAATTACTAATAAATCACGTTATCTTAACAATAGCCCCCAAAACTCTCATTCCCATGGTAGTTTAAACTCTTAAACATTTTTGTCCATACTTAGAGGCACATTTATCAAGGGTTGAATTTCGAGGGTTAATAAACCCTCGAATTCGACCCTCGAAGTTAAATCCTTCGAATTTGAATATTGAATTCGAAGGATTTAGCGCAAATCCTTCGATCGATCGAAGTAAAAATCATATGATTCGAACGATTTTAAGCGATCGATCGAAGGATTTTTCTTCGATCAAAAAAATGTAAGAAACGTGTTGGGGAAGGTCCCCATGGGCTAACATTGTACCTCGGTAGGTTTAAACTGCCGAAGTATGTAGTCAACGTATTTTTAAAAGAGACAGTACTGTGTCTATCGAATAGTCAAACGATTTTTAGTTTAAAACGTTCAAGTCGCAGGTCGTAGTAGCCTATTCGATGGTCGAATTACCCAAAAAAATATTTCGTAATTCGAAGTTTTTTTCATTTGAATCCTTCACTCAAGCTTATAAATGTGCCCCAGTATGTTCTGTTCACATTACTATTTTTCTACAACACCACAGTTATGCATTGTTTTTATGTTTTCAGCTATCCTGATCACTTCTATGTTGAAAAACATCAATGCAGAGGAAAAGGACACCATCACTTTTGAAGTTACTGTCAACTATGAAGGCATCAGCTACAAATGGTTGAAAAACGGTGTTGAAATCAAATCAACTGACAGATGCCAAATAAAATCCAAACAGCAGTCTCACTCCCTTACTATTCGCAATGTCCACTTTGGTGATGCTGCAGAATACAGCTATGTTGCTGGAAGTGCAGTGTCTAAAGCTACCTTATATATTGAAGGTAAATTGTGTATATTTGAAATTATGGAGCCTTTTTTGAATATCAAACCAGACTAGACAGTAACTAAGCAATTGTAAATCCACATAAATGGTAAAACAATACTATTACATTTTTTTAAGGGTTTTATGTTTTTTAGTAGCCTTGAGACCCCTTTCTCTGAAAAATATCAGGTTCCAGACAATAGACCTTATAACGGTTATAAAAAAAGAGGCATCATTTTAAAAAATGTCTTAAAAAAGTAGCTCAGTTTTTACTGACCTACCAAATAGCTCATACCAAAACCTAATGTTTACAGTAGTTTGTCTTTTGTTCCAGATATAATTTTAATGTTAATTCATTTTACAGCTCGCCACATTGAATTCAGAAAGCACATAAAAGATATTAAAGTTCTTGAGAAGAAAAGAGCTACATTTGAATGTGAAATCTCAGAGCCAGATCTCCTGGTTCAGTGGATGAAGGATGGGCAAGAACTCCAAAATACAGAGAGGTAGCTTTTAATGAAGTTTACTAAAATTAGTCAAAAGTTTCTTTTTGCTATACATAAAAAATTAAATTCTTCAATAGCTAAGATGTAAGATAACTCTCCCAGTGTAACCTTCCTCAAATATACTATAATAAATGTCTTTTTTTTCACAGAGTGAAGATCCAGCAGGAGAGATATGTCCATCGTTTGGTCATCCCAATGGTCAGAATGTCTGACTCTGGACAATACTCTGTAGTAGCTGGAGGAAACATGTCCACAGCTAGTTTGTCTGTTGAAGGCCGTGATGTTCGCATTACTTGTGCTCACAAAGAAGTTCAGGTAATACATTTTTGTATCCCCTGTTTATCACCAACTACATTTGTACTATCACATAAAACCAGAATAAATATATATAAATATAGGTAATTTATGTTTAGAAATAGTTACTTACAATGTTTAAGCAAAGCTTTGTTTCAATTGAATTAAGTATGCTATAGAAAGCAAAGAAGACTAAAATGAATGTGAATTCTCAGATTTCCCTTTAATAAATCTATTAACTGATCTATCAATCCATCAGATTTATTCATGCAATCATCTTTTGCCTAAATGAAAAAGTTAGCAGAAAGGCCATCTGAGAATGTTTCAGAACTTACAGTAAATATTTATTATTCAAAAGCATAAAAACTAAGATATATTTTTCATAAATGTTTTAATAGGCTATTGAGAAACAAAGAGCAGTGGTTGAGTTTGAGGTCAATGAGGATGATGTGGATGCTCGATGGCTTAAGGACGGCATTGAGGTCAACTTCCATATTGAAGAGAGATACAAATACATTACTGAAAGACGAGTACATCGCATGCTCATCACTGAAACCATTATGAGTGATGCTGGTGAATATACATTTTTGGCTGGCAAGAATAGGAGCTCCATTACTCTTTATGTTAACGGTAAATAATAATAAATGTTTTATGATTTAATCTGTTTTGTGGATTACAATATATGCATATAATACACAAAAGCCATGAATATCTTGTAAATTAAATCCTTATAAACGATGAGTTCTGATGTCATCAGTTATAAACGGTGAGTTCTGATGTCATTTCTGTCACATGACTCACTGAAACTTGTGTATTATAATAAATAAAGTACCCCCAGTTGCAAAATATGAGGATATTAGAAGTTACCTCGGAGTTCCACGCCCTGTATAAAAACACTTGGCCTTCGGCCTCGTGTTTTTATATAGTCATTAAACTCCTCGGTAACTTATAATATCCTTATATTTTACAAGAGGGGGTACTTTATTCACTATATTATAGCCAGCAAACTACCTTTGGATCTATGAAGAATTTAGAGAACATGAACATTAAAACATGTGCATGTGTTTCATAATTTAATCAGTTTTGGGAGTACAAACTGTATATATATAAACTAAATTTATAGCTACCAAAATATGAATTTTTAAAAATAAAAACACTATGGGATTGCAGGAAGTATGATACCTGAACAGGTCATTTCTTCTTGATATTTGTAACAACATTATAGCCAACAAACAACCTTTGGCATCCACAAAGTCCCCTAGAAGTACTAGAATTCAGGAAAAACAAATATTAAAACATGTAAAAAGTACAATGGCACCTCTACAAAGGTTCCTGAAATATTAGAGCACTGTTGTTAAATGAAATTTAGTTTAAGTGCTGCAGAATTTTGCTATTGCATTCTTACCTGGTGAAGCCCAAAAAAAAAAAAAAAAAAAAAAAGATTTTGTCTCATTGGCAGCAGAAGATGATTTTGTATGGGGGGAGGGGTCAGACAGCGCTGCTGAGCTGCAAGCCATGATGATTTCTCACTCAGGAGCAAAGTTCTCCAGTATGGGGGTAGGAATATCAAACCATTCCTCTACAAGCACTATATGTCCTCTTGCCACAGCTCTTCTGCTTCCCTTCTGGCTCTTCCTGGTTGCACTTCTGCGCCCCTACCTGTAAGAAGTATTCAGTGCAGGCTGATTTATTTCTGCAGGGGGACTTTTGGAACTTGAAGAGATACCGACACTAATCTCTTATAAGATTGTTGATCGCAGAGAGTTAAGTATGCAAAACAGTCAGGTGTAGGAAATTCAAGTAACAATTATTTTCAAAAGCAGTCCTATTAACAAAAAATAATTAAAATGACCAATAGGTAACTTTAATGTACATTGATATTTTAAAGAGTAGTTTTAAGTGTCAGTATCACTTTAATCTGACAAATAGTGAGTCAGTGCTCACTTGCCTTGCAACTTCCAGAACTAAGTGGGAAACTTTGGGGGGTTTGTACGCCTATATATGGTCTCTTTTCTGTTATTATTGATAGCAATTTTCCTTAGTAGAGTTTCTCCTTTCATTACTTTATTCTTTTAAGACAAGTGAATGCATGTATATAGTTAAAGTAAACTACAGTATAAGTATTTCTGTTCTGCCTTTCTACTCCCGGAAATTTTAATTAAATGGGGTATTCAAGAGAAGGTGGTGTTTCCAAAGGAATTTAGCCACAGTTGTAAAGTACTTTCTGTTGATATATATTATTCAGGCATTTCCCCTAGGTAACATTGTTGTCTTTTGTTCCAACAGCTCCAGAACCACCTCTAATCATACAAAAGCTTGAGCCTAGCACTGTGGAGTCAGGGAAGTCTGCCCGATTTACTACTGTAGTTACAGGCAAACCTCAGCCCAAGGTAGCTTGGCTTAAGGACTCAACACAGCTCTCTGCAGGCTTCAAATGCAAGTTCCTTCATGATGGACAAGAGTATACCCTGCTGCTAACTGAAGCCTTCCCCGAAGATGAGGCCCTATACACCTGTGAAGCACGCAATGACTCTGGAATGGCTTCTACATCAGCTTCACTTACAGTTGAAGGTAAATTAAGAAAAAACATATATTTCAATTTGCAGTACAAATAAAAAAGCATTACTGGCAGAAAGTAAATATATGTATGTACTATATCTTTTTTACTTTAGTTCCAGAAGTAGTTTCTCCTGACTTGGAAGCACCAGCCAACCCACCTGTAATACTCACACCACTTTGTGATGCCGTTACTTCAGAAGGGCATTCTGCATGCTTCCAGTGCCGTGCCTCTGGTTCAGGTCAGACTTTTGTTTTTTATTACACAGAGATACACATTGTATCATAGTAACACATGCTACAAATACTCTACCATCTTAGTTTAGTGCTGAAGTATTGAAAGTGGTATTATTAAGATATCCTGCTGTCAAAAAAGTACAGTAAAAATCCTGAAAACTGTGAAAATCTGTAACACTCACAGTTATTATGTGCCAGTTAGAATTGTTTGAATATTCAAAGATAAAAGCCTCTATAATCCAGTGTTTTATTTAATACAACTGTAAACTGATTTTTGATCAGTTTGGTGACAAACGTAAAGGGAATCATTGTCAGTGGGTTAATAGATTCCTCCATGAATAAAGGGCCTAAGTATAAAAGGTTGGTAGGGCCGTATCTGAACAAACAAAGATCAACAACAAACAACTATCAACAGCCAGCCAAAAGCAATAAAGTTGTGGGTCATAATAATTTACTAATGACTGTTATTATTTTGAACAGATCTTAAAATTACTTGGTACACCAAAGACAAAGAGATTAAGCCATCAAAATTCTTTAAAATGACTCAGTTTGAAGATACATACCAGCTGGAAATTGCTGAGGCCAATCCTGAAGATGAAGGAGCTTACACTTTTGCTGCTAGCAGTTATTTGGGACAAGTCTCCTGCACTGCAAATCTCAAGCTGGAAGGTACAACAGCACTTGTATTTTATACCTTGCCTGTGTATCAGTCAGTTATTTAACAAGAGCACTAATCGAGTATGTGATTGTCATTGTCATTTTACCCAACTAATATCCTTACATTATTTATGATTGCATACTACATACTCTATCCAGAATATGGAACAGTGGCAATATCTTGCATTGGAAACCCCTATTTTTTATCCTTCTGTCTTATTCTCTGTGCTATGCATTGCTTTGCCAACCGTGCATTTTAAGGTGCAGTCTTTCAATGTCACATTAAGACCAACCGAAATTTTTGGGTCGAATAGGTCCGTTTTTGATCGAATAGGTCCATATTCGGCTGAATTTGAATAGTTCGAATCCAAGGAATATTTCATTCAATCTAATTTGATTCAAAGTTTTTCACAAAAAACCTTTGATTTTTCAAAGTCCACCAATTGACTCCAAATGGGTTCTAGGAGGTCCCCCATAGGCTACAATAGCAATTTGGCAGGTTTTAGATGGTGAATGGTTGAAGTCGAATTTTTAAAGAGACAATACATTAGAAATTTTGATTTTTTTTCAAATTCAAATCAAATTTGGACTATTCCTTAGTCAAGGTACACAAAAATAGCTCTCAAATTTTAATTTTTTTAATTTGAAAATTCACCTCGACCTTTGTGTTCAGTAGATTCAGTTTAAAAAAGGCCATGTCCCTGCAGAAATACATATGTACATGTATTTCATATAAACTTAAATTTACAGAAAATGTAAAAGAAAGAAAATTTAAATACATGGTGGAAGGCAAATCATTTAAGGAGAAGACTCATGACTTGTATACTGTATGCTGCTTTAGTGTGGAAGGTATTAGTAATTAATGCCAACTAAGTCTACTTTTATATTTTCAAAATAAGGTTGGCCTGCTTTTTTTCAGAGCTTAAAAATGGCGTGGAGCTTATAAAAATTCCCCAGTGGTTTTCACGCCCATTTCAAGCTGTCGGGTGCATAGTGGGGAGAAAGTTCAATTTGTAGCAGTAGTTTCTGGTTTGCCAAAACCTGGAATTAAATGGTTTCATAACCAGCAGTTAGTCCTTCCTTCCAAAAATATAATCTTTCATTATGATGAGTCTCATAATACAGCAATATAGCAATTATAGTTGATGCCTATGCAGAATATTCTGGCGAGTACACCTCCAAGGCTAGAAATAGTGCTGGTGAAGCAACCTCTTTGGCCACCTTATCAATAACATCTGAAGGTAATCCCCCACTCTTCACCAGTGGGGTTTATTTTGAGAAATTTTACACATCACTGTAATCTATCTCACAGCATTTCACATGGTTTGGTGGGCAGGTAAATAATTAATTTAGTAACAACTTTAACACAAGTATCTGTTTACCCCTTTCCTCACTTTTCCCCACAAATACCACCACCCAAACTTTGACAATAGTCAATTTCTGCTGATAGATGGAATATATTTTCCAGCTGAACCTACAGTAGCTAACCTATCTATACTCAAAAGAATTCAATCCAGTAGTGACTTGAGTGTCATTCTTACTTGGAATCACTAAGGAATATTCTGTACAAAAGAGGATGTCGACAATGAAAGAAGATGCAACCTTGAACGTTGAACCCTCCATTCTGTTTGTAAATGAGCATACATTTAGCATGCATTATTCTTTGGTGATCTGTTGATCTGCACAAAAGTTTTTGTTTTTACCATAAGGCCCAAGGCAATGTAGATGTTAATTTTCATTTTTAATTTAAATAAATTCAAGGATCTTTCTACTTCCTGAAATTTAAATTACCGTATATACCCGCGTATAAGCCAAGTTTTTCAGCATCCAAAATGTGCTGAAAAAGTCTACCTCGGCTTATACGCGGGTCAGCAGTACCCGACCCGAGTAGCTGAGATTGCAGTCACTTTTAATCATTCCTATACCAACAGTTCACTTAGGGAGAGACTGCAATATCCCACAATGCCCTCTGTTGGTTATATGAAAGAATAACAGTGCGCCCTCTGTTGGTTATATGAAAGATTAACAGTGACTGCAATATCACACAGCGCCATCTGTTGGTTGTATGAAAGAATAACAGGGACTGCAATATCACACAGTGCCATCTGTTGGTTGTATGAAAGAATAACAGAGACTGCAATATCACACAGCACCATCTGTTGGTTGTATGAAAGAATAACAGGGACTGCAATATCACACAGCACCATCTGTTGGTTGTATGAAAGAATAACAGGGACTGCAATATCACACAGTGCCATCTGTTGGTTGTATAAAAGAATAACCGGGACTGCAATATCACACAGCGCCCTCTGTTGGTTATATGAAAGATTAACAGTGACTGCAATATCACACAGCGCCATCTGTTGGTTGTATGAAAGAATAACAGTGACTGCAATATCACACAGCGCCCTCTGTTGGTTATACAAAAGATTAACAGTGATGGCAATATCAAACAGCACCCTCTGCACATGGTAGTGGGACAGTGGGACAATGCACACAGTAATCCGTTTGGCAATTCTCTGTCACCATCAGCTTTGCAAAGAAGTCCGGTTGATCGCTGGGCGGGTCGCTTTGGCAGAATGTGCGCTGCTGGGAGACAAGGCTGTAGTTGTGTCTAGGCTTATACGCGAGTCAATAAGTTTTCCCAGTTTTTTAGGTAAAATTAGGTACCTCGGCTTATACACGGGTCGGCTTATACACGAGTATATACGGTAAATGGGGGATACAAGAGAAGGTGGTGTTTCCAAAGAAATTTAGCCACAATTGTAATGTACTTTCTGTTGATATATATTATTTAGGCATTTCCCCTTTATGTTAATAAAAATGCATGCTAGTAGTTATACATAGTTAGTCAAAGTCCTGGGAAAGCTATTGCAGAATCTGTCAGCTTACAAGTGGGGGCACATTTACTTAGCTCGAGTGAAGGATTAGAATGAAAAATACTTCGAATTTTTAAGTTTTTTTTGCCTACTTCGACCATTGAATTGGCTACTTCGACCTTCGACTACGACTTTGACTTCGAATCAAACTAAAAATTGTTCGACTAATTGACCATTCGATAGTCGAAGTACTGTCTCTTTATAAAAAACTTTGACTACCTACTTCGACACCTAAAACCTACCGAGCACCAACGTTAGCCTATGAGGACCTTCCCCATAAGCTTTCTAAGCTTTTTCTGATCGAAGGATTAAAATCCTTCGAATCATTTGTGGTAAATCCTTCGACTTCGATATTCGAAGTCGAAGGATTTAACTTTGAGGGTCAAATATCAAGGGTTAATTAACCCTCGATATTCGAACAATAGTAAATGTGCCCATTAGTATCAGAAACCAAAGTTTATTTAAACTAATTTAAATAAATTCAAGGATCTTTCTCTGGCCAATATATACAGGTTTTTGAAAGTATTTCAAAAACCTCTACTTTGATACTCCTAAAATTGCACAATATTACAGTGAATTGTGGAGAAGTAGCCCAGTTCATCTATGCAGTACAAGAAGACTTCTTACATATTACCTGGAGACATGAAAATTAAACAAGTGAAGAAACAGAAAAATGTAAAAATGTCACAAAATAGAAATGTTATGTTGCTCACTATACAAAATGTTCAGACAAATGACCAAGGAACCGACAGTTTCACACTTAAAAATGAAAATGGAGAGACGACAACTACTGCTGTATAGTGATGGCTAATTTATTAGACAGGCTTGAATTCACAGTGAATTTGCCCATTTTGCCGCTAGCAAATAAACTCGCCAATTTGCTGCGAAAATTCACCGACGGCGAAAAAATATTTGACGGCGGCGACGGTTCTGATGCCAACACCCATTTAGACAATAAATGAATGGCCCTTGTCTTTAATGAGCGTCAGCGTCAACTTTGACACCGGCGTCAATGTCAAAATCTGCGTTTCGCTAATTTTTCAGCAGTTTCAAGAATTTCGCTGGAATTTGCAAAATTCGTGGCAAAGTGAAAGGGACTAATTCGCCCATCCCTACTGCTGTACTAACTTTAAAAGGTGGCTATTAATTTAACTTCTATCAGTTACTTACATATCGCTCCATATTTTTTCTAAAGCTCTGTTTGAATCTCTTTGTTGTTAGAAAAGCTTTTAAAAGGTTGTATTATTTAACTATTTAACAACAAAACAATAAACATCTTATAACTTACAAAACTATTGTTTGAAAATCTATGTCCGAAAGAGGTTTGGCGCATGCAGCTCTATAGATACTGGATAATTAAATATTTTGTGATTTTATGGTTCTAAGCATAAATATATTTGAAATATTTCAGTAAAGCAGCTGCTTCCTCTATAATATTGAAAAAAAATAGCTATGCCATGATTGGCACTTGATTTACCACAACATTTTATACTAACTGCAGAAAGATAGATGTACTGTATATTGGCACATAAGGTATTTTGTAATGGTAATAGAACTAACCTTACCGATATTTTCTTGTTTCCACAAATCAACAAAACGAATACTTTCGTGACTTTATTCTTGCCTAGCAAACAAAGCCCCAGCCACTGCAGTAGCACAAGTTAGCCTTGACGCAGATAATAAAAGCTATAAAACACAAACAGAAATTCAAATTAAGACCACCCATAAAGCTGAACAAAAAAACACCAAGAAAATATCCAGCATTTCTATAATGCCATAACAAAGACCACAAAGGCAAAGAAGCTAAGATGACTTTCCTGATGTTGTGCCCTATTAAGAACTGATAGGGTCTTTGGCTTTAGTGCCAGGATTTCTTGAAGAAATGCCCCTTGAAACATATGTGATAGAAGGCAACAATGTCTCCTTCTTTTGTTTTGTAAAGGGCAGGCCTGCCCCTTGTGTTATTTGGCTTCTTAACAAGCTTCTGGTTGATGAGTCTGCTTCATGTCTCATAAGAAATGATGGGCCCCTCTGCAGTTTAAAACTTTTGAAAGTTATTCCAAATCAGAGTGGTATATACACATGCAAAATAGTTAATGCAGCAGGACAAGCTGAATGCAATACTCATCTGAAAGTGGCAGGTTGGCAACTGCATGTTCCTTCCACTTATACTTGCATATCATGTATAGTGATGGGCGAATTTGCCCTTTTGACGCCCTTTTGATGGGCAAAATTTCGCTTTTGACGCCGGTGCCCGTTTTTGACGCCGGCGAAATTCTTTTTTCGTGCCAGCAAATTTTTTCGTGCGAATTTTCGCTGGCATTTATTCGATGACGGCGAATCGCGCAAATTCGCAGCGAATTCGCGCCTGGCGAATAAATTCGCCCATCACTAATCATGTATGCAATGGCTACAGTATTTATTGATTTATGTGTTTCCATCCGAGTACGAGGCATGTAAAGGCAATAGTCTTCTTACCTATTTGCATTTCAAATATTCTGAAGAATAATTTATTTTATACTGCTATTTACAGTACACAATAGGAGTATAAAATGCATAAATTTATATTTTTATATAACTTCGCAAAGCATTTTACCTAATGGTAAATAACTAATTATTGGGGATTCCTAATCCCGTCATGTTTTATTATTAAAAATATATGATTAAAGACAAATTCTTCAATGCATGTATGCCATCTCGCCAACCATTTATCTTTTGCTAAATTGCCTAAAAATAAAATACAGCTTTGATCCTCACTATAAAGGATTAACAGTAACAACTCCATCCAGATATAAAATGTTCTCTGAATGCAGTCTTTATTATTCAAATGTCCCAATTTAATATCAAATCACACAGGTACATTACAGGCTTTTTATTCATGCCTAAACTGACATCCCAAGATGCTTATGTAGAAAGCATTTTGCATCTAATCCTGACTCTACTGTGTTTTTATCTAGACAAATATACAACGTATATGTTTGGTGATTATTTGTAATTGCATGGATGTAATGCTTTTGGCTGTAGATTAGGTGAATATTACTTGCTCATTTCTTGGGAGAATAGATACTGAGATAAAAGCTTATATTCCATTTCCAGCAACATAAAAATAAAATATAAACTAAAAAATGACAGCATTTTTTTTTTCAGCCGTTGAAGAAGTACTTCAATATAAAGAGATGGAGACGGAAGCCAAAGGTAAAGTGTTTTTATATCTTAAAACATATAGGCAATTTCTGTTGCCATCTGCCAGAATCTTTATTTTAAAAAAAGTATGTTTCTTACTACTCATCAGCCCAAATGGTTGCTTTAATGTTTACTATAGTTTGTGTTTAGTATGTTTTTGTCAATAAAGGTCTGTTCTCTCAAAGTAGCATACAAATATGCTAAGTGGGAAAACAACTGCAATACTCAAATGCTTTTGAATGCTGCATGACTCTGCTTTTTGTGAAATATAGTTTGTTATAAGGATTTTTTCACATTTTGCCCTTTCATCAAAAAAACTATATTGATGCATGAAAAGGTTATAGTTCTGATTTTAGGAATAAACTATCTCATCTGCATTTGATGCTAACAGAGGATTCAAGAACAATTTCACATTAAAAAAAAATGCATCCAAAATCCTTACATGGCTTGCAGATGACATCTAGTATGTACTCAATGTTGCTTGCTTTTTTTTTCTTTTGCATAACATTTTAAAGTATATGGCTGTATTAGTTCGAATAAACACATTCTAATTAATGTAGATGATTTATAGATCGACACTATTTTGAATGCATTTAAAAATACTTTATTGAAAAACTCAGAAAAGGTCAGAAAGAGCGTTTATTCTGCTGTCTGCAAGTCAGGTCAGGGCAAGGTCACACATGGCATTTTTACATTGCATTTTTAAAAAAGCACGGTTCGGTGTAAACACGCCAATGAAACCACACATGCATGATAACATGTGTTTTTCAGCCTGTAGTTTTCTTTTTCCAACATGTATTTCTGTCTCTCATTCCCCACAATTCCACTCAGAAGAATTTTAGTTAAGTTTGGCCGCCATGTTGAAAATACGCAGCATATTTAAGCAGTGTATTTCGAAACCTGCAGATCCCATAGAGTTCAATTACATGGTGTTTTATTGGCGTATTGGCGTTTCTGCTAAGAAAAACTCAAATACTGGCGTCTTGTAGCGGATGTTGGCTCGCAAGCACCCTGTGGGAATTGCTACAGTGCGTATTCCATTATTTTCAATAGGGCTTAATTTTGTATGTATTTACGCTCGGCTGTACGTTTTTAAAAATGCAATGTAAAAATGCCATGTGTGACCTTGCCCTTAAACTTTAAAACACTAAAACCTCTTTGGACAGCTATACGTACATAGACAAGATGCCATTTTGAATTTTCGAGATTTCATATATGTTTGTTGAAGAAGAGATTTCCACAGTTTGAAGAAAGAACATACAACAAATGGGTATGGTGTCAGGATCTATAATAAAGAACAAGGCATTTATTAGACCACCAAGCAACAAAACTTATATATAAATATATATATATATATATATATATATATATATATATATATATATCTATATATATATATATATATATACACACAGTATATATATATTTATCCAGCGCTATTTCCGGGCTTCGCCATAATTGTACAAAAGATAGGATCCGCTCCAGCATTATTAACCATTGGGGCCTGCGTGCTGCTGCTCACCGTTGGACACTCTTGGTCCGGGTGCCTCCCGCCCCGGATCCCACGATTGGACCTTAGAGTTGGTATAATCCAGCCCCGTCACCCCGAGTCCGTCACTAAGAAGAACATAATCAGCACATCAGTCGTTGAGGCAACGCACTCCAGGAACTCTATGAAGAATCACATGCTTCCAGATTATGGGTAAAAATTGGAAATCTTTATTTCAACATCTGATTCATAATAGTGTCTACTATTGTTGCCTCAACGATTGATGCGTTTATTCGAACAAATATGGTGAGTGATTTTTTATTTATGAATTCATAGTTTTGTAGCAGGAATATATCAGATTCTTATACTATAGAATAATATATACATCATTTGTGATTTTAAATAGAAAATTTAGGTGAGCTGTTTTAAAATTTAGATTTGGTCTTTCACAGAAATTTCCTTCAGTATGGATCCTGAAAGTGAGAATGAATATAAAAGACATTTACGAGGGGCTTTTTCTGACACAGAAGATTACTTGGATCATGGACTTGTGTCTTCTGCAAGATGTGCCATACAATTTGATATTCAAGACCAAACACAGATTGAGGAATCATTCAGACCCTCATTCAATACTATATATGATTCATTAGAAAAAGAGGTGGTATTAGAATCGGAAAAAGTAATTTCATTTAATGAACCTACTGACACAAGAGATTTTCAGGAACTATGTGTATCTGATTTAATGGTAACATCTGAGCCAAGAACGAAGGAAAAAGAGAGTATGCAAAAAGAGAAAAGTGTATGCAAAATAGAAAAAGAAAATAATACCATCCAATTCGATATTCAAAAATTTGAAAAGGGAAAAGAGTCATCCATTCGACCTTCATTCAATATCATATATGATTCGTTAGAAAAAGAGGTGGAATTAGAATTGCCAACATTAAAGGAAACAGCATTTTCAGCTAATACTAATATGGAAACAGAGACAGAGACAGAGACCAAAACTGATAACTATATATGTAAAAAGCCTTTTACGGCATCATCCAAACCCTGTGCCCCTATGTTTACATCTGACCTTGACTCACAAGAAGCATTTGAAGGTGAAAGATGCTCCTTCATTTGCAATTTTCATGGTTATCCCCATCCAACTGTCTCCTGGTACAATAATGACATATCAATACCTCGTAATAAAGAGTATGTCATTACAACAACAGAAACAAGCTCAATTTTAACATTTATTTATGTACATGCTCACCATCAAGGATCCATAACATGTGTAATTTTTAACCAGTATGGAACAGACACAACATTTTGTCATCTAAAAGTCAAAACAAAAGAAAATGAAGGCTGGAAAGAGACTGCACCTTTGATTAAATGTGAGGTACTAATAACTAAACATATAACAGAAGGTGATGAGAAAGAGCTTGTATCCTTATTGGAGAATAATAAAGAAAGACAGAAGTTTAATCATGATATAGATAGCATTAGCTTGCAAGTCCCACAGGCCAGCTATGATATACCTTGTACATTAGAAGATCCATCCACATTTCCAGTTGAAATTAAAATAACAGCACCAACTCCTGTTCCAGAATATGAGGAAGAATTTAAAGAAAGTTTTCAAAAAGTTGAACTTTCTACAGAAACTTCATCTGTAGATAATATTTCTCAAAAGATGAAGCATAAGTTTAAATTTTCTTTTGATGTTGCTACAGAAGTACCAAAGTTAATAAAGGGAGTTGAAAAGCAAACAAAGTGCAAAGAAGGGGATTGCGTTTTCTTAGAATGTGTCATATCAGGGGATCCAGACACTTTGATCTCTTGGAATTATAACAATGCTGAACTGAAGAATAAAGCTGGAACAATCGAAAGTGAGTCTGAACTAATAGTTAATGATTCAGCAGCAGCATGTTATAAATCTGAACAAGAGGAAATCACAGGAGATATGAAAACTGATGATAAAATAATGAAGACTGACATAACAGAAGCTGAGAATAAAACAATGGAACTGGAATCATCTTTTTATCAAAACACTAAAATCAATATTGTAGAGAAAGTGGATAGTAACCAAGACTTTCAACCATTGAGCTTTGTAATTCAAGATGATTTGAAAAAACATATACCTGATTCCAAGTTTAGAGCTTTGGACAAAGAGAAATTTTCAAAAGAAAAAGAAATACCAGTAATGAAAGATGTGAAAATAGACTCAAGTTTAGACAGTAAAGCAAATATTCAGAATGAGGAGAATAAAGAACCGAGTATTCATGATCTAGGTGGTAACGCTATTTTAGATGACAAGTTAAAGTTACAGTTGAATGAACCGGTTAAAAAGGATGTCAAACAAGGGCAAGACAGCAGATCAGAAAGTAATATTCATACACAAGAGATAACCCTAAATGTCTCTGATAATGAAAATTATTCAGGATTTTTTGAACCGTCACCTGGAGGCATTGGCACAGAGCCAAGAGACCTTTTAACAGAATACCTAGTAAGTGCAGGAGAACATGAAGTTCAGTTATGGCAAGAAGTCGAAAGCCCATCAGAGAAACAAAAAGGACAAATAACTGAACTGGAATTTGAAGATGTGACTTACAGTGCATATTATGATTTTTACAAGAGCCAGTCATTAATTGACCGTTCATTGTCTCCAGAATCAGAAATGTCAATTGAAGCTTGCTCCTCTAGTGATGAAGTTATAGATCAAGATCACTTTTATACACCACTTCCGTCAGTTGAAATGATTCAGTCTCCTTTAAGTGGTTCTTTTGTTACTCCAGCCAGTTCTCCTGAACAATATTGTACACCAGTTGAACACACAGTCTATCCTAATGATGGAGATAACCTCAAAAAGTATGAATGTGGTACTGTAGTGCCAAAAAGTATAGATATAGCATGCCTTCCTGGATCCTCAAAAACAGAAACCTACAGTATAAACAACATAAAGTCTCATAATCCTGAAGGAAAAACAAATGAAGTGGGAATGCCTCCTGCATTTATTAAGCCTCTCCCTAAAAGGTGTATTTATGAAAATAATACACTAAGCTTTGCTGTGGAAGTTGTTGGAGCTCCCTTACCGGACATAAAATGGTATAGGAATTCATCATTATTGCTTGAAAACTCAGACAAAATTAAAATATCAATGGAAGGTCATTTCTGCATATTTGAAAAGCACAATGTTCAAATAAGTGAAGGAGGAGAATATTCATGCATTGCCTCTAATACTTTAGGAGAGGCAAGAACTACTGCTCGGGTTGATATTTTACCTCATTATGGCAGATCACTTGCTTTACCACCACCAGTGACACACCAGCATGTTATGGAATTTGAAATGGAACCACTTCATACGTCACGATCACCTTCCCCACAAGAAATTCTTTTAGAAGTTGAGCTAGAAGAAAGCGAAGTCAAAGACTTTGAGAAGCAAGTAAAGATCATAACAAAACCTGAATTTACACCTGATAATAAGAGCATGGTTATATCTCTTGAGGTTCTTCCTTTAGTATATGATGAACAATTGTCATCCATATTTACAAAAGATAATGAAGAGGGTAAAATTAATTTTGAAGTCCAGGAGAAGCCCCCATACTTTGTGCAACCACTGAGGGATTTGCATGTTGCAGAAAAGTCAGTTGCAGAATTTAAATGTTCAGTTATGGGACTTCCAAAACCATCTGTGACATGGTTTAAAGAATATAGAAAGATTTCTCCAGAGTCTATAAAGTATCTTATTAAGGAGGATGGCATTCATCAATGTCTTCTAATCCATGGTGTTAGCATGTCTGATGTTGGGTTTTATACATGTAAGGCAGCAAATCATTTTGGAGAGGTAATATGTAAAACTATGCTTAATGTGACTAACTTGGATTCAATCACTGAAAAAGAGAAAGCGAAAGAATTGGAAATTGTATAATTGGAAGGTGCAACAAGCATACCTTGTAATTATGATTTATTTAGTTGATTTGCTTATAATTAATGCCAAAGTCATAAATATACACTTAGCACACTATAGTGTGGTTTCTTATATTTTACAAATTGTACAGAAGTCCTTATGTACAATATGTAAAAAAATAACAGGAAAGAGCAGAAAATAACAGGGTAATAAAAGATGCAGAGTACACTCAGTTACAATAACCAGGTGTGCTGCTCCAATGAGGCGAGTATGTTTCCATACAGATGACTAGTACATGCCACATGATGATTGGTGTCTATGTGTTACTAATCCAGGTGCAAACTTTGCACTTTCTCCTATAAAATTAATGTCGAATCTCATATAATTTTAAATGTTATGTATGACATTTGATATTTTCATTTTACAAATCAACAAAATGTTTTTAGCTACAATTTCCTTAAAATAGTCAACAACAATGTGATATTGCAAATCTTTGCTTTGTTTTACAGCTTACAAAATATATTCAATAAAGTTATACATGAAACTAAGATTGATTGTTTTGGGGAGCCTTTTGTGTGTTTTTAATAAAATGTAGTTACTTTTATTTTTACTATTTTGTTTTTTCTTTTCTTTTTGCTTAGTCTAAAAAATATTTGATGCCAAGTAACAAGGAAAATTATAACAGAATAGAGCGGCGAGTATATTTTTAAAAAAAGTTGTAAATTTTACATTTACTTCCTTATTCTAAAAAGTAGGCTGTTAAATATTATATTCTGCATCCTTACTTTTGGCTGAGTGTGAGGCTGAAAATGCATGTCATCACCCACACTTTTCTGGATCCAATAAACCCCTCTAGTGAACTATGGCCAATAGTCCTGGTTTCATTTTTGCACTGTATCTTTCCAAGGATATTGCAGCACTTTATGTTACTGCTTTTGTCTTTCCCTGCTTTTGGTTTTAAATATATGTGAAAATTAGCAGTCATGGAACACCAGTAAACGTTATGCTTTATTTACATTTAGATCATCATCGCTTTATTGACTCTTAAGAAAAGTAGAGAGAAAAAATAGGCATTCTCCTTTATTTCATGGCTATACCTAAATATTAAAAGTAACAGCAGTTTATAGGAATGATACACTTTATCATATGTGATAAAAAAAATACACTAGCTTTCCTTTAAAATAATAATGACTTTGTTTTAAGTAATTGTAACATATTACTGTGCCCCCTGTACTAGGAGTTAAAAGGTTAACCTGCAGGTTAATTTGTTATGTTCTTTCATTTTAGGTTTATGGGTAATCATTTAAAAAGCTTATTCTAAAAGAGAAGTAAACTTGTGTGTATCATAAATTTATTTCTCTAAACAGATTGCAAAATATGGGGGCATACCAGGTTGTGTGCAGATATATCATCGTTATATATTAATGGTAGCAACCACACTGTTAACCCAAGACATTTTAGAGCAAATTTAGTTTTCTTTTTGTATTAAAAAATAAAATGTTAATTCCAATGCAATTGAACCCACCAAAAAGGAATCTTCTCGATTTCAGCGATTCAAACAATTTTGTGTTTGCCATGATCTGTAGAGAAACCAGATAACATTTTAGTCTGGGGAAGTACAGATTGCATTTTCATTCGAATATGAACTTTGCTTTTAATGATGATCTTCTAGAACAAGATTTTAACTAGAAATAGTTGAACATGTTCCCAAAGGGTTCCTTTGAAACAGAACTGTGCTTAATCATATTCTGCACCAGGTGGTGTCCCAAACATTTCTTGGTAACTCAAAGGTTTCTTGTTTGAATGATCTACCCTAGGCAGTGGAGCATGCCCTCACTTGGTGGACAATAGAAAGTAGTAATTATTTATTTGTATTTTTCAATTCTAAATATTTTATTTGGAATATTTTTATGTTTTATAATGGTTATTTTATATTTATGCAAAATATACCAGAATAGGAATGTCTTAACACAATGTTGTTAATTGTTTGTCTACACAGACATTACAAGCCCTTTTGTTCTATCTTCTGAGGAGGAGTCAACAGAATCCTACCGAAGCAATCTGCTATTAGCAAACAAAACGAAAACACTTGAATCTATGTCTGAATCAGATGTTTATTCTAACAAATTAGAGCTTAAATTGGAGGCTAGCAAGACAGATTTTGTAAAGCAACTAGCACCTGTACAGACTAGAACTGGGGATTTAGCAAGATTCAGTTATTGTTAGCTGCACTCCTAAGCCAACAATTAAGTGGCTGCACAATGGATGTATATTAAATACTAACAAGTCTTACAAATTGATATTGATGATAATGAGTTCAGCTGTTTAATCCCACATGTACAAATAGATAAAGAGGAGGAATACACTTGCATTGCAATAAATGACCATGGTGAGGCCAGGTGCAGCTCATATATTACAGTTGGACCCAAGCAATTTTTAGAAGTTACTCAACCTAATATTGAGAAGCCAAAGATTCTTAGCACCTCCACAGATGGCAGTTTTCTTTGTGAACCATCATTTGTTCATCCATTAGAACCAGTTAGATGTGCCCAAAGTCACATCTAACTATTTTTAAATATATCATAACTGGAAATACAAAGTCAAAAATTCAGTGGTTTAAAGGTGAAAATCACATATTTTCTAATAAACAGTATTCATTTTCACTAAACCAGAATGAGGAAGGAACCTTTATAATACACAAATCTCAGCTGGAAGATTGTGGTTCTTAAACATGTACAGCAATTAATGACATTGGAGAAGTATCCTGTATGGTAGAATTGATAGAAACCATGATGTGCGTCAGAAAAAGCAAGCATGCAGAAATACAATACTGGCCAGTACATACTGTATGTTGAGCATTTTGTACCATGCATATGTAATCCATTTGGTACCATCAGACCCATATCCAAATGAATAACAAAAATCATGGGGAATGTCACATTTTATAGCTGTGGCACAAGCTAACAATTCAGGGCACTTATTGGGAATTTGCCTCTTTTATGCATGTTGGATAACACTTTCGGTAAACAAATACCAGTTTTAATGTTCTGTTGAAATAATAACTTGTAAGTAGAGCAACCTAATGTATGTGAGTTTTATTTTTTTCCTTCAAATGTATTATAATAATCAACACTGTCATAGGCTGAGCACTGCTAAACTTTTCCTTTCATTTTGATAGCCATGTAATACTTTTCCTGGACTGTTCACAAAATCCACATCCTAATTTCAGACCACTGTTCACTTCTTAGTTACCTATCCTATTTGACAAAGTAATTAACACTGTGTTTATTTTTTCTCCTATTCCTAACAGCTCCTGTACTGAGAACGAAGATTGAGTCTTTGGAGGCAGCTGTTGGCCATTCTGCAGTGTTCACTTGTGAAACAGAACCTGCACCAAACTTGAGATTTCAATGGTTCAAGTCTGGTCGAGAAATTTATGAAAGTGACAAGTACTCTGTAAAGACTTTCAACTATGTGTCTACACTTGAAGTTCTGAAAGCGCAAGTTGTTGACTGTGGAGACTACAGCTGCAAAGCATCAAACCAATTTGGTAGTATAAGCAGCAGCGCCTCACTGACTGTAACTGGTGAGTAAACATTTGCATGTGTGGGTATTCAAAGATACAGAGATGGAAATATTATATCTATTTTCATATATCTGCCAGACACATTACATTCATTGTGATTTGCTAGTTCAATGGCATATGTGGTCTTTGTTGCCATATTGTTTTTCTTGTAGTGGAAAAACTTTCCAGTACAAGGAAAAAGAACTGAAGTTTCACATGGAATTTGCACCCATGTTGCACGAGCAGCATCGTTCCCTGTTGCTATAATATAAAACAAATAAATACCCTCAGCAATTGTTCCAAAAAAAAAAAGCTAATATGATTGTTTCAGTTAGCAACAAAAGTATAGAAAACTTTTGAGCTAATCTGCAAATGCTCTTTCTTTTAATTTGTACTTAAAACTTCCTATCAAGTAAGTAAACTGCTTGTGCAGCTCTGTGTGTGTGTGGGGGGGGGGGGGTTGTCTCTATCTCCCAATTCTGTCTTTCAAAAGTCAACCAAATACCTTTAAAACACCATTTTAGTAAGAACCATCATTTAGCCCATTTGAGTAAGACATTTTAATTTTCCCAAAAAACATGGGAATTCTTTTTTTGGGTAAGGTGCATGGTTCATTAGAGCAATACCATGCACATTTTAAACATTTCAAATCTAAACAATTATCACCCCAAAATATTAATTGGAACATTCTTGATCATCGAGGTTCTCTCAGGTGGGTGACAGCTTCTGGAACCTAGTGATTAAAAGAGAAGCTGTTTTTAATGACTGCTTACACGATGATGCAGACACACAAAAATGCTGCTTTATATATGACCTTTTAGACCTTATTGTTTAGAAGATCTTCATGGACCATCACAATCACAATTTTGCTCATGCTTCTTGATTTATTCTTTATTTATATATTTGCTCTATATGCAATCCAATAGAAAACACCTGAATACTATGTTATTTTCTTGCAGAAGCCTTACCTCCATCTTTTGTAACCAGACCAGAGTGTGTTACTTCTTTTGTGAGTAAGAAAGCTAAATTCCAGGCTACTGTGTCAGGCACCCCAGTAATAGATGCAATATGGCAAAAAGATGGATTTGCCATTTCTTCTTCTGAAAATCTGCACATTACAGCAGCAAACAACAAGCATGTTCTAGAGCTCTTAAATCTTAGCATTTCAGATAAGGGTATATATTCTTGCAAGGCTTCTAACAAGTTTGGAACTGAGACATGCCAAGCTGAACTCATAGTCATTGACAAACCTCATTTCATCAAAGAGTTAGGACCCATATGTTCTGCTGTCAACAAGACCATCTGTCTTGAATGCCAAGTAGATGAAAACAGAAAAGTGACTGTTGTCTGGATGAAGGGTGACCACAAACTTCTTCCTGGGAAGGATTATAGGATCTATTTTGAAGATAAAGTAGCATCACTTGAAATCCCAGTGGCTAAGATAAAGGATTCTGGCAACTACATGTGTACTGCTACCAATGATGCTGGGAGCAGTTCAACTTCTTCATCAGTTATCGTAAGAGGTAAGGGGCACTGATAATAACTACATAGAATAGGCATTTCTCATTATGACATAGAAACCTATGTTTACGAGAAGGTCAGGTCATATTTTAATAAACAGAGATTTTATAACTTTAGATACATAGGAAAGTAGTTTGTAGATCTTAGTTTTTCATTTTTTTCTACAAGATTTTCTCATGTCATGTCTTAATTTACACGTGTTTTGTTGCTGTGTCCTGTTCTTGTTAATACATTTGCTTCTTATACATTTATATTATTTAGAAATCCAGAGAGATACGAATTCTTATATTTGCTTTTTTTTTAGAAAATTTAACAATACTCAAGCTAGTTCACTACCCCAAAATAAACATCTGCTTAAAAATGTTTGATTTCTGGTATAAGATAAAATACAGATTCCACTTATGACCATAACAAGTTATGCATCGTCTCTTGTACAATGTTGTCTATTTACTCGTCTTGATACAAGCATCTTTTTCTCTTGTTTTGGTATTTCCTATTTCTTTAAAAACCTTTCTTTAGAACCACCATCTTTTGTGAAGAAAGTAGAACCAACTTACAGTATTTGTTAAAACAGGGTGAATCTGAGGATAGTGCCAGTTACATTTGCAAAGCCCTAAATTAATCTGGGTGTGAAAGCTGTACTTCCGAAAGTATTGTGTGTTTAATCAATATTATTTATTAATTTGATGCTTTTGGAGAACCCCTTTCTTTCATCAAAAAACTTGAACTGGCAGAGGTAGTTAAATGATCAACTACCACACTACAGTGCAAGGTTTCTGGTGCTGGACCATTTGATGCTAGCTGGTTTAAGGACAAGAAGCAGATACAAAGTAGTAAAAAATACAGGCTGATATTACAGAGGTCTCTTGTTTTTCTGGAGATTTCTTCATTTAATAGTGCAGATGTTGGAAATGATGTATGTGTTGAAGCCAATGAAGTTGGCAAGTGCATCTGCAGCGCACCTTACCAACTCAAAGGTTAGTACTCCGACCTTTGCTTTCCAAGCTCTTTCTTCTACTGACATAATGGCTCTTTATAATAATGTGATTTACTAATATCTTTTATATCTTTTCAACTGCTAAAAAATTAAGAAAAACAATGGAAAATACTACAGTAGAAGTGGGAAACTAGTCTACTACGGGGTAAATCTAAGGCAGATCTGACTTTCTTTGAGCTTTTCTTTAAATTCTTTAAATCATTAGCAGTGATGGGCGAATTTGTCCCGTTTCGCAGAGAAATTTGTGAATTTCCTGCGAAATTTGTGAAATGGAGAAAAATTCAAGAAACGCCACAGGCATCTTGTTTTGGACGCCGGCGTATTTTTGCTGCAGTTTCGCAAATTCACGCTTGGTGAATAAATTCGCCCATTGCTAATCATTAGTTTTGAAAATGTCAACTCAATCTCTTTCATTGTACATAACAGTGTTGACTTACCTTTAAAAGCATATGCTATGGTTTACTCTTTTATCTTCTTGAATCTTTGGCAGTGAATTCAACAGTATCATTTTAAGAAGCAGAGGAATCCAATGATCATTTTTTTTTTCTTAAATTAGACCCACCATCTTTTGTGAAGAAGACTGAAAACATCACCTCTATTGTTGGCAGCAATGTTTCCATGCAAGCTGTTCTTACAGGTTCTGAGGTTATCACTGTTTCTTGGATGAAGGGAAAAGATGTTGTACAAGAAGATGATAAAATCAAAATTACATATGAAAATAATGTTGCAACATTATATATTAGCAATATTCAGCTCAGCAGCTCTGGAAAATATACCTGTGTAGCTGAAAATGATGCAGGAAGCCAGAACTGTTTTGTAGAGTTGATAGTAAAAGGTTAGTTAGACATTTTAATTCCACCCCGGTAAAATTAATTTACCCTGTAATGCCCTCCCTAATAATCTTGTCTAATTCTTATGAAGTTAATTGAGAAATCTGTACTGACTCAAGTTACTGCACGGGATCCAGTTACTTTGGAATGTACTGTTGCAGGCACTCTAGAACTTAAAGTAAAATGGCTAAGGAGAGGAAAGTAGATAGTTTCTTGGAATAAGTACAGAATCACATGGCTTATTTGAAGTTTTACTCTACTGATATTTAAGATAGGGGTAAATATTCATTAGAGGTGTTCAATGACGTGAGAAGTAGCAGCTGCAAAACTACACTGAGGGGCAGATTTATCAAAGGTCGAATTTTGAAGTAATGTAAAGTAAATGGGAGTTTTTTTGAACTCAAATAACTTTAAAATTCAAAGATAAAAATACCAACCAAAATTTATTAAAAAATTCTTTTTTTTCTGCAGGTGAATGATGTTATTTCGATCGTTCGAATCGAAGTAACATCGTATTCGATCAAATTTGATTCGAAGTATTTTTAAAAAGAAACTTAGATTTTTCAAAGTCCACCAATTGACTCAATATGGGTTTTAGCCATTGGCTAAAACAGCAATTCGGCAGGTTTAAGATGGCGAATGGTTGAAGGCGAAATTTTAAAGAGATAAACTTCGTTATTCGAATTTTTTAATTTTTTTCAAATTCAAATTAAATTTGGACTATTCCCTAGTCGTACACAAAAAATAGCTCACAATTCAAATTTTTTTACTTAAAATTTTCACTTCGACCCTTGATAAATCTGCCCCTTACTGTTTTAGGTTAGTACATAATTTATCAAATAAAAAAATACCGTTCTCTTTAAGAGCCACTAAATATATAATTTTATCAAATATGAAAAGCATCTTGTCCCATCCACAAGAGTATAGCTAGATATTAATGATACAGAAAGCAGTATTATGGGCCATGCACTCCTTCTTAAAGCTTCCCAAAATCTATATTCCTAACAACCACCAGTTTGTTATTTCCACCATATCTACCCCCTACTACTCAACAACTGCATGCTGCATTGTGGAATAGTCCCTTAATAGATCAAGCCATCAGTGCTCGTTAAAACCTGTAAGATCATAAAAGTCAACTGTCTTTTTTTTTAGCTCTAACAACCCCTGAAGACATTGCATTTGCCCTTTAGGTGATAAAAAATCTTCCTAATACTTTTTAGAGCAAATGTACTTGGGAAACCAACACCCAAGGAAATACAATTCAGATTTATTTAGTAACAATACTCTATCTTTCTATCACAAACAGATCGAACAATGGCTCCCTCATTTACAAAAGCTCTACGAGATATTGACAGTGTAATAAATGTTTTCTGCCAACTGGAATGCAAAGTTTCTGGCTCTCTGCCAATGAAAGTTGTGTGGTTTAAAAATGATAAAGAACTTGACACTGATAAGCACAAAATATCTTTTGTGGAAGGCTCAGCATCACTGGAAATAAGTTGTCTAAATCTGAATGATGCTGGAATTTATACTTGCAGAGCCACAAATTCTGCAGGAAGTAAAGAATGCAAGGGAAATCTCACAGTGAAAGGTTTGAGAAAACAGTTTTTACCTTCCTCTTTTATCTTTAGGTAAAACATAATTCTGCTTCTCCTTAGTGGATACATTACAATTTTATTCTTAATATATTTAGAACCTCCAAGTTTCACTGCAAAACCAGACTCACAGGATGCATTGCCAGGATCTACAGTGTGCTTGAAGACCACCTTTAAGGGAACACCACCACTGTCGATAAAATGGTATAAAGGTGTTGAAGAGCTGAAAACAGACGGATCTTGTTATATTGCTAAACAAAATACTGAAAGCTCCCTAGAACTGTATGCAGTGAAAACATCTGATTCAGGAAATTATGTCTGCAAAGTCAGCAACACAGCTGGCGCATTGGAATGTAGTGCAAACGTATTTGTGAAAGGTTTGCATTCTTTTTATCTTTACAAAAGCAACATGTTTTTGGGCTTCTTGCGCAATACTTTAATTTCTCTTAATAATTTTCTTTAAATCTTACAGAACCTGCAGCATTTACTGAAAAGCTAGAGCCATCCCATCTTTTTAAAAGGGGAGATTGTGTACAGCTGGAGTGTAAAGCTTCAGGAACACCACCCATTTACATTACATGGTTTAAAAATGACAGGGAAGTCAAAGAGTGTGATACATGCTGCATGTCTTTTTTAAACTCAGTTGCAGCTCTTCATCTTTCCAAAATAAGCCCTGAAGACTGTGGTGAATATGTTTGCCAGGCTAAAAATGAAGCTGGTTCAGATATATGCAGCTGTGCAGTGATAGTTAAAGGTGTGTTTTGATAGTATTTTGCTCACATTGAATTTTTCAATAAAGCAGTTGTATCATATTTTTAGCAACTAGATTTAAAGATATTTTTTGTTTTACACAACAGAGCCACCAAAATGTAAAAGAGAATTTGAAAAAGCAGACATTTTAAGAGACACAGATGTTGTCTTGGAAGTTTTAGGCTCAGCTCCTTTTGAAGTTGCCTGGTTCAAGCCAGTATGGAATGGTAGAAAGTACAAAACATTCTTTCAGGATGCACTACTAAGCCTTAATATTCCAAGATTTGATTCAACGGATGTTGATGAATATCAGTGTAGGGTATTGAACGATGTTGGAAGCTGTGTATACAGTTCACTTGTTTCATTAAAAGGTTAGTAGAGCAGATATACATAAAGTGTACATCATTTTAAAATCCTGGTTAGGTATGAACTTCATATTTAATGAGAATTCATTTTTCTGATAGAGCCCCCAACATTTACCCGGAAAATCGAAAACCTCAGTTCTCTCATTGGAGGGCTAGTAGCTTTCCAATGTGCAGTGAAAGGCTCAGAGCCCATTACAATTACTTGGTGGAAGGACAACGATGAAATCATGGAAGATAAAAACATAAAAGCAATATTTAAAAACAATGTTGCAGCACTTCACATAGGTTCTGTAAAAAGCAACCTTGGAGGAAAATATACTTGTGAAGCCAAAAATGATGCAGGGATTCAAAGATGCTCTGCTATTTTAGCAGTAAAAGGTTTGTTTTTTTTTATTTCTAATAGAATTTTTTTGATAAATTAACCGATATAAGCAATTTGTATTTTTTGATATACCCCAATTTATAACAGAACCAGCTACAATCATTGATAAGGCAATATCTGTTGATGTCACAGAAGGTGACCTGCAACACTGCTGTGCAAATTTTCTGGAACAAAGGAGATCGCTGCTAAGTGGTTCAGATGGAAAAGAGTTTAAGTTCAGCTCAAAATATGAAATCAGTTTTACAGAAAATGTCTCAGTCTTAGAAATTACTTCAACAAACAAAAGCGATAGTGGAGAATATACCTTTCCTTTCCTACATTGTAGAAGCCCCTACGTTTAAGACAACATTTGAGCCAGTTGAGGTGGTAAAAGCTTCAGATGTGAAGCTGACTTGTGAAGTCTATGGCACCCCTCCATATGCAGTAACCTGGTCAAAGAACAAGAAAGAGATTTGAAACAGTAAAAAATATTCATTAATTCACAAGGAGTCCGAACTTGAGCTTCATATTTATAAGTGTGATTTTTCTAATACTGGCGAATACCAGTGTACTATATCAAATGAGGCAGGAAGTTGTTCTTGCAGTGCTACTGTTCATTTGAGTTGAGTTTTTAGAGAATACTTAGCATTACGGTGAAATTAGCAACGGAAATACAGTATTATTTATTTTTTCAAATTACTTTATCTATATAGAGGCTCCATCCTTCCTTCAGGAGATAGAAAATGTCACCACTGTTCTCTGAAGTTCTGCTGTATTTCAGTGTGCTGTAGCAGGTTCCTTTCCTTTGTCAGTATCATGGATAAAAGGAGATACAATTCTAGAGCAAGATAACAACACTCATTACATTTGAGAATACCATTGCAACACTGTATATAAGAAGTGTTGAAATACACTACCCTGGTAGCTACATTTGTTGGGCTACAAATGAATCAGGGACTGAAAAGTGCTTTGCTTCACTCATAGCTCAAGGTTGGTTGGAGAATCTGTTTTTGTGTCAATACTTATAATTCATGCCCCATTTTGGAGATATATATATATAAATAATATATTTCAATGTTTATCCCAGAACCAGCAGTAATTATAGAAAGAACTAAATCAGTGAATGTGACTGAGAGAGATCCAGTGACTTTGGAGCGTATTGTGGCTGGAACACCCGAGTTGCAAGTAAAATGGTTTAAAGATGGCAGGCCTCTAATGACAAGCAGATTCTATACATTAAGTTTTGAGGATAATATATCAAGACTGAGGATTCATACTGTGTAGGTAGACCTGTATCATACGTCTATAGTCATACTTTGTTATTTTTGTTGGGCAGATCAAGCTATACAACCATTTATTACAAAGTGACCAATGTAGCAGGAAGTGCTGAGTGCACTAGAGTCCACACAGTCAAAGGTTTATAAAGACTTCTTTCTCTTCTTGTCAGCATTCTTCAAAAACATATCTTTAGTTATTCATGTCAGAAGGCAATTCCTGATTCTTTGGTAGACTTTAAAGTTGAAGTTAAGGGAACACCACCATTCTCAATTAAATAGTTTAAAGAAGATGTTGAACTCTTTTCTGGAACAAAATGTTTTCTTGGAATGGGAGGGTCAATAGTTTTTTTAAACCTCTTCACTGTTGATGGTTCAAGCAGTGGATGCTACACATGCCAAGTTACCAATGATGTTGGTAGCGACTCTTGTAGCACAATGTTGATTGTACCAGGTGCAAAGTTTTTAATGTTTGTCTTGTGGTCTGATGTTCAGCCAAATTCTTAAAAATCTCTTGCACAAAAATGCTTCCCTCTTATTTTCAGGATTAAATATACCTATAACAAATGTTCTTCTGTTGTATAATATTGTTTGTTTGTTTTTTATTTCTTCTCTTCTTTTTTTGACTTCATAGAACCACCAAAATTTATCAAGAAGCTAGAAACAACCAAAGTGGTGAAAATAGGAGATTCCACACGTTGTGAATGCAAAATAAGTGGATCTCCAGAAATCAAAATCACCTGGTATAAAAATGATACTGAAATAAAAAGCAATGACAAATATAGTATGCCCTTTATTGATTTTAAACCTGTCCTTGAAATTAACGACCTCAGCACAGATGACAGTGGTGGCTATACCTGCGAGGCAAGCAATGATGCTGGCAGTGCAAGCTGTAGTATCAAGATTGTAGCCAAAGGTTAGAAATTTTGTAAATACTTTTTGTTATCATATGAAAAGTACACATTGCTTTATAACACTGCCTGTACATGAACTTTATAATGGACTCTCAACCATAACATGTCATATCAATTAGAAACTACAATTAAACTAATTCTAAGTTAAATATGCTGTTAAGAGAAATATGTGTAAAATTACTTTTTTTATTAATGTTAAGCAAAACTCAGTGCACATATTGTTTACAGCACTGCTTTTTTGTACCAACATTTTACTTTTAATGCAAGATTTATTGACCATTGGATATGTAAGCCAGGTCTAAAGTCTCATATGCACAACAGTCTAAAGTCTTTATGTCACAATAGTAGGAGAGACAAGGGGGCCCATTTACTTTGCTCGAGTGAAGGAATAGAGGAAAAAAACTTCGAATTTTGAATGTTTTTTTTGGCTACTTCGACCATCGAATGGGCTACTTCGACCTTCGACTTCGATTCAAACTTAAAATCGTTCGACTATTCGACCATTCGATAGTTGAAGTACTGTCTCTTTAAAAAAAAACTTCGACCCCATAGTTCGCCACCTAAAAGCTACCAAAGTCAATTTTAGCCTATGGAGAAGGTCCCCATAGGCTTTGGTAGCTTTTTTTGGTCGAAAAAAAATCGTTCGTTCGATGGATTAAAATCCTTCGAATCTAACGAATAGCGCTAAATCCTTCGACTTCGATATTCGAAGTCGAAAGGATTTAACTTTGACAGTCGCATATGGAGGGTTAATTAACCCTCGATATTCGACCTTAAGGAAATTTGCCCCAAGGTGTCCCAGAATATAATGTAGATAGCTCACCAAGTAGTAGATGTGGTCCAGGTGCTTGAGCCCCAGACTCCCAGCTTTAGGGAGCGGCAAACCAGAAAATATGAAAAAAGAGCAGGGCTGTCCGCACTCAAATGGATCCACAGGACCAAAATATTTTAGTTAAAAAATAGTACTTTATTAGTCAAAATTAAAAAAAGTATACTTGTATCTCCATCCACCTGACACATTTCGTACTCACAAGGTCACTTTAACTTTGACTTATAAAGTACTATTTTTTAACTAAAATATTTTGGTCCTGTGGATTCATTTGAGTGCCGGATAGCCCTGCTCTTTTTTTCATATTTTCTAAAGTTTCCCCATAAAACATATTTTTAAATAGTTCCCATTGCCTAGCAGAAACAGTTTTTGAGATTTTGAGTCTCAGTATTTTAGTTCATCTCAGTAGAAACCACTTCACAAAACTTTTAAAATACAGTAATTAAGCCAACTGCTCTTCAATTATATGGCCTCTGTGTTCTCATATAAAATATGTACTATAAAAAATATCCATGTCAGCAATGTCCTTTTAACACAGGAGCTCTAGGATTATTAAAAATATTTCTCTCTATTCATATGTGACTCTAATTTTATTTTAATTTTTTGATTTCCATAGAACCTCCTGTTTTTGTTAAAATGACAACACCAGTGGAGGTTTTAAAAGGTGTTGATGTCAACTTTGAATGTGAACTTTTGGGAACCCCACCATTTGAAGTTGCTTGGTTCAAAGATAGGAGACAAATTCAATGTAGTAAGAAGTATAAAGTTTCCTCCGAAGAATCTCTTGTCAGACTTCATATTCCGAAGGGGCACATTTACTAACCTTGTGTGAAGGATTCAAAGTAAAAAAACTTTGAATTTCGAAGTATTTTTTTGGGTACTTCGACCATCAAATAGGCTACTTCGACTTCGATTCGAATGATTCGAACTAAAAATCGTTCAACTATTTGACCGTTCAATAGTCGAAGTACTGTCTCTTTAAAAAATACTTCGACTACTTCATCAGTTTAATCCTACCGAGGTACAATGTTAGCCTATGGGGACCTTCCCCATCAGTTTTCTAAGGTTTTTTTGATAGAAGAAAAATCCTTCGATCTGTCGATTAAAATCCTTAGAATCATTTGATTCAAAGGATTTCATTGTTCGATTGAACAGATTTTCCTTTGATCGATCATAGGATTTGCGATAAATCCTTCGAATTCGATATTCAAATTCGTAGGATTTTACTTCGAGGGTCGAATTGGAGGGCTTATTAACCCTCGATATTCGAACCTTAGTAAATGTCCCCCTAAGTGTTGATTCTTCAAATATTGGTGAATATGAGTGCAAAGCTATAAATGAAGTTGGAAGTGACAATTGCATTAGTGCTATCAAATTTGAAGGTTTGCATATTTTAATATTGAAACTGTATATAACAGGTCACTTACTCTTTATATAAAAAGTATTCTTATGAATCATGGAAAACCTATTTTTTTCAATAGAGCCACCAAGTGATGTCTCATGTCTTATTGGTGAAGCAACAGAATTACAGGCCAAGACCGAAGGATCCCAGCCAATATCGGTCACTCGGCTTAAAGACAAAGGAGACATTGTTAGAGAGAGTGAAAATATAAAAAATTCTTATGTTAACAACGTGGCTGCTTTGCAAATTGCCAGCACAGAATCATCAAGTTCAGGGAAATATACATGCCAAGCAGTAAATGAAGTGGGCATTAGAGCGTGTTCAGAAATTCTTTCTATCATAGGTCAGTGCATTTCATAACTTTTTAAATATACAGTATTTTATTTGTTCAGTTCGGTGAATACAGTTGTATGTATTAAAAAAACAGTGCATTGTAAGTGTCAATTGGCACCAACAATTTTGGCCAACCTGATATATTCCATGATTTCCAAAACTACATCTCACAGTTTAGAATGGTATTCTTGGAGTTGTAGTTTCATGGAAAACCACTGGTTGTTTTTTTTTTTCCTAGAATAGATGTAAAATTGCCCTATTTTTTTATTTTAGATGTGTTGTTTAAAGTGCCATGTTTTATTTTATTTTAGAACCAGCAAGAATTGTAGAGAAACTAGAGCTAACACGAGTTATTGCTGGCAATACTTGTAGTTTAGAATGCACTGGCTCACCAGAACTTGTTACCAAGTGGTACAAAAATGCTAAGGAGCTGAAGAGTGACAAAAAGTATTCAATTAGTTTCTTTAACAAGACATCAACACTTAAAATTCTTTTGGCTGAAAAGGGATTCAGTGGGGCATACACATTTGAGGTCATGAATGACGTTGGAGAAAGTAGCTGCACTGTTTCAGTTGATGTTCTCTGTTAGTTTTCTAATTATATTTTTCAATTGCTGAAATCTTCAGTGTTGTTAAATTGATGCCCACAGTATCATGGTTTCCATTTCTTATTTGATCTGGCTGTATTTTCAGATCGTGTTATTCCACCATCTTTCACAAGAAAGCTGAAAGATACCAACAGCATGTTGATATCTTCTACTCATTTGGAATGCAAAGATTCTGGGTCTCCTCCAATCTCTATAGCTTGGTATCAAAATGGCAGCAAAATTGTCAGTAGTGAAAATCACGAAATCACCTATACAGATAATGTCTGTGCCTTAACCATAAATGACCTAGGGTCATCAGATGTTGGAAATTTCACATGTAAAGCTGCCAATGTTGCAGGGGATGATGAATGCACTGCTTCCCTGACTGTTCAAGGTCAGTATACATTTCTTTGACAGAGAACTCATTCGTTGAATGAATTAGTATTTCCCATGATAATCTTTGATTTTACAAATCTTGTAGCTGAGGGTGCTTTATAATACTAATTATTGTATTGTTACTTTACCCAGAACCACCTTATTTTGTAAGAAAACCTGATCCTCAGGAAGTATTGCCTGGCTCAAATGTGACCTTTACCAGCATTATGAAAGGATCTCTGCCATTAAAAGTGCATTGGTTTAGAGAAAACAGTGAATTACTGGCCAGAAATAATTGTAATATATCTTTAAATAATTCCTTTGCTGCACTGGAGTTATACAATGTTGATACAATGCAAAGTGGAGAATACACTTGCATGATAATTAACGATGCTGGGAAAGATGTATGCACAACACAACTTTTGGTGAAAGGTTAGTTGTTGTGAATTCATATATGTACTCCTTATGACATCTTAACTACAATTATCAATCTTAACTCTTGTATTCTTTCTTATTCTCAATAGCACCAGCAACTTTTGTGAAACAACTTAATGACTCCAATGTAGAGTCAGGAAAGCCCTTAACTTTGGAATGTACATATACTGGGTCCCCCACTATCATAGTTAAATGGAGAAAGAATGGGAGAGATTTAAGCCAGTCTAAAAGGTGTAGCATTACCACAATGGAAAACTCTAGCATACTAGAAATATTTAGTGCTGCACAAGAAGATGATGGAGAATATACTTGTCACGTGGAAAATGAGGCTGGTCATGATACATGCAGTGCATTACTGTCAGTACTAGGTCTGTACCTATTTGGCACCTATTGATTCATAAACACATGTACTAGTATCTTTTTTTATTAAGGTATTTATCCTCATTCATGTGTTCCTTAGAACCACCTTATTTCATTGCCCCATTGGAACCAGTGGAGGTCACAGTTGGAGAATCCACATCTTTACAATGCCAAATTGGTGGTACTCCAGAAATAAAGGCTTCTTGGTATAAGGGAGACACAAAGCTGAGGCCAACTCCAGCTTACAAAATGTACTTAAAAAACAATGTGGCTACTTTAGTTTTCAGCAAAGTGGATAAAAATGACAGTGGCGAATATATTTGCAAAGCTGAAAACATGTTTGGCTCTACATCTTCCAATACTCTTTTGAATGTACAAGGTGACAATTTCTTTTTTACCACTTGAACTCATTAACTGACAGTTTTTCTTTAGTTTAAATATATGTTAACCATACAATATGGTTTCTTTTAAAACAACCTTATTTTTTGCAGAGCGTAAAGTTGCACCTTCATTTTCAAGAAAAGTAAAGGATATTCAGGAAACTATTGGGCTGCCTGTCACTTTTGACTGCCGTATAAATGGTTCGGAACCAATTGAAGTGTCTTGGTATAAAGATGGTGTTCTTTTGAGAGATGACAATAATGTCCAAACATCATATATAGACAATGTAGCAATACTTCAGATTATGAGTACTAAGGTTGACCATGCTGGTCAGTATTCTTGCACGGCATCAAATCCCATTGGTACTGCATCTTCAAGTGGCAAACTAATTCTTACAGGTTTGTGTAATTTTGAGAAATGTGTTGCAGATTCATATTACAAAATTTTAATGTAACACAATCAGACATGATTAATCCAGAAATACCATATTATACGCTTAATTTTTTACTTACAGAACCCAAATCACCTCCACTTTTGGATATCAAACTGGAATCTACCAATGTTCCAGTTGGTGAAGCTGCTTATTTTCAGTGTCATGTTATTGGCACACAGCCGTTCAAAGTTACATGGGCCAAAGACCACAGAGAAATACGCTCTGGTGGCAACTACAAAATTAGCTTTACAGAAAACCATGCTCACTTGAAGATTCTAAAAGTCAGCAAAGTTGATTCTGGTGTTTACACTTGTTATGTTAGCAATGATGTTAGAAAAGATTCTTGCTCAGCATCTCTTGGAGTTCAAGGTACAGCATAGAAAGCACTATAACTGTACAATATTTACATCACAAAATGCTATATCTTCATGGAAGCTGGACCTTTAACATTCTTGCTGATTTTTCTTGGGGAAATACATGTCTTTCTTGTTTTTTCTTGCCATTAGATCTCTGTATGGTTTATACATCAAAATAAAAAGCTAATTATAACAGGATTTCCATTAATTATTAATATAGGATAAAAGTCCTTCAAGCCAATCATGATAGCTAAGCCATTAAACAATGTATGTAACTTAGTTTTTTGTAACATCTAATATCTAAAACTAGATAAAGATTAGTTATTTTCCTAAATTGCTAAATAGTAAAACTAAGGGTGATCTAGATTACAACAATGCCTTTGCATATGAGTCTGGTGCTAGGAAGTATAGTGGATACTTTGTAACACAATAACACATTAAAATCTTCTGTTGTACTCTTCCAGTGATCCCCAGCCAGTGGGTTGCGAGCAACATGTTGCTCGCCAGCCCCTTATCTGTTGACTCAAAGCATGTGCTTAATTTTTAATTCTTGGCTTTGAGGTAAATTTTGGTTGCATAAAAAACAGGTGTACTGCTGAATAAAATCTCCTTTAGACTGCCAGTGCACATGGAGCTACCAAATAGCCAATGACAGCCCTTATTTGGCACCTCCAGGAACATTTTCCATGGCCGTGTTGCTCCCCAGTCCCCAACTCTTTTTACAATTGAATATGACTCATGGGCAAAAAAGGTTGGGGACCCCTGCTCTTATCTATAAAAACCGCAAAAAAGTAATGGTATGGCTTATGCTGTTTATTTAACAGCTAAGTTTTCATTTTTTTGTTTTCTTTATAGAACCTCCAAGATTTGTGAAGAAACTGGATAATGCCACTGCCGTTGTTGGAGAGCCAGCAGAACTGCAAGCCATTGTTGAAGGAACTCAGCCAATTACAATAACATGGTTGAATGAAAAGGAAGAAGTTGTAAGAGAAAGTGATAATATCAGTCTTTCTTTTGTGGACAATGTTACAAGACTTCAGTTTTTAAACAGCAAGCCAGAAAATTCTGGAAAATACACCTGTCAAGTGAAGAATGATGCTGGATCACAGGAATGCTTTGCCAGTTTAGCTGTTTTAGGTGAGGAACTAATTTTGATGATTGACTGCAACATACTGTTTTACGAGACAGAAACAAAAGCAGTTTTTTAGAGCATGAAGTTTTCTAATTTAGTTTGGCAGGATAAAATTTTGTGTCAAACTACAGTATTTGATGCAGATTTAAAAAAAGTTTCTTTACAGAAGCCTACAATCAATAAGCATACAGTACGTTTGTTTTGTTCAGTTTCAATAGGTTTTTTTTAGCTTTAAATATACTTAAATTTATTTTATGTTACAGAACCTGCAGTGATTGTTGAAAAGCCCCTACCAACTAAAGTTACAGCAGGGGACACCTGTACATTGGAGTGCACAGTAGGTGGGACTCCTGAACTTACCTGCACCTGGTTTAAAGATGGAACAGAGCTAACAAATGATGATAAATACAAAATTTGCTTCTTTGGCAAAGTTTCATCTCTCAAAATCCTTTCTACTGGAACAGATGACAGTGGTCAATATGTATTTGACGTGAAGAATAATGTTGGCAAAAGCAGCTGCACTGCTACAGTTGAAGTATCAGGTTGGTGTCTAAACCAGTTATTGTTGTATTTTTTCTTCAAATAACATCTACAAATGCTGTTCTTTGGCTAATTATATAGCCATCCATCAACATTAATACCTATTTTTCCACCTTCAAAATTATTGTGCATCTAAACCTAACAATGTTATGAGTTTAAAAAAAGAGGATCTCTAACAATGATACCACAAGCTAAAAGAGATTGAAAGTGCTTTGTCTGTCAGCTGTTTTGTACCTTGTACCTTTCAATGTAGGGATAAAAGTATAGTATATTATATTGGGTGACCAGCACCCTTTTTTTTAAATGAAATGTCTTGGCTTTTCCAAGCCAGGCAAGTAAAACTGGCTACCATTATAAACAGTATGACAATGTATAGCACCGAGGTTTTTATGACTTGTAGGCAAACTGTGGTATCATATGATTGATTTCTTTGTGTAAAACATTGGCAATGCATCCAATTTATAGACAGTATATAGAGTGCATTCATAAAGGCTCATACAGTATGCAAAGTGCAAAAAAAAAGGAAACCAGTTGGCCAATTTATTGCATCTTGCCCACTGTGTGGGACATTGCACAAATAGTCATAAGCCCCTGTGCTCTGAGACCTGTAGACTTGATGAATCTAGTACAGCCTGCAATAGACCATACTAGATGCAAAGGGGTGTGCGGGGGAGGCAGGTAGTCATACACCCTCCATCCCTATATAGCCCCTGTACCTTGTGCCAGTGGCATCATTATAGAAGAAGCAGACTCTGTGGGGGGCCATGCACCTACTTTTTCTGCCACTGTTTGCAGAACAAGGGTATAATAATGATGATGATACGAATACACAAATGGACACATAGATACAAACTTGTGTTTATGTAGGAGTTATGAAGTTGGTGTCACCATAGTAGATAGAGTCCAGGTACATCACACTAAACTCACAATCTACATTTTAAACAAAAGACATACACGAGTGATATACCATATGGTGCCAAAACACGGCTGTTGATTAAATGCCTATCTAGACATTAAATAGGCTTTTTCATTTTTTTTATTTAACTAACAGCTATAGTATAACTCAATAGGTTATCACTATATTATATATATATTTTGCTTTACTGGTGGGCTTAGGTGGAGCACCTGGGTTAAACACAATACAGTTCTCAATACCACTACCCAAGGCTTAGCATACAACAATCATTCTTTGAAGATTAAGTAGAAGCCAGATGCCCAGTCAGGTAATAAATTCATATAATTTTAAGCATAAAATAAGCATATATATATATATAGTCCCTCTGTGCACATGCTTGCTTACTTACATATGCTCAAAAACCTCTCCAACTGGTTATTTAAATAAGTCAGATGCCCATATGATATGTATTTGACTGGTGTGCAATATATATCAGATGTGATTAGATCCTCCTCCTAATGGCATAATTACCTATGATAACTCTAATCACCTAAGTTAATTAGTACACAACATCTGGCTACAGGTTTTTCAAAAACTTGGAAACTACTTGCATAGATAAGATTTTGGCTTTGAGTTATGATTTATGAATGGTACATAATGTGTAGTACAAAAAGATATGTGCTTTCCTTATTCAAATGTCAACAGCTTTAATACAGTGGCTAAATAGGAAATAATTTCTTCCATTGCCTGTTTTGTTTATTGTTTGTTTCTCCTGTTTTACAGATCGGATCATTCCTCCTTTTTTTACAAGGAAATTAAAGGAAACCTATGGTTTACTTGGATCAACTACCTCTATGGAATGCAAAGTATCTGGATCACCACCAATTCTTGTTTCTTGGTCTTTCAATGGCATTGAAATTGTCAGTGGTGGTAAATACCAGACTACCCTGACAGATAACACTTGCACTTTGACAATAAGCGAGCTAACAACTGCAGATTCTGGAAAATATTCTTGCAATGCAAACAACATTGCTGGGTCTGATGAATGCAGTGCAGTTTTGTCTGTGAAAGGTTTGTAAAAATGCATACAATACCCTTATTTAGCTCACATATCTCTTGTTTTGTATAGCTAATACATCAATAAATTGTATTGATTATAATCATTTATTTTCTAAATATTTAGAGCCTCCTTCCTTTTTGGAGAAACCAGAGCCTGTTGAAGTTCTTCCTGGAGCCACAGTAACATTTGCTGCAGTGATACGTGGAACTCCTCCATTTAAGGTTGCTTGGTATAAAGAAGGTGCTGAAATTACACAAGGAAGAGATTGCAACATCACATTGACAGACTCGTTGGCAGTTTTGGAACTCTATAGTGTCAGTACTTCCCAGAGTGGTAATTATTCTTGCCATATCAGTAATGATGCTGGCAAGGATTCATGTACAACACGACTCTTTGTGCAAGGTTGGTCTATAGTTTGTTTCTATAAACTATGCATGAAATTAAATGATCCACATTTAAATGTGTAATTCCATAAATTATGTTCTTTAGAACCTGCTGCATTTGTAAAGAAACTGGATAATTACCAGACTGACGCAGGGAAGCCAATTGTGCTTGAATGCACATACACTGGAACCCCTCCAATCTCTGTCACCTGGCAGAAGAATAATGTAGACATCACTCAGTCTGAGCGATGCAACATTACAACCACTGAAAAGTCTTGTATTCTGGAGTTCTCAAGCAGCTCAAATGATGATGATGGGGAATACACTTGCTCTGTCAAAAATGCCATTGGTCATGATACCTGCCAAGCTGCTGTTTCAGTATTAGGTATGTACAACCATTCTTATCTTGAGTAGCTCATTTAACTTAATATTCCATGCTTCCTTTGCCAATAATTAGGTCTGTATTTTATTTTAGAACCCCCATATTTCATTGCACCGTTGGAACCTTTTGAGGTTACAGCTGGTGATTCTGCCTCACTGCAGTGTCAAATTTAAGGCACTCCAGAAATAAAAGTATCCTGGTACAAAGGTGACGCAAAATTAAGGCCAACTGATACTCAAAAAATACTCTTTAAAAATAACATTGCCAGACTTGTTTTTGACCAAGTTGATGTCAACGATTCTGGTGAATATGTATGCAAAGTTGAAGCTTCTTCTTCAACATCTCTTACTGTAAAACGTAAAAATAAGTGTTTGTAATATGACTGTTTTACCTGTATAAGATAGGGATGCACCAAATCCACTATTTTGGATTCGGCCAAACCCCCGAATCCTTCGTGAAAGATTCGGCCGAATCCGAACCCTAATTTGAATATGCAAATTAGGTGTGGGAAGGGGAAAACACTTTTTACTTCTTTGTTTTCTGACAAAAAGTCACACCATTTCCCTCCCGCCCCTAATTTGCATATGCAAATTTGAATTCAGTTCAGCTTGGCAGAAGGATTCGGCCGAATCCGAATCCTGCTGAAAAAGACAGAATCCTGGCCAAATCCCAAACCGAATCCTGGATGCGGTGCATCCCTAGTATAAGATAACATTTGTTATATGTGGAAATAACGTGATCAGATAAGTAGTATCTGTGTGCAATTTAAAATCATATGCTTCTTATATGATGCTATCTTATGCTTCTTATATCATTCTTATGGCTACTTGCAATCTTTGTCAACTTATTCAGTATATTGGAAACTTTCAACTATCTTTACAGCACCATGCTTGTCTTTTTACAGAACGTAAAGTTCCACCTTCATTTTCAAGAAAAGTGAAGGACATTCAGGAAACAGTTGGCTTACCGATCTTATTTGAATGTCAAATAGTTGGTTCAGAGCCAATTGAGGTTTCTTGGTACAAGGATGGTGCTCCTATAAGAGATGACTATAATACTCATACTTCTTATGTAGATAATACAGCTACTCTTCAGATCTTACAAACTGACAGACACCATGCTGGCCAGTATTCTTGTACAGCTTCCAATTTTGTTGGAACTGCCACTTCTAATGCCAAACTCCTTCTTACAGGTTTGTCTGTTATCTATTTTTAAAATCGTGTAACATATATTGGGTAGTTTGCATCCAACCTAAACTACCTTTCTTATAATCTGTGTAAACTTTTAGAGGCCAAGAATCCTCCATTTTTTGATGTGAAACCATCACCAGTGGATGTTCCTGTAGGGGACTCTGTGAAGTTTGAGTGTCATGTTACTGGAACACAGCCCATAATGTTCACCTGGACAAAGGATAACAAAGAGATCAAAACTGAAGGAAACTACAAGATTACACAACTTGAAAACACAACACAACTGACAGTTCTGAAGGCAGATAAAGGAGATTCTGGGCAGTACACCTGCTCAGCCACTAATGATGTTGGAAAAGATTCTTGCATAACTAAACTTAGTGTACAAGGTACTGCTAATACTAAGATCAGTAAAGATAATTATTTTAGTTTTTTTCTATACATACTGTATACATTTATAGCAGAGGCTCTTCATAATCAAATAATTATTATAAATACATTTTCTTTAATATTTGAAAATATTTTGGTTGCATAAGTATTCATATATAATTATTCATTCTATCACATATTCCTTTTATAATAATACCAGCCACAAGTAATGCGATAATATATGATACTTATGCACTATGCACAGTGGAATTTACCACGTGACCTGACTATTCTATACATCTTTCCCTTGAACTCTGCAATCAACATATCACATATCAACCCCAAGGCCTCCTACTATGCAAATCTCATTTAATACATAGTATTGTTTAAAAAAGACACACATCCATCAAGTTTAACCTTTTAAGTCTATATATAATCTGCCTAACTGCTAGATGATCCAGAGGAAGGCACAACCATTTGAAGCCTCTCCAGTTTGCCTCAGAGGGGAAAAAATCCTTCCTGACTTGAAGATGGCAGTAGTCCCCGGAACAGCTTGTACTATGAGCTATCTTTCGTATCTATGTATTCCCTCCCTTGCTAAAAAGTCATCCAATGCCTTCTTAAAGCTATTGGGATACTTCAAAATGCTATGAGAATTTTTCTAGTGATGCTTTATTTCTAGCCGCATACCATGCAGACTATATTTGGTAAATATTCTTAAATTGTTGAACAATTTCTTTATTTCTACCAGAGGCCTCAAACATTTTTAAAGTAAAACTAACCCGTTTAGTGAATTCCCTATACATCATGCTTAACACAGTATTTGGCTGGATGAAGGTTCCGAACAAGTATCTTGGTGGTATCAAAATAGACCCCCAGCTTCAAAGGGGTGTTCAAAGTCCTTAATGCATCAAATCAAATAGCTCAAGTTGAATACATGAGGTTTGTATTTTTATAATGACTATATATGATATCTATATTGTCATGGTACATAGCAATGACAACGACTTAAACAAGGAAGATTGTTTGCTTCCACATTTATTGGGTAAATTAATTTGTATATATCCACAAATTCCACATGTTGTATTTTTCCCCAAAAAAATAACTGCTTATTTATATGCATATATGTCTTTTGCAGAACGAAAAGTTCCACCATCTTTTACAAAGAAGTTGTCTGAAACCATTGAAGAAACTGAAGGGAATTCCTTTAAGCTTGAAGGACGTGTAGCTGGGTCTCAGCCACTGACTGTTGCCTGGCTTCTGAACAATCACGAATTTCAACCTTCTCCAAATAATGAAGTCACATTCAAAAACAATGTTGTTCTTCTTCATGTTAAAAAGTCTAGCCAGTCAAATGCTGGATTGTACACCTGCAAAGTGTCTAATGATGCAGGCAGTGTTTTGTGTACCTCTTCAGTACTTATAAAAGGTTAGTTAGTTGCACATAAAATAAGACATTTTCTTAGCTTGGAGAACCTACAAATTTCTTTTCTCCAAACCATTAGTGAAACCCTAATGAATTACTGATATAGTTTTTGTCTTCCATAGGATTAGTCGAATAATATGTCCCTAATTGCACTTTCCATTTTTACTTCATCTTTTATCAATAATATTTAACAGTTATTTTCCCTATTCTCTGAGGCCAATTCCTCAAAAGGTTTATTTAAGTACATGATTTATTAATGCAATTGTGTTATTTTTCATCTTTATAGAACCTAAAAAGCCCCCAGTGTTTGATAAACCACTAGCCCCAGTAACAGTATCTGAAGGGGAAGGCTTACAGCTTAGCTGTCATGTGGAGGGATCACAACCGATCAGGATTCAATGGCTAAAAGCGGGTCGAGAAATCAAATCTTCCAACACATGCAATGTGACTTTCATCAGAGGGACAGCAACATTAGAACTCAAAGCTGTTTCAAAGACAGATTCCGGAGACTATTTATGTAAAGCAACTAATTCTGCTGGAAATGAATCTTGTACAGCAAAAGTAACAATCAAAGGTATTTAAACATATCATGTGGGAACCCAATGTTTGTAACAATTCCTTTGTAACCATTTTTCTAGTAAAGAAATAACTAAGTTGTACTGTAGAGAGTAGTAACACTAGAAAATGCAGTTAAATCTCAGGATATGGCTTACTACACAAGATAATGTAAATATAGTTGATTAACATACAGTTATATATAAATTGTGGTATATGAAGGATAGTAAGTAGTGGCCATTTAATGTAGGGAACACCAGCAGTCAATTAGAAGGTTCAATGAAAATCCATGTAAGTAGAAAATCTACTGCTTGATTTAATTTAAAACAATAACATTAACAAGGACTTAGAACTTTTATGTAAACTAAATTATACTAAATTATAAAAAATGTTTCTGTTTTTTAGAAAAAGCAGCCCCTGCACCAGTGAAGAAGGCTCCAATTGAGGGAAAGCTCTTCTTTGTTTCTGAACCTTCTAGTGTTAAAGTAGTAGAAAGTAAGCACCTTTCTCATTCTAAAACATATTAACTTGCTCTTGAGTTGTTTTACATTAAAATGTCCTTATTTCAATTCAGAGGGTACAGCAACATTCATTGCCAAAGTTGGAGGTGATCCAATTCCCAATGTGAAATGGATGAAAGGAAAATGGAGGCAAATCAACCATGGTGGACGTATTGTTGTTCAACAGAAAGGAGATGAAGCTAAGCTGGAAATTAAAGATATAACCAAAACAGATTCAGGGCAGTATAGATGTGTAGCTTTTAACAAACATGGTGAAATTGAGTGCAACACCAACTTGGAAGTCGAAGAAAAGAAACAAGAAGCATTTGATGGTGATCTCAGAGCAAAACTAAAGAAGTAAGTAAGATAATTAATTGCTGCTACTGAGAAATTAGGCTTCTTGCATTAAAGCAAATTCTTTCAAGATTGTATTTAATAGCATAATGACATAATGTGGTTTCTATTTGTGTGCCACACCTGAACAATTTTGAGATAATTTGTTTTGCAGAACCTGGCAGGCATCTATGGGTTGCTGGGTTTAAACTTCTGACACTAAATTATCATTTTAGGACACCAAACAAAAAGAAGCAAGAAGAAGAAGAGAAGCCTATTGATATAATCGAACTTCTAAAAGATGTTGATCCAAAGGAATATGAGAAATATGCCCGCATGTATGGTATTACAGATTTCCGTGGCCTTCTACAAGCCTTTGAACTGCTTAAGGCCAGCAGAGAAGAGGAGAGCCATAGAATGGTATATATTATTCTGGAGTGAAACCATATTGATATTGTCGTTAATGTAACAATATAACCTAAATGTAAAGAACAAATCATGTTACTTTAAACTTATCATGGCTTTGAGCCACAGAAGACAAAAATAATCTAGACATTCAGTTCAGATGACACAAAATGTTAAACAATGCCATTCCTTTTACATAGCTCACCATCACTTACTTTCTTGAACTAATGCTGTGACAAGTAGTTCTATAGTGCGCCGTGTGAGCATCTGTACATACTGGAATGCAAGATTCTTCTCTACTGTTGAAGAGAAGAAGCTTTAGAGTCCTAAAACTGTATAAAATGATGATGCTTTTTTGTCTGCATTCATGCATACATCACATTACTCGTATGATAAAAAAAAATACATAGGGACACGTTCCAAAAAAGTACTGCAGACATGGATCATAGATGACCACTTTCTTCTGATCTCGGTGTGCAAAGAACTGTAACATGTTGCTGTAAATACAATACAGTATTTGGTTAAAGCTATCGCACAGCTTATTCTGTAAAAGAAGATGAATCTTTAAAAATATATGACTCAACCCTCAATACCTTCCCAATTTCCATTCAAAGTTTCTACAGTGTAACCTGCAGTGAAACCTACCTCTTTTCTTTCACATGTACACAGGTAAATATCACCCTGAAGAAGACAGAGGAAGCAGACTCTGTGACTGGTTAAGGGCCCATGAGTATAGGGGGCCCAGTCGCATGGTCTGATAAACAGTATATATAAGATTATGAAAAATATCATATTAATAATGATAAGGGTTGCCCTAAATGGTTTGTGGTGAGGCCCAATAACTTCTAGTTGCAGCACAGCAGTACTGAGACATACTTTTGAGTTCCTTTAAGTGTAAACAGCAAGATCGGTTTTTTAAAGATGCATATTTTACTTTCTTTGCCTTATTTAATCTCCTTTTATGCTCCATTTGTATGTACTGTAATCAAATATTTTCCATTATTATTAACCATTACGGTGTTTCAGGATCTTTACTTTCTAAACATAATAGCAAAAACCATAAGAATAAAAAACAAGCCAACATCACCATGTAATTAAATATTTCTTTTGAACTAACTTAGTATGAATGATAAAAACTCAGTTTTTTTTAATTTACTTGTTTTTAATAAATTCTTTCTTTTTAGGAAATTGAATCTGAGGAAAAATCACGTGCTGAAGAGCAAGAATTTAATGAACTTGTGTCATTCATTCAACAAAGATTAACACAATCTGATGTAAGAATCCATTTAATTTTGCCTCTAGCTATTCTTATGTTAAATTATATAAGTAATTTATTTTTTAATGTTGTGGCTTATTTTTTAGCCTATAACCTTGATCAAAGACACTGAAGACCAAACTGTGGAGACAAAGAAAGTAGCTGTCTTTGAATGTGAAATCAAGATCAACTATCCTGAAATAAAGCTTTCCTGGTACAAGGGAACTGAAAAATTGGAATCTAATGAAAAATATGACATCAGTATACAGGGTGAACTCCATATTCTCAAAATAAAGAACTGTCAACCTCAAGATCAAGGCAACTTTAGAGTTGTGTGCGGACCCCACATCTCTAGTGCCAAGTTAACAGTAATCGGTACATACTTAATTTCAGATTTCCATTTTTTAAACAAAATGTATTTAAACTTTTCTTTATGTTTAAAATCTACTCTTTATTTGTTTCCTTATAGAACCTGCAGTTATAAAGCATCTAAAGGACAATGCAGTCAAAGAAGGACACAGCAGTATCCTGGTCTGTGAGTTTTCTATTCCAAATGTAAAATCAAAGTGGTACAAAAATGGAAAATGCATTGAACCAGTAGGACGATACACAACAGAAGTCAATGAAACAGTGCACAAGCTTCTCATTCAGGATGTAAGGGCAGAGGATCAGGGTCGGTACACCTGCAAGTATGAAAACCTGGAAACAACTGCAGAGCTGATCATTGAAGGTTTGTGTACAGAATAATCTGTAATAGGACAGTATAAAATTGAAAATAAATGCAGGACCATGTCACAATCCAAAAGCCACTACTACTTGACAGGTTTAGATTTCTATATTGTTTTTTGGGGCAAGTTGATAATTTTCTACCCTCGGTAATACAACAAAGTGGATGAATACAACAAAGTAAGTTTGAATTTAGTTTTGTAAGTAAGATTGATATACTTATTATTTAGAAATGGTACAACCTATTCAACTATTCATCTTTAACATCAGTACCAAGTCTGCTAAGCCTTGCCAGTGCCCCTTGTCACCAATCCTGAGAGCTCATATCCTTGGCCCAAACCCTAACCTGGTCTTTTTAAGCAACTATTATTCACAAAAGAAACCTCTAAGATTCTATGTATTTATATTTCACCAAAGTACCTAGTCTCCAGACAATAAATAGGTGATACTCAGATACTTGCCTAGATGCCTTGAACAACAGGTCACATCATCAAAAGTTACCTAATGGAATCACAGGGTTGTTTCTTTAACCTAATCTTAGTGCTTCCATTACAATAAGATATTAGCAGGCTTACTCATATCGTCCAATGAGCCATTATATGTCACCATTCACATTACACTAGATCAGTTAAACTACTTGTTTGTTACTGAAATATACAGGACAAGAGGAAATTAGATTAGGCATATGTCTGTCAAATATAAAATTCTGAGGCATACACTCCAGGTAATATGGGGGTCTGCACATTAATACATTATATGAGATTATAAAAAACTGTTTGCAGCCCTTTTAAAGCTTGAGTGGCAGTAATACTATTTACAGATGTCTGCACATTATTATGCATCCTGAAGTCAATGATTTTCTCATTCATTGTTCACCAAGTTAACCTGTGGGTGGTATCCTGTATTCTGCACTAATAAACTTTAGTCAAACCACTACAAAGGCTATTGAATTACATTATAGAATTTAAACCTATCGTATTCACCAGATAGTATAAATTGGTTAAATAATAAGTAGTGATGATACATAATAAGTATATTGCTCACCTCTATAAGACATCTCATATTTTAGAGCAGTGATCCTCAATCCCTTGGATGTTGTTCTCTGTGGCCTCAATGCAGGTGCTTGGAGGCAAGTTTTTGTTGCATAAAACCATGTGTACTGCCAAACAGAGTCTCCTGTAGACTGCCAGTCCACATAGGGGCTACCAAATAGCCAATCACACCCCTTATTTGACACCTCCAGGCACCTTTTTTATGCTTGTGTTAGTCTCCAACTAATGTGGCTCAGAGTAAAAAAAAAAGTTGGGGACCCCTGTTTTAGTGGCTATTTCTCTGATTTTAACACATATTATTTCTTTTAATTAATAGCTGAACCCATTCAGTTCACAAAAACCATACATAACATTGTTGTGAGTGAGCACGAATCAGCAACCTTTGAATGCGAGGTATCATTTGATGATGCTATTGTCACATGGTACAAAGGTACAATGGAATTGCAAGAAAGTGCCAAATATAGCTTCAGAAGTGAAGGGAGCTGGCATTACATGACAATTCACAATGTCACGGCAGAAGATGAAGGTACTGTTTTATTTATAATTACTGTTATACAGAAAATATAGCTCTTGATGTGTTTGAAGTTTTTTTAATAACTTTAGTATTGCTGTATTTCAGCAGTTTACTTTGCCTGGTGAAATGTCAGAAATGTCAGATTATATAGATTATACAGATTTAGAACAACATACAGTAGATGAAGGTGATACTGTATGTAGCTTGCCAACCTATTTTAAGCTCTTTATAGCTTGATGATCTCAAATGATAATGATTCATTTTAACTCTTATAAAGTCTTGTTAATGTATTATTACTGTTAATCAACCTTCTGCATAGAAAACGTGGCCATCATGTTGATGAGAAATTAGTATGGTTTTATTATAGCATATACATTTTTTTGCAGGTGTATATTCAGTAATTGCAAGCCTTGAGCCACGAGGTGAAGCAACAAGCACAGCTGAACTATACTTAACAACTAAAGGTATGGGAATATTTTTAATCTATATTATTGCATTAAAAAAAATTAAAAAAATGCACCTGAGCATAGTAGCATAGTAGCCAACCAAAGGCCAAGGTGTGTCAATATGTGGCATTAATATACATCAAAGCACTAGCACAAAAATTCACCTCACAATATGTAAAATCACGAGAAAAACAATATAATGAAATTTGCTCATGTGTAGCCAAGTATAAAATTGTGCTATAAAAACAGATGTTATCTTCAAAAAAACTAGGTTCCAACCAACTCCATAAATATTTTATAAAGTAGTTGATTTTCTATAAAAGCCTTCTTTTGAATTAGTGGCATGCCAAGGAGATGGCAGCTGAATCCTGACAGTATTGACTGCAATAAGTGCACAATGTGCAATAGGTTGCAGACATGGTCACATTTCCATCTTTCTGCATCTGAGTCATGACTTTAGAACACACATTTTAAACATTTTTACACCGTGCTGTTCATTGCATTCTTTTTTTACAACTGCAGTTTTCACTGTCAGTAATTTAAAATGTATGATGTTTTTCATCTGCTTTCATTGCTAATGTTCTGTGTTCTTTGACAGAAATGAAACTGGAACTAAGACCACCAGGTAAAGAGATTTTTAGGGGTTGTAGCAGCATTATGTATGTGTTTATATATAATTATGCTTAATTACTTAACGTAAAGCAGTGCATTGTGACTGCTTAACTTAAAGTGGATGGAAATGCATCCCATAATACAGAACTAGAAGTGGTTGATAGCCTCTTTTTTTAAAATAGGGGAGTATAAGCCAAGTGAAAATATATATGTGGTATACCTGTACATGGTTGGATTGATACATATTTGAAATATATGTATTTTTTGTTAGTAGGTGACTTTTTATATGTTAAGTTAATCGGAAAAATAGTAAAAGTGCACCATATTCAAAAAGTAAGCAAAACACAAGAATGTCTGCTGGGGTAACATCATTTTCTTGTAGGAAGAAAATTATGTTTGGGCCAGCTACTGATTTTCATTTTAATATAAATAGCTATATATTGCTAGAAAGACATGCAAACAATATTAAAATTCCACCAGTTTTCCATTTATCACCACAGCCTTTCATACAAAATCCCACATCTTGAATGCTGATATAATAAATACATTCTTCATTTATTTACATACATTTATGGGCCGATTCACCAAGGGTCGAATATCGAGGGTTAATTAACCCTCGATATTCGACTGGGAATTAAAATCCTTTGACTTCGAATATCGAAGTCGAAGGATTTAGTGCAGATAGTACGATTGAACGATCGAAGGATTATTCCTTCGATCGATTAAATCCTTCGAAAACGTTCGATTCTAAGGATTTTAGTCCACTGATCGAAGGAATATCCTTCAATCAAAAAAACTTAGGAAAGCCTATGGGGACCTTCCCCATAGGCTAACATTGAGTTTGGTAGGTTTTAGATGGCGAACTAGGGGGTCGAAGTTTTTTTTAAAGAGACAGTACTTTGATTATCGAATGGTCGAATATTCGAACGGTTTTTAGTTCGAATCATTCGATTCGAAGTCGTAGTCGAAGGTCGAGGTAGCCCATTCGATGGTCGAAGTAGCCCAAAAAACACTTCGAAATTCGAAGTTTTTTTACTTCGAATCCTTCACTCGAAGTTAGTGAATCGGCCCCTTACTGTTGTGGGGATGGTAATTTGAAAAATATTTGTTTTTGTTCCTGATGCCATGCAAAGGTTCCATTTTTCAGAGGTAACAAACAAAACCAAGCCTTTCCTTTACAACACTACAAAATTTCAGGAAACAGTTGCTTATAAAATAAGAACTATATATAAGGACGCTTGACCCATAATATCTTTTGAAAGGATTATAAAAAGTTTTTTTTCAATTAATTCTTTCTAGATGTTCCTGATACTAGAGTTGCATATATTCCTGCTCCTCTGGAAGAAGAAGAAATAAAACAAGGTATGTATTTGACATCTAAATTTTCAGTAAATTTTCAGTTTAAGACCGATACACTGGAGTAAATAGTTATTTGTACATACACAGCAGTACATTTATCATTTTAAATTAATTTAAGGAATGTCCAATACAGTAATATAATACAGTGCAACTGCATCTATTGCTGTTAGACAGTATATTATAGAGACATACATAACTGTACATTAAAATGAAATTTACACAACAAAGAATTCAATTAAATTGCAGTTGACTCTGAGAATACAAAGATGTATAAAATCCCTTCCATTTATTAGTAAAAGGTCTAGAAATAAAATTGACTGTTTCTTACTAAAAATGATTTTGATTTAAAGGGCTTCTTTTTCACATACAGTAGATCATACATCTTATAGATGTAATCAACAAAAGTTTTTATTGATGACAGGTTTTCATAATTTAATTGAAACTACTTTCAAGATGCAGCCAACATAATAAGTGATAAAAGTGAATAGAAAATCTTAGAAGGCTATCAGAAACTGAGAAAAAATTAATCAGCCATGTTATAATGCTGATTGAGGCTACATGCATCCCCAGTGCATGCCGCAGTTTCTCCTGCTTTGTGGACACCACCTGCTCTTTCTCCAAATATCAATTAAATGTGTCTAGTCACTTTTTTTCTGTGTCTTGTGTTATAGTGAGCTGGGAGATCTTTAACATGGGGAGGAGCATTTATGGTTGCCTGTGTTTTTTTGCACAATCAATCTTTAATTGCTGAGCTTTTTTTGGCATGAAACCCTTCATGCTTAGTAAACTCATGTGGGTTTTCATTAAAGATTGCACATCCTGAAAAGCATGAGCAATCTTAAATGGGCTCCTTATTAACAGTTTATTTAATACCAATAATACCAATTCCAATTTAGTCTGATATAAAGGGAATCCAGGAGTAACAGAATTAAAATAAGGTAATATATCTTCAACTGGTGGTATGTTGTCCTACTCAGATATAATTCAGTTCTCACTGAAACTTACCAATTGAACCAACTGCAGTATTATTTAAGTGTAATGTCAAATCACTTCTATAAGTTCTTAAAAATCTCTATAACGTAATAGTGCTTATGCATTGCAAACACCATGCACGTGGCTCTTTGTGGAGGTGTAAATCACACAGTCATCTTTTGTTCTCTGTGTCCTATATTGTTATGTCAGTAAATATAAATGTATTCAATGGCTTGTTCTAGACCTGTGTATACAGTCTTGTATATTTTTTTGTAAAGTTCTCTCATCCCTCTCTCTCTCTTCTGGGATACTTGTATGATCAATGCAAGTTAGCAATACATGGAAATATCATTATACTCTTTGCTATATTTAACAAAAAAATCATTAAAAAAATTATATGTTAAGTTTCTGCACCTGGCAAGCAACAAAAAATCCCAACCGCACTAGCTTCGCCATCAGCTGCTGTTTAGCCAATCAGTTTTTGAAAAAAGCTTTAAAAAAATGATTCTTTAGCAACATCTAGTCAAGAAAGAAAAGACGTGCTATGTCTTTGTTATGCTTAATAATAACTGCAGTGTGAGAAGTTAAAAATAACTTGACCATTGCCCAAAATCTGTAAAGCTCAGATATTATTGCTGCTCAGTTTCATGAAGCCCAATGCCAATTATAGCTCAGGATGCTATTGTTGCCATGGTGTTTCTATCTACATTATTTGGTAGTCACTGTATTGTTTTAATCCGAAGTATGACAAATTGCAGCAATATAGGAACTAATCATTTGCAAGGACTTGACCCATGTGAAGCAACACAACTAATCTTAAATAAGACATTACTTTATAACAAAAAATTATTTTGCTTATGGAAAAATAAGTCTGTAATGTTGTACAGAATGTAAATGCTTGATAGCACTGACAGCATTATATTATCTTTCTTCTCATAAAGTGAGTAACTATTTCTTATTGTGTAAAAAGGAAATCAGAGACTAGCAACACAACTGTTGTCATGTCTTTCGTGTTTTTTTAGTTTTAAGAATGCAACTTAATCTTTTTGCTGCAATGGAATTGCTATTGTTGTCATCTTTGCAGTCCTGTCATTTGTATTGTTGTATGTTACTTTGCATTTATAAATTCATAATCTACATAAGAAGCAGTTTTGTTTGTCACACTTTTGTTTTTAATTCTTTTTTCAACAACATCTCTATAAAAAAAACTGCCACATTTTGACGTTCTTTAAGTATTGTAAAATAGGGCTGTCCAGTGGAAGAATCACAAGCTATATACCACCTGCTATCACCTGGTTTGTAATTAGCCAATTACACAGAAAAAAATCAGGAATGTAATACTAGTATTAAATAAATTTTACTTTTATAGTTAAACATCTTTTCCTATCACCACATTTTTTATTAAAGTTCCCTCAACTTTGATGTGTTTTCTCTTTGTAGTTAGACTGTGAAATACTTTTAAATATCTGAATATATATATATATATATATATATATATATATATATATATATATATATATATATATGAAGTATATGCACACATCATATATTCACAATTTTATATTGTTAGGTTGATTACACGAGACCTATAATTATGTGTCCTTTAAACTGTTTAATATATGTTCTGTTGGCAATGCTTGCTGTTCTGCTTTTTGTTTAGTATTAGTCTGTTTTTTTGCATCACACATAGTTTGTCTGTTTGTCATATGGCATATTTTTGGTATAGGCTACATATATATATATATATATATATATATATATATATATATATGTATATGAATTTGTTTCTGTATCTTTCTTTGTTGAAGACATTTTCTAAGAAAAAAAATACTTCTCTTTTTCTTCTTGTGAGTTGCGTTCTCTTCAATAGCAGTTTGTTAACATAAATAAATGTGTTTAAAGTCCCTGCTGCACGTAGGAGAGCTGAGGATGCTTATGCGAAACCTGTGTATGAGGAAGAACAAGTTTACTCTCAACCGGAGATATCTTATGAGAAAAAACAACAGTTCTATAAAGAACAAGTTTACGGAGAAAAAGAAAAATATTTTCAAGAAGGTATACAGAGTCTTTTGTCTATTACAGAATGGTTTACTGCCCCCTCTTGGGGGGTTTAATGTGGTAATTGTTATTATAATTGTGATCTCCCTTTTGTAATCTTCTCCTCTGCTTTAAAATGTTAGTCTCTGTATTTTGACTGTGTGTTATCTTATTCATTCAGTAAATGAGGGTAATGCAAAAGCCACACAGATAAGTTCACATTTGGATGAGGCTATTTTTTTAAAAGTGCAATAGGACCAGAGGCTGTTTTCCTACTAGATAATGCCCTCTTCTGAGACAGGGTCTGTAAAAATAAATCATTATGTCACTCATTTATCTTACAATTAACTCTTGAACCTTATAGTTACATACTGTCACTGAATACTTGGCCACAAAAGATGTTCCAAAGCTTTTTAAACACTTATATTCTTTAATAAAATCTTACATTTATGTAGGTCTTACTCTTTGATTTTTTACGTGTATATGTTAAATTTTTATGAAAATTTAATTTTGTGTTTTTGTATTTTAAGTCCATTTCACTTGGAATTATTCATCACAATATCCATGAATAATTTGCGATATGCACAAGAAACACATTCTTTAATTCAATAATTGACACTCTAGTGTTTCTTTGTTTTGCCGGGCTTTGAACAACGTCTGTGCAATATCTGTTTCTTACTTTGACTGACAGTTGTCAGTTATATCTTATTACATTATTTATCACAACTAGTTTACATTATATTTTATTTCTTAAGTTATTGAAGAGGAAATTCCACAAAGAAGAATCCCAGAGAGCGAACATAATCAGGCACCAGGTAAACTGAGTATTAACACAATAATTGGCAATAATTTAATTTATATTCATCTTTAGGGATGGGTGAATTAGACCCGTTTCGCCAAAACTTTGCCACTGGTAAAATGTCGCAGACTCCCATTAAAGTCTATGGGCGTCAAAAAAATGTTGTTGCTCGTCTTTTTTTTTTGATGAACACCGCCATACAAGTCTGTGGGCGTCATTTTTTCGGCGAAACAAGGCGAAAAAATTCACCCATCCCTAATCATCTTCTCTTTTATTAAACTGATTATAGCATTAGGGGGGAGCCTATAAGGCTTTGAAAAAAACAAATCATAAAAATGTAGTTTCAAAGCAAAATCCAATACCACGTTAATAATAATACAAGTGGTAATAATCGAAATTACAACAACAATAACTGAACTGTTTCACTAACTTATCAGTTCCTAGAAAACCTGTAAAAGAGCAATTTGAAAAAATTGTTATAACAAAAGAAAAGGAAGTGGGCATTAGAAGGAAAGGTATTTCCATTACTTGATGGCTCAAATGTGCGGTAACATTATTTAGCTAACCATAGCTAATGTTATTAATTAATCAATTAATTAAGCTTCACTTACCAGTCAATAAGACAGCATTTGATGGCTCATTGATTCCTAATTTGATGGGCAAATAAATTATTTTAAGCTTATTTTAACATACCTTCATGCTAACGGTCCCCAGCAGAAATCTCTCATGCAAATTACATTTTGCAACTTTTCAACTTTTTATGATTAGCAATTAAAAATATGCATTTACATTTTTTAAGCTCATGAAAAACCATCCCCAGTCCCTGTTCATGAGGACGTTGAAGTGAGGCAAGGTAAGCAAAATAATTATAATCATAAATGGATAATACTGGCCCTATTTATCAAAATCCAAATTTTTCTGATTATTTTAATAACAAAGGTCCGACCAAACTAGAATCCATGATTCAACCTTCTTTATTATTTAAAAAAAAAGCACAATTTAATCGAATCAGGGACAAACACAAAAAAATCGAATCTTTCGATTTTTTCAAGCTTTTTCCCAAAAACCAGCATTTTTCAGATTTTTGCCCAAAAAGTCCAAAATAGTTGGATTTTCGGGCTTATTCCAGTGCAGGCCACAGAAACTTCCAAATAGGATAGGGACCTTTGCCATTGACTTATATACAACCTCGGTAGGTCTGAGATTTTACTGATTCAGACTTTTTCCATCCTCAGGGTATAATAAATCTAGGAAAATGCTAGTTTTTTCAGATTTTAAAGGAAAAAAACTAAAACTTTTTGGCATTCAGACTTCAATAAATAACCTCCTACATGAAACAATATAATTTTGCAAAGAAACAAAATTATTTATGTAGGGTTGCAAGTTTCACGTACATGTTGACATATAAGGAAATTTTAAACATTAGGATTCATTTTGAACTGCATGAATTACAGCAGTGGGCTGCTTCAAAGGAATAGATATTTTTTTTCTGTAAAAGGGAACATTCCATCTGTTAACGTTATGATTGACGCACTGGGTACTGTCATCATTGCTTAAATATACACATGCTTGATAAAATTAAGAACAATACCCAAAAAACTTCATAAACTAACCTAAATTATATTTTACACCTTCAATAAAAGTAGATTGTAATCACCAACATATTACCAGAAAAAGCAGAACTATATTGGTATAACTAAATTTCTTTTAAAAGTAATCACACTGGCAACCAGTAGTACAGATGAAGCCACTTGGATTTGTGAGTTAAATGCGTCATGACTCAGGGGTAATTGAAGAAACTGTGTTATCTTAAGTCATCTTAACTCATTTAATGCATTTAACCTTTTCATTAGCATACCAAAGCTCCATTGTTCACAATGGTGAATGCTTTAATTAGATGGGATGTTGTGACGCAGTTTTCTGTGTTAAATGAGATAAATGGGATATCTGTGTTTAGTTATTCTGTGTCAAACAGAAAAATCAAAGTGGCTGCATCTGTACATTGGTTGCTTTAAAATTATAATGTCAAAGTGCAACTTCGGCTTTTTTTTAAGCCCTGGCCCACTATCATATACTTGCAGTAATATCCAACAGGAGCTGAGGGAGGGACTGCTGCTTTCCTACTGACTTGATGCATGCAAATACAGGTTTTTGCAATGTGCATGTGTCAATCCAGCAGTGACACAGGGGCAGGTGGGCATGGTTATAGTAATCTGTACACGTACAGCATGTTTAATTGAAGCATATTATAAGTAATATGAATGCTTCAGAAAGTTACAGTGTACAGATCATTTTAGAAAGACAAAAACCAACAAAGCACCACAGAAGAAAGTAACTGCTAAAGAGAGTTATTATGTTGCACAATCTTTAACAAATTGAGTGTAAAATGATGGTGTTGTGCTGGAATAAAGTGTCAACAAGGGAATCACATATTGTTGTTATTAAATATTGGTTACTTCAATTAAAAATTAAATTCATATTGTGAAAGACAGAAATGAGTGTCATTATTGAGTATTGTGAAAACCAAAAATAATTAGTAGTTATAGTAATTCATAGTTAAAGTGCTGATAATGTATAAAGTGCCAATTGACTGGTACGCAGTTCACATTCCACTAATAAATAAATAACCCAATTAAAACATAACATAATGGCTCCTTTAAAAATAGAAAAAAATTAGGGAAATGTTCACAAGTTAAAAACACTTAAAATTGATAGATGTATGCTGATCTAGTATATAGATTATTGGGATTACAGCATCTATAATAGATTGATATACTGGTCCCACCCAGATCTTGCATCAACCTAAATGCCCTCTAGTTACACATAGTATGTTGTGGGGATCACAAGAGAGTATATGCAGCACAATGAATAAAGTAATTAATGGTGTGTATAGGAAAGGCAGGTGGACCATTCAAAAAGTAAAATATTCTTAAAAATACATCACTACAGGCAAAAAAATACAATACGGTGTAAAGGGTTAACTGCCACTTTGTCCTCTCAGATGCACCTAAATAGATTTGGCCTATTCCCTATCACTAGTTATATTGCAACACCTGGTATTGGAAAGGAGCAATTGCCCATGTGAGGAGTCTGTATAATTGTGATGAGGATATGGGAAATCCGTCCATCGTGTACCTGAATTAAGAAAAAGAAAGGATTTTCCACCATTCCGCCCCCCCCCGAAGTGCTGTCCCCCCACCGCAACAATCTGCTGAAGGAGCTATATGCCTGACGCGTGTTTCGCCCGTAAAGGCTTTCTCACTTTTAGCTTCTTCAGCAGATTTGATTCTTTTTAGCAGTTCCTTTATTATGTGGTACTTTGTTGGTTTTTTCATTTATAGAGTTATCAGCACATCTATTTTGCTATTTTGGACTCTGAACTAGTGGTTGCATATGCTTAGAAGGTGCGGAAACCAAACATTTTTACATTTTAGAAAGACACCAGAGATACTTTTAGTAATGTGCATCAGGGTTCAGTCATATTTCTTATATATATATATATATTCTATAGTGCCAACTGTTCATAAGAGAACCGTACAGTAGAACCCCCATTTTACATTTTTCAAGGGACCAGAATAAAATCACATATAATCAGGGAAAATGTAAAATCAGGGAAATGTATTATGTATAATACAGTATATAGGTGGAACCACAAAAAAAAATAATGTAAAGTGAACGAAAACTTAAAATCAGAGGATGTAAAATTTAAGTTTCATTGCTTTGTGCTTTGTCTGTTTGTTATCCTATCTTCCTATTTGTCCTTAAATACAAATACTTTGGAATCCTGCTAAATGTTGTCCCTTTACTGTCATGTTTTATAAGTGTTTTTTATGTATTCATATCATTTAAAATAAATAATGTTGTTTTAAAGTGCCAGAAGTTACTAAAAAAGCAATGCCTGAGGAAAAAGTACCTGTAGCTGTTCCTAAAAAGGAAGAGGCACCACCAACTAAAGGTATCTTACTTTGTAATATCTTCTCTGCAAGCTTCTTTATATTTATAATAGATAAAGATTTTGCCATGGCTATATGCATGTACATGTTTGTCTTTATATGTTATTGACATGTAGTCTTGTATAAAAATTCTTTGGGTCTATGTGAAAATACTAAACAAGGGACCATTATGCTCTAATCCACCATACTTAACTTTCTTCTTGCACTTTTGTTTTGTTTCAATTGTCCCATAACTCTGTAATTGTTTCGTGTTTACTCTTCTAGTTATGTCCTTTGCTGGAAAAAGTCATTAATAATGATGCTTTTTGTTCATGTTTTATTCTTTCATTTTACTTGTGCTTATGTATTTAATTTGGCAGATTGTCATAATGACGTTATGCATTGAAATCCATAACATGAGTTTGAGTGTTTAAATGCATGAAGTTCTTTGGTAATTCATAAACATTAATATGAAAATGAATTCATAAAATTATTATGAAAATCTTCATAGTCAAATTAATATGAATAATATTTTCTGTAGTCTCTGAGGTTCCCAAGAAGGTTACTACAGCAGAGAAAATCCCTGTAGCTGTTCCCAAAAAAGAAGAGGCTCCACCAGCCAGAGGTATAAAACAGCACAGTATTAAACATTCTGTAATGTCCTATTTTTATTTTATGTGAGCTGAGAATGTATACTTTCTTTGGAAAAAATATCTTCAACCTTCCCGAGTCCTATATGTAGACTCTAATATAATTTAAATGAATATCTTTAGTGTCTGAAGCTCCAAAGAAAGGCATAGAAGAGAAAGTTCCATTGGCTCCTAAAAAGAAGGAGATACCTCCAGTGGAATGTATATTTGTTCTTTAACATTTTAAATCTTCACCTGAAGTTTATTTATTTTTTCTTCTTTTTCTTTATATTTGTGCACATTTTTGGCACCAGACAGTTTTCTGGTTGGTTTAAGTATGTTTTAAGCTGTTAAGTTTGTGAAGTGAATGTGTGTTGTTTAATGTCCACTTATGGCGTTTATAGCATATTAACCTTTCATGTAAGTCAGGATATTATTATACTACTACTGCAAGAAAATGTTATAAAATTAGAACTACACAGTACTGTATATCCAAATAGGGTTATTCCCCAAAACAGCAACAACATTCATTTTACTGCTACTCTTTTAAATTACTATTTAAATTTATTGTATTGCTTCTGAAAAAACTATTGACCATAACAAAATTATATGTGTCTTAATATGACATATGTCATTGTCTGTATTTCTAATGAATTGTCTATTTTCTTTATTTTTTTGTTTTGCTGATATGGTTAGCCATGAATGAGAATAGTTCAGCTGCCATCTTTGTACAGTTCATAATAACAGCTTCTTCTATAAAGTTTAAAGTACTTCTATAAAGTGTTTAGACAAACTCTTCCATTTTCCTACATTACAAAAATAAAAATAAATAAATAAATAATCTGAGCCATTGCTTACACCCCACACAGCAAAGTATAGTTTGATAGGGGGTCGCAGGAGCAAAGGCACATATCTTTGAATTTTTTTATGGAAACAATGGGGCCTATAAACAAAAACTGTAAACATTTTCCCAACTGCAATACGCAACAGCCATGTTTGGTTACGATAGTATGCACAGTCTATGTCTTGTTTTATTTTGCTTTGTCTTGTCTAAGTAAGTGTGCTTTAAAGTTCAAGCACCATTCCTCTATTAACATTATAGTTTTAAATATCATAATTTTTCATGGTTTTCTGACCATAATATTGATAAAATACAAAATACTGAAAATTAATATTTTTTAAAGTGCCTGTGGTACCCAAGAAATTAGAAGAATCAACTGTAGTACCTAGAGCGCAAGAACCTGAGATTTCTAAAGGTATAGTAGCATATATGTCATATTTTCTTAACGTATTTCGTTAACTCGATGTAAAGCAACAAAGGCTTTTGGCTGTCTTGGTTAATATTCTATCTATATATAACTGTAATTTAAATATATAGTTCTTATAGGAAAGAAAACTAGATACAAACAAAATTTTAAATTTTAACATAACATATTTTTAAGTACCAGAGGCACAAACCCAACCTATTGCAGAGGAGAAAGTACTAGTTACTCCCCCCTGCTAAAGGTATATAAGTTACCTTGCATCCCTTAACTAGCATTGCAGGCAATTAATATTGCTAAGTCTGTAATTCTGTGTTAAATGTGATTTGTTTTAGATGTTTATAAATGTGGTTTTATCATATTATGCTGCATCATGGATACTTTGTAGCATGTTAGCACTGCTTTGTTAAAAGCTTCTTTTTCTTAAACAAATTAAATCTTCTTCTTGCATTTTAATTTTTATCATATGTAATTATATTTGTTAATGTCTAATTATGTAGCCAATCCTATTTTTTTTGCTAAATGTTAATATCTTGTACTGTGTCTTGGTATAATATTAAGCAATCTTAAATGTATTTGAAGTTCCGGAAATTTCCAAGAGACCCACTCCAGAAGAGAAACTGCCTACTGTAGCACCTCGAAGGGAGGAGCCATCCACTACAGGTAACCGATTTAGACATAATGACCTTACTCATCAATCAAAACAACATCACTTTGAAAATTTAACCATTTTTACTGGTCTGTCAAATAAACTGAGAAAAATATATGCAATATATTTCAAGTAGCGAGCATACCAAAGAGAGCTGTTCCAGAAGAAGAAATGTCAGTGGTTGTTCCCACAATAGAGGATACTCGACTAGCTAAAGGTATAGAATGTCACTGCAGGGATGCTTTTAACAGAATGGGCAACAACTAGGATCAGTCTACATTCTTTGCATGGCATTACCATCTAGCAGTCTGAATTCAAGTTTAAATTTCATACTAACACATTTGGTTTTTGTGGCATATGACAGGTGTCTAAATGTACTAAATGTGTTTTTCTTAAAAAAATATTTTTTGTGTTGTGTCTGAAAGTAATGAGTGTCAGTGGAATGAAAGGGTATGACATTCTATTTTTACTTTATTCTTTAATGGCACATATCTAAAATGACATAATATTCTTTAAGTGCCTACAAAACGAGCCAGCCAAAGGTAGATAAGTTAACAACCCTTGTGTTATTGATACAGCGTATGCTTCTTTATAAAATTTTGCAAGAACTAATGAGTCTAAAATGTTTGGAATGTTTTGGCTTTATGGCTTTATGGCCAAAACATGCCAAATCACTGCTTCTTTAAAGCAGGCATTCATTTATTTTGATAGTTGCCTAAAATTACCCGGTTGATACAAACAAATTAGCTGTTTTCCTTAGGTTGAAAAACTGATAGTTTTTCAATTTTTCAAAGGGGAAATACCTCAGATGTATCAGTAACGTCTTGCAATAAGTGCTTGGCATCTAAATTCAAGCAGTGGTTCTTTCAGAAACAGGGCTCTTAATTAAAAGCATCCCCTCTGTTTTTTAGGCTTAAAATGCCCAAAGAATAGACTACTGTCATAGCTAAGATGGCTGTCATTGTGCTTTAAAATTAACTTTCTATGTGTTTGCAATAGTGTCATGTCTACCTTTTCTTTGTCCATGTCTTTAATACATTTTGTGGTATTTTTTTTGTTTGCTTGTATCACGTTCTACTTGTCTCTTTGAAGTGTAACATAGCTCTTATTGCATACCATTGATATTTTTAAGTGTCTGAGATGCCTAAGAAAGAAATTCTTGCTGAAGAAAAGGTACATATACCTTTATCTACAAAAGAAGATGTTGTCCGACTAAAAAATATATATTGCATTTCTGAAAAGACATGCTGTTCTTCCTTCAAGTTTTTTTGTGCTGACACATGTTAAGATTTATTTCATGGTGTCTTATATTTATGTCTTTTTTTAATCTTCTACACCATGTATTAATGTGTCTTAGTTCCAGAGGACACAAGGAACCCTAAAACAGCTGGGAAGCTACCCATTGCAGTCCCTCTTAAACCAGAAGAAGCTCCACCTACAAGAGGTATTAGCTCAGGCTGTATGTGTATGTGTTTATTGTGTATATTTTGATGTTTTTGTGAGTTTGAGTATTTAATGTTTTTCTGTTTTTGGCCCAAACACATTAAGCCTAGATAAATATGTCTGTTATCAGACCATCTAAAAAAAAGTTGAAATGGCTCACGCAAGCAGAGTATTTAGTGATAACAGTGGAAAATGTGTGCCAGATCTAGTCACCTAGAGCAATCTATCAGCAGGTAGCATTGTATTCATAAGGTGTTATTCCATTGGTTGTTATGGGTTAATTAGCCTGGGATATTATTAAAAAGTAACTAAAAAGTGTGTTCTTTTCTTTCTGCTTTTTCTGCACTGGTACAATTAATGAACAGGTTAAGCAGTGCTCTAACTTGTTCAACCAACTTTTTACTTAATGGAAAATTACCCCATATGCTTATTTTTTGTATCTATGTGTTCAATTATGTCAGTCATAATACTCCTGGAAAATATTCACACATATTCCCATCATATCTTTAAAGTTCCAGAGACAAAAAAGAAACCCATTCCTGAAGAAAAACTACCACCCTCTAAAGGTATCATTGTTTTGGGCACTTGGTGTTGCTTGTTCTGTGTTCTAATATTGGTCTCTGTGTTTCTGTGTGTTTTTGGACAGCTCTTTTTGAATTTCCATTGTAAATATCTATTCAAAGCATTTCAACTGCAAAAGTTAGCTTTGAAACACAAATGAACCTATTCAATAATATTCAATAATTCAAAACCTGCTGACAACCTGCAATCTTTGAAATGTGCTGTTCCACACCAAATTTGGTGAATCACACTAATGACCAGAACTTTGATCACAAACAAAAATATAGTTCGCTTGTAATTAATGTTCACTCACTTGTATTCCCCAATTTCAGGCAGTGTAGAGGTATATAAACCAGAATAGAGATACTAAAAACAAGAAAAAGCAGTAAAACTCCACACTACCTTACTAAAATTAATTGAGATCTAATTATATAAGTGCTTAGTGCTATTATAATCATATGATGAACTTTAAGATTATTCATCAATTGTGTGTAGATAAATTTTATTGAAAGTCACAACACCTAATTTATAGCACTTAAGCACTTTAAGCATTTTAATTATTTGTATATAACACAATCAATTTAAATACCATTAATTGTATGTTGGTGCTAAATTGATTGAGAACTAAGCATATGATTATAATAGCACTAAGCACTTATATAATTAGATCTCAATTAATTTTAGTAAGGTAGTGTGGGGTTTTACTGCTTTTTCTTGTTTTTAGTACTGACCAGAATTTGTGATGAACATGCAATACTTAAATCACACTCCAGGTGGATGTCACGGAAAACATCTTGAAAACTTGTAGGAGAAATAGACAAAAGACAGGAGCATATAGTACAGTCATGTATTTCTCATTTTCCCCCTGTTCCATTTAATAGGCTACTTTTAGAAACTAAAATTAAACAGACCACTTCTTTAGGAGAAGTATACTACACTCCCAAGTCACACTTTTTGTGTGCTTCCTTTTCAGTGTGCACACACAAGTATATATTATCAGCTGTGTAGTGTTTTGCTTCTAAAAATGTATACTGCAAATTAATATGGACATATATTTTTGAAGTGGCAACGGTCTCCAAGAAAGCAAAAGAAGTTAAAATAGTTGCTGTAAAAGATAAAGAGTTGCCAAAAGAAATAATTCAACAAACAGAATACAAAGAAAAAGAAGTGTCTGAAACAATATACAGCAAAAAAGAGGCATTCTTTAAGCAACACATTTATCAAGGAAGAGAAGAAACATATATACAAGAGGTTCACGAAGCAGATAAAGAAATATATGATGAAGAAATTCCAGAAGAAAAAAACATTTATCAAAAAGAAGAAGTTACTGAAGAGCAAGCACTGGAGGAGTTCTATTCTGAGGAGGAAGCTCCTAAGCAGGTTTATGAAAAGGAGGAAATTGTTGAAGATGTTTATGAGGCAGAAGAAGAAATTTACCAGGAACCAGTGCCTGAAATAAATATAGAGAAACAAAAAATATATGAAAAAACTGTGATTTATCCAGAGAAAGGTACAAATCTTTATCTTCTGTTTCTTCTTGGATTAAACTTCATATTAACTGATATATTTCTTGATTTTCTAATGACATAATAACTTCCCAAATGAGTAATCAATGTAACCCAAAAATATATATTAATTTAATGTATATTCATAATTATCTACATATGCATCTAATTATGCATATCGTCAGAGAAACTTTTCATTCTTCCCAGGTAGAGATAAAATGAATCAGCTGTAAAATTTGATATAATCCTACAAAAAAATACTATGGGGGTTATTTACTAAACTCTGAATGCAAAAATCATGAGAAATGTGTGATTTTTTTTATAAAATCAGACTTTTAAAAAATCACGAATTTTTGGGAATTTATTAAACCCTGAGCATGGAAAAGTCAGAATCAGAAAATCCAGCATCTTAGACCTGTCGAGGTTGCATATAAGTCATTGGGAGAAGTCACAATGATTTTTTGATGTGCGCTGGGTTTCGTGCAATACCCTGAAGTTTTCAGGCAAAAAGCATGAGAAATCTGAGTTTTCGGGTGAAAAAATCCAAAAAAAAATTGTGAAAATCAGAGGAAAAAAATTGAAAATTGGAGGAAAAATGCGAAAAAAACATGAAAATCAGATTTTTCCCGCAAAGCAAATAAATTAGCGTAAAAAACCAGAGTGAATTTTATTGGAGTTTGTAGCAGAAAATATTGAGATAAATATGGACTTTGATAAATAACCCCCATGTTTTATTACCTGTGAATATCTTTTGCTGTCCTAGTTTTCTGTGCTGTTTATTTGCCAGGTAGTTTTTGTTTAATCTTAAAATAATGTCATATCGTTATTGGCAGAAAAGCCTAAACATGTGGTAACTGAAGAAAGAATGCCAAAAATTGCTCTTAAGAAAGATAAAGTTCCTGTAGAAAAAAGTATATTATCAAACTTTCCCACATTCTTATAACCTCACAATCATACTGTATGTTCCTAAAATTGCCTAAGTTCTTTTACACCCTCTTCTTGTGTATAAGTGTTTGTTTTCAAGTATGTTTTATTTAGCTTTGTTTGAATCTGTTATGTGTTGTCTTACTATGTGCTATTAGTATGAAGAATTTAGGAAAAACATTAGATATGTGAAATAATATGGAAATAAAAATAAATAGATATGACTTTTCTTATTGCAAAATCAACTCTTTTATACTAATACTGCATTCAGCCTTAGCAAAAATTTTTTTCACTATTTAGTATAAGCCAAACATTTTTACTTGTACTTGTAAGCTGATTCTTGGTTCATGGTCGATATATATATATATATATATATATATATATATACTGTATATATATATATATGTATGTATATATATATATATTCATATATATATTCATATATATATATATATATATATATATATATTACCATGAATGTTTGATAAAAGCAAGGTTTTATCTTCTATTAATTGAGTGAGTTCAATTTGAGCTTATTGTTTATACTATGAAAATAGATGTCTATCCAAAATAAATGAAAGTTCAAATTGGGATTGCTGAAACATTTCTAGTATTTTTCGAGCAGTATTCACATTTGCTAACCTTTTTTTTCTGAAAACAAAAGCAACCTTAAGGAAAATAAATACTCATACTTACTTATTATTTAAAGGAGAATTCAACCTGTAATAAAAAAAACCTCCCCCTAGGGGAGAGGTTTTTTTTTTATTACAGGTTGAATTCTCCTTTAAGTGAAAAGTGAAGACAAAACCAGATATATATGAATAGTGTACATATTTTTCTTTTGTTCTTAAAATATTCTTCCTTTGACTTTCATACACTGTGTAATTTGTCCAACCTATGTGTAAGCTCTTATTCTGTATTGAGTAGTTAAAAAAATTAAAGGGTAAAAGAAGAATCTTTTTCTTTAAGTTTTAAAACCCAAGAAGGAAGCCGAAGAACCTCCTGCAGAAAAAGAAGTTGAGAAGGTTAAAAAGCCAGCAGGTAATTTACATTCAGTATTTTATGCTGGCAGTGAGTAGCTACACTTGTCTGTATAAAAGCATATTCTGTGTTAATTTCTTTGTTAATGTTTCATTGTATGTTCCTGTTTCGTTAAACTTTTAGCATATTCTATGTTACTTTTAATTTGTCATAACAGCAAGCATATTAAAATAGGAAAGTTTCAGATATATTTACTTCTTCCAAAAATGTGCTTTGTGTATCTCATAAATTCTTAGTCCTTCTTAATCTGGATACTGTTTTTAAGTGCCAGAAGTTGCCAAAAAGAAAGAGCTAGAGATCAAACCATTTGTGTTGAAAAAAAAAGAATCAAAACCAGTAGCAGAACCTGCTAAAGGTATAAACATTTCTGCAAAGCTTACTGAAAACTTGGAAAAAGAAGAGAGATTCTTCTTATGTGTGTTTTATGTGCATACAATATAATATGTCTCTTTAGCAGCTTATTCAAGAGACACCCCATTCAGTCCTAACTGCTTTGAAATATCCCATCTCAAATGCACCAAAAGCATCTTAATCTAAAATGCTTGAATTGTTATTTGCAAAACGCTCTAAAACTTCTTTCTTAAAATATATGTCTCATTTATGTTCTTGTGTTCATTTTCTTTGTGTGGAAAACATATCTTTACAATAATTTAATACTAATTATCTTTATTTTCAGGAGATTGGTGCTAAAACACAACTGTGTAGATGTGACTTTTGATATGCATTAACTTATCATATTATGTTTACAATTCCAATAGCAACTGTCGCAGCAAAGCCTTCTCCAGTGCCTGCAGCTGAAGCAAAATCATCACCCAGAGAAGGTAGGCTGATGTACAGAGTGTTTGGGTCTCAGTACCATGTAAAATAATAGATAACCTGTTACATAATATGGGAAGTTTTAGCTTTTATAGACACAGCCTTATAGAATAGGTTATATGGATTATTAGAGTTATAAAGGATGTTGTAGGTCTGACTCTGCAAGTGTGCAATTACCTTGTGTAATTTCTTTTACTATATTCCATATTACAGCTGTCCCATCACCAAAATCAAAGGAGGAAGCAGCTGCAGTTACAGCTCCTGTCACAACTCCAGTTGTTGGAAAGAAAGCAGGTATGATGTTGTTATGCTTAGTGCAAGCTATAGATTAATTGTAAAGGTTAAACAACACGTAACAAGGTTTATCAACATTGAACAAGTGGGTGCTCATATTGCTTCTGAGCAAATTAATATAAGTAGATAACACGTTTCCAGATGATAGACCCCATATTTGTAACTGCAGGTCTACAGTATACTGTATTTGGTATCAGACAAGCATTCACTTGAAAATGGTGACTGACAAACATGATATTGTTTGGCATTTTTGTTCAGGAATTGCTTGATAAAAAAAAAATAAGAAAGAGGAAACTGTGGAAACACAAGTGAAGGCATCCTTCACTAAGACCAAAAAACTAGTTTCAGAGTATAAATCTGATGTCAATAAATTGCTTGATAAGTCTAGCACCAAAGTTAAGCTGAATCAAGAGGTACAAACGGAAAGTCAAGAGAAGGGAAAGGGTATTTCCCAACAGACTTTCCCAGAAGAAAAAAGGAGAATTTCAGAAGAGAAACCAGTAACTGAAGTGCCACAGGAAAAACTTGCCAGAACAACCATGGAGAGTGAAATAACACCCACCAGAGAAAGTACTATAGAGACAACAATCACTATTGCACCAGAAGAGGAGGTGCAGTATGTGCACCTAGAAAAAACAGATATTGTTCAAGGAGAACAAAAAAGGGAGGAAAAATTAAAAGTTCAGGTTAATGTAGAAAAAGATGCAAGGGATGCTGAAAATCCTAGAACAAAACTGCATGTTACTTCTAAAGATAAAGTCTATCCAGAAGAAGATAAAGCTAAAAAAAACATGCATTACAGAAATGGCAGATGGTGTTATTGCAGATAAAAAAAACTTTTAAAAAAATATCCACATTAGCAGAAAAGTAACAGAAAAAGGAAAAACATGTTGTAGATTTTTCAAAGAAAAAAGAAAGTAGCAAAAAAGACTCCTCTTAAAGGCACAGATAGAATTAGACAAAAAAATAACCTTCAATTAAAACAAATAAAGGGTGTGTCAAATGTTTTGTCACCCCTTATGTAAAAATAAAAGTCTTTTAGACATATTTAAAAGCACATCATGAATTGTACTATATAAAAGCACTTATTTAAACACAGTTAATAATATTTGATTTCACTTTAGACACTAAGGCACCAAAAGAAGATGCTGCAAAGGGTAAAAGCCCAATTAAAGGTGAGAATTGCACTTTGCATGTAGAAATGTTAAATTGTATTTTCATTATAGATTTGTTTTTAATATGACACTTTAAGGGGGTTATTTATTAAGTTTAGAATATCCAAACCTCAAATAATTTATAGTTTTCGGAGCAAAAAAAAAACTATGAATTTTTTGAGATTTATTAAAGTCCGAATAACTCTGATGTCCGTAATTATATCCGATGATTTCTGCTCAAAAAACTCCCAAAACTCAAAAAAAAATCGTAGTTTTTGCGGAGTTTTGCCCCTTCCTATTTTTTTGGGCTTTTTTCTTCATAAATAAGATTTATTCGGGAATTCTGAGTTGTTCGAAGTTGGATATTAGAAATACTGAGATAAATGCCTTGATAAATAACCCCCTAAAATTATAATCAAGATGACCATTATGTCTGACTATTGTCATTACACAGTTTTAGTGAGATAATTGCTTTAGACTATGAGGGAAATTCAATATATTTGTCTGCTTTATATGAACTTATTATCATATACCTAAACGAAACAGAGTATTAACATATCATATAAAATCCAAGGAAACCTTTACAAATCATCTTTCAGGTTTCACCAGTTTAAATTTTAGCATATTCAAGGTATTAATTGATGTTTTAATATTAAGAATCACCTGGAAAATATGCATGGAAAGATAATCATATGATACTTGCATGTTTATATTTTTGGTGGGACTGCAGTTTAAGAGATATATCCTATCCTATTAAATTATGTGTTATATATGTTAATAATAATTTTGGAACACTGCAATAATACTGCTATTTTATCCATAAGAAAAATGGATGGAGAGAACATGGAAAATTGTGTAATCTTTACATTTTAATTTTAGACAAAAAGACACCTTCACCATTAGATGGAGATAAAAGGAGACTACGTCCAGGCAGTGGAGGTGATAAACCTCCAGATGAGCCAGCTTTTACCTATCAACTGAAGGCTGTTCCCTTGAAGTTTGTGAGAGAGCTAAAGGACATTGTATTGCAAGAAGCTGAGTCTGTTGGTTCTTCTGCAATATTTGATTGCCTTATTTCACCATCCACTGCTATAACCACCTGGATGAAAGATGGCAACAATCTAAGAGAAAGCCCTAAGCACAAAATTATTTCAGATGGCAAAGACAGAAAACTACATATCATTGACGTGCAGCTTTCAGACACTGGAGAGTATACTTGTGTAGCTAAGCTGGGAAACAAAGAAAAAACATCAACCGCCAAACTAATTGTTGAAGGTAATTTACGTCTAAAAATAACATGCAAGCATGGCTCTATAGACCTATTCTTTTCAGATGAGGGTGAAAGATAGGGCTAATGCAGAGAAGACTATTGCCTATACCATAACTGATTTTTTAATCGCCTCAGAGGTTTCAAATGTTTCCAGTACTAGAAATATTTAGTAGGTTAACTAGTAGAGATTCTTTCCTCTCCTCTTCCAATGCAATATTGTCTGCCTCATTATTTTTATCGTGCACAGTCTCTCACAAAGGCTAAAACTATTATAGGTTACTTTTAAGTTATTTTGTTTGTATATATACAGTATATATATATATATATATATATATATATATATATATATATATATATATATATATATATATATATATATATATATATATATATAAAACTATGTGACTTTATTATATCTTAATGCATAAATGGCTAATTACAGTGAAGTAATATTCTTATTCACTATTATTATTACTAAGTCAGAGGAATAAAGAGTGTTTGTTGGATTCCCCAAACAGAATTACCAGCTCGTTTTGTGAAAACACTAGATGAAGAGGTTACTGTGATCAAAGACCAACCATTATATTTGAGCTGTGAACTTAACAAAGACAGAGATGTTGTCTGGACTAAGAATGGGAAGACACTTACTGAACAGCCAGGAAAATATGCTATTAATATTATTGGCCTACAGCGCACGCTTACCATTATGGCTGCTGATGATCCTGATGCCGGAGTATATACTTGCACAGTGGAAAGTGCCAATATCAAATGTGATTCCAGTGTTAAAGTAATAGGTATGTAATAGTAACAGCATGTTCCTGTTTCATAAAGGAATAATCCCCTTGAACAAAGATGATGCTTATAAAAAGATGCTAGCGGTACATAAAGGCTAACCATACATAGTCAAAATTAATTTTTTTTAAAAGTTGCTGTTTTTCCTCTTCAGAGATAATACGTGACTGGTTGGTCAAGCCACTTCGAGATCAACACGTGAAGCCCAAAGCTACTGCTACATTTTCTGCAGATATTGTTAAGGATACACCAAATATTAAATGGTTCAAAGGAGATGAGGAGATTCCTCTAGAGCCAAATGACAAGACAGAGCTATTAAAAGATGGAAATCATATATTTTTAGTCATTAAAAATGCAAATCCCAATGATGTTGGAGAATATGCTGTTGAAGTTGAAGGAAAACGAGTCACTGCAAAGCTCACCCTTGGAGGTACAGCACATGCATGATTTTATACTTTCTTGTTTTTCAGATGATTCATATAGACACCTTATGTGATAACTGCTGTGCAAAATGAAAATGGTATTTTCTGTTTCAGAGCGTGAAGTTGATTTGCTGAAACCTGTGAAAGATGTTGAGATCTATGAGAAGGAGAGTGCATCATTTGACTGTGAAATATCTGAGGAAGACATTCCTGGGGAATGGAAGTTGAATGGAGAGATTTTAAGACCATCCCCAGTAAGTGGAATAAAGTCTTATGTCCAGCCATTAGGGTAGGGATTGAGCCCAAGCTTTTACTAACCTCATGTCAAATATTGTTTAACCACAGTATGGTTGTTGCAAGATTCATTAGGGCTGAAACAGCATTCTTTACAACAATTATTATTCATAACAACATGAGTGCCAAGTAGCAACTGCTTAATTCAAACTGCCTAACACACAAATTTTTTTCATGTCGTGTTTTTTAGTGAAAAAATAAATTTTTAAAGAAAAAAACTTAAATTTTTTAAATGTATTATTAAGCAGAACCCAAAAATACTCCATATAAAACCTGTCGAATTCATGTAAAAGTTAATGGCAGCTGTCCCTTAAACTATTTAAAGATGTTTTTAACCTTCAAGAATTGCAGGGTGTTTGACACTGGTTTTCACTCAAATAATTGAAGTTTTTGGGTGACAAACTTGAGAGTCAAGACTTTTTCGAGTTCTGTAAATTTGTTCTTGATGTGTAATTTAGAAGCCTTAGAAAACTAAGAAATACCATGGTGCGTATGTTACTATGAGTGCATGAGTTTAAAGGTGGTATAATTTTTTAAGTACTGACTGCAAATTATTATTTCCTAGACATGTGAAATTAAAGCAGAGGGAGGAAAACACTTTCTTACTCTACACAAGGTCAAGGTTGACCAAGCTGGAGAAATTATTTACCAAGCTCTAAATGCTATAACAACAGCCATCTTTACAGTAAAAGGTAAGTTGCATCACATATTACTTTCCAAAATATGGCCAGTGCATACTTCTAACCTAATATTTAAAACATACAAATTTAAATTCTATCTTCAGAAATAGAGCTGGACTTCGCCATGTCACTAAAAGATGTTACCGTTCCAGAAAAGCGTCAAGCTAGGTTTGAATGTGCTCTGACACGTGAAGCAAATGTCATATGGTCCAAAGGTTCAGATATTATCAAGGCCGGGGACACATTTGACATTATTGCTGATGGAAAGAAGCACATTCTTGTCATTAATGACTCTTCTTTTGATGATGAAGGAAGATACACTGCAGAGGTTGAAGGCAAAAAGTCTACAGCAAAACTTACAGTTGAAGGCAAGTTGTTCATAAGTAGAGATAGGTATAGAAAAAAAGATTTCATCAGAATACAAGGAAATTAGCCAAAGCATAGCTTTCCTATATTATCAAGGCCAACTTAATAACTCTCTGCGTAGGATGTTAATTAGATGCCTTTATTGCAGGTGTAAGACTTAAGTTTATTTCACCAATCAAAGATCAGACTGTAAAAGAAGGAGAGATGGCTCACTTTGAATTTGAACTTTCCCATGAAAATATGCCTGTTACCTGGTACAGAAATGACAAGAAACTTCACACAAGTAGAACAGTTCTCATCTCAGAAGTTGGCAAGAAACATAAGCTTGAAATCAGAGAAGTAACTTTAGATGACATCTCTCAGATTAAAGCAGAAGTCAAATGCTTAAATACAACAGCAAATCTAAATGTCTTAGGTATGATCTCTGTGGGACATACAGTAGTTCACTTCCTTAACCTTCTTCATTTTCCATTCTACTAAGATTATCTAAAGTTTTACTTATATTTTAATTACATGCCATTCTTGGCTTTCTGTGTTTAGCCAAAACTTCATTTGCTCTTTTCTTTTTTGCATCTTTGAAACACAGCTTTCAACATTCCATTTTTTCTTATAATTTTAGGCAAATCTTTCTTTATTCTCCTCGCTAACACTCTGGGTCTTTTACTTCTATCTACTTTTTTACCCTAAAGCTCATGTATCTTTCGAAGACTCTTCTCTTCTTCAGAACTCTGTTAACTTTCTCAAGATGTTTGTGACCATTTGCCAGTCTTTAGCAAAATGGAACTGAGCCTATTATGAGAAATAATGCAAAAAATGCTTCAAAGCCCATTTTGCTTATCTCTTGTGTTTTTGTGCTAATGATGTCGCTACGTGTTACTTTTTAATAACACAGTGCATTAAAATAGGTTTAGCCTGATTCACATATACTAAGGTGCATTTGCTAAATATCCAGTTGTGCTGACTCAGCTAGATTTACTAATTATGTATAAAGATCATAATCCTATAGCTTCCAAGTTGTAAAAGTGCTCTTACTTGCCCACAAAATGCTTTTTTCAGTTAGATTTTTGCTTTCAGTGTTCTCCTAATCACTCATTTTCTCATCTTCATGCTCAGCTGCTGCACAGTTAATAATGGCTGCATCATAACGAAATGCTAGACTCTGACTTTAGTATAGTATTTCCTCTTGAATAACTCTCTTTACCATTCTGAACTCTGCCTAATATACCTTTTCTCAATTTTAAAACAAAACTCCACCCTGTATTTCTTGTCATGTCTTTCTTGCTGTGTGTTCACCAAATATAAACAAATACAAATATATGACAAAATTTTCCTAAAGGCGGTGCATACACCAAATGTGCTGATTACATACAATCATGATCTAAATTGCATCAATCTATTTACAGAGGCTGATCCTTACTTTGCTGTAAAATTACAAGACTACACTGCAGTGGAGAAAGATGATGTCACTCTTGAGTGTGAGCTTAGCAAAGACGTACCAGTGAAATGGTTCAGAAATGGCCAAGAACTTAAGGCTTCAAAAACTGTATCTATGAAGACTGATGGCAAACGCAGAATTTTAACAATTAAGAAAGTTGAAGATAAGGATAGAGGAGATTATGAATGTGATTGTGGAACGGATAAGACAAAGTCTGTTGTGAACATTGAAGGTGAGTTCCTGCCTTACAAAGAGCACTGAAACAAGTTCCAGGATTACAACTGTAATTGGGCAAAGGATGTAATCCATAGTTGTGTTTCTAACTTTTAGCTCGTGTGATTAAAGTGGAACGCCCATTGTACAGAGTGGAGGTGTTTGAAGGTGAGACAGCACGCTTTGAAGTTGAAATCTCAGAACCTGATGTTCATGCTCAATGGAAACTAAAAGGAGAAACATTATCCCCATCAACTGTAAGTAGCCTAGGCTCTGAACCAAAATCCCAAGGTTATCGTGTAACTATTTGTTGCCTCAATGAATATCTTTTATATGAAAAACAGGACTGTGAAATCATAGAGGATGGGAAAAAGCATGTCCTTATACTATATAATTGCAAACTGGATATGACTGGAGAGATTTCCTTCCAGGCTGCAAATGCCCAAAACCAAGCAAATCTGAAAGTGAAAGGTATGAATATATTCTAATGATTATGCACTTAGCATTTTGTTGGGTTCTACAAATGAGGGAGTGTACAAAATGTAGTATGCCCTGTTTCAAATCAGTCACCACTTTTCAGCTCATTTCCCCCATGTTCTCCGGTTTAAAAAATGTTGGTGCTTCTTACTGTCTAACTGTGTTAAGTTATGTACAAAATAAATGTATACCTAAAGTGCAAAAACATTTATTTTTTTTTAGAACTTCCGCTCATCTTCACCACTCCACTAAGTGACATCAAGGTCTATGAAAAGGATGAAGCAAGATTTGAATGTGAGGTATCAAGACTGCCTAAAACTTTCCATTGGCTGAAAGGAACCCAGGAAATCCAGGCAGACGATAAGCATGAGATTGTTGCTGAAGGCACAAGACATGCACTTGTGATAAAATCAGTTGCCTTTGACGATGAAGCCAAGTACATGCTTGAAGCAGAAGACAAGAGAACAAGTGCAAAACTAATCATTGAAGGTATGTGACTGCCAAAATAAACTTATTCAACTGTCCAACAGCCATGTAAAATTGTTTTCAAAACAAATTTTGTTTTTTCTCACAAAGGCATCCGTCTTGAGTTTGTTGCACCACCTAAAGATGTGACTGTTAAAGAACAAGAAACAGCAGAGTTTACCATAAAGCTATCACATGACAACATTCAGGTTAGCTGGTATAAAAATGACCAGAGATTGCATCCTAGCAAAGTTGTGTCAATGCACGATGATGGGACATGCCACACTATTAAATTTAAAGATGTTTCTCTGGATGACACTTCACTGATTAAAGTGGAAGCTATGGGAAAAGCCTGCACTGCCCAACTAACTGTGCTTGGTAAGTAGAATGCATTTTTTTAATTCATCAAACACTTTCCTGACTGTCAATAAATGTTCTTGACAATCAGGAAAAAGTTAACAAACATAAAAATGTTGGGAATACATATAAAATGTAAAAATCTGCCCTTTTTTGGCTTATTGTAAAATTGAAGAATAATGGTGAAATAAGCAACTTTAAACCCCCCTATACTTATAATCTGTCGTATGCAATTATGCTATGGTAGAATATCATCTTAATATTCTAAAGTGAAAAACATGTACTTGCAGAGGGAGATCCCTACTTTACAAGTAAACTCCAGGATTACACAGCTGTAGAGAAAGATGAAGTCATTCTGCAGTGTGAAATCAGTAAAACCAAAGCACCTGTGAAATGGCTCAAAGATGGCCAGGAAATTATTCCATCAAAGAATGTCACCATTAAAACTGATGGCAAGAAGCGCATCTTAGTTATCAAGAAGACTTCCAAGAAAGACTTAGGCGAATACACTTGTGATTGTGGAACTGATAAAACCATAGCAAAACTAAACATTGAAGGTAAACATTTAAAATGTATTTAAAACACCATAAAACATGTGTTTGTGTTTTAACCTATCATGTACTTATATCTTACTTTTTTACTTTTTTAAGAACGTGATATAAAAGTTGTCCGACCTCTATATAGTGTTGAGGTTGTGGAGACAGAAACTGCCCGCTTTGAAACTGAGGTATCTGAAGAAGAAGTTCATGCCACGTGGAAACTTAAAGGAGACACCCTGCATTCTTCTCCAGTAAGAATTCCCTTTTCCACTGTGAATAAAAATAACCTGGTTATCATAATAGTAGGTGGTGCAATTCCAATACCACTTTGTGCCTTTAACATTCCATATATTATTTTGTAATGAATGCATTCTCTATGGTGTAATTTCACTTATTGACCAATAATAATAATTATATTATAATTCATGACAATAATAATAAGCAAACGCTAATAAAATAACAATTAATTTTTAAGGATTATGAAGTTAAGGAAGAAGGAAAGAAACATTTCCTCATACTTTACAATGTACGCATGGATCAAGCAGGAGGAGTTGACTTCCAAGCAGCAAATGCTAAATCAAGTGCGCACCTAAAAGTTAAAGGTAAACCATTTTTTGTGGCAATTTTCTGGCAAACCTAAACTCAAAAGCCTCATCAATTTATTCTCTGCTTGAAGGTGGGACAGAAATGACTTTCTAGTCATTCAATCTCCTAGCAACTTGCATGCAGAAACAATGTGCCACTTCAAAAATGTACATGTATACACCAGGGAATTCTGAACTGTTGCCAACCTGGACCTGGTAGTAATTCTTGATGCAACATGAAGTGGTGTGTCAGAAGTTCGGCAATCACAATGTTGATATTGTTCGTACTAATTGGCACCCATATTTGAACATCACATCCAAGTTGTGATGGATACTACCTAGTGTATACCAGCAATTCTGCTGCATTTATAGGAAAACACTGCATTGAGGGTAGAAATGATGATTAATGCAGAAAATTACACTTTTCGCTGCATTTGTAAATTAGCAAATACCTAACTGGCAAATTTTTATTAGTGTTTGTGTAACAGTTATTGAAACAGTTATTGGGGGTCCAACAGACAACTCTTAGAACTTCAGTGAAGTATGAAAGAGGTCTGCTGGGAAACAAATATATTGAATTTTATCAGTAACATAAGAGGTATGTGGCTAGTGACTAATATAGAGTATAGAATGCAAGTTAATTTACTAAAAACTGAATATTATAACAGGCACACTTGTTTGTCCTGAAAGGTCCAGCTATCTCAGTTTGCATGTCACCCTTTAATGACCATGGAGAGTAACTATTTTGAGTAACTTCCTTGAGTAACTTACTCAACTATTTTGAGTAACTTTCCCTGTGGGAAAGTCACCATTATCCATTTGTTGAAACCTTATTTGTTTCATAAAAAATAGCTGCAAAAAAAACATATATAGTAATAAATTGCGTTATTAGTAACTAGTAATGCAGATATATTGGTGCAACGTAGTCAGCCTCTGTATAAGGTGTTTTTTTCTAAACATAAATTTACAATTGAATATGAATTGTAGATTCATCACTGGTATTTCATTGACTCATTTGGCATTTTCCTTTATGTATTTTTGCTTTTGATTACATTCAAAATCCACATGTGTAATGAATGGTTGTGCAACAGGCTGTTATGAAAGAAAAGACTTGCTGTGTTGGCAGCTAAGTGACCTGTTGATAGAACATTGTGGTTTCTTTTTTGGTAAGTGCCAAAAGATTGATTGACAGCAACAGATAGCATAATAGGTTGTCAGCTGTCCATGTCCAATAGAAGCTCTGCTATTTTAGAAAGCATATACCATATGTAGAATGAGGTCTGTGTGTGATTGGAGGTGTAACAGATGCTGTAGCATTATACTGCTGACTGGTCAATGTAAGGAAACACCATATGCAAATTGGAGGAGGCCATGCCCCTTTTTCACTCCCATGGGACTAGTCTCAGTGAGGCACCTTAAATAGTTTCAGTGCAAACTACTGCACCCTTAAGGGAAGCCACAATGAAGATTAGAGGGTGAGGGGACACACAATTCCTTGGAGGAAGAAATTAATGGATAATGTCTTCTTTTACTGGAAAAGCCCGCCTAATAGGCCTGCTTAGGCCCCTGAAGGATGTTTCGGTAACAGCTGGAGAATCGGCTACCTTTGAGTGTGAGCTCTCATATGAGGAAATTCCTGTGGAATGGTTCCTGCAAGATCAAAAACTGGAGCCCAGTGACAAGGTATGTAAAATATTGATGCCTCAAGCACAACTGAAAGATCACTAAACCTAGTATCATATAAAGATATAAACACAGAACAGTGTATATACTGGAACATGGAAAATTTCCCATTGTTTTTGGATTTTGAGTTAAAATGCTGCCTTCTTTTTGCATTAACTGCCAGAAATAAGCCTACAAGCTGAGTTCAAAGTTTATTCAGAAGTTTATTTTAATTTGTATTCAGAAGTTTCATTTTTCTCTTTTAAAATACAAAACAACAAACATATATCAGAACTAGCTTTAAACTGTGAATAACTATGCCAAAGATAAATTAAGATACAAAAACTTTTTGTACAATTATTAGATGCAGCCTAAATGGAGTTCCAAAAATTCCTCTCTCACTTAGTCTTTCCTTAAGATAATTGTAGTAAAGGGTTGTGCATATATGGGGATTAGCAAGCTTAAAATTCCATTTGAGGAAACTGATAGCATAGCTTTGCAGCTAGAGATGTACCCTATAATGACGTGTCTTGCTTGCTATTTTTAACCCTGCTTCAAGTGCTCCATATACATTTTAAGATATGTACCAGTGAGTGGAGTTGTCTTAACACATGTGCTTAATATCAAAGCATTTAGTGGGAAATGTAACAATGAGAACATTATTTTATATTATATATATGTATATATGTATATATCAGAATAAATATAGTTAGCGGTAATCCCTTCTAAAGTGAAATTCCTTCAAAATAACTGAAATACAAGTGATTTACTCAGTATCTGAATCTATTTATAATAAATACATTTGAACATTGATTCTATGGCATACAAATCTTGTAAAATGACCTTTTATATTTTATAAAAATCTTATATGACCTTTTACATTTACAGTGTGTGTATATATATATACAGGTCTATATAACAACAGAAATGCCTATGTATTAGCCATTAGTTGAAGAAAAAAAACAACTGATTCTAACAGGGGGTGTTTTTACAGTCAGCAAAACTGTCAAATGCTCATCAACTGTTCTTTTCCTAAACTTTTCCACACATTGCAGATATGTAGATACATTGCATTACATTTTGAAATGCACAGCAACCAATTGGTTGTTGCAAACAGCTGCTGGCTTTGGGATAGCCTTAACAGTTAATAAGAAATAAAGCATTCTTGAAAACTAATTCACAATCCAAGCATGTATTGCAGTTGCTATGATCCCATTTTTCATTCTTCATAAGATTATCTATAGTAGAGGCAATTATAAAAATATAAAGAGCTTTTCATGGCATACACTTTATATACAATAGCTTGTGATCCTTGTTTAGTACTTTATTTTAAATTTTTTATATAATACACATCTCGCAACAACAAACCTTTGAGTTAAAAAGCACATTTGCATGAGGCCCATTTACAAATAGCAGACACTTTGCACAAGCCTTAGTCTATGATCTGAAGCACAGATTTTGTGCTCCTAAATAAAATGCAAAGTGTTGTGACTCACTCTGAACACTGTACTGCTTGTGTTCAGTAGTGCTGCACACAGAGGGGGTAATAGATGGGCAGTACCTTAATCAGGCACACTGTGCAGATCATAGCTTGCACCACCGACCCTAAGAATTCCCATATGAATGGTAATAAAGGCCCTCTGTTTTTCATTTTCCAGGAATTATTAATAGAATAATGTTATAATACCTTGTATCACACTATAGCTTGTATAGAGATATCATATAATGTACTTTGTACAGGACACCATGATATTTATTTTAGTGTAGAGCTTCTTTCAATATCCTAGCTTAATTTTTATCTGTACTTTGAATTTACCTAGACATAGATAATAATATATATAAAAAGAACTGTATGAAAGTTGTATTAAAAATTCACTATTCTTTTTGTATTCTAGATTGTCACACGCTCTGAAGGAAGAGTTCACACACTTACCCTTAGGGATGTACAACTAAAAGATGCTGGGGAAGTTAAACTAACTGCAAAGGATTTCAAGACCCAAGCTAACCTTACTGTTAAAGGTAAAAACATGTTAAAAATGCTATTTAACGGATTGCAATAAGTTGGTTAAGCCCTTACTAACTTACTTTTTGTTATATGTTAGAACCTTCAGTTGAGTTTACAAAGCTTCTTGAGGACCAGACAGTAGAGGAAGAAGCTACTGCGATACTGGAATGTGCAGTATCCAGGGATAATGCAGAGGTTAATTGGTTCAAAAATGGTCAAGAAATTCACAAAACAAAGAAATATGATATCATTGCTGAGGGTAAAGTCAGAAAACTTATCATTCATGGCTGCACAATGGATGACTCAAGAACTTTTACATGTGATGCAAAGGAATTCAAGACCTCTGCCTTCTTGAATGTAGAACGTAAGTTACCATAGTTACAGCAACTCTTTTGATAAAGCACATGTTTATAATGGGAAGATATGGATTATTAAAATTATTTTAACAATGTTTTTCACAGCCCCGTTTGTCGAGTTTACAAAACCCCTTACAGATGTTGAAGTTAAAGAAAAGGAAACTGCCCACTTTGAATGTGAAATTTCCCGTGAAAGTGCCAAGGTTTGTATGCCACATTTGCTGTAGACACTTAAAGCAACCATTATGTTGAAATAAGTACATAATTTCATTAGGCAAAATTTCTAAAATTGTAGGTGTTGTTTCTACAATATAGTCAGGTATTTTTGTTTTGGGGTTCTATATATATATATATATATATATATATATATATATATATATATATATATATATATATACCAATAGTTTCCAGACCAGCACTCCCTTTAGTGAAAACATTTAATTTTTATTGTAGCGTAGTATCAGTATCCAAAGTTTTGGTCCCCATTGGGACCTTCATCCATTGGGTCCCAATGGGGACTGAAACGTTGGATAATGATACTATGCAACAATAAAAATTACATTTTTTCACTAAAGGGAGTGCTGGTCTGGAAACTATTGGTGTATACAAGATTACCGTGCACCCCTCCTTCTATTTAAATCGGCTTTGGAGGGCGGATACTCATTGGAAAGTTTTATACATATATATATATATATATATATATATATATATATATATATATATATATAGGTGATGCAAGGATCAGCACACTCATTTGTAGAAAAGCAAAGTGTATTTTATTTCAACACAGCATTGTGTCCAACGTTTCGGTTCCTCCTGGAAAGGTTGATAAAGGTTCCCAGGAGGAACCGAAACGTTGGACACAATGCTGTGTTGAAATAAAATACACTTTGCTTTTCTACAAATGAGTGTGCTGATCCTTGCATCACCTGTATCATTAATTTGATCCTGCACCTCAAACTCATACAAGTATCGAGTGCTGATACCCACAGAACGCATATATATATATATATATATATATATATATATATATATATATACAGTTGAGGCTGTGGTGCACTCCAATCCAGCAGAGTTTTACTGCCTGGGTGCTGTCATATATAGTGCAGATAGTCATGTTTTCATCAACGTTTCGGTCCAGTCTGGACCTTTCTCAAGAGAAAGGTCCAGACTGGACTGAAACGTTGACAAATAAACTTCACTTTTCTTGATCTCATTATGAAGTCCTGGAGTGCGTCATTCCTTGGAACACACACACACACATATATATATATATATATATATATATATATATATATATATATATATATGTAAAGAATCCAAATGGGCAGCACACCGCCTTTAGGGCTTACCTCGGGTGCAAGGTAAATGAAGCAGATAATGTAGCAAGAAATGACCAGCAACACCGAGTTCTTTGGTGAAAAATATCAAAATGTATTCATGTTACATGTAAAGCCGACGTGACGTTTCGGTCCACTCAGGGACCTTTCTCAAGGCAGAAAGGCTTTACATGTAACATGAATACATTTTGATATTTTTCACCAAAGAACTCGGTGTTGCTGGTCATTTCTTGCTATATATATATACATATATATATATATATACACACCTTTGTCATTTTGCTTACTTATAGGCACTCATGTTCTTATTTTCAAAACAGGTCCACTGGTACAGAGATGGAGTGGAGATCAGAAAGGGCAAAAAGTATGACATAATATCTAAAGGAGTAACCCGGATTTTAGTTGTGAACAAATGTCTGTTTGATGATGAAGCAGAATATACTTGTGAATCCAAAATGGCAAGAACCTCTGGACTACTCACTGTTATAGGTAAAATAAAAATGAAATAGTATAAAGCTTGTGGCATTTAAAAAAACTAACATTCACTAGTCAGTAGATAGCAGATTTAGATGAGAATGTCAAATTATATATCCCAGACAATTTATTTGAGAATACTGTGCAAACCTCAGTAGGGATAAACTAGGGCTAGTTAGGGCTATTTTTTAAGGGGTATGTGTAAGCCCTGGCATAAAAGGCACAATAATGCACGCTATACACTTAGCATTTGAATCTACCTCTTTTACAAAACAAATGTGCTCTGCTCACTGGTACTGATGGTGCATTTGTTAGTTAAATGAGAACTAAACCCTAAAAATGAATATGGTTAAAACTGCCATATTTTAAATACAGAACTAATTGCCACAGCCTAAAGTTTCAACTTGTCAATAGCAGCAATTATCCAGCACTTCAAACTCGTCAAAGGTGGTCGCCATCTTGGACAGTGTCTGGGACACTCACGTGCTCAGTGGGCTCTGAGCAGCCATTGAGAAGCTAAGCTTAGGGGTTGTTTCAAGCAGAAAATAAGGTTGGCCTGTAATATACCGTAAGCTGATGCTACAAGGCTGATGATTAAATTCTGATGCTAGTTGCACTGGTTTCTATGCTGTCATGTAGTAATTATCTGTAGTAAGTACTAATCAGCCTTACATTGTGACATTTCTATTCTGTAAATACTGTATATTGTGAGTTGGTCCCTAAGCTCAGTAACTGACAGCAGCGCAGAGCATGTGCAATAAATCAGCAAAAAAGAAGATGGGGAGATACTGGGGCATCTTTCGAGACACAGATCTTCACTGCTAAAGGGCTTTGGCTGCCTTGGGCTGGTACAGAGGCCAAAAACATAATGTACACAATTTCTAGCCAACTTCTTAACACTTTGGGGAATATTTACTAAGGTTCGAATGGTAAATTCGAATTTCAAAACTCACTAACTCACAAATTCGAATTTAAAACCACCAACTCGACTTTGAATTCTAATGCAAGATTTATCACACCTTGACCCTGGAAACAGTTCTAATTCAACCATTCTCCACCTAAAACTTGCCGAGTTCATGTAGAAGTCAATGGCAGAGGACCCTTGAACTATTTGAAGATATTAATAGTAGTTATGAGCCAAATTTTTGCCAAGTTTCATTTAGAAAATGACATCCCATAGACTCCAATTTCACACGTCAAAATATTTTGACACACAACATTTTTTTTCTCCCATTGGAGTCTATGGGTCGTATGGCAAAAAAATGTTGACGCGCAAAAGTTTTTATTCCCAGAGGAAGTTTTAATTTGACTTGATTTGAATTTGATCCAAATTCGATTTGAGTTTTAGACGTTACATTTTTTCATAAATAACATAGAATTGTGAAAAAATCTAATTTATTAGAGTTTAATAAAATTTACATTACTTCGACCTTTGATAATAACCCCCTTTCTATTCATTCCTAAGGAAATTTAAGAAGCGTATTTATCAATGGGTGAATTAATAGAAAGTGGGTGAATTTTTCTGTGGTGAACTCTTAACTCACATTTGCCCCTTAAAATGTTTCCTATATACATGAAGGAAAGTAGACAGCTGGAATTCTGAAGGGAAATGCAGTATTGGAATTAAAAAAAAAATGTTTTGCATCTAGCTCATACTCATATGCTTATTCACTTTATGTATTTAGAGGAAGAAGCTGTTTTCATCAAAAATCTTCCTAATATTGAAGCATCTGAATCAGACAATGTGAAATTGATTTGTGAAGTATCCAAAGCTGGTGCTGATGTAGCCTGGTTTAAAGGAGATAAGGAACTACCAGATGGTGGACAATATGAACATGTTGCAGAGGGTAGAAAAAGGATCTTGATCATTGCTGGTGTTCATCTTGATGATGCTGGTGAATACAACTGCAGACTGCCAAATTCCAGGACAACTGGTAAACTTATAATAAAAGGTAAAATTTTTGCAACTGAAATTATAATATAGTCATTCAAACCTTTTTATAGGATAAATGATGATAAAACATTTTCTACATTTTAGAACTTGCTGCTGAGTTTATCTCCAAGCCACAAAATATTGAGGTACTGGAGGGAGAAAAGGCAGAATTTATATGTTCAGTTTCAAAAGAAACTTACAAGGTGCAGTGGGTCAAGAGTGATACAGTTATCGAGTCTGGTGATAAGTATGACATAATTTCCGATGGCAAGAGAAGAATTCTGATTGTTAAGAACTGTGTGCCTAAAGAGGATGAAGGAGAATATGCCGCCAAGGTTGGGTCTTCTAAAGCACCTGCTGAATTGACAGTAGTTGGTAAGCATTCACATGTAGTGTACTGTTATTTAAAATATATTTTAATGCAAATGTTCAAGTTTATGACTTTATACAAGGTAAACAGGGAGGAATTTTAATAATGTTATTCTAAGTTGTATTGCAACTGGCAAAATTACAATACAAGGTATAGGTATGTTGATAGTCGAACAAAAACTTCAGATTGAATATGAGGGCATAAGCTCAATTGTATGGAAATGTACAGTATATTATGATCTCACATTCAATTAAAACCTAAAAATTACAAATTGTGCTTTACAGAAAAACTCAGGATTATAACTCCCATTAAGGACCAACAATTGAAAGAGGGACAAGAACTTGTCTTCAACTGTGAGGTCAACACAGAAGGAGCCAAAGCCAAATGGTTTAAGAATGATGAAACAATATTTGACAGTTCAAAGTATATAATGGTTGCCAAAGATTTAGTTTATACACTTAGAATCAGAGATGCACAAATGGATGACCAAGCCACTTATTCAGTGTCCCTGACAAATCAAAGAGGTGAACAAGTCAAGTCTTCAGGTGTTTTAACAGTCCTAGGTAAGTAACTACAACAGACTTAATAATAGCAATTGTAGCGTATCTTTATTATATGCTAAAGAACATCACTATACCTTTTTTTTCATTCTTATCACAGAAGAGGATCTACGAATTGTTGAACCAATTGCAGACATTGAAACAATGGAGAAGAAATCAGTTTCTTTCTGCTGCAAAGTCAACCGTCCAAATGCACCAGTCATGTGGATGAAGAATGGCCAAGAAGTTGTACTGGACAAAAGAGTTTTGTACAAGGTTGACAAATTCAAGCATTCTCTAATTATCAAGGATTGTGGCTTTGTGGATGAAGGAGAATATACTGTAGTAGCTGGACAAGACAAAGCAGTTGCCGAACTTATCATTACAGAGGCCCCAACAGATTTTGTTCAGCATCTGCAAGATCAGACAATTATTGAATTTGAAGATGCTGTTTTTACTTGTCAACTTTCCAAGGAGAAAGCCACTGTGAGATGGTACAGAAATGGAAGAGAACTCAGAGCAAACAAAAAGTATGTCAACACATTATATTTGATGTTATTTTGCAAACATAAGTTCACCATTCTTGCTTTAAATGTTTAGTATTGTATATTTACTTTCTATATTTTCATTTCTAGATATCAATTTGAGAAAGAAGGTAGCCTTCAAAGACTTATTATTAAAGATTGCAGACCAGAGGATGAGTGTGAATATTCTTGTGGCGTAGATGAGAGGAAATCTACAGCCCGGCTCTTTGTTGAAGGTAAGACAAACCTATGCATCTTGAGCATCAACAATCTAAAAATCATTGATATTTTTGGTTTACCAGAAATTATAACATATATTTATATACTGGCTTTGCCTTCTTTGTATTCTAGAAATTCCCATAGAGATTATCAGACCACCAGTTGATGCATTTGAAGCCCCTGGCTCTGATGTAATCTATGAAGCTGAACTCAATAAAGACAAAGTAGAAGTCAAATGGCTGAGAAACAACATGATCATTGTTCAAGGAGACAAACATCAAATGATGAGTGAAGGAAAAGTGCACAGACTTCAAATCTGTGAAATCAGACCACGTGATCAAGGCGAATACAGATTTATTGCCAAGGACAAAGAAGCTAGAGCAAAACTTGAATTAGCAGGTACTGTACTACATTTTGCTGTAAACTGCCCAATATCATTCTTTCTGCTCAGAATTGTATATTTACTAAACATTTTTATCAACAGTTGTGCCAAAAATAAAGACTGCTGATCAGAACATTGTGATTGATGCTGGAAACCCATTAACAATGTCAGTGCCTTATGATGCCTACCCAAAAGCTGAAGCTGAATGGAAAAAGGATGATGAGACATTGTCAGATGTACATGTTGATACTACAGCAAACTCCACTAGTTTCCATATAACTGAATCAAAGAAAACAGACAGAGGCAGATACAAGATCATACTGCATAATAAACACGGCAAAGCTGAGGCCTTTATTAATTTAGAAGTCATTGGTAAGACTTTTTATTTAGTTATGTAAATTATTTTTAAAAGGTTGATCAGTGATGAAAAGAATGCCTGAGTTTTAAATCTAATACATCTTCATTTAAACTTAGATGTTCCTGGACCAGTCAGAAACCTAGAAATTATAGATACATATGATGGAGAAGTCAGTCTTGCTTGGGAAGAGCCAGAAATTGATGGTGGCAGTAAAATAACTGGATATATTATTGAAAGGAGAGATATAAAGCGGAAGACGTGGGTGCTAGTCACAGACCATGCTGACAGCTGTGAATATACAGTCACTGGACTTCAAAAGGGAGGAGTAGAATACCTCTTCCGTGTAAGCGCAAATAACAGAGTTGGGGCAGGTGAACCAGTAGAAACAGACAAACCTGTTGAAGCAAAGAGCAAGTTTGGTGAGTTGGTTTACAACATTTTTTTTTCATTCCACCAAAAAGGAGGTTTCCATATCCATATATCATAATCTCATATTCATAAACTTTTTTGTTTACAGATGTTCCAGGTCTGCCTCTCAATGTAGATGTTTGTGATATTAACCGATTTGGTGCAACAATAACCTGGGAACCACCAGAGTATGATGGTGGATCTGAAATAACTGCATACATTGTTGAACTACGAGACAGAGCGTCTATAACATGGGATACAGCTATGATAACCAAACCTGATGAGCTTGGTGCTTCTCTTAATGATGTTGTGGAGAACAAGGAATACATTTTCAGAGTCAGGGCAGAAAATCAGGCTGGAGTTGGCAAAACAAGTGCTGCTACACGAGCTGTGAAAATTAGTGACCCTATTGGTATGCAAATTAGCATGGTTCATAGAAAATAAAGATGTTATATGTGTTCGGTTAAATACAATATAATATTTTTTTTTTTCTACAGAAAAACCAAGTCCTCCAATTAATCTTTCTCATTCTGACCAAACTAAGTCATCTGTTCAGCTTACATGGGAGCCTCCACTTAAAGATGGTGGCAGCCAGATTCTAGGATATATTATTGAGCGCTGTGAAGAGGGAACAGATATATGGATTCGCTGCAATATGAGACTTGCTCCAGACCTAACATTCAAGGTATATTATTATCAAACTAACCTTTTATTTCCTATATTTCCCCTGCATTTTTCTTCACATAAAGAATACTGCAGAAACAATATTGATTTAAATTTTTAATAAAGTTTTAAAATTGTGAGCCTGTTCCGCATCTGTTATTTGTTAATTATTTGTTATAAAGCCAGTATTCTTATCAGTTTTATTTTTATTGTAGGTAACTGGATTGAAAGCTGGAGCCAGCTACTATTATAGGGTGTCTGCAGAAAATGGAGCTGGTGTTTCTGACCCAGCTGAAAGCCTTGGACCTCTCACTGCAGATGATTCTCATTGTAAGTAATCAAACAACATTTACAATCGTATTAATAATGACGTACTTGTATGTATGCATACAACAATATTAACAATGACATGTATTTTATTTTAGCTGAACCAACCATGGATCTAAGTGCTTTTAAGGATGGACTGGAAGTTATTGTTCCAGAGCCCCTGAAAATCCGTGTACCAATAGCAGGTTATCCGGTTCCAACAGCCAAGTGGTCAGTGCATGGCAATGTTCTAGAAAGCAATGAACGTGTGAAAATACAGATCAACCATGCTTTTGTGGAACTTGTCATTTCTCCAAGTGAGCGTCCTGACAAAGAAATTTATACACTAGAGCTTGAAAACACTGTGGTATCAGTGTCAGGCGAAATCAATGTCAATGTTATTGGTAAGTTCAGAATTATTTACCCACCTTTCTACATTTTTGGTTAAACAAATGTTTCTGGAAGTGTTATAACGCTTTGTAAAATGCTTCTTAGCTCGCCCAAGTGCTCCAAGAGAACTGAAAGTCGGGGAACTTACAATAAATTCTGCTAATTTGTCTTGGGAGGCCCCAGAGAATGACGGTGGTAGCCCAGTGACAGGTTATTTAATCGAAAAGCGAGAAGTTAATCGCAAGACATGGGCAAAGGTATGCAAAATGATGCCCTAACAACTGTGCTTAAATAGTGCACTAGTTGACTATGTAGTCATTTTGGGTCATTTGTTTTTTAGGTCATAGAAAATGTTATTGATCAAGAGTTCACAGTATCTGATCTTATACAAGGCAAAGAATATATCTTTAGAGTTTCTGCTTGCAACAAGTGTGGACCAGGAGAACCTGCATACATTGATGAGCCAGTAAACATGTCTGCACCAGCCAGTAAGATCTATCATTTCAATTTTCAATTTTATTTAATTGAGATATATATATTGTATCAAGTAGTTGAGACAGAAGTATTATTCTGTGGTTATCCAGTGAAAGAAGAACATGTATTTAAAGGCTATCTAATTAATTCAGTAATCTCTCAAACAAAGATCACTGTAATTCTTTATAGGCTATATACAGGAAAAAAACAATTTAATTTTTTACAATAATATGTATTGAATAGACAGGTTTATGAGTGGGTCCAAGCAGCAAGAAGTGCTTCACAACTATTTGAAAATCTTCCTTGTATTAAGACTGATTTTATTTGTAAATTTTATGTGTTAATGTCAATTATTTTAACTTTATGTGTAATTCATACAGAGCTCCCAGCAGACGTGTATAACCTGTTAGGTAAATGTAGTATAGTGTAAAAGCAAAATAAAATAAATGCAGCACAGGGAATGAATGCTCTTTAACCCAATAGAAAAACTTCTATTTAAGTTTATATTCAAGCTTCTATTCAACATTTTTGTAAACTTTTGTTTAATGCTTTAATTTTTTCTACTAAAGCTGTTCCTGATCCACCTGAGAATGTTAAATGGAGAGATCCATCTTCCAAGGGAATTTTCCTCACATGGGAAGTACCAAAATATGATGGGGAGTCAAGAATTAAAGGCTATATTGTGGAGAAATGTCAGCGTGGCACAGATAAATGGGAAGTTTGTGGTGATTCAGTTATAGAAACAAAGTAAGTATAATAAATAATATGAAAAGCTAGGTGAAAAACATAATGTGCTTTATGCACTAAATGTGGAAAATACCTTCTTTTTAACAGATACCAAGTGACAAATCTCACAGAAGGACAATGGTATGCATACCATGTAAAAGCTCTTAATAGAATAGGTGCCAGCAAACCAAGCAAGCCAACTGATGATATTTTGGCAACAGATCCACAAGGTTGGTGATGATTTGTTTGTTTTATCAGTCAAAAAATTGCTATTAATTCACAAATTCAATAATTATAACTTTATCCTTTTCCTTAATTAAAACAGAGCCACCAGAAATTTTCCTTGATGTTAAACTAATTGCTGGCATAACAGTTAAGGCTGGAACTAAGATTGAATTGCCAGCTACAATTGCTGGGAAACCTGAGCCTAAAATTACATGGAACAAAGCTGATACTCTTTTGAGAACTGATAAGAGAATAAACATTGAATCCAAACCTGGGCATTCTACAGTCATAATTACAGACAGCACAAGAAGTGACTCTGGGACATATATAATTGAAGCAATAAATACTTCTGGACGTGCTACAGCAGTTGTTGAAGTTAATGTATTAGGTATGCTTTTAATTATGTAATTGTAAAATATATTGTGAAATGTAAACACAGCCTTTGTTAATTTGACAAAATCGAATTGTTCAATCTGTGTACAGATAAACCTGGACCTCTAGCTGCATTTGACATTTCTGAAATTACCAATGAATCGTGTGTCTTGACATGGAATCCTCCTAGAGATGATGGCGGCTCAAAAATAAGCAACTACATTTTGGAACAGAAAGCTGCAGACAGTGAGATCTGGCATAAGTTATCATCAACCATCAAAGAGACAAGCTTCAAAGCCACCAAACTGACCCCTCTAAAGGAATATGTCTTCAGAGTCAGTGCTGAAAATATGCATGGCATTGGAGAGCCAGTACAATCAAATTCAATAATTGCTAAATACTCATTTGGTAAGAAGTGGATAATTTTTATGGCATATGAAATATAATATATTTATTTTAAAAAAAGCTACAATATTTGTTTCCTGTAAACCTATTACAGATCCACCTGGTGCACCAACTAACCTTGAACCTTCAGATATAACTAAAGATTCAGTGCATTTGACATGGAATGAACCAGATGAGGATGGAGGAAGTCCTATAACTGGTTATTGGGTGGAAAGGATGGATCCAGAAACTGGAAAATGGGTTAAATGCAACAAGACTCCAGTGAAGGATCCAACCTACAGGTAAATGTCTGCAAGGGAAAGCTAATAAGCATGTTTAAACCATAATGCAAATATTATGTTCATGATGAAAGAAAATATTGATGTAATTAAAATGAGCCAAAAACAAACAAAACAGAAATCCTTTTTCATTTCACAGATTTATACTTTGCCTGTATTGAGAAATAAATGCTGTACTGAACTATCTATAATTTATTTTGAAACAGGGTTATGGGCCTTACCAACAAGAAGAAATATCAGTTCCTTGTCTTAGCAGAAAATCTTGCTGGGCCTGGTAAACCAAGCAGACAAACAGAACAAATCTTAATCAAAGACCCAATCGGTAATTTTTTCCCATGTACTTGATTAGTTAAATGTTTCCTTCTTCCTAAATAAGAGTAATCTAATGTATCTGTTTGTTTATGGATAGATCCACCTTGGGCTCCAGGCAAACCAACTGTTAAAGATGTTGCTAAGACATCAGTATTCTTAAACTGGCTAAAACCAGAACATGATGGAGGTGCAAGGATTGAGTCATATGTCATTGAGCTGCTGAAGACTGGAACAGATGAATGGGTCAGAGTAGCTGATGGTATTCCAAGCACAGAGCACTTTTTGAAGGGCCTTATGGAGACACAAGAATACTCCTTCCGTGTACGAGCTGTGAACAAGGCTGGAGAAAGTGAACCTAGTGAACCAAGCGATCCAGTTCTATGCAAAGAAAGACTAAGTAAGTGTTCAATGTTTAGTATTTCATATTATATAAAATATACAATTCCAAAAAATCTATCCTTTTACACTGGAAAGCAATTGACCCCCCAACTGTTGCCTTTTGGAGGGGACAGGTTAACAATATCATGCCTTACCAAAAATAATATGAAGACACCCACTAATATTGTGTTTTGCATGAGAGGGTACTTTAACTGATGGCTCCACTTATAATATGTGTCTTTTTATAATTTTCTCTTCATGTCTATGTTTGTTATAAAAAATGCAAAAATAAAAACTTTTACATTTTTATATATACTGTATATATAGATATATACAATTCCAAAGGGAGGCTTGAAGATAAGATTGAACATTAATTCTGGACTTAGCTTACTTATAATACCTTACAAACTTAAGTATCTGTCTAAAAAAATATAAATGATCGCCTATGGATAACTGTGGTTACTGATATATTTATATAAATCACTAAAGTATATTTGATTCTTGACATTTTACTAAAATTTTACTAAAAAAATTTATTCATAGATCCTCCTTCCCCACCACGCTGGCTTGAAGTCATTAATATCTCAAAGAATAAGGCAGATCTAAAATGGACCGCCCCTGAAAGAGATGGTGGGTCACCAATTACAAATTATATTGTAGAGAAAAGAGATGTGAGACGCAAAGGCTGGCAAACAGTAAATACCACTGTTAAGGACATCAAATGCTCAGTCACACCATTATCAGAGGGTTCTTTATATGTGTTCCGTGTTGCTGCAGAAAATGCAGTAGGACAAAGTAACTACTGTGAACTTGAAGATTCTGTGCTGGCCAAAGATACCTTCAGTAAGTTATTGTTTTGTGCTTTTGTCTTATATATATATATATATATAAAAATATAAACTTGAGTATGTTTGTTATGTTTGTTATTTTTGTTATTGTTAATTAAAAATATACATTTAAAAATGAATTTAAACTCCAGAATTACTGCAATAAGCATATACATCTTTGGATTGATAATTTTATATATTTTTTTTTTCAGCTACCCCTGGCCCACCTTATACAGTTACTGTGCTTAAAGTAACAAAGAGACATGTTGAACTGAAATGGGAAGCTCCAAAGAACGATGGAGGAAGGCCAATTCAAAGGTATTTTAACAACTTTAATTTATTTTCAGCAGAGGAGTCTTTACAACAATAAGGTGTTTATATGTTTACAGACATCTGCACTGAAAAATCATTTTTTGATAGGATTTCACAAATTTTGTACCTGGCCCTGTAAACCATAACAATCAATCCAGCTTGAAAGCAATTAATAGTAGGTGTTATCAGCACTAGTACAACCTTTGCAACTTTTATGACATTATCACTATGGGTCTATAACTTTTTGATGTTATCGATAAAGTCAGCATGGGTTTAGAACGTCCTTAGTGTAATAGACTAAGTTGATCATGCATTTCACAGTAATTGCCTGAAAGATAAAGCCATCATTAATCATGACAGACAATTAGGGACAAATTTACTAAGGTTCAAATGGTAAATTTAAATTGGAATTTTCTAATCGATTTTTTGGTCAAAACTCACAATTTTGAGTTTAAAACCACCAATTTGAATTAGAATTTCCGTGTCGTTCCTATTCGTTCTAATGTTAGACGTTCAAGTTTTTTCATAAATAACCTCCCAATTGAGTTGTGAGTGCACTCAAATTTATTAGAGTTAAAAAAATTCACATAAAGTTGAACCTTTGATAAATAACCCTCTTGGAATACAAATATGCATACTTTACTATATTGTCAACAGCAGTAAAATGTTTAGAAGCATGCTTTGTTGATTCTTTATAGCACTATATCTTAGCATTGTTTTGTTGCATTTACAGATATGTTATTGAAAAGAAGGAAAAACTTGGCACACGCTGGGTGAAAGCTGGAAGAACATCTGGTTCTGACTGTCAGTATAAAGTAACTGATGTTATTGAAGGTACAGAAGTACAATTCCAGGTGCGAGCAGAAAATGAGGCTGGTGTTGGACATCCAAGTGAGCCTACAGATATTTTGGCCATTGAAGATCCAACAAGTAAGTGAAAACTTTCTAAAAGTGTAAAAATATACTGATCTGAAATTCTGGAAACTAATACTATTATTCTTTTTCACTTCCAGGCCCCCCATCATCACCTCTAGAGTTACATGTTACAGATGCCAGCAGAAATCACATATCTATTACATGGAAACCGCCAGAGAAGAATGGTGGCAGCCCCATTTTGGGATACCATATTGAAGCCTGCCCAGTTGGCACTGAAAAATGGATGAGAATAAATTCTCGCCCAGTTAAAGATCTGAAGTATAAAGCAGAAGAAGGAATTATACCTGATAAAGAATATATCCTGAGAGTTAGAGCAGTTAATGCAGTTGGTGCTAGTGATCCATCTGAAATCTCTGAGAATGTTTTTGCTAAAGACCCTGATTGTGAGTTAATGTTTCTTTTATTTCTTATCTCATTGTGTAATTTATTCCACTCTGTGAAAACTACAGTATATGTAATTTGTACACTAAATGTATTTTATTTGCAGGTAACCCAACTATTGATTTGAAAATGCAAGATCTGATTGTTGTGGAAGGTGAGAAACTCACTATTCCAGTTACATTTAGATCTGTACCAGCACCAAAAATAAGCTGGCATAAGGATGGTAAAGAAATTAAAATTGCTGACAGAGTGACACATAAGAGTGATTATGTCTCTTCAACTCTGGAGGTTGCAAATGTTGTCCATGGAGATGCTGGTGTGTATACCATCACACTGGAAAACAAAATTGGTTCAACAACAGGCTCAGTCAATGTAAAAGTTATAGGTAAGTATAAACTTTATATAATTCTACATTTTCACTTAAATTAGAGACCCATACTTATTGCTCTTACTTTTATTGCAAAGGTTTACCTGGGCAGTGCAAAGATATTAAAGCCAATGATGTTACCAAGAACACTTGCAAAGTTTCCTGGGAACCCCCAGAATATGATGGTGGAACTCCAATATTGCATTATGTACTTGAGCGCAGAGAAGCTGGAAGAAGGACATACACACCTGTGATGTCTGGTGAAGACAAACTAATCTGGAATGTCAAAGATCTTATACCTAATGGAGAATACTATTTTAGAGTTAAAGCTGTAAATAAGATTGGTGGTGGAGAATACATTGAAATAAGAAATCCTATAATTGCTGAGGATGCAAAGCGTAAGTAATGATGAGAAATGTAGCATTGTAAAATTTGGGGTTTTGTATCTTTACTTACAGGAGACTTTTACTTGTTAATTATTGACAGAGCGCCCTGACCCTCCTGTTGATGTTGATACTCATCATCCAACTTCAAAGTCAATAACACTGACCTGGAAACCTCCTCAGTATGTTGGTGGATGTAAGATTATGGGATACGTAATTGAAAAGATTGCAAAAGGAGAAGAGAGATGGGAACGATGCAATGACTCACTTGTTCCTTTGTTAACATACACTGTAAAAGGTTTGGAGGAAGGCCAAGAATATCAGTATCGTGTGCGTGCAGAAAATGCTGCTGGAGTTAGTGAACCCTCTCGTGTTACTCCTGGAACAAAAGCTGTAGATCCTATAGGTAAGCCTGTAATCATACGAATGTTTTAAACACAATCTTTCGAAAAAAATAGACCTTAAAATAATTATTTTTATTTTTCAATTAGATCCTCCAAAGGTTTTCCTTTCAGGAGCTCTGCAATCAGGACTTACTGTTAGACAAGGAGAAGAAATTATGCTGAGAGCAAACATAAGTGGCTCACCTCATCCAACTATCACATGGCTCAGAAATGATGAAGTTATTAGACCAGAGGAAATGAAAAAGAGAATTGAAAAAATAGTACCTAGGAGGAAAAAGGAGGCTGTTGAGGATGCACCATTCTATCTAAGTCTACCAGAGCGCATGACTGTAGACAACAGCAAACAAGGAGGATCTGAATTGTCTGTTAGAGATTCACTTCGAGATGACCATGGAACATTTACCATTAAAGTGGAAAATGATCATGGTGTAGCAAAGGCTACATGTGTAGTAAATATATTAGGTAATAAAATATGTTCATTACCTCACAAATACCTGTTCATTCCAACTTTACATTATCACATATATATGTATATATCTATATCTATATATCTATATCTATATCTATATATATATATATATCTATATATAGATAGATAGATGATAGATAGATAGATAGATAGATAGATAGATAGATAGATAGATAGATAGATAGATAGATAGATAGATAGATAGATAGATAGAAGGCCTAGGGTTGGGCCCAAACGTCAGGTTGGAGTTCTGAAAATAAAGATTAATTTTATTTTGTGAGTGCGGATCCTTTTGGACATAGATTGAGAATTTTGATGTTTCTGCACCCAGGCACATATAAGGATTTTTTCGAGAGTGCCGGTAGCCGACAGGATTATATATATACATATATAATAACATGTATAACATTACAACTCACTTAATATACAGTATGTTTTATCCACCAAATATGTGCTCCTTTTCTAGACACACCTGGTCCACCAGTAAACTTTACCTTTGATGAGGTTAGGAAAAACTCTGTTATCTGTAAGTGGGATCCTCCCTTGGATGATGGTGGAAATGAAATCCTAAACTATGTCTTGGAAAAGAAAGATAATTCTAAGGCTGAAATTGGCTGGGTTGTTGTGACATCTACATTAAGGCACTGCAAATATCCAGTTACCAAACTTATTGAAGACAAAGAATATATATTCCGTGTATCAGCAGAAAACAGATTCGGATCTGGACCACCATGTGTTTCTCAGCCTCTTCTTGCTAAAGATCCATTTAGTAAGTCTCCTTCACTTTATAAATGAAGCTATAAACTATTAAGCTTAAAAATCCATACGAGTATTGAAAGAAATCTGAAGATGTACTGCATACTATATCTGCATCTTTAAAGAAAAACTTAAATAATATTGTTATTGCATTTTTGCAGCTCCCCCTGAGGCACCAGAAAAGCCTGAAATTGAAGATGTTACAAGCAACAGCATGTTGGTTAAGTGGAAAGAGCCAAACGACAATGGCAGTCCAATTTTAGGTTACTGGATTGAAAAGCGTGAAGTCAACAGCACTCACTGGGCCCGTGTTAACCGAAACCTTCTCAATTCACTTGAAGTTCGATCTGAGGCTCTTTTAGAAGGGCTCACCTACATCTTTAGAGTTTGTGCAGAGAATGCAGGAGGTCCGGGGAAGTTCAGTGTACCATCTGATCCCAAGACAGCACAGGATCCTATATGTAAGTCCCAAATCAATAGTCATTTAAAGGTGTTCATCTTTTAATTAACTTTTAATATGATGTAAATATTTATGTTCTGAGAGATTTGCAATTGGTTTTTATTTTGTGGTTTTTCAGCTCACCATTTCAGCAGCTATCTAGATGCCAGGGGTTTATACCCTTTCAACCAGGAAGTGGTTGAATCAGAGGCTGAAATATGAATAGGAATATGTAATGAAAAGTAACAATAACAATAAAGTTGTAGCCTCAGAAAGAATCTGTTTTTGTCAGATGGGGTCATTGACACCCACCTGAAAGCTAGTAAGAGGCAGAAAATGTAGGCAAATAATTAAAAAAAAACTATAAAAATAAATAATAAAGACTGATTGCAAAGTTGATAAGAATGGGACAGTTGCTGATGATGAGGTAATTAAAATGCATTTTCTTATCTTTCTTATAAGTGCCTCCTGGACCACCAATTCCAAGAGTAATTGATACAAGCTCATCTGCTATTGAAATGGAATGGGATCCTCCACTTTATAATGGCGGCGGAGACATTAGTGGTTATTATGTTGACAAACAATTAATGGGTACAAATGATTGGTCTCGCTGCACAGAGAAGCCCATTAAGATTCGCAAATACACTGTTAATGGAATTAGAGAAGGAGCTGATTATAAAATTAGAGTAATTGCCATGAATGCTACTGGTGAGGGGCCTCCGGGTGTAACAGAGCCTATCACAGTTCTAGAACCTCAAGGTATTCTTTTAAATTAACTTTAAATTACATTACATATATTATTATTCTAACTAGTCATATACTTAATATTTTGTTTTGATATTGTTTCCTCTAAGAACCCCCAGTTGTGGAACTAGACCTGTCTGTAAGAGATGGTATCCGGATTCTAGCTGGACAAACTCTTAAAATACCTGCAACGGTGTTTGGACGCCCTGCACCTAAAATAGAATGGTCCATAGAAGAAGGAGAACTGAACAAAGAGAAGGCTGTAATTACAAATGTTGGACATTTATCTGAGCTGGCCATTGTAAATGCAGAGAGAAAAGATCATGGAAGATATATAATAACTGCCACAAATGAGAGTGGAACCAAATATGCAGCAACAAGAGTGGAGATATTTGGTAAGTAAAAAGAGAACTATTTTGTCCTGATAATATGTACTGCATAATTTTTGGTTCTTGGAATGCAAAAGAAACTCATTTGATAATTCTATTGAATATATACTTTTTTCAGATGTTCCTGGTCCAGTTCTTGACCTAAAGCCAGTCGTTGTTAACAGAAAGATGGCTTTGCTCAACTGGTCTGATCCAGATGATGATGGTGGAAGTGACATCACAGGCTTTATAATAGAAAGGAAAGATGCAAAAGCACACATATGGAGGCAGCCAATAGAAACAGAAAGATCTAAATGTGATATTGTTGGCCTTCTGGAAGGACAAGAATACATGTTCCGAGTCATTTGTAAAAACAAATTTGGCTGTGGCCCACCTGTTGATTTGGGACCAATTCTTGCAGTTGATCCAAAAGGTAAAATTAATATATTATAGGAATATAATGTAAATATTTAGTTGTAAGCGCATATAATGTAAAACAAAACAAAAAAATATATATATATAGTTTGAAGTTCCAAGGAAAAAATACGTTTGTTATCTTCCGTTTTTATGATTTTATTGTTCTGTGAAGACTTAGTTAATATTTATAATAATAAAAATTATAAAACCTATAAAGTAGTATATTGTCTCTTGTAAACTATCTATAAAATATTAGCAAATTCTTTGCACCAGTTATACATTATATACATTATATTAGATTAAATTATATTAAATATCGTATGTATGCAAACAAAAACAAAATTAGGTTTTAAAATGGGTTTAAAAAATTTCTACAAATTTTTTATAGGTCCTCCTGGTTCACCTGAGAGATTTACTTATACAGAAAGAACAAAATCAACAATTACACTGGACTGGAAGCCTCCTCGTAATGATGGTGGAAACCCTATCATCGGGTATATCATAGAAAAGAGACGCCACGATGCTACTGAATATGAAAGATGCAATAAGAGTCTCTGCCAAGGAACATCTTTCTTAGTGGACAATCTTGCAGAACTGCATATGTATGAATTCCGTGCAAGAGCTGTAAATGAAATTGGTGAAAGTGAGCCATCACTTCCTCTTAATGTGGTTATCCAAGATGATGAAGGTATATTTTTCATATAAATGTAAATAAGAAAAAAACATTGCCCACATCTTAACATTTTTAAACATTTGTTTAATATTTTTCTTTTTCGCTTCTAGTTCCTCCCACAGTTACACTGAAACTGACTGTTAGAGGAGACACAATCAAAGTTAAGGCTGGAGAACCAGTTAATATTCCAGCAGAGATAACTGGTCTACCAATGCCTAAGATAGAGTGGTCCAAAAATGAGGTTTTGATTGACAAATCAACACCAGCATTGAAAATTTCCAAAGAGGAAACATCCAGAACTGATGCAAAAACAGAAGTAAGCATTCCCAATGCACAGAGAAGCGATAAGGGATCCTATACTGTGACGGCTTCTAACCGCCTCGGAACTGCATACCGCTCTGCAAATGTAGAAGTATTTGGTAAGTAACATAAAGCTGGTATTTGTTGTGAAAAATAAATTACATTTCTACATAGTTATACATATTGCTGTTTGGTTATAAATTTTTCTTTCAACAGATCGTCCTGCACCACCAAGAAACCTCACTGTTACTGACATCAAAGCTGAATCATGCTACTTGATTTGGGATTCACCTCTTGATAATGGTGGAAGTGAGATCACTAACTATATCATTGATCAACGAGATGCAAGTAAAACGAAGTCTGACTGGGAGGAAGTCTCCAACATCATAGTTGATAGAAGATATGGGGTGAGATGATTTTGTTTATGCAAGATCCTTTTACCTTAACATTGTAATTTATATTATCCATTTGGTCCAGTGTTATTACAATACAATCTCAGCATAAAGAGTAATTATTTATTGTAACAGAAAAGTATTCACAATGTGTAGCCTTTGGACAGATTCATTGATTCCATTATACCTGGCATAATATTTGTATATGCTTCTTAGTCTTTTGGATACATATTTATATTTGAAAAATGGATAAAGGTTGGTAAACGAAATTGTTAAATGTATTAATTTTATTTTGTTTACTTAGATCTGGAAACTAACAACTGATGGAGAATATCAGTTCAGAGTTAGAGCCGTTAACAAATTGGGTATTAGTGATGACTGCCTTTCTGACAAAGTTGTCATAAAAGATCCATTTGGCCTTCCTGGTGCTCCAAAGAAACCAAAGGTTTCAAACTATACTCGATCATCAGTGTTGGTATCCTGGGAACCTCCACAGGATAATGGTGGATCTCCAATCACCGGCTATTGGCTTGAGAAAAGAGAAATTGGTGGTGTATATTGGGGACGTGTGAACAGAGCTCCAGTTACTAAACCAGCTGTAAAAGGATTGGAGTTTAATGTGCTACGATTAATTGAAGGTGTGGAATATCAGTTTAGAGTTATGGCTGCCAATGCTGCAGGAGTCGGACCTCCCAGTGAACCATCAGATCCTGCTCTGGCAGTGGATCCTATCTGTAAGTAATACTTTAATTATGAAATTTGTTACTTGAGACTTCAAGGCACAACGCTTATCTTCCTAATTACATATTATCAATAAATACTTGGTTACCACCCTTAATTTTTTCAAGGGAGCACTATTTAGTCTAGAATAGTGTCTTTATGAAACATAATTTAAAAACATTCTTTCATTTATTAGATGTTCCTGGTGCCCCATCATGTCCTGAAGTTAAAGACAAAACCAAATCAAGTGTGACTCTAGCATGGAAACAACCAGAAAAAGATGGTGGAAGCCCTATTAAAGGATACATTGTAGAAATGCAGGAAGAAGGAACTTCAGATTGGAAAAAAGTTAATGAACCTGATAAACTGTTCCCTACATACGAGTGCGTAATACCAAATCTTCAAGAACTCAGAAAATATAAGTTTAGAGTAAAAGCAGTTAACTCTGCTGGAGAATCAGAGCCTAGCCTTGGCACAGGAGAAATACTTTCCAAAGAAATTCAAGGTAAGATACATTTTCAAAAAAATAGCAGCTCATGTAGGAATTTAGGATGTACAATTAAAGTTTTTTTTCTTTTAACTACCAAACTTGCAGAAGAGCCTGATATATCAATAGACCTAAAAGGCCAAGACCTTTTGAATTGTCGTGCTGGTTCCACAATTAAGATAACAGCTTTGATTAGTGGTCGCCCAGTCCCCAAAACCTCCTGGGAATTTGATGGAACAGCAAAGAAAGAGATGAAGGTAAATTGAAATGTTCTTAAACAAAAACTGTTGACTAGATATTTGCGTAGTACAATGCAAAGTGAATTGAAGAAATAGAAAAAAGCTTGAAATGTGTATATGTATATATATATATATATATATATATATATATATATATATATATATATATATATATATATATATATATATATAAAGCAGCCTTGGAAAGCAATGTCTCATTTATCACTTACCAGCATAGTACATATATAAACAAGTTCATAGAAATGTAAATGTGGCTTTACTATATAAATATAACTGTGCACTTAAGTATTTATAATTTTCTCTTAGTTGTGGTGTCGTTGGGGTCCAATGTAAAAGATAATCATTATTTACTAAATTTCTATAAAGGTTTTTATTCAACCATGTCATCATATGAAGGTAAACATACAGGGGGTTATTTATTAAAACGCAATTATTTCTAGTGATTATTTCTAGTGAAAAAACATTTTACAGAAAAAAATTAGATTTTTTAGAGATGTATTATACCCCAAAGCTACTAAAAGTCTGAATCCAAAAATACTCCATCAGATTAATTTAAAAGTCAATGACAGCTGTACCTTTCCATCTGAATATGTTTTTAACCTTCACGAATTTTGGGAGTTTTGGTGTCCTTGACTGTATTTTTCTTGAAAACTCGCTAAATTTGAGTTTTTCAAGTGTCATAAGTCAAAAGATTCTAATTGAAACTTGAATTTTATGAGTTTTTTTTTTCGATCTGAAATATTAGTAAATAAAGCAAATTCATGGATGGGAGTTAGGGCAAGTTTGTTTCTTTTAAAATATGAGAAAAAATAGTTTTAGTAAATAACCCCCATAGTGTTAGCAACAATAAACAAAATATTTTCAAAATTACTTATTTACCAAAGAAAACAAACATTACTTGACTTTTGTATTTCTTTTAGGATCAAGTCCATAATGTTCCTGAAGATTCACAGGTATTTAAAATATAATTATATCAATTTTTAAATGTTCCTTATAGCCTTAAAAATCCTAATAACATTTTTTTTCTTTCCAGGTTGAGTCTACAGACGGTACTTCAATTATTGTAATTCCTACATGTAATAGAGGACATTCTGGAAGATACAGAATTACAGCCAAAAATAAAGCAGGGCAGAAAAATGTGAATGTCAGAGTAAATATTTTAGGTAATATTACATATCTAAAAATATGTCTGCACTCTTAAGTGAGCAGAAATAATCAGTACACCAAAGTTACCTTGCTAAATATTTTTCATTCTACAGATGCACCTGGGCCAATAAAAGATCTCAAAGTAAGTGATATAACTAGGTCAACTACCAAACTTTCATGGAAAGCACCAGACAATGATGGTGGTGATAGAATTAGAAACTACATTGTTGAGAAGAAGACTATTGAAGGAAAATCCTGGGGGAAGGTGACAAATGATTGTGCAGGTACATCCTACACAGTACCTAATCTTTTTGATGGAAAAGAATACTTCTTCAGAGTAACAGCAGAAAACAGATTTGGCACTGGGCCTCCAGTTGCAACCATTCAAAGGACAAAAGCAAGAGACCCAATACGTATGTATCTTTTAAATTAACATTCATGGTGTCTTGTGAATTGTAAAATACAAGAATGTTATGATGAATGCCATTTTTTTTATAGATCCCCCAGAACCACCAACTAGACTGAAAGTTGGTCTTGTCACCAAGAATTCAGTGGCATTGACATGGAGACCACCTAAAAATGATGGTGGAGCACCTGTAACTCATTATATTATAGAACATTTAGTCTGGGATCCAAGTGGAGAAGGAAAAGAGGCTTGGAAAAAGTGTAATAAACGTGATGTAGAGGAGACACAGTTCACTGTTGAAGACCTGAAAGAAGGTGGTGAATATGAATTCCGTGTCAGATCTGTGAATGAAGCAGGAACTAGCAAGCCATCTACAACTGTTGGCCCAGTCCTTGTGAAAGACCAGACATGTAAGTACTAAAATAGTTCAACTGCCTTTTCAAACAATTTTACTTATTTAATTATTTTCTTATTGATGATATAATTACTTGTTTAACTTTTATATTAGGTCCACCATGTATTGAACTTAAGGAATTTTTAGAAGAAGAAGAAGGAACAGATATAAGCATTGTAGCAAAAGTAAAAGGCATTCCATTCCCTACTCTGAAATGGTACAAAGCCCCTACTCACAATCCTGATGACAAAACACCTGTACAGTATGACCAGCATGTCAATAAAGTTGTTGGAGAAGACTCCTGCACTTTGTTCATTGCACAGTCTCGAAGAAATGATACTGCTTTGTATACTTTGACAGCTGAAAATAATCTTGGAACTGATTCAAAGGAAATGCGACTGAATGTTCTAGGTATGTTTATTTTAATTTCTTTTATATATATATGTATTGAATTTTGCATACAGTACAAACCATAACATTTCACAAAATTAATTTATATAATATATATTTAAAGGTATATAATTCTGCTTAATTTTATACAATTCAATTACAATTTTACTTGTTTTCCATTTCTACAATTTCTACAACTTTTGCATCATAACCGAATAGCAATGGTAACGTAGCAAATTTAAAAATGTAAAAAAAAATCAGATGAGCAGTTATATAATTGTTTATAACTATGAGAAAATGCTTATTGATATAAAAGTCAAAGTAGCACTTCTTCAGAAATGCTTTCAATAATTAGAGCACCTTCCTTTTATCAATTAGGACGTCCTGGACCACCAGTAGGGCCAATTAAATTTGAATCAATTACAGCAGAAAACATGACCTTAACTTGGCTTCCACCAAAGGATGATGGAGGATCCAAAATAACAAATTATGTTATTGAAAAACGAGAAGCAAACAGAAAATTATGGGCTCCTGTGACCAAAGAAGCTAAAGAATGTATCTATACTATACCAAAGTTATTAGAAGGCCATGAATATGTTTTCCGCATCATGGCACAAAACAAATATGGTGTTGGCCTACCACTTGACAGTGAACCAGAGACTGCAAGAAATCTGTACAGTAAGTCTGTTATACCTTCTAAGCTAATATTTCTTATATTCTATGTTATAAAAAAGGATACCTACATATACATTTTATGTTTTTGTTTGTATAGCTGTTCCTGGACAATGTGAAAAACCATATGTTAGTAGTGTAACACGTGACTCTATGATTGTAAACTGGGAAGAGCCTGAATATGATGGTGGTTCACCAGTGACAGGATATTGGCTGGAATTAAAGGAAACCACCGGAAAGAGATGGAAGAGAGTAAACCGTGACCCAATCAAAATCATGCCCCTTGGTGTTTCCTATCAAGTTACAGGCCTTAGTGAAGGCTCTGATTATCAATACCGTGTGTTGGCAATCAATGCAGCTGGTGTTGGTCCTCCAAGTCCACCAACTGACCCAGTATTTGCTAGAGACCCAATATGTGAGTGAACTAAAATATATGAGAATGGTTTAAATAACATTATGTTAGGTAATATAAAATATAATAATTCCAATTGGTTATCTGTTCCATAGCTCCTCCTGGGCCCCCAATATCAAAAGTTACAGACTGGACAAAGTCATCAGCAGATTTAGAATGGATTCCACCATCTAAAGATGGTGGCTCTCCCATCACTGGATATTTTGTTGAATACAAAGAAGAAGGCAAAGAGGAATGGGAACAGGTTGGCAAAATCTTTTAAGATAAAATTATCCAATGCTCCAAATTTATAAACATTTCCTATTAGAGTTGTAGCTTAGAAGTTGAAACTTGAAGGTATTACATCATACAGAAATGTTTGTATATGACTATGCCATTCATTAACCATTTCTAATTAATGGCTTGAATCTCAGCAATAAAATATGGCATAGTAGATCTATTCATCCAATTATAAATTTAAAAGTAAATAATTCCTTTATCAAAAGCATATTACCTCTCCCTTAATTGTATGCATCCTTATTCTGCAACAAAAAAAGTTAATTCAATTTATGCAAGTGATAAGTAAAATTCACAAGCTAATCTAGCACCAAAGCTATCAATGTATTTAGATTATTGCTAGAAATATGTAACAGTGCATTGTTAAATATGTCCTAATAAAATATTTCTCTTAGGCAAAAGATAAAGAAGTACGAGGTATTACATTTGTTGTACCTGGATTAAAAGAAGGAAGCTTCTACAGATTTAGAGTTAGAGCAGTTAATGCTGCTGGAGTCGGTGAACCTGGGGTTGTAACTGATGTTATTGAAGCCAAAGACAGAACAGGTATATACCATGATTCTTGAAATTCTTTGTGTTTGTACCATTGTGCTTTAAAAAGCTATAACTCTGCATTTTTTATGCTTTTACAGTATTACCAGACATTCAACTTGATGCTAGTGTAAAAGAGCGTATTGTTGTCCATGCTGGCGGAGTTATTCGTATAATTGCTTATGTCTCTGGAAAGCCAGCACCACAAATTTCCTGGAGTAGAGATGAAAAGGCCTTACCACCAGAGGCTACCATTGAAACAACCACCATTAGCTCCTCATTAGTTATTAAGAAATGCCAAAGGACACATCAGGGCATATATACACTGGTTGCAAAGAATGAAGGCGGTGAAAGAAGGAAGACAATTATTGTTGATGTTTTAGGTACAGTAAAACTAATTTTTAAAAAAATATGTGTATGACATCAATTCAGATGCTAAATATTCATGAGCATTCATAAATACTATTTTGATGATCTACAGATGTTCCTGGGCCAGTTAGTTTGCCATTCCAGACTGAAAACCTAACTAATGACTCGTGCAAACTGACCTGGTTCTCACCAGAGGATGATGGAGGCTCAGCTATAACTAACTACATAATTGAAAAACGGGAGGCTGATCGCAGGGGTTGGACTCCAGTAACATATACAGTGACAAGACAAAATGCCACTGTTCAAGGATTAATAGAAGGTGTAGCCTACTTTTTCCGTATTGCAGCTGAAAATACTATTGGTATGGGACCATTTGTTGAGACTGCAAAGGAGCTTGTTATCAGAGAACCAATATGTAAGTTTTATCTTAATTGTCCTTTTTTTTTTTTAAAGGTTTCACATATCCTTTGTACAATATTGATATTTGAGTACACTTTTGCACTCAATATTAACATTCTTGGCATATTACAGCTGTACCAGAGCGTCCAGAAGATCTCCAAGTAACAGCAGTCACCAAAGAATCTATAAGTCTTAGCTGGAAGCCACCCAAATACAATGGAGGATCCGATATTACAATGTATGTACTTGAATGTCGTTTGATTGGAAAAGACACATTTTACAGTGCTACAAAGGAAAAACTGCTTAACAGAACATACACTCATGATGGCTTAAAAGAAGGTGACACATATGAATATCATGTCAGTGCAGTTAATATTGTTGGGCAGGGAAAACCATCATTCTGCACAAAACCAATTACTTGCAAAGATGAACTAGGTATGTGTTTAATTAGCATTTATTAAATGAAGTTATAATCTTTATGAATTTGTAGTAACATTTATCTCTCTATTAATTTCAGCTCCACCCACTATTGAACTTGATTTTAGAGACAAACTAATTGTAAGAGTTGGAGAATCTTTCAGTATGAATGGCAGATACACAGGAAAGCCAGCACCAAAGGTCTACTGGCTGAAAGATGAAATAACAGTTAAAGAAAGTGATCGTATGAAGATTAAAACCACAGCAAATGCTCTGTGTCTTGGTATACTTAAATCAGTACGAGACGATTCAGGAAGATATTGCGTGGTTGTAGAGAACAGCACAGGGTCAAGAAAAGGCATCTGTGAAGTGACAGTTGTTGGTAAGTTATTATTGACCAGTCGGAATAAATGTTGCTTTTGCTTGAGATTTTATTATTATAGTTTGTTTTTTCCAAAAATAAATGTGATGTCACTTTAATGTAAAACAGAAGTAAATTGTTTTATTGCTGTTTTTCCACTCAAAACAGATCGACCTTCACCTCCATTTGGTCCTGTTATTTTTGATGAAGTTCATAAGGACCATATGGTTGTTTCTTGGAAGCCTCCACTTGATGATGGAGGCAGTCAAATTACTAATTATGTAGTTGAAAAGAAAGACACCAACCGAGACATATGGATGCCAGTGACATCAGCAACTACTAAAACAACCTGCAAAGTCCCCAAACTTATTGAAGGAAGGGAATACATTATTCGTATTTGTGCAGAAAATATGTATGGCATGAGTGATCCACTATTGTCTGATGAAATGAAAGCAAAAGACAGCTTCAGTAAGTAACACCCATAAGTGTAATCCATTTAAATGTAACTTAAATTGATCTTGTTGTTATATTAATATAATCAATTTACAGGAGTACCTGAGGCACCAGAGCAGCCACTTGTTAAAGATATAACTAAAGATTCAGCAGTGGTCGCATGGAACAGACCACGGGATGGTGGAAAGCCCATATTTGCCTACATTTTGGAGAAGAGAGAAACCATGTCTAACCGATGGGCAAAAGTCTCCAAAGAACCAGTTTATCCAGATACACAATATAAAGTAACTGAACTATTTGAAGGTTGTGAATATGAGTTCAGAGTATCAGCACAAAATGCAATTGGAGTGGGTGATGCTAGCCCACCATCAAAACCATTCTTTGCTAAAGATCCCATAGGTATGGAAATCCTTATTTAATTTTTATGCTATAATGTATCAAATACAATGTTCTCAGACTATTAACTATTTTAATTTTACTTTGCCAACAGTCAAACCAAGTCCACCAGTCAACCCAGAAGCAGTTGACAAAACCAAAAATTCTGTTGATTTATCTTGGCATCCCCCAAGGCATGATGGTGGAGGAAAAATTATTGGTTATCTTGTTGAGTATCAAAAGGTTGGAGAGGAAGAATGGAAAAAATCTAACTTTGCTCCTGATGGCTGTCCTGATCCAAAACATACAGTCACTGACCTTACTGAAGGTGATACATACAAGTTCAGAATAATGGCTGTGAATGCTGCTGGCGAATCTGAACCAGCCTATCTCAGAGATCCAGTTCAAGCTAAAGACAGACTTGGTAAGTTATCACTTTTTTACAAATCACATAATTTGTGCAACAGCCAATGTAATAATAAACTAAAATTCAATTCTTTCCATAGAACCTCCTGAGTTAATACTTGATGCAAATATGGCAAGAGAGCAACAAATTAAAGCTGGAAATACTCTAACACTTAGTGCAGTGATCAAAGGAATGCCATTACCCAAAGTATCATGGAAAAAAGAAGATAAAGAAGTGTCAACAAAGGCAGATATTTCAGTTACCCCTGTTGGAAGCAAGTTGGAAATTCGTAATTGTGCCAAAGAAGATGCTGGAATATACTCTCTAACTGTTGAGAATGAGGCTGGTTCTAAAACAGTGTCAGTTAAAGTTATTGTACTTGGTAAGTTTGAGATTTTATTTTAGTAATATAATCAAATTATCATCATAACTAAGTGAGCAATTAGTAAGCTAATTGTAATGGTGGGAATGGGTTCAACACAATGATATTTAGCAATACATTTTCAGTAGACTTTTAAAGGGCCTTTAAAAAAAACTAATGAAAGGGTTTTCTACACATTTAGATGTAATGTAAAAAATATACTTTAGTTTGCTTGAAATTTGTATACTTTTTATATAATTAACCATTGGACTGCTACTTATGGCCTTTTATGGTTTATACGCCTATTTGCATAATTATTGATTTTAAGAAATATAAAAAGAGAAATATTGTGTTATTAGTTATTTTGTTTATTTTGTTATGTTTTGATAGAATCATAGAATAATTTTAATTGATCAGAGAAATCCATAACATGTTAAACAAAAGAATACAAAAAGTACAAAAAAGTACAAAAAGTTGCAATATCAACCAATCAAATCAATGTTTGATTTCAAAGAGATGACTAGTCAATGCTACCTACTGATAGGTTGCTATGGGTTACAAGAACTGTAGAAAATTGTGCACATTTATTACATGATAAAAATTGTGTGAAGTGCCATAAGACTAACAGTTTTCTTAATTAATTTAGAAAACCAGTGATTCTATGGCACTTCACAGTCATAATTTGTTCCTCATTATTTTGTTCTGAATAGAAACAAAAAAATCATTAGACTTGTTTATATGTTTAATGTTTGTACTTTCAGACAAACCTGGCTCACCAAGAAATCTACAGATAAGCGAGATTAGAAGAGATTCTTGCTACCTTACTTGGAAGGAGCCAGAAGACAATGGTGGCTCAGTCATCACAAACTATGTGGTTGAGAAGAGAGATGTTGCAAATCCTCGATGGATACCAGTTTCAACAACATCTAAAAAACACAGCATAATGGCTAGGCATCTTTTAGAAGGCACACAATATCTATTCCGTGTTGCTGCAGAAAACCAGTATGGACGTAGCTCCTATATTGAAACACCCAAACCAATCAAGGCAATTGATCCAATCTGTACGTTTTTACCATAATATACAGATTTATGTTGCTCGGTGTGTAGTAGACAAGTAGTATTAAATGTGTTTTCTTGGTTTTTTTTTCTCAGATCCTTCTGGACCACCAAAGAATCTTCACCATACGGATGTTGACAAGACAGAAGTATCACTTGCTTGGAACTATCCTGACCGTGATGGTGGTTCTGAAATTACTGGTTTTGTGGTTGATTATCAAGAAGATGGAGCAGATGATTGGATTAACTTTAAAACTGTGGCCATTCCTGAATGTATTGTCACTGGATTAAAACATGGAAAAATCTACAAGTTCCGAGTAAGGGCCCAAAACATTGCAGGACTTAGTCGACCTGACACAACACTACCAATAGAATGTCAAGAGAAACTTGGTAATTAATTTTCTTATTTTTAAATAATTTGAACACTAGTGCTGTGTGTTGTTTTGGAATCTATATATATATATTTTTTATTTTTTTTTTTCCAGCTGCACCAAGTATTGAAGTTGATGTTAAGCTGATTGAAGGTCTTGTAGTCAAAGCTGGTACAACTGTAAGACTTCCTGCCATCATGAGAGGCATCCCAGTTCCAACTGCAAAATGGGTTACTGACAGCACAGAAATTAAATCAGAGGGCAACTATACAATTGATACAGACAGTTACTCAACAGTGCTCACAATAAAGGAATGCACAAGAAAAGATACAGGGGAGTATCTCATAACAGTGTCAAATGCAGCTGGAAGCAAGACTGTTGCACTTCATCTTACAGTTTTGGATGTTCCTGGACCACCGACAGGTCCATTAAATATTCTGGAAGTTACACCAGAATATATGGTTATCTCTTGGAGGCCACCAAAGGATGATGGTGGAAGTGCAGTAATGAACTATATTGTTGAGAAATGTGAAGGAAAGAAAGAAACGTGGGGAATCGTCAGCACTGGAAGCACTCAGACTAAAGCCAAGGTTCCACGTCTTCAAAAAGGTTTCGAATATACTTTCCGGGTTAGAGCAGAAAATAAAATGGGTATTGGTAAGCCCCTTGATTCCAAACCAACTGTTGCCAAGCATATGTTCGATCCACCTTCACCTTCCGGAAAACCAGCTGTGCTTGATATTACTGAAAATGCTGTCACAGTTACATGGACAATACCAAAATCTGATGGTGGCAGTCAAATTAGTGGTTATATACTCGAGAGGAGAGAAAAATCTGGTAAATGGATTAGGGTGAACAAAACACCTGTGCTTGATCTGAAGTTCAGAGCTACTGGTTTATATGAAGGAAACACTTATGAATTCAGAGTCTTTGCTGAGAATATTGCTGGACTAAGTAAGCCATCACCAGTATCTGATCCAATAAAAGCCAGTCGTCCAATATCACCCCCGGGTCCACCAATAAATCCAAAACTTAAAGACAAGAGTAGAGAAACAGCCGATTTAGTGTGGACAAAACCCAACAGAGATGGAGGAAGCCCTATTTTAGGATATGTTGTAGAATGTCAGAAATCAGGATCAGCACAGTGGAACAGAATCAACACTGATGAGCTAGTTAAACAATGTGCTTTCAGAGTACCTGGCCTAATAGAAGGAAATGAGTACAGATTCCGAATTAAAGCTGCAAATATTGTAGGAGAGGGTGAACCAAGAGAACTGCCCGAATCTGTAATTGCAAAGGATATCCTACACCCGCCAGAAATTGATCTTGATGTGACCTGCCGTGACCTACTTACTGTGAGAGTTGGCCAAACAATTCACATTTCTGCTCGTGTGAAGGGTAGACCTGACCCAGACATGATGTGGTTCAAAGATGGACAAGTAGTTGGTAAAGACAATAGAACTGAGATAACACATGACTTCCCACATGTTGATATGCAGATAAAATCAGCAACAAGAGATGATTACGGCAAATACACAATACTAGCAAAGAACACCAGTGGGCAGGCACAAGCTGTAGTTATTGTCAATGTACTAGACAGACCCGCACCATGTCAGAACCTTAAGATTAGCTATGTCACTAAAGACTCTTGTATGGTGTCTTGGGAAAATCCACAAGATAATGGTGGATCAGAGATAACAAATTATATAGTGGAATACCGTGAGCCAAATCAACGAGGATGGTATGTTATTTCTTCAGACCTAACTAAACGTTTAATTAAAGCATCACTAGTTGAAAATCATGCATATTTCTTCAGAGTCTGTGCAGAGAACAAGGTAGGCCCAGGCCCAGTGGTTGAAACTAAAACACCTATTTTGGCTATTAATCCAGTTGACAAACCAGGTGAACCTGAAAACCTTCATATTGCTGAAGTAGGGAAAACTTTTGTTTATCTGAAGTGGCGAAGACCAGATTATGATGGTGGAAGCCCAAATCTATCTTATCATGTTGAAAGAAAACTTAAAGATTCTAAAGAATGGGAAAGAGTTCATAAAGGCAGCATCAAGGAAACCAGTAACCTAATAGACAAATGTCATGAAAATCAACTTTATCAGTTCAGAGTTCAGACCAAGAATGAAGGAGGTGAGAGTAACTGGGTGAAAACAAGTGAAGTTTTAGTAAAAGAAGAGCTTTTGAAGCCTGTGCTGGATGTAAAATTAGTTGGAGCACTAATTTTGAAGGCTGGTGAGACAATCAGAATTGAAGCTGGAGTAAGAGGAAAACCACAGCCTGAAATAACATGGAAAAAAGATAAAGATGCCACAGATCTAAGTAAATCTCCTAGACTTAAAGTTGAGAATGGATCTGATTTCTCAAAGTTTGTTCTTGAAAAATCAAAGAGAGCAGATACTGGTAAATATGTTGTCACTGCCACAAACACAGCAGGAAGTTTCTCAGCAAATGCCTCTGTCACAGTTCTTGATGTACCAGGTGCAGTTCGAAACATTAAAATTTCTGATATATCAAGTGATAGATGCACACTTAGATGGGATTCACCAGAAGATGATGGCGGCTGTGAAATCCAAAACTATATTCTGGAAAAATGTGAGAGCAAACGTATGGTTTGGTCCACTTACTCAGCCTCTGTCATACTGAATCATGCACAGGTAACTCGTCTGATAGAAGGAAATGAATACATATTTAGAATTCGAGCAGAGAATAAAATGGGCACTGGTCCACCGATAGAAACCAAACCAATAGTTGCTAGAACACGTTATAATAAACCTGGTCCTCCTGAGCCTCCAGAGGTAACCAAAGTAAGCAAAGAAGAAATGACAGTGATCTGGATTCCACCAGAATATGATGGCGGCAAATCTGTGACTGGATATATTTTAGAGAAGAAAGAAAAAAGGTCCCTGAGATGGGTTGCTGTCACAAAAAGTGCAGTCCCAGAAAGACGCATGAAAGTTGCAAACCTCATTCCAGGACATGAATACCAGTTCCGTGTTAAGGCAGAAAATGAAATTGGACTTGGAGAGCCAAGTGGGCCATCAAGACCTGTTGTAGCAAAAGATCCTATAGGTAAATAACATGTTTCAGTTTCATGTCAGTTTATCATCTTTGTTTTTACATGCCATAATTCTATTTTTCTTCTATTTAGAACCACCTGGTCCTCCAACAAATCTAAAGGTGCCAGACAGCACAAAGACTTCCATAACACTGGGATGGGGAAAACCTGTGTATGATGGCGGAGCACCAATAATTGGATATGTTGTTGAAATGAGGCCCAAGACTGAACTCAAAGATCCTGAAGAAGGATGGAAAAGATGCAATGTGGCTGCTCAGCTTATCCATACTCAGTTTACTGTTACCAGTCTTATTGATAAAGAAGAATATGAGTTCAGGGTTTCTGCACAAAATCAAGTTGGTATTGGGAGACCCGCTGAACTTAAAGAAGCTGTATCCCCTAAAGAAATACTTGGTAAATATTTGTTCATGAAATGTATTAACTGCATCACTAAACACATTTTGTATTTCTTATTTTATTCAAAAATAATTTATCCACAGAATCACCTGAAATTGACTTAGATGCAAGCATGAGAAAATTGGTCACTGTAAGAGCAGGATGCCCTATCCGCCTATTTGCAGTGGTTAGAGGAAGACCCTCACCTAAAGTTACCTGGAGAAGAATGGGAATTGACAATGTAGTCAGAAAGGGTCAATGTGATCTAGTTGACACCATGGCTTTCCTTGTTATCGATAACTCCACACGTGACGATTCAGGCAAATACTCCTTGTCACTTGTTAATGCAGCAGGAGAAAAAGCAGTGTTTGTTAATGTGAGGGTGCTTGGTAAGTTATCACATTAGACATCATTAAACAAAAATATAATACTTAGTAATTTAAGCAGTATCATTAATTTGCATTTGTTTATCCTAGATACCCCTGGGCCAGTGTCAGACTTTTCTGTTTCTGATGTCTCAAAAATGACATGTCATCTTTCATGGGTTCCTCCAGAAAATGATGGTGGAAGTCTTGTTACTCACTATATTTTGGAAAGGCGGGAAGTTGACAGAAAGACTTGGGCTACAGTAATAGCAGATCTGAAGAAAACTAGTTTCAAGGTTGCTAACCTTGTGCCTGGGACAGAATACTTTTTTAGAGTTACTGCTGTAAATGAATATGGCTCAGGTGTTCCTTGCGAGACTCCAAAAACTGTCCTTGCAACGGATCCAATTAGTAAGTATCATAGATTATTTCTATGACTATAAATTTATTTTCCCCTTTAAGTCTGCTGAAAACTTGTGAGAACACTATAGGTAAAAGTTCTGCAAATCCCTTATTCACTTCACATGCTTTTTATTCAGAAAAACATGCTGGGAAAGAATAATTAATACAGTAAGATTCCTGACAATTTTCTTTGACAATTTGTTTTTCTTTGGTGATAGAAGGTGAAAAGGAAGAAACTTTTTTCTTCAACATCTGATAAATATGCCACTAACTGTTCACTCCATAGTAAATCCAACCATATGGTGCCATATCATTCTTTTCCTCAAAACTTATAAGAAAGCTTTTAATGTAAAACCTGTCCCTGTATGTCTCTAGTGGAACACACACAATTGTTTAACTTCTTGATTTTTCTTTTAGTGAAATATATTCTTTCAAATCTATGTTGTTTTGATCTTATATTTTTATGTCATTTCTGTGCTACATTAGATAAAATAGTTTGATTTTTTTTTAAATATTTATTGCAAAAAATATATCATATATCCTATTTTTACAGGTGAGCCTGATACACCTAAGAAGTTGGATGTTACAGAAATTACAAAAAATAGTGCCTCATTGGCTTGGCTGCCACCGCTGAGGGATGGAGGATCCAAAATTGATGGATATGTTATTAGTTATCAAGCTGAAGGACAGCCAGAGAACAACTGGACACAGTATTCTGTTGTTAAAGATTTAAATATTGTGGTTGTTGGTCTTAAGGAAGGCACAAAATACAAATTCAGGGTAGCAGCCAGAAACTCTGTTGGAGTAGGCTTGCCAAGAGAAACCGAAGGCTTATTTGAAATTAAAGAACAACTATGTAAGCAAGATTCAGGAAAAATATAGAGAACAATTGTTTTAAACCTTTAAACATGTTAAAACATTTATATCACATCTTTATTTGATTTTTTTTTTATAGTGCCACCAAAGATTTTATTGCTTGAACAAATCAGCATAAAAGCAGGGCAAAAACTTAGAATTGAAGCCCATGTGTATGGAAAACCTGCTCCAGTCTCTAAATGGAAGAAAGGAGAAGACACCGTAATGCCATCAAGTCGTTTAGCAGTGCATAAGGCACAGAATTCAACTGTCTTAATCATTAAAGATGTCACAAGGAAAGATAGTGGATATTATTTTCTTACTTCAGAAAACAGCTCTGGTGTTTCTACACAGAAAATTCGTGTAATAGTTATGGGTATGTAAAAAAATATGATTTTGCATACATGTAACAACAAAAATGACCTATTCAATGATACTTAATTAAATTTTTTAAAATGCTGTTTGTACAAAACAGATATTCCAGGTCCACCAGAACCACCATTTGAAGTTACCGATATTGACTCTGATGCATGCACGTTGTCATGGCACCTGCCTCTTGAAGATGGAGGCAGCAACATTACAAATTATGTTGTTGAAAAGTGTGATGTCAGCAGAGGTGACTGGATAACAGCAGTTTCATCAGTTACCAAGACAAGTTGCCGTGTTGGAAAACTTATACCAGGACAAGAGTACATATTCCGTGTCCATGCTGAAAATCGTTTTGGAATTTCAGAGGCAATTACATCAGAAAAAATTGTGGCCAAATTCCCATTTGGTATGTAAAATTTTAGTATAGTTAACCTGTTTTCTTTTTCTGCTCTCGGAGTACAAACTAATCATAACATAATCCTTTTAGATGTTCCTGGTGAACCCAAGAATGCACGTGTTACCAAAGTCAATAAGGACTGCATATTTGTTGCTTGGGATAGACCTGACAGTGATGGTGGAAGTCCTATTAATGGTTATGTTATTGAACGCAAGGAAAGAAACAGCCTGCTTTGGGTCAAAGCAAATGATACTGCAGTACGCACAACTGAGTATCCTTGTATTGGTATGGTTGAAGGACTAGAATATACATTCAGAATTTCTGCACTAAACAGAGCTGGAGCCAGTAAGCCAAGCAAACCTACAGAATTTGTCACAGCGAGAACACCAGTTGGTAAGTAGTACATGTGTACCTGAAATATTAAAACATGTTAATAATGTTTTTATCAATTTATGAATTTAACCAATGTTTCCTGTTTTTAGATCCACCTGGTAAGCCTGAAGTTATTGATATTACCAAAAGTTCTGTATCTCTTGTCTGGACCCGCCCAAAACATGATGGAGGAAGCAAAATTGTGGGATACTTAGTTGAAGCTTGTAAACTCCCTGCTGAAAAGTGGGTAAAATGCAACACCACAGCATCTCAAATCCCAACTGAGGAATATACAGTGACTGGATTAGAAGAAAACGAGAAATACCAGTTCAGAGCAACTGCAAAAACTGCTATCAACATAAGCAAGCCGTCTGAACCCTCAGATCCAGTCGCCATTCAGGCAGAGAATGGTAATATTTTATTTACTACTAAATAAAGAAATAAAAAAGAAACAAAATACTATTGTTAGTAACACCACTTTATTTCAATTTGCAGTTCCTCCAAAGATTGATCTCAGTGTACAAATGAAATCTTTGATCACAGTAAAAGCTGGAGCCAATGTCTGTCTTGATGCTCAAGTTTTTGGTAAACCTATGCCAACTATTGCTTGGAAGAAAGAAGCTGAAGTTCTAAAACCAGCTGAGGGTATTAAAATTACAACAAAAAGAAACTTTGCCATGCTCGAATTGTTCAGTGTTAATCGCAAAGAAACAGGAGAATACATGATTGTTGCTGAAAACGCAAGTGGTTCTAAATCAGCGACTATTAAACTCAAAGTTCTAGGTAGGACTAGCATTACTTTTTTCTATTTTAAGTTGAGGAATGTGCTAGAAATGCATATAATGATTTGTATATGCTTTTATTGCAGATAAACCTGGACCACCTGCTTCTGTTAAAATAAATCACATGTACATTGACCGAGCAATGCTTAGCTGGGATCCTCCACTTGAAGATGGTGGTTCTGATATTACGAATTATGTCATTGACAAACGTGAAACAAGTAGACCCAACTGGGCGCAAGTTACTGCAAATATACAGACCACAAGTTGTAGCATTGAAAAATTGATTGAAGGACATGAATATCAATTCCGTATTTCTGCTGAGAATAAATATGGAGTTGGAGATCCTATTCTGACAGAAACAGTAATTGCCAAAAATCCATATGGTAAGCAGACAAACTTTTGCCTCTTACTTGGTGATGGATTGGACAGGCATATTTAAACAGACATAATTAAGCAGAATGTTATATTCTAAGACTGCTCTGTCCTGCATAGTGAAATCTAAAATGCAGTTGCAACTGTGCAGTAAATTGCTGCAGAGCCGGTGAAATCCTGGGCTGTTTTGTATACATTCTTGAAATTCAATTATCTGAGTTTTACTACATATTTTTTCAGATGTACCCGGCAAATGTGACCCGCCAGTAGTTAGTAATATCACTAAGGACCACATGACTGTAAGCTGGAAAACACCTGCTGATGATGGTGGATCTTCCATTACTGGATACATGCTTGAGAAGCGTGACACAAAGTCTTTTGCCTGGTCCAAGGTAAACAGGAAACCTGTAATGGAAAGAACTGTAAAATCAACTGGACTACAAGAGGGCACTGAATATGAATACAGAGTGATTGCTCTGAACAAAGCTGGTCCCGGCAAACCAAGTGAATCATCAAAAGCAGCTGTTGCTCTTGACCCACAGTGTAAGTAAAGTATACCTTATGTCTCCTACAATGCACTATATTATAATACATATTTGTATTGAATAATTCCTCATTGTTTTCACAGATCCACCTGGACCACCTGCATTCCCCAAGGCAATTGACACAACCCGAAGCAGTATAAGCCTGTCATGGAGCAAACCAGCATATGATGGAGGAAGCCCTATTTTGGGATATTTGGTTGAAGTGAAAAGAGCTGATGTTGATAACTGGATCCGGTGCAATTTACCTAAAAATCTTCAAAGCACAAACTACACTGTTACTGGTCTGATGGAAAACACTGAATACCAGTTCCGTGTTTCAGCAGTTAATACAATTGGATACAGTGACCCCAGTGAAGTTCCTGACAAACATACAGCTAAGGATATCTTAAGTACGATATTTATTGCTAGTATCTCATTCATTTACTATACTATATAGTATTATACTTTTTAACAGTTTTAATAGTTTCTTGATGTAATGTTTGCATGTCCCATTTCATTTTTACAACAGTTGTTCCAGAGGGAGAACTAGATGCTGATCTGAGAAAAGCTCTTGTGCTTCGTGCTGGTGTAACAATGAGGATCTATGTACCAGTGAGAGGACGTCCACCACCTAAAATCACCTGGGCTAAAATGAATGCAAATCTGAGAGACAGGATTGGACTTGATATTAAAACCACTGAACATGATACCTTCTTACGTTGTGAAAATGTAAACAAATATGATGCTGGAAAATATATCTTAACCCTGGAGAACAGCAGTGGTATCAAAACTTACACTATTGTTGTTAAAGTTCTTGGTAAGTCATTCATTATCATAGCTGACTGGTTTATAATCGCCTGCCTTTCTCTGACCCTCTGCCTTGCATCATTATTTATTTGTCAAAATATGTATTGCAGCAATTTATGATTCCCTGACATGTAACAAATAACTAGAAAAGAAGCCGTTTTTCCTGTATACAAGTATGTATTATAGTATATTGAGGTTCAAACTCCAACAAGAAGACTTGTCACAGATAGTGTAAAGTTGCTCAAACATGAGTTCTTGAGTAGGACACATATCGATCTTAAGAGATCTTTTTGTTTTAGTAAACGTATTTATTTCAATTACAGATACCCCTGGACCACCAGTTAATCTCATTGTTAAAGAATCCAATAAAGATTCAGCAATGATTTCATGGGATCCTCCACTTATTGATGGTGGCAGTCCAATTAAAAACTACATTGTTGAAAAACGAGATGCAGAAAGGAAAGCCTGGTCAGCTGTTTCCACAGACTGTGCCAAAACATCATTCAGAATACCAAATCTTGAGGAAAGCAAATCTTACTTCTTCAGAGTATTAGCAGAAAATGAATATGGCATTGGTGAACCCTGTGAGACACAAGATGCTGTCAAAGCTTCTGGTAAGAAATTTTTTTTTTTAATAGTTTGATGAAAATGGAATTGCAAAAGGACAACTTGACAATTCAAGTATGCTGCCTCTCATACAGAGATATAGGCACCATGTGTCTTGCAAGTCAATGTTTACTTCAATCTGGACAGCCTCAAAGTATCAGATCATTAAATAAAGGTTCAATTAATTGATACTACAACTTTTTTCCTCTCCAGAGTGAAGTATAGTTTGACTTGTAATTTTATCTTCCTCTATTTATTATATAAATGGTAAGCGTCCTATTAGTAATGACTAACGACTTGTACTGTTAAATTTTACCAAAATATGAGCTCATCAGTGGTTTTGGTGACCCTTTTAGAAAAACCTGGACCTGTTCTGGATCTTAAAGCACTCGCTGTGTCTAAGTCAGCTTGCACATTTGCATGGAAGAAACCAGTCAGCGATGGTGGTAGCCGTATTATTGGATATCTTGTTGAACATCTGACCACTGGTGACAAGTGGAGAGAAGTAATGAGATCAAAAAATCTACAATACTCCATGAAAGACCTTACTGAAGGACAGGCATATACCTTTAGAGTGTCTTCTCAGAATGATTCAGGCTATAGTTCACTAAGTGAAATAACAGTGGTAGCAAAGGATGATGTTGGTAAGTATTGACTTGTTCAGTTAGAAGCCATTACTGATCTGTAAACACATGCTGATATAAAATATTTTGTGTTATTACTTATTTTATAGTCCCACCAAACATGGATTTGAGAGAGTTACCAGATTTATGTTACCTTGCAAAAGAAGGCAGCAGTTTCAGACTCAAAATCCCAATCAGTGGCAAACCTGCCCCATCAGTTACTTGGAAGAAAGGTGAAGATAAAATAATCACTGAAAGTGGAAGAGTATCTGCCGAATCTTCTGCAGTAAATACGGTCTTGACAGTGCATGACTGCCAGAAAGCTGATGCTGCAAAATACACAATAACACTAAAAAATTCTGCTGGGGTTAAGGAATCTGTAGTATTTGTCAAAGTTGTTGGAAAGCCTGGTATTCCAACTGGTCCTGTGAAGTTTGATGATGTAACAGCAGATGCCATAACACTTATCTGGGCACCACCCAAAGATGATGGTGGCTCTGAAATTACAAATTACATCCTGGAAAAGAGGGACTCTGTGACCAATAAATGGGTGACATGTGCTTCAGCTGTTCAAAAGATCTCATTCAGAGTTACAAGACTCCATGAAGGTACTGAGTATATCTTTAAAGTGAGTGCTGAAAATAAGTATGGAGTTGGAGAAGGACTTAAATCAGCGTCAGTCTTTGCAAGGCATCCATTTGGTAAGTACAGTTTAGCCATATATAATATTTTAATTAACAGGCATATTGGTAATATTCAATTACTTATATGTGTGAATGTGCCCATCAGATGTACCAGATGCCCCTCCACCTCCAAAGATAATGGCCATGAAGCATGATTCTGCAACTTTAACTTGGGTGGATCCAAGAAAGACTGGTGGCTCACCAATAACAGGTACACAAATTAATATATATTTTCTATAAAATTAAGTTACCACTCTTTGGTACATTGCCATGTAAAGGATTTTAGCAGTAGCAATTATATGGTGACAAACTGCTAGTACGTTGATGCATTTTTATCATGCATTTGGAGCCCCAAATATATTATTTACAAATTAGTATTATTATTATCATTATAACTGCTGCCTTATTGCTATGGTAACTAACCCCTTGCAACCAGACACCATTTAAAATTCCATACAGCTACCAGCCAACTAGACCAACTGCAGATTGTTTTAGAATGCTATAATACTGAAAGTTATTTTTAAGGGATAGTAGCTTTAATTTACATACTGTACATATTTTGAGATACAATTTACACATAACATGTTTTAATGGGCATCTACACGGTGTCGTACAGTACTTTTAGATATTCTGCCTTTGTTTATTAGGTTACCATGTTGAGTACAAAGAAAGAAACAGTCTGCTTTGGAAGAGATTGAGTGCAACACCATTGAGAATGAAGGATTGCAGAGTTCCAGGATTAACTGAAGGACTTGAGTATGAATTCAGAGTCATGGCCATCAACCTTGCAGGCACTGGTAAACCAAGTCTACCAACAGAGCCAGCTGTGGCCCTTGATCCAATTGGTAAGTAAAGTTACTGAATCATTTGAATTAATACTACATTGTTACAAAATAGTTAATATTAACTGTATTCCTATTTTCAGATCCTCCTGGAAAACCTGAGGTTATTAGTGTGACTAGGAGCTCAGCAACTCTTATTTGGACAGAACCAAAATATGATGGTGGTCATAAACTTGTTGGATATATTGTTGAGAAATGTGATTTGCCTGCAAAGACCTGGATGAGGGCTAACCACATTAATGTCCAGGAGTGTGCCTTTACTGTAAATGATTTGATTGAAGGTGGAAAATATGAATTCAGAATAAAGGCTAAAAATACTGCAGGAGCAATAAGTCCTCCATCAGAGACAACGGGAACAGTTGTATGCAAAGATGAGTATGGTATGTATCAAAACTTTTTCTTTCATTGTATTGAATAATTCAGGTGATATCAATGATCTGTGCCTTACGTTTTGAACTTGTTTGTTATTACAGAGGCACCCACTATTACTCTTGATCAAGCTGTAAAAGAAGGCTTAACTGTAAAGGCAGGAGATACCATTGTCATGAGTGCTACAAGCATCCTTGGAAAGCCACCTCCAACATCTGTTTGGTCCAAAGCAGGAAAGGGCTTTAAACCATCTGATATTGTACAGATTGAAACCGGTCCAACATCTTCCACTCTTTCTGTTAAATATGCAACCCGTAAAGATTCTGGGGAATACACAATTACTGCCAGCAATTCTTTTGGCACCAAAGAGGAACATGTGCATGTAAAAGTTTTAGATGTGCCTGGACCCCCTGGGCCTATTGAAGTGAGCAATGTATCTTCAGAAAAAGCTACACTTAACTGGACACCTCCAGCTGAAGATGGTGGGTCACCCATTACATCATATACTTTGGAAAAGAGAGAAACCAGCCGTTTGCTCTGGACCTTGGTAGCTGAAAATATACAGTCTTGCAGGCATGTTGTGAGCAAGCTCATCCAAGGAAATGAATACATCTTCCGTGTCTCTTCTGTAAACCATTTTGGTGTGGGTGAACCTATACAATCTGATCCAGTGAAGATGGTGGATAGCTATGGTAGGCATCACTCCCTTTATATCTGGTCTAATTCAGTTTATGGTATATCAAAACATATGCACTCTAACTTATCAATGTTTTTTTAACAGGCCCCCCAGGTCCTCCTGGAAAACCAGAAGCAACAAATGTAACAAGCACAACAGTAACCATTGCTTGGAAACGTCCAGCTGATGATGGTGGCAGTGAAATCACTGGTTACTATGTTGAAAGAAAAGAAAAGAAAGGACTACGATGGGTTAGAGCATCAAAGAAGCCTGTTTCTGACCTTAGACTGAAAGTCACTGGACTAACAGATGGAAATGAGTATGAATTCCGAGTGAGTGCAGAAAATAAAGCAGGAGTTGGACCTCCCAGTGAAAGCTCTTTACCAGTTTTAACAAAGGATGTAGCATGTAAGTCTGTGTCTATAAAACAATATGGTAAATATTCAGTTAGGTGTAGGGTTTATCACAGTTTTCAAATGTATTTTCCTATTGTTGCAGATCCACCTGGCCCACCTTCTAATACAAGAGTTACAGACACAACAAAATCCACAGCAACATTAAACTGGGGCAAGCCTCATTATGATGGTGGTCTTGAAATCCTTGGTTACATTGTTGAACATCAAAAGGAAGGAGAAGAAGAATGGGTTAAAGATACAACTGGCTCAGCACTTCGCATCACTGAGTTTGTTGTTGTCAATCTTCAACCTGGAGGAAAATATAAATTCAGGATTCGCGCTATTAATGCTGCAGGCACTGGAGAACCAGCACAGATTGATAGTGTAGAAATTAAAGACAGAGAAGAAGTTCCTGACTTTGAATTGGATGCTGAGTTAAGAAGAACTCTTGTAGTTAGAGCTGGATTAAGCATTCGTATATTTGTACCAATTAAAGGACGACCAACACCAGAAGTGAATTGGATGAAGGGGGATATACCCTTGAAAATACGTGCTAATATTGAGAACACAGAATCATATTCATTGTTAATCATTGCTGAATGCAACAGATATGATGCTGGAAAATACACAATGACTCTTGAAAATGCAGCTGGAAAGAAATCTGGATTTGTAAATGTTAAAGTTCTGGATTCACCAGGACCTCCACTAAACCTTAAAGCCAGGGATGTAACAAAAGACAGCATTACATTGCAATGGGATATGCCTCTTATAGATGGTGGCTCCAGAATTACTAACTATATTGTTGAGAAACGTGAATCTACTCGAAAGGCTTATTCAACAATTACAACCAACTGTCAAAAGTGTTCTCTGAGAATCCCCAATTTAGCAGAAGGCTGTGAATATTACTTTAGAGTTCTGGCAGAAAATGAGTTTGGAATTGGTGAACCAATTGAATCTGCTGAGCCAATAAGAGCCTCTGAAGCCCCATCTCCTCCTGAAAGCCTTAATGTTATGGACATTACAAAGAATAGTGTAAGCCTTGCTTGGCCAAAACCAGAGCATGATGGAGGGAGCAAGATCACTGGCTATGTAATTGAAGCACAAAAGAAAGGTTCTGATCAGTGGTCACATGTAACAACAGTGAAGGCACTGGACTATGTAGTTAAGAACCTTAATGAAAATGAAGAATATATATTCCAAGTAATGGCTGTAAACAGTGCAGGAAGAAGTGATCCTAGGGAAAGCAGGCCGATTGTTGTTAAAGAGCAGTTAATGCTTCCAGAATTTGATTTACGTGGCATTTATCAAAAGTCAGTTATTGCAAAGGCTGGTGATAATATTAAAGTTGAAATCCCTGTATTGGGAAGACCAAAACCAACTGTAACATGGAAGAAGGATGATCAGCTTCTTAAGGAAACACAGAGAGTTAATGTGGAGCGCACAGCAACTGTAACAATTCTAAATATCAATGAATGCACAAGGAATGATTCTGGAAAGTACACTCTAATAGCTAAGAATGCTGTTGGAGAAATCACTGACATAGTTTCTGTTCAGGTCCATGATATTCCTGGAATTCCAAAAGGCCCCATTAAGTTTGATGAAATCTCCTCTGACTTTATTACACTTTCTTGGGACGCCCCAGAGAATGATGGTGGGGTTCCAATAAGCAGCTACATAGTTGAAATGCGTGAAACGAACAGCACAACTTGGAGTGAATTAGCTTCAACTGTTATACGCACAACATTCAAAGCTGTACGTCTGACTACTGGTATGGAATACCAATTCCGTGTTAAAGCACAGAACCGATATGGAACTGGTCCTGCCTTTAATTCAGAGTCTGTAGTTGCTGCTTATCCATTTAAAGTTCCAGGGCCGCCAGGCACACCTCAAGTTATTGCAGTCACCAAGGACTCAATGACTATTAGCTGGCATGAGCCAGTAACAGATGGTGGAAGCCAAATTCTAGGATACCATATTGAAAGAAAAGAGCGAAACAGTATACTTTGGCAAACTATAAGCAAGAATTTGATAGTAGGAAATATATATAAATCTTCAGGACTTACTGATGGCATTGCATATGAATTCCGTATTGTCGCTGAAAATATGGCTGGTAAGAGCAAGCCAAGCAAATCCTCTGAACCAACTTTTGCACTGGACCCAATAGACGCACCAGGAAAACCAATTGCTCTCAATGTAACTAGGCATGCAGTAACACTACAGTGGACAAAACCTGATTACAATGGAGGTTTTAAAATAACTGGCTATACCGTTGAGAGAAGAGACCTTCCTAATGGTCGTTGGCTTAAAGCTAACTTCAGTAACATCTTGGAGACTGAATTTACTGTAAGTGGATTAAATGAAAATGAAGAATATGAGTTTAGAATAATTGCAAGAAATGCAGCAGGAGCTGTTAGTCAGCCATCTGAACCATCTGATGCTATCACTTGCAGAGATGATCTAGAAGAACCAAGAATAATGGTAGATGCAAAATTCAAAGACATTATCATTCTGAAAGCTGGTGAAATGTTCAGACTTGATGCTGATGTGGCTGGTCGTCCACCTCCAACATTGACTTGGACAAAACAAGGAAAAGACCTAGAAGATACAGCCAAATTGGAAATTAAAATCGCTGATTTTTCAGCATCCCTAATAAATAAGGATTCAGCCAGAAAAGACAGTGGAGCATATACACTTACAGCATCTAACCCTGGTGGATTTGCAAAACATGTATTTAATGTCAAAGTTCTTGACAGGCCAGGCCCTTGCGAAGGTCCTTTGTCTGTTTCTGATGTCACTTCTGAAAAGTGTGTATTGTCATGGCTACCTCCAATGGATGATGGAGGTGCAAAGATTGATCACTACATCGTTGAAAAACGTGAAACCAGCAGACTGGCCTGGACCAATGTGGCAACAGACGTCCAGGTTACAAAACTTAAGGTAACCAAACTACTAAAGGGAAATGAATACATCCTCCGTGTTATGGCTGTTAACAAATATGGAGTAGGAGAAGTTTTAGAATCAGAGCCTGTCCTTGCAGTAAATCCCTATGTACCTCCAGATTCACCAAAAACTCCTGAGGTGACAGCTATTACAAAAGATTATATGATAGTTTGCTGGGGACATCCTGAATCTGATGGTGGAAGCCCAATTACTAATTATGTTGTAGAAAGACGGGACAAAGCTGGCTTGCGCTGGATTAAGTGCAATAAGCGAATCCTTACTGATTTGCGTTACAAAGTTTCAGGACTAACAGAAGGACATGAATTTGAATACAGAATCATGGCTGAAAATGCTGCTGGGCTTAGTAAACCAAGCCAATGCAGTCCATTCTACAAAGCATGCGATACCGTTTTCAAGCCTGGACCTCCAGGAAATCCAAGAGTTTTGGATACAAGCAAATCTTCAATTACGATAGCCTGGAATAAACCAGTGTATGATGGAGGTTCAGAAATAACTGGATACATGATTGAAATATGCCTACCTGAAGAGGATGAATGGAAAGTTGTAACACCACCAGCTGGACTCAAAGCAACCTCCTTCACAATAACTGGGTTGAAAGAAAACCAAGAGTATAAAATTAATATAAATGCTTTGAACACTGAAGGTGTTGGAGAGCCTGCTCTTATCCCAGGAATACCAAAAGCTGAAGAAAGGATGTTACCACCAGAGATTGAGTTAGATGCAGAACTACGTAAAGTTATTTGCATAAGAGCATGCTGCACATTGCGGATATTTGTACCAATTAAGGGAAGACCTGCCCCAGAAATAAAATGGACTAGAGAAAATGGTGAACCAATTGAGAGGGCAAGCATTGAATCAACAAGCTCATACACTTCACTAATTGTTGAAAATGTAAACAGATTTGACAGTGGCAAATATTTGCTTACAATAGAAAACAGTTCGGGAAGCAAGTCAGCCTTTGTGAATGTGAGAGTTCTTGATACACCTGGTGCACCTCAAGATCTCAAAATAAAAGAAATCACAAAGGAATCTGTAACATTAACATGGGAACCCCCTCTCATAGATGGTGGATCTAAAATCAAAAATTACATTGTTGAAAAGCGTGAATCAACAAGAAAAGCATATTCAACAGTTGCTGCCAATTGCCATAAGACCAGCTGGAAAGTAGACCAGTTGCAGGAAGGTTGCAATTATTATTTTAGAGTCCTTGCAGAAAACGAATATGGCATTGGTTTACCTGTAGAAACATCTGAATCTGTGAAAGTATCAGAAAGGCCTCTTCCCCCAGGCAAGATTACTTTGGTTGATGTAACCAGAAACAATGTTTCCCTGTCATGGGAAAAACCAGAACATGATGGAGGAAGCAGAATATTGGCTTATATTGTGGAAATGCAGAGCAAAGGTAGTGAAAAATGGGCGACATGCTCAACAGTAAAAACAACTGAAGCCAAAATAACTGACCTAATACAAGGAGAAGAATATATGTTCCGTGTTTCAGCTCAAAATGAAAAAGGAGTTAGTGATCCTCGGCAGCTGGGAGTCCCAGTAGTTGCAAAAGACCTTGTGATTGCACCAGCATTCAAGCTTCTTTTCAACACCTTCAGTGTTTTAGCTGGAGAAGATCTTAAAGTTGATGTGCCATTTATTGCACGCCCCAAGCCTACAGTAACATGGCATAAAGATAATTTACCACTAAAACAGACCACTCGCGTAAATGCAGAGAATACAGAAAGTAATTCTCTACTGACAATCAAAGAAGCTTCCAAGGAAGATGTTGGACAATACACAGTAACACTTGCTAACTCCACAGGTGAAGCCACTGAACAGCTTAGCATTGTGGTTCTTGATAAACCAGAGGCACCAACAGGACCAGTAAAAGTTGATGAAGTAACAGCAGATAGCATTACCGTTTCATGGCAACCTCCAAAATACGATGGTGGAAGTTCAATCAATAACTACATTGTGGAGAAACGTGACACATCTACAACAAGTTGGCAAATTGTATCAGCAACCGTAGCTAGAACAACTATTAAGGCTACAAGACTAAAAACGGGTTGTGAATATCAGATCCGAATTGCTGCTGAAAACCGTTATGGAAAGAGTGGCTATTTGATATCAGAATCAGTTGTAGCTCAATATCCATACAAGCTGCCTGGACCACCTGGAACACCATTTGTGACAGCAGTAACTAGAGATAGTATGGTTGTACAATGGAATGAGCCTGTTAATGATGGTGGTAACAAGATTCTAGGGTATCATGTTGAAAGCAAAGAAAGAAACAGTATCCTTTGGGTGAAGCTTAATAAAACAATCCTCCCTGACACCAGAATTAAAACAACCAACATTGAAGAAGGTATTGAATATGAATTCAGAGTTTATGCAGAGAACATAGTAGGAATTGGCAAACCTAGCAAAGTATCTGGGTGCTATGTGGCAAGAGATCCCTGTGATGCTCCTGGTCGTCCAGAGCCTATAATTGTCACAAGAAATTCAGTGGTCCTTCAATGGACAAAGCCTGAATATGATGGTGGCAGCAAGATCACAGGTTACATAGTTGAAAAGAAAGAACTGCCGGATGGCCGTTGGATGAAAGCAAGCTTTACAAATGTTATCGAAACCCAATTTGCTGTTACTGGACTTGTTGAAGATCAAAGATATGAATTCCATGTTATTGCAAGAAATGCTGCAGGAATTTTCAGTGAACCTTCTGACAGCACAGGGCCAATAACTGCAAGAGATGAAGTGGAACCACCTTGTGTAAGCATGGATCCAAAATATAGAGAAACTATAACAATAAATGCTGGTGAGACAATAAAGATTGATGCAGATGTTTATGGCAAACCAATACCTTCAATTCAATGGATTAAAGCTGGAGAAGAACTTGTCAATACAGCTCGTCTGGAAATAAAAAGTACTGATTTCACTACATCTCTGTCTATAAAAGAAGCTATTCGAATAGATAGTGGTCACTATAATCTTCTGCTGAAAAATGTTGCTGGAGAAAAATCAGTGTCAGTGAATATTAAGGTACTTGACAGGCCTGGACCTCCTGAAGGACCAATTACTGTTGCTGGTGTTAGTGCTGAGAAATGCACTTTAACATGGAGACCTCCCCAGCAAGATGGTGGAAGTGATATTTCCCATTATATCGTAGAGAGACGAGAAACTAGCCGCTTAGTTTGGACAGTGGTTGATAGTAATGTGCAAACTCTGAGCTGCAAAGTAACAAAACTTTTGGAAGGCAATGAATACATCTTCCGTGTTATGTCTGTAAATAAGTATGGAATTGGCGAACCACTTGAATCTGAACCAATCCATGCAAGGAATCCATATGTTGTTCCACAAGCTCCAAAAACTCCTGAGGTCACAGCTGTTACAAAAGACTCCATGATTGTTGTTTGGGAAAGACCTCCATTTGATGGCGGCAGTGAAATAACAGGCTATGTTCTTGAAAAGCGTGACAAAGAAGGCATACGTTGGATAAGATGCAATAAGCGTATAATTAGTGAACTACGGTTCAGAGTAACAGGTCTTGTTGAATCTCATCTTTATGAATTCAGAGTATCTGCTGAAAATGCTGCAGGTTTAAGTGAACCAAGTCCATCTTCCATTTATTATAAGGCATGTGATCCTATTTATAAACCAGGTCCTCCAAATAACCCAAGAGCATTTGATGTTACAAGATCTTCAGTAATACTTTCATGGGGTAAACCAATCTATGATGGTGGATGTGAGATCCAGGGTTATATTGTTGAAAAGTGTGACCTCAGCAGTGAAGAGTGGTCCATTTGTACCCCCCCAAGTGGCATAAAAGAAACCAGATTTGAAGTTGAGAAACTGTTGGAAAAACATGAATATGAATTCCGTATATGTGCAGTTAACAAAGCTGGAGTTGGAGAGCATGCAGATCTCCCTACATCAATTATTGTAGAAGAAAAGCTGGAAGTGCCTGATTTAGATCTAGATCCAGAACTCAGAAAGATTGTAAATGTAAGAGCTGGTGGCTCATTAAGACTATTCATTCCAATCAGAGGGCGTCCAGCTCCTGAGGTTAAATGGGGAAAAGTTGAAGGTGATATCAGAGACATAGCTCAGATCGATGTCACTAGTAGTTTCACTACACTCGTAATAGACAATGTTAATAGATTAGATTCTGGAAGATACACACTAACACTAGAAAACAGCAGTGGCACAAAATCGGCATTTATAAGCGTTCGGGTTCTGGATACACCAAGCGAACCTGTAAATCTCAAAATAAAAGAAGTCACCAAGGAATCGGTATCCCTTACATGGGAGCCACCTGTATTGGATGGTGGTGCTAAGATAAAGAATTACATAATTGAAAAACGTGAAACAACCAGAAAAGCTTATGCAGCTGTTGCAACAAACTGCCACAAAACATCCTGGAAAATAGACCAGCTTCAGGAAGGTTGCAGCTACTATTTCAGGGTAATCGCAGAAAATGAATATGGCATTGGTATTCCGGTAGAAACTGCAGATCCTATTAAGGTATCTGAAGTTCCACAGCCTCCAGGCAAAATAACAGTTGTTGATGTAACAAGAAATAGTGTATCACTTTCATGGGAAAAACCTGAACATGATGGAGGCAGCAAGATAATTCAATACATTGTCGAAATGCAAGCTAAAGGAAGTGAAAAATGGTCAGACTGTGTTCGTGTTAAAGCTCTTGAAGCAGTAATAACAAACTTAGCACAAGGAGGAGAATATCTCTTTAGGGTTGTGGCAGTTAATGAGAAGGGTAAGAGTGATCCAAGATCTCTTGCAGTTCCAGTAGTTGCCAAAGACATAGTTATAGAGCCAGACGTTCGTCCTGCATTCAGTAGTTACAGTGTTCAAGTTGGACATGATTTGAAAGTTGAAGTTCCCATTTCTGGAAGACCAAAGCCTGAAATTACTTGGACAAAAGATGGTCAGCCTCTGAAGCAGACAACACGAGTTAATGTTACAGATACGTCAAATCTTACTGTATTGAATATTAAGGAAACTACTAAAGATGACTCTGGCATGTATGCAATTGCAGTCTCCAACATTCTTGGCCAAAGGGTAGCTTCTGTTGAAATTATTACATTAGACAAGCCTGATCCACCAAGTGGCCCAGTGAAGTTTGATGATATTAGTGCAGAAAGCATTACAATTTCCTGGAACCCTCCCTTATATACAGGAGGTTGCCAGATTTCAAATTATGTAGTTGAAAAGAGAGACACAACTACCACACTGTGGGAAACAGTCTCAGCTACAGTTGCTAGAACTACACTAAAGGTGTCAAAACTGAAGACTGGAACGGAATACCAATTCAAAATATTTACAGAAAACAGATATGGAAGAAGCTTTGGGTTAGATTCTGAAGCAGTAGTAGCACAGTATCCTTACAAGGAACCTGGATCACCCGGTACACCATTTTCTGCAACTATAACAAAGGATAGTATGATTGTTCAGTGGCATGAGCCTATTAATGATGGTGGAAGCAGAGTCTTAGGATATCATCTTGAGCGAAAAGAAAGAAACAGCATTATGTGGACAAAGATTAATAAAACTATTATTCCAGACACATATTTTAAGACCACTAACCTTGAGGAAGGCATTGAGTATGAGTTTAGAGTTTATGCTGAAAATATTGTTGGCATTGGCAAACCAAGCAAAGTTTCTGAGTGCTACTTTGCCCGAGACCCATGTGATCCTCCAGGTTGCCCTGAACCAATAATTGTAACAAGAAGTGGAATTACACTAAGCTGGAAAAAGCCTGAATATGATGGTGGAAGCATGATAACTGGCTACATTGTTGAAAAACGTGATTTACCTGAGGGACGATGGATGAAAGCAAGTTTTACAAATGTAATTGAGACACAGTTTACAGTAACAGGGCTCATTGAAGATCAGAGATATGACTTCAGAGTTATTGCAAGGAATGCTGCAGGAACTTTCAGCAAGCCTTCTGATAGTACAGGACCAATTACTGCAAAGGATGAAGTAGATCCACCTAGAATTTCAATGGATCCAAAATACAAAGAAACCATTGTCATTAATGCAGGTGAAACATTCAAACTTGATGCTGATGTACATGGAAAACCTCTACCTCTGATACAGTGGTTTAAAGGTGATAAAGAAGTTGTGGATTCAGCTAGATGTGAGATTAAGAATTCTGATTTCAAAGCCCTTATTGTTGTAAAGGATGCAATTAGAATTGACGGAGGACAGTATATCTTGCAAGCTTCCAATGTTGCAGGAACAAAGTCAGTACCTATTAATGTTAAAGTACTAGATAGACCAGGGCCTCCAGAGGGTCCTGTTCATGTTACTGGAGTAACATCTGACAAATGCTCATTGGCATGGACTCCACCTCAACATGATGGAGGCAATGATATTTCTCACTACATAATTGAAAAGCGAGAAACAAGTCGCCTTGCCTGGACTGTTGTTGCTACTGAAGTTGTACCAACATCACTAAAAGTAACAAAACTTTTGGAAGGCAATGAATATATATTCCGAATAATGGCTGTGAACAAATATGGTGTTGGTGAACCACTGGAGTCTGCACCGGTAATGATGAAAAATCCATTTGTGCCTCCAGGTCCACCAAAAGCTCTGGAAGTAACCAACATTGCAAAGGACTCTATGACTGTTTGTTGGAGTCGACCAGATAATGATGGAGGCAGCGAAATCATTGGCTATATTGTAGAAAAACGAGATAGGGCTGGCATTAGGTGGACTAAATGCAACAAACGCAGGGTAACAGATTTAAGATTTAGAGTTACAGGATTAACAGAAGAACATGAATATGAATATAGATTATCATCTGAAAATGCTGCTGGAATTGGTGAGCCAAGCCAGGCTTCAGCCTACTTTAAAGCATGTGATCCAATTTTTAAACCCGGGCCACCTACAAATCCACACATTGTGGATACAACTAAAAACTCTGTTGCAATTGTTTGGGGCAAACCTATTTATGATGGTGGAAGTGATATACAAGGCTATATTGTAGAAATCTGTAAAGAAGATGAAGAAGACTGGACAATGTGTACCCCTCAGACTGGTTTACAGGTTACTAAATATGAGATCACAAAACTTATTGAACATCAACAATATCAAGTCCGTATCTGTGCTATAAATAAGGCTGGAGTAGGTGAAGCTGCTGCAGTTCCAGGTACTGTAAAACCAGAAGATAAACTTGAAGCTCCAGAGATAGACCTTGATTCTGAACTAAGAAAAGGAATACTGGTGAGAGCAGGTGGAAATGCAAGAATTCATATTCCGTTTAAAGGAAGACCTACCCCAGAAATAAACTGGTCAAAAGAAGATGGAGAGCTCACTGAAAAATCACAAATAGAAAGATGTCTAAACTACACCCAACTTTCAATTGATAACTGTGACAGAAATGATGCTGGAAAGTATGTACTTAAGCTTGAAAACAGCAGTGGCTCAAAATCTGCATTTGTAACCCTGAAGGTTCTGGACACACCAGGTCCACCTATAAACCTCCTTGTGAAAGAAATAAAGAAAGATTCAATCACACTTACATGGGAACCTTCTCTAATTGATGGTGGTGCAAAGATAAAGAATTACGTTATTGATAAGCGAGAGTCCACTAGGAAAGCGTATGCCAATGTTACAGCTAAATGCAATAAAACAAATTACAAAGTGGACAATCTTACTGAAGGAGCCATATATTATTTCAGAGTTATGGCTGAAAACGAATTTGGTGTTGGTGTGCCAGTGGAAACAGTGGATGCAGTAAAAGCATCTGAAGCTCCACAACCTCCAGGCAAAATCATTCTCACAGATGTTACCCAAAGAAGTGCATCACTTATATGGGAGAAACCAGAACATGATGGAGGCAGCAGACTCATAGGATACTTAGTTGAAATGCAACCCAAAGGTGTGGATAAATGGAGCACTGTTACTGAAACTAAAACATGTAGTGCTGTTGTTTCAGGATTAAGCCCAGGGCAAGAATATTCATTCCGTGTGCTTGCATACAATGAAAAAGGAAAAAGTGATCCAAGAATACTTGGTATTCCATTGATAGCTAAAGACTTAACAATTGAGCCAAGCTTTAAAATAATGTTTAACTCATATAATGTACAAGCTGGTGAAGATCTCAAGATAGACATCCCTGTTATAGGTAGACCTAAGCCAACCATTGCCTGGACAAAAGATAGTCAGCCACTGAAACAAACAACAAGAGTAAACGTTGAGGACACACCATCATCCACTATATTACATATCAAGGAAAGCAACAAAGATGACTTTGGCAAATACACAGTAACTGCAACAAATAATGCTGGCACAACAACTGACAACATTAGCATTATTATTCTAGACAAACCTGGACCACCAAATGGTCCTGTACGTTTTGATGAAATCAGTGCTAATTTTGTTGTATTTTCATGGGATGCTCCAGAATACACAGGTGGATGTCAGATTAATAATTACATAGTTGAAAAACGTGACACAACTACCACAGCATGGCAGATGGTGTCAGCTACAGTTGCAAGAACAACGATCAAAGTAACCAAACTTACAACAGGATCTGAATATCAATTCAGAATACATGCTGAAAACAGGTATGGAAAGAGTACACCTCTAGATTCTGCTGCAGTTGTTGTACAATATCCCTACAAAGAACCAGGACCTCCAGGAACACCATTTGTTACATCACTTTCAAAGGATCACATGCTTGTCCAGTGGCATGAGCCAGTAAATGATGGAGGAAGCAAAGTACTGGGATACCATTTAGAACGCAAAGAAAAGAACAGTATACTCTGGGCAAAATTGAATAAAACTCTAATCCAAGACACCAAACTGAAAACAAATGGCCTTGAAGAGGGTCTAGAATATGAGTTTAGAGTATATGCTGAGAATATTGTTGGCATTGGAAAAGTAAGTAAGGCATCAGAATGCTATGTTGCCCGTGATCCCTGCGATCCTCCTGGACGTCCAGAAGCCATTGAAATCACAAGAAACTATGTGAATCTTCAGTGGACCAAACCAGAGTATGATGGTGGCAGTAAAGTAATAGGTTACATTGTAGAGAAGAAAGAATTACCTGATGGCCGCTGGATGAAGGCCAGCTTCACAAATGTATTAGAAACAGAATTCAGAGCAACTGGGCTTACAGAGGATCAAAGATATGAGTTTAGAGTTATTGCAAGAAATGCTGCTGGAAACTTTAGTGAACCTTCAGAAAGCACTGGGCCAATAACTGCTAGAGATGAAATTGATGCCCCAACAGCATCCCTAGATCCAAAGTACAAGGATTTGATTATTGTAAATGCTGGAGACACTTTTGTTCTTGAAGCTGATATCCATGGTAAACCAATACCTGACATTGCTTGGTCCAAAGATGGAAAAGAGCTTGAAGCCGCAACAGCAAGAATGGAAATAAAATCCACCATTCAAAAGACAACACTCATTATCAAAGACTGTGTTAGAGTTGATGGTGGCCAGTACATTCTGAACCTCAGTAATGTTGGTGGAACAAAGTCTGTTCCTATAACTGTTAAAGTTCTTGATCGACCAGGTCCACCAGAAGGTCCATTGAAAGTAACAGGTGTAACAGCAGATAAATGTTACTTGGCATGGGGTCCACCTGCACATGATGGTGGAGCAAATATCTCCCATTATATTATCGAGAAAAGAGAAACAAGCAGACTCTCATGGACTCAAGTTGAATCAAATGTTCAGGCTCTTAGTCTCAAAGTCACAAAATTACTTACAGGAAATGAATATATCTTCCGTGTAGTGGCTGTAAATAGATATGGAATTGGAGAGCCCTTAGAATCAGAACCAGTCTTAGCTCGCAATCCTTTCAAGCCTCCAAGTGCACCTTCAACACCTGAGGTTACAAACATCACAAAAGATTCTATGGTTGTTACCTGGGGTCGTCCACAAGACAATGGTGGGGCAGAAATAGAAGGCTATATTCTTGAAAAGCGTGATAAAGATGGTATTCGTTGGACAAAATGCAATAAAAAACGATTAACTGATTTACGTCTCAGAGTAACAGGCCTTACAGAGGGACATTTCTATGAATACAGAGTTTCTTCTGAAAATGCAGCTGGAGTAGGAGAGCCTAGTGAACCATCTATTTTCTACAGGGCTTGTGATGTTGTCTATCCACCAGGTCCTCCAAGCAACCCAAAAGTAACTGATGCATCTAGATCATCTGTTTCTCTTGCTTGGAGTAAACCAATTTATGATGGTGGAGCCCTAGTTTCAGGCTATGTTATAGAAATGAAAGAATCAGCTTCTGATGAATGGACAACATGCACCCCACCAACAGGACTCCAGGGTAAACAATTTACAGTAACAAAACTGAAAGAAAACACAGAATATTGCTTCCGTATTTGTGCCATTAACTCAGAAGGAGTTGGAGAACCTGCTGCTATTCCAGGAACTGTAATTGCTGCTGATAAGTTGGAGCCTCCTGAAATTGAACTTGATGCTGACTTAAGAAAGACTGTTACTGTCCGTGCTAGTGGGACACTTCGCTTGTTTGTCACAATCAGAGGTAGACCAGAACCTGAAGTAAAATGGGAAAAAGCAGAAGGCACTCTGAGTGACAGATCCCAGATTGAAGTTACAAGCTCATATACAATGTTAGTAATTGATAATGTTAACCGATTTGATAGTGGAAAATATAATCTTACATTGGAAAATAACAGTGGTTCAAAAACAGCTTTCATCAATGTTAGAGTGCTTGATTCTCCAAGTGCCCCAGAAAACCTGAAAATCAAAGAAATTAAGAAAGATTCGGTAACATTGTCTTGGGAGCCACCACTGATTGATGGAGGATCCAAAATAACTAACTACATTGTTGAAAAACGTGAATCCACAAGAAAGGCATATGCTACAGTAACCAATAATTGCACAAAAAATACATATAAAATTGAACAGTTACAAGAAGGAGGCATTTACTACTTCCGTGTTCTAGCTGCCAATGAACAGGGCGTTGGTTTGCCAGCAAGTACACCTGATGCAATAAAGGTGTCCGAAGCACCTCTTCCTCCTGGAAGGGTTACTCTGATTGATGTAACTCGCAACAGTGCTAGTATATCATGGGAAAAACCAGAGAGCGATGGCGGTAGCAAAATTACAAGCTACACTGTGGAGATGCAAACTAAAGGAAGTGAAAAATGGAGCATATGTACTCAAGTGAAGACCCTTGAAGCAATAATAAAAGGCCTTACATTGGGAGAAGAATATACTTTCAGAGTAATTGCTGTAAATGAGAAAGGAAAGAGTGATGCAAGACAATTAGGTGTACCTGTGGTTGCCAAGGATATTGAAGTCCAACCAACAATTGAGCTACTATTCAATACCTTTAGTGTAAAAGTTGGAGATGACCTTAAAATTGATGTACCCATTCGAGGAAGACCAGTTCCAGCCATAATTTGGAAGAAAGATGGTCAAGCATTAAAACAAACAACTCGAGTAAATGTCCAGGTTTCAAAGACATCCACTTTACTTTCGATAAAAGAAGCCTCAAAAGAAGATGTTGGAACATATGAATTAACTGCTTCAAATACTGCAGGATCAACAACAGTATCAATTGGTGTTATAGTGCTTGACAAACCTGGACCACCAGGCCCTATACAAGTTGAGGATATCAGTTCAGACAGCATTTCATTCTCTTGGAGTCAACCTGAATATGATGGTGGCTGTCATATCAGTAATTATGTGGTAGAAAAGAGAGACACAACTACAACAGTGTGGGAATTAGTCTCTGCAACAGTGGCTAGAACATCTATTAAAGTTGCACGATTAACTACTGGGTCAGAATATCAATTCCGTGTGTATGCAGAGAACCGCTATGGTAGAAGCCATTGTAGTGAAAGCCCAGCTATTGTTGCTCAATATCCATTTAAACCACCAGGCCCCCCAGGAACACCCCAAGTTGTTCATGCCACAAAAGCTTTCATGGTTGTAAACTGGCAAATTCCAGTGAATGATGGTGGAAGTCAAGTTCTTGGATATCATTTGGAGAAGAAAGAAAGAAGTAGCATTCTATGGACAAAAGTAAACAAAACTCTTATAAATGATACACAACTAAAGGTAACTGGTCTTGAAGAAGGACTGATGTATGAATATCGGGTATATGCTGAAAATAATGCTGGAATTGGAAAGTGCAGCAAATCATGTGAGCCAATTGCTGCAAGGGATCCATGTGATCCACCAGGCCAACCAGAAGTTACTAATATCACAAGAACATCTGTATCATTGTCCTGGACTAAACCAGAATATGATGGTGGAGCAAAGATTACAGGATACATTATTGAAAGGCGAGAATTGCCTGATGGACGTTGGCTTAAATGCAATTTTACCAATATTCAGGAGACTTACTTTGATGTAACTGCTCTTACAGAAGATACAAGATATGACTTCCGTGTTATTGCAAAGAATGCTGCAGGATTATTTAGTGAGCCATCTGAAACAACAGGACCTATAACAGTAAAGGATGATGTAGATGCCCCACAAATAATGATGGATGTAAAATTTAGAGATGTCGTAGTTGTCAAAGCTGGAGAGATCTTTAAAATTAATGCAGATATTGCAGGACGTCCTCATCCTGTAGTTTCATGGACAAAGGATGGAAAAGATATTGAAGAAAAAGCAAGAGTTGAAATCAATTCAACAGATAACAGCACTGTTCTTACTGTAAAAGACTGCATAAGAAGGGATTCAGGTCAATATGTCTTAACCTTACAAAATGTTGCAGGAACAAGGTCTTTAGCTGTTAACTGCAAAGTACTTGACAGGCCTGGTCCTTCTGCTGGTCCACTACAAATCACTGGTGTAACAGCTGAAAAGTGCACACTGTCCTGGGGACTTCCTCAAGAAAATGGTGGGGCTGAAATTGACTACTATATTATTGAAAAGAGAGAAACAAGTCGTATTGCCTGGACCATTTGTGAGTCAGAACTACATACCACTTCTTGTAAAGTAACAAAACTTCTAAAGGGTAATGAATATGTTTTCAGAGTGATGGGTGTTAATAAATATGGAGTTGGTGAACCATTAGAGAGTGAACCTGTTAAGGCACTGGATCCATTTACAGTACCAAATCCACCAAAATCATTGGATATCACAAGTGTGACTAAAGAATCTATGACTCTTTGCTGGGCAAGACCAGAAAGTGATGGTGGTAGTGAAATATCTGGATATATTATTGAAAGAAGGGAGAAGAATAGTCTGAGATGGTTGCGTGTAAACAAAAAACCTGTTTATGATCTAAGAGTTAAGTCCTCTGGCTTAAGAGAAGGATGTGACTATGAATATCGTGTCTATGCTGAAAATGCTGCAGGCATTAGTTCCCCAAGTGAGTGTTCACCATTGATCCGTGCAGAGGATCCAATATTCTTGCCATCACCACCAACAAAACCAAAAATTGTAGATTCAACAAAGACAACCACGACATTAGAATGGACAAAACCCTTGTTTGATGGAGGATCTCCAGTAACTGGTTATGCAGTTGAATACAAAAAATCTGATGGAAGTGAATGGACAACAGCTGTCACCAATGTTAAAGGTACAGAATACACAGTTATTGCTCTAACATCTGGTGCTGAATACTCATTTAGAGTTAAATCAATCAATAAGGTTGGCACAAGTGACCCAAGTGAAAACACTGAGCCTCATATAGTAAAGGAAAGAGAAGAAGAACCTGTATTTGATATTGACAGTGATATGAGAAAGACATTAATTGTCAAATCAGGTGGATCATTTACAATGACAGTGCCTTTCAGAGGAAAACCTGTTCCCAATGTAATGTGGAGTAAGCCCGACATTGACCTTAGATCAAGAGCTACTATTGATACAACAGACAGTCGAACATCACTCACTATTGAAAAAGCAACAAGAAATGATTCTGGAAAGTACAGACTCACCCTGCAGAATGTTCTAAACACAGCTACATTGACTTTAGTTGTAAAGGTGCTAGACTCTCCTGGACCTCCTTCTAACATTGTTGTGAAAGAAGTAACAAAAGAATCTGCAGTTATATCTTGGGATGTTCCTGAAAATGATGGTGGTGCACCAGTTAAGAATTACTACATTGAAAAACGAGAAGCAAGTAAGAAAGCTTGGGTCTCTGTGACAAATAATTGTCATCGTCTTACATACAAGGTCACCAATCTTCAAGAGAGTGGAGTTTATTACTTTAGAATTTCTGGAGAAAATGAATTTGGTGTTGGAGTCCCTTCTGAGACAAAGGATGGTGTGAAAATAACAGGTATGTTTTTGTCATAAAATATCTTATCCTTATAATATTGAAGCATAAAATAAACATCAAATAATGATGTATCTCTGTTATCATAATACTGAAACATTAAATAAACAACAAATAATTTTGTTTTTTTTCTGTAATTCCAAAATTAAATTAATTATATCCAAATACCTTTTAGAAAAAAATCTTTGTTGCATGAGAGAAAATGATCATTATAGTGCAAACAGTTGACCTTTTTCATGTTTTCATGCAACATTTTTATTGAATTAAGCAATGCATTTACTTTACAGAGAGACCTAGTCCACCAGAAAAACTTGGAGTGACAAATGTGACCAAAGACAGCGTTTCCCTTTCTTGGATGAAACCTGATCACGATGGAGGAAGCAAAATTATGGGCTACCTCATTGAAGCCCTTGAAAAAGGACAGCAAAAGTGGACAAAGTGTGCAGTAGTTAAGTCAACACATCATGTCATACGTGGTCTGAAAGAAAATGTTGACTACTTCTTCAGAGTACTTGCTGAAAATCAAGCTGGTCTCAGTGATCCCAAAGAACTTCTGCTTCCTATCACTGTTAAAGAAAAACTGGGTAAGCTGACTAAAAACCTGTCAAATGTTTCTTTTCTCTGTTTGTAATTTTAGATATCCTGTTGCAGTTTGTAACCTGAGATACTATGTTGTGTTTTTCAGAATCACCTGAAATTGACATGAGAGGTTTTCCAAACAGCACTGTTTATGTAAGATCAGGATCAAACCTTAAAGTGGAGATACCTATTACTGGCAAACCTCTTCCTAAATTAACCTTATCTAGGGATGGCCTTCTAGTAAAATCCACTCTGAGATTTAACACTGAAACCACAGCAGAAAGTGTTATAATTAATCTTAAAGAAAGTGTTGCTTCTGATGCTGGAAAATATGAGCTTACTGCTTCCAACTCCAGTGGAACAACTAAAGCCAATCTAAATATTGTAGTTTTAGACAGACCCGGTCCTCCTCTTGGTCCTGTTGTTATCAGTGATGTCACTGAAGACAGTGTAACACTTCAGTGGGAGGCTCCTTCCTATGATGGTGGAAGCCAAGTCACCAACTACATTGTCCTGAAGAGAGAAACAAGCACTGCAGCTTGGTCAGAAGTTTCATCAACAGTTGCTAGAAATACAACAAGGGTAATGAAACTCACAAAAGGAGAAGAATACCAGTTCCGCATTAAAGCTGAAAATCGCTTTGGCATCAGTGATCACATAGATTCACAATGTGTGACTGTCAAACTTCCATACAGTAGGTTGAATATAAGATTTTCTTTTGGCTTTCTTGAAGATGTTTTTATTGTTTGTATGTTTTTTAGATTTTCTTATTTTGCATTTTATTCTAATTTCTAGCAATACCTGGACCACCATCAACTCCATGGGTAAGCATGGTTACACGAGAAAGTATAACCGTAGGATGGCATGAACCTGTATCAAATGGTGGCAGTGCTGTAATTGGATACCATCTTGAAATGAAGGATAGAAACAGCATATTATGGCAGAAAGCAAACAAGACAATTATACGCACAAGTCATCTCAAGGTTACCAACATCAGTGCTGGATTAATCTATGAATTCAGAGTATTTGCTGAAAACGCTGCTGGTATTGGAAAAGCAAGTAATCCTTCTGAACCTGTTCTTGCCATTGATTCATGCGGTATGTATCAAAAAAAGTATTCTTTTTATTTACTTTCTTGTTTTTTATGGAAAGATTAAAGGAGCTCTAACTTTATACTTCTTTCCCAACAGAACCACCAAGGAATGTCCATGTCACCGATATTTCAAAGGCTTCAGTTAGCTTGACCTGGCAGAAACCTGCATATGATGGAGGTAGCAAAATTACTGGATATATTGTGGAAAAACGTGATCTGCCCAATGGCAGGTGGACAAAAGCCAGTTTCACTAATGTTATTGAGACACAGTTCACTGTATCTGGCTTAACCCAAAGCTCCCAATATGAATTCCGTGTTTTCGCTAAAAATGCTGTTGGTTCCATTAGTAACCCATCAGATTTTGCAGGACCCATCACTTGTGTTGACACTTATGGTACGTATTTTGTATTTTAATAGATCTTAAAAAAAAGCTAAATAAATATAGATAGATAGATGGATAGATAGATAGATAGATAGATAGATAGATAGATAGATAGATAGATATTTTTTTTTCTTTTTTAAGTCTACAAAAATGTAGGACAATATAATAAAATATAATATATTTTGGCTAATAGCATACATTCTGGTGACAGGCATTTTCTACTCAAGTCAATGATAGGCTGGATACTAGCTTTTTTCCTCAAAAAGGGAGGCTCACACACTATTGCATTAATTTCATTTAGTTTGACAGAGAATAGCCCACAAACCAGACAGATATGTAGATGAAAACTAAATGTAAAACTCAATATATCATTGTTACAGCTCTGAAAATACAGAAAACACAAAATGCCCTTATTCTAGAAGTGTATCTTTGTAAGCTCTATTGTATTTTTTTGTAGCTGCAATGTAATTTAGCTAGATACTTACAATAAAAATAATTTTGAATTAAGCAGTGCAAGGTGAGTGTCATCAATGGCAAATGATTGATGCACTGGCAGGGGTGGTCAGTGTCGGACTGGGATTCCAGAGGCCCACCAGAAAACCTAAGACCGTGGGCCCACTTTCCAAACCATGATTCCTCCTCTCCTCACTCAACCTTTTTATTCTCCTAGTCTTGTATCATACTATACTCTATTGTTCCATTATTAAGCCTCTTTTTGCCATAAATAAATAGGAAATGACCATGAAATAGACCAAATTGTTAGAGGCAAGAGGGCCTACTGACACCTGGGCCCATCGGGAGTTTTCCTGGTATCCCAGTGGGCCAGTCCGACACTGAGGGTGATCATTATTTCACCAATGTATGTATGTAAAATAGGTAATGTAGATAAAAAGCTGCTTTTTCTTCACTATATTTTCAATTATATATAGGTGCACCTCAAATTGACTTACCAGCAGAATATACAGATGTTGTCAAGTTTAAGGCTGGAGCCTTAGTTAAATTAAAAGTTGGTATATCAGGAAAACCATTCCCCACAATTGAATGGTTCAAGAATGGAAAGGAAATAGAAACAAGTGCACAAGTGTCGGCTGAAAATACTACTGAGTTTGCTTCTATCATTATTAAGGATGCCTCCAGAATCAACAGCGGCCATTATGAATTAAGATTAAAGAATGCAATGGGCACTGCCTCAGCAAGCATCAGAGTACAAATGCTGGGTATGTTTTAAATATAAAAAAATTTGAATTTTTGATAAACAAACAGTACATGTGATATTACGTATATGTTCATTGTTATAAAACCATTGATTACTTTTTTCTACTTCAACAGACAAATCTGGACCCCCAGCAGGTCTTATACAGTTTAAAACAGTCACTGCTGAAAAGGTCACTTTCAGCTGGGAGCCACCAGTTGATGATGGAGGTGCAGTTGTCACACATTACATTGTGGAAAAACGTGAAACAAGTAGAATAGTGTGGTCTTTGGTGTCAGAAAGGCACGAAGAGAGTCTTATAACTGTTACCAAACTGATTAAAGGAAATGAATACATATTCCGTGTCAGAGGAGTAAACAAATATGGAATTGGAGATCCTTTGGAGTCAGAGCCAGTAATAGCAAAAAATGCCTATGGTAAGTTTAAAAACATGTACATTAAATAATTATAGTTTTATTTTTTGTCTATATGCTAATTGTTTAACTTTTTTTTATTTTAAGTAACACCTGGACCACCCAGTGTTCCTGAGGTTGCAATGATAACAAAGAATACAATGAGTGTCACTTGGAATAGACCAACAGTTGATGGAGGCAGTGACATTAGTGGATATTACCTTGAGAAACGTGATAAGAAGAGCTTACGCTGGTTTAAGGTTATTAAGGAATCTATTCGTGACACAAGGCAAAAAGTAATAGGGCTCACTGAAGAAGGGGAGTACCAGTACAGAGTCTGTGCAATTAACGCTGCTGGCCAAGGTCCATTCTCTGATGCATCTGATTACTACAAAGCTTTAGATCCAATAGGTAATAAATACAATATATTCCTTTATATATAGTTTTAAGATTTTTCACGTGGGGGGTATTTATAAAATTTAATTTTTGACCTAATATATAAATCTTATTTTTGCAGATAAACCTGGACAACCAACCAAGCTCAAGATAGTTGATAGCACAAAATCATCCATAACCCTGAACTGGACAAAACCTGTCTATGATGGAGGAAGTTCTATTACAAGTTATGTAGTGGAAGCCAGGGAAGAAGGTGCAGAAGAATGGACTGTAGTTAGTACTAAAGGAGAAGTGAGAACAACAGAATTTGTTGTTTCCCTACTTAAGACTGGTGTGAACTACTTATTCCGTGTGTCTGCTGTTAACAGTGCTGGTGAAGGAGAACCAATTGAGATGACAGAGCCTGCACAAGCTAAAGACATACTTGGTAATCATTAAATATTGTGTAGATGAGTTTAAGTTTTGCATTCTACTTTTTTGTTTCTAATTGTATTGTTTTGCCTTGTTTTTACAGAGGAACCAGAGATTGATCTTGATGTTGCTCTCAGAACCTCTATAGTAGCCAAGGCAGGTGAAGATGTGCAAATAATGATTCCATTCAAAGGAAGACCAGCACCAGGTGTAACATGGAGAAAAGGAGAGAAAAACATTAGCAATGACCCAAGATACAGTATACAAAATACAGAATCATCAACATTAGTTGATATTCCCCAAGTTGACCGTAATGACACTGGGAAGTATGTGCTCACAATAGAAAATGGTGTAGGCCAACCAAAATCAACATTTGTTACTGTCAAGGTACTTGATACACCATCTGAATGCCAGAAACTGCAAATGAAGAATATTTCACGGGGTACTGTGACATTAGTATGGGAACCGCCTCTCATTAATGGTGGAGCTGAAGTGACCAACTATGTTATTGAAAAGCGTGATGCTACCAAGAGAGCCTGGGCAGCTGTTACAACTAAATGTTCTAATACATCATTTAAGATCACTGGTTTGTCAGAGAAGACTGCATTCTTTTTCCGAGTTATTGCACAAAATGAAAATGGACTGGGAGAACCCTCTGAAACAGCAGAGCCTGTGAAAGCATCTGAAGTTCCTGGATCTATAAGAGATCTAATAATTAAAGATTCTACAAAAACATCAGTTATACTTTCTTGGAGCAAACCAGACTATGATGGTGGCAGTATTGTCACTGAATATGGAATTGAAAGCAAACTGAAAGATATGCAAGAATGGTCTCATGCTGGCATCAGTAAAGTTTGTGAATATGAAGTCACTAAGCTTAAGGAACTTTCAGTTATGGATTTTAGAGTTGCAGCAAAAAATGAAAAAGGCTTAAGTGACTGGGTAAATGTTGGACCCATTACTGTCAAAGACCATGTAATCACACCAGAAGCAGACATTTCTGAAATAGTTGGAGGCCAAATCACTGTACACATTGGGCACAATGTGCACATAGAACTACCCTACAAAGGTAAACCTAGACCAACTATATCTTGGTTGAAGGATAATGTTCCTCTTAAAGAAAGTGAGCAAGTTAGATTTAAGAAAACTGAATCAAAATTAAGTCTAAATATCAAGAATGTCAAAAAGGAAAATGGTGGCAAGTATACATTGAATCTTGATAATTCCATTTCTCGTAAGTCCTATGCAATAACTGTCATAACTCTTGGTCCCCCATCTAAACCAAAGGGTTCAATTAGATTTGATGAAATCAAAGCTGACAGCATAATTGTGTCTTGGGATGCTCCAGAAGACAATGGAGGAGGAGAAATTACTTGTTATAGCATAGAGAAGCGTGAAACTTCCCAAACTAACTGGAAGATGGTATGCTCCAGTGTTGCCAGAACTACTTTCAAGATTCCAAATCTAGTCAAAGGAACTGAATACCAATTTAGGGTAAAGGCTGAAAACAGATATGGAGTGAGCCCACCACTAAATTCTGTAGATATCATTGCTAACCACCAATTTAGACCACCTGGCCCACCAGGGAAGCCAGTTGTTTATAATGTTACTTCTGATGGAATGACAATTTCATGGGATGCACCAATATATGATGGAGGATCTGAAGTCACAGGATTCCATGTTGAAAAGAAAGAAAGAAACAGCATACTGTGGCAGCGTGTTAACACCTCGCCAATTTCCAATCGGGAATACAGAATAACAGGGTTGATTGAGGGATTGGACTACCAGTTCCGTTCAATTGCTGAAAATAGTGCTGGCCTTAGCCTTGTGAGTGAGCCCAGCAAATTCACACTTGCGGTTTCTCCTGTTGGTAAGTATGGTTATAATAAACTGATTTTCTTTTACTTTGATAAATAACAACTGATTAAAATACTTTTAAACTGTGTTTAAGATCCCTCTGGCACCCCTGACTACATTGATGTCACAAGGGAAACTGTCACCCTTAAATGGAACCCTCCTCTGCGCGATGGTGGCAGCAAAATTGTGGCTTACAGTATTGAAAAACGTCAAGGAAAGGATCGATGGGTTAGATGCAACTTTACAGATGTTTCTGAATGCCAGTATACAGTAACTGGACTTAGCCCTGGTGATCGCTATGAATTTAGAATCATTGCAAGAAATGCTGTTGGAACAATCAGCCCCCCTTCCCAGTCTTCTGGATATATTTTGACCAGAGATGAAAGCAGTGAGTATATATATATATATATATATGTACATAATGTAAACAATATGTGGCTGAAACATTGTGAAAGTTCGGGAAGTGCTTTTGTTTGGTCTGTACAGGTTCCATAATATATAGAACAGAATAAAACCATTTTACATATCTCTCTCTCTCTCTCTCTCTCTCTCTCTCTCTCTCTCTCTCTTATGATTAATAGGTTAGTGTCTAGAGTAAATGGAAGATATTTATGTTATTTATCGACGTCAAGTTTTGAATGAATGCAGGTGCATTTTGAACCCTGTAGTCTAGGAGTCACAGCATATAATTCTGTTATCACAGAAAACAATCACAGAACTGAACAACAGAAAAATTATAATTTCCTACATTCATTGCCACATCTTTATTTTTTCCAGTTCCTCCATCTATTGAGTTTGGACCTGAACACTTTGAAGGTCTTACAGTCAAGACTGGAGAGAGCATAAGGGTTAAAGCATTGATTAAAGGACGCCCAGTACCTCAAGTGATTTGGCTCAAAGATGGAGAAGAAATTAACAAGAAGATGAACATTGAAGTCAGCGGTGGAATTGGTTACAGCAGTATCTTTGTTAGAGATGCCACTCGTGACCATCGTGGTGTATACAATGTGGAAGCAAAGAATTCTTGTGGCACCAAAAAGGCAGACATGACAATAAGAGTACAAGGTAAGAAAATGACAATCTTAATAAGAGCTGTATTAAAACAATAAGTGGTGTTTTGCCAAAGAGTTTAATAAAATGCCTCAATTCCATTTATATTTTACTAACATATAGAGTTGCCACCTGCCCGTATTTTACTGGCCTGGCCGGTAAAAATTAAGCTTGACTTACATATTATTAATGGGTAAAATGTATAAAATATAGGAAGGCCAGTATTGTTTTCAAGAAAAGGTGGCAAACCTACTTACATATAAATGAAAGCATTTAGAACTTATCTTGGAAAGACATGAGTATTACTATATCCATCTTAGTAAGTTCTTTTTTGTTTGTTTGTCTTTTCCAGCTACACCTGGACAAGTTGGTGGACCTATAAGATTCAGCAACATAAGTGGAGAAAAATTAACATTATGGTGGGAGCCTCCTGCTAATGATGGTTGTGCCGCTATATCTCATTATGTTATTGAAAAGAGAGAGACAAGTAGATTATCATGGGCATTGGTTGATGACAAATGTGAAGCCTGTTCATACACTGTTAGCAAACTTATTAAAGGCAATGAATACCAGTTCCGCATTTCTGCAGCAAATAAGTTTGGTGCTGGCAAACCTCTGGATTCAGAAGCAGTTGTTGCACAAATACAATACAGTGAGTATAAGCTTCAGTACAATGGTCTGTTACAGTGCTAACATTATACATTTAGAAGGGATAAGTCCTAATTTCTCTGTTATGTTTGACAGCTGTTCCAGATGCACCTGGTGTACCAGATTCTACCCATGTAACTGGAAATAGCATCACCCTCACATGGGCAAGGCCAAAATCTGATGGTGGAAATGAAATAAGGCATTACATTCTTGAACGAAGAGAGAAAAAGAGTCTGCGCTGGGTGAAAGTATCAAGCAAAAAAACAATTACAGAGACAAGATTCAGAGTAACTGGTCTGATTGAAGGAAATCAGTATGAATTCCGTGTAATGGCTGAAAATGCAGGTGGTGTTGGAGAGGCTAGCGGAATATCCAGACTAATAAAATGTAAAGAGCCTGTGAACCCTCCAAGTGCACCAAGCATTGTTAAAGTAACAGATACAACTAAAACATCAGTGTCTTTAGAATGGACAATACCTGCTTTTGATGGTGGCATGGAGATAATTGGATATGTTATTGAAATGTGCAAAGCTGATCTTGGTGAATGGCACAAAGTAAATGCAGAAGCTGTTGTCGCTACAAAGTATACTGTTGTTGATCTTGAAGCTGGACAAGAATACAAATTTAGAGTTTCTGCGGTCAATGGAGTTGGTAAAGGAGACAGCTGTGAAGTGCCAGCTATAGTACAAACTGCAGACAGGCTAACTTCTCCGGAAATTGATATTGATGCCAACTTCAAGCAAACTCACATTGTTAGAGCTGGAGCAAGCATACGTCTGTTCATTGCTTTCAAGGGAAGACCTACTCCCGTAGCAACCTGGACCAAATCAGATTCCGACCTTAGCCTGAGAGCTGATATTCATACAACAGACTCTTTTAGTACTTTAACTGTAGAGGACTGTAACAGGTATGATTCTGGTAAATACACTCTTACTGTAGAAAACAATAGTGGCAGCAAGTCTATTACATTCACTGTCAAAGTTCTGGATTCTCCTGGTCCACCAGGCACAATTACTTTCAAGGATGTAACTAGAGGATCTATCACCTTGTTGTGGGATGCACCACTCAATGATGGAGGTGCACGTATCCACCATTATGTAGTGGAAAGACGTGAAGCAAGCCGGCGCAGCTGGCAAGTTGTCAGTGAAAAATGCACTCGACAGATCATTAAGGTATCAGATCTTGGAGAAGGTTTGCCATATTTCTTCAGAGTTTCAGCAGAAAATGAATATGGTGTGGGTGAACCATACGAAACTGTAGAATCTATTGTAGCTACTGAAGAACCAGCACCACCAAAGAGACTGGATATTATTGATACAAGCAAGACATCAGTATCATTGGCTTGGCTTAAGCCTGACCATGACGGTGGAAGTCGCATCTCCTCCTATTTTATTGAAATGAAACAAAAAGGATCAGATCACTGGATTGAAGCTGGTCAAACAAAACTTATGACTCTGACAGTTGCTAACCTTACTGAAAATACAGAATATGAATTCCGCGTCCGTGCCAAGAATGATGCTGGTTATAGTGAGCCAAGAGAAGCATTCTCATCTGTAATTATCAAAGAGCCTCAAATTGAGCCAACTGCAGATTTAAGTGGAATTACTAGACAACAGATCACCTGTAAAGCTGGAAGCAATTTTGCAATTGATATACCCATCAGTGGCCGACCAGTGCCAAAGGTAACATGGAAACTGGAAGAGATGAGACTCAAGGAAACAGACAGAGTTAGCATTAAGACCACAAAGGACAAAACAACTCTAACAGTTAAAGACAGCATGAGAGGTGACTCTGGACGATATTATCTCACCCTTGACAATACTGCCGGTGTCAAAACATTTACTGTTACAGTAACAGTGATTGGAAGACCAGGGCCAGTCACAGGACCCATAGAAGTTTCTTCTGTATCTGCTGAGTCATGTGTATTGACATGGGCAGAACCTGAAGATGATGGAGGAACTGATATCAATAACTACATTGTTGAAAGACGTGAATCTGGTACAACAACTTGGCAGCTTGTTAATTCCAGTGTGAAACGTACACAAATTAAGGTTACCCGCCTTGTAAAATACATGGAGTACACTTTCCGTGTCAGTGCTGAAAACAGATTTGGTGTCAGTAAACCTCTTGAATCTTCCCCCATTGTTGCTGAACATCCGTTTGGTAAGGAACTTTTTATTTTTATAATTTCCTGTATTTTGTTAACATCAGAAATTATGTATATTTCATCAACTATATATTCCCATTAACATGATATTGTTTCTTTTAGTGGCACCAAGTCCACCAACAAGACCAGAAGTATATTCTGTCACTAACAATGCCATGGGCATCCGCTGGGAAGAGCCATACCATGATGGTGGAAGCAAAGTTACAGGATACTGGATAGAAAAGAAAGAAAGAAACACTATATTATGGGTGAAAGACAACAAACTTCCATGTTTTGAGTGTAATTATAAGGTCACGGGATTAGTAGAAGGCCTTGAGTACCAGTTCAGAGTATATGCTCTTAATGCAGCTGGTGTGAGCAAAGCAAGTGAAGCTTCACGACCTGTAATGTCTCAGAATCCAGTTGGTAAGTATATATGCAAACTAATTCAAATATAGCCTTGTAGCATTTAGGGATAATTCATTTAAAGCAAAGGCAAAATTACTAATCAAAAATTCATTAACACTGATTTTCATTTCTGACTGGATTGATAAAATAATGACATGTATTAAGGCTTTGAATGTATGTATTATAAAAGCAGGTTTAAGAATACATATAAAATGTATCAATAATTAGCTTTCCAAATGCAGTTATCAGTAACAGTAACTGATATGCTAAATAGAAGACAACAGATGTTTCAAGCAAAAAGTGATGTTTACAATTTAGATTTGATTAACACCAATATATTTGTTGTCGTTTAGATCCACCAGGAAAACCAGAAGTTACAGATGTTACAAGATCATCTGTGTCACTTAGCTGGTCTACTCCACTGTATGATGGTGGCAGCAAAATTGTTGGATACATCGTGGAACGCAAACCATTTAATGAGACTGGAAATGGTCGCTGGCTGAAATGCAACTATACTACTGTTTCAGAAAACATCTTCACTGTTACTGCTCTCAATGAGGGAGAGGCTTATGAGTTCCGGGTACTTGCCAAAAATGCTTCTGGTGTCATCAGTGCTCCATCACAGTCAACGGGTGCTATAACTTGTAAAGATGAATACTGTAAGTAGTCTACAATGTTTATTATAATTCATCCTCTCCTATATCCGTGGTAAAATGTATAATAGATCTTAATACTTGAAAGATAGTCCTTTCCTACAGAAGGGATCAATCCCTCTAAACCAGGGGTAGGTAACCCGCGGCTCCGGAGCCTCATGCGGTTCTTCATCCTGCTTGCTGCGGCTCGGTCTTGTGGCTTTGCCTGTCACGTCATCTATACAGCCCTCGCACCTGCTGGCAGCTTCTTGGGTGTGCAAACACGGTAAGCAAATGGTTAGCTTACCGTGGTCGCACACTCAAGACAAGAGAGAAGCCTCCAGAGTCCAGCTGCAGCAGGTATGAAGGCTATAGAAGTGAATGTAAAGTATATCTTAATGACGTCTATAGCTCTCGCCTTTAAACAGATGAGAACACTAGCATTTAATAGGGCTATTCAGTGTTTCATTTATTTCAAAGTAGGCCTACACATACACACTGCTCTTTTGTTTTTTGTATTCTGTTGTTGTAACAGTTAAAATTAAAAAAAGGTTAAAACTTTTAAAAGTTTATAAGCTGTGTTATGTTTTGCGGCTCCATGTTTAGTGGAAGAAGGGGCAAAATGGCTCTTTTGATAGCAAAGGTTGCTGACCCCTGCTCTAAACCCACCAAAGGGTATACAGTACTAGGAGAATACACAATAGTGAATATTCTTTTGTCACTTTTGTGATTGTTTCTTTTTATTGCTTTTGCCCAGAAAATGTAGTTCTGAGTAAGTTGTTACTTAAAAGTGCAACCTATTATATAAGCTTATAAAATAATTTAATAATAAGGATTTATGTCTGAATGTGTACGTGTTTTACCCTAGCACCACCCAAAGCTGAACTGGACAGCAGACTGCAAGGAGATGTAACAATAAGAGCTGGATCTGATCTTGTCCTGGATGCCTCCATTGGTGGTAAACCAGAACCTAAAGTCTTCTGGTCTAAGGGTGATAAAGAACTGGAATTGTGTGAAAAGATTTCTCTTCAGTATACAAGCAAACGGGCAGTAGCAATAGTCAAATTCTGTGACAGAAGTGATACAGGAAAATACACTTTAACTGTTAAGAATGCCAGTGGAACAAAAACAGCTTCAGTACTTGTCCAAGTGCTTGGTAAGTGTATTATTCATTATTCACAGTATTTTATTGTATATATAGACAAGATAAATGATAAGACATACAATACGGACAAGTTCCATCAATCTTTTTATAGATAAAATAAATGAAAAATCAATGATAACCAATACTGACAAGTCCCGTCTTTTGCATTGTAGATTCCCCTGGCCCTTGTGCTGACAGAATTACAATTAGCAGAATAACAGATGAGAAGTGTACTCTATCATGGAAACCACCTCTAGAAGATGGATGTGCAGCTATTAGCCACTACATCGTTGAAAGACGTGAAACCAGTAGACTCAACTGGGCTATTGTTGAACCTGAGTGCCAAACACTTTCATGTAATGTGACAAGACTAATCAAAAACAATGAATACATTTTCCGTTTGAGGGCAGTCAATAAATACGGCCCTGGCGTACCTCTCGAATCAGAGGCTGTAATTGCAAGAAATTCATTTAGTAAGTATACATTTTTCATTCTTTGTATCTTGGTGTTTACACACTCCAGATAATCATCTGTGTACATGTACAACAATTTCTGAAATCCTGTTCTTCTTTTCTTACAGCTATCCCATCACCACCTGGTGCCCCTGAAGCTATTGGTGTGAGCAAAGACCATGTCATTATTCAATGGCTTAAACCTGAATCTGATGGTGGTAGTGAAATCAGTACTTATATTGTTGATAAACGCGAGAAGAAGAGTGTAAGGTGGACAAGAGTAAACAAGGACTATACGATTTATGATACACGGCTTAAAATCACAGGCTTACTGGAAGGAAGTGAATATCAGTTCCGTGTCAGTGCAGTCAATGCAGCTGGAAACAGTGAACCAAGTGATTCCTCACCTTATGTCCTCTGTAAAGAACCTACCTGTAAGTGTCTGCTACAGTCTAGTATGAATAATTTTAGCAAATAATTCCAATCAAACTTACTTACTTACTCACTTACTCTTCAATCCACTTTTATAGTCGGGCGCACGTCATAAAGCCTGTTCACAAGGGCTCCTCTTTAACATACATGTATCTTCCCAGTGACAGAACTCCATATTATTTTCATTAAAATTGCCTTTAATTAGTACATTGCAAAAGATGCAACATTTTGAGTGGCACTCCACTCTTTATAAAGCATGCTTGATAAACAGTGATAGCCACTTTAGAAATTTTACATCTTTTGCTGCCCATAAATCTGATAATTAAAGGCAATTTGAATGAAAAAAATTGGAGTGCTGTCACTGGGAAGATACGTGAATAATTTCAGGCATGTTTCACTGGAACGTTACTAGGGATGCATCAAATCCACTTTTTTGCGTTCAGCTGAACCCCCGAATCCTTCACGAAAGATTTGGCCGAATGCAGAACCAAACCCTAATTGGCGTATGCAATTAGGGGTGGGAAGGGAGAAACATTTTTTACTTCCTTGTTTTGTGCAAGAAATCACAAGATTTCCCTTCCCGTCCCTCATTTGCATATGCAAATTAGGATTCGGATTTGGTTCGGCAGGGCAGAAGGATTCAGCCGAATCCGAATCCTGCTGAAAAAGGCCGAATCCTGGCCGAATCTCAAACCGAATCCTGGATTCGGTGCATCCCTAAACGTTACCACCTATTGTATGATTTCTCTGTCCATTGTTTTTTGTGTACAACATGATTTTGAGTGGGTGTGGAACCTATCTATTGTTATTATTATTTTATTATTTACACATATTTATATAGCATTAACATATGCCAGAGTGTTATATAATACATAGGTGTATACACTAAACATAAAAAACTAATACCACATACAGGGGTAAAGAGGGCACTGCCCAGAAGAGCTTACAATATACATATTAATAGAGTCAATAAAAGTATAAGTGGAAAATGACTAAATATCATGGTATATGAATGGTGTGATGAAATACAGAAATAGTGATCTCTTGCTGTTTTCATTTTTTTCTTAGATACACCAGCTGCGCCTTCTACTCCACGAGTAGAGGACACTACAAAGACCAGTATAAGCTTGGCATGGTCAAAGCCATTGTATGATGGTGGTGCTGACATTGTGGGCTATGTCCTAGAAATGCGAGAAGATGGAACAGAACAGTGGTACAGGCCACACACAACTGCTACTCTTAGAAACCCAGAGTTTACTGTGACAAGTCTAAAAGCAAACCACAAATACATCTTCAGAGTTGCATCTGTTAATGCTAATGGCATGAGTGACTTCAGTGAAGCATCTTGTATAATTGAGCCAGTTGAACGAATAGGTACTTTGGTGATATCTTTATTTTTTCTATTTAATTTTAGTGTTACAATTAACGATCTATTAACCTTACATTTTCTGTTATTAATTAAACAGAAGTCCCTGATCTTGAGCTTGCTGATGATCTCAAGAAGATTGTTACTGTCAGAGCAGGTGGCTCTCTACGTCTCATGGTATCTGTTTCTGGAAGACCTTCTCCAGTAATAACATGGAGGAAGGAAGGCGTTGACCTTGCAAGTCGTGCCATTATTGATATTGCTGATAGCTACACCTTACTTGTAGTTGAAAAGGTTAACAGATACGATGCAGGAAAGTACATTGTTGAGGCAGTTAATCAATCAGGCAAAAAGTCCGCAACAGTTGTTGTCAAAGTTTATGGTAAGAAAAACTTAAATTTGTATGTATACGCTTATCTACTGCAATGTTTGAAAGCACTGAACTATTGAACACTAAACATATGTATTTGATTTCCAGATTCACCTGGTCCATGTGGTGCTGTGACAGTTAAAGAGGTATCTAGAGATTCAGCTACAATCACTTTCGATGTACCTATACTAGATGGCGGAGCCCCAGTTAATAATTATATCATTGAGAGACGTGAAGCAGCTATGAGAGGATTTAAGACAGTCACTACAAAGTGCAATAAGACCATTTATAGAATAACTGGACTCACAGAAGGATTAATGTACTACTTTAGAGTACTTCCAGAGAACATTTATGGAATTGGTGAACCATGTGAAACATCAGATGCTGTTTTGGTTTCTGAAGTGCCAATGGTTCCACAAAAACTTGAGGTTACTGATGTTACTAAATCAACAGTGTCTCTTGCTTGGGAGAAACCACTTCATGATGGGGGCAGCAGATTAACAGGCTATGCGATTGAAGCATGTAGAGCTGATACTGATAAATGGATGAAGGTTGTTACTCTGAAACCAGGTGCACTTGATTATACCATAACTTCTCTGAATGAAGGAGAACAGTATTTGTTCAGAGTTAGAGCACAAAACCAGAAAGGAATATCTGAACCTCGTGAAATTGTAACAGCAATAACTGTCCAAGATCAGAAAGGTATGCAGACAAGTTAAACATGTATGTTTCCTTACTCTCTGTATGGCTATGACTTCTTGCAGACAACTTACAGTGGTATACTTCTCTCTCTTTAGTTCTTCCTTCAATTGACCTTGCTGGAATACCACAGAAAACTGTGCATGTACCAGCTGGAAGACCAATTGAGCTGGCTATACCCATACATGGTCGTCCACCTCCAACTGTCTCCTGGTTCTTTGCTGGATCTAAGATAAAAGAAGTAGATCGAGTCAAAATTGAAACTGTAAATAAAGTAGCCAAACTGACAATTCGTGAAACTACTATTAATGACACTGGAAATTACACTCTTGAAGTTAAAAATGCAACAGGAACAGTTGCTGAAGTAATAAAAGTTGTTATTCTTGGTGAGTATTTAGTACATCATTGTACTAAAGCATTTATATCACTAAATATCAATAATATTCCAACATAACATATTATTATTTCTTACAACAGACAAACCTGGACCACCTACTGGACCAATTACAATTGATGAAGTTGAGGCCTCAAGTGTATCAATATCTTGGGAAGCACCACTTATGGATGGTGGAGCTACAATCAGTGGCTATGTAGTGGAACAAAGAGATGCCCATCGTCCTGGCTGGCTACCAGTTTCTGAGTCTGTTACAAGAACAATGTACAAATTTACTAGACTCAGTGAAGGAACTGAATATGTATTTAGAGTTGCAGCCACAAACCGATTTGGGATTGGTTCCTACTTGCAGTCTGAAGTTGTAGAGTGCAAGAGCAAAATTAGTAAGTGTGATTTTTTTTTTAGTACAGGTATGGGATTTATTTTCCGGAAACCCGCTTTCCAGAAAGCTCTGAATTACTGGAGGGCTGTCTCCCATTGTGGGACATTCACTAAGATTCGTAGTTGCGCTGGCGTCTGCTTCGCTGTGCTTTGCCACACTTCGCCAGGCGTATTTTTGCTAGCGCTCCGCAAATTCACTAAAATCCGAAGTTGCGCTCAAGGTAGCGTAAGGTTTGCGAAGTTGCGCTAGCGTTAATTTGCCAAGCGAAGTTACGCTAGCGATGGTTAATTTGCATACGGCGCCAAATTGAATTTCCAATGGAAGTATTCGTAGCAGAACTACACAAGCCTGGGAAACCTTCAAAACAGCAAATAAAATTTTTAATTTTCCCCTCCACATGTGCCCAATCTGTAGTTAAGTTGCCATGAGTTAGGAAATGTAGGAGGAAAGAAGGGGAGCCCCAAAAAAATTTTAGATCGTTTTTAGCCTATCACCCATAATAAAGAAAAAACGCCAGCGTTTTTTGGGACTTAGAAAAAATTTGAACTTTTTTTGAAGCAATCCCTATCTACTCTATTGCGCTTCGCCTGGTCTGAGGTGGCGGAGGAAGTCTAACGTAAAAGTTAGCGTTCAGAACAATGCGCGCGTTAGTGAATTTGCATAGTTACGTCTGTTGCGCAAATTCGCCAGGCGTAAGGGTGTGAAGTAACACTACGAAGTTACGCCAGCGTCCGTAAGTGGATTTGCGAAGCAACAAAACTGCCCAAAGCTAGCGAATTCACGCTAGCGTTAGGCGCTTCAGTGCTTAGTGAATTTGCCCCAGAGTGTCCATTTTATCCAAATAATCTAAATTTTTAAAAATGATTTCCTATCTCTCTATAATATAAAAAAGTACCTTATACATGATCCTAACTAAGATATAGTTAATCATTATTGGAAGCAGAACCAGTCTATTGGGTTTATTTGATGTTTACATGATTTGACATGTAGGGGCCGATTCACGAAGGGTCGAATATCGAGGGTTAATTAACCCTCGATATTCGACTGGGAACTAAAATCGTTCGACTTCGAATATCGAAGTCGAACGATTTTGCACAAATCCTGCGATCGATCGATCAAGGATTTTTCATTCGATCAAACGATTAAATCCTTCGAATCGAACTATTCGAAGGATTTTAATTCAACGATCGAAGGAAAATCCTTCGATCAAAAAATCACAGGCAAGCCTATGGGGACCTTCCCCTCAGGCTAACATTGACTTCGGTAGCTTTTAGCTGCCGAAGTAGGGGGTCGAAGTTTTTCTTAAAGGGACAGTACTTCGACTATCGAATGGTCGAATAGTCGAACGATTTTTAGTTCGAATCGTTCGGTTCGAAGTCGAAGGTCGTAGTCGAAGGTCGAAGTAGCCCATTCAATGGTCGAAGTAGCCCAAAAAAACTTTGAAATTCGATTTTTTTTTTTTATTCGAACCCTTCACCCGAATTTCATGAATCGGCCCCGTAGACAAGTTCTGAAAATCCAAATTAAGGAAAGATTCATTATCCCGAAAGATTTTTAAAAAAAAAAAAAAAAAATAGTGGAAAGCCTACTCCACGTCCCAAGATTCTGACACCCTAGGTAATGGCACTTGTAGGTTTTACCCAAATCCAGGCCTGTCAATATCAGAAAATGTAAAAAATAGTCATGTGGTAAATTTATCAAAGAGTGAAGTTCCGCCACTAGAGTGAAACTCCACAGCTCACAATTCATTTCTATGGGATTTTGAAAGGCATATTTATCAATGATCAATTTGATAAATACGCCTTTAAAAATCCCATAGAAATGAATGGAAAGTGGCGGAATTTCACTCTAGTGGCGGAACTTCACTATTAACTTCACTCTTTGATAAATATACCCCATAATGTGAAAGGCATCAGTTAAATGCTAGGTAGTAGGAATAAAAGTGGTAAATTATGCAGTCTTAGATCGGCATGTTTAATTTTTTCTTCTTTTTTAGCTGCTAAATGAATATATACAGTAGTTGCTTATTAACGTATAAAAATTTCTCTCTGCAGGCATTCCTGGACCTCCAGAAACGCCTCAAGTGTTTGATGTCTCCCGTGATGGCATGACTATAACTTGGAATCCACCAGGTGAAGATGGAGGATCACAGGTCACTGGCTACATTGTAGAACGCAAGGAAGTTAGAGCGGACCGATGGGTTCGTGCCAACAAAGTACCAGTCACAATGACACGTTATCGTTCCACTGGACTTATTGAAGGATTGGAATATGAACATCGTATTACAGCTATAAATGCAAGAGGAGATGGAAAACCAAGTTGTCCTTCTAAACCTGCAGTTGCTATGGATCCAATAGGTAAACAATTCTAAGCCTATAAAATATTTATTAAGAAGCTTTATGTAATAGGTAAACATTATGTCTAATGGCTTTACATTTTTCTTTATGCCTAGTGTCAGCAATATAATTTAAAATGATTTCTATCCTGGGTAGATGTACATTCATAGGTATATTATAATACATATCTAATTATTGCAGCTCCTCCTGCAAAGCCTCAGAATCCAAGAGTCACAGATACTACAAGGACATCTGTTTCTTTGGCATGGAGTCCCCCAGAAGAAGAGGGAGGATCTAAAGTTACAGGGTACTTAATTGAAATGCAAAAGGTTGATCAATATGAATGGACCAAGTGTAATACCACCCCAACCAAGATCTGTGAATATACCCTTACGCACCTACCACAAGGAGCAGAATACAGGTTCCATGTGATGGCTTGCAATGCTGGTGGACCTGGAGAACCTGCTGATGTCCCAGGAACAGTCAGAATTACTGAAATGCTTGGTGAGTCACCAAAACTCTTAAAATGTCGTTTCATTAGAAAGTTTGCAAATAAGATGTGCCATTTATATATTTCTTTTACACTGAACTTTAAATAAATATCTTTATGTATGTTTTCAGAATATCCTGATTATGAATTGGAAGAAAAGTATCAGGATGGCCTTACAGTAAGACAAGGAGGAGCAATCAGGATCTCTATTCCAATAAAGGGCAAACCAATCCCCATATGTAAATGGACCAAAGAAGGTCGTGATGTAAACAAGAGAGCTATGATTGCAACATCTGAGACACACACTGAGCTTGTAATTAGAGAAGCCGTTAGAGAAGATACTGGCACTTACGATCTAATGCTTGAAAACAAATGTGGCAAAAAGGTAGTTTACATCAAGGTCAAAGTAATTGGAAGTCCAGATACTCCAGAAGGACCATTAGAATATGATGACATCCAGGCACGCTCTGTAAGAGTAAGCTGGAGAGCTCCTGCTGATGATGGTGGTTCTGATATACTTGGCTACATTGTGGAAAGAAGAGAAGTACCGAAAACTGCTTGGTACACAGTTGACTCAAGAGTGAAGGCAACATCACTGGTGGTTAAAGGCCTCAAAGAAAATGTGGAGTACCACTTCCGTGTTTCTAGTGAAAACCAGTTCGGTGTCAGTCGACCATTAAAATCTGAAGAGCCAGCAATACCAAAGACTCCATTGAGTATGTATACCTTAAACCCTTATAAGTTCACTTCTTTTTTGTTATACAGTATATTTCAAACAAAATAAAATCATTAAGGTGAAATAATGTAATTCCTTTCTTTTCTTTTCAGATGTTCCAGAACCACCAAGCTACCCACCAGAAATTGTAGACATCACAAAGAGCACTGTCAGTTTATCTTGGTCTCGACCCAGAGATGATGGTGGTTCTCGTGTCACAGGATACTACATTGACCGTAAAGAGTCTACAACAGACAAATGGGTTAGACACAACAAGACCCACATTACGACTACAATGTATACAGTCATAGGACTTGTGCCTGATGCTGAATATCAGTTCCGTATCATTGCACAAAATGATATTGGTCTAAGTGAGCCAAGCCCAGCATCTGACCCAGTTATTTGCAAAGATCCATTTGGTAAGTTATTTTATTTATAAACATTTGTACACTCTACTAATGACCTTTCTTTTTTTACCAGAATGTTTAACTTCCTTTTTTAATTGCCTTCTAGATAAACCAAGCCAGCCAGGGGACATTGAAATTACATCTGTGTCAAAGGATAGTATTACTATACAATGGGAGAAACCTGAGTGTGATGGTAGCAAAGAGATCCTTGGATACTGGGTGGAATATAGACAGTCTGGAGAAAGCGCCTGGAAAAAATGCAACAAAGAACGCATTAAGGACAGGCAGTTCACTATGGGTGGCTTGCTGGAAGCGACAGAGTATGAGTTCAGAGTCTATGCTGAAAATGAAACTGGAATCAGCAGACCTCGCAGAACTGTGATGACCGTAAAGACTAAACTAACATGTAAGTTATTATGTCCACTATTATAGCTAGAACATTGAAAGCTCCTGTTTTCTATCTTGTATAAGATATATACAGTGTGTATATACATATATATATATACATATATATATATATATATATATATATATATATATATATATACAAAGAATTTATTGAAAGACAATTTTAATTTGTTATCCAATATAAATGCTCCTGAACACATTTATAAAATATTAACATTTATTATAACTTCTCATTTTCTGTAGCTGGAGAAGCTCCTGGATTGAGACAAGAAATAAAAGATGTTACCACGAAATTAGGAGAAAGTGCAAAACTAACATGCCAGATAGTTGGTAGACCACTACCTGATATCAAATGGTACCGTTTTGGCAAGGAGCTTGTACAAAGCCGTAAATACAAAATGTCTTCGGATGGCCGTAGCCACACACTGACTGTCCTAACAGAAGAACAGGAGGATGAAGGCCTATATACTTGTGTTGCTGTAAATGATGCTGGAGAAATTGAGACAAGTGGCAAATTACTTCTAGCAGCCACACCACAATTCCATCCTGGTTTCCCACTGAAAGAAAAATACGTTGCTGGTGTAGGTACAACTCTTCGTCTCCATGTAGCATATATAGGCCGACCAGTTCCTGCTATTACTTGGTTCTATGGCAAAAAACCATTGAAATCTTCTGAAAATATAACCATTGAGAACACAGAACACTATACTCACCTAGTCATCAAGAATGTCCAACACAAGACCCATGCTGGCAAATACAAAGTTCAGCTCAGCAACATTCTTGGAACAGTTGATACTGTGCTAAATGTGGAAATACATGGTAAATATTATTTTTGTTTTGAAGAGAATAACTAATCCTGTTCTTACAACATTGTAATAAATGTATTGTATTAAATGTCAATCTTTTCTTGCCATAGATAAACCAGATAAGCCAACTGGACCAATGGTAGTAGATGCTTTACTGAAAAATTCAGTCGTTATCAGCTGGAAACTACCAGAGGATGATGGTGGGTCATTGGTGACAAACTATATAGTGGAGCGCAGAGAAGCCAAGGAAGGGGAAGAGTGGCATCTGGTATCCTCTGCTATTTCTGGAACAACTTGCAGAATTGTTAATCTGAATGAAAATTCTGGCTACTATTTCCGTGTTTTGGCGCAGAATTTATATGGTATCAGTGAAGCACTGGAGATTCCATCTATTGTAATGATTAAGAGTCAATTTGGTAAGTAAAACTCTACTAATTTAAAAATAATTCCTTATAAATGACATAATTTTAATACTTTACTAAATGTATATTATTTGGATTGCAGAAAAACCTGGAGCTCCAGCTCAACCTGTTGTTACTGCAGTTACAAAGGATTCTTGTGTGGTGTCATGGAAACCTCCAGATAGTGATGGTGGTGCAAAGATCACTAATTATTTTCTTGAAAAGAGAGAGAAGAAGCAGAACAAATGGATTTCAGTTACAACAGAAGACATCCGCGAAACAGTTTATTCTGTCCAAGGTCTTATTGATGGTCTTGATTATGAGTTCCGTGTAAAATGCGAAAACCTTGGAGGTGAAAGTGAATGGAGTGAGGTTTCCGAACCCATTGTTCCGAAGTCAGATGTACCAATCCGTGCTCCACAGTTTAAGGAAGAACTAAGAAATCTCAATGTAAAATACAAGAGTGCTGCCACATTTGTCTGCAAAGTAATTGGTCATCCCAAACCTGTTGTGAAATGGTTTAAACAAGGTAAAGAAATACTTCCAGATGGAGAAAAGATAAAGCTGCAAGAATTCAAGGGTGGATATTATCAGCTAGTTATCACTAATGCCACAGAAGAAGATGCCACTGTTTATCAAGTCAGAGCCACTAACCAAGGAGGATCTATTTCTGCTACTGCTTCCTTGGATGTGGAAGGTAAATATCACTTATATTGCTTGTAAATATAAGTAAAAATCCTAATACATTTGCCTTATAACTTAATTGTTTTATTTTTTTTTACATTACAGTTCCTGCAAAAATTAATTTGCCCAACCATCTTGAAGGAATGGGAGCTGTTCATGCCCTACGTGGAGAAATTGTTAGCATCAAAATTCCATTCTCTGGTAAACCAGACCCTGTCATCACATGGCAGAAAGGACAAGATCTTATTGATAACAATGAGCAATACCAAGTGATTGTCACTCGATCATTTACATCACTGGTGTTCTCCAATGGTGTGGAAAGGAAAGATGCTGGCTTTTATATTGTCTGTGCAAAGAACAGATACGGCATTGATCAAAAGACTGTTGAACTTGATGTAGCAGATGTTCCTGACCCACCAAGCGGACTTAAAGTTAGTGACATATCAAGAGATTCAGTCAACCTGACTTGGCAACCACCAGCAAGTGACGGTGGTAGTAAAATCATTAATTATATCATTGAAAAATGTGCTACTACCTCAGAAAGATGGATCCGTGTTGCACAAGCTTGTGAAGCTAGATACACTTTGGTTAACTTATTTGGCAAGACTAGATATCAGTTCCGAGTAATTGCAGAAAATAAATTTGGACAGAGTCAGCCATCTGGACCAACAGATCCAATTGTCACAAAGGAAAATAAGACAAGAATGTTAAATTATGATGATGAAGTAACAGAGATTGAAATCTCCAAAACAAAAGCAGAACATTCATCTACAAAAGTGCTTCATGAGAGATTCTCAATGGCTGAAGAACTTGAACATGGACAATTTGGCATTGTACATCGTTGCATTGAAAATTCTTCAAAGAAGACATATTTAGCCAAGTTTGTAAAGGTTAAAGGTGCTGATCAAGTATTAGTAAAGAAAGAAATTTCTATACTAAATGTTGCCCGCCATAGGAACATGTTATACCTTCATGAATCATTTGAGAGTCTTGAAGAACTTGTTATGATATTCGAATTTATCTCTGGTAGCGACATTTTTGAAAGACTCAATGTGTCAGGATTTGAACTATCTGAAAGGGAGATCGTGTCATATGTACGCCAAGTATGTGAGGCACTTGAGTTCCTTCATGCTAACAGCATTGGGCACTTTGACATCAGACCAGAGAACATTATTTATACCACAAGGAAAAGCTCAACTATTAAAATTACTGAATTTGGACAGGCAAGGCAACTAATACCTGGTGACAGCTTCAGAATTCAGTTCAGTGCACCTGAATATTATGCACCGGAAGTGCATCAGCATGATTTGGTCAGCTCAGCAACTGACATGTGGTCCCTTGGTACACTTGTATACATACTTTTAAGTGGGCTTAATCCTTTTGCTGCTGAAACAAACCAAAAGATGATTGAAAATATAACTAATGCTGAATATAACTTTGAGGATGAAGCATTCAAGGATATGTCACTAGAAGCCTTAGACTTTATTGACAGGCTTATACTAAAAGATAGAAAGGCTCGCATGACTGCTTCTGAAGCTCTTGAACACTCCTGGTTAAAACAAAAGACAGAAAAAGTCAGCACTAAAGTTATTAAGACATTAAGACATAGACGTTATTACCAAAGTCTCATTAAGAAAGAATGGAATTTTGCAGTCTCTGTTGCCCGTATTTGTAGTGGTGGTGCCATACGATCCCAGAAGGGAGTCACAGTTGCTAAAGTAAAAGTTGCTTCAATTGAAATTGGCCCAGTAACTGGACTGATCACACATGCTGTGGGAGAAGAAGGAGGATATGCCAAATTTTCATGTAAAATTGAAAACTATGACCAGTCTACAGAGGTGACGTGGTACTTTGGTATACGACAGCTAGAAAGCAGTGATAAATATGAAATCAGTTATAATGAAGGCAATGCCAGTATCTATGTAAAAGACATCTCTAAATCTGATGATGGTACATACAGATGCAAAGTAGTTAATGACTATGGTGAGGACAGTTCATATGCTGAATTGTTTGTTAAAGGTGTCAGAGAACAAAGCAATTACTACAGATGCAGGACAGTTAAGAAGGTTAAACACAGAGTTGATGCAATGAGACTTTTGGAGAGGCCACCAGAGTTTACACTTCCACTATTCAACCGTACCGCCTATATTGGTGAAAACATCAGATTCGGTGTAACAATAACAGTCCATCCTGATCCACATGTGACATGGCTGAAATCAGGCCAGAAAATCAAACCAGGTGATGATGAGAAGAAATATACTTTTGAATCTGACAAAGGATTGTACCAGCTTATCATACATAATTTAACAAAAGAGGATGATGCTGAGTATACTGTAGTGGCAAAGAACAAATATGGTGAAGACAGCTGCAAAGCCAAACTGACAGTTGTGCCTCATCCAGCAGCATCAGACAATACTTTGAGACCAATGTTTAAACGACTGCTTGCAAATGCTGAATGCCAAGAAGGACAATCAATCAGGTTTGAAATCAGAGTATCTGGTACTCCAAAACCAACATTGCAATGGGAGAAAGATGGTCAGGCTTTGAGTCTAGGTCCTAACATTGAATTAATTCATGAAGGTCTAGATTACTTTGCTCTCTTCATTAGAGATACACTGCCAGAAGACTCAGGCTACTACAGAGTAACTGCTACCAACAGTGCTGGCTCCACAAGCTGCCAAGCTTATCTAAAGGTGGAACGTATGAGATATGTCAAGCATGAATTCAAGTCTGAAGAAGAACGTAAAGTACACGTTCAAAAGCAGATTGATAAGACACTAAGAATGGCAGAAATTCTTGCTGGAGCAGATTCAGTTCCACTGACACCAGTTGCACATCAAGCTCTAAGAGAAGCAGCTCTCTTATATAAGCCAGCTGTCAGTACCAAAACTGTTCAAGGAGAATATGATATTAAGAAAGAAGTGGTAAAGAAAGAAGCTAAAGTCATCCGCATGCCATATGAAATTCCAGAACCACGTGTACGTTCTGCAGCTGCACTTGAGGAAAATCAAACTATTAAGCAGTTTGTTCCACTGTCTGACATGAAATGGTATAGAAAGTTAAGAGATCAATTTGAAATGCCGGAGCCTCTTGAGCGCATTGTTCAAAAGCGCCCCAAACGTATTCGCCTTTCAAGATGGGAGCAGTTCTATGTTATGCCTCTTCCACGTATTACTGATCAATATAAGCCTAAGTGGAGCATTCCTAAATTATCACAGGATGATCTTGAAACCGTGAGACCTGCTCGTCGCCGTACACCTTCACCCGATTATGATCATTACTGTAGAGCAAGAAGGCACTCTCTTGGAGATGCGTCTGATGATGAACTGCTCCTCTCAGTTGATGACTATTTAGCTATGAAAAGAGTTGAAGAGGAAAGACTGCAACTGGAAGAAGAGCTGGAATTAGGCTTTTCTGCTTCTCCTCCAAGTCGTAGTCCCCCAAGATTCGAGCTGTCAACCCTTCGCTATACCTCCCCAACTAGAACAGAAAAGAGAAGTGGAGCAAAATACTCAAGTTACCAAGTCCCAACCAAAACTGAAACAGTAACCAGCTATGCAGATCTTAGAGAACGTTATGAGAAAGCTAAACCACCTAAACAAAAACAAAGAATCATTGATGAGAGAGAGGATGAAGAATTACTTCGACCTTACAGCACAACTCAAAGGATTTCACAGTATGCAAGGGATCTTGAGTATATGGAAAAAGCAGAAAAATCTAGAGTACAAACTAGAAGAGAAATAACTCATGTAGAAGAAGAAACGGAGTCACTACAAGTCACAAAGCATGGGCGCGAAACATCTCCAAAGGCTACCAGACTGCTTGGAAGAAGATCTCTTTCTCCAACCTATATAGAATTAACGCGCCCTGTATCAGACCTAATCAGGTCACGTTCCAAGCCAGCTGAAATTCATGAACCTGAAAGAGCAAGGCCACGGTCACCTAGCCAAGTTTCTAGTGAAAAATCTCTTTCTCGTTTTGAGAGAACAGCGAGGTTTGATATATTTTCAAGATATGAATCTATGAAAGCAGCTCTGAAAACTCAAAAGACCTCTGAAAGAAAATGCCAAGTATTGACTCAACAGCCTTTCTCACTAGACCATGCTCCTCGTATAACATTAAGAATGCGTTCTCATCGTGTGCCTGTTGGCCAAAACACCAGGTTTATACTGAATGTTCAGTCAAAACCAACAGGTGATGTGACATGTTATCATAATGCTATTGAAATCCAGGAAAGTAGCAAGATTCATATTAGTAATGTAAGTGGTGTAGTAACTCTAGAAATTATTGATTGCCAGCCTGAAGACAGTGGAACATACCGTGTAGTGTGCTCAAACTACAAAGGTGAAACTTCTGACTATGCAACATTAGATATTGCAGGCGGAGATTTTTCATCATTCGTGCCTAAGCGCAAAGATGATGTTGTGCCTAAGGCAGCCTTTCCTGAATTATTAAAATCAGAAGATTATGCCATCTCATCTTTCAAGAAAACTTCAGCAATGGAAAGTAGCTCTGAAAGAAGAGAGGTTAGCTCACAAGTAACCTCCTTTAGAGAATCTAAAGAATCATATGAGTTTTATGCATCTGAAGAAAAGCAGATTTCTGCCTCTGAAGCAAAAGCTCTGGAAGAAAGAGTTGTTCACAGGAAGTTTAAAACTTCAGAGCCAGCAAAAATATTGACAAAGCCACAGTCAATCACAGTTGCCGAAGGTGACAGTGCTAGATTTTCATGTGACTTTGATGGTGAGCCAACTCCAACAGTTACATGGTCACATGCTGGACAAATAATTGTGTCTTCTGTGCGTCATTTGGTGACATCAACAAAATACAGGTCAACATTTGAAATAATCTCTGTCAACTCGTCTGATGAAGGTAGCTACACAGTAGTAGTTGAGAATTCTGAAGGAAAACAAGAAGCACATTTTACTTTGACAATTAAACGTGGAAAAGTGGCAGTAAAGGGTGTTACAGCTCCACCAAGAGTAAAATCTCCAGAAACACACAAAAAATCCCATGAGTCTATAAAGTCACCAAAAACAGAAAAATCCCCTGAACCAACTACAGGTCCAACTACAGGTTTGTGAACTTTTTTGCACTAACTAAACATGTTACATTTCCCCACTAGTATTTATTATAGGGAATAACTTTGAAAAACAAGCTTTTTTAAAAGTTGCTAAAATATTTCTTACTTCTGTTGACCTACAGATCTTATGAAAGAACCTGTCAAGCAGGTTGTATTACAAGCAGTAAAGGAAGTCAGCCTGCAGGAAGATGTCTCCTTCCAGGCAATGAAACTGTCTGCTTCCAGGCAAGAGGCATCTTTCAGCGGCATCCCAGAGCCAAAGAGCATGTCTTCAAAAAGTGAGGCATCATTTGTTGAAATGAGTTCAAGTAGCTTTATGGAAAAATCTAGTGTGATGCAGATGGAGAGTTTATCTAGCAGAATGCTTACAGCTGGTTTTAGAGGTGAGTAAATAGTAGATATTTCTTCATATTGAGATGCATCTTGTTTACATAAAAATAGATGTAAACTTTGAATAACTGTTCAAACATTTCAACATTGTATCTAAACAAAAGTCACATGGATCAATAAATAATGTGATAATACCAATGTAGACATTTTACAACTGCAGTGTTTTTGAATTACTGCTGTATAAGCATTGTGAGCCTAGATTGTTATGATGGTCCACATATTGGAGCCTGAAGCTTAATGTAAAGCACAGTTATAGACTGACCAAAATCAAGTAAGGTAAGGGGCAGATGCATCAAGGCTCGAATATCGAGGGTTAATTAATCCTCGATATTCGACTGGGGAATAAAAATCCTTCGACTTCGAATATCGAAGTCGAAGGATTTTGTGCATATACTTCTATCGAACGATCAAAGGATTTCAATCCAACGATCGAACGATTATCCTTCGACCAAAAAAAGTTAGGCAAGCCTATGCGGACCTTCCCCATAGGCTAACATTGAGTTCGGTAGCTTTTAGGTGGCAAACTAGGGGGTCGAAGTTTTTTCTTAAAGAGACAGTACTTCGACTATCGAATGGTCGAATAGTCGTACGATTTTTAGTTCGAATTGTTCGATTCGAAGTCGAAGGTCGAAGTAGCCCATTTGATGGTCGAAGTAGCCAAAAAAACACTTCGAAATTCGAAGTTTTTTTTCTTCTATTGCTTCACTCGAACTTAATGAATGGGCCCCTTAGTGCTGTAGAAAAATAGATGGTGAAAGGAATTAATTCCACAAGAGGTATCTCCTACTTCAAAAAGGTTGCTATGTACCTTCCACCAAGAATCTTTCGTATATGTAACACGTATCAATACCCATCTCTCACTGTTATCAGTACTGTCCATTTTATAGAAAACATGTCATGTGGTTCAAAAGGGAAGATGAGTTGAGACCCAGTAAAAGAACAAAATATGTAATAATTGACAATACATCCTGCAAGTTATAAAGCCATGATAACAAAAGAGGTCAAAGAAACACGGTAATTCGTGGAAATTAAATTTGTGATTTTTTTTTTTCTTTAGGATCATCACCCAAAATTGAAGCTCTTCCAAATGATGTTAGCATCGACGAAGGAAAAGTACTTACCCTGGCTTGTGCCTTTTCTGGAGAACCCATACCATATATTGCATGGTCTAAGGCTGGAAATGCGGTTCCCACTCAAGATCAAAGGAGCAGAGTTCACGTTGAAACTTCTGAAGACCTAACCACTCTTATTATCATGGATATTCAGAAGAAGGACGGTGGACATTACATCCTTAACTTGTCAAACGATTTCGGATCTGATTCTGCATCTGTGATAATTAATGTTCGAACACCTTAATTACTTTATTGTTTACATTCGCATGTAATTTCACATGTGATTCACTAGGACTAGATTAACTGATTTGTAAATATAAAAGCTATTTTTATACCTACCTATATAAGACAAAGTCAAAAGATTTACATTATCACACAATTCTATTTGAATAGGGAAATTGAAACATTTGTAATTGTACATACTGTATATAGCCGAGTTTACCGGTTATGGAGATTTGTACCATATATTTTATGATGTTTTAAAATGAAACTGGAACCAACGGTAGGCAGGAGAATGTTTCCTAGGAGGCGAATACCTTGCCTATCATTTAACTATGTGCCTCAACTCTACGTTGATGTCTAAGCAAACCTCAGCAGGTTGAGAAACTCCCTGCTGAAGACAAACCTACACCCAAGAGAGGATGCTCTACACAAACAATGCGAAATCCAAGTATTTGGAAGGAATTACTGTAAATAAAAGGTGTTGCTTGCAACTACCCTCCTGCAAGCAACACCAAAATATTTACATTATTTACAGATAATGGCTAATAACCATTTTACAGAGACAAAACTTTTTGTATGTTCAAAGTGCAAGCGGCCAGCACTTTGTTCATAAAAAAACTCTCAGCACTTTTACTGACACATTGACTCCCTTAGCTTGCTTCAGAGTAACATCACCTGGCCATACCCTCAACAAAGCAGGTTAAGGTACTCAAGTACAGAATCAGTGCTGACTTCTGGAGGTTTATTGGGTGCAGTGATTGTGTGTAGTAGAATAGGGACTATATTATATGTTGTGAAAACAGGGCAAATAAGTGATGTACCCCAGCTTTTCAGGCTGTTGATAAGAACTTTCAAATGCCCTTCACTTCATCATTATTTAATGTTTTACTCATTTTTATTGTAGCATTTTTATTTATTGAACCTCCCGAAGATAGCTCTTTGATTGCAATAAAGCATGTTTTCTGCACCATTATAAAAGTCTTTTTGGTTTTTTATCACAATAAAATGCTGATAATGTATGCAACTGTATGCAATTTCCATTGCCACAGGGCATTGGACCCTGGAATCTAGTGCTGAGAAGAATTGTTAAGAGGAAGGGAGAAGGCAGAGATGTAATAATGTAAATGAAGGTAGGTCATGGGGAGGATGGGAGAGACTTCCGCCATACATAATTTTGTACCCAAGATGCCACAAAATTAGCAGGGGTGACGGGACATCCCTGCCTCGTCCCTCGCTCCAGCTGTATGGCTTCTGAAAGGGTGCCATCAACAAGAATTTTTGTGGTATAGTAATTTCACCCAAGTGAAAAATCGAGGCCCAAAACCAAAGTGTCTGAGAACCTCCCATAGATAGTGCCATCAAACGCTTTTACTGTATCTAATGGCACAACTATCCTACTCCCTGTATTATCATGGTTGGCCTCTAGATTATTGAATAATCTTCTGATGTTTATGCAATAGTGCATATATTTTTTGGAAGTATTCCTCAAAGCGCTTCACAATTTGATTCTGTTCCATGAGGAGGGTCCTGGATTCATCCCTTACTCCTGCTATTGCTAGACAGGGGGGTGTCATCCCTGGCCAGTATGGCTAGGAGTTTTCCATTTTTATCTCCTTTGTTGAACCATGCTGCTGAGCGGTAGAGTTCCTTTTGGGAGAATTTTTCTACATATAGTAGATCTACATTCCTTTGCGCTTCTGCCATGGTCTCCCTAGCGCTATTGTTGGGGTTGGTGGCAAGGTCTTTTTCAGCCTTCCCTAGGGTAATTTTTGCCTCATTTAATTCTGTCTCAGATTCCCATTTTGCTGCAGTGATTAGTGAGGTGTATAGGCCTCGCATGTGGACTTTGCAAGCATCCCAAACTAACTGGTCGGAAGCCGTGTTGTTATTTATCTCCCAGTTCCCTTCTAACTGTGCTGTATATTTATTCGCTACCTTGGGTTTGGAGATCCACTTCGGTGGAAGTCTCCAGGTGCGGGAGGGGGTTCCCCCGCCGCTCTCTAGAGTCAACAACACAGGAGCGTGATCTGAACAGACCCGGGTGCCAAAATTAATTTTGGTGACCATCCTGAGGAGCTCTGGAGTGGTCAGTATTAGATCGATTCTAGATAAGGCAGATGTGGCCACTGTGTAGCAGGAATATTGCCTGAGTTGCGGGTATTTCCATATCCAGACATCTATATAGTGTGTGGAGTCTAGCCAGTGGTTTAGTGCCTTGGAGTCATTCACACTTGGCCGTAACCTATCCATAGCCGGATTGGGTACCATATTGAAATCACCCCCCACACACACACACTGTTGGGAGATTACCTAGGGAGGCCACCTATTGGAATATATCATTAAGGAGTGTGATCTCGGCTGGGGGGAGGTAGATGTTGATCAGAATGTATAGTGATCCATTAATCCTGCATTTTATGATGACATATCTACCCATTCTATCAGTGATCAGGTGTTCTAAGCTAAAGCTGAGGGACTTCCTAATTAAGATGGCCACCCCTCTTGAATATGTGGAAAACTCGGAGTGGTAGACGGCAGCCACCCAATTTCGTTTCAGTCTGAGCACACGCTGCCCTACCAAATGAGTCTCCTGGATCATGATCAGGTCTGCCCCTGACTTTCTAAGCTGGCCCATTACTACTGATCGTTTTATCTTATTATTTAAGCCCCGGGTACTCCAGGACAGTATATTGAGTTTCACCTCAGTCATATTTAGCATTTCTAATGGTATCTGCACCAGTGAGGGTCGTCACCCGGGTGCCACCACCCTTGGATTTGGTGTCTTCATACAGTGTGTGGTGTGTGACAGTGGGTTTCAGGCCCAAGGTGATTCGCCTCACTAGTGCATACATATGATAATAGTTGCATCCATTAGGTATAAACATTTTACCGGACTTCTGCTCCCAGAAGGAAGAAAGAGAGAAAAGAAAGACAAATAGTAAATAGATTACATATACCCAACTTCCTTTCCGAATATTTAGATGGAACATCCTTTCTTCTAATCGGAATGGGTAACCCTGTGTCAGCTGGAAAGCTCTACTGCTATAATAAATCATTAGAGAGATTATTATATGATCCCCTTATATATGTATACATATCACCCCATAAGCACCTCTTCTCCAGCGTGAACAACCCCAACTTGGCCAGTCTTTTCTCATAGCTAAGATTTTACATACTGTACCTTTTACCAGCTTAGATGCCCTTCTCTGCACCCTCTCTAATTCAATAATGTCCTGTTTGAGCGCTGAAGACCAAAACTGTCCACAACGTTTCAGGGGATCTACTCATTTGTCAAGAGCACTTGAGAAAGGGGGTAGATCCTCCAAAATGCTGTGAGGAGATCTCAATAAACCAAGAAAATCTAACACATTTTGCTGTTGAGTGCCTTTTGATTTCCTTCTTACTATTGTTGTGCATGGAACCTCTTAGCAGCAGAGTTCCCAAATAGAGCACCACACTATTTGTTACAAAGGACCTAGATTTGGTCTATGGGTGATGGCCTTCCCATAATTCAGAACTTTCTGGATAATAGGTTTCCAGATAACAGATTCCCATCCATGTGATTACAATTACTTCAAATAGTTTCTTCACTGGATGGTACTGAGCACAAGCAGAGTATTTTAGTTACATTCACTCACTGATAGGTGAACTAGTCAGTAGCGCTACAAGGATTCTTACAGTGCTACATTACTCCAGGAATCTCATATCACTGAGCCAAAATGAAATAAGTCCATATGCTGGAAGGTGTCCACAAGGTACTAACCCTTCTAGTATCATTGTTGGGGCCTCTGGCTTCTCTACTAACTAACCTAAGCCTAACGCTTACTCCTAGGTCAAGCTATTACAGACTTGTCCTACACTGGCCACTCTCTTCAAAAAGTTGAGTCCAAAGAGACAGAACACGTCAACTTTCCTATTAAAAACTATGGATTAGACACCCCTGGGCAATTGCAGAAATTGCAGGAAACTCACACCAGAAAAGGAAAACAGTTCCTCTTTAGGGATGTAGCGAACGTCGGAAAAAAAGTTCGCGAACATATTCGCGAACTTGCGCAAAAATGCGAGCGGTTCGCGAACGGTTCGCGAACCCCATAGACTTCAATGGGAAGGCGAACTTTAACATCTAAAAAAGACATTTCTGGCCAGAAAAATGATTTTAAAGTTGTTTAAAGGGTGCAACGACCTGGACAGTGGCATGCCAGAGGGGGATCAAGGGCAAAAATGTATCTGAAAAATCTGCCTGTGTGTGCTTGGAAGAGATAGTGTAGGGGGAGAGCTGTTAGTGATTTCAGGGACAGATGATAGTAAGTTTGCTGGCTAGTAATCTGCTTGATACTGCTCTGTATTGGAGGGACAGAAGTCTGCAGGGATTTGAGGGACATTTTAGCTTAGGTAGCTTTGCTGGCTAGTAATCTACTGTTCTCTTTAAACAACTGCCATACGTTGACCTTGTAGGCATTGTTTGCCCAGTTTTTTTGGACGCAGCCACTGAAGCACAGTTGCCAGAAAAAATATGCCATATAAATGCTGAAAATAGTCATTTTTCGCCATACGTTGACCTTGTAGACATTGTTTGCCCAGTTTTTTTGGACGCAGCCACTGAAGCACAGTTGCCAGAAAAAATATGGCATATAAATGCTGAAAATAGTCATTTTTTGCCATACGTTGACCTTGTAGGCATTGTTTGCCCAGTTTTTTTGGTTGCAGCCACTGAAGCACAGTTGCCAGAAAAAATATGCCATATAAATGCTGAAAATAGTCATTTTTTGCCATACGTTGACCTTGTAGGCATTGTTTGCCCAGTTTTTTTGGTCGCAGCCACTGAAGCACAGTTGCCAGAAAAAATATGCCATATAAATGCTGAAAATAGTCATTTTTTGCCATATACGTTGAGTCAACGTATGGCAAAAAATGACTATTTTCAGCATTTATATGGCATATTTTTTCTGGCCTCTGTGCTTCAGTGGCTGCGGCCAAAAAAACTGGGCAAACAATGCCTACAAGGTCAACGTCGTTGACCTTGTAGGCATTGTTTGCCCAGTTTTTTTGGCCGCAGCCACTGAAGCACAGAGGCCAGAAAAAATATGCCATATAAATGCTGAAAATAGTCATTTTTTTGGTCGCAGCCACTGAAGCACAGTTGCCAGAAAAATTATGCCATATAAATGCTGAAAATATAAATTTTTTTGGTTGCAGCCACTGAAGCACAGAGGCCAGAAAAATTATGCCATATAAATGGAGAAAATATGCATTTTTTTGGTTGCAGCCACTGAAGCACAGAGGCCAGAAAAATTATGCCATATAAATGGAGAAAATATGCATTTTTTTGGTTGCAGCCACTGAAGCACAGAGGCCAGAAAAATTATGCCATATAAATGGAGAAAATATGCATTTTTTTGGTTGCAGCCACTGAAGCACAGAGGCCAGAAAAATTATGCCATATAAATGGAGAAAATATGCATTTTTTTGGTTGCAGCCACTGAAGCACAGAGGCCAGAAAAATTATGCCATATAAATGGAGAAAATATGCATTTTTTTGGTTGCAGCCACTGAAGCACAGAGGCCAGAAAAATTATGCCATATAAATGCAGAAAATATGCATTTTTTTGGTTGCAGCCACTGAAGCACAGAGGCCAGAAAAATTATGCCATATAAATGCAGAAAATATGCATTTTTTTGGTTGCAGCCACTGAAGCACAGAGGCCAGAAAAATTATGCCATATAAATGCAGAAAATATGCATTTTTTTGGACGCAGCCACTGAAGCACAGTTGCCAGAAAAAATATGCCATATAAATGCTGAAAATAGTCATTTTTCGCCATACGTTGACCTTGTAGACATTGTTTGCCCCGTTTTTTTGGTTGCAGCCACTGAAGCACAGAGGCCAGAAAAAATTAAACCAGTAGGGTTTGCACCCTAGTTTGTAACGGTGGCGGAGGGAGGAGGACGCTAAAGGACAGCTGTGTGTGGAGTCATGAGGCTTGAAGAGAAGGACAGCTGCATAGAAGTCAGAACAAGTCTTCCGGCGTGCAGTAACCCTCCGAGATCCACCCCTCATTCATTTTAATAAAGGTCAGGTAATCGACACTTTTGTGACCTAGGCGAGTTCTCTTCTCAGTTACAATCCCTCCTGCTGCACTGAAGGTCCTTTCTGAGAGCACACTTGAGGCTGGGCAAGACAAGAGGTTCATGGCAAATTGTGACAGCTCTGGCCACAGATCAAGCCTGCGCACCCAGTAGTCCAGGGGTTCATCGCTCCTCAGAGTGTCGATATCTGCAGTTAATGCCAGGTAGTCCGCTACCTGCCGGTCGAGGCGTTCTTTGAGGGTGGATCCAGAAGGGTTGTGGCGCTGCCTTGGACAGAAAAACATTTGCATGTCTGATGTTACAGACCGGCCAAAGGGCTTTGTCCTTGCAGGTGTGCTCGTGGCAGGATTACTGGCACCTCTGCCCCTGGAATGTTGATGAGTTCCTGAAGTGACATCACCCTTAAAAGCATTGTACAACATGTTTTGCAGGCTGGTTTGTAAATGCCGCATCTTTTCGGACTTGTGGTATGTTGGTAACATTTCTGACACTTTATGCTTGTACCGAGGGTCTAGTAGCGTTGCGACCCAGTACAGGTCCTTCTCCTTAAGCCTCTTGATACGGGGGTCCTTCAACAGGCATGACAGCATGAAAGACCCCATTCTCACAAGGTTGGATGCAGAGCTATCCATCTCCGCTTCCTCATTATCAAGGACTGCATCATCCACGTTCTCCTCCCCCCAGCCACGTACAAGACCAGGGGTCCCCAAAAGGTCACCACTAGCCCCCTGGGAAGCCTGCTCCTGTTGGTCCTCCTCCTCCACAAAGCCACCTTCCTCCTCTGACTCCACTTCTGGCACCTCTCCCTGCGTTGCAGCAGGTGCCTGGGTTCGTTCTGGTGATTCCGACCATAAATCGTGCGCTTCCAGCTCCTCGTCACGCTGGTCTACAGCCTCATCTGTCACTCGTCGCACGGCACGCTCCAGGAAGAAAGCGAAGGGTATTAGGTCGCTGATGGTGCCTTCGGTGCGACTGACCATATTTGTCACCTCTTCAAAAGGTCGCATGAGCCTGCAGGCATCGCGCATAAGCACCCAGTAACGGGGGAAAAAAATCCCCAGCTCTGCAGATCCAGTCCTACCACCCAGTTCAAAAAGGTACTCGTTGACGGCCCTTTGTTGTTGCAGCAGACGTTCCAACATAAGGAGCGTTGAATTCCAGCGAGTCTGGCTGTCAGAAATCAAACGCCTGACTGGCATGTTGTAGCGCTGCTGAATGTCAGCAAGGCGTGCCATGGCTGTGTAGGAACGTCTGAAATGGGCCGACACCTTTCTGGACTGGGTGAGAACGTCCTGGAATCCTGGGTACTTGGAGACAAAACGTTGGACTATTAAATTTAACACATGTGCCATGCAGGGCACATGTGTTAAATTTCCCAGTCTCAACGCTGCCAACAGATTGCTTCCATTGTCACACACCACTTTTCCGATCTGCAGTTGGTGTGGGGTCAGCCACCGATCGGCCTGTGACTGCAGAGATGACAGGAGTACAGATCCGGTATGGTTTTTGCTTTCCAGGCACGTCATCCCCAAGACAGCGTGACAACGGCGTACCTGGCACGTCGAATAGCCTAGGGGGAGCTGGGGGTGCACAGGTATGGAGGAGGAGAAAGAGGACCCAGCAGCAGAGTAAGAAGAAGAAGAGGAAGAAGACGAGGTAGAGAGCGATGGAGGAGTAGAGGTGGTGGCAGAACCGCGTGCAATCCGTGGCGGTGACACCAACTCCACTGTTGTTGTTGTTGAGCTACCCATTCCCTGCTTCCCATTCCCAGCCATTACCAAGTTCACCCAGTGGGCAGTGTAGGTGACATACCTGCCCTGACCATGCTTGGCGGACCATGCGTCAGTAGTCATATGGACCTTTGGCCCAACACTAAGTGACAGAGATGCGGTAACTTGGCTCTGCACATGTTGGTACAGGTGTGGTATTCCCTTTTTAGAAAAAAAATTGCGGCTGGGTACCTTCCACTGCGGTGTCCCAATTGCTACAAATTTGCGGAAGGCCTCAGAGTCCACCAGCTGGTATGGTAAAAGCTGGCGGGCTAAGAGTGCAGACAAGCCAGCTGTCAGACGGCGGGCAAGGGGGTGACAGTCAGACATTGGCTTCTTACGCTCAAACATGGCCTTCACAGAAACTTGGCTGGTGGCAGATGACTGGGAATGGGAACAGGTGGTCAAGGTGGAAGGCGGAGTGGAGGGTGGTTCAGATGGGTCAAGGAGAGCAGAGGTAGAGCAGTAAGATGCTGGACCAGAAGGAGTGTGGCTTTTAGTTTGCCTGTTGCCTTTGAGGTGTTGCTCCCAAAGTGCTTTGTGCTTGCCGCTCATGTGCCTTCGCATAGAAGTTGTACCTATGTGGCTGTTGGGCTTACCAAGGCTCAGTTTCTGACTGCACTCATTGCAAATTACAATGCTTTTGTCAGAGGCACACACATTAAAAAAATCCCACACTGCTGACTTTTTGGAAGTCTGCGATCTGGCGGTAACAGTAGAAGTTGGCGGCATTGGCGGCAATGGCGGGTGCGTTGGCCGGCTGAACACAGGTGCCGATACATGTTGTTGCCCTACTGATCCCTGCGGGCTGTCCTCCCTGCTTCTTCTAAGTCTTATTCTCCTACTGCCTCTCTGACTCTCCGTCTCTCCATCTGAACTACCCTCCTCTTGCTCTCTTCTACTAGGCACCCACAAAACATCAATCTCCTCATCATCATTCTCCTCAGATGCATCAATTTCTTCTGACACATCACAGAAGGAAGCAGCAGCGGGGACCTCCTCCTCATCACTCATCATTATGTCCATCTCTGTCGTGTTCTCTGCCAGAATTAAATCTGGTGTAACGTCCTCATCTCCTTCATCTTCTTCTGCCAATAATGGTTGCGCATTACTCAGTTCAAGAAACTCATGGGAAAATAACTCCTCTGACTCCAGTGAAGAAGGGGCACCGGTGGTGGAGGAAGTGTTACGTGGGGTGGCCATAGCAGTGGAGGATGAGGAGGATGTTGTGGTAAAGTTAGAAACGGTAGAGGATGGGGTGTGCTGTGTAAGCCAGTCAACTACCTCTTCAGCATTTTGGGAGTTCAGGGTCATTGGCTTTTTAAAACTGGGCAATTTGCTAGGGCCACAGGATTGCATAGCAGCACGGCCCCTAGCACGGCCTCTGCGTGGCGGCCTGCCTTTGCCTGGCATTATTTTTAAAAAAACAACAACAACAAAAACTCAGTTGGTTTTTCTGGAAACGATAATACACATAGCTAGATGGCAGTTTGAAGAAAACAGTGTGCAAATAATGCCTACAAGGTCAACGTATACACAGCGGTGGATACGGATTACGTAAAATATATGAATGCTGCTTGAAAAAAAGTAACTCAAGTGGTTTTTCTAGAGACGATAATATTATCACTATTTAGACAAAATGTGAACAAGCTCACACAGCTAGATGGCGGTTTGAAGAAAACACTGTGCAAATAATGCCTACAAGGTCAACGTATACACAGCGGTGGATACGGATTACGTAAAATATAAGAATGCTGCTTGAAAAAAAGTAACTCAAGTGGTTTTTCTAGAGACGATAATATTATCAATATTTAGACAAAATGTGAACAAGCTCACACAGCTAGATGGCGGTTTGAAGAAAACACTGTGCAAATAATGCCTACAAGGTCAACGTATACACAGCGGTGGATACGGATTACGTAGAATATAAGAATGCTGCTTGAAAAAAAGTAACTCAAGTGGTTTTTCTAGAGACGATAATATTATCACTATTTAGACAAAATGTGAACAAGCTCACACAGCTAGATGGCGGTTTGAAGAAAACACTGTGCAAATAATGCCTACAAGGTCAACGTATACACAGCGGTGGATACGGATTACGTAAAATATAAGAATGCTGCTTGAAAAAAAGTAACTCAAGTGGTTTTTCTAGAGACGATAATATTATCAATATTTAGACAAAATGTGAACAAGCTCACACAGCTAGATGGCGGTTTGAAGAAAACACTGTGCAAATAATGCCTACAAGGTCAACGTATACACAGCGGTGGATACGGATTACGTAAAATATAAGAATGCTGCTTGAAAAAAAGTAACTCAAGTGGTTTTTCTAGAGACGATAATATTATCAATATTTAGACAAAATGTGAACAAGCTCACACAGCTAGATGGCGGTTTGAAGAAAACACTGTGCAAATACTGCCCACAAGATCAACGTATACACTACTACAGCGGTGGATACGGATTACGTAAAATATATTATGGCTGCTTGAAAAAAGTCACTCCGGTGTTTTTTCTGGAGACGGTAATATTATGGATATTTAGACAGAATGTGAACAAGGTCACACAGCTAGATGGCAGTTGGTTGAATAACACACTGGGCAAAAAATGCCTACAGGGCAAATAATGCCTAAAAGGTCAACTTATACACTACTACAGCGATGGATACGGATTACGTAAAATTTATTATGGCTGCTTGAAAAAAGTCACTCCGGTGTTTTTTCTGGAGACGGTAATATTATGGATATTTAGACAGAATGTGAACAAGGTCACACAGCTAGATGGCAGTTGGTTGAATAACACACTGGGCAAAAAATGCCTACAGGGCAAATAATGCCTAAAAGGTCAACTTATACACTACTACAGCGATGGATACGGATTACGTAAAATTTATTATGGCTGCTTGAAAAAAGTCACTCCGGTGTTTTTTCTGGAGACGGTAATATTATGGATATTTAGACAGAATGTGAACAAGGTCACACAGCTAGATGGCAGTTGGTTGAATAACACACTGGGCAAAAAATGCCTACAGGGCAAATAATGCCTAAAAGGTCAACTTATACACTACTACAGCGATGGATACGGATTACGTAAAATTTATTATGGCTGCTTGAAAAAAGTCACTCCGGTGTTTTTTCTGGAGACGGTAATATTATGGATATTTAGACAGAATGTGAACAAGGTCACACAGCTAGATGGCAGTTGGTTGAATAACACACTGGGCAAAAAATGCCTACAGGGCAAATAATGCCTAAAAGGTCAACTTATACACTACTACAGCGATGGATACGGATTACGTAAAATATATTATGGCTGCTTGAAAAAAGTCACTCCGGTGTTTTTTCTGGAGACGGTAATATTATGGATATTTAGACAGAATGTGAACAAGGTCACACAGCTAGATGGCAGTTGGTTGAATAACACACTGGGCAAAAAATGCCTACAGGGCAAATAATGCCTAAAAGGTCAACTTATACACTACTACAGCGGTAGTAAAATAAAAAAAAGTAAAATAAAAAAAAAATGAATATTAAAAAAAAAAAATTACAGTAGGTGCTGCTGAACTACTAGGAGCAGCAGATTAGCACACCAGTCCCACTCCCCAACACTGCTAGACTAATAGCACTGGGCTCTTATAGTAGTAGTAGTAGTAGTAGTAGTAGTAGTAGTAGTAAAACAACAAAAAAATAAATAAAAGCAGTCCTTACAAGGACTACTGTTATTGCAGCAGTCAGCAGATGAGATCAGAAGCAGGACAGCTGCCCACTGCAGCTACATACAGAGCACTGCAGTAGAAGGTAGATTACTAGCCAGCAAAGCTACCTAAGCTTAAATGTCCCTCAAACCCCTGCAGACTTCTGTCCCTCCAATAACAGAGCAGTATCAAAACGATTACTAGCCAGCAAACTTTCAACTGTCCCTGAAATCACTAACAGGCAGCAGCTCTCTCCCTACACTATCTCTTCAGCACACACAGGCAGAGTGAAAAAACGCTGCAGGGCTTCGGTTTTTATAGGGAAGGGGAGTGGTCCAGGGGAGAGCTTCCTGATTGGCTGCCATGTACCTGCTGGTCTGGGGTGAGAGGGCAAAAAAAAGCGCCAACAATGGCGAACCCAAAATGGCGAACGTCGCGCGACGTTCGCGAACTTCCGGCGAGCGCGAACACCCGATGTTCGCGCGAACAAGTTCGCCGGCGAACAGTTCGCGCCATCTCTACTCCTCTTCCCAACTATTAAACAGTCTGGGAGCATCCCATGGAAATGGCCTAAATGTGCTTGAACTGTAGGTAGAGCTTTCCATAGCAGATAAAACTCCATGGATTTTTCATAGGCTGCTGAGAAATATTCCATAACACTAATCAATCTCTCCTGCACCAAGTACAATTCTGCAGAAAGAAACTAATGATACAGAGCCCCTTTTGTTATCTTTATATGTATATAAAGGAAAAAATAAGGGTAGATGAAACAGAAAACGTTCAATAAATCAGAGAAGGAAGAATAAAGGACACACAGTAATGACAGTTTATTTACCAAAGTGTGCCACATATAAGAAAATACATTTGAGTAAAAGGGCTTTGTTTATAAGAAACACCATTTTGCACTTGGTCAGTTTTACGTGATCTTATTTCCTAGACACCTGTTAAGTTCAGGGTATATTTTCCCTTTAAATCAAACTCCCAGGCATTTCTATGAACAATAATTGGGACACAAGAAGATTGTTTTCTTTAACTTCCTTTATTATGCAAACTGATTCATTTACATTAGAAAAGAAGTTACACTATAAGATGGCTCAGTTCAGTTGGACTTACAAAAACAATACTAACCCCAAAATAAATCAATGATTCATTTGCTTTTACAAATACATTGTCTTTACTTTTTGGCATCTTCATTCATTCATCTTCATTGGTGTTGGCATCTGTACAGATTTAAGTGACTGCCATAAATGGGAGAAAAGAGTAGAGAGCGATAAAAATGGTGGGACAGTACTATACAGATGTGTATTTACAATAGTGATACCTGTCAATTGTGTTCATATTTAAAGTAAAGCCCAATGTGGAAACAATATGTTTATTTTTATTGGTACAGGAATGGGATCCATTATTCAGAATGCATGGGATCTGGTGTTTTTCTTTATAAGTCTGGAGCACCATTCCATACAGTTAATTTTAAAAAAAAAAGTGCAACAAAATTTTTTGCCACCAATATGGATTTCTACAAGCTTAGTAAATATGAAGTACAAGGTCATGTCTTACTATTGGAGGAAAAGACAAAAAATAAGCATTGGGACTGTGGGAAATGCAACGGCACATTTTAGAGAACATTGAGTGTTTTTTTTGTTTTTTCTTTATTTGTGGAGACGCTCCTCTTTTTCTTCTAAGCACCATGCCACCATACACTCCAGGGCCTGGTATCCTCTGTTTCTGTACTGTGCATGTGCAAACACAAAGGATGCTGGGGCATCAGAAGAGTATGATGGCGTTGCACTAAGAAAAGTACCCTTTACCAGTCCATGTTTGGAAGTAGAGGACAGCCAATCCTGGGTATACAGCAAGGGACTACAATCACTGGAAACGGTTCTACCTTACCTTGGGCTAGCTTAAAAGAATGTGCTTAATTGATACTAAACAGGCAGAATCCATGTTGGACTTATCTACCAACCTTATGAAACCTTTATGAAAGTACATGACCTGGCAGTGAGACAGCAGGCTTAATATGTACTGCCACTTCTTCAGACATACAGGATAATGCACTTATAAGATTTCAACAGATTTTTATTAAGGTTTAGAACATTTCCATGAAGATTTGGATTTCTCTACATCTGTTTAAGTGCACGTGGATTCTGCCTGTAGAGTCTTGATTTTGTTCATATTATCTGGTGCCAGAATGGGTTCACCACATGGACTTCCATTTTCTTTGCACCTTCATTTGTGTTCAGAATAATATCAGTCTGACATGACTAACCTGATCAATTACTGTTTTAGTAGAAATTATATTTCTACATGGCAAATAATTTACTAGTAGATGTAGCAGAGTAATAGAAAACCAACAGACCCAACAGTCATGACATGCATGCTGCTTATTCTGTGTAATTAAATCATTAATTTAGGCTTGTTCAAAATTATAGCAGTGTTGAAAATAATAATATATTGTTTCAAATTATAGCAGTGTGGAATTCAATTAGTGAGGTCATTCATTATGTGAAAAACAGGTGTCACTTACGGCCCTTATTTAAAGAAGGAAAGCAGCAAATGTTGTGCCTGCTGGTTATAGTCAATTTCTTTATGAAAATCTGAGTAAAACGGGTCGTACCAGACATTGTGTTTAGAAGAACAGTGTACTTTGATTAAAAAGTTGATTGGAGGGGAAAACATATAAAGAAGTGCAGAAAACTATAGGCTGCTCAGCTAAATGATCTCACATGCTTTTAAATGGCAACCAAAACCTGAAAGACGTGGAAGAAAATGGAAAACTATCATTTGAATGGATAGAACAGCCAAAATGGCAAAGACTCAGCCAATGCTCAACTCCAGGAAGATCAAAGAAGGGCTAAAGTTATCTGTGAGTACGGTGACAATTAGAAGACGTCTATGTGAAGCCAAACTATCGGCAAGAAGCCCCCGCAAAGTCCCACTGTTGAAAGAAAGATGTACTGAAGAGGTTACAATTTGCCAAATAACACATTGACTGGTCTAAAGAGAAATGGCGCAACATTTTGTGAACTGATGAAAGTAAGATTGTTCTCTTTGGGTCCATGGGCCGCAGACAGTTTGTCAGACCTCCCCTAAACATTGAATTCAAGCCACAGTACAGTGTAAAGACAGTGAAGCATGGTGGCACAAGCATCATGATATGGGATGTTTCTCATACTATGGTGTTGGGCCTATTTATCACATAACAGGGATCATGGATCAGTTTCAATACATCAAAATACTTGAAGAGGTCATGTTGCCTTATGCCGAAGAATAAATGCCCTTGAAATGGATGTTTCAAAAGAGAAAACCCCAAACACACGGTTATATAACTAAATATTAGTTCAGTGATTGAAATGAAAGCAAAATCTACAGCGAATGTTTAAGTTTGTAAAGAAGAAGAATGCAGACACTGCTATTTTTTGGAACAAATAAATTAGAAGTTGGGGAGCACCATCCATCCAATGCAAAGGACGGTGTGCAGGGTCAGATAATAGTTAATAATACAAAAAGGAGAAAAAGAAATGATCCATTTCATTGCACTTTCCCATCCATATGTTGTGAAAACTCAAGTGAAGTGATTATTAAAACTTAACTTTTAAGTGAGCAATAAAACTTCTGTCTAGATAGCAATATTAAAACACTGGTTCTATAGGGGGCTGATCGACTGATAAGCCAGGGGTAGGAGGGATGAAGTCACCTGAGAGTGACGGTCGGTTGGAGGAAATCAATGAATCTTGTCAATTTTTTGACGATTAATCATATTGCATACCTATAAAGAGCACCCCAGAGGTATAAACTCCCAACAGGCCACCCCTTCTCCCACCTCAGGATCCCTCCCTTCAGGTGTACGATCACCCTGCAGAGTGATTGTGATATAGAGGCCTGAGTACCCTCCCTATCCGTTCTCCCCAGCTATAAATGCGTTGTCCCTATCAGACGCCTACCTAACCAAAAGCTAAAATTGCGCCTGACGCGCGTTTCACCCGTTCAGTTACGGGCTTTATCAAAGGCATGATAAAGCCCGTAACTGAAAGGGTACTTTTGGAGGGTGAAGGGGTTGGTTATCGGACGATCCGTGGGGTAAAGAACTTGCTACCAATATCTTGATATTTTTGGTTACCCAATAACCGCTTGCACTTCAGGCCTCTAGATGGATATAGTTTAGGGGAGCCTGTGCATTAATCTGTCCTTGCAGGGTAGTGACCTCAGCTACAAAAACACAGATTTCATGATCATTTTAACTTTGCAATTAGAAAATCTCTTAAGGTGGCCATACAACTATAAGATCCGCTGGTTTGGCAAGGTGACCCTAGCAACCATACAGCAAAAGTTCTAGAATCCAAAATAAACAAAAGACAAAATATAAAGAACATTAATTACACATCTAGATTATTACTGCCTGCTTTATAGTAAACTTATGGAAAACATTCCTTTTTAGTCCCTTCATCTCTGATATAAAGTGTAGCTTTATGTTTGGCTGTCTGTGCATGTGCCAGGGAGAATTAGTTAGTCCTAAACAAGTCACTGGCTACAAAGGGTATATGTTGAGACTCCTGGGATCTTGCCACAAGGATCAGCAGAGATTAGAAAAAGGAGACACAGTCACCGTAAAAGATGCAGAAAACATGTTATATGTTCTACTATATTGCTGCTCATACAGCTATCCACACAAGCTAATGCCCTTAAGATGGCCATAGACATTACAATTACAATCTTTCTTGGAAACTATGTTTCCAGGAAAGATAGTTAATTTCAATACATACACATGTAGAGCTGAATTGTCAGGTAGAAACGATTCAGCATTAACAATGGCCAATGTCGAAGGCACCTGATCAAAATTTTCTGGCAGGCCAATCTCCCACCATACAAGCACCAATTATCGTACGTAAATTTGTTTCGTACCATATTTTCAGTGTGTCTATGGCCATCTAGAGGGGACGCATGCGCCTGTATATTCAATAGAAGCCTAAGTCATTGGTCTTAAATGAAAGCATAACCCCCTTAGACAGTGCTTAAAGGAGAAGGAAACCCTGTAGAATAAAAGCCCTCCCCCCCACGTAGAAATTGACGGATATTGCTGATCTACAATCCTAACTGTTTTACCTCCCTTTGTGAAGCAGTCTGTCAAGATTGGCGATGGGTTGCAGTTCCCGCCCATTTTTGGGTGGATGGCTTTATCTGACATCATGAAATTGTTCAGAGCAAGGGAAGATCAGTTAAATAATTGGTCTATTTGCTGTCAGCCCCCGAGGTACACATCAGACCCAAGTGACAAATGGAAGTATTACTGCTCTGCTTTTTATGGCAGTGACATTTAACATAAAACAAATGCATTTTTATATATAGTTTAATTACACCCCCTCCAATCAACAGAAATATTTAAATCTAAATCACCTTAAAGCCAGACCTTACAAGGTGCTAATGCTTAAATACATGTTGTGGTACCGTGACAAAACAGCAAGATGAGCACCGCTAGATCTACACACACACACACACACACACACACACACACACACAAACACGTGGCCTCCATTACAGAACACTGTCTGTAGCAATACTCTTAAAATTCCATATCTTACTGTGTTAGGGCTCCTACATATGAGCATTTCTTCATGTGTTTCCCTTTATTGGCTCTTTCATTTCGGCACAAGGGAACGTGTGAGGTTAGCACTGCTTGCTCTTTAAATGCATGTTAAAATGCTGGTAAGAGCCCTTAAAAGAAATAGCATCCTTTCCCTTGCTTCCAGTCTCCATAATGATTAGGGTGTTGCTGCATCTACCTTGTGCTGCGCCCCAAACAGTGTTATATGTGTTACTGCCTCCGTTGCACTAAATGGTACAAAGCATCAGATCATTTGGGAGAAAAAAGCATGTAACAGAATCTGATCCACAAAATCCTTCTTGACTAGCTAATACACAACTTAAATAAAAAATATAATATGGAAACCTTTACTTACCATTCTCTGTGTGTGCACTCATGACTACCACAGAGCACACCCACTGAACTCCTCCATGTTTGTATGGATTTGCCCATGCTTAGGGGCACAGTATTTAGCAGGCAGACACAAAGTCACAGCATGCTGGAAAGTACACTTGCCATATTAAGTGGAAGGGGAAAGTGAGGACAAGACCCTTGTAGGAAAATGCCAACTGTGCAAGCAAAACATTGAATAACACATCATATAAAATATTGTGTGAAACAGGATAGGCCAATGAAACCAGCATGGTAGGGGAAGGATGGAGGCGGTTTCAAAACATTCTCGAGGACACAATACTTCATATAGCTGGGGTAAAGGATTCCATATAGCTACCAATGCTTGGTATATATATATCAGGAATACAGTGCAACTGTACATTAAAGAGATAAGAAAGCCCCTTGAAAATGATAAAGCTAATTATGTGGGTTTTGGATACACAGCAACAACCTTACATACGACTTGTATTTGTGTGTAAAAGAAATAGTGCATATTACAGTCTTATATGAGTGCAATATGCGTCATGTGTGTGTTTCTTTTGCTTTTCCAGTAGGAAAGTCTAGAAAAGCTGTCCAGACATACATGTAAATATGCAAATTCTGCAAGTTTACCAAACCAATACATTTTTTTCTGATGTAGTTACCTAGTGGCAGGCTTGTTTGACCCCACCAGCCAAATGCCATGGAGAACCCATTAGCCAAAAGTTACAATCCAGGGCCCAATGCAATCAGTCAGCAGGATAGATCTGCCCAGCATATCTGAAAACTGAATGATTCGTTTGGGTCCACAGACAGGACAAAACCCATCTGTGTATGGTCAGCATTAAAACATATATGATGTAAGCAAGGGATATCCTTCAGCTGTTTTTGAACTACATCTCCCAGCACTCTTTGGCTGTTGGTGGATATTAAACACTGAAGTTGAACAGGAGCTGCAAGATCACCAAGCTGGATAACTCTATGCAGGCAGCCATTTTTAAACATAAAAAAACAGTACAAAGAATTGCATATTCCAAAATGTAAAACAGCTGTTTGATCGAGAATACGCATTCAAACTGTGAAGGTTAGTAGGAAAATACTTTCAGAAATAAACTGTACAAAGATAAAATTTCAACTTCAAAGTCCCATTATTATATAAAGTGCAGCGTAATCCATCCAGGGGTCGGACAGGTACTCACAAAAGTCTAGCACGAGCAGTCTTTGCATAGCAGTACTCCTGCAAAGTCTAATACCCAAATGTCCTTCTGTACACTCAGAACGAAAGGGAAACAGGAGAATTCTCAGATTCACAGAGTTTCTTAGACTTGTGTATATTTTCTTCCTGGACGTTGGCTGGAGACAAATCCCCATTGATCCCTGTCTTTATGCAATGTGCAGGCCCTTTAAGAAGAAACAAAATGTGTGCATGTTACTATTAAAATGCCTTCCTTTATTTAGTTGGTATTCCCGGAATAGGCAACTAGAGATAATTCAGACAAAAAGTCCCATCCTGTATTAACAAATTCCTGCTACTTTTAAAGCACATAAGATCAAGATGATACCTTCTGAACTAAAGCCAAATATATATAATGACATATAGGCAAGTCGTATTAAGAAGGCATCAGTAGATCATTGTATTTTCATACTAATTTACTAGATTCTCCCAAATAGAAGGTACACTTTTGTTTATTTGTACCCCGCAACAAGGTTAGAAAACTATTAAATAGTGTTGCCATGGTCTTCTTGTGTCAGTTTCTAAAATATCTAGGTCAACATATAAGTATTTGCCTCAAATCTCAACCTAAAGGACCTTCAGACAGGGCTTTCATGAATGCCTAAGAGAGCAAATAAGCATTCATTCCATACCTCACCCTAACTGGCCTTTGGGCCCTTCGTGCTGGGCAGTCACACAGTTTTTCAACCTTTGCAATATAATGTGATGGATGAAGACGCAACAGATACAGTCAGAAACTATAAACAAAGACAAACACGGAAAGACAGACTGATATAATCATATATACATTCAAAAGGCAGTGCCACCAGCACATAATTTTGCGACAGACAGAAATGAGCCACAGAGCCCAAAATGAAAATATGTAACATACTTTCCATTTCTTCTAAAAACATGTCATTATTACAGGTTTCTGTTTCAGAATAAGCGCTTCGCCGTCGATGAGTTGCCCGATGGAAGGATGAATCCTTATAGAAATGGCTGCCCCTAGAAAACATATAAACATGAAGAACGTTTTTCTCAGCAGAGAAGTCAGAAGTCCAAGCGGACACCACACCAGTGCATGCAGCCTAAACAGAACTAGGCGGTCCCAAATACCTAAATTCTGGTACACAAGAGATCTAAAGTCACCTGACTTTCAGAAAGAGTTAGGTAAAATGGATTCCACTAAATGTGTATTCCTGACATAAATGTTTGTCAGGCACAGACGGAAGTGCAGCATAAAATGTAATCAAATTGGGAGCAAAGCAAACTACCCTTTCATTAGCTACATGTCTCAGTGGAAATATTTAATTTAAATAATAAACAAATTGCAGCCCCAGGATGGCAGGGCCAAAGAATACATTAGGTGCCAGGTTAAATTCCGTATCGATTTAGTTATACTAAATGACTACATGTCAATAAATGGGCATTTTTGTCCCCATAAAAAATTAAAGCTTTGCATATCCTTACATACTGCACTGAAATTTTTTTTTTAATAGATCCGATTGCCTCATCCTTCCAAATTAAATAATTGGTGTTCCATTGGTGAAACTATAACAAAAGCTTCTGTTATGTGAAAAAACAGAGCAGCGCTTTTGTGACGTCATACAAACATAGTCATATATAATATGACATTGTATATATCTACTTACCCTTCAGAAATGTAAGTGCCTGGGTGACTCATGGAGCGTTTCATCTTTAAAAGAAAGATAAATAAATATTAGCACAGCAGGTGAGTGACAACATACTCAGGATCACACTCCATTCAGCCCTATGAAGGGTGATATTCTTCACTTACGCCCACCCACTGAGCTGGAAAATGCTCAGGAGACAAAACATCCTGAATCACCCCATTTTCCAAAGAACAAAAACAAGCTATACATTGACAGGACATTACAATAAGTCAGCAGGAAAGATATTCAACTTGGTCTGTGTTTCTGGAATAAATAAGTAATAAAATGCAGCTGTAAAGGTTTTCACTTGCTGTAGACAAGGGGGCAAAGATTCGGCAGTGTGAAGTAATTTCGGCACACCGATTTACTAATGGGCGCTGGTGTAATTACGCTAGCGAAGGAGATAGACTCTGGCACAACTTCGCACTCTAACGCCTGGCCTTGTGTAGTGTAATGTATTTGCTGCAGCATATACGGCCATTGTACTTTAACTGCACCCCGTATGCAAATGAGCGAACGCCAGCGTAACTTCGAACTGCTGATCGTATTTTCGATAGCGCAACTTCGCAATCGTTCGGTAACCTGTGCGCAACTTCGGAACTTTGTAAATTAGCGTTGTCCAGGCGAATTTATGCCTGGCAAAGTGTTGCGATGTGCGCAAAGCCAGCGCTGGCGAATTTTGCAGGTAAGTAAATTTGCCCCTGCATTTCAAAATGGAGCAAGTAGCATAACAACTTTTTCATCGCTGGTTATTGAATAGAGCTTGTGATGAACATAGTTTTTTTCGTTTTTATTAGGAAATGTGTGTGTTTTTTGATATTTCTTGGACTAAAGACAAATTATAAAATTGAAAGTAAAGTCTTATTCTATTTCCTGTTTGTTCAAGCACAAAACAAATCAGCAGCCCTCTATATAACAAGCTGCTCTTTATCTAAAAGGCCAACAAAGTGTAGCTGGGAGTGGGGAGAGGTGTGTTTATAAACCTGAGTGGGGCTGCTAATTAGTTTTGTGCTCCTAAAAACAAGTATCAGAAAATGACTTACTTTCAGAATTTACAATAAATAACAAAGGCATACATATTGTATTTAGTAATTATAACAATAGGCAAAATGTATGTTCAGCACAAGCCCTATTCATGCTGAACTGGAGGTCTACTGTCCCTTTAATGTTAATTTTCACAAGTTATATTTGGAGCTTTTGTGGTTTCCCAGTACTTGTGGAGAAGGCAGGAATTTAATCTTGGCTCTGCCCAGGACACTCAGTTGACTTTCAATTCTAGTGGACAGTGTACATATGTGACATCTTGTACTCTAATGTCAGGTTCTGGAGCAAGTGTACATGTGTATTTATATATTATTTGATCCATCTAAGCAAAAAAGGATAGCTACATCTGAACTCGTACTGTACCATTTGAACAGGAGAAGGAGACACAGCGGACACATCATGTGGCAGCAGTTGATACATTTCTGGTTTGAATTTGGCACTTGCAATCTTGACACATTCTTCTAGCGTAGCAATAAATGTGTTGCAGGTTGCACTGAGCAGAGATGAGGCTTCATTCATATTCTTTGAGTGAGATACAAGCAAGTAGAACGTATACTCTGATTATTTATACAATATCTGTGTACAGCTGGCCTATGTACCAAATACAAAATATGAATCCAAATATACCCATATAGACAGGCAGAGTAAAAGACAAATCAAAATCAATCATATAACTAATAGAGAACACTGAATGTATGGCTAAGTCTTGTTTTAGAGCAGCAATGCCAAATATGAACACTGATATAAACTGTACACATAAAGACTTGAAAAAGTCATCCAGAAAGCTCTGCCAAAAGAAACAAAGCAGAATCTGACACTTCAGATTACCTGAAAATTACATCAGTAATTGTTTCCTTATTAAAATGAATAGACTAAGGCTACATGCAGATGAGCAGTTTTCCTCCGTCCAATGATGTAACTCTGGGACTGATTGTCAAAGACAGGTGCTAAAATGCACAGAGCAGTTACCCATAGCAACAAACCACAAATGTGTATTAATTTTCTAACTGGTGGCAGATTGATCAAAACTATTATGACTACTATGGAGCCCCGCTGCAATCTGCACCCACTGAAGATGTCAAACTTTTGCATTAGGAGACAGGTAGAAGCTAGGCCTACATGTCTCAAGCAACCACTTTGCTCTTTTCCTAAGTTGCTGTACATAGGTAACGTTTCTAGTATTTGCGCCAGAAGAGCACCAATGCCAGCCCTCTAATATAACCTCTAGTAGGCAAATATGATTGAAGGAACACAAGGGTACCTCAGTGCTAGGTGATGGACTATGTTCATCGTGATTAACAAATTCCTGAATAGTATGAACCTGCTGCATTAGCAGGTCGCAATAAAGACGGAGTTCTGACATTTTGGTTTTCAGAGATTCATTGGTTTCACTGATTTCTGCAAAAAGAACAGAAATGTGTTAATCCAAAACAATTTCACTAACATAGCAAGCAGTATTAAAGGAGAAGGAAAGGCATGTTATACTTGGGGGTGCCAAAAGTTAGGCTACCCCAAGTGGTTGTATATACAGTACTTACCTGAAACCCCAAGCCAGTCCTTCTATCGGCAGAAAACTGCACCGTCCCGGAGTTATTCCAGTGAGAACCACAAAGCAATTGTCTTCTGACTTCTTCGTCCTTTACGCGGCTGTGCATGCGCAATAGAACGAAAAGCTGAACTTTAACGAAAAAGCAGGCTATTCTGTTCTACTGCACATGCATCTGCCCAGGGAAATTTGAAGAAAGAAGAAGCAGGAAGACGATCAGTTTTCTCTTGATAGGTACACTGGCCCGGGGTGTCAGGTAAGTAGATACAATCACTTGGGGGTGCCTAACTTTTGGCACCCCCAAGTAAAAATTGTTGCCACAACACTGAATTCATGAAGCATGTAAATAGTTGCCACAGGAAATAACAGTGTGCACCTTAATACACAGGTCAACTACAAAAGTGAACACTGTAGTTGCAATTTCATCCTACACTTTTTGTCCATTGTTACAACAGAACATTGTAATATTCTGACCTGTATTTTGTACAGTTCAGTTTGAACAGTTCAGCTTGACAAAACAAACTGGGTAAATAGATAGGCTGTGCAAAATAAAAAATGTTTCTAATTTAGTTAGCCAAAAATGTAATATATAAAGGCTGGAGTGACTGGATGTCTAACATAACAGAACACTACTTCCTGCTTTTTAGCTCTATAACTCTGAGTTTGTCAGTGACTTGTAGGGGGGCCACATGGTACAAATCCATTCAGTGAGTTTGTAATTGATTCTCAGCATTCAGCTCAGATTCAAAAGTAACAGATATGACCCATGTGGCCCCCCTCAAGTCTCTGATTGGTTACTGCCTGGTAACCAGTCAGTGTAAACCAAGAGAGCTGAGAAGCAGGAAGTAGTGTTCTGGGTATTATGTTAGACATCCAGTCACTCCAGCCTTTATACATTACATTTTTGGCTAACTAACTATATTAGAAACATTTTTTATTTTGCACAGGCTATTTAGCCAGTTTTTATTTTTACACTGAACAATTCCTTTAAAGGAGAACTAAAGTTTAAACATGATTATGGCTAGAAATGCAATCTTTTATAAAAAAGAACCTACTGTACTAGTGCAAATACAAATTAGTTCTGCACATTAATATATTACATAAAATATAAATATTGAATATTAAAAAATACAAAAGTCTTTATTTAAACATATTCTCTTTTAGATCAGCTGTTTGTTGAAGGTCAAGCTGAGCTGTAACAGAACCACAGCCAGGACTGCTGGGAAAGTAGAGACACTTTCTTCAATATCCACCCAAGGTGTTCTTGGTTTTAGTACAGGTTTATGCTCCTGAAACCAGGCCTTTGGTCAGATACAGAGGACTATGGAAAAACAAATGTAACCCTTATGTTAACTCTTCTGTTAAAAAAAGAAGTATTTTAAATACACCTTCACATTATTGCAGGTTTTACAAAAATAAAAACCCAATCCACACCTAAAGGTTTTTTTTTTTTTTTAAAGAATATGCTTATCCAAGGCACACCATGATGGTAACATTATTACCTTTTTCTTTTCTTGTTCTGTTATCTGCCAGGCAAGCTTTGGAACTACCCAAGGCAACCAGCCATCTCTGTCTTTCAGCTGCATTAACTGCTTTCACATAGAAATGCTGCTCCCCTGGGATTATCAGCTCCATTCTTGTGTTGTCTGTTGCGTGAACTGAAAAGACAAATTGTTATGGGATAGTACTGGAAAAACTTAAGGTTGAGTAGCTCCCATTCATCACTTGCCAACAACAAGAAAAGGAAAAACAAATAAATCTAGTGTCTTAAACCCATGGATGTCGATATTGTAAAACGCATTGTGTGTTTAAAAACTTCATGTTGCACAGAGTTTCATTAATTCTTGTGACTTTAAAGCATTTAACCTTACCTTTAATTTCACAAACAGCCATTTTAATGCTGCCTTTGCTGCCCTTGCACACATCATCTTGTGAATCGTAGTAAGAGAGAATCCCATTGTCTAAAACAAACCAGCGAGGCTGCCAACCTGTCTCACATAGATACAAGAATTGGTTAGGTCTCTGTCAGCAATCATTTACTTAACATTTATTACATTTATAAAAGTATAACTTAGGAAGCTTCTAGAGGCAACGTTTTACTTATAACAAAGGGTCCTTAAATAATGAAATACACTCAATGATTGCAATGGTGTCACTGATTTGCATAAACTGGTTTGCTCAGTTATTACTCTATGCTGTGGTTATTGTTAAATCATTTTTATGTTAGAACAGGAAAAATTAGGTTTAAAAGAATGATATATTGTTGTGTGTATGTTTCATTGCCGTAGAATGAAAAGGAAGATAAATATGTATGGTATTCATTACTTTCAGATGTGCAGGGAGCTTATTTAAATTGGAAATGGCACACACAGCAAATTTCCTGTTAAGCTTAGTTATCCTGTTAGAGCAATAGCATCAAGCGATTAACCGGGGAAGACATAGCAAGGAATATAAAGCTTAGAATAAAGGTTAGTTCTTAAAAGCATGATGTTTAAATTAACTTGTGTGATATAGATAGTGGTACTGTCACACTATTTTAAATTGGTCTTATTTATTCTTTTTGATATAGAATTATTTTGCTTCTGCTCTCCAGACTAAAATTTAAATGATCTAATTGCTAGTGTCCCACTTCTGGTTATACTCTTCTTTCTGCTGTGTAGGTGTATGTGGTAATTGCTGTTATTTAGTTCTTCCTGGACAAATGCAATGGATTTGATTTCCTGGTAGGTATTGTGTTCCATTTGTTATTTGCTCCTATTATAGTATATTTTGTAATTTTACAAAGAAATGTTCCCACCCAGTACAGTTCTATCCTAAGTTGACAGAACTCATACTGTTTAGGCCAGTGATGCCCATAATGTACCAATGTGAGGTCTATATTTATTGAAGTTATTGCTTTAGAGTGGCTACCACCTTGGGTACTACACTCACTGCCATCGGAAAAGGAACTGAAAATACAGAATCATGAGCACATCAGTGCTCACACAAATACCAGATTATGGTGTGCACAAAGAAAACTCAAAATTTAGATTTTTTTCTAACAAATAGCTGAGAAGGAATTAGAGGGAACATTACAACTTGTGATTTAATTCAGGCTAATGCAACCAGCAGGGGTTTACTGGTGTTTGGTAATATTGGAATAACACATTTTAAAGGGTAACTAATGCCTTGAATAAACGGACTAAATCTGTCAGTCTCGCCATAGACGTGCAGATTTTTTAATATCCGTGACAGCAATCGTACGAAAGTTATGTCTAACAAATAGTAGTGACAGTCACCCATTGATATTGTCAGATAGGCAATACATGCAGAGATATTTATTGTTAGCAAACAGAAATCTTCTAACCTCTCTGATCGACTCAACGACTGATCGATATGGTACGAGAAATGTTGGGATGATCCACAAAAGGTCCGGAAATGGACTCTTAAGACTTTATCTTTGCATTTATGGCCAGCTTAAAGGAATTGTTCAGTATAAAAATAAAAATGGTGTAGATAGCTAGGCTGTGCAAAATAAAAAAATGTTTCCAATATAGTTAGCCAAAAATGTAATCCAAAAAGGCTGGAGTGACTGAATGTCTAACATAACAGAACAGTACTTCCTGCTTTGCAGCTATCTTGGTTTCCACTGATTGGTTACCGGGCAGTAACCAATCAGTGACTTGTGTCATAACGGTTTGCTTTTGAATCTAAGCTGCATGCTAAGGATCGATTGCAAACTCACTGAGTTATGTCCCATTTGGCCCCCTTAAAGTCACTGACTAACTCAGAGTTAGAGAGCTGAAAAGCAGGAAGTTGGGTTTTGGCTATTAGGTTAGACAGCCAGTCACTCCCGTCTTTACAGATTACATTTTTGGCTAACTAACTAAATTAGAAACATTTTTTATTTTGTACATATGATCTTTTTACCCAGTTTTTATTTTTACACTGAACGGTTCCTTTAAGTGCAAAGGGCTATCGGGCAAAAAGGATTAATATTTCCAGGTACTGTGGGCAGGATCAGTTACAAAGTTCTCAGGTACAATTTAGGAGACCCAGGATGTTGGTTTACTGTGTGTGTAATTTCCACCTTCTCAGAGTAAACAAGCAGGCTAAAAATAAATTCATTGTATTCAAGTAGTAATGAGCAAATTTACTCATCTCATTATGAGCATGCAACGTGCTTTTCAAGCTTTTACATGTCATGATCATATTTCAATATGATAACACCAGTGTTTGTTTTTAATATACCGGTCATCTGCAAAATAATGGGCTAACTTATACTATTAAATATGGATGTGCACTAATGCTCTAACTGTATGTTTCTAATCCAGAGTCTTGCTCATGAGTGAGGTTAGAGAGAGAAACATGGTGCAAAAGCATATTCAAGGGCATTTAACAATAAAATCACACAGGTTTGGGACCTGTTATCCAGAATGCTCGGGACCTAGGTAACAGATCTTTCCATAATTTGGATCTTCATACCTTAAATCTACCAGAAAATCATGTTAACATTAAATAAACCCAATAGGCTGGTTTTGCTTCAATAAGGATTCTTCATATCTTAGCTTAGAGCAAGTACAGGGTACTATTTTATTATTACAGAGTTAAAGCAAATCATTTTTAAATAATTTGGATTATTTGATTATAATGGAGTCTATAGGAGATGGCCTTTCCATAATTACGAGCTTTCTGGATAACGGGTTTCCAGGTAAAGGTTCCCATACCAGTAATAACAGACCAAGTATTGTACTTGTGTGAACAATACTTATCAGTGTACTTACATTTTCTACATCAGTAACATATTCCATATTTCACATGCAGAGGTGGGAACAATTAGAGGTGTACTTTTTATTAACACTGGAGACAAACCTCACCAGTGATAGCCACAGTCACCAATTAGATATTTTCTTTTGTTTTCTAACTTGCAGGTGATGTTTGGTTGCTGCTTGGTTGCTATGGGTAACATCACCAGTGATGTTTTTCTCCAATGTTAAAATATACAGTAAACACCCTGAGTGTTTAACAGTGAGCCAAACAGGTATCAGGCCCCAATCACATACAACCTAATAACAAAGCGTTAAATGAAAACTAAACCCCCAACTTATTGCTTTTAATAGCATCCCTGCCAGTTCGGCAACTAAATTAAAGAAGTGTAGCCCCGTAGATTGCCGCATAGTACGGCAGAATTAATAGCTAAATCATTGGGCCATGTCGCATTTTCCGTTTCTGTCTTCCTAGCAGTGATATCCGACCATGATCTAGTGCAATAGAATCCAGGATCAGATCAACTACCACTGCACATGTTCCTGTTGGCAATGACTGCCAGAGGGCCAAATCAAGGAGTTTGACTCCAGCTTCTTCCAATATCCATGATGTGGCTGAAGTTGGAGGCCACCAACCCCCCTTCTAGTTGGGTGAAACAGGACCCTTACCTTTAGGGACCAATGCTTATGGGAAAGTGCAAAGGGCTGGACTGTTAGTTAATAAAGTTCCCAATGATGAAATGGAGCTCCGTCTTTGGCGATTGAAGAAGAGAGTGGAAAGAATGAGTTTTGCAGTGCAATTGATATATAGCAGGGTATCAGTTTACCTAGAGCTGAAGGGCAAATTGAGAAAAAAAGGAGAACAACAGATTGATCCTTAGGGAAACTGAAGGGAACATTGTTCCTTCAAAGAATAGTTAGATTCGAACACTAAAAATGTAATTAATCTATAAATGTATACAGGGCCTTTTTACCATAGAACTGGATTCATGGATATTTCAGTTAATCACTGCATTACTTTTGTGAACACAATTTCTTTATTTTTTATGCGGCGACAAAATGCAGGCGACAATGCGGATGTAGTCACATCGTCAAAATATAATTGGACTAAACAAAAAGAAGCAGGTAAAAAAACACGGTTATACTGTTGGATCAAGACGCTGCTTTCTGCATTCACATCCGTCAGTCGTGTCATGTCAGATGTAATGTAGTTTTTACCTGTGACTTTCGTTCAGTCCAATTATATTTTGATGCCTACGACTACATCCGCCTTATCACCTGCATTTTGTCGCCGCACGCCGATCCGTCTGATGCTTTTACCGTACATTACCTTTCTTACCCCCATGTTCCTCTATGTAGCAGTAGTCGGTTTGCATGACCTATGACCTAACAATCAACATGACCTATATGTAACTTTTAATGTAGATTAATATTTTGAAAAGAAAATGTTTAGTGTCAGTATCACTTTAAGGTCAGCAGCTCAGGCCATCAGTTCCAAAGGGCTGGCAGCTGCTCAGTCTTACATACAAGCTCTAGTGTGCATGTGCACAAATGAATATTGCACAGGCTCATCCACTTCATTATACATTACAGGACAGATGGGAGCTGTTGTTTAAATTTGGCATTACAACATGGTGCTCATAGGAGATAATAACTTCTGCCTGCTCTCTAATGCCATATAAAGTGCAAGTGATTTCATAAGATTTCTGCATTTCTTTACACAATTAAAATATCATTTGCTAAACACTTAAAGGCAATAGCATATGGAGCAGTTAACAAACGTTCTAGTAGCTACAATACAACCAACACAACCATCACACAACCAAAAATCACCCTTTTAAATTAACAAAAACTGTGTACTTTTTTCACAAGTATGTCTGCTGTTTAAATAAATATGCTGTTGTGTAGAATTGGGCCAGAGGGCTCACATTTACATAGCAGATAAGCTGTGCAGTGCACAATGGGTTTAGTCCTTACATGAGAAGATAAACAGGAGTCAAGTTATTCATAGCTCTCTATTGAACTATACCATGAAACCCAGTCACATATAACACAGGGAGCATGGTGCCTCATCTCTCAGCTACAGAGTAGCTATATCCTTTCCCCAAGGTATACATTTGGGAAATATAAAAGGTATTCAAATAAGACAAGGCAGTTTCCAAATAGAATCATATTTTGCGTTGCATCTGCTCTGCTGTATAGCACTTTTGTGTGGTATGGAATAATATCAAAAGTCCCATGTACGTCAACTATGCTGTTGACACATTATGGGGTCCCAGAATGTCTTAGTAAATTTTAATATACTTTTCTGCTGTGGAGCTGTCTAACTGAAGGCCCTTCGACCAGAAGAGTGCCTCCCAGGGATTAGTACAGACCCCAGCCTACTGAAGGACTAAAGATAATATTAAATATATATTAATGTGGCCAAAGAACATGCGTTATGACAAATATTCCAGTCACTCTATGTAAAGTTAAATGGCACTGAATACTAAACAGGGAACTCTATTCACCCTACTACGTATGTTAAACTCTGAACCTTTTCAATTCTGCAGTGTTTTACTATAACTAGGATGACACAAGCAAGATGCTAATTCATACAACCGGAAATTCAAGGCTGAAAATCTATATCCTCCTACATGTTTCTATAAGAACTGTCACATGCAACAACCTTTAGCACTGTAAAGATACGGAAACACGTTTGCCTATATATTTTATTTAAAAAATAGCCACCCATATCAGCACCTTTTATTGCGGCAGTTCCTTTTAAGGTAAGCTCTGCTTGATGCTTTACACGTCTAGCACAGGTAAGCAAGTGAATAGACTCTTAAAGGGGTTGTTTACCTTCAAACACTTTTCAGTTCAGTTGGTTTCAGATTGTTCACCAGAAATAAAGACTTTTTCCACTTACTTTCTATTTTCTATTTGTGACTGTTCTAATATTGAAGTGTAAAGTTTCATTTTTCACCTTGTAGAGCAGCTCTGAGAAGGGCTGGGGGGGTCACCAACTCTAACTGTTCTACATTTAGTTGATACATTTCTTATCTTTGTTCCTGCTGAGCAGAATCCCTGCATTCCATTAATGGTAGATGATAGGATGATTGCTAATATTCCACAGATACTGCTGAGAAATGTATCAACTAATTATATCAACTAAATGTAGCAATTCAGAATGTTTCTGGATCTCTGAGTGCCAAGACTGAAACACGAACATTAAACTTCAAACTTCTAAAAAGTAAAAGAAGGAAAGCAACTGGAAAAATTTGTTATTTATGGTGAACAATCTTCAGAAAAGGTGATCAGGCGATCCATCTTGCGGCACTCAATTTCTTCACCCTGCCTTCCTTATAGGAGATAGCCAGGGAGGAGAAATCGAGCGATGCACGCTGGATCGTCACCCTGTTGCCAGGCAAGTGATTCTGAAAGTTTCAGTTCAGCAGCCCCGACTGTTAGAATTCAAGTGTGACATCACTAATATTAACATGATGTTGAACCAGTTAATAGAGGATGCAGGAAGAGGTATTTACCAATAACGTAAAGGGATACTGTCATGGGAAAACATGTTTTTTTTCAAAACGCATCAGCAGAATAGCAGCTCCCTAACACAAGATAACAGCTCCCTGGAAGATCTAAGAACAGCACTCAATAGTAAAAGCCAAGTCCCACTGAGACTGATTTAGTTACATTAAGTAGGAGAAAGTAATTCCATTCTAAAGTGCAGGCACAGGTCACATGACCAGGGGCAGCTGGGAAACTGACAAAATGTCTAGTCCCATGTCAGATTTCAAAATCGAATATAAAAAAAATCGGTTTGCTCTTTTGAGAAATGGATATCAGTGCAGAATTCTGCTGGAGCAGCATTATTAACTGATGTGTTTTGGAAAAAAACATGGTTTTCCATGACAGTATCCCTTTAAGTTAAAGATATAGGGGAAGGTCTAGCAATGCAATAAAGTATAAGGCCCCCAATCTGGAGAGACATTGCCATAAAGCAGGGATGCCCAAGTTCCAGTACCTTCAGCAGTTATTGAACTACACAACAGCTGGAGGGCAGCATAGTGGACATCCCTGGTGTATATACTGGCAACATCAAACAACTGCAAAATATAATATGTTCTGTAAGCATTTAATCTACCCACACTACCACCCCTAGTCAGCTCCCTTTGCCTCGTGGTGTTGGGCTCCCGTCCCTGAAGGGCTGCTGTAAGTACCTGTGATGTAGTTGGTCCATTTGTACAGAACCCCTTCCATAGCTCAGATACGCCCCCTTGTCAGGAGGACTTGCATCCCCGGCTGGTGCTGTACTACACCGCGCTGCCAGGCAGGGGACAGGTTGGGACGCTCATGTCTCTACTATAGAGATGACACGTTCCTGCTTTGCAGCAGCGCCTGGACACCACTCTCCCTTCCCCATCCAGCAGAGCTGAGAATGCACCGCCTCCCCGTCTCCTGTAGGTTGTTCCCTGTCTGACCTGATGGCGTCGCATTCACTTCCGGGACAACATGGAGGTCATTTGTCTCCGTCACTGGCTGCTGCTAGTCACAAGGATTAATGCCTCAGCGGCTGTTTATTAATGTGTATGTACGGAGACTGTCTCTCAAACTGCAGCAGGAAGGAATGCATGGCAGCCAGAGATGAGTTTCCAACTAACCATATCTCATTAGGCTCATAATAATCACCCCACCGGCGCTATGAGATCTTATATAAAAAATAAAGAAGTTTGGGTGCAAAAAAAACAGAACTGCATACCTCCCAACATTTTGGAAGTAAAAAGAGGGACAACATTTTTTTTCCCGCATGTACAGTAGCGCAGCAATTTTTTGACCACACCCCTTTCTGTGGTCACACCCCCTAATTACCATGTTTGTTTTACAAAATTTGCCAGGTTATGAAAGTTTGAAAATATTTCTCCTTATCTAAACTGTGTTTTTGTGTCTCAAAATTGTTACAAAGTATCTTATTTGCACCTGTTAGCTGTTCTGGGCTCTCTGCTAAAAGCCAATTAAGTGAGAAACTTTGATTCTTTTTCTGGCTGTTCAGTGCAGAGAAAAGAGGGACTTTCCAGTACAAATGAGGGACTGCGGGTTGAGCTGTCAAAAGAGGGACTGTCCCTCCGAAAAAGGGACAGTTGGGAGGTATGGAATTGGATCATTATTACCTAATGGCATGTGGTTATTTGGCTTTTCCACATTACAGTGCCGACTGGTTTACTCACATACGAGCACTACGTGGGCACTAGGTTTAGGAAGGGGCACAAGAAACTGCTTCAGAATAAATCCCTGGCAAGTCTGCTGGGCAGAAAGGGATTGTTTGCATTCAAATGAAATGTAAGAATGACATAGACAGCAGAATTCTAAGACAAATTGCAGTTGGACTTCATTTTTTATTGAGTTATTTAAATGTTTCGTTCTGCAGCTCTCAGGCTTGGAATATAAAAAAATCCTGTTGCCAGAGAAATATTTCCTTTGCGACCGTGGAACTTTGAAATTAAAATGAAAGCCACGCTTTGTATCGGGCATTCGGTTAGGGACCCTTTACTTCATGACAAGGTTATTGACTGGAATACCTAGGTCACAAATAAGCATCAAACAGGGTATATAGATAGTTGGGGCCATGAACACCAGGCCAAGAACAATGGGGGTACTTCAAAGTGAGGCATTTTGTGACTTCACTTTCTCTGCATCAATTTTTACACTACATCTACATCAATTTTTACCATAATGCCAGTATACACACCACTGTGAGTGCAGACCTGTGGAGCTGGAAACAATTTTGGGTATCTGGAGTCAGTCACCAAAAATGCTCTAACTCCAACTCCTAATAACTTTAAATACAAAATACACTGAAAATAATCCAAACAGATTTAGGACCTTCTATGAAGGAGGACATAGCGACCAGTAACTGATTCAAAAGGTGAAAGCCCTGTCCAAATTGATTACAATCTAAAAGGGAAAGGGATTGAGATACAAGGTGTGGGAGTGGGCAAGATCAGAAATAACAAGGTGAGCGCTGTACCATATGGTATTGCATTTGGTAACAGAATGAGGGTAGGCTTCTCTTAATAAGTTTGTTTTAAGAGATATTTTGAAAGCAGAAAGGTTTGGAGAAAGTTGGACAGACCGATTTTGAGAGTTGGGGTGCAGCCCGTGCAAAGTCTTGAATGTATGTGAGGAGGTAATGAAAGAAGAGTTGAGGAGCAGAGTGTAATGGTTGGGTGAGTATCTAGAGATGAGTTCAGAGCAGAAGGTGGGGCAGAATTATGAACTGCTTTGAATGTCAGGATCATAAGTATGACTTTTATTCTGAAATAATACAAGTTGTTTTAGGTTTTCCAATTGTTTTTGTTTTATGTAGTTTAACTGGTTAGGTTTAAGTGAGAGTCAGGTTAGCAGCAAAGTGCTCAGGGCACTTAAGTGGGGAGAGTCTGACAACTGGCAGCCTCAGTGAATTTCACTTTCAATGCCCTTAAAACAACTGGTTCCATTAATTCTTTAAAATGGGTTAGGTTGTAATTAGGTGCATTACATTGACAGTAGCAAGTATTAATGTATTAATGTAACAAGATAGCTCCCTGACATAAGATAACAGCTCCCTGGTAGATATGAGAATAGCACTCAGTAGTAATACCCTATGTCCCACTGTGACTCCTCCAGTTACATTGAGCAGAAGAAACTATAGCTAATTTGAAAATAGTTCTACTGTCAAGTGCTGGCTCCTTCTGAAAGCACAGGATCAAGCAAAATGACCTGAGATGGCTGCCGAAATGCCAATATTACGGCTAAAAAAAATTATATTTGTTGGTTCAGGAATAAAATTTATATGGTACAGTGAATTATTTGTAATGTACACAGTGTAATTTTAAAATAAAACGACACCATAAAAATCATGACCGAATCCCTTTAATGTCCCAAAAATATATCACTGATGAATATTAGCTTGTGAACATACTGTGCGCTGATCATCCATTGTGGGGATACAGTAGGAATTTGGCGCACTTTTGGTGACACAATAGACTTATGCTGGCCATACCTGTATAAAGAACAATCTTTCTGACACGAAATGTTTGTGGAAAGTTCATGGTACAATTCATATATTCTAAGCATATATGAAATGAATGAATCCTTACTCCAGTTTCTGTTGAGCATCTTGGTTTGTTTTTATTTATGAAGCTCCAACTATTTCTATGAAGCAGTTTAGAAGACACACAACTAGGAAACTTGTTTTAGGGAATTATGGAATTAATTCCAATACTATACTTGTGAAAGGGTGCTTGCTGCCTAAGGTGCAACAGGTGGGGGCAAAATCCAGGGGTGGGCAGTGTGGGCAAGAAACTTTTTTTTAAACCCCTGGCCCTGGCTAGGGAAAACAAAGTGGGAGATATGCATTTCTTCCTAACACTCATTTGCTTTATCCGCCTTACTGTTTTCAGTGAAGAACAAAAGACAGAAAATGAGGAGGAACAAGTTAAAATCAAAGTGCTGCACCTACCCAGTGAATGCAGTAAAAAAAAGCAAGAAAGGAGACCTTGTCAATACACATTATGATGCTTTCCGAGCCATAATATGACCAAATTATATTGCAGGTAAGTAATATAACGCTATATAGAATTTTAATTAGGACTATATGTAATATAAAATATATTATAATAAATTATAAACAAATAGGTAACTATAAAGTATATGGGCAGATCTGTGTTTGCAGCCCTGAGTTTGATTCTGTACAAGAGTAAGGTATGTACAGACCCTATATATTGTTTGAGAGCTTGCATAGTTTTCTACCATACCCCACAGAATATAGGCATGGACACATGTGGTTTTACGGTGTGGTAACATGGCGCATTTTTAAAAAAGCCGAGCGCTGCGTAAATACACTAACCTAGTGTGCCATTGCCTAAGCTTGAAAACAATTGGTGTATTTATGTGGTGGTCATTTTTTTTAAAACCGTCATATTGGCTTCTACATGCAGTGCTTAACTGGGCAACTTGCAGCATGCCAGATGTTAGTTAGTGCTAAGGTTAGTGCTAAACCTTGTAGTTCAACAATATATGGAAGCTGCTTCCTTTAACTGTTCTGTCAAGTTTGAGCCAACATTTCCACAAGGACCATTTTTTTGCATCATGCTTTTATATACCAATAAAAGTACTGATAGGAAGGTATGGCTAAAGTTTGCTTGACAAAAAGTGGAGTGCCACTCGAAACGTTGCATGATGTTGCTGTCCAAAAAAGAATAAAGACGATTTTATTGAAAAGGGAGTGCTGTCTACTGGATGAAATTTGTATACCTTGGAGCAGCCATTGTGAATAGGCTACTAGACGTGCACCCAATTATCAAATTTGGGCACAAAAAATACTGTAAGCGTGGTCTAATCTGCATTTTCATGGCTAAAGTTAGCCTGAGCTAAATGATTGCCCAGATCTGCTCCCGCGTGGGCCCACTGATCAATGCAAAGGAAATAATGCAGGAAATAATATGAAACAAGAAGTGTGGGTGTAAAAGGCTCAGTCCATTCATTGCTTCAAAATATCCCATAATATATATAATTATAATATGCCTGAATCAGGTCTGTTTTTTCTCTCTGCAGTAGTTCATTTTAACCTTCTGTCACAGAATCCTCTCTGCATGCTGTGAAACATGGCTGGCTAGTGTTGCATGTGAATTAATATGTATTTATATCTCTCTAGTATGTAACATACTGTATACATGTGTGCCTTTGTTAATTGTTATATTATTGAGGCCATGTAGGGCTGCATGATAAAACAGTGGTTGACACTGCAACTGTGCGGCTCTGGGGTCTTGAATGCAGTTCCACCCAGCACTGTCTGTAGGGAGTTTGTATGTTTTCCTTGACCCTGTGTTGTTTCAGATGGTTACTCCGGCTTCCAAGGAACTTCACATGTAATTAGGTTCCACATAGTAGAATTTATGTAAGAGTGCTGTGGGAGAGATTAAAGTAGTCAAATTTACATATTCACTGTTCAGGCAGTGTAATTGGGGTAAGAGGATCAAGTACAGTAAGTGAAGGTGAAACAGACAATTTATTATAATTTGACCAGTGCCATACTGTTGATCATTGCTGTCCAACTGGCAGCCCACGGGCCACATGTGCCCCCCCCCACATGAAAGTCTGTCTACTGTGTATGCTTACCATGTGTATCAATACAGAGATTAACTGGCCCCTGCATTGTTTAAACATCAAATTCAGACTGTAATTCCCTGTATTGTTTACACATGTAATCCCCTCTGCATTGTTCACACTTGTAACACCTTTATTGTTCGCACCACAAAAGACTGTACTGTTCACACCTCAGTCCCAGACTGAAACTGCCCACATTGTTCACCTGTTCACACTTTATACAGTACATGCTATTGCTGAAGGGGCACCAGCACTGTGTCACTATATGTTGTACATATAAGAGTGGTCCTGATAGGTTTCCCTGTCTCCTGCTCTGTTCTGCATTCCCTATGCTCCCTGTGTGTGCCATACTCTGCCTTCTCTATGTTCCCTGTGTGTGCCATACTCTGCCTGCCCTTTGCTCCCTGTGTGTGCCATACTCTACCTTCCCTATGCTCCCTGTGTGTGCCATACTCTACCTTCCCTATGCTCCCTGTGTGTGCCATACTCTACCTTCCCTATGCTCCCTGTGTGTGCCATACTCTACCTGTGGAACATAAGCCTGGTATTTGCTCTGGGGGTTTGTTAGCATTTGAAAACTATTGTTAGGGGCCCCTAACGTGTTTAATCATGTGCTGGGATTGGTGCTATGTTATCCACTGGGGAGGAGGAGGCATATGGATTTAAAGGTTTGTCTTTATATGACAACTTTTTTCACATATGACTAATAAGCGATAACACTGCCGTGAGCACCAACCATTTGGTTTTTTGGTGTGCTACCACCATGGTCCACATGGTCTTGTAACATGGGTGTGGTTTAAAGTGGGTGTGGTTTAAAAACAAGTGTAGGCCATGTAGGCCAGAAAAATTCCGTCCCTCTGTACCACAGAAGTTGGACAGCACTGCTGTATGGAAGAGGGGGCCCAGACTGTGGGATCTGCTTCCACTGTTATATATAAATATCTCCTCCCCAGCTTCTACCCGAGAGTGTACAGGGAGCTTCAGATGCCAGAGGGTGGGGGGAGGGGAGTGGATCTGGGTAAAATTGGCGTAGAGTGACATAATTTCCAGTGTTTAGTGCAAGAGTGACGTGTGCTCCCTATTTTTAAGGTGCACATATGCGGTGCTGAGGGAACCCTGGAGATACTGCCTGGTCTGGAGAAAAAACTGAGCAACATCGAGTGCAACTATACATAAGTAGTATAAGTACCTTTAATGAATGTGTTTAGCATGCAAATGTCTGTGGAGAAATTTGCTTGAGCTCAATGGTGCCTGCATGTGAATGACCCCTAAAACTTCTCATTTCATCAGTCTAAGCTGTTTGGTAAAGAGATGTTCTCTAAAACAGAAATGTGCTGATTGTGGTCTTTAAATATTCAGGGAGTTGATATTCAGCAGACAACTAGAAAGTGACTTCTAGGGATACCAATTTGTTTATAAAGTTCAAATAAGTGTGCAGTAACTATTTCTTCAAATCTAAACTCTGTTCTTCCCTGAACAATGACAAGCAACTGTCGAAAGAGGAGGTAATTCTGAATTTCACTATAATGTTATTCATATGCCCTGATGATTCTATACTCTCTATTCCCAAATACCATGTTTAACCCTTTAAATGTGAGAGCAGTGCCATCATAGATGTCCACCTCAAATTCATTATCCGTTATATTTTTTCCTTTCTTGTGCCTCTGACAACCTTTACCTTGTTTCCTCTTCCTACATAAATATCAGCATTACCATTTATACAGCAGCTACCAAAGCTGTAAGCTGTCTTGGTGTTATTCTCTGCCTTGTATTTTTATGTCTGCCATTTTAACATATCATAACAGGCATAGCCTTTGCTTATATTAACACCTGTTACATCATTGACACCTTAGTACACAGCTTGGAAAAGAGGCCATAAATGTTGATACTAGCAGAGCATATACGGCTGCACAAACTACTACAAATATAGTGACTGCCAAATTGTGTGGATTATGGCAAATGAGAGAGGAGCTGTTGTAAGATACCATAGACAGTCACTATTTATTGAGCTGGTGGTGGCTGTTTGGCCAATGTGTTCTTGCAATGCCGGGGCCTTTTCTGAATCCCAGACTGGGCTTGGCTTAAGTCATAAATACTAATAAACTCAGGCTCATTTACTATATGAACACTAGAATTTCTAGAGTCTGAAGCAGCAATATAGATGCAAAAGTAGGGCAGCAAAGTAGCTTGCACTACTGCCTTGCACGGCTGGGGTCCCATCTTCGATTCCAGGATACTAACTGCAACCAGTTTGTATGTTCACCCTGTGCTTGCATAGATTTTCTTTCCCACTCCAAAATCAAACAGGCAGGTTAACAGGCTCCTGTTCAAATTGTCTATAGTATGAGTGTATATCATAGGGACCTTAAATTGCAGAATATGTTGGCACTTAATAAATAAAGAATACTAATATAATCTATTTGGTAGTTCTTATACCACAATCTATAAATTAACCCAGTATGTACCACCACCATCCAGGCTGGCAGTAATTCCATGTAATGTCAGTGTGTGCACTTGAACAGTATTCATTGGATTCCATTAATATTATCTATTTAGGCTTAATAATCAGATTCTTCAAATAATACACTATTGCATGCAAGTCCTTGAGAAATTAGAAATTCCAGTTATTTTACAATACAGATTAGCCATTATTTAACAGAAGAATTTAAGAGAGATGGAAAACAAAGAGACCCATCTGCCCATGGCTTAATTGATATACTCTAGAAGAATGACCATGATGGGGATGGCTTCAAATCTGCAAAAGAATATAATGTGTACAAACATGATGAGCTATAGTAAATTGTTCCCTTTTGTTTGAAGCCCTACATGTCAACAAAGTATTTATCAGCAAATGTCTTATGCTATGCTGTAAGATTACTAGGCTAGAAATGGCTTTCCTTGTTTTCTTTGGAGCAGTTAGTCTGTTATTAGGGTTGCCACCTTTTCTGGTAAAATAAATACTGGCCTTCCTATATATTTATCTTTTTTCCATATTAATAACATTGGGATCAACTATCATTTTTACTGGTCAGGCCTGTAAAATACCAGCCAGGTGGCAACCCTATCTATTTTGAAAGGCGTATTTATCAATGGGTGAAGTGAAAGTTCACCCTTTGATAAATACGCCTATAAAAATCCCATAGAAATTAATGGAGAGTGGCGGAATTTCACTCTAGTGGCGAAACTTCACTATTAACTTCACTCTTTGATAAATATACCCCTAAGTTTACTAGAAAATCATTTAAACAATAAATAAACCCAATAGGCTGGTTTTGCCTTCAATAAAGATTAATTATATCTTAGTTTGGATCAAGTGCAAGCTACTGTTTCATTATTACAGAAAAAAAGAAATTGTTTTAAAAACATTTGGATCATTTAATTATAATTGAGTCTATGGGAGACGGCCTTTCCATAATTTGGAGATTTCTGGATAACAGGTTTCCGGACGGATCACATACCTGTACCTTATTTGACTGATTTACCTTTCCTCTGTAATAAAACAGTGCCTTGTATGTAATGTTAAAGGACAAGTAAAGCCTGTTGTTATTACAGTTTGTTAGGTCTTTCTCTTGCCCCTGACGCTTCTCTTAAAAATCTGCACTGGCCCACCCCTGTGCAAGGTCAGGCTTGGAGAATTATAACCCAACTGAATGAAAGAAGGTAGAAGTACCATAAATATTGGTTCATCTAGGAGCACATGCTTCAGACCTTTAGCTCAAGGAGTAAGAATTTAGACTTCAGTAAACAGGCTAGTAAAAGCCAGACCATGGTAGAGATGATACGTAAAAGAAAAGTAGCTTATCTAGATCCTTAGGTGCAAAAAAGAAAGTGATAAGCATTTCATGCCACTAGGGGGCACTGAATCATAGGCTGAACTATAGCATTTTTGAATAGTTTGCTATAGTTTAGCAAATTCAGTTGTTTTTTTTGGGAAACTTTTCTTTGTCTAGACTGTCTATACAACATTTCATTAGGTTGCTTTTTTATGTTGTTTTTGTTCATGAAAAGTGACACTTAAAGGGGTTGTTCATCCTTAAATGAACCTTTAGTATGATCTGATACAGTGTGCACTTGGTTTTTATTTGTGGTTTTCAAGTTATTTAACTTATTCAGCAGTCTCCAGTTTGCAATTTTAGCAATCTGGTTGCTACGGTCCAAATTACCCTAGTAATCATGCACTGAATTGAATAAGAGAATGGAATATGAATAGGAGAGGACCTGAATAGAAATATGAGTAATAAAAAGAAGCAAAAATAATTAATTTGTAGTTTTACAAAGCACTTGTTTTAAGATTGGGTCAGTGACCTCCATTTGAAAGCTGGAAAGAGTCAAAAGAAGACGGCACATGTTTCAAAAACTACAACAAGAAAAAATTAAGGCAAATTGAAAAGTTGTTTAGAATTAGCCATTCTATTACATACTAAAAGTTAACTACCCCTTTCATTTTTTTGACAGTAGAGTAAATATACTGTAATTGTATTATTTCCTAGAGACCCCAAAGTGCTTAAATCCAAGTGTAATTCCAAGTAGATAATCCACTGGCATCAGGCCCGGATTTGTGGAAAGGCCACCTAGGCCCGGGCCTAGGGCAGCAGGATTTTAGGGGGGCGGCATGCTGTCCAACCACACCCACATTGGTTAAAAATTCAGGGGATGCGCTGGAGATACAATCATTTTTTAAATTTCCCGTGCGCCAATCTCCATTGCTCCGGTCCCCCTGGAGGGGACAGGGGTGACAAACGGTAGTGGGCCTAGGGGCGCCCACTATGTAAATCCAGCCCTGACTGGCATAGAATGTGGCATACTCTGCACTGGTACTTAGAGCTTGATACTGAGCTCCCCACTATTCATTTTACTGATCCCAAATGAGCACCTTTTTTATTATATGTTACTGTATAAATAATAGTAGGTCATGATCGTTATGGAAACCGACAATCCTGCCTCATAATGATCATCTATACAAATACATATACAAATCTATAAAGGGGCTTTTGCATTTAAGACATACATTAAAATCTTAACAATTTAAAAATGAGTGATATAGTACAGACACATACAGTACAGTCAGATTATAATCCCCAACATTCAGTATTTTGATTACAATATTGTTATTTATCCTCTCAAGGAAAGCTGCATTCCACTAAAGCTATAAATGAATATCCAAAATACAATAAAAAAATTGTAAATTGTATACTTTCTTTTGTAATGTTGCAGTTATTTGGTTCCCTTGCTTTTGAAAAAATGTGTTCGTTGCTTACTGCAGATAAATCAAATGTTTAATACAGATGAAGTTTTACTGCTATCCATGCAATGTATTGTAATACAAACTGTTGTATTAAGCTGGCTATACATATCCAATAGTCAGGAAAGTTGGCTCATTTCATCAATGTTACTGGACCATCTGGGCATGTACAGTAAGTCACCGCAGTTTGACAAGCTATCATTTGACTGCCTAGGATTGAAGTTGGCCTGTCCAAACAGGGACGAGGCACCTGCTCAAGCAGTGATGGTGCACTGACAGATCCTCACTTACTGTCTGATCCACTTCTAAACACCATCAGTCAAGATGAATGGAACAATTCAGTCAGATCATCCCTATGGATCTGTGGCAAAACTGTACAGCACTAGCAGTGTTGGAATGGAGTGTCAGGGGCCTACTAGAAATCCTTAGACAACAAGCCTATTTTCAATACTAAGATTTATAAAAATGTGAGATTAGAACTCACCACAGACAGGCTTGTTCACTTTTTAAAAGCATATTTATCAAATGGTGAACTCATTTGATAAATACAATTCTAAAAATCCCATAGGAATGAATAGAACATGGGTGAGCTCTGATGGTGCCTGTGAACTCTGGACAGAATCTGCACGGAGGGGTAAGTAAAGAGTAAAGGTGGCCATACACGGGCCGATAAAAGCTGCCGACAGACTGTGTCGGCAGCTTATTGGCCCGTGTATGGGGGCCCCCGACGGGCTTCCCCGATCGAGATCTGGCCGAAAGTCGGCCAGATCTCGATCGGATGGGTTTAAAAACCCCGTCGGATCGCGGCCGCATCTGTTCGTTGATGCGGTCCCGCGATCCGACCGGCCGTTTGTGAATGGTAGGATCCGATCGTTGGGCCCTAGGGCCCACGATCGGATCTGCCCGATATTGCCCACCTCAAGGTGGGCATATCGGAGGGAGATCCGCTCGTTTGGCGACATCGCCAAACGAGCGGATCTATCCGTGTATGGCCACCTTTAGGGGCATTTGCTGGGGGGGGCAGCTAGGCTGGGGGGAGGAGGGAGGGGGGTCTATGTAGGGTAGGGGGGTAGGGTTTTTTTTATTAAGGGTTTGTTTCTTCTTTAATACTAAATGACTACTCTGTTGGAGCTGGACCTTAACAGTTTACTTTGAAACACCTTGACAATTCAGATGTCATCTAATATTATAAATGAGAAAAAAATGACTTTATTTGTAGTACACCTGTGGTGCAATTACACCTGAGATTGTATAAGTAGGCACAACATGTCCATGGAAGGGTCTCACTTCATTCTTTTATGCCATAGATCAAAGCAAGGTACAGCATGCAGTCTGACATACTTTTGGCCATTGAAAGAACATTCGAAGCACCCATAAACGGTTTCCCTTTTGGAATTTCCCATCCCGCAGAGAGCACATGGCCCCTTGGGAATGTTGTTGTTAAGAAGGTTAACTCGGGTGTGAGCTCCCTCTCGCATGAAGGTGGTAGAAATATCAGTCATGCTGGCAGCCTTTTCATAGTAATCTGAAAATATGTCATCCATGTAGGGGTCTGTGTTAGCAATAACATCCATTGTCCTCTTCCCTAAATAATTATAAGGAAAATTTTATATATAATACGAATGATTATAAGAATCTTACTTGTAATTTTATATACTTTATACATACAACTGCACCATGACACAACTGTTACCCTATGATGCTTCAACTAGAGACAGGTGCGTATTTACATAAATACACATGTGGGTCTGTGCCCAGGGTGCAGTTTTAGTGGAGATCTCCCGGGTGCCTCTCTCTCTCCAATATATATTTTAAAAAGCTTAGCCCCAGCCTCTCCATACCAGATTTAGCCACTAGTGTTTGCAGGGAGGGTCACTGGACATTTACAGCTACAACCCTGTGGGCACAGCAGAGGGAGAGGGGCTACTCTTTTTTTATTTTTACAGTTGTCATATGTGCAGTATGCAATAGATGGTATTCAAATGGAGAAAAAACTGACCCCGCTGTCAGAACTATTCCTTGGAGGAATAGAGGAGTTTATTTTCCTCTAAACAATCTGGTCAGTAGTGTAGGCTTAATGTACAATAATACAAGGCAAGCATAATGCATCTACATTTATAGCCACAGTATCCATACACATTAAACAGTGGGAAGCACACATAGCATATAGCTCACATATAGCTCACTTATTGCTATACATTAGCACATATGCAAATTATCTGCGTAATAGACTGGACCTATTATTTCGAAAGGGCCTATGCCTCTATACAGTCTTTGATCTGAAACTGGCTTTAAGCTCTATACAAACCTTACAAAACGGCCAGAGCTTCAGATGTTTGTTAATGTTGAAACCGCATATTTACTGTGCAGACACACAAACTTTTCTTCTTTTACAGCTTCTTGTTTAAAGCACTATGTTGAAATATACACTTAAAATCCAGCAAAACTTTCTGCCTGCCATATTATTTGTGACTCACCAGTGAAAACGATACCGGATCTATATAAATTGTTCCTTAGAACATTTAGTGAATATGATCTGGTTGGTTCCTTTTCAAATCCTCCTTTTGAAGCAGTTGATACACAGAGTTCTGTAAAAACAGAAAGGTTCAAAAAAGAATCTATGAAAAGTAAACATACTTGTTGTTTACATACTACAAATATAAGGTGCAGATAGTTTTCTGATACCAGTCAGTCTAGTAAGTGCTAACTAGCCCTAAAGCTACTGTAAATGAAGGGCCTATAACAGCAAGTTAAGTGTATGTAACCTGGCTATACATTTAGGAGTATTTGAACAAATGGACTGTAAAATAAACACTTGAACAAAAAAGAAAATAAATAAAAAGCACTTTCTGTTGTCAAATGCAGAGGATGAGGTGTTAACCTTTCCCTATTGTGTGTAACCTATGCCCTGTGGGAGGGATCAGATCCATTGGCACAAGTTTCATGGGTAATCCTTGGTCTATAAGTTGTTGTTTTTCGAACTCCATTCAAAGATCATATTTGTGCTGGAGGACCCAAGGTTGGGCCTTAGTAAAGGAGAATGACCCTTCACCAAGTTTGTGAAAGGGAAGAAGTCAGGGAAAGGGACCCTGTGAATGTGGACTTCTAGTTAGTGGTACAGGTACAGGCCCTTTTATCCAGAATGCTCGGGACCTGGGGCTTTCCGGATAACGGATCTTTCTGTAATTTGGATCTTCACACCTTAAATCTAATAGGAAATCATGAAAACATTTAATATACCCAGTAGACTGGTTCTGCTTTCAATTAGGATTAGTTATATCTTAGTTTATATCAAGTACAAGGTACTGTTGTGTTATTACAGAGAAAAAGAAATGTTTCACTTATTTTGCTTCATTATTAAATCCACTGTTCCTGTTTAAGAAAACCAGCACCCAAGAATTCTTTTAAGGTATGAGTGAAAATTGTAGTTCATCATGAAGACCCTTTATGTCCACTATTTTGCAAGGGCTCCACTGAGACAGGCATGTGTAGTAGTATTCTACGTAAAGAACAGCAGGAGTTAATATAACCTTATGACCATAGTGCAGCCAAAGGATATTAGTATTAAGTAAGTTATATTAAGTAACTAAGGCCATGTCACATCCCAGACTGGATGGATGAAGCGACTCCTTTGTAAAATACATCTAAATGAAATCAGTAATTGGCATTATTGATGTGATTATATTACAGGGCAAACCTTTTGAAATAAAAAATAACAACAGTGGTATATAGGTGATACCTGGCTAACTAAGATAATCATAGCAAGCTTTCAGAACATTTAAGTTCCTTTTTGTTTTTTAATTTCAAAATGGTTAGCCCTGGCTTACACGGTAAAACAACTTTACCTGATGCCATTATATGAATACAAGATCCTATGCCAAGCTGGGTACTTACCAAAGTGACCATCGAGATGAATGTACAGATCAAAGACACTGAATGCGATGGTTGTATGAGCTGGGAAAACAATGGCTTTGTCACGACCTTTGTGGTTTTGTTCTTCTATCAGATGAAACTAAAATGACAATACAAGATTCACATTAAAGCTAACAATTGTGTAGAACACAGAGCTGTTCTTTTCATCAAACCAGAAGACCATGCAACATGCAGGTCCCTACCAAAGAACATTTTCATAAATTTAGGGGGTTATTTATTATGATCTCAATATCCAAAATTCAAATAATTCATAGTTTTTGGACTAAAAAATAACACATTTTTTGGAATTTATTAAAGCCTGATGGTCTTAAAAGTCACTCCGAAAAGACTCCGAAAATCCGGCATCTCAATGCTCTCGAGGTCCTGTATAAGTCAATGGGGAAGGTCCTAGTGTCTGTGCTGCTGTCTGTACTGATATCCAATAATTTCGGGGATTTTGGACCAAAAATTCATAGTATTTGTGTAAAAGTACGGAAAATTAGTACTTTTTCGAGCAAAGCTCCGAAGTTATTGGATTTTTGCCCTACCCAATTTTTTCTGACTTTTTTAATGATAAATAAGGTGCATTCGGCCAATCAGAGTTGATAGGATTTTTATGTTAAAATTCAGCCCCCTTAGCATCTGGTACCAAACACTATATAGTAGGTGATGGTCCAGTCCTGTATCTGGTGCATTCCAGGTGAGGGTTCATATTGAGCATTTATTCCTGGACTGTTCTTGCTATCATGCTTTTTTTTTTGACATTCGTCAAATCTAAAATCTTTGAATTCAGCCAAATACAAAATCTGTCACAAAAGCTTTGGCTATATACTAAACCTTAATTCTTATTTTCATATCCAAATCGGAGAAACAAAATGTATCAATTGTGGAAACAATTGTTGCAATCTGTTTTTCAGAGCTTTAAAGTCCTATGACTCTGGGTTCAGGCTCAGGGTTGGTTTTGGTAATCTGAATTGTGAAAAAGTGCAGGGATTCGTTAGAATCCCAAACCAAGTCCTAGTTTTTACACTTGCCTCAGCTATCATGTATTAACTATTCTGGACTCCAAAATAACTTCTCCCCCCCCCCCCTATATGCAGTAGTCCACAAACTCAGTTCTGCACTTTCATTAAGGGGCCGATTCACGAAGGGTCGAATTTCGAAGTTAAAAATACTTCGAAATTCGACCCTCGAATTGAAATCCTTCGACTTCGAATATCGAAGTCGAAGGATTTAGCGCTAATCCTGCGATCGAACGATCGAAGGATTTTTCGTTCAATCGAACGATTAAATCCTTCGAATCGAACGATTCGAAGGATTTTAATCAAACGATCGAAGGAAAATCCTTCGATCAAAAAAAGCTGAGCAAGCCTATGGGGACCTTCCCCATAGGCTAACATTGACTTCGGTAGGTTTTATCTGCCGAAGTAGGGGGTCGAAGTTTTTTTTAAAGGGCAAGTACTTCGACTATCGAATAGTCGAATAGTCGAACGATTTTTACTTCGAATCGTTCGAATCGAAGTCGAAGGTCGAAGTAGCCCATTCGATGGTCGAAGTACCCAAAAAATACTTCGAAATTCGAAGTATTTTTCATTCGAACCCTTCACCCGAGCTGAGTGAATCGGCCCCTAAGTGTTTAGAGTAAAACAGAGGTGCATAATACCCCTTTAAAATGCAGCGATAAATAAGGATCGATGTTCTGGATTTATCTTATACAGCACAGTGCACGCTCTTATCCTGCAAGCTTCCTACAGAACTTTGATAAATTCTACAGTAAAGAATGGGTAAAACATCTGTCTCACACAAGGGGAAGTTGTGCTCCCCGCTAATTTTAAAAAATTAGTGGTGAGAACAACTTTCCCAAGTTTGTTATAGTTTATACAAGAGCAGTGGCCAGCTCCATGTTGTAGCTCCCAACTTTTCCAACTATAGTCAGGTGATTTCACTGATGGCCAATAAAAGGGCAACCAAGTTTTACTTTGAAAGCAGCAAGTAAGTTGGAGGTAAAACTTAGTCCCTGTGTATAATGAAGCAATATCATTGTTAATGAATTAGATGCAAGTTCAGTGCAGATTTGGCCAGACCAGGGATGCCTTTAACTTAGTTGGCCAGCTTAAAGGAGAAGGAATAACATTTACACTTGGTGGTGCCAAAAGTTAGTTAGTATGTGCAGTAGAGCGCAAAGCCAGACTTTAACGAAAAAGCCGACTATTTCGCTCTATTGTGCACTCGTTTGCCCTGGGAAATTTGAATACTGATGAAGCAGGAAGAGGATCTCTCCATGGTGCTCACTACAATAACCCGCTGGGCGGGTGCGGTAGGTAAGTAAAAATAGTCACTTGGGGGAGCCTAACTTTTGGCACCCCAATTGTAAAATGCTATTCTTTCTCCTTTAAACATATATATGGACAAAAAATCCTTGTTTTGTTTAAAGGGTAAGGCATTTTTTAGTAGCTCAAGACACAAAATGTCTCAATGTCCTTAATAGATTGATAATGGGTTGAGTGCAGAGATCCTCTTGTATTTGTCTGTAAAATTTCTGTCTGTCATACATACTCTCATTGCTTCTCCCCTCATGCCAGCATGGACTGATAATGAACATTGACGAGTTGTCCGGATACTCTCCATGACCACACAGAGCACCTCTTTGCCACTTTCTTTTGCTTGACGAATTAAACAGTGTTCTAGGTCAATTGTCCTAGAAAGTGAAAATATTGGATAATACACTTTTCTAAATATAACTTTTCACTAGCATGCATCAGTGTATATCTTTCCAGTAAGTGCTTTAAATAAAATACAGGCCCAGGATCTATTATTCAGAATGCTTGGGATCTCGGGTTTTCAGATAAGGATCGTTTCTGGTACTGAAAAAATAAGCTGGAATTCTGTGTATTCATATTGTTTCCTTTTTGCTCTATTTCACTCATGACTGGGCCCTGCATAGACACATATCTACCATAAATATCAAATGGATGGGGTTGAAATTAGTATTTATTATGCCTTTTTTCATACCCTTTTCTTCGCGAGTTTCCAAAAATAAGCCATGGTGGAGGAATAAATAAATAGAAAATTGTATCAATGACTGAATCCTGGGAGCAAGTCTGAGGTCCTATGCTTTATTTGCAAATTTGATCTAGTCCGCAGACAACTTAGTATTAAGCACCGATTATAAATCCCTTGAGGTTACCAACATGCTACACAGAGGCCAGTGAACCTCTGTTTTATATTAGGAATAGTACTCACATCATGATTGAACACCATAGCCTTGAACACCACAGTCTGAATGACTGTGAAAGACATAATAAATTAGGTGTATTTATCTGCACTGAAATGTTACTGGCACTGCAGCTAATAGAGTCACAATATGCAGTTGCGAAGTGAAGCTTCCTGACAACCCATTGTCCCGAATCTTCCATTTATATAAAATAAACTGGAACCTTTATTGCCTCCAATAATAAACAATAAACAAAAGTATAAGGAAACAAAATCAATTTTCAATTACAATATGGCAGCATACAAAGCCACCATATTTTGAACACAATGGCACCCTGCCCTACACCTTTATGACTTGCTGCAAAAATTGATAGCAAGGCCTCATTAATACAGCACTCACAGTGCGTATAAGGAACAGCTTCTCCTCTTCTCCCCCCCCCCCCAATGCCTAGGTGCAGGCAGACCCTGGAGGCAATTACCTGACACTAAGAAGTGTGCTTTTATGTCCCTAACCCTTGCATCCATGGTCACAGTAAATTACCCCTATGACCCCTTAGATTTTTGCAGTCTGCAACCAATCCAAAATATAAAGTGTTTTTAACTTAACTTGAACTATCCTACTGACATACTTTACCTGCTGCTAAGCATATATATGTATTATAGAACAGCCAAGACCCTGAGCTGAAAAACAGCACAAGCACCGTCCTAAAAGCCACATAAGAGATTGAAACAATCTTAAGTACCCTTACATCCTTCTTTATATAGGTGAGGCACCTACCACTATTCATTATACTGTAACTATAAAAAGCATTATCCTGTAAATAGCTGTACTTTCTAGTTAAACATCATTGTTCTGATGAAGCCTGTAAAATATTTATATTTATAACCTTATTATAAACCCAGAAATGTTAGCGCTGACCTAGTTTAAGTGAACTCTGGAGCCATGACACAGATCCTCCCAATATCTTGTACTTCATAGTTAATGTGAGGCCATATATATCTACACACACATACAGCATACACCATACCTTGAAAGTAGCTCCTTCAGCAGGGCTGGAACCTCTGCCTCATGTTTGGTTACAATACCAAATGAAGCTTTAACTGCAACAGAATCAGACCCATAAATATCTATTCCAACATCATTCCTGATCTGATTTCCATGTCTTCCAGTCAATGATAAGTCAGATTTATCTTCATAATTCAGCAACTGGTAAGAGCTGACACCTTAGGAAAAAAGGCCAATAGTTCAATGATTTTACAATTCTAATTAGGAACATAATTCCTTGTAAAGGGACACAAAGTTATATAAACTATAGTAGATCTGATGGAACCTCCTTTTGTGAATAAAGCATAAAGTTTGATCTGTGCTCTCCTTATATATTTATAAAAAGTTGTCATATACTCCATTAAGTTCCTCTTCTCCAGTGTAAAAAGATTGGCCAGCCTTTCCTTAAACCCTGCAGACTCTCTATGGAGCAAATTTACTAAAGGGCGAAGTGGCGAACGAAAATTCGCCAGCGTGACGTAATTTCTTTACTTTGACGATTTACTAACGGGTGCTGGGGTAAATTCACTAGCGAAGTGGACCTACTCTAGCGCTGCTTTGCACCCTTACGCCAGACGACGTTGCACTATGGCGAAGGGACGTAACTACGCTAATTTACTAACTTGCGCATTTTTCTGAAAGTTACCTCTTGCGCCAGACTTGCCTTCGCCACCTCAGACCAGGCAATAGAGTAGATATGGCTTGCTTCAAAATAAGTTGAATTTTTTTTTCTAAGTCCCAAAAAATGATGGCGTCTTTTACTTTTTAAGGGTGATGGGCTGAAAAAGATCGTACATTTTTGGGGGGCACTCTCCTTTCCCCCTACATTTCCTAACACATGGCACCTAAACTATACAGTGGGCACATGTATAGGGCAAAATAACAACTATTTTATGAACTTTCCCAGGTTGTGTAGTGTAATGTATTTGCTGCTACATATACGTCCATTGTACTCTAATTTAGCGCCGTATGCAAATTAGGCATTGCTAGCTTTGCTTGACAAATTAACGATAGGGCAGCTTTGCTACCTTTCGCCTTCCTGAGCGCAACTTCGGATTTTACTGAATTAGCGGCACCCTGGCGAAGTGTGGGGCGAAGCCAACGCTGGCGCGACCTCGAAGGTAAGTAAATTTGCCCCTATGAGTTTAGTGTGAGGCTGTACATCCAATGTGAGCCTTGATATATGTGCCCTCACTGGCACTGGAACAGGCACAGATGCTTGAGGTCAGCTGCACTGTAGAGGCACTGGAGGCACGTCATTGTGCTGCATTTAGCAAACTCCCTGTACATTTGGCAAATGTCGCTAATGCCAATATTCTGTTTGATCGTAGGTCCATGTACTTTGCTCCTTTGTGTTAACAAAGCTGGTTTATTTATTTACTTTGGCCTCTTTCCTGACTTGTAAATGTAAATTGTGTCTGACCACAAACGTTTATCTTGTTTCCAGTTACAGCAGTGCCCATATTTTCTGATATGCCTGCAGTCACTGCCATCATGATTTGACTGTTCTGTTATTCCTAAATAAAGACTAATTCTGTCCCGTTTTGCTTTCCCAAAAAAATTGCAAAGCCCGCCAATGTCAAATACCCATTTTTTGTGACTTTTTCTGCCAAATCCATTGACAGTAGGCATTGAAGTCAATGGATTTTTCTTTCTTGGCATTTTTTTTGTACAAAATGCATTGAAGGCAATGGCTTTTTTTCTTTTCTACATTTTCCATAGTGAAAGTTTTTGCAGTTTTTTATAGTGAGAATTGTCTGATTATTTTATTTCAAATTACTGTCAAAGCATTTTAAGCAAAGAAAACAAGTAAGGCAAAATAATGAATGGGAATCTAATTAGGCTTAAAGAGAAACATGCAAATATCAACTTACCTGCTGAAATCTCCTTGTCTCCATTTAGAATATCTTTCAGTGTAAATGGAGTTGAGATATATTTAAATTTTCTTGATAGAAAGCATTTCTTCTTTTTGATGACCAGGCCGAGGGGTTGGTATTTGTCAGCCTCACTGAGACTGGGCACAGGAACCAGCCTTCCTCCATCGCCTACTTGTTTAACAAAGTTCTTGGTGGCAGCAGAAAACATAATCAGCTATTAACTGCCTAACACGGTTAGCCTTCAGCTAATTTCTAGTTGCGGTTCATTCTTTTAAAGGTTTTATTTGAAGCACAAAACAGACTATTCTGCATCCTTAGCATTCAGCGTCTTCAGTCTTGTTTGTGATCCTCTGGTTACCCAAACCAATGAATAATTCAACAGGTAAATTAATATGGGTCTTTGTTGTTCCTAGGAATACTCACTACAAGTTTCCACCTTTAAAAAATGATAAAGAGAAGTATTCTTTTTCATATTATTTGTTTTACTTGATTTAATGTGCAGGTTTTTGTTGGGTTCCATGTTAATTCTACTATCCTGAGTTGCAAACATTTGAAACAAATTTGAAGGGACAAGGTCGCTGGGCATTTTCACAACACAGGTATGGGATCCGTGATCCGGAAACCCGTTAGCCACAAAGCTCTGAATTACAGAATGGCCATCTCTCATAGACTCCATTGTAATCAAATAATTCAAATTTAAAAAAAAAAAAAAAGATTCCCTTTTTTCTCTGTAATAATAAAACAGTACATTGTACTTGATTCAAACTAAGATATAATTAATACTTATTGGAAGGATAATAAGCCTATTGGTTTTCTAGTAGACTTAAGGTATAAAAATCCAACTTATGGAAAGATCTGTTATCTGGAAAACTCCAGCCTTTGAGCCCTTGAGACAGGCTAACAGCCAAAACGACGGGGTAATTCTCATTTTGTGGCAAGGGAATCCGCTTCCTTTCTGCTGAGTATCTGTATTTGACTTAATTTGGCTGGTATTTATGAATTGTTTACTTTGTGGACAATTTTACCTTATAGTGTACTGTAAATATTACCAAATTTCTTACAATCATATAAATGCAATGTTATGTAATACCACCTGGTCTGTTTATTCACTCTGCAAGTCCTGAACAAATCTCTAATATACCCTGCAGAAAAACCTAAAGTGTTATTGTGTGTAACTTCCTTCCAGGTTATTTGCATATCAGTGAAACAATTGGCCTGCCACAATTCAGCCAATCAGATCCTATAGAACTTATGCAACAGACTTCAAGAGATCTCAAGGGATGCAAGAACCAGTTTATTATGTGTGACTTTCTAAAATATATTTTCAGGTGTTTGTGACCCAGATGGAAGATAAGTTAAATGTGATCATATAACATGCTACGTTTTAATGGTGGATAATCAATCCTATTTTTATTTATTTTGAATGGTAAGCTATGCATAAGAAAATGAGCACAACTATTTCTTTGGCAGGCGGCAGACAGTAGGTAGACTGTTGTGGTTGGCAGAGGACTGTTGGGCATCCAGTAGACTAGATCAGCCAAAGGGTACAGGGAAGGCAGCAGACAATGGTAAGCCTGTTAGGCAAGCAACAAAAATACAGGTAAGTATGATACTAATATAACCCTTCCATTGTATAGTTTCATCTTATTCCCACACTAGAAAGACATTTATGAAAGCATCAGCACCAAGCTTAATTAGCTGCAGAGCAAACCATGAACATGCCATCAAGTCAGCCCAATAATGCTAGCACGGTTGGTGTAAGTGAAAAGGGAGGACTGGCAGAGGAGGAAATAACCTAAACAACCAACCACCCTCCAGCAGGTACACTACAAATACCTGTATCCCATTGGAGCATTACAATTGTGATATGCTTTGTAGCTCCATCCGCTGGAGGGTTGCACAGCCTCATATACTAAACAATGGGTAAACAATATAACACATCAGGGAAGCTAGGGTTTTTTATTGAAAACTTTAAAACCAAATATTAAGAATTAGACAAACGTCAGCCAATTACATTAGCAGCATACAAAAAGAGGGGTATTAGGCACTTCCATGAGGATTAAAAATATAACCTTTATTGTAGATTAATTAAAAAAGGAACAATATCTCCATTGGCCCAAAACAATTCCTGCCCCCTAGGACACTTAATCATGGACAATTACATTCAGGTCTGGTAATCTGTGGGTTCTGGCAAATGCCAGAGGGGCTGCTGTTAAGTTGCCATAGAAAGTGACTATTAAGTGGGCTAGTGAGGACTGTTTGGGCCTGTGTGTACTTGGAATGCCAGGGCCTAATTTGAATCCCAGTCCAGAGCTGATTACATTACACAGATACAGAACCAAAAACTCCCCCAGTCCACATACATGCCCCACCATTGACAATTCCTTCGTATCGCCCATACACTCCGGCCTAGCGAAGCCCATTAGCTCCCATGTAAACATGTCGGGGACTGGCTGAACACGCACATCCCACAACTAAGGGAAAGCATGACTGAGCCTAAGCACCAGCGCGCCCCCTTTTGTTCTCCCGACCCCCCAGACCCGGACTCTCCACTCCGCACCAGGGCCCCCAAGGGCTAACAGAGACGAACTCTTCGCGACAGCAGATGATGCCGACCGCGGCCCCAGACAGACAGACAGACCGGGGAGCGCCTGATGCATTCCACAGAGAAAACCCGGGGCTCTTGGGCAACGGAGCAGGTCGGGCTGTGCGAACGGAGGAGTCTCCCAGCTGACGTTTTTTAGTCGTCGTCTACGCTTGCTCTCCGTGCCCGCTGAAAGTCAGCAAGTAAAACAACAGGCACCGCCGCGAAGAGCCATCGCCCTGAAGCCAGTGTATTAGGGTTAGCGAACCAGAGACCTCCGTCCACATTGCGCTTTAACCGCTGATTCAAAGACTTTCAGACGCTGGCTAAAAAGCAGCTGCCGATTCCCGCCTACTTTATTCTAGCCAATGAAATCCTGTCAATTCAAGGGAGTCGATTGGTTCTTCTGCGTTAAAGGGGCGCGCTCTGTAACCTTGGCAACAAGATCATTCGCTCTGCAAATTCCGAAAAAAAACAATATCGCCCACTAAAACTGCATTTCAATTTATCTGAAGGAAATCTTTAGGAACAGTAGTTTATTTCAATCATCTGAAGATTTGGCATGCGTAGTTTTTTTTTGTTACTCCCCAATCGCTTCTAATTTCACAGGTAGACGAGGCCGGAAGCGGAAGTGCAGTAAAACGCTGCAGACAGCGGCCGTGTATGCGGGGAACATTTTCTGCGCGGCTCTTAAGTCTATGAGAGTATGGCTCTCCCCATTCCTCTGTCATGTTCCATGCTAGGTGTGATGCTGGAATTGTAGTTCAGTCAGTGTTACGCACTTTCCAAATCTGAGCTCATGCCGCTGCACACTTTACACTCTTCTCATATGTAATAATACTTAAAGGGGTGTTTTGCCTTTAAATAAACATTGAGGGACAGATTTACCAAGGGTTGAAGTGAATTTTAAAATTTTGAGTTTTTGTAATGGCCAAAACTGTCAAATTTGACTAGGGAATTGTTAAAATTCGATTCAAATTTAATTTTCAAAATGTGTCATACTCTGGCCCTTTAAGAACTCAAATTCGACTATTTACCCCCTAAAACCTGATGAATTGCTGTTTTAGCCTATGGAAGACGCCCAGGGATCAATTTGGAGTTGTTTGCAGCCTTCCTCACTTTCGAGTTTGTTTCTGAGAAAAAACTTGAATCGAATTCCATTCAACCGAGTTTAAAAAAATCTAATTTAATAATACATTTTCTTCGGTCAAATTTCGAGTTTATGGGATTTTAAAAAAACTCCCATGAACTCAAAATTCAATCCTTGATAAATGTGCCCCTTAGTATGTCAAAGAATTGCCTATACTAATTATCTGTCCATACCACCCATGGTTTTAAACAGGTGTCAAAGTGTGCTGTATTTGATTGGAGAGTTTAGAAGGATACTAATTACAATTACAACCACTTGCATGACCTAAAAAATATCTCAATTGGTTTGACCTTACATTTCCCAGATCTAAAAACAAACTAGCAGGGGTAGCTTAGTAGAACTTTTTTCTCTTGGCAACTTTTCAGTTGGTCTTCATGTTTTATTTGAATAGTTTATTTGCCTTCCCCTTCTGTCTCTTTTCAGCTTTCAGGTTGATAATTTGGCTCTATAATCTGTATATGCTCCTTTCTAAACCTCTATTTGTATTACTGCCACACAAGAAGGGGAATCTCACATCCTATAAATGACTTAACAATATGATACTCTGTAAATGTTAAGCATTGCCACCTTAAATGTATGCACATAAAATCTTCTCTAACTCCCTACTTTCTTACCTCAGCTTAGATGTGATGCCTGCAACAAACCAATTCAGCTGTTGCATGAATTTGTAACGAAGACTGATAACCCTCCGGTGTACACCTTACAGAAAGCAGAAGGACAAGCACATAACCCTAGTTTTACTTTTCGGTTGGTTATTGGTGACGTAACTGGCTTAGGTATGTTAACTTTTAGTATGTGGTAGAGAGTGATATTCTAAGACTTAATGCAAACGGTTTTAATTTTTTATTGTTTGTGGTTTTTGAGCTATTTAGCTTTTTATTCAACAGCTCTCCAGTTTGCAATTTCAGCAGTCTGGTTACTAGGATCCAAATTACCCTAGCAACCAGGCACTGATATAAATAAAAGACTGAAATATGGGTAGGAAAGGGCCTGAATAGAAAGATGAGTAATAAAAAGTAGCAATAATAATACATTTGTAGCCTTACAGAGCATCTGGGTTTAGATGGGATGAGTGACCCCCATTTGAAAGCTGGAAAGAGTTAGAAGAAATCATTTAAAAACGACAGAAAATAAATAACGAAGACCAATTGAAAAATAGCTTAGCATTGGCCATTCTATAACATACTTAAAGTTAATTTAAAGTGAACCACCCCTTTAAAGGAACAGTAATGTCAAAAAATAAAAGTGTTTTAAAGTAATGAAAATATAATGCAGTGTTGCCCTGCACTGGTAAAACTGCTGTGTTTGCTTCAGAAACACTACTATTGTTTATATAAATAAGCTGCTTTGTAGTAATGGGGGCAGCCATTCAAAGGAGAAAAAGCTCAAGTTACACAGCAGATAACAGATAAGCTCTGTCTGTCTAATGGTGTTATCTGTTATCGATTAGTTAACCTGTGCCATATAGCCGTTTTTCAATTTCCGCCATTGCTCCACAGCAGCTTGTTTATATGAACTATAGTAGTGTTTCTGAAACAAAAACATAATTTTTACCAGTGGAGGGCAACAGTATATGATATTTTCATTACTTTAAAACACTTACATTTTTTGGTGTTACTGTTCCTTTAAGTTGGCTTTTCATTCATGGGAAACTGTATTCCTTTCCCGTTTAAAATAACAGGCAAGTGTGAGGACAAGGATTATAATGTGGGAGCTGCCATATAGCATTTTTATAGTCAACAACAGAGCCATTCAGCATGTTTGAATGGGCTCACTTGCCGTAAGTTCTTTTCTATGCTCCCAATCTAGAACTTTACAGATGTATGATAGATGACTGCACTAGGAGTGACATATTGCACTAGGAGTGCTTCAGAGGAAAACAAAAACATGGCTTTATGGCTTTATCAGTTTTGCAAATATAATATTATTGTTTTTCCACATGTAGGAGAGCGACCTGTGAAGAAAACTGTGAAACAAAAAGCAGCTGCATTATCACTGAACATATTACGTGGAGACACTAGCAAGTGGTGAGTGAACTAGAAATCTTTTTTTATGGTTTCTGTACATTGTGGGGCAGATTTATCAAGGGTCAAAGTAGAAAAAGCTTAGAAATTCAACCATCGAATTGGAATACTTCGAATATCGAAGTCAAAGTTTTTTTACATCGAATTTGGCCATTCGTGGTCGAGGTAAAATCTTCGATCGAACGATGAAATCCTTCGAATCGAAGGATTTCATCCATCGATCAAATGATTTTTCTTCGACATCAAAAAATGTAGAAAAATGCTCTGGAAGGTCCCCATAGGCTAACATAGCAATGCGGCAGGTTTAATTTGGCGAAGTATTGAAATCAAAGTTTTTTTAAAGAGACAGTACTTTGATTATCAAATGGTCGAATATTCAAACTATTTTACTTCAAATTGAAGTCGTAGTATCCTATTCGATGGTCGAAGTATCCAAAGAATTACTTCGAATTTAGCAGTTTTTTTACTTCAAAAATTCCCTCTAATTCACTTCAACCCTTGATAAATCTGCCCGTGTGTCCCTTGAAGTTTACTGGATATTACATAGGGGATAATGTAGCTTGTATTATATAATATAACTCTGTTCAAATTCCCTGGGGAAATCCATAACAATATGAAGGCACAAGATAGCGGCCTAGTGCTTTGATATAGGTCATGGGGCTTCTAGGCAACTACTAATTCCTCATATTATAAAAAGTGGGGGCTATATTATTTTTAACAATACGTAAGTTTCAGCAGCAACGATTATGACTGTTGACATCACTAACCACCATAAGGATGTAAATTGCAGGGTATTCATGGCTTTTGTGTATTTTATAGTGAATTATGTACCGCCCAGTTGTAAAATAAGAGGATATTAGAAGTCCACGAGTTCTAAAATCCTCAACTCTAGGTACATTAATTATTATTTTACACCAGTTTTAGTGAGTCATATGACAGTTTACATCACCGAGCACCTATTATAAATGATTATATTACTAAGCCCTATTTATTAGAATACGGTTTGGCTGTTTATGGCTGGTGTAAAGTAATTTTTTATATTATTAGTGTTTTATTGGCACTATTTGCTCTTTTGTTCCAATTTCATTACTTTTTAAAACATCTGTCATGCACATTTACTCCTGTTCTTATACACATATTCAGCTCATACCTCTCAGCTAGTAAATTCCCATCTGCCTTCAAGCATTACCATGTGGCACCAATACTAAATACGTCTTCCTCTAATCCAATAACAACTATCTCACTATTGCCCATGACCTCCCAAGTATTTAAAATACCTACAAATGTTTCCTATCAGTGCTTCTGATTTATCATGGTTGTTATCTTATCTATGTGCACCTTCAGTGTAACTGTTTCTAGCAGGACTTCCCAAAGGTTAGGGTTCTTCTCATTTTACATTCTCTCTAGGTGACCTCATCACATTCTTTGGTTTGTCCTATAACCTTTATGCTGATCACACACAGATCATCTTTGGCTGGCCTGATTTCAGCCCTGCTATTCAGGCTAACGTTACACAATGCCTTACTGCTGATTCTTGGATGGCTGAACATGTACAAGATTCTGATTCTTGGATGAAACTTAACATGTACAAGACTTAACTGCTTAACTGCTGATTTAGACAAATACAAGAGTCCTCTGCACTCAACCCACCATCAATATATTTAAGATAGAGACATTTTGTGCATACTGCTACTGAAAAATGCCTTACCCTTTAAACAAAACAGGGATTGTTTGTCCATATATTGCAATATATTTAAGCTGGCCAACTACGTCAAAGTCATTCCATATCTGGCCAGTCCTATGCTCAATTTCATCTGATTCATTAAGAATTCTATTGCTTCATTATACATTTTACAAAGGGACTACGTTTTACCTGCAACTTACTTGCTGCTTTCAAAGTAAAACTCACAAACTTGGCTGTATTTTGTGGTCACACCCTCATTGCACCCCCGCCTAATGGTTTTAAAAATGTGGTGAGCACAACTTTCCCTTGTTTGTTAACTTCTTCTATTCCCACTTAACCTTTACCCCCTCCCTCGATTTAACATTTTACAGCTGAAACAAACAGTTTATATTCATTTTCCCAAGGCAGATATCTAGTTGTCATTTTAGAGACTCTTCTCTTACTTTATCAGCCCAAATTGCATCCTTTGCCAGAACACACTGCTTCCTTCTAAGAAACATTGCAAAAATACATACCTTCCTCTGTCCCTTTACTGTTAAAACACTGATCTAGCGCCTCATACTCTCTAAGATTGACTACTGCGATATATTACTAGCAGATCTCCCTGAATCTCATCTTCACCCTCTGCAATCCATCCTCACTGCTGCTGCCTGCATCATCTCACCCACATCTAAGTCTCTCTTGACCACCTCACTACTAAAGTCTCTTTTCTGGCTTCCAGTATTATGGTGCGTTTGTATAGAAAATTATTTTCCTGTTCTTCAATACCCTCTCTATATAGTTGATCTAATGTCCCAGGCAGTGTGCTCAGCTCATGTGACAATACAATTCACCAAAACAGCTGAATCACGCGATATACATTTCCCCCTGTTGCACCCTGTCTCTGAAATTCCCTACCCTCCAGCATCAGGAAGGCCCCCACACTTTTCTTAAAGGAGAAGGAAAGCTACGGAGGCATTTTATTGCCAATAGATTAGCTGCAATAGTACAAGCTAGAATGCTATATTTATTCTGTAGAATATTTTACCATACCTGAGTAAAAAGCTCTAGAAACTCTCTGTTTGTTTAGGATAGGATCTGCAATATTAACATGGTGTGACATCACTTCCTGCCTGAGTCTCTCCCTGCTCTGGGCTCAGATTACAGTAGAAAAGGGAGGGGGTGGAGAAGAGGAGCAAACTGAGCATGCTCTTGCCCAGGGCAATGAGGTTTAAACTGAAGGCAGGAAGTCTGATACAGAAGCCCATGTGTACACAATAGAAGGTAAGAAATGCAGTGTTTCTTTTGACAGGGGACTCAGAGCAACATTACTTTGGGGGTTTACTGGTATATTTAGATGGACCTTTCTGTTAAGGCTTACTTAGTTTTAACCTTTCCTTCTCCTTTAAAACTCCTTAAAATCAACTTCTAGAAGAAGCACTTCACTACTCACTCCTGCAGTAATAAATCCTTAACCTATTCACTTGTTACCCTCCCCTTTTTTGTCTGTCTCCCCTTCGTAATTGGTTATAAGTTCTGCAGGACAGGGACCTCATCCACAATAAACAGTGTTTCAATACACAACTGTGGGGGCTGATTTACAGTTGTGTTCAGAGTAATATCAGTGTGATTATTAAAAGTGAATAAAGCTCATATCCTTATAATAACTTTTATTTCCATACACGCAAGTGCATTGGGAACACTGCACATTCTATTCAAAATATGAAGAAAATTTTATCAAATTTGTGTTATTCCTTTACAGAAAGTGAAGAAAATGGAATATTAGGCTGTTCCGAAAAATAGCAGTATCTTCACTTGAACATTCACTGTATAAATGCAAAACTGTTTCAAGGTTTTGCTTTCCTTTGAATCACTGAACTAATATTTAGTTGTATAAGCAGTGTTTCTGAGAACTGCTACGCAATATGTTGGCGCTATATAAATACATGTTAATAATAATAATAACTGCTGCACATCTGTATTACATGGAGTCGACCAATGCCTGGCACCTGTTACATTCCAAAATTATTTTGCATTTCTTGGTTTGGCCTCATAAACAGTATTTTTATGTCACCCCACACATTTTCTATTGGATTAAGGTCCAGGGATTGGGCTGGCCACTCCATTACATCAATAGTATTAAAAGCATCACCATATCATGATACTTGTGCCACCGTGCTTCACTGTCTTCACAGTGTACTATGGCTTGAATTTAGTAATTGGGGATCGACTGACAAACTGTCCCCTAGACCCAAAAAGAACAATCTTGCTTTCATCAGTCCACAAATTGCTTCCTTATTTCTCTTTAGGTCAATCAGTGTGTTCTATGGCAAATTATAACCTCTTCTGCATGTTTTTGGAGGGGCTTCTTGCTGATAACTTGGCTTCACATAGGCATCTTCTAACAGTATCACAGGTAACTTTATACCTTCTTTGGTCTATCTGGAGCTGATCATTGGCTGAGTCATTGGCCATTTTGGCTATTCTTCTATCCATTGAAATGGTTATTTTCTGTTTTCTTCCACGTCTTTCAGGATTTGGTTGCCATTTTTAAACATATGAGATCATTTTAGCTGAGCAGCCTATCATTTTCTGCACTTTATATATTTTTCCTTTTTCAATCAACTTTTTAACCAAAGTACACTGTTCCTCTGAACAGTGTCTGGAACACGACCCATTTTCAGAGAGAAATGAACTATAACCAGAACGCACAACATTTGCTGCCTTCCTTCCTTAAATAAGGGCTGTAATTGACACCTATCACCTATTATTATGGTTTTCCAGAAGGGCAGCCATCTAAACATGTTATTATGAGCCCCATATAAAAAAAAGTACTGCAAAGTCCATGTGCCTACTCCTTCATCTCCAGATGCACCACTGGACACAGCAAGTTTACCTCTCACTAAGCTTTATTCATAGGAGATATCATTGGATATAAAATGTTATTTAAAGTTGTGCAATAGAAGTGAACAAAGACACACAGCCACGTGCAACAGTGCACATAGAGTTTTATTAGAACAAGCAGCAGATTGATGGAAATGTCTATTCAAACTAACAACACATTTACATAAGCACTTCTGACAAAGGTTATTAAATCCCATTATAGTAAACAGTTTATTATGCATTACCTAATGAATTGTAGGGGCAGACTGGGTGCCTATGTACCTTTACTGTATGTCTGTGCTTCTACAGGCAGTCCCTGGATTATCTACGAGATAGGGTCTGTGGGTTTGTTTTCAAGTTGAATTTGTATGTTGAAACATACATTTACTTATTAAATGTAGGGATGCACCAAATCCACTTTTTTGGATTCGGCCAAACCCCCGAATCCTTTGTGAAAGATTCGGCCGAATACCGAACCGAATCCAACCCCTAATTTGCATATGCAAATTAGGGATGGGAAGGGGAAAACTTTTTTTATTTTATTGTTTTGTGAAAAAAAACACGTGATTTCTCTCCCTGACCGTAATTTACATATGCAAATTAGGATTTGGATTCGGTTCAGCCGGGCAGAAGGATTTGGCCGAATCCAAATCCTGTTTAAAAAGGCCGAATCCCGAACCGAATCCTGGATTCAGTGCATCCCTTAAATGCAAATTAGACAGATGTTTATCTTTACATAGTATTTATTTTTAAATGTCTGTGCTCTGCAGTAGACAACACACACCAGAGTTGATTGAGGCAGGTAGTTCTTAAAGCTAAATGCTAAAAAAGTCCAAGCGAACCACAGTACATTACTGCAATAGCCTCTGTTCGTAAGTGTGAGTTGTATGTAATAGGGATGCACCGAATCCACTATTTTAGATTCAGCTGAATCCATCTTGGACTATTCGGCCGAATACCGAACCGCATTTGAATCCTCATTTGCATATGCAAATTAGGGGCGGGAAAGGAAAAAGTGTAAAAAAATTGGTTAGCTTCCTTGTTTTGTAACAAACAGACACATGAAATCCTGGCCTCCCCACAATTTGCATATGCAAATTAGGATTTGGTTCGGCCAGGCACATGGATTCCGATTCGGTGCATCCCTAGTATGTAAGTCAGGTGTATGTAACTCAAGGACTCCCTGTATAGCAAATATCTCTAGAAATGTAGTTTAAGGGTGCTGTCACACTGGGCACTTCTTCACCCAAAGAGGAAAACAACTCTCCCTCATGCAATGAAGTTCCCGACAATACCTCCCCCTTCACATTTGATGGAATCGCATAGTGTAAAACACTTTACATGCAGAAGCCGGAAATCCAAGCTAACTGCTTAAAAATGCCCCCTATGCATTACCCAGGATCTCTGCCTGTAATGTTTTAGAAGCAGCCATTTCAGCTATTACAATGGTTCAGGTATTGCTGGGAAATTCATCGCCTGCAGGAGAGATTTTTTCACAGGGCCCTTATTAGTATTTAGTGCGGCTCTTGATACTCACAACTGTTACTTCATCACTGTATCCCTGAAATGTTACACCCAGTTGCCTAATTGCAGCAAGATTTCTGATCCATATAGTGTCAGTGAATGACTAAGAATGAATTTATAAAATTAAAGATATTTAAGGGCTTAAATCATACAAGATCTTTTTTCATTTACTCTTGCCATGGAGTTGCTGTACAAGCCCACAGTTACAGCAGCACTATGACATACCATTCTTTTCTCCAGTGCTCCATCTGAGACCTATAACCACTCCTGACCACAGAATTCATTGGCATTTGTACTAGTGCTGCTGTCAAACTATGGAAGCCCAGCGGGGGACACAGTGCATGTGCTGGGCCACCAAATCATCTAGCGTTGAAAATGAATTCACTAGAATTATATACTGTAGGTATGCTTTTATTACAGAAAGCATATGCCAAGTGTATATTTAAAGGATATAAGACCTTTAGTTGTCCTTTCAAGAGGACACACATAAATAGTTTGAAAACTTCTCCTTTCTAATAAGACTGCCGTTCTGCAATGCTTTATGCCTCATATTGTACAATACAGGAGTCACATATTCTCTCACATGAAAGGTGCATGTTCCTATCACACTGGGGATCGACTGACAAAATTATAATTTTTAAAATCTACCCCATGGGGTAAAAACAAACTCCAGCCCGCCTGTCTATAGGAAATAATTTAAAATCAGAAAAGGGTGCAAACACACAGTAAAGTAAAGTAAAAAGCTGGGGTTTTTTCCCCCCCGTACAAATGCTCATTCATCATCTTTGGGATTTTGAAGACAGAAAAGGGGAGGAAAAGGAATGCTCACTCGCATCAAACTTTAAGTGATTACAATCTTTGGGGGGGGGGGGGGTGTCTTCCCAATGATTGGACTTTTCCTTCTCCTTTGAAATGCACTGAATTTTCATCTGACGTTCTCTGGTATCATCCGAAGCCGTGGTGCAGGGAGCATTGCAGGGACAGGGCTGTGAGAGGAGAGGAGGAGAGGCCCTGGGTCACTTTAGATCTGGGTTGGTATCTCAGCTCTTTTAATAACATGACTTCCCCGTATATAACTCCTCTGCCACTCCTAGGAGACCGCTCAGCCTCCCCTCCTGTAACAGCTCCTATTCCTCTTCAGGGGTGCTCGGTCCGCAGCGTCCCCACCGCTTGTATCAAACTATACCAAAGGAATGGACGGCACTCCACTTGAAGAGAAAGAAGGTCTTTATTACAAGCTAAAATAGGGATCAAGATCCCTATTTTAGCTTGTAATAAAGACCTTCTTTCTCTTCAAGTGGAGTGCCGTCCATTCCTTTGGCATAGTTCCCCGTATATAAGATACTTAGTTCAGGGATGTCCAAGTTGAAGTTGCTGTTGCAGATCACTAAAAGCAATGGGCAATAATTGTCAAACTGGGATTTTCCTACTATTTTATTAAAGTAAAGAGGAATTCATCTTATCAGCAGTCACTTATGGTAGCATTCTTTATTTTAACCGCATTGGCATGGTACAGACACACTGACTGACTTTCTTTTGATTACTGAAAAATTCTAATATCAATTATGCTGTTCACTCAAGAAATATAGCAGGGGCCCAACGGCACAAGCATGAAAGAGCAGTACGACCACTCACATTCTCACATAAGCCTTACATAATTCGTGCCACATTTTGCATTAAAGCACAATGTTTATATTAAGTGACAAAAATATAAGCATTAGAGGCAAAGCTATGGCAGTTTGCTGCCCTGAGTCATAGTTTCTAACTGAGCTTTAAATGGGAATAAGATAAGTATTATTCAGAAAATCAAGTAAGAAAGATAAGAAACTGAACAAAGGGGAAGCAAGACAGAATACGGCAACTGCAAAGAATATGTTAGGTAATATAGTGTACTTTTGTCCTGCCTGCTTCATTAGCCTCTCCTTCATTCATAGAACATACTTTTCACAATCTTAATTCCCAAAGCCTATCAGTGAAAATGCAAGGGAATATTTGGCAGGTAATGAGCAAGGTCACTGATATATATATACTACATGGACATAATTATGTGGAAACCCATTCTAATTTTGAATTTGGCTATTTAATGCATACTCAATATGGCTGATCCATAATACAATGACTATTCCGAGCTTTACAGTTTATGGCAACAATTCAGGGAAAGACCTTTCCTGTTTCAGTAGAATAATAACCCCCTGCTAAATTAAGGCCTAGGCAAAATGGGGTTGCAGAGATGGGAGAGGAAGAACTTGACTGCCCTACACAAAGCCCTGACCTCAACCCAACTGAACACCTATGGGAAGAACTGTAATGTCAATGTGAACCAGGACTGACCACCCAAAATCAGTATCCAACATTCTATTTAAATTGAGGCAAATCCCTCCAACAATGTCCCAACAACTAGTGCTACTAGTTTTTCGTGAGCAACATGCTTCTCACTAACCACTTGGATGTTACTCTCAGTGGCCTCAAAGCAGGTGCTTATTTTTGAATTCCAGGCTTGGAGGCAAGTTTTGGTTGTATAAAAACCAGATGTACTGCCAAACAGAACCTCCTACAGGCTGCCAGTCCACATAGGAACTACCAAATAGCCAATCATAACCCATATTTGGCACCACCAGAGACTATTTCATGCTTGTGTTTCTCCAACTCTTTTTACTTTTGAATGTGGCTCATGGATAAAAAAGGTTGGGGACCCCTGATCAAGTGGATAACTTTCAAAGAATATTAGAGGGTAAATGCTTCCTATTAATAACCTTGGTACCCTTGAGATGAGGCAAGTGTCCACATACTTTTGGCTATATAGTGTACACAGTGGTATTCTCACTCACAGAGTAAAGGGAAGAGCTGCCAAGGGAATGTTTCTACCTATTCATAAATGTGTACCATTTTTGGCAGAAAAATGGTGTAAAGCCCTGCATTACTTCTTACGTGTGAATTAATGACATGCATTACAGGACCTTAGTTACACTACGCTGTGTCTTGTACACAATGCTTAATGGCCAATACAGATGAAGAGGAAGTTTCAGCATATAAAATGGTGTAAAAAGCTGTGTAAAAGTTGTGATGATCAATGCTCCTATTCTTCTAGTCATTTGAAAGAATATATTACACAGCTTTGTGAATACAGTGGATTATACTAAATATGTGATGAAAAATGATTGGGAAGGAACATGGAACTTCAAATGGGGCAATAGCAGTACACAAAGCTACTACAGCTATGGGATCCGTTATCCGTAAACCTGTTATCCAGAAAGCTCCAAATTACGGAAGGGTCGTCTCCCATAGACTCCAAATAAGCCAATTTTTTTTAAAAGTGTTTTCTTTTTCTCTGTAATAATAAAACAGTACCTTGTCTATGATCCAAACAGGGTCGGACTGGGGTGCTCGGGCCCACCGGGACTGTCGAGGGCCCCCTCCGATCCTCCGCCCCCCTACTATGAGACGCCCAGCGCACCTGTGTGAATGCCTGAATGAACTGGCGCCTAAAAAAAAAACCTTTCCGATCGGGAGAGGGGACTGGCCCGGCGGGGGCCCATTGAGGGTCAGGGCCCACCAGGTTTTTTCCCGGTTTCCCGCCGAGCCAGTCCGACACTTGATCCAAACATGATCCTTACTAGAAGCAGAACCAGCCTATTCATCATCTGTTCCTTTGACTCCCAGTGGAGTATAGGGCATCCGTGAAGACTCTCCATTCAGATCTATTTGTTGTTATTCTCTTGATCTCATTCCATGTTTTTCCCATCTTTATAATTTCTTCTTCCACTGATCTTCTCCATGTTTTTCGAGGCAGTCCCCTTCTTCTTGATCCCTGTGGATTCCATTTCTATAGATTCCTCTCCCTTCCTGGTTAGTGGTTTTCCACAGTTCTTCATTTGTCACTTTCTCCGGCCATTTTATATTCATAAGTCTCCGTAGGCACCTGTTTACAAAGATCTGGATTTTTGTGGTAATGGGTTGTGTGACCTTCCAAGTTTCACTTGCGTATAAAAGGACTTCTTTCACATTAGCCTAATGGTTTATTTAATGTTTACATGATTTTCTACTGGACTAGCTGTGAAGATCCAAATTACAGAAAGATCTGTTATCCAAAAAGCCCCAGGTCCCGAGCATTCTGGATAACAGGTCCCATAACTGCAGTAAACTAACAACAAATGAAACAGTTTAATGTAGCAAGTTAGCATGACCTATTGAGTAGGGTGGTATATGAAGGGGAACTGGTGTCTTGGCTAGAGGCGAACTGACAGAACCAGCAGTGCAGAAAGGGGCAGATACTGCATTCAGTAGCAATGACATTTATTATAAATGATATTTAAATGTTTTATTTTAATATTTTTAGGTACACTGAAAAGTTTATATTTACTGTACGTTTTCTTTCATTAGGCACAAAAAAGGCATTTTCTTCTTCAGGGTTAGCGCAGAAAGTATTGATATTCTTTACCAGGCTAGTGTGTGATGGCACAGTACATTTTTACCCTCCAAGGATAGATTTGATATGGGTCACTTATGACCCTGGCAAGAGCACTAACAGACACACTCATGTGCTCATTCGGAAAGCACCTTCGTCCCCATTCAGCTACTCTCTACACTGAGCACTGCATAAAAATACCTTACCTGGCCTGCATGTCTCCCCTCGCTCTTCACTAATACATTGCTGAATAATACAGTCACAGTTGTATTAGAGAAGGGAGACGCAGGTCTGTATGCTGCCAAATGGCTAGTAGCACAGTCTGATTGCAGCCTTTTTTTGCACTTTGCACATTGCATAGGACATTTTTAAATAATCCCTAATATGTTTAAAGATTAATTTACCGCAATCCTTTGTTATGGAGGATACCCAACTGCCATTGGGATCAGACGTCCATTTTATGCCCTAAGTTTTGCAAGAGCTTTAAGTGGTTTGTGTGTAAATATTTTCTAGTGTCAGCATAACTCCCAACATCTTTTGCGGGACAGTCCCGATTTTGACAGATAGACCCACAGTCCCGAATTGTTACTGAAATGTCCCACTTTCTCTTTGATCTCCTGCACTGAACAGCCAGAAAAACATACAACTTTTCTAAAACGTAATTGGCTTTTTGCAGAGAGACCAGAATATGTGGCATGTGCACTTAGATACTTTTGTAACAATTTAAGATAAGTAAAGAAACAATTAAAATAAGCAGGGAAGCCTGGGAAAACTGACTTGCAGCTTAGACGGCAATTCACCTTCATTAGCAAAACTGTAATAACACATAAAAAACACTGAAATGTGTTCAAACTTTCATAACCTGCCACATTTTATAACATAAACATGGTAATTTGGGGGTGTGGCCACAAAAATGCTCAAAAACACTTTTTTTGTCCCTCTTTCCAAAATGTTGTCAGTTATGTGTCAGCAGCGCCACAGACATTTCACAAAGGCCTGAATAAAACATAAATAAATGTCAGCACTACTTTGCTACTCAAAATGTTGCTAAAGTTTCTCCTGCTTCCAGAGCAGTTATTTACTAGCTGACAGCCTTGTAGTTTAAAAGGTATTTCACTCCCTCATCTCTAATGTCAGGTTTAAGACTTTTAGGGGGGAATTCACAAAAGTGTCGGTAAAATAAGTAACCCAGAAGTGGCGGTCGACAAATTTGTAAAATGTCGTACGAACGGCAAATTCACAAAGGCAGATGTTACCATCTCTGAATGTCTCGTAAGTCCGACAATTTTCTAAAATGTCGTATATCTTTTCATCGTACAAACGACATTTACCAAGACTTTTCAAAAGACAATTTGACGGACATTTTCATTTTGGAGAACATAAAGTGTCTGAAAAATTGTCGGTAAAAAAAATGAGTTTACGAGTAATTCATAAAAATGTCGGGAAAAGTGGCGCCGAAAAAAACACGCCCACTTTTAACGACACTAATTCAAAAGTGTCGTACATGTCAGAAAATTGGCGGAGAAATGCTCTGTGAATTTGTCGGCTGTTGCTACGACACTTTCTACGACATTTTAAAGACATTTTTTCGTTCCCGAAACTTTTGTGAATTCCCCCCTTAGAGTCAGTTTATGTTAAGAAAATTAGCAATATTTATTTATTCACGTATTTATGTAGCAGACCATGTATATTTGCATACAGTTTTTAATCTACCAAATTACATACAAAATTCTTTTGTCAACCATTGTTAGCTTCCAAGTGTTCAACAAAGGCCGTATAGTCCCCCATTTGTAGTGTTTATGGTAAATATATTTCCAAAATGGTATAGAGCTAAGAATATGGCTGGTAAAAGATAAGTGCCAGTTTCTAATTCATTGCATTAACATATTATGCAGTGCTTAACAGCCAATATGTACTGACTCCCATCAGTCTCTGCCAATTCAGTGTTATCATATTTCCCTGCCACAGGCACATCCTATGGTTGGTTTCTTTAAAAGCCAATTAAAGCACCAGAATATTTTTGGACTTTAGGGTGGAGAGGATACCCATGCAAACATTGGTAGAAAATACAGTCACCACATAGATAGTGCCCTTGTCAGAAGAAAACCCAAGACATTAAGGCAGTAATGCTCCTCAATGTGCCACCTACTTTTTCATAAACCCTGGTGGTCTACTGGGCAGCGGGGTCCACCGCCGCTCCTTCGGCTTCAAGTTCCGGTTCCCCTATTGTGCGCGCGCTGGCACACTTTCGGGTTTATGCGCCAGCGTGATGACGTCACGTGAAATGGTGCGAAATTCAAAAAGTATAAAAGTGGAATTCAGTGTGAAAATGATTGCCCTTTGTTAGGTTCCATTTGTTTAATTCCTAGGTGCCTTGCTATTGTGTTTTCTGATCTACTGGTTTTGACCCTTGCCTGCCTACTTACTACTGTGACCTCTCAAATCCTGACCCTGCCTGGCTGTGATTACGCTGATCTCTCCAATCCTGATCCTTTGCCTGTTCTCCGACTTTTCTCCGTTCTCCAATCCGATTCCGGCCTGTCTGACGATTCTCTGCTTGTGCTGGTCCGGCCTGCCTATTCCTGGTGGTGTTCTTCCTTCTAGTATCCTGGTGAGACGATCGTGCCCCTTTGCTCTTCCAGAACCGTTAAGCTTAGCTCCTCTCTCAATTAGCCTGGTGGCATCCGATTAGCCGAGTGCTCCTCCCGAGGTGAAAGGCAGCGGTTAAATGCAGAAGTGAGAGCCGAGACCAGGGAGCTTAGTTTGGGTTCTGGATATAGGGTGCTGAACGTGACAATATGTATTTAGAATGTTTGTGTTGGAGCCCTTCGGGTCCAGTGTTTGGAGGAAGGACCCATTAGCCCATGTCAAGGTTAGGTCACCAAATATGATGTCATTTTAAATTGTTTTCCGATTGCCTTGAAGACTGGGTCTTCTTTTCACTGCTTTACTTTACCCCACACATTATGGGAACCACTACATTATAGCACATGGGATATAACTAACATAACATGCCTTGTTCTTATAAAATATGTCTAAATCTAATTTAAAACAATTTACAAAATGCTGTGTATGGACTGGAAGCATTCAACATAGATTTTACTCTCTCTCACTCTACTCCATTAAGAATATCCCATTCTTTAAGCTCATTCATAGAAAAAGTAATGGCTTTATTTTTCTATAAAAATGTTCTCCCTATCCCCCTAGTCTAATCTATGAGACATTCAGCAGAACTGTACTTGAAACAGGCTCCTTGAGAAAGCTATTTGGGCACATGTGACAAGACTGGGAACCAGTAAAATATACAGCCTTCATACAGGCTTTCATACTGTATATTGATAAAAAAATATTTGTGCAAACACTAGTAATGAATGTATTATTTGCTTCTATCTTTACATCCTTAATAAAGAGTTGGAGGCCACCTCATGTTGCCAAAGTGGCTAAATATATTGTTAGCATTGGTTACTCTGTTACATGACTTTGGATTACATTCAGCAGCAGTACAAGCATACTCAGGACACACACTTACTCTGAAGGTCTGTACAAATGCAACAAATGCTTTCCATATAGGTTTTAACATAATACATTAGCAAATGTCCATTTTTTTTTGCTTTAGATGAATATGAAAGCAAATGTCATGTCCAAACAAAAACCAACAGAAGAAAGAAGACATCTTCGTAGCAAATATTAAACTGACTTGTGCATAGATATTGATTTTTTATAGACTGATGTTTGAATTTCACATTCCATCACCAAAGCACAGGTAAATTCACTTTACTAAAGCCAGGGTCCTTCCTTAATTCCCAGTAAGTGTCATTGGAAATCCACATCTCTTTCTGATGGTTATCAATAACCTTCCTGGAAGAGAACAAAAAGAGCAACATTCATTTGAGAGATTTTAACAGCACTTCTGAACCTCCAGACCCAACTCACTTTACATGCCAGGTACTTGCTGCAGGTTATTATTTATTATGTACCAGTGACAACAAACTGAACCTCTGGCTACAATATTGTGATAGTAAAAATTAAATGTCATTCCCAGAAAATCAGCCCTGGGAATAGCACATAGTTTTTAAAAATGCACACAAACGTTGAGCATAGCCGAGAACTGAATTAGAGGGAACTTTGTTGCCAGGGCCACTATAACAAATTAAGAGCAATGTAATACCCTTTATTCTGCCTGTAGCTGCCCATTTAAACCCTTATACCACACAACTTGTAGGTCCTACAGTTGTACAGTTGCGGGGTCCACTGTATGGCAGTTACACCACTGCTGTTTTTTTGTTGGGCAAGCTAACATTGTGATAAATCTGCCCCCAAAAGTTTATTTAGAGGTGAACTTCCCCTTCAAGAGGTAATACTACTTCTGGAGAAAACTCTCAAGCAGAGATAGCGATTCATCAGAAAAATCCCACCATAAAACTGCATATAGCAAGCAATGAGCCTGAATGCCACATTTATGTACAACCCTGAATACAGAACCAAAACCACTGGCCACTCCCTTTTCAGTCAAGCTTACCGGAAATATTTTGGTGTGTACTCTATGTGGTCTTCTTCCATGCACTTTCTTCGACTTCTCTGGAGTTCCTCGGTTCTTTGCTTTTCCATAGCTGCTGCTTCTACATTCCCTTCTTCTAACAACCTAAAACAAAATCAAGAAGAAAACATGGGCAAACCAAGTTTGGGTTTGGAGTAACAACTTTCCTTTGGGCAAATGATTGGTTCATCGGCAAACTGCAATATAGTGCAAACTGGAATCTAGGCAGGATGGTGTGTGCAAGATTTTTAACCTATAACTTTTGTCCAACAGAGTCATAGTAGTTAGTTAGCAGCTCAAGTTAGAGATCCATGTACAAATATTAAGAAACACAGAGAAACATATGTGAATGAGTGTACTTATCAATGAGATACCTAGCTTTAGCATCCTTAAGTGCCAGGTGCAATTACACAGTGGTCTACAGTGGTTAGTAGCAGAGTATTGGCACTCAAGACAATTCTACGTGGCTTGACTCCTTGATTGTGCCCTACTCCACCAATTCAAGCAACACCCCCATTGAATTGTTAAATTGGCATTAGTGTGTTGTTCTTTTGCCAAAATTCTGATGTGTCTATTGATCCAAATTGATATGGGAATTACCATCGGGTTCAGGGTGGAGGTAGCTCCAGATCACCCCAGCATCAAAAGACACATTTGTGTACGATTAAGTAGAAGAGGCAGGATGGATGCAATAACATCTATACAGATATACAGGAGCATCTTTGGATGCAAATAGCTGTACCTTTGAGTAGGGATGGGCGAATTTTTTCGCCTTGTTTCGCCGAAAAAATGACGCCCATAGACTTGTATGGAGACGTGCGTCAAAAAAAAAAGACGCGCGACAAAATAATTTTTGACGCCCATAGACTTTAATGGGCGTCTGCGACATTTCGCCGGCGGCGAATTTTTGGCGAAACGAAACGGGTCAAATTCGCCCATCCCTGCTAATGAGTGGTGTCAATAAGCACAACATTTGTATCTCTTTAGAGCAACCCTACTTGCATCTGTATTTGTAAATGACCCCTTGTCACACAGTCATGCATAATGTTATGCAGCTGAGAAGCATCTGCTTTTATTTGTATCATGCTTATGTTTACCTTTGATCTGGTCTGAATCTTGCATCTGTCCTTGGAAGAAAGTCTTTCAGAACTGGATCCAGCTCATTCAACTCTATGGCAAATCTCGTGAAACCGTAATAGAGTTCATAGTTGGTGGGCATGGAACCTGAGAGATTAAAGTATTACAATAATAATATTCTAGAGAACACCTGCACAGAAAGTAAGGAAACCATCCAGTAAAACTAAATACATGAAAAGAAGTTTAAAGGGGAAGTCTTTAGCATGTTATTGGTCATCTTGGCTATCTGTTCTAATCAATATTTTCCAATAGTCTTCATTTTGACATTTTTATGGCTTTTCAAATTATTAGCTTTCCATTATGCCACTTTCTGGCCACCAGCTGAAATACTTTTTGTAAGTGATATAAGAACAGGTGGTAATCCTGCCAATCTCCCACCAATTTGTGGGATGAAATAGGGACTGGGCATGCTTTGGGTTTTGGGGTGATGCTACACCACACATGCAAACTTTTCTATACAGTGAAACCTCAGGTTTAGATACTCTGATTTTAAGTTTTTCCTAATTTTACACTGTTTTATGTGGTCCCCCCAATATACAATATAATGCATAATACATGTCCCTGATTTTACATTTTCTGCTCCCCTGAAAAACATAAAATGTAGGGTTTCTTGTAATAATAGAGAGGAGGGGAAAATGCATGACTGAAAACAAAAGCTTGCGTTGTTGTATGCATTTAGTCACACATTTCCATTGTCATAGAATACTTTATAGGCAGTTGCGTACACATGAGCAGAGGTTTTCCTCCTTGTGAATAGTTTGCTCCTATGCCCAGGCCAACTTGTTCAATGTCATCTAAACTATTAGCACAATATCTGCTTATGTTTGGGTACTGTACAAATCTCTATGGGGAATTACTATTCCAATGCTTAACATATTATTAACATACGATTCCAATGGTTAACATATTAGAGATCCCAGTTTTAATCATAAATGCAGATATGCAGAGAAAGTTTGAACGCACTGAAAACCCCAGAATTTCCTGTGGCAGGGTATATAGATATACAATTAAGTACATATTTACAACAATGTCTACATTCATGAACATCAGAGAGCAGAACATGACAGTATTGTTTATATGAATGAGTGTTCTATGCTCTATGGACAACAGCCATACATTCTGTCAAGTTTCCATTCCATAGTCGAGGCACTTTACCTGGCCTCCATATGCATTTTGCTGCAGGAGCATCCCCGCAATACAGGCCTTCATGCCATTTTCCAAAGAGCCGATGAACCACTTTTCCTTCCTGATCCATCACAACACCATGGACCTCGTTAGCACTGGAGTTCCAGTAGCTTCCCTGCAGATAAATAGACAGCAAATCATCTAACAGCTTGTCCCAGCTTGTTCACCTCATGGCAGAAGTTGACTTTTCTGAGTCTTCCCTGTGAATCTGTGAAAAAACTGTGGAGAGCTAAAAGTGGCAATACATGAGACCGATTCTGTAACTTATCTGTCCATTTATGGGGCCCTTCAAAGTGCCTACCGACAAATATCTGGGCGAAAATCAGCAAGATGTCAATCAGGCAGGTTTCAGTTCCCTGTCATATCAAGCCTGCATCTGCTTTTTGATGCAGCCCCTCATCCAACTGCTGGCAAAGCAGCAATTCTGAACAATTATGAAGCAGTCGTTGGCCTGAGGGCCAACTGATCAGATCTGCCTGATATTTCCCACCTCAAGGTGGGCTTATCTGTGAAAGATCAACTGGTTTAGCGACCTCACCAAAAGAACGGATCTTCTAATGTTTGGCCATCTTTACTTGTGCTCCCATTGGTACAGACCTATAGGGAACACTGACATCAATTAAATACATGTATGGGGCCTGTTATCCAGAATGCTCAGGACCTGGGGCTTTCCATATTTTCCAGGAATTTATGTAATTTGGATCTTCATACCTTAAGACTACTAGAAAATCACGTAAACATTGAATAAAATAAATAGGCTGGTTCTGCTTCCAATAAGGATTGATTATATCTTAGTTTGGATGAAGTAAAAGTTACTGCTTTATTATTACAAAGAAAAAGGAAAATTTTAAAGATTGGGTTATTTGGATATAATGGAGTCTATGGAAGACAACCTTTCTGTAATTCAGAGCTTTCCAGATAACAGGTTTCTGTATAATGGATCCCAGCAACTGCAGGTACAAATGGACTCATGCTGTTTTCCAAGGTCAGACACAAGAGTTAGTGATTGGAAAGCCCAGTTTAGCTGCTGCACACATGTACAGGATTAAAATTACAGCATAATATTCACTGCGCTTCTCTTTCATTCGTTAAGAGCTCATTCATTAAGTTCAGCTATGCATAGCAAATGAAAGATGGGAGAAGTTCAGTTCAATACCATTTGGATTCATTCCTCTGACTGAATGAAATCGGAATAAATGAAACCACTGTGAGCTTTATTATTACAAATAGTGATCGGCTGACTGAAAAGGGAATCAATAACCGCTCTTCAAGTTATACTACTATCATCTAACCATGCAGTCTATGTTTCTATGTCTTTTCTTAAAGTCAACAAAAGTTCAGGATATGCAGGTTTCCAGATTATGTGAAAATGTGGAAATGTACAGAAAATCCCACTATATGAGATGCAGTCATTGTATTTCATTAACAAGCAATATGTGAGTGGAGCCCAGCAATGTATATTTATTAATAGATGCTCAGTACTACTATACCCCTATGCTGTCGTCACAGGACTGAATTTTTGTATTGTGTAACCTTGGAACCTTAAATGCTCCAGAAGACTGTGAACTCAAAAAAACATTTTTATTAAGTACAATGTGATGATGCTGATCCGTTGTTTCTGTCTTTCAAATTGTGTTACAAAGCTGAGTGTATTCAAAATATAAGGCCACGGCACACATGGGGCGAGCTTGTTCTTTGTCTGTGTGTCCTGGGAAATATTCAGGGAGAAAAATCTTTCCAATGCCAACCTGATTAACTAAAGACTAAACAATATTCATTTCAGGCAAAAAACAAGCACTTTATTTTGCAATAAAGAAACTTGATGCAGTCTTAATTTTCTGGTACTGTTAAAAATCTAGCGCTGTAGACAGGTACAATTCAAACATATTTATTTGGGCTTTTAAAATACATATGAGTCTGCACTACTACTCCATTATGACGACAGAAATAATGGATTAGAATTCAATATAACTCGACATCAATACTCTTTTAAATACAATCATATAATTAGTCGTATGAGGGAGATGCGTGAGATTCAGAGCATGTCTCCCTAAAGAATGCTGTAAAGGTGAATTTAAAAGCTCATATTCTTTTGTTTTCATTGCTATAAGAAGCCCCCAACAAATTTGCTTAAGTGAAATATAGGGTTATCTGCTATTGAAGATGAAAATGAAAAAAAAATGAAAAAGAAAATGCAAATTTAATCTTAATGTTTCGGCTCCAAACCTTGAGCCAACTTCAGGAGAGGTCTCCTGAAAACGGCTCAAGGTTTGGAGCCGAAATGTTGAGAATAAATTTGCTGTTTTTTTCACCATACAAAGTCCTGGGTGGTGCGGTTTTTCTATTTACATATAAATATATAGATAAAAATGTTTCTGTATAAAATCACATCATGTGTAGGAGAGGAGTTATTGCACTAACACGATACAGCTCTGTGTCATTACAGATAAAGACATAAGAGGTTGTCCCTGTCAGCCTGCTTGTAACTGAAAATCAATAATGCTTCAGCTGATCTTGCAGAAGTTCTTACCTTGATAAATGTCATTTTACACGTTGAAATATAGTTCTTTGTGTTCCGGATCGTGATTTCACCATAATGTTCTATCCATCTTCTCCCGCTGAGGATGTTGTGTATGCATGTGGTGACTTTGTTCCAGACATAACAATCTCCATACCTAAAAAAAAATTGTCAGTTCTAAAAAGAACATTTCTAAAACCTTGTTCAGGTATGGGACCTGTTATCCAGAATGCTCTGGACCTGAGGTTTTCCGGATAATGGATCTTTCCGTAATTTGGATATTCATCCCTTAAGTCTACTAGAAAGCCATATAAACATTAAATAAACCCAATAGGCTGGTTTTGCTTCCAATAAAGATTAATTATAGCTTAGTTGGGATCAAGTACAAGGTACGTTTTTATTATTACAGAGATAAAGGAAATAATTTTTAAAATCTGGATTATTTCAATTAAATGTAGTCAGCGTTTCCATAATTCATAATTGTTTTTACAATGGAACAATGCCTTTCATAAGCAGAAGGTTCCAGAGTTGTGCACCCAACCTAATGACAGACTGAATTGTATCTCTGTACATTTTGTCCTTATAAACAGGTTTCCCACAATGAGATATAGAACTGTGAAACTAATTTGCTAAACATCTATTCTGATTGTGGTTTAAGTTTTATCATACACCAATGCAAATGCAAAAACACATCTACAATACATCTGAGACTGGCTGAATGACCCAGGACCCATCAGAGTACCTGAACTGAAGAGTCCACTCACAGACAATTCTAAATCCAATATGTGTCACATAGACAGAAAAGGCTAATGGTATTTGTGATTGGATGGGACCTATGGACTCTGGCAGGTCAGTCCGACCCTGATAACCAATGCAGTGTATGGCAAAATACATTTAAAAACACTGATATATTTACTTATAATACCTGTCCATTTCTGCCAATCCACCACTCTTGCAGGCCCAAAACCATATCCTTGGACAGCTATATGAAATATTCCTTGGAATACTAGAAGTCATTTGTGAAGCTGTGTTAAAAAAGGTAATTTTTTTGCATCTTACAGACTGCTTAAAGGTGGCCATACATGGGCAGATTAAAGCTGCCAATATCGGTCCTTAAGATTGATTCGGCAGCTTATCTGCCCATGTGTGGGAGCTCCCAACGGGTCCTCCCGATCGATATCAGGCCACAAATTGGCCAGATATCGATCGGTCAAGTTTGATTTTTTTGTACGATCCAGGACCACATTGGCTAGTTGATGCGTGTAAGGCCCAAAGGCCTCAGAGGTAGTGAGGACCAAGGGAGGAGATAACAATGTCCAAGTTCGCGGTACAGATAAGGATGAGACGGAAGAATGGTCAAACAGGCAACAAGATCAGTCCAGGCAGAAGAGGTTCAAGGTCGAGGAATTCAGGCAAAGGTCGGTACACAAAAAACAAGGATTTCACAATGATCACACCCAGGAGTAGCAAGCTAAAACCTATAATTGGGCACTGATGACACATCGGCGTCATGACGTGCACGGACGCGCTGACGTCAGCGACTGACGCGCTGACGTATGCGACCGACGCCGGCGCCAATTATTGACGCCGGCGACCAATCCAAGTGCGAGAAGAGGTCGGCGTCATCCGGCTGCGTCCGTGAGGAACCAGGGAGCCGCCATCTTGGTCACCATTTTGGAATCCCAGCTCAGACTCCATTACAGTACCCCCCTCCCTAGGGGGGTCCTCAGGACCACCTGGGTTAGAAGGAAACTGCCAATGAAATTTTTGGACCAGGAGAGGAGCATGGACATCTGAACTTCTTACCCAGGAGCACTCCTCAGGGCTGAACCCCTTCCACTCAATGAGGTTTTGTAGGGTGCCCCTCGAAAATCGGGAGTCCAGGATTCTTTTCACCTCAAATTCTTGATGACCGTCCACCATGACAGGAGCTGAGGAAGAAGAAGTACCTGCGGGTTTGAGCAAGGACACATGGAAGGCGTTCGGAAGTTGTAAACGGACAGCCACCGGATTGATGATCTCAGAGACAGAGAAGGGACCAATAAACTTGGGACCAAGTTTAGGAGAGGGGACTTTGAGACGAATGTTCCGCGTAGATAGCCAAACCTTGTCACCGGGTGCATACAGAGGGGAAGGAATTCTTCTTAGATCAGCGAATTTTTTCTGGACCAAGGAACTTTTCTCCAGATTGACAACAGTGGCGTGCCAGATGGCCGACATGTGGGCAGCTTGGTCATTGGCGGCAGGGACATTGGTGAGTAATAAGTCCTGAGGAAAAGCCAAAGGGTTAAGACCATACATACAGAAAAAAGGGAATTTTTCAGAAGAAACGTGTAAGGCATTGTTATGTGCGAATTCAGCCCATGGAAGCAGATCCGCCCAATCGTCTTGGCACAAGGATACATGGCATCGGAGGAACTGTTCAAGGGCCTGGTTAACCCTCTCTGCTGCTCCATTAGACTGTGGATGGTAAGAAGAAGAAAACTGAAGAGAAACACCAAGGGCTTTACACAGGGATCTCCAAAACTTGGAAACAATCACCACCCAAATAACTGTATAACCAGAGGAACTAGGAAGATCCACAATGAAGTCCATAGATAGATGAGTCCATGGGCGGGAAGGAATAGGTAGTGGTAGGAGTAACCCCTTAGGAGGGGAATGTCCAGACTTGGATACAGCACACACAGAGCAAGAAGAAACAAAGTCTTTGACATCTTTTCTTAGGGAAGGCCACCATACAAGACGAGACAGGAGTTCAGTGGTTTTTCTTATTCCCGGATGACCGGCCTGCTTGGAGCTGTGGGACTGAACCAGAATGGAATGACGAAGTTCAGGAGGGACAAAGGCAACACCAACAGGAGTTCCTACAGGAGCGGAAGATTGAACAGACAATAATTGAGAGGCCAAGGAGGGAAATAGAGCAGCGATGATCTTTGTAGGAGGCACAACGGATTCCGGTTCTGCAGAATTGAGATCTTCGAGAAGAAAGCTTCTGGAAAGAGCGTCCGCCTTCTTGTTCCTAGCACCAGGCCGAAAGGTTAAAATGAAATTAAAGAGAGAGAAGAATAGTGCCCCTAGCTTGACGAGGATTGATGCGTTTGAGTGTCTGGATGTACTCTAGATTTTTATGGTCCGTATAGATGGTTACAGGGACAGACAAACCTTCTAGCAAATGTCTCCATTCCTCTAAAGCAAGCTTGATGGCCAGTAACTCACGATTTCCCACATCATAATTTTGTTCAGAATAGGTGAATTTTTTCGAAAAGAAGGCACAGGGATGTAGTTTTCCATCAGTAGATGCTCTTTGAGACAAAATTGCTCCAGCACCGACATCTGAAGAGTCCACTTCAATGAAGAATGGTTGGAAAGGTTCTGGTTGTCTGAGAATGGGAGCGGAAGAAAAATAAGTTTTAAGAGTCTTGAATGCCTCCAAAGCTAAAGGTGGCCAATGTTGAGGCTTACCCCCTTTTCGGATGAGGGAAAGAATGGGAGCAATCTTGGATGAAAACCCCTTAATGAATTGTCTATAATAGTTGGCGAAGCCAATGAATCTTTGGATAGCTTTAACACTGGTGGGGAGAGGCCAATCCAGGATAGCGGAAATTTTAGCAGGATCCATTCTGAAGCCTTGTTGAGAAATGATGTAACCAAGGAAGGAGATGGACGAAACCTCAAAGGAACACTTCTCCAACTTGGCAAATAAGTTATTACTCCGCAGACGGGAAAGGACTTCTTGGACTTGAAGCCGGCGCTCAGCAAGGTTCTTGGAAAAAATAAGAATATCGTCCAAGTACACCACCACGTATTGGCCCAACAAATCTCTGAAAATGTCATTTACAAACTCTTGAAAAACCGCGGGGGCGTTACAGAGGCCGAATGGCATCACAAGATACTCGTAATGCCCGTCACGAGTGTTAAATGCGGTCTTCCATTCGTCTCCCTCTCTGACCCGGATTAAATTGTAAGCCCCACGAAGATCTAGCTTGGTGAAAAGACAAGCCCCCTTGAGTTGGTCAAACAGTTCAGAGATGAGGGGAAGGGGATAACGGTTTTTTATTGTAATTTTGTTTAAACCCCTATAATCAATGCAGGGCCGCAAACCTCCATCTTTCTTTTCTACAAAGAAGAAGCCGGCTCCTGCCGGGGAAGAAGAAGGACGAATAAAACCTCTTTGCAGATTCTCTTGGATGTATTCCTTCATGGCACGGGTTTCAGAAGGGGAAAGCGGATAGGTGCGGCCCCTGGGAGCCATGGTCCCCGGAAGAAGTTCGATGGGGCAATCATAGGGGCGATGGGGAGGCAGAACTTTGGCAGACTTTTTATTGAAGACATCAGAAAAGGCTTGATAAACAGAGGGTAGAGAAGAATTTGGAGACACAGATGAAACTTTAATGATGGATTTGGTGGGTAAACAATTTTGTTGGCAGAAAGGACTCCAACGGGAGATTTGAGACAAAGCCCAGTCTATTACTGGGTTGTGGGTATTCAACCAGGGCAAACCAAGCACAACGGGAGTGGAAGGACAGTCAATTAAGAAAAAAGATAATCTTTCAAGATGCATGGTTCCCACAATAACAGAAAGTTCATCGGTTGAGTGAGCAATAATAGCAGAAGACAACAGTCGATCATCAATCGCCAATTCACGAAGGGGAACAGCCAGGGATCGCAGGGGAATGGAGTGACTTTCAGCGAAGACTTTATCCATGAAATTCCCAGCTGCGACAGAATCAAGGAAGGCTTCGGAAGAAATCGTCTGTGTTCCAAAACGAATCTGCACAGGAAGGAGGAAGCGTTGAGCAGAAGAATGGGGAGAAGGACCAATTCCACCCAGGTAAGTCTCCCCAGTCTTACCTAGGTGCTGGCGTTTCCTGGCTTCACTGGGCACTCATAGGCGAAGTGGGATTTTCCACCACAGTAGAGGCATAGTCCAGCAGCCCTTCTCCGAAGCTTTTCCTGTTCGGTAAGACGAGCCCGTCCGATCTGCATAGGTTCTTTCGTAGGCAGGGAAGAAGAAGCAGAAGCCGCAGGAGTTGGAGAAGATAAAGTGGAAGCCGGATTGGGAATGAAGGGTCTTTGAAAACGAGGAGCCAGAGTAGGTTGGAACCTGTGGAATCTCTTGATTGGGGAGCGATCTCTGTCGAGCTCAGCTTGAAACTCCCTCTGCCGAGTATCAACCTTTATGGCCAAGGCGACTAGATCTTCCCAGCGAGATGGAATTTCCCTGGACACCAGATCATTTTTTATGCGTATCGCCAGGCCGTTGTAAAAGGCAGCGTGATACCCGTCATTATTCCACGAAGTCTCTGCAACCAGGGTGCGGAATTCAATGGCGTACTCCGAGACAGGGCGAGTTCCCTGTTGAAGATGGAACAGGCGTGCGGAAGAAGCTGTGGCACGACCCGGAGCATCAAAGACAACACGAAGTTCGCGAACGAAGGACCTGGGATTGTCAATAATTGGATCCTCCTTCTCCCATAGAGGTGAAGCCCACTCCAATGCCTTCCCTTGCAGGCGGGAGAATATGAAGCCCACCTTGGCACGTTCGGAAACAAATTGGCTGGGTGAGAGTGCAAAGTGGACCTCGCACTGGTTGATAAACCCGCGGCAGGCTGCAGGGTCACCACTGTAGTGTGGGGGAGCCGGAATGCGGGGCTCGGAGACCTGGAGTGGAGCCACAGGTACAGGTACAGGAACAGGATCAGCAGGTGTTAGGGCCGACAACTTTGCCAGGATTGTTTCCAGAGCCTGACCAAAATGGGACTGCTGTACCTCATATGACTCCATCCGAGAAGCCAGACCACGAAGCGCTCCACCGACATCAGGTGGTGCTGGGTTTTCCTCCGAAGGGTCCATGGCCCAATTATAATGTAAGGCCCAAAGGCCTCAGAGGTAGTGAGGACCAAGGGAGGAGATAACAATGTCCAAGTTCGCGGTACAGATAAGGATGAGACGGAAGAATGGTCAAACAGGCAACAAGATCAGTCCAGGCAGAAGAGGTTCAAGGTCGAGGAATTCAGGCAAAGGTCGGTACACGAAAAACAAGGATTTCACAATGATCACACCCAGGAGTAGCAAGCTAAAACCTATAATTGGGCACTGATGACTTTCCAGAGTTCCTTCTTATAGGCCCAGTTTTGGCGCCAATTTTGGACGCATCGGCGTCATGACGTGTGCGCGGACGCGCTGACGTATGCAACCGACGCCGGCGCTAATTATTGACGCCGACGCCCATTCCGTCGCCGGCGACCAATCCGAGTGCGAGAAGAGGTCGGCGTCATCCGGCTGCGTCCGTGAGGAACCAGGGAGCCACCATCTTGGACACCATCTTGGTCACCATTTTGGAATCCCAGCTCAGACTCCATTACAATGCGGTCCTGCGACCTGTCGGAGCCCACTGCCGACCTTGCCAAACGAGAGGATCTTATAGTGTATGGCCACCTTAAGGCTCTCTGCAAATTGGCACAGATCTCTGTGCTCTTTCCCACAAATATTTCCCTTAGTGCTTACATACCAAGAATTTATTGGAATGCTGCTCTCTGACCTGAGTGCCTGATAAACATCCAGCTCTTGGAGCAGAAAGCAACATCAGGAAACCCAGTGTATTTTACCTACAAATGCATCAATAGCTGCATAAGTCATATCTGTATTGATAAGGGGCGGAAAGTGTGAGGCCTGTATGTGTCACCCCTCCACTGCCCATTGTACCTTCTGATGTTAATATATAGCACTCAGAAATGTTCCCTGAGGAACGAGCACTAAGAGGAATAAAAAAGGGTCCCGAGTATCTTTTTCACATAGTTCCTCTTTCTCCACCATATATGTCTTCATTAACTTATTTTTTCTTTAACAATTATGCAAAGGCAAAATAAAAATAAGAAATAATGACAAATGTCAGAACAAAATACTTTTAGTATTAAAAGAACAATAAATAAATCTTACTTTGGTAATGTAACATTCACTGTTCCAAAAGGCAATATTTCCATAGATTTCCCCCAAAATTTATTTTTCCATCTGATATCTGAAAGGCAGAAGGGTATTTTGGTGTTTATTGAGAATTGAGCTTACAATTCCACTACAACAAAATTCAAGCAAATACAAAAAAAAATGGACCAACTACATTATATGGTGATAGTAGGACAATTTTTTTTAAACATTTTAGTTTTTCTGCCTCATTAAAAATGAATGGAACAGTGTGATGTGATTCTCAGTGGTATGAAATGTGTGACAAAACCAAACAAACGCGCCACAAAAAGACACGTGGCAAAAAACCCAAAAAGGCGCGAAACCCTATGACTATAAAAAGACATAATGTGTTTCAAGCCTCATTTTCCACATAAAGTAAATGTTTTTTTAAATTGGGATTGCTTACCCTTATAGATTTAATTTAACAGAATTTTCTTTTTTTCCAAACCATTTTGGGTTCAAAAACTTTCTGTGGAGTATTATGAGGCTGTGTTTATGGTAATGTGACCTCTATGGGATTTTTAAAGCTATAGCGGAGACCTTACAATCGAAGTGATGCACTTGAATCTTATGTATTATTAGAAATAATGAACCAAAATACATAATACACAATAGTAGTTGATTACTTTTTCTTTAAAAATACCTTGCCAGAAGACAAAGTTCTTCGATTCACAATGACAGGCTGAAATTGGGGGGTGATGGCTAACCTGTAATATAACAATATTATTATTATTCATAACCAGAAAAACATTATAAACAGAGAATGGTTATAACCAAATGAATTGGCAATGTTAGTGCCATACTGTCCCACATTGATCATCAGTGGTGTTAGGGTAAAGCAGAGAAAGTCATTTGTCTTGTGCACCCAGCCTGTACCTTTAAGTTTAGTTTGTCATGGAAGCTGCAAGATCTCACATATATTAACCGATGGCTATCTGTCCCTTTATGTACTTTCACAAAAGGCATGCACATCGATTGGTCGTTTAAACAATGATTATATGACTATACCATACACTAACTGATTTCATTGATTCATGATGAAAATGTTTAAACCTGTCTGATCAACTGGACAAAGGTGTCCAACCTATGGATGCAGAAATGCAATTCTCAGAATCCTAATGCCAACAGGGATGGTAGATTAGGGATTGTAGATTAATTTAAAAGTTTTTTCCTAAAGTTTGCCCCCCCCCCATCCTTATCTGACCAGTTCTCTGACTTTAAAGTTGTCACGCTGGCAGTGCTAATCTGAAATGGGAATTTTATGTAAAGCCCATAGAAGTGAAAAGACTGCATCACCAATGTAACAAAAAATTATTATAGGCTGGATATGTTCCGCAGGGTTGTAAATAGATTAACAAGTAATTAAAGAAAGAACACTAGGATTGGAGTCGTGCCCCCTGCTATTTCAGGAGCAACGTGCCCCGCCCCTCTGCAACCCAGTTCAAAACACCAGCCCCAGAAATCTATACTCAAGAAAGTAGTTAAAATTTAACTTTTAATGTTGCCGTTAAAATTGTAAACACATAACACGTGAGCCACCAGAACGCTCCACAACCCTAATAACAACAACAAAATCACTGCGTATAAAGACGCAGTGCAAGACCGTGTCCTTAAAAAACAATTAATTAAAAACTGGCAAAGGTGGATGGATGGTGAGACCTACATCCAATTGCAAGATAGTAGCTGAATTGACTCCATAGTTTAAGACAAAGTGTATCGATGTTCGCAAAATGAAGCCCCCCTCCCTTCCAATCCCATACAGATCACCTGCCTGTCTACGTAGGGAGTATAGGAGCTTGTCTCACCATCCTCCACCTATGCCGCCTAGCCCTACGCGTTTCGCCGCGTGAACGGCTTCCTCAGGGGCATAAGTGAGTTGCCGTCGTGGAGTGACCGTTTAAATACCCTTTCGCCGGTATTTCCAGTGTGTACTTCCGCCGTCTTACGTCATTTCCGGAAGATGCGGTTCAGCCTGGTCTATTCAAGTGCGCATGCGTATGTTACCGCCCTACTGCGTCATTTCCGGTCATTGCGGTTCAGCCTGGCTTCTCTTCCAATGCGCATGTATCTGCTGCGCGTATCGCTGTATCCCCAATATCTATTTGCTATGAAATCAGTAACGCAAGCGTGCCTCAAGGGGGTATGAAAGATACCATGTAATCTTTTTGCTACAAAGTCATATGCGCATGCGTATGTCATACAGATATGGGGAATAACTTTATATTATGGATCTATGCAGAAACTTATTATCTCATAGGATCCATGTTATGTGTTTAGTGAAAACAAAAGAAAAAGTATTCAGCTAAAGTAGATCAAATATAACAAATCACACCATATAGTCATATTGGTAAATAAGTAAAATAAAAATAAATAAATCTATAAATGGGGAATACTGAAAACATGTATATATTTATGTAGGAGCCCTACAATATACTGCTCCCTGATGTTATAAAAATGGGGAGAAGGTAAATCCTTCATTGAGGCCATTTGGGGATTTGCTGTTCATGGTATAAATCCATCTGGCTTCTGCCTGCAACAATTTATTATTTACATCCCCTATTCTCGAGGTCTGTTTTAATTGCTCCACTGCAAAGAACTGCATCACTTTAGTATTGCCACTATGTTGTTCATTTACATGTACTGCTACAGACGTGTTTCGCCTGTTTCTAACATCCCCCACGTGTTCCAAGATTCTCCTCCGAAATTCGCGTAGAGTTTTACCCACATATATTTTTCCACATGTACATTGCATTATATATACCACGCAAGTACTCTTACAGTTGATGTAGTTCTTTATGGTATATTCAATATTGTCCCGTGATTGGTTAACACTTAATGTTCTTACCACGAAAGGGCACGCTGAACAATCACCACATCTGTGGCAGCCTTTTATTTTCGATGATAGCCATGTTGTTTTAGTGGCTTGAGTGTAATGGCTCCGTGTTAATGTATCCCTCAAGTTCTTACTCCGTCTAAAAGTTATAAGCGGAGTATCTCCAATCACTTCCTTTAACTGAGAGTCTTGCTGCAATATGTGCCAATGTTTGTTTATTATATGTTTGATTTTGTCCTGTTCTGCACTGAAGTCACCAATTAATCTGAAGGGTTTAGTTTTATTCCTGCCAATTCGATTCTTATTGGAGGTGTTATTGGAGGTTAACAGGGATTGTCTGTCAGTTTCCAGGGCCCTTTTGTACGCTTTTTTTAGGCAATTGTGACTATATCCCCTCTCACGAAAACGTTCGTACAGCTGTTTAGCCTCTCTTTTAAAACCCTCTCGATTACTGCATATACGTTTAATTCTTAAATATTGTCCCACTGGAATCCCAGTAACCGTTCTATGGGGGTGTTGACTGCGCGCGTGAAGTAAGCTATTGGTGGCCGTCTCTTTCCTATATAGTGTAGTGGCTAAGTTACCCTGTTGATCCCGGAAAATTTTGATGTCCAAGAAATTAACCATATCTTTATGTATCTGTGCAGTAACCTTCAGATTGATATTATTGATATTGAGTTTATCAACGAATGTAAAAAATTGCTCTTTGGTACCTGACCATATGATGACTACGTCATCTATATAGCGAAGCCATAATGATATTAATTGTGCGTATTCAGCTAGTTGTTCGTTGAATACAAAATTCCTTTCCCACCATCCCAAAAATATATTGGCATAGGTGGGTGCGCACGGACTCCCCATCGCGGTACCCCTGATTTGATGGTAATAATTGTTATTAAACGTAAAGTAATTATGCGTTAGTACGAATTCTAGTAGTTCGACAATAAAGGCATTGTGTTTAATGTATTGTTGACCTCTCTGTTTGAGGGTGTCCTTTACTGATTCCAGTCCACTCGTGTGTAATATACTAGTGTACAAGGACTCCACATCAAGACAAGCCAAAAATTGGGACTCTTCTAGCACGATACCATCTAGATGGCGAATGGCATCTGTTGTATCCTGTACGAACGAGGGCAAACTATTTACGAAAGGTTTCAAAATTTCATCCAGATAAATACTAGAATTTTCAGTGAGACTACCAATGCCCGAAACAATTGGGCGACCTGGGGGGAATTTTGAATTCTTATGAATCTTAGGAATGGTATAAAAAGTAGGTATAATCGGATGTTTGACTGTCATGAAGTTATATTCCTCATTGCTCAATACTTCTGAGTCCCTGCCCTTTTTCAAGATATTAAGTAGGTCTGACTGGAATTTGGTAGTGGGGTCCGCCGATAATTTGTTGTAACAATCCTTATCATTCAGAAGTCTTAGGCACTCTGCTACATATGCTTTCCTGTCTTGGATGACAATGTTGCCGCCCTTATCACTTGGTTTTATGATGATGTCTGTATTAGACTCTAGATCTTTTAACCCTTTCCGTTCTTTCCATGAAAGGTTATTGCGTGGCCTGGATCCAAGTTTGATTTTATTATGAAGTATTTTAAGCTCTGCTGTACATGCCTCTATAAAGACTTCTATTTTGGGACACAGAGAGAACGGTGGGGTGAAGGTACTTTTAGGTTTCAGTGAGGAAAATGGGCCTTTTATTTCACTTCTATATTGCTCATTGTCCTCTAAGAGATAACATAGGTCACCCAAGGCATTTTGCTCTTCCTTAGACCATTCTTCATGTTTGCTTTGCTTATTGAAATGTTTGTAAAGTAGTAATTTTCTCCCAAATAGATGCAAATCCTTAATCCAGTTAAAAGTGTTAAAGGTGCTTGTAGGGGCGAATGACAATCCCTTTTTTAATGCTTTATTTTGTTGTGCGTTTAAAGTGTGTTGAGACAGGTTGAATACTTGTAGCGAATCACCACATTTGTCTACCTGTTCAACCGGTAGCCCCACCTCTGTCTGTCTCTTAAGCGTCCCCTGCTTGGACCCTCCCAGGGTGGTCCTAAAAAAGGTTGCCCATGTGCAGGGGTACTCATATTAGATTTACTGCTCTTGTATTGTTTATTACTATTATTTTCTTTCAGCTGCTTTGGACTTAGGGCTGAGGCTGACGATGGAACTGAAGTATCACTCATTTCACTGTCAGAGCTAAAAATATCTGACATTGAGCGATTTATTTTCCCCCTCTTTTTATTCAATATGTGTGGTTCCATTCTATACACATTTTTGGATGCAAAGTCTGTTTTGTCTCTACAGAATTTGTTCCATTTTCTCTGTTTTAACTCCCCTGCTAATTTGTTTATATTTGTCTGTAAATCGCTCTCCCATTGTGAGAACAATTCATGCTCTCTATAGTTATCAACGGCTTTGAGATTCACTTCCACCTCTGTATTTATCTGTTTAAGAAGAGATTCCTCTTCTAATTTAATGAGGTCCATCAATTCTAGTGAACATTTTGTCAGAATAGAACACCATTTGTCACAAAAGATAGTATTATTTAGATGACTAGCCGGGATTAACTTTATCCTAAGTCCTCGTGGAACTATGGCTAGTTTTAAATACTTATCCAACGTGGTTATCTCCCACCACAATTTTGTTTGTTTGATCATGTTACGTTTCAATGTTTTAAACAAGTCACCTATTTCTGGATTAATATTCTCCGTATTACCTTCCCCACCCTCCTCATTGAATAATTGTTCAGCCTCTTCTCTCCATTTGTTAAATTGGAGGGATTACAGAGGAAGCCCGTCATGATTATTGTATTCCCCACAATCGTGGATGCCAAGGAAAGAGAATAAACTCTAATAAATACTTAAGTGAAAAGACTGCATCACCAATGTAACAAAAAATTATTATAGGCTGGATATGTTCCGCAGGGTTGTAAATAGATTAACAAGTAATTAAAGAAAGAACACTAGGATTGGAGTCGTGCCCCCTGCTATTTCAGGAGCAACGTGCCCCGCCCCTCTGCAACCCAGTTCAAAACACCAGCCCCAGAAATCTATACTCAAAAAAGTAGTTAAAATTTAACTTTTAATGTTGCCGTTAAAATTGTAAACATATAACACGTGAGCCACCAGAACGCTCCACAACCCTAATAACAACAACAAAATCACTGCGTATAAAGACGCAGTGCAAGACCGTGTCCTTAAAAAACAATTAATTAAAAACTCGCAAAGGTGGATGGATGGTGAGACCTTGCAAGATAGTAGCTGAATTGACTCCATAGTTTAAGACAAAGTGTATTGATGTTCGCAAAATGAAGCCCCCCTCCCTTCCAATCCCATACAGATCACCTGCCTGTCTACGTAGGGAGTATAGGAGCTCCACTGCAAAGAACATGGTATCTTTCATACCCCCTTGAGGCACGCTTGCGTTACTGATTTCATAGCAAATAGATATTGGGGATACAGCGATACGCACAGCAGATACATGCGCATTGGAAGAGAAGCCAGGCTGAACCGCAATGACCGGAAATGACGCAGTAGGGCGGTAACATACGCATGCGCACTTGAATAGACCAGGCTGAACCGCATCTTCCGGAAATGACGTAAGACGGCGGAAGTACACACTGGAAATACCGGCGAAAGGGTATTTAAACGGTCACTCCACGACGGCAGCTCACTTATGCCCCTGAGGAAGCCGTTCACGCGGCAAAACGCGTAGGGCTAGGCGGCATAGGTGGAGGATGGTGAGACAAGCTCCTATACTCCCTACGTAGACAGGCAGGTGATCTGTATGGGATTGGAAGGGAGGGGGGCTTCATTTTGCGAACATCGATACACTTTGTCTTAAACTATGGAGTCAATTCAGCTACTATCTTGCAATTGGATGTAGGTCTCACCATCCATCCACCTTTGCGAGTTTTTAATTAATTGTTTTTTAAGGACACGGTCTTGCACTGCGTCTTTATACGCAGTGATTTTGTTGTTGTTATTAGGGTTGTGGAGCGTTCTGGTGGCTCACGTGTTATGTGTTTACAATTTTAACGGCAACATTAAAAGTTAAATTTTAACTACTTTCTTGAGTATAGATTTCTGGGGCTGGTGTTTTGAACTGGGTTGCAGAGGGGCGGGGCACGTTGCTCCTGAAATAGCAGGGGGCACGACTCCAATCCTAGTGTTCTTTCTTTAAAGCCCATAGAAGCACAGAATTATAAATGGCACCAAGATGCATCATACCAAGATCCAAATCTATAACTTACCTGCTCTGAAAAAAAACGAAATCCTTTGTCTTCTCTTATACATTCATAGGTCTCTCCGAGCACAGGGTTAAATGGTTTGCTTCCTGCTCGGTAGTAAGTGGAAGAATATCCTGAGACCGCAAATGCAGCAATTAGGGCCTGCAAGAAGCATAAGTTAGATATATGTTATCTTAAGGAACACATATTTTTACACCCCCAAAACAAACAAATGCCACATAATTTGCTAAATATCATTATAAGCATTATTTTTACATGCCTAGCACTATACTATTATGTTAACATTTAATTAATGAATTATCAAAGTATACATTAAAGGAGAAGGAATAGCATTTTACTCTTGCCAAAAGTTAGGCACCCCCAAGTGACTACCGGTGCTCCTATCAGCTGAAAACTGCACCGTCCTGGGGTTCTTCTAGTGAGCACTACAGAGAGATCGTATCTTCTCATGGCTGCGCATGCACAGTAGATCGAAAAGCCGAACTTTAACAAAAAAGCCGGCTATTTCTCTCTACTGTGCATGCATTTGCCCTGGGAAATTTGAAAACCAAAGAAGCAGGTAGAGGATCTCTCCATGGTGCTAGCTAGAAGAACCCCAGAACATACTGTATATACCATTTTCTGCTGATCGGAGCACCGGCCCAAGATGTCAGGTAAGTAAAAGTACTTGGGGGGCCCCAAGTGACTACTTTTACTTACCTGTTGGGGGTGCCTTACTTTTGGCACCCCAGTTGTAAAATGCTATTCCTTCTCCTTTAAAGCCCACAAGATTAATTTAGTGCAGTATACCAGTATTATAAGACAGCACTATAAGCCAAAATAAAGTTCACCATTGACAACTAATGGCCCACTAAACCATCAAATTTCTTCTGCTATTGTATTTAGTGACGAAGATTGTGGCAAGGAAAAAGTAGAAAATAGGAGGGGTCTAATTGTTTGGATTATTAAAGCCCAGGCTAACTATACTGGGGCAACAAGTATCTGTAGCACATATAATGTGTCTATTCAAATTATTTGCATTGCTATTGCCTTAATTAGAGCCTAAGGCCATGGAAACACTTGTAATGTATGCAAACTCAGCCCACAGAAGAAAGGTCTGTCCATTTATATTGATTACTGGAGAAGTAACACCTGAGCTATTGCTCCAATTATTGATTCTTCCTTTTCATCTGGCAGTTAGTTTGTGGATGATACGCAGTGGAAAAAGACAAATCAGTGCCCATAAGTGAACAAAAGGCCTGCCAGAACTTGAAACAAACTGAACTTTATCAGAAACAATGTTCACTGAAGAGGCATGAAATTTAGCAGAGCCTCAGACAAGGAGGAATACAGATCTGTGCTGCCACAATCAGCTTAGCGACAATAGAATCGGGTTCTGACCTCTCTCTCGAGGATTAGAGACAAAACTTCTGGAGAGGGCAACAGCTGTAGCATTTCTTTCTCCAGGCCTGTAGGTTATGATGAAATTGAAGCAGGTAAAGAATAATGCCCATCTGGCCTTTCTAAGATGTAAGTGCTTAGCAGATTGAATATACAAGAGACTTTTATGATCGGTAACCACCTTAACCACATGTTTACCGTCCTCCAAAAGATGTCTCCACTCCTCAAAGACCCATTTAATGGCCAGTAATTGCCTGTTACCAATATCATAATTTATCTAGCAGGAGAGAACTTCCTAGAAAAGTAAACACAGGGATGAATCTTATTGGTAACAGGGTGTTGCTGAGACAAAACTGCTCCTGCTCCAATCTCAGAGGCATCCACCTCTACCAAGAAAGGAATGATAGAGTCTGGATACTGGAGCTTAAATAAATGTATTTTTAATAGTTCAAAGGTCTTTACCGTCTCTTCAAGCCAAATACAAAGGTCTGTCCCCTTTTTGATATGGCAGTTATAGGAGCCACTAGCTCCTTGATAAATTGCCTGTAATAATTGGCAAACTCTAAGAACCTTTGAATGGCTCACAGAGACAGGGGTTGCACCCAATCTAGAATTGCCTAAACCTTGGCTGGCTCCATCTCTAATCCCTTTTGAGAAATAACATCCCCTATAAAATGAATGGAGGGCACTGCCCGAAACTTGGCTGACTCCATTTTTTAAGTGTTACTACGAAACGAGAATAGTTCAAGATGTCATCCAGGTACACCACCACATACCAACCCAGAAAATTAGGGAAGATATAATTTACAAATTCTTGGAAGACAGCTGGGGTGTTGCATAACCCAAAGGCCATTACCAGTGTAATGCCCATCATGAGTGTTAAAAGCCACCTTCCATTTGTCCCCTTCCCTGATTTGGATTAAATCATATGTGTCTTTTAGATTGAGCTTGGAAAAGATTATGGCACCCTTAACTCTATCAAAGCTGTCAGAGGTCTAGGGAACGGAATAATGATTCTTGACCGTGATCTTATTCAGACCTCTATAATCTTTGCACAGCCTTAGGCCACCATCTTTGTCCTCTGCAAAAAAGAAGCCCGCCCAGCAGCGGAATTCAGTACAATATTCCTGGACCCACCATTTGCCCTGCCCAAGGCTGTGGATTGCAGAATCAGCAGAGGCGGAACAGTCAGAGTCATCATAGATAGCAGCCATGGCCTCAAAGAAGGCCGAGAGCGAGAGATGAAAGCGCGTGTCAAACCCAGAGAGTGGCAGATGAAAAGGCTGCGCAGCAGAGGAGGTGGCAGCGGGTCACATCGCTTACCCCAAATATGGGTAGAAACAAAAATAAGTCAGAAACAAAATATTCCCAAAACATGGTAAGATTGGGCAGTGGTTGTTTGACTTTGTCAGTTTGAGTTTAACCATAGGTCAACGACTCTCTTAGCTAATAACGTGGTTACAAAAAAGCATTGGTAGCTAGTGATGAGCGTAATTTTTCACCAAGTTTCGCCGCAAAAATGATGCCCATAGACTAGTGGGTGAAAATTTTTGTAAATTCTGTAACTTTTGTAATTTATCATGCATCAAAACAAATTTTGTCTCTGTTTCGCAAATTTTAGTGAAGCAAAACGGGTCATCACTATTGGTAGCTATTGGCTATTTAGCCATAGTTCCAAGTATATCTAGGATATTGTTTTGCTTTAAAAGTCATCCTAACTGACCTTCAGGCTAGGCTTTCTGGTGTGCCTATGAGACCAAGTAAGCATTCTCCCCAAACCTGCCTTCAGGTTGGGCCCCCTGCCACTGCCTCAGCCCTCCTCTACAACATATAGGGTCGCCCAACATTTTAGGAAGCACTGGGTTAGGTATGGGAAGGATAAAATGAGCCAAAAGCTTTTGCTATACAATAATTGCCTGTAAAAGCCTTCTTATAACAGTTCAAACTCTTGTTTTTGGTTTTAAATGAATGCTATAGTTTGTTGCATAAAGAATATAAAACACCCTTTGTCCATAGGGACATTAAGGAATGTGTGCATCAATCCTACCATAACTAGTTAGAATTAAACCTCTATCACATGTGCGTAGCATGAGACATTTGCATATCTTCTGCTATGACATATTACTGCACAGTGAAAACATTTTTGGCCCTTTTTAGCTTCCCCCACCCTATGCTCCCAGATTCCCCCTTTGGTTGCTATTCAAGTCTTTCTGCTCAGAAGCCAGGTTCCAAAGTCTTCCACTGATGTAACCTAACAAGACTGAAGCAGATTGTCTGCAGATTAGGATTTATGGCTCTGGATCTTTAGGCTGTATCTGTAATTATAAACCAGTGGTTCTGCAGGCATGGCTGGCATCTGTGATAAGAAGGCTTTTATTGGTAAGATAAGAAGGCTTTTATTGCATTCCAAACATGGTAAAGTAGCACAGGATCTCTGTGCCCTGCAAAATTGCACATAATAGATGTTGGTCAAGTGCTCTTATTTGAAAGGCTCATTTTGACCAAGGGCACAGATAAATAATTAAAGTGGATAAAGCAATAGTAGCTATAGAACCTCTTAAACTACAGAAGATTAATACCTTCCATTGAGACTAGTCTGTATCCTTAGGCAAATCATATATGTATTTAAACAGAGTAGAAAACCATTAGAGGAAATAGAGTTTAGATTTGTTTGTTGCTTCTCCTAATGTTACTCACTAGTATGAATTAGGTTAGATAATTGCAGTTTGTATATGGTGGGATTGCTCCATTTTCCTTATTCCATTGCTTACCAGGACGTCGGCTCTAATGATGGAAGAAATCGGGTTACTGACTCTTGTTTAACAATGCTGTGACAGATCACTTCTCCTTATAATAACTTGGAATGAAGACTGAATAAACTCTTCCCAGAAACACAAAACGTTTATAACCTGAAAAGATATATCAGTATATCCCTTATCCAATGGCCCTTATCCAATGGGAAACAGAGGAAAGAAAGTTCCATGGATACCGCTGGATACAACTAGAGTCCAACAATAGAATTAACCCAAGACACATGGCACATTTAGGCCAGGTTTCTCGTTCTTATTATCTGGAAAACAGTTATCTTTTCTACCATTACCCTCTGACTGCTATAGATTACTGAATCCAACCTCAAGAGGCTACTCTTTCTGTTCACATGTACAGAAGACGTACTACCATATTGATTACATTTTAACGGTAGGTGGTTTGGCATACTGTAAACTGCCAAATAAATTACATACCATAATTATATAAGACTACTACCTTTCCATTCAATTAAAATTGGAAATACATTATTTATTCAATAACAACTGTAATTGTTAATTCCCCTCCAACTACTACACTAATGATGTATTTATTACATGTCTAAAACATTCTGGGAAAATTATGTAGACAGTATTCTAAAGCACTGTGATCCTACACCAAAAAAACAAAACAAATATTAATATTTAAAGGTATATCAAGCTTGTACAAGCAAGTTTAAATACTTGCAATGGGTTTCTTCATAAATGAGATGAGCATACAGAAAAGAAAGACAAAGAGGAACAGGAGGCATATGACAGATTAATAAAAGCACTTTGCTGGCAGATGAATAGTTGTCCGGGTTGTCCTATCCAAAATATTGTTTAATAGAGCAAGAGTACCAAACCTTTCTGCAGAACACAAGGAACAATTGTTGGGGTCATTCATGACGGGGTGGGTGGTGGTGCTGTGGCTATTTTGTTTGGCAAAAAAATGGGCAATTTAATCTTTATTTGCACTTTGCTCACTTCTTGGGACAATGCAAATAAGCCCATTTTACTCACAAATTACTACAATCAGTACCATCCCTAAGGGCAGGGAACTGCCTCCCCAGCAGCTAGAATCTAAATCGCCGGCGGGATGCACATTAGTTTTCCAAAGTTGCCTCACAAGGAAACTTCGGGCGACTTTGGAAAATGAAGCGCTCCAAGTGCCATCCTGCCGTCGATTCTACCCGGTGGGGAGGCAGTTTGAGAAGATTAGTCGGCCGAAAAAGAATCAATTTTTCATTGGGCAACTAATCTCCCTCATTAGCTTTGTGTGCCTCTGCTCTAATATAATAAGAACAGACAGATTTTAAAGCAAGTATTAAAATATACTATATACATAGGCCACACATCCTTACAGCAATTCTGTCCACCTGACAGCCCATGGGTCCCATACCTTGTGTGGCCCCGACATTTTCATCAAAAAGCCAGGCGACTAAATCTCCCCGAATCTGCCTGTGTACCCCGTTCCTAAGGTGTTTTATCATGTGCGGTGCTGTACAAAGAGGAGGAGGAGGCATACGGTTTGCACAGCACCAAGTGTCAATTGATGCAGCAGCACTCAATTCAGAATGCAAGGCAGGAAGGACTTATCGGTGCTGAGCATAACTATACGAAGTGTGTAAAGCACATAAGTACTGTACTTAAACATGGTTTTTGTCACAACTCATTGCGAGGTAGAGTGCAACAGGCATATAATATGGCTGCACTGAAAAGTAAATAAGATAAAAAATAACATTTATTTTGCAACATGGGATCACTACACAGAGATTCTGCAGTAATGCAGTGCTTCCAGACATCATAGTATGAAAGCAGACTCACATAGCACATAGCATTTTAGACTCACATAGCACAGCATATATGTTTTTCGTACAAAATCCACCTGTACAGTACTAGAAGAGTCAGGCAGATTTCTATTAGAGACAATGTCTGGAAGGATCCGAGCGTTTCTATACCTGTAAGAAAATGCTGGTATATTAAAAGGCAGGTGTGCTGTGAATCTAAAACAATCCACTGCTGGAACTGAAGCTAGTGTACTGTATATGATTTCTCATTTTGATATGCTGTATTAAACTATAGAGATTTAAAAGAGACTTATGGCATAACTGAAACTCCCATGAATATTGTAGGCAATAATGAATACTATATTGTGCTGGTTTCACTCTGGGCTAAAAATTATCTTTAGAAATGGCACCCTATTGATTTGCTATGGTCCCTGTCTATGTTTCAAATGATGGTGGCTGTCTTGTAATGTGCCAGAGGCCCTGCAGTCACACAAGCAAACACAGGCTTCAGTTCCCTATTAGGTCAGTCCAGCTGCTGATTGGTTCCTATTCTACAGTGTGGTGTGCTGAGTGCTACCAGCTCCCTTGCACTTCCTGGAAAAGGAGGCAGCAGGAATGAACAGTGGCAGAATAAGTAGGATTAAGGATTAGTAGAAATTTCCAATAAACCAGCCCAAACCCAGCTTTTTAAAGGGGACCCGTCACCCAAAAAAATTATTACAAATCCTATTTTATCACATTAGTCAAGAAAAGTTTAATTACACTGTATAAATTATATAAATTATTTGAATCTTGTTTCCTTCAGGCTGGGAATTCATAATTATAGCAAGCAGGCAGCAGCCATTTTGTGGGCACTGTTATTAAGTCAAGCCTTGTATCATCTGAAAACCTTGTTTGTGCACTAGAATGGGGGACCTGGTGTCCATTCCCATGCACAAGTTACTCAATCAAATGGTGAAGAGAGCGGAGGGAATGTGTGAAGAGCAGTGACATCTAGCAAGTGCTGAATGGAAAGAGAAAGTAATTGCCTGTCCCTCCCCTATGCCTAAGGCATAGAGGAGGGACAAGCAATATTTGATTGATAGCTGAGATTTTATATGGGTTTAACAGCTATGCATGCCTTAATAAAAAAAAAAAAGATTTTGGATTTCATGTTTAATATGAAAAGGACTTTTATTTTACAACTTTTTATGTCTGGGTGACAGGTTCATGTTAAAGCAGATTCTTTCTATATTTAATGCACTGGCACAATTTTGTCTTTCAACATATGATGTCACTTTAAAAAAAAAATTGGAATTGTGATTTCCCTTTTAGTTGTCTGCAGGAACTTACATTTTTTTCTCTTGCAATTACATGTTGTTTTCTAGTGTGACGCTTTCCAGCAATTTCATTCAGCAGAAGCATCAGCAATCTCCAGCTAATAAGTCCCAGAGCAACCACTGGGCACAATGCTGCATGCTCTGAAGCTGTTCTATATAAATCATGGAGTGATGTGAGTTAATTCTCAAGAGATTGCTTGTATAAACACAAAAATCAGAACACCGAGAGACCTTTCCCTCATACGAGAGATCCCCCAGTTACTGCCCTCTGAATATCACCAGCCTTAATTAGCACTCACCCTGCATTCACATGTAAAACCTGCCCTGTTTCTTTTGATGAATAAATGTATCTGTCCTAGTTTCAATTACTGTATGTGGTGTGCAGAAAGTGAAGAAATTGCATAACAATCCAAGGAATCAATCTGAAATAGCATGGAGATTCCTCTACTTCTTTGCAAAACTGGAACAACTTAGTAAGAAACCATCACTGACTGTTTGCTCTCTCAAAATCACCTCTGGGCTTATTCAGTAACCTTACCTCATAGGTAGAATATAATTATTTTATTTATTAATGCTTTTTTTTTATAAAGTACAGGGATTTTTACAGGGATTTTGCATTTGTACATCAGTCCCTCCCACTATAGAGTTGATTATCTAAGATTTCTATCACATTTACATTCAATAACTCAGTTTTCCCGAATTCCTACCAATGTAAAAAAAAAAGTCTATAATTTGTATAATGCACATAGGAGCTAAATTGCAGAAGTGCAGTTGCTATTAGTAGCCAATCAGCAATTACCTTTGAATAGTCAACTACAGGTTGCTATGGATAGTTGCAGTGGTGGACTTTAGCACCCATGTTTATAAATCAGCTCCACTGTGAGTAGCAAGTATAAAACAGAACATGTTAATATTGATATCCAAGAAGATTTGCTCAGTAGCATATACTTTACCATACGTTCATGAGGATCATCCGTTTCCGCAGCTTTATCTAACAGCTCGCTGTATTCAAGTTCTTCACACAGGTGTTGTAAAGTATTAAGAGGCTCATTTAATTCCACTGGCATGGAAACCTTGGACAGGTCTTTGCCAATGTTATTTCTCAAGATATTCCATAAGTTGATATTGCTGGTATCTGGCGATGGAGCAGGGAGGCAAGTTCGCCGGCCTGTCCTAAAGGCTCCACCTAATAGCTCTCCATATAGAACTAAAAGAGAATAGAAACAGAACACAGTTATGTATATGAAACACAAGGTTGGATTTCAATGTTAATATTGGCAACAAAAATATCTATGTACATTAGTAATTTTGCTGTAAAAATTTCATCTTATTATACAGCAATATGCCTTTTAGTATGATGTAGACATTGGTGTTCTAAAATAGTTTATAATTGATATTCATGATATATATATTTTTCTTTTTAATAATAACTGCAATTTTCTTGCCAGTGGGTTAAAACTTGCTAAAGCTTTGCAAGCAAAATAATTTCACGGTTGTTATGAAAACAAGAGTAGAGTAGAGTAGTGCTCTGTTGGCCACACATATTGTGTTATTTCCTCTGTTAGGAGATGTGCCCAAATAGACTGTGCTGCATCAAAGTTAACTGTCTGAAAAGAAGGAAAAGAAAGGTCCACTTATGGCCTGACTCAATACTTCTGTGGTCTGAAAGTGCATGGAATTGCCTTTCCACAGTCAGGGTTGAACTGACTACATAGCACAGTTTAAATTGATATAGTATGAAAACAAAATGAAACTTGCACAAGGTTTGTTCCAAATGCTGCATAGATTTTTATGGGCAATGAACATTGTCAGCTCTTACATGTCACATGGTGTTGGGGATCTTACTCTTTTTTTATATGTGCTAATATGAAACGAATGACTGTTCTGCCTGAACAATTCATAACTTATTTCCAGTTAAATTTAAATAAAAGTAAGATAAGCCTTACAGATGTTGTTTATTTCATTTAACTATTCTGACCACACTAGGAGCAGACTTTCTTCTGAATGAATAATACACTATATCACCATAATGTATGATTCTGACCTCACATGAATTCAGCAATACACCTTATTTTCATTGTCTATCGATGGCTTTCTGCAGTTGATAAGAATTATTTGACTTAAGTGTGGTCAGACCACAATCATGAGCACAAAGACAATCTATCTTAATATTAAAATAATTCATAATGTTTGTGTACAGTACTTTGACGAGACACGTTATCTGCCACACTAGTGTTGTCTTCTGAGATATTGTCACTGACATCACTGATGTACGATTCATCATCTGAGGCCTGGAAGTAAAAAAAAAAAAAAAAAAACGAAGTAAAGACAGAATATAAAGCATAGGAGCCTGAGCAGACACCCAGAGAATCAATACTTAGTGATGAATTGGCCCCTACTAAAATCACAGATATAATTGTCTCAGCATAATAATAACGGTACAATACATTGAAGAAGTACTACTAGGAACTATGCTTACACTTCATTGTTTAATGTCCTGTTAAACCATAAGAAATATGCACAAAATAAAAAGAGAAATATACACAAAACAATAATAGACATGTTTAACCCATCAGAATGTGCTCCTCATCAGGGACCTCATTTGTATATGTGTGTATGTACAACTTTATTTATAAAGCGTTACTATGATATGCAGAGTTTTACAATCTTACAATACAGGTATGGGATCTGCTATCCAGAATGCTCGGGACCTGGGGTTTTCCGGATAAGGGACCCTTCTGTATTTTGGATCTCCATATCGTAAGTCTACTAAAGTAAACATTCATTAAACCCAATAGGATTGTTTTGCCTCTAAGACGTATTAATTATAGCTTAGTTAGAATCAAGTACAATGCACCCTTTTATTATTAATTTACATTTTTAAAAATGTAAATTATTAGGTTAAAATGGGGTTTATGGGAGATGGCCCTGGATAATGGGTTTCCAGATAACTGATCCCATACTTATATATAAAAGTACACAGGGAAGACAACATTATAATAAATAATAGTAAATAAATAAAGAAGTATAAATATATAGCAACTTAGTGGCGAGTGGTAGGAAAATCCCTTCCCCATAGAGCTTACAATCTTTGTGCATGGATAACATACAGAGGGCAAAGTTTAATTAAGAAAGAAGAAAGATCAAGCACAACAGCACATAACATGAGATCTAAAGATTATAGGTTGTTAAATAACAAGCAATGTAAGAGCCTGTGTTACATAAGGAGTTCAATGCCAACTACAATTCTGACTTTGGATAAAGTTTTTAATAGTAGAAGACATTCCTTTCTCATAGTATCACTAACAGGACTTATTACATCAAACAGCATCAAACTTTGAGAAGTCTAGGTGGTATTATTAACTAGAAACTACAAATGACCCATAATGAAATTATTAGTGCAATATCATTGGGTCTTTCAATATGTATTCCCCCTCTGTGCAGTTGTGGTTAACATAACCACAACTAGACTAATACTGAAGTAGCACTTGACTAGTTCTTGTTATAGCCTCCCAAATAAATCAACCCTTCTTTTAAACCTGTTAAATAAACAACCACATAGGCAAGTATTGCTTAATAAGAGGGGAATGGATAACATAATATATTCATTGGAATTGTTTTAGTGTGCCTTTATTTAGCATTCTGTGTTTGATGTAATATAGCCCTGTAGTCTATGAATTTATTAAGCATTCAATGCATCATCCAGGCAGAACTGTTATGTAAGCTGCATTTGGAATTTTAACACAGCCATCTACAAACCTTTAATGTGACTTACCACTTGTTTCTCCAATCTATATATTCTGTTTTTAACAACTAGAAAAAAAACCTTTAATGGATATATAAACCATTCACTTCTCACCTCATATATTGTTGATTGCTTCAAAAGCCATAGATGAATACTATAAATTTTATGGCAATACTATACAGCAGTAACTAAGTTTATTAAAGCTGAATGGATCGACATTTATGTAGGAGCAATCGACCTTTCATAATAAACGCTATATGTCATTTTGTCAGCATTACACAAGAAAGGCTGAAACCAGTAGCACTTAATGTGAGTTCCTAACAGTGTATGAAGTGTAGCTTTACAAAGCTGGAGAAAGTGGAGCAGCATAGTGGGAACTGAGAGTGGCAGCTATAGGAAAGGGTAGATGAAGGCAGTAAAGAGGAAGGGACTGCAGTGAGAAGGGAGCTAGGAAAAACTTTGATAAACCCTAAGAAGGATGGATAAAACCGATTGGCCAAAAAGGGAGAAGCAATTGTGCAATAGTAAAATAATGCAATGCAGAGGGAAATTGGAACAAATAAAAAAGGCAGTAGAGAGGCACACTGAGAAAATAGCACGAGGGAATGAGTTAGATAAAAGAAAGGTTAAGCATAGAAAGGGAAGCAAAGGACGAGGGAGTCAGGGAGCCGGAAGCTCCCTCCAGGGAGATAGTCAGGATCGAGGAGGAAGCCCTCTTGAGGGAGCAAGGTCGCGGTGTCCAAAGGGTTAATCAAAAGAGTAGTCGGGATCCAGGCAAGAGTTCACAGGCAGGCAGATATCAGCAAAGTCCAGGCAAAGGGTCAGGATATAAATCAGGAACGAGATTTAGCAATTAGGCTCACAGGAAATCCAGGATACACTTTAGGGAACGTATTCCTATACTTGGGCGCCATTCTGGCGTCTAGGTATCGTTTTTAACTTTGAATTTGGCGCCATTCTGACATCATCGACGTCCTTGCGCCGACATCGACGCGCTGACGTCATCGCGCCAGCGCCGCTACCCACGTGGCGGCCATGGGCGCCGCCATTTTGGGAGCGACGCCGGCAGGGAAGGATGCGACGCCCGGAGCTCCTGGACCTGCTCCTGGCAGCGATCGTGACAGAGGGATAGAAAGAAGGAGGTTTTGATGAAGAAAAAGGATGTAAAAAGAGAGAGAGGTCCGATAATGGACTGAAAGTAACATGGGTGAAGGCAAGAGGAGGAGAAAGGATAAGTCCTCTGAATACCCTTTGTACTTTGTTTGCAAACATATCAGGCTAAACTAAAATGAGACACTGACGACAATTGAATTCCAGTTTACTCACCTCATTTTCTGAAGAGCTTGCTGAGAGAAGCACTTCTTGAGCATCAAAGAATTCAGACACAGATTCGGACATAGACAATCTGCCCTCATTGGACACCTGCTGTGATAAGGGCAGACTAACTTGCATTTGCTCACAAGACTGCAACAAAAATAAAAACTAGAATTACCTTATACAGAAAGCTATGTTCTCAGTACATAGATGATAAAAGTCAAATATGGCAAAGGAATCTAAAATATTAATGTCATAATTATGGGGCCATAATAATTCTTTGAAAACCCACATACTTTTTTTGAACCCCTAGTCGGAGAACAGAGCCCCTGAATGTACTCAGTGCCTGTACAATATTCTATACATTAGTAAGTGAATTTGTCAAGGGAGCAAGATGGATCCACAGGGTAGTTAAAAGGCTAAAGTGCACATTTTTTATTTTATTAGAAAGGTCATGTGAAGGAACAAGCAGGGAACTGGGATATGCACCAGGATATCACTACTGAACTATTGCCAAAGCCTTCTGGTTGCATTCTGGCTACTCTATTTCAACTAACAGCTTAACATAACATTGTGGCTAATAGGCTCATAGGATGCAAGCCATGTAGCACTGAACGTTGCCACCCTAGCTTCATGAGTTAGTATTGTGGTTGATACTTCCTGTATGGCTTGTGGAGCAATTGCTTTCCTGGGCTGGTGCATTTCCACTTACCTCTTGCTGGGGAGGGGTTGTTGGTAACTCGCAACACATTTAAAAACATTGGTGATTTTACAGGCACCATTTTGTGGGCCCAGTGCCTGCAAGTTACAACACTGCTGCAGAGTTACAGTATATTCCTAAGGTCATTGCACCCTTCTTCCCCCAATTTTGCACCCTAGGCTCATACCTCTGTTGCCTAGCCCTGGTTCTGTCTCCACTCATTATCTTACCTCATCTGGACTTGCAATAATGTTGACACTAACGACTTGATCAGAAATAACCGACTCTGTGTGTATTCTATTCAGCCGGCTCTTCAGTTCGGAATTGTGATTCAGTGCCTGCAAAAAAGAATTAGACAAGTATTAATAAAGAATGATGAAACAGTAGGAAAGTTCTTGACTGAATAATCCTGAAATTGGTCAATCAATGAAAAAAAATCATTCATTTATTCACACATAAAATAAAATATATCCTATTTAAAAAATATTTCTGTTTATTTACACAGTAAGATTGTATATCTTTTTACAATATTTTCCAACTCTGTATATTTGCATATACAGTAGGATGCATCATACTGCTTCTTTTGGCAGAAATTCTTCAAGAGGGGGGGTCTATGTATGGTAGGGGGGTAGGGGTTGCTTCTCCTTTAAACCACACTCAGGTAAACCACACCCATGTTATCTCAAGAACTTTTAAGACAATGACTACATTAATGGTAGTAACACACCAAAAAAAAAATGGTTTGTGCCCGCCGCAGGAACATCAAAATGCATACCCTTAAATATACCATTAACATACCCTTAAATATGCCTCCTCCCATTTGAACAACACAGCACCCCCAGCACACAATGAAACACCTTAGGGGCCCCTACCAATAATTTTCAAATGCTAACAAATCCCCAGAATCCTCTGCAGCTACCCTTCCTTACTCTTAAAAATTATTAAAAAGGAGTGTGCAGCTTCTACTGCCTTGAACACACCATTGTATAATCTGTTGAGGTCTCTATGTCTAATAATCTAATTCATCTACTTAATGCAAAGCTCTGTGGGATTCACTTTCCACTGATTTAATATTGGTCAATCAAACATCATCTGAGCAACTGTGGCTTTTTCTTGGCAAGACAGAAAGCAATTTGTTGCTAGAATGCGGATTGCACTAATATTAGCCAATACCTGCCACCCAAACAGTAAATTTGTTGTAAAGGTTGTTAATCTGTCTGCATATAATTCTGACAAATAAATACAAATGAATACAAATAAGCACTTACTGTAAGCCAAATACACATAAACTGCTTAAAGATTTTAAGAGAGAACTCCTCACATTCTTGCTAGTCTTACTGATGCTTTCTCACAGACTCAAGATACTTTGCTTATATTGCAGTAGGAAACCAAAACCATATTTCCATACTGTTTATTTGCATAAATGTGCCACTACATACTAAAAGGTGGGAAGTCTTATGCAGAATATGGCTCTGATCATACATCGACAATGGAGTTTATTCTAATCATATGAAATAAAGAGCATCAGTACCTGAGAGAGTGACTGTCTGAGGCGAGATATCTGTGTGTTCTGGCTGCTGTAATCCTGATCAGAAACCATCTGCTTCATCTTCTCCTTCTCAATGGCAATAGTGTTATAGGCAGATTTTAAAAGTGAATGGACTGAAAAGTAACATTGAGGGAAGTTAGAATCAACAAAATGGCAAAAACAAAAGAAGTTAACCTATTAATGAACACTTACCAAAACTGCATAATGAATGTGTATTAAATCAGAGTGAAGTGTATAATTGCAGATCAGCGCTTTATGCCTGCCTGGCAAGACAAGTTTCTACATAGCTCTACACTAACATGTCCCTATGTACACAGTGGGTGAAATCTGAGGGGCCATTGTATCAGACAACATTTTTTTTAGGTATGTGCCTTCTTAGATACTGGCTGTAGTGCTTCGTCATTGAGTTTTACAGCGTCTAAATTCTACATCTGTATCATGGATTTTACAAAGGAGCAGTCACTTGGCTTGTACTGTAGATGGAGATGATGAGCAGGTTGTCAGACTCTATGATGAACAGCTTTTGGGAGGACAGGGAGCACAGATGGATGGATTGATGAAGCTGCAGGGTGGGTTATGGGTTTTCACTTCATATTCCGCTTGGATTACTTTAAAGGAGAACTAAATCCTAAAAATACTTCGGTTAAAATTGTCATACAGTATTTTGCCTACATATTTACATACTTAAATACCCACCTATTAAAAGGAGAACTAAACCCTCTGCTCTGAGCAGCTGTTGAGAAGCTAAGCTTAGGGGTTGTTGCAAATTTACAAGCAGAAAATGAGGTTTGTATGTAATATAAGCTAATGCTACAGGGCTGATTATTACATTCTGATGCTAGTTGCACTGGTTTATGTGTTGCCATTTAGTAATTATCTGTATTAAGTACAAATTAGCCTTATATTGTGACATTTCTATTCTGTATACACAGTGTACTGTGAATCGGTCCCTAAGCTCAGTAAGTGACAGCAGCACAGATCATGTACATGAGCATGTGCAGTAAATTAGCAGAAAAGAAGATGGGGAGATACTGGGCATATTCAGGCCCGGATTTGCGGCAAGGCCGCATAGGCCCGGGCCTAGGGCGGCAAAAAAATAGGGGCGGCATGCCTCCCAGCCGCACTATGGGGACGCGTGTGTCCCCATTCAATTACAGCAGCTGCGCCGGCGAAAAAACGCCGGCGCGCTGGGGAGGTGAGGTGGGCGCTAGGACCGCGCGGCCGCCTGGTCGGACCGCGCGGCCTAGGGGCGCCGCACATTGAAATCCGGCGCTGGGCATATTTGGAGGCATATATCATTCCTACTAAAGGCCTGTAGTTGACTTGGGCTGGTACAGAAGCCTAAATTGGACTTTTAAAAAAATTACGAATTTTTGGAATTTATTATACCCCGAGGATAAAAAAGTCTGAATCAGAAAATCCGCCATCTCAGACTTGTCAAAGTTGCATATAAGTCAAACAGAGACATCCCATGTGTGCTGTGTTTCGTGCAATATCCTGAAGATTTTGGAGTTTTCGGGGAAAAAAGCATACAAAATCGGAGTTTTCGGTTAGAAATCCAAAAAAAAAAAAAAGTGAAATTCATACTTTTTCCCGCAAACCAGATTTTCAGTAAAATCTAATCATAAATAAACGGGAAAAAACCCCGTATGGATGTAATCTGAGTTTTGGTAGAACATAACCCCCATAATGTACATTTCTAGCTACTTCTTTAGTTAGGCTTTAGTTTACCTTACCTTACTTCACTCCTGGAATTAATTCCTCCTCTTTCCTACCTCCACTTTACTAGTCACTCTATACCATAAGGCCTCAGTCTTATTTTTTCCCTTTACTCTTTTTGTACATTTGCTTTCTTCTATCTCCTTGGTTTAGCTTTGTAAGATGTGAGCTAATGATTTAAGAAACAGGATTTTTGTACTCACCGTTAAATCTGTTTCTCTGTAGTCGAAAGGGACACAGGGAACGATGGGGTTAAGCTCCATCCTCCAGGAGGCAGGACACTTGAATAGTAATTAAGTGGGCGTGTCGGATCAGGCTTAACCCCACCCACAGTACAATCCTATTCAGTTTGTTCCAAAGCTGCTAACAGAACTTATATACACTAACTCAAAAAAACAGGCAGAACTGTAAAACAGGGAAGTATTCAGTAGAGACCAACAAGGTCACCGGTCGAAAGCTCGCCATAGGGTGGGAAGCCCTGTGTCCCCCTTTCGACTACAGAAAAACAGATTTAACAGTGAGTACAAAATCCTGTTTTCTCTGTCGTCTTAGGGGGATGGGGACCTACCAAAGCAGTTCCAAAACAGCAGGGTGGGTGCGAGCCTTGAAGGGTGTTGCTTAATTATTTTATTACTGATTGCAACACTACGTCTGAGGGAAGTCTTGGCCGACGAAAATGTGTCGACATTGTAGAATTTGGTAAATGTGTGAATGGAAGACCAGGTAGCTGCCTTGCAAATCTGCTTCAATGGAACAGAGTTACGCCATGCCCAGGAGGCCCCCACCACTCTCGTAGAATGCGCCCAAAGTCCTTCTGGTGGCGCTCTTCTTTTTGCTGTGTAGGCATGTTTGATTGTTTCTCTGATCCATCGAGATATTGATGTTTTAGATGCTGCTTGACCCATGCGGGGTCCAGAAGGGAGAACAAACAAAGACTGTGAAGTTCTAAATGATTTGGATCAATCTATGTACCACCGAATAGCTCTCACAACATTGAGGTTGTGTAATCGTCGTTCTTTGGGTCCGGGCATAAGGGGGCAAATTCACTAAAGTGCGAAGCGCCTAATGCTAGCGCAAATTCGCCAGCGTGACGTCATTACGTTACTTCGCCAATTTACTAATGGGTGCTGGTGTAAATTCGCTAGCGAAGTGGACCTACTCTAGCGCTACTTCGCACCCTTAGGCCAGGCGAAGTTGCGCTATGGCGAAGGGACGTAACTACGCTTATTCACTAACTTGCGCATTTTACTGAACGTTACCTCTTGCGCCAGACTTTACTTTGCCACCTCAGACCAGGCGAAGTGCAATAGAGTAGATAGGGATTGCTTCAAAAAAAGTTGAAATTTTTTCTAAGTCCCAAAAAACGCTGGCGTCTTTTCCTTTTCTAAGGGTGATGGCTGAAAAAGAACGTACATTTTTTTGGGGGTACTCTCCTTCCCCCCTACATTTCCTAACACATGGCACCTAAACTATACAGTGGCCACATGTGTAGGGCAATAGAACAATTTTATTTTATTTTAGAAAGGATTCCCAGGCTTGTGTAGTGTAATGTATTTGCTGCTACATATACGTCCATTGTACTTTAACTTGGCACATTGCTAGCATAACTTCCTTTCCTTGACGAATTAACGCTAGCGCAACTTCGCTACCATTTGCCTCCCTGAGCGCAACTTCGGATTTTAGTGAATTAGCGGCGCCCTGGCGAAGTGTGACGAAGCCTGCGCTAGCGCAACTCCGCAGGTTAGTGAATTTGCCCCCAAGGAGAACACTACAATGACTTGGTTAACATGGAATGGAGAAACCACCTTGGGTAGGAAAGATGGCACTGTGCTAAGTTCAGCTTTATCCTTGTGAAACATTAGGTAAGGAGGCTCACATGACAAGGCACTGAGTTATGACACTCTTCTGGTAGATGAAATTGCTACGAGGAGCACCGCCTTCCAGGTAACCCAGGTGTCTGATATTGAGCTCAAGGGCTCGAATGGTGGATCGAGTAGGGCTTTCAGCACCAAGTTCAGATCCCATCCCACCACAGGGGAATGAAACGGAGGGGCAATATGAGCAGCTCCCAGTAGAAAGGTGTGTATACTATCCTCATTAGCTAACTTGTGTTGAAACAGTATCAATAAAGTTGACACCTGGACCTTAAGGTAGCTGAGTTTCAGGCCCAGTTCTATCCATGCTGTAGAAAGGACAGTATTTGTGGCAAATTGAATTCGGTGAAGGAGGATTCTGTTTCCCCCGGACCAGTTGGAGTAAGAGCGCCACACTCTGTGGTAGGACTTAGACGATGATGCTTTGTGTGCCTTCAGCATTGTTGGGATGGCTTCTTCCGTTAAACCTCTACTCAGCCAACCCGTCAAAGCGAACACTCCTGGGTTGTGATGCACTATTGGTCCCTGACGTAGTAGATCTGGTCTGAAGTCTAACTGAATCGGACTTGCTACTGACAGCTCCTGCAGATCGGAGAACCAGGTTATCTGTGGCCAAAAAGGTGCTACTACTATTACTGTTGTTGGAGACTGCTTTATCTTTTTGAGTACTAGTGGAAGCAAGGGAAGTGGTGGAAACACGTACACCAGGTCGAACTGCCAGTGTTATGTCATGGCATCTACCCCCACCACCAGCGGGTCTCGATGGCGAGCGATGAAGGTTATGGCCTTTCGATTGTGTCTGGACACAATCAAGTCTATGCTTGGCCGTCCCCAGCTTCTCCCAGATAAAGAATCTGACTGGCCTCTGACAGCGCCCTTTGACTGCGTGTTTATGTACACCACTGTTGTGATGTTGTCGCTTTGAATGCAAACAGGTTTTTCTTGAAGGCCTTCTGTCTAGTGACAGAGAGCTAGTTTCACTGCCCTGAGTTCGAGGACATTTATTGGTAGTTTGGACTCCTCGAGAGACCATTGTCCCTGTGCCGATCGGTTGTCCCATATAGCCCCCCAGCCTTGGAGGCTGGCATCCGTGGCTATCACATTCCACTCCGGAATTGCCAATGATTGCCCTATGGCTAGGTTGTTCGGGATTAGCCACCATTGGAGTGCTTCCTTTGTTATGCGTGACAATCTAAGTAGTCGAGCTAGTGATCCCCCTTTCCAAGAGTATAGGATATTTGCTTGAAGTGGACAGAGGTGTATCTGCGTGAATGGGACTGCCTATATAGCAGACACCATTGTCCCTAACACTTGCATTGCTTTGTGTACTGTCGTGGTTTGGTTGATTAGTAGGGATTGAACTTGATTCCTGATCTTATCTTGTTTGTCTTGGGGGAGACTTACAGTCTGCATCACTGTGTTGAAGTCGAGGCCTAAAAATTTAATTTGCTGACTTGGGTGAAGGTTGGATTTTTTCCAATTTATTGTCCAACCGAAATACTGGAGAAGTAGGACTGCTCTGTCTAGGTCTATCCTGGCCTTCTCTGCTTTTCTTGCCTTTATTAGGATATCGTTGAGGTATGGTGTCACCGAGATTCCCTGTAGTCTCATTGTCGCTGCTGTTATTGACATTAGCTTATTGAACACCCTGGGGGCTGATGACAGGCCAAACGGTAGTGCCACAAATTGGTAGTTTGTTCTTGAATGCAAAACGAAGATAGCGATTATGAGGAGGCCATATCAGGACATGAAGATATGCATCCTTGATATCATCAACTGTCCCTGTTCCATTCCTCGTATTACTGACCGTAGTGTTTCCATCTTGAAGCACACTGGTCGTATAAATTTGTTCAGGCCTTTGAGATCTAGTACAGTTCTGACTGCGCCATCCTTCTTTGGAACTGTAAATAGGTTTGAGTAGAACCCGGAGAATCTCTCTGGAATTGGAACTGGTGTAATCATTCCTGTTCTTTCCATTTTTTCTATACATTCCAGAAACAGTTTCGCTTTTGGGGGATTGGACGGTAACCTGGACATGATAAAGTTCCTGAGTGGGGTTGCTGTCAAGTCCAAATGGTAACCCCCTGAAATAATTTTGTTGACCCAGGCGTCCGATGAGTAACGGATCCATACCTCCTGGAATCGTAGTAGTTTTCCTCTGATCCGTTCTGACGATTCCGGAGGGTGTGCCATGTCATGCTGATGCGGACTTGTCAGCGGGAGACTTAGTAGATCTTAGTGTTCTTCCAGGGACTGTGATTTTTGTCGTTTCCCTTTTGTGGGAAGTGAGAACGTTGTGGTGAATTATGTCGTCTTGTAAATTTCCCACTTTGGCCACAAAAAAAATTTCCCCTTCTGCTGTAAGTTGAAGATCGCCCTCTAGCTTGTGGTAAGAAGGTACTCTTAATGCCGTTTGCTTGCAAAATTATCTTTTCAAGTTCATCTCCGAATAATTTTTGGCCCTTGAATGGAAGGGAAGTCAAGGCCTTCTTGGAGCTAATGTCTGCTGACCAGTTCTTTAGCCAGAGTGTTCAGCGTGCTGCTACAGACAGTGCTGAGGTGCGTGCGGTCATTTGAGATGCGTCTAAGGTGGTGTCGCAGAGATAACTAGATGCCTCTGCAATTGCCTGTGCAGTTGACAAGATTTCTTCTTGAGGAGTACCTCCTTGAATGTCCTTAATTAGTGTCTCAGACCAGGTTTGAATAGCCCTAGCCACCCATGCCGATGCCAGGCAGGGCTGTAGTGTCGATACCGCAGAAGAGAAAATTGCTCTTAAAAAAACCTTCTGACCTTCTGTCTGAAGGATCCTTGAATGCTGCTGCATCAGTAACTGGCAGGGTCATAGATTTAGACAGTTGTGACACTGGTGCATCTACCGCAGGCGGGTTAGACCATTTGTCAGTCAGGTCTTTAGAGAAAGGATACAATCTACTGAATTTCTTTGTTGCCTGAAACTTGTGTTCAGGCACATCCCATTTGTCCTGAATGGAATGGAATGAGCAGTTGCTCATTCTCTGGGAAACAGGCTGATGACTTGTGTTGTCTTTTGAAAAGTGCAGAGGATTCCCCTTGCTTTATTGGTTTCTGAGAAACATTAGGGGGAACAGTTCCTAAGCTCGAGTGAAGGATTCGAATAAAAAAACTTAGAATTTTGAAGTATTTTTTTGGGTACTTCGACCATCGAATAGGCTACTACGACCTTCGACTACGACTTCGATTTGAACAATTTGAAGTAAAAATCGTTCGACTATTCGACCATTCGATAGTCGAAGTACTGTCTCTTTAAAAAATACTTTGACTACATACTTCGCCCGTTTAAACCTACTGATGTACAATGTTAGCCTATGGGGACCTTCCCCATTACTTAAGGTTTTTTTGATCAAAGAAAAATCCTTTGATCGATCGATTAAAATCCTTCGAATCGTTCGATAGAAGGATTTCATTGTTCGATCGAAGGATTTTTCCTTCGATCGATCGTAGGATTTGTGGTAAATCCTTCGAATTTGATTTTACTTCGACGGTTTATTAACCCTCGATATTCGACCCTTAGTAAATGTGCCCCTAAGTGTTTCAAGTACCCCTTTCATAATGTTATCAACGTCATGGAGAATGTCTTTTTCCCAACACTCCTCTCGCTCTTCTTCCTCATCAGAGGACCCTTCAGAGTGGGGTAGTTCGCCTTCTGAATGGGATGAAGTCTGCTCATGACTCGACGCCTCTGACTGAGCCTGAGTGGGGGACTCCCTTTTTCTGTGGGTGGGGTTAAGCCTGACCCGAAACGCCCACTTAATTACTATTTAAGTGTCCTGCCTCCTGGAGGATGGAGCTTAACCCCATCCATCCCTGTGTCCCCCTAAGATGACAGAGAAATCATATTCAAATGGAAACATAACAAGTCCTATACATTGCTGGCAGTCAATGTTTGAAAGCTTTGGTTCTTGCTTAACCTGAAGGCCATTAAAGGTGAGATTCATGGATTTCCTATATCTGTAAGCCCTAGATATATTTAGAACTATGGTTAAATGGCTGATACACAGATTTTTTCCTAAATCACTAACCTTGCTGTTATCTAAGGGAAGGCCCTGACTAAAATGTGGCCCTTCAAAGAGGGCTTGAAATATAAAAGTTGGAGAACCACTGGTTTAAAGCATACCCCCCTCCTCCCACAGTGACTTTGCTACAGGTGTTGCAGTATGTACACAATCAAAAATCACCAAAAGTAATCTACAACGACAACAACATACAATGTACATTAGATTTCACCTTACATTTATTAAAGTGACCCTTCAACTGTACCTTTTTGAGCAATTAGGCAAAATTCTTCCTGCAGTTTTGTGTAATCAGATGCGAGTTCCAGGGCATCAACTACATGACTTGGAGGATTCTGGAACTCTACATCTGCGTAGAGGTTTGGGTTGGAGGCATGCAGACGTACAGGAGACATCGAAGCACTGTAAGGAACCTAGAGAATACAGAAAGCAGCACAGGTCTCTAATGATTATGGACACATATTTTCATTGATTATATTATTGTGTTCTAATCAGTAATTTGATATTGTGTCCAATGCAGCTCCGTGGTTATAAAAAAAAGACACTACTATGCATTAAAGAAACTGCACATACATAGCGATCCTGCTTTATGAACTGGAGCTTAATAGCACAAGTACATAAGTAGAGCAATACATACAGGTAGCATAGAGCCTTTTTGTGCCAAACAAAAGTGCAGTTACCAATAATCAAACGGGTTTTTGCTTTCATTTTAAAACTAGCTGTTGATTGGTTGCAATTAGCAAATGGACTTGTGCAGTGTACGCCCACAATAAGTCTTATGTTGCTGTTCTTTTTTTCTGTTTTAGGAATAACTTTGATAGCTTGTGTTTGTACACAATAGGAGGACAGAGAGCAAGCATCAGGAATCGGCAACACTGGGGAAAAGCACTTATAAAGCACATTATAGAGTAACTTCAACAAAGACACAGGTGACAATGAAGCACACACATGACAGTAATAAGCAATGAAAAAGACACTGAATGAATGGTTATTTATCGTTGCTAGCATATTTCTGTCTTTGTAGTAGGCAGTATTTTAATTTGCAGCATGCAATAGTTGTTATTGAACTAGAAGGTCAAACTTAAAGGTAAAAATGAACTACAGACAAAGACAACCGGTCCGTTGCACTGACCCATAAATAATAGGGGCCAATTTATTAAAGGAGAAGGAAAGGTTTTAAAAGTAAGTAAGTTTTATCAGAAAGGTCTATATAAATAGACCAGTAAGCCCTCAAAGTAATGCTGCTTAGAGTCCTCTGTCAAAAGAAACACTGCATTTCTTTCCTTCTATTGTGTATACATGGGCTTCTGTATCAGACAGAGTTAATATCTTGCAGGTTGATACTTTACTGCTGATTTCTCCATGGCACTTATGACAAGATTTCTATATATTGCATGTGCCATGGGTGTGTAAGGCTGTGGGGTCACCCAAAGAAGTATATTACCTAGAAGGCAGGCAATCAGAACCATCCTACAAACTTTATACAGTATAGTCTTTTTTTAATACTCAGCTATAATCCTCTATTCCCCTTGGAACCTTTGATGAGGAAATATATCATTAACGTGATTGTGATCTATACTCAAGTGACTATCCTGGCCAGGCTCAAGTCTTAGCTAACCTGATGGAGCCAACACAGATTACTCTTGGAAGGGGATTTATGAGAAATTATCAGTGTACCTGAAGATGTATTTTTGCATCTTTGCTGACACTTTTTGTTCTCCATCTCCTCGATGCTCGCTTGTCTTTCTTTGATATATCTACACAGTTAGCCTATATTACACAAACAATTAAGAGGAATAGGATGCTATTTAAGACACAAGAAAAGACAGGTCACACAGACAGTACATTAGTAAGCAGGAGATGGGAGTGTACAATGTCACAGGACCTGTCTGCTTAGCTCTACAGACTAGACGGGCACAGTCAATAAAGGAGTGACGTTAACAAGACATTCATGTGCATACAAAGCTTTATTATACAGCTGCAAACGGTTTAATAAAACAAAAACCCATTGAAGCAAATAACTGGTGCTTTTTAAAGAATAAAGAAAGTCTGATTTCACTGGGGGTGCCAAAATATTAGGCATTGTCCACTGAATCCAATTGCTAAACATTAGTAAGGACTGATCTAATCAATCTATAACAGTCTTGGTATTTATTAAGGAAAATGATAAACCTGATTGAAGCTGATTCAGAACCTTGTAATCTATTTAGATTTAGATCTATTTCAGATTGATCCCATCAGAATATCGATACTGATCAGATGAACAGGAAAAAATACTGAAAGATGTAAACACTGCCCATAGCCTACTATGGCATTTGAAAGCTCCGATCAGTTGTCCTTTTGGGGGTCTATGATATTGATCCCTGAAGGTTATGGACAATGATTAGTTTTGATCAAATTAATCAGTTAAATGATGCAAAATTATACATTTGTTTGGTTAATTAAATCAAAATTCCAGCAAAGATTAAATGGATAGGAATTCTGCAGGGGCAATTGCACTGGTCATAAAGAATTATAGGGGATTTTGAGAATACAGAGGTATCACATATTAAAGTCCAGAACACAAATATTCCTGCACCTTGCGCTAGATTAAAACATAAATTATATTTGATGGGTAGAATGGCAGCAGTAGAAAAACCTTGATCTAGCCTTGAACATTTCAGACATAGAGGGGCAGATTTACATATGGTCTAATAATTAACCCTCGATATTCGACTGCCGAAGGTAAATCCTTCGAATATCGAAGTCAAAGGATTTACCGCAATTCGTACGAACGAACGAAAAATCGTTAGATCAAACGATTAAATCCTTCGAATCATTTGATTCGAAGGAATTTCAATCCATCGATCAAACGATTTTTCTTCAACCAAAAAAAGCTTGCAAAGCCTATGGGGACCTTCCCCATAGGCTAACATTGAGGTTCGGTAGATTTTAGATGGCGAAGTAAGGGGTCGAAGTTTTTTTTTTAAAGAGACAGTACTTCGACTATCAAATGGTCGAATAGGCAAAAGATTTTTAGTTCGAATCATTCGATTCAAAGTCGTAGTCGAAGGTCGAAGTAGCCAATTCGATGGACAAAGTAGCCAAAAAAAAACATTCTGAAGTTTTTTTTATTCTATTCCTTCACTCGAACTGAGTAAATGTGCCCCTTAGTTTCACTCTCGCCTTTGCAGTGCAAAAAGTGTTCACACACCCCCCAACTATACTGTACTGTAAATAAATAAACGTTTACACCATTTAGCCATCTAGCTGCCCCCACATGCCACTCAGGCCCGGATTTGTGGGAAGGCCACCTAGGCCCGGGCCTAGGGTGGCAGGATTTTAGGGGGGCGGCATGCTGCCCAACCACACCCACATTGGTTCAAAAAACACTGGGGATGCGCAGGAGATACAATCTCCATGAAAATTTGCATGAATAAAGGGTAGGGGACAGGGGGTAGTGGGCCTAGGGGCGCCCGCTATATAAATCCGGCCCTGATGCCACTGTTTTGACTCCCACAGTTTGGGAATCCATGATGTAGCCTCTGTTTTCAGGGAATGCTGGATCATCGGCAGAACCTAGCAGCATCACTAAACAATGAATATCCATTGCAAAGGTGACACACTGGTCACACTAAACTCATACTTTAAGGAGAATATATATCAGTAAAGCGGATCATTGTTTTTATGTTCCACCAAAAAAAAGGTTTTAACATTTTTTTCAAGAGAATAAAAACAATGAATCTCCACTGTGCTGTCAGTCCTCTGAAATAAAGCTTTTAAAGCAAGGCCGACAAACCCGCAGGCCTCCAGGGAACCATCTGTGATAATAACCAAACAAAAGGATTCTACAATGAATAAAGATTATATAAAGTCACACAAAAGGACACTGCAGTACAGGACAAAGCAACCCTCCTCGCTGGTTATGGGCCATAATATTGTCCACGTTCCCCTCTGGAACTGCCATCTTTTTGTTTAGAAAAAAGTGACTTAGCCCTTGCATCAGAGGAAGAGTATGCAGAGATTGGCAGCATTTAGGGCAGTCATACTAAGTGATCCTTCCATTCTCTGCCTCTGATACAAGAGCTGTTTTTTCAAGGAGGGAAAAAGTTTAAATTAAGGGCTGATTTTAAAGTCTCATTTTTGGGGAGACAATGCTAAAATAAGCATAAAAAGCCCTGTGAAATGAAGTATTGCGCATGTTCCATGCAAAGAATGTCAAAAGGTCTACAGAGAACGGGTTCTGATGAAGCCCATGTCACAAGTCCAATTCCTCTATCATTTGAGGAACTATAATATTGTGAATTTCAACCTTTATTGTCCTTATAGATATAGAATTATAATATGGTGTTTCTTTTAAAAAAACATTAAATCATATATTTGTGTCCACAATGTGGACAAATGATTTTCCTTCCTACCTACTCCAATTCACAGAAGTGGAAGGCAGCTAGCTAACACAACCTATTTTTCCAGCAGAGGAAACTGATTTTAAAAAATAAGGGGAAATTACTTTATTTTTCAAGTTTGGTTCTAATGCAATATTCTGCATACTCCCAAAATGTGCACAAATTCCATGCCCCAAATGCTCTCTGGTGACTTGTCATGTATTTTACATTAATATAATAATATAATAATCTATAAAAGGAGCACTTTAACTCTGCAGTAAAGTATATGAAGGAAAAAATATGCAAAGGATCATAACTCATTATTTTAATTTATTTCATTATTTCACAACCTCATCATTTCTCTGAACACTGTTGCATGGTTACATTCGTGTAACTGAGTGTTGCTCAATGCTTTTTGTAGTGAACATAATTAAGTCCAGAAAGAAATTACCCAGCTGACTGCACACAGACTGATAACTAAACCCCAAAGAACCTTGTCAAGTAATAGAGTTATTTTCCAAAAAAACTATTGGCCACACTTTTTAGTACTGAAATCTTAATGATCTATATATAACCAAAAATGTGATTTGTACAGTGCATTCTTTTTGGGGAGAACTAAGATCCTTTTCTCAAAAAACTAGGATAGACTATTAAGAATTATATAGCTATTAAATTAGGTTTTACCTGCATGTCAATGAAATTTGGTGCTGATTGGGTTCTCTGCAGCAATTCCAGGTTGTGGAGAAGTTTGCTGAGTTCTATTAAGCTGGACTGGCATTTGGCAAGATCTAGAATACAAAAACAAAACAAACACAGAAAGGTGAGTGTACTTTCTAAAAGTCTTGTATCTGTTTTTATATAAGCATCGATCCTTGCACATGCAAACTAGAACAAACCTAATATTTTAAATCATTCAAATCTATTTCTTATTAGCAGAATTACAAATTATAATACACATATTTATGGAGATAATTGCAGCTGTTCTGGGGGCAAAAAAATATATAGATGCTATTTATGCAGCCTTTTACAAATAACTTCATTTCACCCTCTCCAAGATGTAGTATTTGGCTTAAAGACCTGACCATCTGAAACACTGTATTTCACTAGAAATGGTGTGGGCTCATATAAATACATCTATGATGTGCTTGGGCCTAAGCTAAGCAATATGACCTTCCCGTCATGGTTCTATAAGGAACTAAATAAGTTTCATTCTAAAGTCAAGTTAATTATTGCTGCAATTGCTGTTTAGATCTACTTTAAAGAAACAGTAACACCAACAAATGAAATTGATTTAAAGGAATGACAATGTAATGTGCTGTTTGCCCCAGGGCTGGAACTAGGGGTAGGCAGAGTAGGCATATGTCTAGGATGACTGGCCCAGATCTGGTTCGCCCTGCACTGGTAAAACTGGTGTGTTTGCTCTAGAAAGACTACAATATGACTATGAAGATTTTCATTCATCCAGGTCATGGTATATCTAATATAAGTAATTCAAAAAACAACTGGACTTGCTGAGTAATTATTGAAGACGTTTCACTACTAAAAATGGTACACCCAAAGGATCCAACGCCTAAAGAAAAACAAAGCAACGTGGTATACTCAGTCCAGTGTAGCGAGGAGTGCACTGATCTATATATTGGGGAGACAAAACAACTGCTTTTCAAGTGAATGGCTCAGCATAGGAGGGCAAACTCTACAGGGCAAGACTTGGCTGTCTTTCTAAACCTAAAAGACAAGGAACACCCCTTTGAAGATAGCAATGTTCAAATCTTGGATAAAGAAGACTGCTGGTTTGAAAGAGGCGATCAGGGACGGATTTGCCCTGAGGGCGCCCAGAGGCCGGCGTCCTCCGTCGACCCCTCCCTCTCTAAAGATAGATAAAGATAAAGAGTTTATATGCCGAGAACTTCCCACATCAGTCAGTTGAACTGAAGAAGCTGCTCGGGTGAGTAGTGAAACGTCTTCAATAATTACTCAGCAAGTCCAGTTGTTTTTTGAATTACTTATATTAATGACAACAATAGCTTACACAGCAGATAATAGATAAGATCTGTAGTATACAATGGGATTCTACAGAATGTATCTGTTGTCTACTGTGTATCCTGTGCTTGAATAGACAAGACATACTATCACTTGTACCTTTTCTCTTAAAGCTTTTTCACTGTAAACAATGTTATATTTGTCTAGTGTACTTGACAAGCAATCACCTTAAGCCAAAAAGACTGACCTACAGAATCAGTAAGTAACCTGAATCATACATAACAGATTGCTGCTTTTATATCCATAAAACTGTGTGAAGGCACTTTAATCACAATATAATCATTCACAGATGCTATAAAAAGATAAAGCATCTCTCTGTATTATAATAATAAGGTTCTGGTAATGGTGGTATTCATGAGTTCACTTGGAATACATACCCTCTGCACATTTATCCATCTCTTCTGAGTCCAGTAACCATGCGGCAACCTTGTTCTGACCTGTTGTCCATGTTGCGGGTAGGTTGTTACTGGATGGGATTGGGGATTGCCACAAAAAGTTATTCTGTGGTACCTGTGGAAAATTAATAAATGTACTGAATATCTGTACTCTATGCAACACCAGCTGCAGCCATTAAAATGGATATAGGGTAGTTTTCCCCATTGAGAACCAAACGCCTATAAGCATTTGATATAATATTCACCTGAGGGGCACCTCCAAGTGCTGTGCTATGTTTGGATGTTTTTATGGGTTAAGGTATTTTAACTGAAGTGGAGTGCAAATACAAATGTATAAGATTTGTATAATTGTTTTGCACATAGTTAATCATTGTGTTAAGATACTCTGGACATAATGGAAATTAGTCTTAATTTGATATGGTTGGCATATATGATTTTTTTCAGATGCAGAGTATCTCCAATATCGGTGTTGTAGTTCATCTTTAGTGTTGAGATCAGCAATATCTAAATATACAACTGCAACTATATCCAAAAGTAGAGGTGGCTAAGTGTGGGTTAATTGAAGGCTCAATTTGGCAGTACACACCCCTGCCACAGGTGTAATCGCAATATGCATTAGGAACATAGGAACTGTGAATGAGCCAATGAAGCAGTACTTGCTGCAAAAAGTGTTTATTTCAACTTCTACAACTACAACTATATATCTACAACAATATAGTACAGAATCTACAATATGGGCTACAAAGGGCTGTGGCGTGCTCAGACGACCAATCGTTACTCCGCAAATTCACTAAACTGTGAATTTTACAGAACTTTACCTCTTTTGCCAGAGTTTCCTTTGCCAGCTTAGACCTGGCGAACTAATAAGAAGAAGCAACATCCTCCTCAATCTTATGTCAGTGACATCATATCCTGTATGCCGAAAAGTCTTAAAAGTACTAAAACAACGCTAGCGTTTTTTCATATTTTAATGTGGGATTGCCTTCAAAAGTTCTAACTATCAAAGATTTTTGTGTTCATTTTTTCAACCAATTTGAGGGGCATGCCACGTTTGTTTTAGGGTGGGCTCATGTCTAGGACAATAGAGGATCTCTTTTATCTTTATTTAGCTTCCTTGGACATTTGTAATAATAAGTGGCCACTTCAAGCATTTGCACCAACATAGTAGTTACATAGTTAAATCGGGTTGAAAAAAGACAAAGTCCATCAAGTTCAACCCCTCCAAACGAAAACCCAGCATCCATACACACACCCCTCGATACTTTCACATAAATTATATATACCCATATCTATACTAACTATAGAGTTTCTAACATCTGTAATAAATACATATATATGACCTATATGTACATGCCCTATTCAAATGAACCTAAGCAAGAGCAAGAGTACTAATGAAGTTCGCTAGGCAGAAACAAACGCTAGTAAAAGTTCTCTATGAAATGCTTGCGCTGACAAATTAACGCTAGTGAAACTTCGCCAGTGTTCAGCTATAGAGACGCAACTCCGCATTTTAGTGAATTAGTGTAGTGGTACCGAATTTACGCCAGACGAAGTGGCGTGAGTGTGGCAGAGCCTTCGCCAGTGAAAATTTGCCAGTGTGATTTTGCACGATAGTATGGTTCTAGAACTCCTTGGTAACTTCTAGCCTTCTAATATATTTATAGCTATAAATATATAGTATGGAACATGTTTTCTTTATATAATTCAAATTCATACATGTAAAAAGTGTTTTTTTCTTTTAAGCCCCTGCAAGTAAGAATAAAACATTACAGTCTAGAAGAGAAGAAAAGTAGAATTAATCATTTATGAAGGTATTACCAATATGAGTCACAGGCTCTCTCTGGGGAATTGGATACTATAAAAAGCCTAGCATCCTTCCAAGATTAAAATGTGGCTTGAGTCCATCACTTCAATCTCATTTCCTAACATGGAGCTATAGAGGAGAAGGCGGCTAACCAAGTATATTCAATGTTTCTCTTCAAAATGGTTCAAATGTAAAATCTTCTACCAAATGTCTCTCATTTAAGATAAGGCTGAACTTTTGTTTGATTGTTCAATATTTTTCGTTTTTTTTTTTTAACCCAATATTTTTTTTTTATTATTAACAGAGGAGTGCATTAAATGAATCACTTTTACATAAGTGCAGAGAGGTTATGAGTGTGTGTTGGGAATAAGCAACATTCAAACCACAAATGGTATCACTGCATCATGAATGAATGCTTTATACAGCCTCAAATTAGTGAGCATGGGCCTAATTAGCAATGTGATGCAGGACACTCAATGACACAGAAAAGCGATCCATACTTTACAGAGATTAAGAATGAACTGTATCCATTTGTGTCCCTTCATCTGTCTAAAAGTCACATTATGAGTTAAGTCTTAAAAGGAAGAATTGGACCACATCTTGCAAGAAAATGATGAAATGGAATCCATGTTTTGGGGCACAAAGCCTCAGAAAGAACATAATTTTGCCTGTTGTAATATTTTTGGAGAACAGTACAGTCACTTCCAAAACTGAGAGACTCAAGATTGCTTATGTTCACGTTGTCTTGTTATATTTGGTTCAGTGTATAATCTGAAATGCTGGTCTGATTTGCTATAAATAGAAGTGTCTGGCAGTTGTTCTGTTCAGTTTTAGCCAAGAAGAATAAGTCAAAATAATGTTTCAATACATGTCCATGCAAGTTAGAATATAGGCTCAAAACAGTTATAAACACATTCTTTCAGGGCTGACAACCATCATGTTTGCCAGCTTATACCACCATGAAAGGCAAAAATGTTGGTGCACTAAAGGGTGTAAATTGTACTCTGCCCCTTGCACCAATAGTGCATATATTGGCACATCCAGATCCCGCATTGGCACACCTCTAACTACATTCATTTATGAAAGAAGTGCAACAAGTAGCACTGTCTACTCACAAACATGTGGCACTGTACTCTGTTATATAACGTATATACCACCATGATCCCAGATACAGTATGTGCAGTGTGCCTTAAGGAACAAAGAGATGCAAAGAGAGAGATGGTGGGTCAGATAAGGTTTTGGTAAAGAACCATGATGAACCAAGCACCAACAAAATGCAACTGAATTGCTACATGAGTGGCACCTTAAAGGGCACAGTATATAAGCCTTGCAGTGGTGACTTCAATTATGATACAAACAAGCAGAAATTATTTGTTTGCTTTTGTGTCTGCAGTGCTTGAATACTAAATTAGCCTCACTCTTCTTTTAAGGGGATCTAAACCCTCAATTACACTTTACCACTGTGCCCCTTAGTTCTCTAAAGCAGATGTTCAAAAGTAAAGTTACAAATGCAACATGAGCCACCATTCATATCAGTAACACAATGTTTTACAAAGCATCATACTCCATACTAATAAATGAAAACATGGCATGCCTGTCTTAGGCTGGAATCTCTAAGCAGCCAGCACATTCTGCATCATCAGTGAGTAAAAAAATATGTTCTGTGCGGCAAAGCATTCTGAAGGGAACAACAGACACATTAGAGAGGGCGGTTCTATCATTAGACTGGGGTGCAGCTTTTTCCTCTGCAGAGAACATTTTGAAACCTTCCCTGTGATGCAATGTGGCAACACATGACTGATTCTCATTGCTAGAGCCATGCTGGTGCCACTGCATGCACTGTAACACAGGACTGAGCTTTCATCCATTCACAAAACACTCACTGATCTATCATCATTATTCTGACATTTCTTTAGAAAAAGGTTCTATAACATCTCTGTCTGGCCCCAGGCACCATCACAAATGCCATATATCCCATCTCTGTCTTAAATAATGTACAAAATGGATCATCTGACCTGATGCTACCAAAATCTCAAAACTTCAAACATTTTACCTTTAAATTACTTATCCCTTTACCAGCCTCTAAAGCTTACATTATATCTAAACCCTTTTGACTGTCCAATCCAATGGCACAACTGCAATGTACAAAGCAAAATGTATTTACCTGCCCTGTATTGCTCACAATATTTTACACATTTCCATGCTTCTTAGCCTCCAACATCCAGAATAAAGTGTGGCACTTATAAATGGATTAAGCTCCTCAAATTCAATATCAGTGTGTTAAGATCCTATGTCACAATACTCAATAAGAAGAGCTGACACTGTGTGTATGTATAGATACTTATCATATATAATTGAAATAGAAAACAATGATATACAGTATATTTCAAAGAGGGACTATGATAAACAAACCCATAGTTCAGGGCTTTCATCCGTGCATGTTATTATAATTATTTCTAGGCAGGGTCAGACTAGCCTACTGAAGTTTTAGAGAATCTCAAGTATGGAATATCTTTACATTTGATTATTATCCTATCATACAAAAGGTTACATACTAACCTAACATCAATTTCTAGATACAGATGTGACATAGTTAAAATAAACTATTAAAATATAAAACAATACAATAACTATTTATATTGGCTCATATTTCTATAAAGTATCTGAAGCATAGTTCTTTTGATACCTTTCCCTCTGGCACAGTGACATTTGCTGCTGGTGAAGACTCTGTAGTCGATGTTGATGGAAACATACGGAGACTGGCATCCCTAGGTGACCTCACTATTTCATTCTGACGGTAAAGTCTGTGATGGCGTAATTTTGATACCCATGCATCAAACGTATCCTGAGATTTTACCTAAAGAAAACAGAATATTGAGTTTGTAATTAAATAAAAAAAGTACACCGACTTTGCTTCAATTTCATGTACATTTATTCTATTTTAATATGTTCTGTATTCTGAAATAGAATAATGTATGAAGTACACAAGCATAATTAACGAAAACCTCAACATTCTTTCAAATAATTAGCTGAATGACTAACTTCTTCCTGTGCCCCTGGTCGGTGATTGCCGCCAAAAAGCCAGGGAAAGGAAATGACAAAGTCAGACAGGGCAGGGCAGTCAGCAAATACTGCTTTTGCATCTTGTATTCCCTTAAAATTCCCTTAAAGGAGATCTAAAGTTTAACTAAAGAAGTACACGAGAAATGTTGTACATTATGTTTTGGTCTTCTATACCAGCCCAAGGCAACCACAGCCCTTCAGCAGTAAAGATCTGTGCCTCTGAATAATCCCTTGTTGCTCCCCATCTTCTTTTCTGCTGATTCACTGCACATGCTCTGTGCTGCTGTCACTTACTGAGCTTAGGGAAAGACTCAAGATATACAGTACACATAGAATAGAAATGTCACAATATAAGGCTGATGGCAGCACAGAAACCAGTGCAACTAGCATCATAATTTAATAATCAGCCCTGTAGCATCAGTTTATATTACATACCAACCTCATTTTCTGCTTGATCATATTCAATGACCCCTAAGCTTAGCTTCTCAACAGCTGCTCAGAGCCCACTGAGCATGTGAGTGACACTTTCCAAGATGGTGACTCCCTGTGACAAGTTTGAAGTCCTGGATCATTGCTGCTATTGAGAAGCTGAAACTTTAGGCTGGTGAAAAATTGCATTTTTAGCCATATTCATTTTTAGACTTTAGTTCTCCTTTAAAGTATGCTCAATGGGAGAGGTAGCAAGCGCATACACCTGTGCAGGCACTGCAGTTTGGAGAACACCTGGTGACTTTCTTTACAATTCCATCTTTATGACCTTTGCTTTTGGAAAAATGTATACCATTATACACTTTAAAACACATAGAATGATAAATTTGATGGACATTTAGGTTAAATACCTCCCAGTTTCATATCATCATCATTTATTTATTTATAGCGCTGTCAAGATACGCAGTGCTTTATATATAATACCCCAGAACACGACCGCCACCAGAAATCGCAGGGCCCCATACGACAAAATTTCCTGGGCCCCCCGGGCTGAGCCCACCGCAAGCCCCACCTACAGGTCTGCCCTCCCCAACCCACAGGTCTGCCCCCCACCACAGAGTAAAAAAACAAAGAAATATTGGTGGCTAGGGTTCCCACATGTTAATAAAAAGATATTGGTGGTCAGGGCCCCCCATAAAAAACATTTGTGGCCAGGGCCCCCCCATTAAAAAATATTGGTGGCTAGGACCCCACATGAGAAAAAAATTGGTGGCCAGCCCCCCCGCCACATTATAAGAAAATTGGTGGCCAGGGCCCCTTAAACATCCATGCCTTCCTGAAGTCAGCAGCTCTCACAAAGATGGGGGGGCCTGGCTAATCAAGTAAGTGTGGTGTGGCCCGGCCCCCTACAACTCTTCCCCCAACCAACAAGATAAATAAAACAACAATTTTATACATCCCAGAAGATGTGGCAAAATAAATACAGAAGTGATTCAATATTATGTCCAGACAACACATAGTATCATAAATGCCATGTCAATCTCATGTATAATAACTGTAGAACACACAGCAAGATAAATGCTGTTCATGTATGTGTATTCATGTATGCTGTGGCAGTTATTTGATGCTGGTACCTAAGCCTTTATTAAAAGTGGTTGCTGTTGGTAATTTAGTACCTATGCAAGGAAATCAGCCCCAATGCTCTTGGGTGTAGATTTTTGAGGGGGATATTTTTTAAAATATTCTATTAGTGTTGTAAAAAGTTAACCCTTTTTTCCTCAAACCTTGGTTTTGTATATAGACTTTATATGTGTGGACAAACTTGTGATCCCTAACTGCAATTTAGGAAGGCTTGCAATTTGATAAGTATATATTCTGTTTCGACTGGGTTTCCTCCTTTTTATGGATTTTTTTTCACTTTTACACTATTATATTTTTTTAAAAGACAAAATATTGATCTCAATGTTCCAAGCTAACATAATATTACATGTTCAATTAAGAATCCTTGGTTGGCTAGTTTAAATTATTCACTTATTTCAGTTTCCAAAATTTAAGATGCATTTTTCATGATAATAGTTTTATCCCAGACGACTATATGGACTAGAGATTTCCTGGCTGCTGAATATGTGCATATGTGAAACTCACCTTGAGATGATAAATATTCTCCTCCGTGTCCAAATCTATCCTCCGAGCCTTCTTCTTGATTGACATCACAGACAGGCCAACATCTATACTTCCATGTAACTTACCCTTCTGAGTCTGAAAACAACGTAACAATAAAGAAAATGATTGACTGCAGCATGTACCCCCGATGAGGTAAAATCTGTTTACAGGTAAGAATAACACTATGTTTGCTCTTTTTCTGGTAACCAATACTAGTTATTTGCTTTCAAAAAGCATGACAGTAAATGTTACCTGATTATTGGTTATATATATATATATATATATATATATATATATATATAAATATAAATATATATATATATATAATCTAAAAAATGAAGGAAGCACTCACGGCATGTTTTTCTTGAAAAAACTTTTTACTGGATCATGCAAACATCAACGCGTTTCGGTACCTCAAGGGACCGTCACATCCTGATGTTAAAAAGTTTTTTCAAGAAAAACATGCCGTGAGTGCTTCCTTCATTTTTTGGATTGTATGCTTTACCTGGCTAGCACCCGGCCTCAGTGACTATTGGTGAAGGTGAGTGCCGGCTTCTCATGCTTTTATATATATATATATATATATATATATATATATATATATATATATATATTGGTTAAGTACAGGCCAATCAGAGTAACATTAGTAATAACAGTTGATGCTGAAGATCAGAATGTTAGTGGACAGTATAAAATTAAAATTATTGGGGGAAACAAATAGAACACCCCACCTTTGTTTGTATTCAAAACTGGTACCCATTATCTGCAGAGGACGAGTGATAGCAAACTAGCCAACCTACCTTAGCTAAATGGAACCCAGCTGTAAGAATATACATATACTGCAACAGTCCGGGTAAGGGGAAAGGGTTGCCTTCTTTTATGGGCAAATTCTGAGTACACATACAAAATTAAAATAACACAGTTTCCACCATATTGGTTTCATTACACTTACAGCCCATGCTCTGGTTAGGTTTAATAGTTGAACAACCCTCACTGCAGGGATATATTAAATAACGTTTTCTGAATGATGATTAAAATTGACATCACTCTTCTAAAAAGCACTTTAATCTGTACTTACATCGATTGGTGATTTGGAATACTTCAATATACCATTATCCAGGGCAAAAAATCTCTAAAATATATAAAATAAATATTATAAACAATAAGAACATCTAAAACTGGGCAATTGCAAAATCAGTGGTCTTTGTTACTCAGATCACTAACCCACATAAGCAGATGTCATTTTGTGTTTTACAATTTATAGTAAAATGTTTGTGAAGATTCACCCAGGTCATGGTATTTCTATAGAAATAAGCCAAATCAACTGGACTCCAACTGGCTTTCTCAATTCAGAAGAACTTGTAGTTATTGTGAATTGAGAAAGCCAGTTGGATGACTGCTGAAACACCTTCAAAGAAAAAAACACAGCAAGTTATATAACACAGTCCAGTTAATTTCACTTATTTCTATAGATAATTTGTAGTAAAGCAAAATCGAATAGCAAGAACTCACATCTGCAAAGTTAATTATTTAATAAGTAAATGATTTCTTTATTATGAGAGTATGAGAAACATGCAAGAATTTTGGAGCCACATTACCTTGTGCCAGCCTTTTAAAGGCCATTTTCTTTTCTTCAGCATGAACCCTTCATGTTTCTCTGGTTTTTGGACACTTGACTGTCCTATCTTCAATCCCTCTATAATTTCCCAACTGTCAGTTTCCTGAAAAAAAAAAATTCATGAAGAGCAATGCAGCATGAAATGGTAAGAGGTAGTGATTACACTCAAATGAGGTCACATTTTTCGATCAGTGACCAGGCTTCAGCTACATCACTGTTACAAAAAGTAGAATACAGGGAGGTCATAATGGAGGTTATTCAACTGCTAATAACAGGTAAGAGATATAATGCACAGTCTACATGATCTTAAAGCCTATAATTTGTTGGTATAAGGGTCAAATTGAAAAGACCATGTAACAATAGGACATGAAATCACACATTACAAATGAAGACTGAAATGCTTATCATCATGTGAGGGGTCCCAGCATTACAGAAAAAGCTTCTGTACTGTTATAGCGATATGGGAATATATTACAAGTTTTATCTTTTGGCTTTGGTGATACTGCATTTCAGTGGCTACCAAAGTATTCTGTCAGTTCCTGACTTATTAAACACATGTTCTATTGGTACTGGGCACTGGGCTTGACAACCCTGCTGCGCTCCTTTGCATTTTCCGGACAACATGGTTAAAAACAGATGACAGGCGGACTATTTCAGGGGGCTACTAGTTAAAAATGAGCTGGGAGGTTTAATCCCCCTTTAACAAGGCATTTCTTTTTGATCGATACTAAATAAGCCATTCTTGTTTTATTTACCTGGTAGATCACAAGGGAAAGTATAGGAAACAGTCATCATTTTAAGGATGGAGCTTTTAAAAATGATTTCATGCACCAAGGAACAGACACAAACAAAAGAACCACAACAGAGAAATGTGTTAGGGTTTAGACTGGAAAATGCCACTAACTTTACATGACACAATACTTCTTGTTTAACCCTAATGATGTGTCTGTCATTATGCAAACAACGGATATTACCAATACATTTTGCAATCTTTTGAGTCAGATAATATCTGTTCTGCCTGGATCTAAGTTGAACTATCACTGGTCTCACTAGGGAGTCTCAGTCCCGAATAAAATTATGCATTTAAGGTCTCAGTCCCGAATAAAATTATGCATTTAAGTCAACCCCTTCTTGAACAACAACCTCTTCATTCATGGGCAGTTATGAAAAAAAAGTAAAGAAAGCAATGAAGAAAAACCTGTTTGCAGAAAATTTCTTGTACCAGTGCTAAATACCATCTGGAGTCGGTGTTTTGTTTGGCAATAAAGTGTTAATAGCCTTCTCTGTGTCTTCTTTTTAAATCACAAAGATTAGGTTTTGAATTATTTATACAGTGGAACAAAAATAGACTGATTCGTGGCTATTCTTCTACCTATTGTCCTACTACTACATAATGGTAATTGTAAATGCAAAAAATGTAATATTGTATTCTGACACCTCCATTATTCTCCAGGCCCCAGATGGACTGCAGCTGGGACTAGTAACATTTGCCATTCAAGGTGCTGTTCTCCCTGCACAAACTTGCCATTTAAGGTTATGGAGTGATGCTAGGGCGCAAATTCACTAAGCGCCGAACGCTAGCGTTTGGCATTTTCGTTACTGCGCAAATTCACTAACGAACGCTGGCGTAGTTTCGCTAGTGTTACTTCGCATCGTTACGCCAGGCGAATTTTCGCTAGCGACGTAACTACGCAAATTCACTAACTTGCGCAGTGTACTGAACGCTACCTTTTACGCTAGACTTCCTTCGCCACCTCAGACCTGGCGAAGCGCAATAGAGTAGATAGGGATTGTTTCGAAAAAAGTCACATTTTTTTCTAAGTCCCAAAAAACGCTGGCATGTTTTCTACATTATGGGTGATAGGCTGAAAAAGATCTAAAAATGTTTTGGGGCTCCCCTCCTTCCCCCCTACATTTCCTGACTCATGGCAACTTACCTAGACAGTGTGCACATGTGTAGGGCAAAATAAAATTTATATTTGCTGATTTGAAGGTTTTCTAGGCATTTGTAGTACTGATACGTATTCTTCCATTGAAATTTGAATTTCGCGCCGTATGCAAATTAACCATCGCTAGCGAAACTTCACTTCACTTGGCGAATTAACGCTAGCGCAACTTTGCAAACTAACGCTACCCCTGTGAGCAACTTCGGATTTTAGTGAATTTGCGGAGCGCTGGCGAAACTACGCCTGGCGAAGTGCAGCGAAGTTGCGCCTGGCGCAACTTCGCATCTTAGTGAATTTGCCCCTAGGAGTTTAAGTTCCGCAACAGCAGAAATAACAAACTGCTTATCATTAACAGTCAGCTGCAATGTTTATCTCTCCAACAAGTTGGAATATGTACTTAAATAATAGCTTGAAAGATACCATTTGGGCATCCCTTCTTTATCCCTTTACAAAATCTTGTCAGAATATTTGAATTCTAGAATCACACATACTGGCAGCTAACCCTCAGTGAAAATTCTCCTGCCTAGCAACTGATGCCATGGACCATGGTAGTGATGTGGCTAAACATGGCAGCAGCTAACCCCACTATGCAGCTCTGCAATTCAGCAGGCAGGTATAATTAACCAGTTACTTTTTCAGGTAGTGAGGATGATGCAAAAAAGACCAGTATTTCATCCTTCAGTCATGTTACAAATGCAGATGAAAAAAAAGACATACAATAGCCAATAAAGTAGCAGTAAAATCCTAATTATCATTACCATCCATCAAATCATGAAGGAAATCAAAAGCTTTTATTTTAAGAACACTTATAATGTGTACATAAATGTGATTTGGGGGAAATGTTATTTGTCTAACCATTTAACAAAAGCATTTATGATTCCTTTGCTTGATTAGAGAAAGGGTTTATAATACAATTAATGCTTATTTACTATCTGTCAGTTCAATAAATATTTTACTCCACTGCACATTCCTGGGAATGGACTGGGTTTATCGACTGATGCCTTTCTGATTGATGGATTTCTGGCCATAGTGAAAATGTTTTATTAGCCAGGAAACCAAACCAGTTAATCTGCTCGAGGTAGCAAGCACAATGCTCAGCAGACTGCTCACTAAGCAAGTACTTCTTCAAGAAAAGTGTTTGGCAGATAAAACTGATACAACTCCCCCCCCCCCCGTGCATGTACTAAATGGTGATGTACAGTGGTGGGCTGGATAGCATGGTTCCAGATAAGGGATCCCATACCTGTACCACTTTTTATTCAGTCTCTCTCAATACAATTATATATAGTTACCCTGGTGCACGGTAAAACCAAACTTATTAAAATGAAGAAGACCAGCACTCAGGGATTTTCTCTTCTTGTATTAGTGCATGTACAAAAAAAAATACGTTTCAGGACCTTTATCAAGGTGATAAAGAAGTGTTTCCACTGAGAAAATTCCTGAGAGTGCCTTCTCTGTACTAACATTGTAACCCCCCTTGACCCATTCCTGCAGTTGCAACTTCCAAGGGGGGGAGAGGGTGCGGAGATGCAACACAAAATTCTCCCAGTTATTTAACGTAGCTTTCTTGGTTTCTTGGTCAAGTATAATCTTCAAGGCTACCCTGAACTCAAGATCTACAGTTAATAACGCTAGGAGTCATTTGGAGGGGATAAACTTGATGGGGTATTGTGATTTTTCAACCCAAAATAACTATGTAAATATTTAACCCTATATATGGTACAAAACTCCTCTTTCACATAATGATAACATTGCCTTTCATTTTTCTTGCTTGTACCTGTAAATAAGAGTAAATACAGTACCTTCTGAGAGTAAAATGCAGCACTCTTTCAACACTAAAGGGATTCAGCACAATGCTCTATGTCTCATCAACAGATTATTTATTTACCAAATCAAGACACTATTTCATGCCCTGCCCAGCAGTTCCACATTATCTGAGTCACTGCTAGTTTGTGCATACCTCCCAACATTTTGGAAGTAAAAAGAGGGACAAAAAATTTTCACACGTTGAACAGCGAAAATGTTTGACCATGTTCATTTTATAAAATTTGGCAGGTTATGAAAGTTTGTAGAATATTTCTCCTTAGCAAAAACTATTTTTTTGTGTCTTTAAATTGATTCAAAGGGTCAAATTCTCTAAAGCGCGAAGCGGCTAACGCTAGCCCAAATTCGGCAGGTAACGTAATTTCGTTACTTCGTCGATTTACTAACGGGCGATGGCGTAAATTTGCTAGCGAAGTGGACCCACTCTAGTGATACTTTGCACCCTTACGACAGGGGAAGTTGTGCTATGGGACGTAACTACGCTAATTCACTAATTTGCGCATTTTACTGAACGTTACCTCTTGCGCCAGACTAGCCTTCGCCACCTCAGACCAGCAATAGAGTAGATAGGGATTGCTTCCCAAAAAAACGTGGTCGTCTTTTCCTTTTTTAAGGATGATATGCTGAAAAAGATCGAAATTTATTTTGGGGGTATCCTCTTTCCCCCCTACATTTCCTAACATATGATACCTAAACTATACAGTGGCCACATGTATAGGGCAAAATAACACCTCTATTTTATTTTATGTAGCTTTCCCAGGCTTGTGTAGTGTAATGTATTTGCTGCTACATATACGTCCATTCAACTTTAACTTGGCGCCGTATGAAAATTAGGCATTGCTAGCGTAACTTCGCTTTGCTTGACGAATTAACGCTAGGGCAAATTCGCTACCATTTGCCTCCCTGAGAGCAACTTTGGATTCTAGTGAATTTGTGTAGCACTGGCGAAACTACGCCTGGCGAAGTACGGCAAAGCAGTCGCTGGCGCAACTACGGATCTTAGTGAATTTGTCCCAAAGTATCTTATTTGCACCTGTTACCTGTTCTGTGCCCTCTGCTAAAAGCCAATTAAGTGAGAAAAGTTTATTTTTCTGGCTGTTCAGTGCAGAGAAAATAGGGACTTTCCAGTACAAATGAGGGACTGCAGGTTGAGCTCTCAAAAGAGGGACTGTCCCTCTGAAAAAGGGACAGCTGGGAGGTATGTTTGTGTTATACTGTATATCTGTCTGGGACCACAAAGAGAGGTGACATTGCTTACACAGGCCTGATGAACTATCTAATTAAATAGTCCTATAAAGAATAATGCAATTAATGCTTCTGAAGAGCTAATACAGGAGCAGAAGGATATTAGTAAAATCAGATGCCCTTTGTAACTAGACCAGAATATTATTTTTCTTTAATCATCTTATCAGCAGCGCAACAGCCCAGGGAAAATGAAACTGTGTCATTGGTCTCAATTGAATTTCACCCCTGCACATTCTCCTCATATCCACAGAAATCCAATCCTTCTAACTGGAAAGGATGCGGCTTCTGATGGAAGAAAATTGATTGTTAAAAACACATTTCCAATGCCAGAGCTACCAATTTTGTATGCCAACACTAGGCACACTTTCTAAGGAGAGAGATGGATTATTCTCAATTACAATTGATTCGTATAATTGCAGAGCTTCTTTGTGGTGCAATTGTGACTATGGTTGTCAATTTAGACATCTAGAGGCAGATTTATTATGCTATGTAAAACGAAATTATGTAAAAAGATGTGTAAAATAAATGGTAAAGGTGTGTTATTTTACACCAGATTTGACATTGTTAATTTGCATCCAGCGGGAGTCACATAAAAACTTTACGCCGTTTTTTACACAGTGACGCGTGTCGATGTGCAGTATATTATCCTAAAGTTTTTTACACCACAATAATAAATACGCCCCTAAACGTTTCAACTAACAAGTCTGCCAGCCAAAGTGTCAAGCTCTCATTTAGCTCAAAATGTGACCACTTGGGTACCAGAATGGTCCCTTTATATGGTATTCTGAGTAAAGCAGGGAACTTTGTTCTTTATTTCTTTAATTTGTTCTTTCATTATTTGATGCATTGATTTTAAGGTTGTAGTAGATCAGGGGTAGGCAACCCGCGGCTCCGGAGCCTCATGCGGCTCTTTATCCTGCTTGCTGAGGCTCGGTCTTGCGGCTTTGCCTGTCATGTCGTCTATACAACCCTCTCACCTGCTGGCGGCTTCTTGAGTGTGCAACCGTGGTAAGCTAACAGTTATCTTAACGCGTTCACACACTCAGGAAGCCGCCAGCAGGTGCGAGTACTGTATAGACGTCCCAGGAGTGACAGCCAAGAGCCGCAGCAAGATCATGGTCTGAACCGCAGCCACACACTCAAGACAAGAGAGGGAAGATCAGCATGGAGCTTCAGAAACAGAAGTCACATTAAACAGATGAGAACACTGCCATTTAATAGGGCTATTCAGTGTTTAATTTATTTCAAAGTAGGCCTACACATACACACTGCTCTTCTGTTTGTTGTATTCTGTTGTTGTAAAAGTTAAGATTAAAAAAGTTTAAAACGTTTACGTTTATAAGCTGTGTTATGTTTTGTGGCTCCAGACTATTTTTCTTTAGTGGAAGAGGGGGAAAAATGGCTCTTTTGATAGTAAAGGTTGCTGACCCCTGTACTAGATTGTTAAAAAATGTTATATACACACACACACACGTATGTATAGGATACAAAAGGGTGTGGCATAACTTGTAAAATATACTTCTATAGTGATGTCACTTGATTTACTGAAACTTTTGTATTGTAAGAATAATGTACCCGCTCTCTATTTATTAGCTATGGATAAGAGAAGTATCATTGGAAGTTGGTGTCCATGACCTTGGTAGGGACTGTAGAACCTATGGTTCTGTGCCTTATATGTTTATAGAACTTTCTGGTGTTTTCACTATTTAATGGTACATTTTCACATTTATACAGACACACATATTATACATATATTTTTACCTAGCAGACCAAAAAAAAAACCCTCTAACGTGTCACATTTTGCAAGGCAGCCACAGTCACCGTATTGGCCAAATATTGGCCTACTAGAAATTAAACAGAATTGAATACAATATATATATATATATATATATATATATATATATATATATATATATATATATATATATATATATATATATATATATATATATATAGTTTATATGGAGATCCAACTGCATTGCACTAAAAGGAAAGTAGGTGTTTCTTGACCCATTGAAAAATCATCACTAGAATACAGGACAACTCCTCTGGATCTTGATTAGATATGGAATCACAGTACTGGTGTTGTTAGACATTTGCTTTGGTAGAAGAAAATGATGGGAAAATGACACAATTACAATGTTGCCTGTTTCCTAGACAAAATGAAAGGGGGTAGGAAAATGTAAAAAAGGTGATAAAATGAATTGAGAGAAAATAATTCACTGGCGGTTCAGACCCAGATGAATTTATTAATATTAGGAACGAGCATTTGAAGATACATTTGTGATTTATGTAACTATACAGCTTCAGTGGTGCTTGAAAGTTTGTGAACCATTTAAAAATGTCTATATTTTTATATGAATGTGACTTAAAACATCATCTGATTTTTAAACAATTCCTAAAAGTAGATGAAGAAAACCTAGTTAATATATTTGGTCATGTATATGATCCAAAAACATAACTGTGTGTGACAAAAGTAAGTGAATCAGTATTCACTTACTTTTACTCAGTATTTAGTGTGAGACCCTTGTGCAGCAATAACTGCAAATAAACGTTCAGGGTAACTGTTGATCAGCCCTGCACATCAACCTCCATACAGAACAGCTTCAGCTCTTGGATGTTGGTTGGTTTCCTCACATGAACTGCTCACTTAAGGTCTTTCCACAACATTTCAATTTGATTAAGGTCAGGACTTTCCAGAACATTCACTTTATTCTTTTTTAACCGACAGACTGAAATGGGTTTAATAACACTAACACATTTTTGTCTCTGGGTAATGACATGGGGAAACATGGGTGAAAGTCTTTCATACTGGCTTTGTTGCCATGAAAGGAAAAAACTTTACAAGATGGAAAGTAAGAATGCAACATTACCTGATACAGAAGGTTCTGCTGAGTTTAGTAAGAAATTGCCTTTAGGAAGAAAATCATTTTGCATAAATAGGGAATTCTGAACACTAATTTAGTTTAACTGTGAAGAATTAATAGCCTTCATTTGGCATTTACGCTTGTCTTTGTCTGGACCAATACAAAATAATATTGGATATAGTTTAACTTGATGGTCATTATAATAATTGTGTTATTATGATATTTATGTCATTCACACATGATAACCATTTTCAGTGCCAGAGCCGGGCCAAGTCGGGTAGGTGTCCTAGGCAGCCTGCCTGGCTGCTGCGCCGTCTGGTTGCACGCATGCACGCGAGCTAGATGTTTGCGTGTGTGCAAATAGGCGATTGTGCGCCTGTGCAAAAAGACGCTTCAGCGAAAGCGCGAAAAGACACTTCTGCGCATCCGCTAATAGACGCTCGTGCGTATGGGCACTCGCACATATGGGAACAAGTGGGCGGTCGACAGAGAAGGGACAGGACATGGGGTAGGAGTAAGTACGTGCCTGGCGCCCCTCCACCTTTGCGCCCTAGGCACGTGCCTACTCTGCCTACCCCTAGTTCCGGCCCTGATCAGTGCAGTAGGGGAATATCAACCTATTTATGACCACTAGATGTGTACAATTCTATAGCTAAAAGAGATCATTTACTGTGACCATGGACACAATGCTTTAGCACATCTGTCTGGGGAAGGATTCTCTCTGCACCTAGCACTGGACTAACTGGCGCTCATCAAAAGCAAAGCAGTATTTATGGAGGGAACGTGGAAATTCTGACTACACCCATAAAAGAACTCATATGAACCAGGCCTAATTTAAAGGGGTAGTAAACCCTACTGCACTGCTCAACCAAACTTTACTCAGTTGTTGCTGGACTACAAATCCAAGAAAAATGTAACATATGATAAAGATTGAAGCATGCTTGGAGCTGCATCATCAGGGTTGTATTCTTAAAGTGTAGAGAAAAAAGAACAGGCACTTCCAAAGACCAATCCTCCAGGCAGACTTGTCAAATCATAAGTAGTTTATTTTGGTACACAAGTATACAGCCTTACGTGTTTCATATAATTCAGATACTTAATAATAGTCTTAATCATAGGGTATCTGAATGATATGAAACACGTAAGGCTGTATACTTGTGTACCAAAATAAACTACTTATGATTTGACAAGTCTGCCTGGAGGATTAGTCTTTGGAAGTGCCTGCTCCCTCAGCTGAAGGTTCAGGGCTGCACCTGGACCTCTTCTCACAATTGGTGAGTCTTACTGAGACCTGAGAACTTTCTATATATTACTACTATCAACTAGTGTCTATTGTTCAATTCGTATTCTTAAAGCACTATTGCGGAATAGAACTTTTCCCCATAACTCCACAGCCAGCGACAACTTAAAAAAACAAAAAATCCTCCAATGAGAATCCCAGTGGATGTGTGTAAATCTGGCTCCATGTTCTTTTCCTGCAACTGAAGTTGGAAGCTTTAAGCACAGTTTCCCAGCAATGAAGTCTGTCCTTTATCCCCATGTCTGATTTCAGTGTTGTATAATGAGGAAAACATTTACATAATCATCTGTATATGAAAGATACCTAACATAGTCAACATTTTTATGTGTCAGTTCTTTTGCATTTATAAAGAAGTATTTGATCAGTAGAATTCTCACTGGTGAATTGTCTTGCATCCATACTTAAGTTATTTGGCAATTTCTAAAGAAAACTAGGGGGCCTTATGGCTGGGTTTACATCCCCATCAAACATTTGATTTACTGCAAGGCAATCTTTCCTCATATGTAATCAAAGAAAATAATTTGCCTGGGTATTCAGTCATGCAGTCCAATGATACTCCTGTTCTAGCCCCACAGTTTTTAACTATAATGTATATTTCTTAAATTTCTTAAGATTTCCCAACTGATGCTTAAATAATGTGGGCTCTGTCCTGCTACTGAATTACAGCCATGCTGAGCAAACCCCAGTGATTGATCTGCTCTGCAATCTGAAATATGTGATCTCAGCACTTCCATTGATCTGTAACATTCAGTGAGCTAAGCACAACAGGCACCATGCAGCCATCTGATACATCACCATGCGCTCTGCCCAGAGATTACTGTACACTTGTAGCTGAAAGGGAAATTAATTAATCTTTCTTAAAGGAAACTGTATTATTAACGGCGAGAATATTCATCCTTTTCTAGAACATGAGGGAGAAAAACCAAGGCAATGCACGGCCAATCATTCTAAAAGGAACAGTTCAATGTAAAAATAAAAACTGTGCAAAATAAAAAATGTTTCTAATATAGTTAGTTGGCAAAAAATGTAATGTATAAAGGCTGGAGTGACCAGAATGCAACTTCCTGCTTTTCAGCTCTTTAACTCTGAGTTAGTCAGTGACTTTAAGGGGGGCCACATGGGGCATTACTATTCAGTGTCACTGATTGGTTACTGCCTGGTAACCAATCGGTGGAAGCAAGGGAGCTGAAAAGCAGGAAGTAGTGTTCTGTTCTGCTATATTAGATATCCAGTCACTTCAGCCTTTATACATTACATTTTTGCCTAACTAACTATATTAGAAACATTTTATATTTTGCACTGTATCTACTGTACTATCTACTGTATTTATCCAGTTTTTGTTTTTATACTGAACAATTCCTTTAAGACTTGCATTTTTTATACTTTTCCATGAATTTTCTGTGACCCTATAGAATGTACAATATATTTAAATCAATGAGAAAACATTATTTTCTGGTTTATCCCATGAAAACTTATGGTAGAGATTCAATCTGAGAAGAAAAAAAAATTCTCCAACTTCAGTAGCCGAGGGCTCCTCCCGAGGCCAAAGGCGGCTGCTACAGGCAGAAGCACGAGCCAAGACCAGGGTGCTTGGCATTGGTTCTAGATTTAGGGTGCCAACCGTGACAGTTCTTCTGCGATGAAGCGATTGCACGTCATGAAGTTCCCTCACGCCAGACACTAACATTTTATTTTTATAGCCCACATATTCTCCTCTCTCTGTGTCCTCTGCTCAAATGATCCATGTCATCATTAGCTCTTTTGTCAACCAATATAATCTGTCACTTCTAGAATGAACCATTTCATATATTTCTCTTTCCACATTGCAGTAAAAATCTGGATGCCATCATAACACTGCTTAAGGATAGGTCTCTGTCCACTCATGCTTTTGTTAGAATATATTCATTGATTTAGTAAGTGAAGAATAGAGAAGTATTAAGACTTTATATGGACACAAGATTAAATAGAGGAAGGAACATGTATCTCCCACTATCATTTAAAAGGCTATTAAAGGAGAACACAACATTAATCTCGGCCAGTGCCGGTTTTCTAAAAACTGCACCAGCCTGAAGTTTTTCTATTGAAGCTCATGTACTGCCCTGAGAGTTGCATGCAAAGTAGAGTGAAAGCCCAATTTACACACACCTTTTTGCTGTACTGCAAAAATGATACGCCCAGCATCACAAGTGGAAGAAGGTTATGGTACATGAGTTTCTAAAGAAATAGCCCAGTCTAGTACAGTTTCTATTTATCTATCTATACAGGATCAAAAGTCTCGGGTATCAGGTTGTCAACCAAAACAGCTTTTGGTACCTACCTGTCTACTGTCCCTCTGTGATGAAGATGATGATGAGGCACTTTTGTGCGTAGGAGTAGATATTTTGTGAGCTGGTGATATTCCTTTATCTTCTGAATTCATTTTTTAATTAGCTATAAATAATGTTAAGGTGCCAGAAAGATCATAGCAAAATTCTCTTGTATCAGGCAATAAAGATGGCTCTTCCAAACAAATTAATCCATTTCATGTAAGTTGTAAATGAAGAACCTAAAATCAAGAAGATATTTTTATTAGAGGGATCATATATAATGGTTTTGACCATTACAACGATTTACATATACAGGGAGTCCTCATGTTACATAAACCCGACTTACAAAATGTTGTCCTGAAGTTCCCAAAAATGTCTTTTTTGTTATTATTAGTGATATTAAGAGGTTTTAAATAGGGATGCACCGAATCCAGGATTCAGTTCAGGATTCAGCCTTTTTCACCAGGATTCGGATTTGGCCGAATCATTCTGCCCAGCCGAACCGAATCCTAATTTGCATATGCAAATTAAGGGTGGGGAGCGAAATTGAGTGACTTTTTGTCACAAAACAAGGAAGTCAAAGATGTTTTCCCACCCCTAATTCACACATGCAAATTAGGATTCGGTTCGGTATTCGGCCGAATCTTTCACGAAGGATTCGGGGGTTCACCTTATCGAAAATAGTGGATTCGGTGCATCCCTAGTTTTAAATATTAACCAGATGCATATTTTGTGATGGCTTTGTAAATAATCAAATCCTGCACAGTCATGCACAAATTACTTTTTGCTTTAGGTTTTGCACGTGATTTCACAGAGGCCTTGCAGATGCACATGCAATGATTAACCATTGTCATTAACATATTGTATTTCGACGTGAAACAGACGCCTGTGCTTATATCCATTGAGCAGGTCTGGATTGGCATTAAAAATAGGCCCCGGCATTTCAAGTACAAAGAGGTCCAAACAATCCCCTCATAGCTACCCATGTATAAAGTGACTATGGCTTCTTACAGTACTAGCTTCTCTGGCATTTGCCAGAACCCACAGATTTCCAGTCCAGGCCTGCTGGTAAGTACTTAAAGAATTAGTTTGCTTTAACACATTTATCTGACTTTAATTTTTTTCCAAATTTTACACTATTACACTGATGACTTTATATAGAATATGAGCTACAGGCTAGGATTGTGCTTCTAAAGGAGTTACTGGTTTTCATGTATGGACTGACATCAGGCTGGGGGCATAACAAAACATAAGTCACAGCTGAAGTCTAGGAAATGCCATTACAGTGAGATATTCTGTTTCATACTATACTTTAAATGAGAAGGAAAGGCATAATTTATGGGAGGCACCATTTAGGCTCCCCCCTACCAGTAATTATAATGCCTAACCTGAGTCCCTGGGAACTTGGAAATCTGGAGTTTTGCTGTACTGTGCAGCGCAGTAAAGAGGATCCATTGAGAGGAAGGAAGATGACTCGTGCTCCTACTTTAGTACCCTGGACCCATGCAGTTTTAAACTATAAGGTGCTCTGGGCTGCGGTCTCAGCTTGATTATTATAATCACTGGCGGTACCTAACAATTTGGTACACCCTAGTTTTTTCCTTCTCCTTTAAACAAATATATCTCCTACACAGAGTAAAGAAGAGGCCTGTCTGTTCCTTCTGGGGACAATAAATTGCTTACATATATAAAGGTACATTGTAGTATTACTGGAAAGTATGTAAAAGTTTCTATATCCTAAAAGAAGCTCATGCCTTTTCAATCAGCATCTGGTGAAAAGCAATTTGACTTGCGCTGTCAATGAATGATGAATATCCCATATAACCTTGAATCACTTCCAGTCACAAAGTGCAACATCTCTCGCCTATATCAGACACACTATCTCACAGCAAACATAAACTACTAGCAGTGCAAATTGGGAGCATTCTCCACCAATGTAGCTAAAGGAGAACCAAAACCTAAAAATGAATATGGCCAAAAATGCCATATTTTATATACTGAGTATGTTGCACCAGCCTTAAGTTTCAGCTTGTCAATAGCAGCAATGATCCAGGACTTCAAACTTATCACAGGGGGTCACCATCTTGGAAAGTGTCTGTGACACTCACATGCTCAGTGGGCTCTGAGCAGCTGTTGAGAAGCTAAGCTTAGGGGTCGTCACAAATTATCAAGCAGAAAATGAAGGTGGCCTGTAATATAAGCTGATGCTACAGGACTGATTATTAAATTCTGATGCTAGTTGCACTGGTGTCTGTGCTGCCATGTATAATTATCTGTATTAATTACTAATAAGACTTATATTGTGACATGTATAATATGTGTGTACTGTATATTGTGAAACCATTAATTTCAAAATATATGTCCCAAGGCTTTTCAATAGTAAAAATAAATTATTTATTTAAATTCACATTAAAAATTGGATACATACTGACCCCACATGACCCACCTTACACATTTCGTACCCTCTGGCACTTAGTCATAGGTGTCTCTATTAACAGCATGTTCAATCCCAGAATTTAAACCCTGGTAATCCCTCCCATTTTTATTGAAACCAATTAAGAGTCAAAAGGGATTAACCCTGTTTTCTTTTTTGCAATCCCAAAATTACGTTTATGGGGCATTTGTATCCTCTCTCTTTGTCACATACATTGTAAATTCTAATATATTAAAGAGTAGTAGTAAATTTATTATACAGCATAGTAAAAAACATAATATTAAAAAAAAAATTTTTTTATAGTTATCAAAAGCATCAACCCAAATTTGCGACCATTCCTTTTTCAGGTATGATTATCTATAAAAGCCGTCACTATTTTTATTAAATTTATTTCCAAAAGACTTTTCTAAAAACTAAGAGATGATCTTATTCTATCATGTTCAAATATAGCAAGTAACATCATGCTGTATATTGTGAGTCAGATTCTAAGCTCAGTAAGAGACAGCAGCACAAAGCATGAGCAGTGAACCAGTAGAAAATAAGATGCGGAGCTACTGGGGCATCTTTGGAGACACAGATCTTTACTGCTAAAGGGCTGTGGTTGACTTGGACCATAACATAATGTTCCAAAACATAATGTACAACATTTCTAACCTACTTCTTTAGTGAAGCTTTAGTTCTCACAGAGAATCGTCAGAAACTGAAACCAATGCAATAACCTTGACACCCCGGGGTGTCCACAGATGCACAAATGGTCTAGCAGCAAGGTAGGCAGAAGCCAAATTGCACACCCATATTAGTTTCATGCATGGTCATATCTAGGCTGTATATTTTGGGTGAACAAATATATGTAAATCAGCAGAATATACGAGAAGACATTGACATCTATTATTGGGTTCAATCCACTCTGGAAATAAATGAGTAACACCCTGTGAAACAACATGAATAGAATATGAAAAACTTAATTGACATTCAAGGAGTAAATTCCATGGCAGTTACTTATCAAGAAATACAGTGCAAATTAGCAGGTAGGTTATTAATCTTCACACATTTTCATAATTTTAAGGTTTTGCAGTGATTTGCTTGATTAAAAAAAAAACAGTTATCATGTGTGCATAATAATTCAGCCATTAGAATTCACATCTCATGGGGCCATTTTGATTCTGAGCAAAAGACAAATGGAATGTACATTTTGGGGCTGATTTACTAAGGGTCGAATATCGAGGGTTAATTAACCCTCGATATTCGACTGGGAATTGAAATCCTTCGACTTCGAATATCGAAGTCGAAGGATTTAGCGCAGATAGTACGATCGAGCAATCGAAGGATAATTCCTTCGATCGAACGATTAAATCCTTCGAATCGAAAAAAAGTTAGGCAAGCCTATGGGGACCTACCCCTTAGGCTAACATTGACTTCGGTAGCTTTTTTAAAGAGACAGTACTTCGACTATCGAATGGTCGAATAGTCAAACGATTTTTACTTCGAATCCTTCCATAGTCGTAGTCGAAGGTCGAAGTAGCCCATTCGATGGTCGAAGTAGCCCAAAAAAACTTCGAAATTCTAAGTTTTTTTACTTCGAATCCTTCACTCGAAGTTAGTGAATCGGCCCCTTTATGTAAAATTGCAAACACTGTTACATATACAGAAGGAACATGGGTTATAAGCCTTAAAGGGACCTAACCCACTGCTGAAAGTGATACTTTTGAACATCTAGCTTTCTAAAATGAGGATGCCAAACCTAATTAAAGATGCCATATCAAGGAAAAGGAATCAAGGGAGCACTCACTGTTCCATATACCTTTTCTACTGTGCTGCCACGTGTAGAACACCCCTTGTAGCGTGAAAGTACTTATGCTTATGAGAAAAGGCTTGACCCACGAAACGCGCCAAGCGTGTGTCTTTTGTGTACGAATTACCAATAAAAGTGTGATTTTAGCCCCAACAGTGCTCCGTGTCATGGAAAACTAATTAAAGATGTAACAGGATTCTAAAGTAAGAATCATCCCTACCAGAACTATGTGAATCATCTCATTGTTGCCTATAATACTGAGATTACAGCCCAATTTCTGTTGTTGTATTACCTTCATACTTCATACTTCATATATTCATACTGTATTATATTCATACTTCATAAGGCCAGATATAGTGATGTTTAGGTGCAAAGGTTAAGAAAGAATGAGTTTAAAACCTTTGGTAAAATTTGAATGACATCAAGAAGTATAAGCATATCAGGTTAGTTCTTTCTTGGCGTATCCACTGAATTAATTGGGCAAACACTTTACTGACCAAGCTGAAATAAGGCATTAGTGTTAAATTGCTGACCTTCCTTTAATAATTTGCACCTTGTACAATGTGTACCTTGGCTGTTGCCAGAAGGTAAGGGAAGTCATCACTATGATTATAAGATGCAATAAGTCACAAAGTGCTCAATATGTCCTACTTGTATATATGGATCAAATGGTTCCTGATGACATATCTGACATAGTCTAGGATCAAGCAGCATGTAATAAATGTGGGAGGTTTCTTACATACTTTCCATAAGATATCCTCTGAGCAGTTGCCATACACTCATACCACAGAGGATTCTACTTTTTATGAAATGCAAATTGCTAAGTAATTAATTGCATGAGTCATTACGAAGCTTATAGACTAGCCTAGAGTCAGGACATCTAATGATACATGTGGCCCTTTTGTGGCCAATGAATATTAGGCTGAGGGTTTTTTGCAGGCTGAGAGAAGCAGATCTGCTCCCTGCCCCAGCTCTGGCTCCCTGCAAGCAGAAGCTGCACTTTTCACTGAAGGTCAATTGAACTGGAGGTGAAGCAGGTCTCCTTCTCTCAACCAGCAAAAAAAAAAAAACCCTGAAAGCTGAGAGCAGTGAATGCTCCGTGTGCCCTGGCCATAACATGTTCCATCTTGCCTGTGGCAATTTTCTAAACTAGATGACCTGGCTGTTGGGTGGCCACATTTACTCTATCTAAGGAAGCTGTAGTGCTGCAACTGATGGACAATTGCAGGCTCACTGTTTGTGACTAATGTAAATCACTATGGAACATCTGAAACCAACTGAACTGAAAAAAGTGTTGGAAGGTGAACAACCCCTTTAACTTCACATTTCACAGCAGCGTTGCAGGGGGTGCAGGGGGGGGCGCATCACTAGTGCAGTGCTATTGTGCTCGCTGCACTCGAAGAGCCGAATTTCTGTTAAAAAACATAAATTCAGCTCTTAAAGTTACCAGAGGCAGCTTTTTAAGGCAAAGGTCTCATCTTGCCTCATGGCAGGAGTGGTCCTGATACCAGGGGCCATCATCGGAGGGGTACAGGGGTACTGCTTCCAGGTACAGGGCACCCTTGAGATTTGCATTTGGGCATAATTTGGGCATGTTTGGGGCAGATCAGGGCATGGCGAGGGGCATTTTTTTCATAGGGGCCCAAATTTACTTGGCCTGTGTTGGGTGACTGAGAGCTGAGAGCTGGTGGCCTGCTTGTTGCTCTCAGCCTTGCACAGTTGCATTGAACTGAAGACATTCTTTCTATTACATATAACTAGTAAAGTGAGGAGAGCAATCCAAGGCAGAAGATCCTATACTGTCCTATACAGCATCCTATACAGCTGATTAATGTACTATATTTTGGGGGTCCTTTTGAAAAAACTTAAATCAACAGTGAAGGGCAAATCCAATCCCTTGGTTTCGAGTCATGCAGTTTATTTGAATACATTAAATATATTGTATCTAACGTCAGTATGGGAAAAAAGGCAAAATCGTATTTAATAGAATACAAGGGTCCCCAACTCATTTTGCTTTTATAATTCTCAAGCATTGCAAATCTTAACACACACCTGCTGACAATGCTCAGCATGTCCAAAGTCTCCATTTTCACTTGTGTAGAACACAGTCAATCGCAAGAGGGAGTGTGAGGGGACATGGAAATGTAATTTCTCTGTTTATAACCCTGCTGAAGAACCTGCTGTACTTTACTACTGTCCCCAGGCTAAGTGACCTCTGCTAAATCCATGTACCAGCCTAAGCCACGTCAGTAGAGGAATTATTGCTCCAGCCAAGTCATTCCTCTGTTTCCAGCTGCAGATGTCTAGTCATTTATATGAAGTTTATTTCCAGCTTGGGCAGACACAGCTGCAGACAACTTCATATCTTTCCCACAGCTGGGCTCAAATAAGAGCCAAAACCTTCAGTGTTCAGGGGGAGTCAGGCAATAAGTTGCTATTTGCAGTCAGACATTAAGGGGCAGATTTACTAAGCTCGAGTGAGGGTTAAAATTTTAAAAAGTTAAAAATTACGAATTACATTTTTAGGTACTTCGACCATCGAATATTCGACTTCGATTCGAACGTTTCGAAGTAAAAATCGTTCGACTATTCGACCATTCCATCTTCAATCCAAGTAATGTCTCTTTAAAAAAAACTTCGACTTCATACTTCACCAAATTAAAGCTACCGAAGTCATCATATTCACCCTTAACACAATTGTTTTTATAACCTCGGGGGCCACAGAAGTTGCTAGACTACAATTCCCAGCATCCTTTAACATATAATTTATCATTAAGGAATGCTGGGAGTTACAGTTGTGAGGACCCAAGATTGAGAAACAGGACCTAGGCACTTGTTGTCGAATACATGTATAAACAAACCCAGTTTATACACTCTACTCTCTTCCGTATTGGTGCTTTATAAATAGGAAGCATTACACATCTCCTGTGAGTATCTTTTACCTTGTAGGACAGAAAAATGTATCTGGCATTGCTTATTATACTCAAACCTTAGCTTCAAAAATGGTTTGCCTGCAGCAACTCCAGAAGAGGATTCCAATTAGTGATGTGTGGGCTGGTCCAGCTCTAGGAAAGCACTGGGATGATTAGAGTGGTATTAGGATATTCACATGCTACAATTACAGCGTGGGTATGAAATGTGCTTTTTGCAGTTCACACAAATAGGGAACTATATTAAGATATGACTTTGACAGGGTACAAATACCGTTTTTGACAAACAGTACTGGAAAATGGAACAGAGGCATCTGGTGCTGAATTTCAGGAAGGTGGGTTTAGGTAAGTTCCTAAATAACTGTAAATGTTTTACTAAAGGCAAATCTTCATCAGGTAATTACACAAACCTTTACGGCTGGGTATTTATTAGAATACACTACACTGATCAGAGAAAATAAAATACATCCAATGCATCAATCCAGAAAAGAAAAAAAAAAAAATCTCAGAAAAAGAACTTCTGCACTTTGTTACTGTTTGCCTCATATTTATAACACAGATAGCAAAAGTAACAACACCACGTATCTATGACCACTAGAGGTGCCATAATAATGTGAATTATACCTCAGCTGAGGTACATCAGCTTCTACTCATGATTATACTTGTATGCTCTCTGCTCACTGTAAGCAATGAGATTATACTACAAAGGAAGATTCAGGCTGGTAGCTGCTTGGAGAATAAGGTCTACATGATATTATTGTCCTTGGTAAATGGTCATTGTGATCTCATAAGAAATACCCACATTAGGTTGACCACTCATGCACTGAGGTTTTAAAACTTTGGGTAGTATAGCAGCCAAATGTACAATGGTCTGTTCATGTAAAGTCTTCCAAAAGTATTAGTTTGACCAATCAGTCAATACACATTTGTACAAATAAATGCCCAGGGGACAACTATTCAGTCTATGTATGCACATTACTTGCATAAATGTCTCCATTAATATACATTGACATACATATATACCCCCTAACTATGGTTGGCACCTAGCCAGAATTTTACTGACCTAGCTGGTAAAATACCAGCCAAGACCTGGGCCAGCACTGAAAATTTACCTGCAACAAAATTAATATAAGGATAAAAAGCAGGGGTTGCAAGAGATAGCTATCTAAAGGGAAAGGTCTGCCCAGTACAATAGTTTATGTCGCATATTCTGTTATACTCAAGGAAAAAACAATTAATGAAGAGTGTTAAACTGACCACACATAGGAAGATCTAGGCTACATAGGAAGATCTACTGTACAACAAAATCTGAGAATGCTTTAAACAACTAGTGAATTACCAAATCAAATCCATCTAAGTGTTGCTATTATTTGATTCAACAGTAAAGGCATAATGGGTGATATTGCAAAGATGTGAACTGTTGATGCAAAACCCAAGGGGTGGTTATAGGGGTGGCTAGTCTTTTTCTTCCCAGGTTTCCAGCTTTTATATTTTCTATGGATTGGGGTATTAGTGCGAATTAGTACAGAATTTCACAGAATGGATGAGCACATATTTAGCATCTTAGAAACCAGTAAGATCATCTAAATGTTACTTAGATAATACTTAAAACATCTTGATATATCTGTAAGCCATCTATGAGTGGTGAGTAAACTTCTACTAAGGGATACTAGATTTGTAATCTCTAGGACTATACTGTCCTATACAGCTGATTAATGTACCATATTTTGGGGGTCCTTTTGAACAAACTTAAATCAACAATGAAGGGCCAATCCAATCCCTTGGTTTTGAGTCATGCGGCTTATTTTAATACATTTGTTATATTGTATCTAACGTCGGTAGGGGAAAAAAGGCAAAATCTTATTACATAGAATACAAGTAACATACAAGTAACATGGTACCACCGTCAAGCTGAAACTCTTTATGATACTGAGAGATAGAGAAACTTTGTAGAAAATTAATTATCATTGTGTTTTTTCTCATAGGTTTGAGAAAATAATTTGGGAAAGAAGCGATCAACTGGGTCAGTAAGTCCTTCTCACGGCCTGCTAATTTGCACAGATGGGAAGGTGTATTATATAATTAGTGCAAAACCAGAATGCCCTTACCGAATGTGAGAGCATATCATCCACCGCATCTTTTAGTCCTCATTAATGGATCCAAATGTCAGAGAACAGCAATCCAATGAATCTGCATTTCTACATCATTTTGATAGATGCTAAAAACATTAACGACAACATAGCCAAACATTTAAATACTTCAAAGTGCAGCTAAATACAATGAACCTACCATGGATGAGCATGCATAAATGCTGCAGTGATTTTTTTACAATTAGAAAGTGTTGTCTACCAATTCTAAAGCTGCCATAAAGAAGAGGCCCCACTGAACATATCAGTGGGGCTCCATATCACCGCTTAAAACAGTACCCTCAGGCTACAGAAAATTTAAGTATCCTGTTAACACTTAAAAAAGCTTCCTCTGAGATAAGTATTATTCCCAATTCAGTTAGAAGGTGTTACTTTCTGGCTGGCCCCCATGTCTCACTTGTTCATGAAAAGATGCACACTTTTTTTCATCCTGCTTTGAATCAAGTTGTTTGTCATGATTATGGTAAATACACAGCTTTTTTGTGTGTCAAGCTGGAATTTTATATTCTGAATCACTTTGTAGGACAGTATCTGATTTACAGATGATTCAAGGAAACGGGTTAAATGATTCCAAAGCTTTTCATTAATAAGGGATGCTATTATGACAACATTATAGGCATTATATAGACCAGTGATTAGGGTTGCCACCTTTTCCTAATTTTTTACCAGCTGGTGGGGGCGGGAACAAAAAGGGGTGGAGTGTGACATCAAAAGGGGCGGGCCATGACATAAAGGGGGCAGGACTGCGGTGCAGAGATTTCAAGACAGAGAACAAAACTTAAGTTTTCAGGGGATTGGGGGCAGGCCGAGGGGTCTTTTTAAGGTTATTACAAATTTACCGGCAGCTTCATTGCCAGTAAATTTGTAATACCGGTCCTGGCCTTGGCTAGGCCGGTAAAATATCGGCTGGGTGGCAGCCCTACCAGTGATCCCCAACCAGTAGCTCGTAAACAACATGTTGCTCTCCAACCCCTTGTATGTTGCTCCCAGTGGCCTCAAAGCAAATGCTTATTTTTGAATTCCAGGCTTGGAGGCAAGTTTTGGCTGCATAAAAACCAGGTGTACTGCCAAACAGAGCCTCAATGTAAGTTGATAATCCACATAGGGGCTACTTAATGGCCAATCACAGCCCATTTTTCATGCTAGTGAAAAAAAATTCCAACCATAGTTAGGAACATTTTTCATGCTAGTGTTGCTCCCCAACTCCTTTTACTTCTAAATGTTGCTCACAAGTTCAAAAGGTTGGGGTTTCCTTATATAGACAAATTATAAAATGGTTCAAAGTGTGGAATGCAAACAACAGGATGAAAAGGCCATGTGCAATGCAGCCAACCCTCCTTTTCTGTGCTCAGCACTGTTTGAAACTAAAGAGGTACAAACAATGAAAACCCTGATTTACAGCACAAACTGACTATTTGTTTGCCCATGCCTTACCTGGAGCCTCAGGCACACATTTATGAAAAATATATATAAAAAAAAAATACCTTGCATACTCTTGCACTTGCATATATACCAACTGCTAAATTAATTACTAATTTTCTTGAATCGAATTGTGCTTATATACTGTTTATCTTGAATGGGTTAGTTATTCAAGATTGAGGTTTTCCAGATTGCACTCTGGAACAAGGGTTTTATTATGTAAATTCGAAAATAATATACTGGATATTGTGTACATTAAACAGTTGACAAATCAAATAATCCATAAACCCTGGCAATATCCACTTTGCTAAAATGTTAACACTGTACTGATTAGGCCTCTTAAAATTCAGCACCTGCTGCTCTGAATTATATATTATTATAGGCCCCTCCTTAAAGCTTTAAAAACCACTGGGCCCGGCACAGTTGCCCCCCCGTATGGTATGTATGAATGTTTTAGTAACTGCCTGCTATGGATGTCGGTATGGATGCTTTAATAAATAACAAAAACAAAATTTCATGTTAAATTCGAAACAAATATTATACAACTTTTAGTATCTGGGTGACAGGTTCCCTTTAAAATTGTAGAAACAGAATGCAGTATTAGGGCTCCAATTAATTTTGGTCATCCGATTCTTTTGCTGATGATCAGTAATCACCCAAAAGAATTAAATACATTTCATCCTTAGATCATTCCCTGATTTTTATGTAATAGTTGTTGTCTGATAGAGCAAAATATCATTGTTCCCCAGGGCCATGATTCGCTGTAGTATTATCACGATAATACAGAAGCAATTTGTCCCTTGAGCAGCAACTGCTTAAGAAGCTTACTTTACAATCTGTAGGTAGGGTGTCCGTTTTCAGGAAATGCATGCTATTATTAGACTGTTGTGACGAGTGGTGCACAAAGATATTTTGACTTTACTGAGTTTCATCAGAATAGAACCGGCAAGACTGCAATGGATCACTCATATCAGATATAGAGCTGAATACTCACTACTGCATATCGCAGAGCAACATAATAAACTATACAGAACACTACCCAGCAGAAAACCATGTATCTATAATTTGGAAATGTTCTAGGTCTATTCAGAATATAGACAGAGCATGCATTATTGATGCACTTGGTACACAATGTTTTTCAGCAACGAGCTCCTAGAAGCATCAATATGGCATTGTTGTTCTGAATTTTAATACCCCCATTTAGAAGGGCATTTTTTTTAACAGAGTACAACCATGTGTTTACTTGCCCTTAAATTCTTAAATAATGCAGTGCACACCAATACCTAATTGTTAATTTGAATACAGACTTATTAGTCACAATCACTGTCGCCTCTACTTGACCTTACAGTAGGCCAGCAATTATATTTAAAAATATAATTAAAAAAAATATAATTAAGGAAGATGACTGAAATCTATTAACAGCTAACCAGCTGGCAGATTAAATATTTATTTTGCTGTGAACATAGTTATTTTTACTTTGAAAATTAGGTCTATTATTCTAATTACCAGGTTAGGTTTCCATGATGTTCCCAATAAATAAACGCACATAATAGCAGTGCAGTCTAAGACCTCTATTTCACATGGCTTCATTAACATTATACTTACATACAAAATGGTCTTTTATGTTTATTCTTTTTTAGAAGCTGACAAAATTGGCATTGTAGGTAGATTTAACTGAAAGTTATATAAATAATCCTATTTACATTGAAATATATATGCCATTTGCAGGGATAATTCAGCACTCTGCACCACCCTGAGGTAGCCAGGTTGCTGCTGCCCTCCATGCTTTGTTTTCTGTGCTCTGTACTGCCCTCTGGTAACTTGTGAGGTGATGCCACCTGAGATGAGTTTCGCAACTTGCCTCATGGCAGCAGTGCCTTGCCCATGTGGGTCTCTCTTCTGTTCTGTTATATGATACATCAAAAATACATTAAAAATGAAACATAGTCCAGTTTTATTTAGCATGACAAAGTTTTGTATGATCTTCAGTATGTGCATGTTGGCAAGACGATCTTGACTCACATACAATGGAGACAGTGGATGATGGTTGTTTCGTAGAATGAGTCGTTTTGAAAAATGTAAAATTTTGGACATATCATAGTGAAGATGAGAAAGTGAAGAAGAATCTCAGCTCTTCTTGGCACCCTGCTGTTACAGAACAAATGGAAGACCTATCCCACAGTATAAGCCTTTGAGTTACCATGCCAGTGTATTACCACTTCTTGTATTACTGTCACGGCGGCCTATCGGCTCCCAGCGGGAGTAGTCCAGACCGAGGAGGAAGCGCAAGGGATTAACGTCCGAGTTCATAGTACAGTTTGGGATCAGGCAGAATCGTAGTCCAGGCAATGTTTATATGTTCAAATGTTTACGTTATGTTTCCTGTAGACATCTTCTGTGTCTCTAAACATCATTAAGTCAACCAAGATATGGAATTTGCCTATGGCCCTAGAAAAAAAACCTACATAACTCTGGGGGTACTTTTTTGGATCTTACCCAACAACAGTACAGAGAAGCACCTGTCTAGGTATTCTGCCGAATATGTTGTATGTGTCAGAAAGAGAATACTGTGATTAAAACAGAAAATTATTTGTGCTTTTACCCCAAGCTGTTAACTCTAAGGAGGTTCTACATAAAACTAAAAAAGAGTCATTCAGCAACAGCTGTCACCCAAAGCTCTGGCTGAAAACAAGAATCTTGCCTGCCCCTTACCTAGCTTGAACATGGTGAAGAAGCAATTTGCCATTGCAAACAACCCTGAAGATGAATTGCTCTTCTTTTAGATGATGTGTTTATGTACATGGTGCATATTCAATAAATCTCCAGATTAAGGAGGTTATTTATCAAGCTGCAAAAATCCTACACACTTTACTGTATTTATAAATAAATTTGGTGCGGGAAAAGACCAGATAAAATTGTAAACAAATCTGAACCATACAATTTTTTCGGATTTGATTGCCCGAAAACCACTAACTCTTTGGATTATTGTTAAAGGGACATCTGCCATTGACTTCTACATGACCTTGGTAGGTTTGAGATGTAATACTTTTTTAGTTGTTTTTTAACACCATCAGGGTTTACCAAATCACAAAAAAGTTTTTGTATACAGACAGTATACTACAGATTACATTGCAATACTTCATACAATTGACTTTTGGCTTGCTTTAATTTATCATTCAGAATCTTTGGTAGCAGACTAAGTTTAAACTATAATTCCCCTTAGAATTACAAATCTTCATATGTATTAAGCAGCAACTTTAATTACACACTGGACATCTACAACAAAACATATAAAACGTGAAATTGAACACTTTTCTTGAAGCTTTGTTAAATATTTAGGTTAGTATGTATTTAGATAACTATTCCTAGAGCCCTGAATACAGGTTTCTCTATAGCCCAATAAAGGGAGGTGTTTCTTGCAAAAGAGCAGCTGCTTCCCCACAGCCAGTGCCCATAATTCATTTGATAAATCTCTCAGCAATTTCTATTCTATCCAAGCCTGAGTGAGTCATTATAAAAGAATAATAAACGGTGACACAAGCACAGTCATATTTCACACCCACCAAACAGGCTATTTAGAAAAAGAAATGAAATTCAGGCCCAGGCAAAAGGAAAAAAAAATAAATATCAGTATTAAGGTAACTTATACAGCAACAGTACGTGCAATATCATTATATAAATCACAGAATGAATATCATATAGTCATGAATATCATATAAAACATACTCTGGGGATGTCATCATATAATCATATATAACCTGAGCTAAGTGATGTAATTTGTGTCTGTCTGTCACATGACAAGACCCACAAGTCCAAGACCTGCCTTTCAGCCTTTATATAGTCATGAGACGACTACGACTTGCAATATCCTAATACTTTACAACGTCTAAGTTTTCCCTAAAACAAATGTTTTTCAACTTCTGCTTGAAGATTTGCATTTTCTTCACTTGATCCTCTTTGTTTCTTCCAAAAAACAACTAGTCCATGAGTATGGCCATTTCTAAACTCTCTGATCCATTTCCCATGGTATAGACAGCTAGACGGCTTGCAGTGTGGTCTGACATGCACAATGCCAGTATGAACAGATACAGTATTTCTGCCACTGGGCAAGTCAAGCAGATGAGAAGGGGAGCAGGCACCTAGTGGAATTAGCCTTGCCACATCCATGCAGACAGACTTCTAAAGCTACTGATTTTTTAAGGTTCTTACGAGCATTCATTTACAGTCTACAGTTGTTGATAAAACCGAGTGAACTGGCTGGGGCGTAAGCCTAGGTGGAGGCTTTTTTGGTGGAAACCTCGATTCGAATTTGATTCAAGTTTTCCGGCAGGAGTTTTTAAAAATTCACATTATTCCTATAAATACCCCCTTAGAGCTGAATTCTTCTTGTTACTGGACTTCAACTTTCTTCACCACCAGCTGCTTAGTCTGTGTGCTTACATGAAATATACATTATTTACAATTATATATTAACCTTGAATTTTAAGATACATGTTCAATAGTGAAATAACATTTATTTTTTTTCATAACCTTAATCTTTTTTTAAAAAAAATATTTTTATTTGTACATTTATCTAATATGATACACAGCAGTACACTTTACATGGAAATTACCGATAATTATAAACTGTCCATGTGTTTATTAGACTAAAATCTAATGGGAGATAATCCCAATACCTGGTCACCGAAACGTAATGTTATATCCGTACTTCAGATAACACATCTTAAGTTCAGGCTTGATACATCTATCCTATTGACTTTCTGAGATATGCAGAACTATGAATGTTATTTGCATGTTATAAATTGAAATGTACAATAAGTTTCCTGTTTAATATCGTTGATACCTTAACAATTTACATAACTTGAGAAACAAAACAAAAAATAAACTATTTCTATAATAATCACTTGGAGACTAATGCGCTATATTCACTGTCACTTAAGCATTATTGGGTCTGGAGTAAACTGATGTTGCCTCAATTCAATTGGTATGAGTTATGTAGGGTGAGTACCATTGAATCTATAATCAATGTCTGCCATGTTTTTTTGACTGATTGGATCCTGTCTGTAGCTAACCCCGTTAATCTCTCATTAATATAGATCCAGTCAATTTTGTTTTTAAACATAATGTCGTTTATGCTAGGGGACTAGGGGCTACAGTTTGTCTAGCCGCTAGAAATATATGGCTCAATAACTTACATTTTATTTTAGGGACATCCTAAGGTGGCAGTCCCATTAAGGCTTCATAAGGATTTTTCTTTAGATTTAGCTGTAGAACTGAAAAATCTAATCATAAACTGTTCCCCAAAACCTAATCACCTTAGGACATGACCAATATACATGTCCCATAGAGCCAGAAATCATACATCCCGATGTATGGTTTTTGGTGGTTTGTTATATCTTTGCTACTCTTACAGGTGTTACATACCATTGCATAAGAACCTTGTAATCAGTTTCTATTAGGATTGTGTTGACTGAGCTATGTTTCAGGTTAGGCCAAGCTTTAAACGATTCTTCTTTCGTTAGGGCACAGCTCTTTCTCCCATAAATGAGGTCAGTAGCAGTCTTGGGTGATATCATGTTACGATATAAAAGTGAAATCGGATTTTGGGGGTTTCATAACCTTAGTCTTAATAATCCTATTCTGTAGTCAATACATGCTTTCATATTTGCAATGGTAATCTACCAAGTTGCAGCTAAATTTATTATCAATGTTCATTATTTCAGTTTAGCCACCAATTGACAATCTTATATTCAGCTGTCATTAGCAGTTCTCCTTTCGTTCAAAATGATTATGGTTTTATCTTTGGTCACATATTGCTCTAATTACAGGACTTTACAACTGTCCTACTCTCGTTTTTTTTTTTTCATTACCACGTATTTGCACAACTCCACTTTAATTCAAAATTCTGTTTTTATATCAAAATATTTTAGAAGTCATCTACAAGGTCTTGCTACATTATTTACTGAATAATTTTACCAGTAATTAGGGTTCTGCAAACATGGACACTTGCACAGATTCACTATTTATAGGCTTTTGGCAATTCACTCTATTGTTAATATCATATAATTGTTGATGGGGTACAGAAGTAATAATAAACATAGACCAGAGCATTTTAGCCAATGTGGACAATTGAGCCCATCTTTAACACACCCCTGTTTAGGAAATGTTTAACCCGTGTCTGTCTTGCTTTAGCATATGCAGTAGCTGGTGTCTGGTGCAAACTAGGATGACGCTGACAGTGCTCTTCCTTCAGGTGCTAGAGCAACAAATCTCTCCCTAAGTCCAACTCAAAAATGTAGAGGGTGATGGGAAATATGTAATTATTATTAGATTAAGGCCATCTAGAGGTGAGTCTGCACCAATTATGAATGCTCTGGACCCAACAAGGAAACAACTGGGTATCTCTAGTAGCACCATAACATGATTCACATTACCCAAAAACTACCAATCAGTATATCCAGTTATTTCAGGAGAACACTTCAAATCTGTCAAATACATAACAGCAATAAAGGAAAATATGTGGAAAAATAGGTCTTAAATGTGACAGAATGAAGGAAATAAGCTGCAAAGTGAATAAGTATCTAGCTATTCCTAGCAGAAAGTACAGTGCGGAACAACAATTTAATCCACTGTATAAATATTCAGTTTGATGCAAAAATGGATTTTCACATAAGTAACTTGGGATGGCGGCCACAGGAATTCACTTTATTCTACCAGCTTCCTCTCCTGTGGGCCTCCTGAAACCAAACTTAGAATGAGAATGTTTTTCCCATTAGAGAACCAGATATAAGAAAATTATAATAAGCATGTTTTTTTTTCATCACATCCTGGATACAGAAAATGGATATGTCAAGAAGTCAGCAGATTTATTAGACTTACTTACAAATGCTAAAATACATATTGTTTGCACAGTGAGCATGCTATTAACATTAAGAGCTTACCTTCAGAACACTATTGCATACTGGCATTTAAAGGAACAGTAACACTAAAAAATGAAAGCGTTTTGAAGGAAAGACAATATCATATAGTGGTGCCCTGCACTATGAAAAACTGTATGTTTGTTTCAGAAACACAACTATAGTTCATATAAACAAGCTTCTGTGTAGCCATGGAGGCAGCCATTCAAGCACAGGACACAGAGTAAATAACATAAGTGTTATAGAACCCCATTGATTCTACAGAGTTATCTGTTATCTGCTGTGTATCATGTGCCTTTTCTCCTTTTTCAGCTATGAATAACTGCCCCCATGGCTACAATGCAGCTTGTTTATATAAACAACAGCAGAGTTTCTGAAGAAACACATACATTTTAACAGTGCAGCTCAACAATACATTATTTATTTATAATATAATTAGTTTAGGACACTTTCACTTTTTGGTGTTACTGTTCCTTTAATACAATGTATAGTAACCAGTTTTGGTTTTTTTTCATAACAGCGACCTATTTGGCATACACTTGTATCACGATAGCCAGTAGATCAGAGCATTTTGCTGTTGATGGAGTGTATTTTGAGGTTCACAAAGTAGAGCTCTAGGACCAACGTTTGCAATGGTGATTTTAAACCGTAGGTTGACATTTATTGGGATGTTTTTCTATAGGCTGCCTATTACTAAGCTGTACTTAATTTGTTCTCTTTAGGTCACTTTTCATGAAAATGAATACACAGCAAAGGAACCATGTGAAACCAGGGGTCAAACACATCAGCTACAGATACAATAAATATGAAGACCTAGTATGCAGGTTAGGAAGCACATGAAATGTTTTTCTTCAATGAATTAACAGTGACCGATGGGTAGTTAGATGTTAGTGGTTGTTTATATCTAGGATATAACATCTGATTTATTAATATTAACTAGTCGACCAGGCAAATCCCAATGCTAATGTTACTGTAAAGTCTCTATAATCACTTTAAGGTACTTGACCTGCATCAGCTGGAGCAACAAATGTCCAGTGAACAGTTTATTTTTGTTTTTGCTTGAGATTCCATAAATTCATTTCTTTTGCACGGGTAAATGAAAAAATAAAATCTATTTCCACAGGTTATATGCGATTATGCTCTTCAGCCTGAAAATTAAAATAAATCAAAGCATTAGGTGCTAATGGCTCATTCAATTGTAAATGGCTTCTACTTCGGGGCGACTAATCTCTGTGAACTGCCTCCCCTGACTTCCCATTGGCTAAAATGTTACTCAGCGCGATTCGTTTTCCGAAAAGAAGAGGCAGAAATATATGCAATTAAAGGACAAATAGAGCCCAAGTGACTTTAAAACTATTTCCATTTAAAAGCAGTGGTAAGTTGCATTACTGACTTTCAGGCATAGATTACTTGGGCACAGAACTGTTTTACCTAACTCAGTACAAAAGCTAACAATGATAGCTTGCCATTGAAACACAAATAAAAGCTCATCCAAGCTGGATGTGACCTTTATTTCTGGTGATTTCTTGCTTTAGACAAATCAGGTTTTAAGTTTAGACTGGCCTAGTAGAACACCAGGAAAACTCCCGGAGAGGCCAGAGATAAGTGGGCCTTCCTGTTTCTCTTACCCAATGCATGTACCGTACCATGATTATCTTCCGATCCTGCAAGAAAGGCAGGAGGGAATATGGTGGAAAGGTGAAGAATGAGAGAGGAGATAATGAAGCAGAAAAAGGAAAGAGGAAAAATGAACAGAAAGGGATGAGAATATAAAATAAATAACATGAGGAGAGCATGGAAGCTCAATATAATCACTACATGGCACAGATCTTTCAGCATTGTTACTCTGTGTTTGGGATTTGAAAGGCAGTATTTATGTCAGATGTGTCCCTGAAGGGTTGGGTGCCATCTGTGGGTATTTCTTTCCCTGTGACTGGCACTCTCGCAGATTTTAACTGGTGATATTCCCAGTCACAGATCTCCACCAGAAAACTTGTGACATGACATGGTGGTTTTCAACTCAGTGGCACTATCCTGTGTTTTATGTCCTGATGCAAGGGATTAGGGTTGTATTGAGGAGTGTGAGTGGTGTGGTTTGGGAGGGGAACCTCCCCCCATGATGTATCAGTTATGTTCTCTTTTGTAGCTCAGTGGGCAAGGAAAAGAATGCTCTAGCCCCCCCCCCCAGTTAACTTCCATGTACAGGTGATTCCCATTTTAAGTGAAAGGAGGGGTGATTTGTTTATTTATTAAATACCTACCGTTTTCCCCTGGACAGTGCTCTTTTTCAAAATAAATTGGGGTTTTATTTCACCAGGGATCCCTTGTGTCTTTAGATAAACACTTAGATTGTAAATTTTTCAACTTTACAATACTGGGTATGAGCAACTCAGGCCCATGGAAACCCTAAGAAAGAAGGGTATAACTGCAGCAAGGCATTATAATTGATAGCTCCACATGACAGTGGTTTGGTTCACTGGAATAGTGCCTAGCATATTGGCACACACCAGAGTAAATTAAAAATGTAACATCTGCAGAAACAAATATTTCCAAATCTGTGCCCAGCATGCTCAGTGAGTTCTAGCTGCAATGGCTTTTTATGCAATGTCACCAGTAGTTGCCAAGTCAAGAGTTTGCAATGGTAAAATTTGCTGATATGCTAAAGAACTCTGTCTTCAGAAAATCTATTATCTTATCTGCAAATGTTTCCTGCGGCACTTCATTTTGCACATGCAATTTCCTGAAGCGTGCCATTCAGCTTTCATCTCCCAGAATTAATTTAACACCACAACTTGTATTTTTCCTTTTCTATTTAATTTAATCCTGTCCGGCAAAATGGGAGTTCCTTGTTACAAGAACCAATTCTTTTAAAATGCAATTTAGCAAGCATCCTCTTTTAAAAGTGCATTACGTTTTCTACTTATGTGCTGTAAAGCAAGAATTGTACTGGTTTTACAGAAGGGAGACATAAACACAAACAAGCACACAAACATGTTTCCCAGCTTAGCTGATAAGTAATGTAGTCATAACTGATTATTTACTATCTAGTGAGGAACAGTCGTTTATGATTGCCAAGGTTCAAATGCAAGAGCCTTTGGTTCAAAAACAAACCCGTTGCTTGCTTCCAGACTCCTGGTTAGACTTAATATCCACAGTGCATAAAATGTTAGTTAACAGTATGGCTATGTATCTTTGTGGTGGGGGATAGTAATGATGTGCCACATTTTTGGTGTGCTCTGTTATTAACACCATTAGCATCCTCTTACTGGGCACAAGTCAGTTACATCAAATGGAGCAACCGGCAAGTGGATTATTGGCATTCCCACAGGTGTAGATTGGCAGTTATTCCAGGCTCTGGTAATGTCCATATGCCCAACTGCATACAATTCAACAGCACAGGCAAGACAGATGAGAGCATACCTCCCAACATATTGGAGACAGAAAGAGGGGCAAAAGGATTTGGAGCGCGGAGCAAGGTGAATTTTTTTGAACACAGATCCTCCTTTACCTCTAGAACAAGTCAGAAGCCAGGAAAGGATTGCTGGAGCTGTAATGCCAATCAACCAAAAAAACATATTTTTTTTAAAACTCTAAATCATAGTCAATATCAGTAATAAAACAACTGTTAACTCACTGACGGGTAAAATGCTTCAGTGCAACAAGATGTGGTCAATACAAGATGCACTTGAGGCATTGGATTTTTCTTCTGGAAATGACTTCTAGAGCAATCAGAGTCTATTACACAATGACAGTAATTGAGCACTTACCAATGCTAAAAAGGTAAGTAGAGAAAAATACACATTTTCATGCACAAAGAATGCCGAATTTATTTTCAACTACTTCATCATGGCTTCATCATGTGCAGACTTTCCCTTGGTTCCTCACTAACAGACCTGCATTGAACTGCCTAATTGGTATCTTAGTGATGTCACAAAAATGTATCTGGGTGAAGTATGGGGCTGTAAGGGCTAGTCCACACGGGGAGATAGCCACGCGTTTGCGGTCGCGGCGTCAAAGCGCCGCGACAGTCGCCGCGACCGGCGCAGGCGACAGTTTTGTATGGGCGCCAATGTAAAAACGCCTGTGCTAACCACACGAGGTGATGCGCTTTTCAACAGTCGCCTGAAAATGCCTCGCCAGGCTTTTTCAGGCGACTGTTGAAAAGCGCATCGCCTCGTGTGGTTAGCACAGGCGTTTTTACATAGGCGCCCATACAAAACTGTCGCCTGCGCCGGTCGCGGCGACTGTCGCGGCGCTTTGACGCCGCGACCGCAAACGCGTGGCTATCTCCCCGTGTGGAATAGCCCTAAATGTCCAGAGCATTCCATTTAAATAATGAAACTAATGACCTTCCCACTGAAGCAGCAGGCCTGTTAAATAAATCAATAAATATTTCAAGGTCAATATCTATATGCTATTAGCCCCTGAAGGCATGAAAGAAAAGAATAAACGTTTTACTATTGCTAACTTATTTCAATATAAAATATTTATTTTTCACTTTTATGTTTCAATTTGAGATGCAATTCATTTCAGACACACTTATCTCACTCTTTATCACATGAGCACTTTATTGAAGTCTATGGGAAAAAACTGGAACTGAATTTTTAGAAAATGTTTTTGTGCTCGAATTGAATCACACCCATGAGTTAACTTTTTCATACTGAAGTAAATCTGGCGTAATATCTAGAATATCTAGAATAACACATACGTTTTTACCCCAAATCTCACTCTAAGTGGCCTTTAAGCTGGCCACTTTAAGTATCTATGAAACCAAACAGTCATTCTACCACAACTGCAGTCTTCAGACTGCGCACCACCCCCTGCCACTGCTCCAGGCTTCTCAGGGGGAAGAAACTCAATAGTTGGCAGCTTCTTCCCTAATGTATAGGAAAAATAAAATGTTGTTGGTGAGTCCCCCAGAGTGACCAAATCATTTTCTGCAGTGATGCATGAGTAAATAGGCAGGCCAATAGAAAAGTCCTTTGGCATTGACTGCTGACATAAATGTAAAGCTCATTTCAACAGGCTACATAGCAACTAACTTGTGTGCAGACTTGTACCCCTATAGACACTAAATTATGTCACTGCCATGGTGGCGGAATTCACAAAAGACTGTCTCAGCTGATACTTGTTATAAAGCCTGTCCTATAGCACATTTTTAATTTTAATTTAACTACATTCCAACAGCCAGAAGCAGATATGGGTTTTATAATGATCACTCGATTTCTCCAAGAAATTTTTTATTAATTATATTCAGGGTAATTAGCATCTTTTGGGGAGTTAAATCCCCCTATGCCATTCTTATTCTCTGCCTATTCCAATATCAATTAAACTTACATTTCAAAAAAGTGTTTGATCAGGTCCTACGCTACATGCACATAACATTTTTTATTACCTGTTTTTCTTTTAAAGGAGAAGGAAAGTCCTTTTACACTTGGGGTGTCAAAAGTTAGGCACCCCAAGTGATCGCATTTAATTACCTGAAACCCCGGCGTTATTCCAGCGAGCACCACTGATGGATCGTCTTTCTGCTTCTTCTTTCTTCTTGCTTCTGTGCATGCATAGTACAGCATAAAGTCGAACTTTAACAAAAACCTGTCTATTTCATTCTACTGCGCATGCGTCTGCCCAAAGAAATTTGAAGAAAGAAGAAGCAGGAAGACGATCGCTCCGTGTAACTCGCTGGAATAACCCTGGGCCGGTGCAGTTTTCTGCTGATAGGTGCACCGACCCGGGGTGTCGGGTAAGTAAATGCTATCACTTTTGGCACCCCCACGTAAAAATTACTTTCCTTCTCCTTTAAATGACATTAGCTACAGTATACATTCTGTAAACAAAACCAATTAAATAAAAGGGCAGGCATGGATATGATCTCTCCAATACCCAAGACCAATGTGTAATATTTATGAAAGTCTTAGATTTCAAAGTAAAGATATCCCTAGTTGCCTCTAATAGTGCCTAGCAAGCCTCAGCTCTTGTTGTATTGTGCCAGAGTGAAACTGCATTTATTATCAGCTCTGTTTTATCTTTTTATAAATGTTTTCACTAACTGTGATACAGAGAATTCATCAATAGTAAACAGCTCGATCAGCAGCTTTATGCAACAACCAAACATGTAACGTTTGTGTCTTTGAGTACTGATAGACTTCATGTTGGATGTTCAAAGGGACACTGACCCAATGCAAAGCCAGATTAAAATTAATTGCAATGGAAAATATAACTTCAGTTATTTACAATTCTTTACATGAAAAGTTCCTTTGTTCCTAAAGGGTACAACAAAGGCATAATAACTATGCTCCTCAAAGTCTGCAACAGAGAGGTATAAAGGGTAAGATTCTTGTTCAGTTGCAGAAAATTTGCCAACTAAATGTTTTGCCTTTACCTTAATGTATCTGCACTAATGTACCATAAATGAGCACTGAGACTTGAGCTTTAAGGCAGAATAATGTTTAGATGCAACATTATGTATGTGAAAAGACACTTTGTAACAGTATATATATATATATATATATATATATATATATATATATATATATATATATATATACACTATATAATTTGTATATACTGTTAAAGAATTCAATATTAGACAGAAGCTGGCATACAGTATGATGCTGACCAAGTATCCATTCTCAAGCTTACAGGCTGTGATATACCATATAATGCAAACCAAATATACATCATTAGGAAGACACTGGGGTGTATACAGTATGCTACTGACAAAGTATGCTATATTAGCCTGAAATCAGGATATACAGTATGATGCTGCCAGGTATTCATTATCCGAAACCGGTACATCTAATTTAATTTCTTTCCAAGCATTTACATAGGCCTACACATTTCTGTAGTGATTTACAGAGAGTATACACTGTTTCCATCTGTCCCTGTGCCAGTGGAGCTTACATTCTCCCTGTTACAGTAAGTCTCCCTGTTAATAGTAAGCCTATGATTAAGGGAATTTGTTCCCAAAACGCTTTAGGCCATGTATCTCTGCAGCATCTTGCAATAAATCTGCCGTTTTTATACCGGAGTACTTATATACTTTCGCTTGGGTATTATATGTTGGCAGTGGGGACGACGTGGACTGAGCACCCAGAAAAATAGGGAGCAACCAATGGGGTGGTGAGTTTGGAAGCGGTATTAATTGGTTTTTGCTTATTACATTTTCCCTGTTGTCACACACACTAGGGACTGTATGTTTTTGGTGGGTGGAAACTGGCGTACCCAGAGGAAATGGGGGGAATATATAAACTCCTTGTAGATAGTGCCCTAGCTGGAATGGAACTGAGGACCCCACTGCTGCAAGGCAGAAGCGCTACTGTCTGAGATATGCTGACCAAGTATCCATCAATAGGTTAACATGCATGTACAGTATAACTCTGAATGTTAGATTAACAATATCTCACAGCTAGCTTTTGAAGAGGTCCCTATGTGTATGTGCATCTATGTGTCCCTACACAAAACCCTCTCCCCCATGGGTCTGTGAGGAACATGATACTTACACTAATGGCAATGTGAAAAAATCCTTATTTGGGAATTTGCCTATACAGGTATGGGCTTCATTATATGGAAACTTGTCACCCAGAAAACTCTAGAACACAGGATTGCTATCTCCCAGAGTCCATTATTGTTATTTCATATAATGATAAAACAGTGCTTTGTAATTGATGGTATCTAAAATAGCATAAATCCATATTAATGACAATACAATTCTATCAAGATGTTTTTCGTTTTAAATGTTTTTTGTTGCTTTAATGTATAATGATCCAAATGAATGAAAGATCCAAAGCACTTGCGCACAATAGCTCCCATGCTTGTATACATAAGTATAGCCTGCCATATTATCCTTCGTTTTAGCATTCCTCCTTACAACAAACAACACATCAAGCAATCAGCTGAGTAATACACTTATTATTCTCTGTTTAAATGTCTCAACCAAGCCAAGTAATGTGGCAGTTATGACTGACCTTTATAAATGCCAATATACAGACAAGCAATGCGTGGAGCACACAGTTATGTCTGCCTTCATTATAATCTATTTTAAGAGGGCATAAAGCAATATCTCACTTACCTACTACTGTGCCAGTTGTTAGCTGACACTGGTGTGCCCCACAGGTGCGTCCCTCACCCCATTGCACCCTAGGCAGCCACCTCATAGTTTAAAAAAAAAGGAAAAAAAACTCCTCGGAAATGGTAAATCAGGCCAACCTCAGATGCTCATCCGTCCTATATATTGTACGGAAAGATAATAAATATTACAATCATGATAATAGTTTCCTTTACCTACTGTACCTATTCCTCCTTTAACAAATCCCATAATGTGAAGGAGCCCTATAGCACTAGACCTTACTCACAACACAGGATGCCTGAGCCAGTAGTAAAAACACTTCAGCAATACATTTAGGATTACTTGCACGACTCTGCTTGAGAGATTGTGAGTAATTTCCATACAGCTTAAATGGCTGATTTTTTACAGATTGTTAGAATTAATGCAGAAATAGGGTGTGGTACTTTCTTACTAATTTCAATCGGTATGGTACAACTAACAGGTCTGAACACAATGATGAATGCCAATTTTAAGTGGTTTATATTCAGAAATGTGATATATTGAGGAAACAACATGAGCCTCAGCAACTTTAAAGGTAGTCCCTCCTGTAAAACTAGAGTATATGGTGCTGTACGACAAATGGAAGAGGAAGTTAGTATGGGAACACCCAGCACCAATTCATTGTTTTGTATTGTCCTTGTTCTGGAATAATGTAATGCTGCTTAGCATAATTCTGAGGAAGAGTTAAAACAAAAAACAAACTCCATTTCTTTAAGGGTATATGACAACACATACAGGTTTAAATTCTGCAGGTCTAAGTCAATTCATTGCATGGAGACTAGATAATCTAGAAAACTTTCTCTGATACTCACACTGTAGGCAAAGCAAGGCATTTAGGAAAATCAAATCAGAAAACAAACAGAGGTGGATCCTAGAAGGACCTGATAGAAAAGTAATAATGATCAAACTTTATGATATGGCTACATGTACAAATGTGTCAAATCCAGACTTTTATAGTTCAAGCCTCTTTAACCATTTGGTCAGGTGCCACTCTAGATCATAACAAGGTAACAGATTCAAGATTACATTTATGTCGCAGATCCAGGTGCATCCAAGCATTATCCACTGGTAAAGAGAAAGAAAAATTCTATATCCACATTAAAAGCAACCCCTTGTCACTGCATACATGGGCCTTAAATGCACTCCTGAGCATTGCAAACCACATTAGAACATTAAATCAGAAGTGGATGTGGACATTACTGGAAAAAAAAATCAAACATCATTAAACACTTAGTAACAAGTAAAAAAAGACTAGTGTGTGCAGATGTCTGGGGGGGGGGTACAGACATATCACTTGAGCTTGCCTAGATTTGATCAATTTAAGGCACAGCTACAGAAATTTATAACAAGATTTAATGCGAGATGTCAGACTAAAGCAGCCAATCTAATGTCATTTTCTAGTGTATACAAAATACCATAACAGATGGTCCACTAGGATGTGAGCCATGGCTGCCAAACCAACCAGTAGATAGTCAACCAAACACCTCCATCAAGGTATATGTACTCTAATATGCTCTTTGTTCTACAGTGTGTAGGACAGTACTGTATTGATTGTTTGGATTTGAATGTCACATTTCTTTTTGAAAGGTTGTCTGCATTGTCGGAGCTAAAATTGTTAGTTAAGCTGGGAAATGGGTGGCCACAAGGACAGTATTTTACTAGCCAATGTGGTAAATATGATACTTGATAGCATAGATGTGGTGTTGTTTGTACAACAAATCATGGCATCTTATTGCTAACATAATATATTTTGATTAAAATTATTAAGTTTTATTAAAAGCTATGGCCTTAGGCTTGGGTGAGTTTGACCTGTTTCGTTTCGGCGAAACAGGTCAAATTCGGCATCTATGGGCGTCTAAAAAATATAGACTCATCTCTAACTCTGCAAATTATTCTATATTTGTCTTTATTTATATAGACCAAGTAACAATGTCATTTTTTTTAGCAGCCAAGCTTTTGTTCCATTATATGCAAGCAATGTTTTGTTAAGCTTGCCTAGTACAGGTATGATACCTGTTATCCAGAATGCTCGGGACCTGGGGTTTTCCGGATAATGGATCTTTCCATAATTTGGATCTTCATACCTTAAGTGTACTACAAAATCATGTAAACATTAAATAAACCAAATAGGCTGGTTCTGCTTCCAATAAGGATTAATTGTATCTTAGTTGGTATCAAATACAAAGTACTGGAGATCATTTTTAAAGTTGGATTATTTGATTATAATGGAGTCTAAGGGAGACTGCCTTTCTGTTATTCAGAGCTTTCTGGATAATGGGTTTTCGGATAACGGATCCCATACCTGTAGCATAACTGTGACACACATGCTCAAACAGCAATAGACTGAGGCTTCCTTAGGCATGGGCTCACTGTACCTTAAGGATGAATCTATTGTAACGGTGGTTTTATAACTACAGAGATAATATCTAGATGAAAATATTCAGTTATATTCATAATATTACATGCTTTCAGTTCATTTTACAATATTTCTTGCATGGAGTGTTTCTACTTCAACACCTAATCTTTCTCAATGCAGAGAGATTCACAGAACAACAGGCCATTGATAAGATTGGAATTACATTTTTCCCATGTACATATTTTGCTTTTTCTATACATATGCCCATATGCAACTAGCATTTGTGCCAGAGGTTCATGTTATAACAGCGCCCACCATGTCTTGTCACATTATATAGAGTACCAGGAACAGAAAACAGCCCTTAAAGGAACAGTAACACCAAAAAATTGAACTGTACTAAACTAATGAACATATAATGTACTGTTGTGCTGCACTGGTACAACTGGTGTGGTTGCTTCAGAAACTCTTCTGTGGTTTATATAAACAAGCTATTGTTGTAGCCATGGGGGATAACATACGCTTTGCAGCATACAATGGGATTCTTGAGAACTTATCTGTTATCTACTCTGTGTCCTGTGCTTCAATGGCTGCCCCCATGGTTACACAGCAGCTTGTTTATATAAACTATAGTTGTGTTTCTGAAGAAAACACCCGTTTTAACAGTGCAGGGCAACACTATATTATATTGTCATTCCTTAAAAACACTTCGATTTTCTTATGTTACTCTTCCTTTAAGCAGACCAAATAGTCACGCAGCCTAAAGGTTGCCAAACAAAAGGGGCTGCATTAGACATGTTGGTAAATGATAACATACCTTATATGTGTCTGATGGTGTGTTTCACAAGAACCCATGATAACAGAATAAAATGCTTTCTCCTTTAAGCCTTTAACTAGAGCAACAAGTGAACATAACATTAGAATTTACACAAGACCGGTATAGAGGTTGTTATGGTTTCTTTAGTGTCAAGGAGAAATCTGTTCAGAACACACATTTAGTTCACTATCACAGCTGTTGTTGGTGTTGGTGGGACCCTTGCTGATGTTTACTATTTATAACCTAAACCGTATTCCATGATACTCCTGTTTTAGCTTTTCATGTCCCATTACAGACAACCTTGATTCTGAGTGTGGCAGTTCATCAATCTCTTAAAGAGTCGCAGATATAAGACAATAATATTCAAAACATATAAGAAGTTGGACAACTGTGCTATACAGTTTTACAGTTATGAGGCACTGGACATCAAAATACAGAATTAAAGGCGTTGTTCACCTTCCAACACTTTTTTCAGTTCAGTTGGTTTCAGATAGTTCACCAGAAATAAAGACTTTTTCCAATAACTTTCTATTTTCTATGTGTGACCGTTCTTCTAATATTGAAGTGTAAAGTGTAATTTTTCACCTTCTAAAGCAGCTCTGGGAGGGGGGTCTCCGACCCTGTAAACTATTCTAAATTGATACATTTAAGCTGGCCACAGACACAAAGATCCGATCGTTCGAATCAATGTACAATCGGACTTTCCCATCTCCCGACCTGCCACTAACCATTAGGCAGGCCCGGCAGTCATGGCGCCTGTTTAGTGTGCGCATGCGCGAATTTGCACTCGCGTGCACATGCGCAAATTTGTGCTTGCGTGTGCATGCATGCATTTGCGATATAGTGCGCATGCGTGAATTGAAGTTCGCGCTCATGCGCAGAAGCACAAAAAGCGAGTAGAAATGCAGAGAGTCGGGCAGAGAAGGGAACCGGACTTGGGGTAGGCGACAGAGGAGGTACGTGCCTGGTGCCCTCCCAGCTTTGCACCCTAGGCACGTGCCTACTCTGCCTACACCTAGTTCCGGCCCTGCCATTCAGATCAAAGTCTTACCATTCCAACCAAATAAAGTAGTTAAAGAACAGATCAGCCAATGTTCTGCCCCTGACAGCAATCGTACGATAGACAAAGCTACTGACAGTCTCCCAATGAAAATCGTACGATCGGCAATACACGCAGAGATATTACCCACAGCCGACAGAAATTTTCTAACCTGTCCGATCGACTAAACGACCGATCTCCGCCGGTCGAAAAATGTCGGGATTCTCCACACACGTTCCGAAAATCGTACAAATCCTCAATTCGCACGATGAGATCTTTGCGTTGATGGCCACATTTCTTTTCTTTGTCCCTGCTGAACAGAATCCATGAGTTTCATTAAAGGCAGCTGTTGCATTGAATTGATACAATAGTTGCTAATATTCCCCAGATACTGCTGAGAAATGTATGAACTAATTGTATCAAATAAATGTAACAAATTAGCACCTGAATTACTGAGCTGCCAGATTGAAACAACTGATACAGGGACATTAAACTTTGAACTTAGATTTTGGAAAAACTGTAAAAAAAATTCAAAAATGTACTTCAGTAGTTAAAAAAAGGCTTTATTTCTGGTGAACAATCTGAAAAAGTTGTTTGGAAGGTGAACAATCCTTTTAAATGAGTCATTTCTAGAGTGAAAATTCTCTGCATTAAAATATAGAACAGTGTGCATCATATCCTGTGTATACTTCATCAAGGTCATTATGCAGAATGTTGTGCATTATTCCCAGTACTCCTGCTTACGATATCCCAACCTACTCACACATATCAATGATCCTCCGAGTGGCACATACTATCATCTTGCTCTCTCTCATTCTCATATGGGACAATGTGCACTCAGCATGGTCTGACACTAGTCAGGAAATTTAGTAAATACAAATATACATTAATAGTCACTGAAATGTTTCATTAAATGCAGTTTACCAAACGGTTGGAGAGTTTATTATAATAGCCTATGGTATAGCTTTAACATAATTCTGGCTACTGTGCTGTCTGAAATCGCTTTTTCTTTCATCAGCAAAAACATTAAATTAATTTTTTTAGTGAAGTTCAGTTACACAACAGCTGCCCAAATGCCACATGCTGATGTTCTCCATCCTCTATTATCCAAGGGAACTACTGCAGTAACAACAGCAGGTTTCATTTTCACATTCACTTAAAGGGATACTGTCATGGGAAAAAAAAAAATTCAAAATGAATCAGTCAATAGTGCTGCTCCAGCAGAATTCTGCACTGGAATCCATTTCTCAAAAGAGCAAACAGATTTTTTTTATATTAAATTTTGAAATCTGACATGGGGCTAGACATATTGTCAATTTCCCAGCTGCCCCAAGTCATGTGACTTGTGCTCTGATAAACTTCAATCACTCTTACTGCTGTACTGCAAGTTGGAGTGATACCCCCCTCCTTTCCGCCCCCCAGCAGCCAAACAACAGAACAATGGGAAGGTAACCAAATAACAGCTCCCTAACACAAGATAACAGCTGTCTGGTAGATCTAAGAACAACACTCAATAGTAAAAACCCATGTCCCACTGGGACACATTCAGTTACATTGAGAAGGAAAAACAGCAGCCTGCCAGAAAGCATTTCTCTCCTAAAGTGCAGACACAAGTCACATGACCAGGGGCAGCTGTGAAATTGACAAAATGTCTAGCCCCATGTCAGATTTCAAAATTGAATATAAAAAAATCTGTTTGCTCTTTTGAGAAATGGATTTCAGTGCAGAATTCTGCTGGAGCAGCACTATTAACTGATTCATTTTGGGGAAAAAAAATGTATCCCATGACAGTATCCCTTTAAGTGCAGATCCTGTTAGGCTGATGGAGCACTTGTGTAATCTCACCTGGCAGACTCTGCACCACTTTTATTTAAATAGTAAACATGTAATTGTACTGAAACTGGCGCTTTTCAGACTGAATAAACACCAGAGGTGAATAAGCCCCTTCTTTCATACCCCTTAGCAGTGATCCCTTTGGTTTTACAGGGCCTCCTTTATAGCATCACATTGATGCTAGATTCTGGTAAAGTCTCTTTACAAATTATTTTAATTCACCTTCTTAATAACAACATTTTTGTCCTGTGTTTCAAGCAGGTGGTACAATATATATCAAAGGAGCACACATAATGTGGCATGTGAAACAGCTCACCCTGATGTGCTTATCCATATCTCTGAACAAGTGAAACGAAAAGATGTAGACACTACAAAAACTCATGCTGACTTCACATTTGTATTTTTCTTATTTAATGCAAGCAGACAGAGCTACATTGTTATGAGGCACAGTAACCAATCTCCTGATTAGTCTTGGAAGTCATAATTCCTTCCTTGGGGCCAGTATGGTTGGCATGTACATAGACACTTGTATGTGCCATAATCCTGCCCAATCATATGCCTCATGCTTTGAAGATTTAGTCAAAATAGCCAGACATTTTTGGCTCTGACCCAGAGTTTAAAAGGATAGTTTTCATTCTTTATTTTTTTAATTATTTGCATTTTTTTTAGTATAGCTATCAGGCTTGGAAATTCAAATGCTAACTGATTGCTATAGGGTTAATTACCCTAGCAACTGGACAACAGGGCCTAAATGAAAAAATCATTATAGAAAAATAAAAACAATAAATGTAAAGGCTCGCAACTGATCTATTTTGTTTGGTTGCTGTGATTGCTTGGACATTTTCAGTTACAGGCCAGAAAGAGGCAAAATATGAAAGCTTATAATCTGCAAACCATAAAAAGGTTGAAATGTTGTTCAGAATGGGTGTTTCTATGTATATAACCCTTTTGCTACCTGTTTAAGAATCTAAAGCTTTTGTGATTAGAAAGGGTGTTTAAATGGTCACACAGTGATACAGAGGAAAAATCAGTGAGGGAACTTTAACAAGAACCTTTTACATTCACAAGCATTTTCTAACCAACACACCCCCTTACTTGCATACAGCTCATTTGTGTATATAAAAGCAAGTGCTTCTTCTTGCATAACCACTCATAATAAATAGAAGACATGCAAGGCACTACCATTAAGTCAGCATCAGCCTAAATATGTCCCTCAACTTAACAATTTACTTGCAGATGAGAATAGAAGTCTATGACATCTAGGGATGCACCGAATCCACTTTTTTGGATTCGGCCGAACCCCCGAATCCTTCACAAAGGATTCGGCCGAATACCGAACCGAATCCGAACCCTAATTTGCATATGCAAATTAGGGGTGGGAAGGGGAAAACATTTTTTACTTCCTTGTTTTCTGACAAAAAGTCATGCAATTTCCCTCCCTGCCCCTAATTTGCATATGCAAATTAGGATTCGGATTCGGTTCGGCCGGGCAGAAGGATTCGGCCGAATCCGAATCCTGCTGAAAAAGGCCGAATCCTGGCCGAATCCTGAACCGAATCCTGGATTCGGTGCATCCCTAATGACATCATCTGTACAGCTCTGCCAATGTACCTTATAAATGGCATTTCCTATGGTTTCACTTAATGCCAGTATTGTCCTTCAGCAAGGACTAGGCATCTTACACAGCACTGGCACTAAGCATGAACACTCACATTAGGTAGTCAAAGTATGCACTACCCCAGCTGTAATAGAACTCTAACTCCCACTCTAACTCCCAGCAATCCTTTAGATTGCTTCCAGCATACTGAGAGTTGTCAGAGGCCTGCAGGCTGTACAGCTCTGATCTATAGAACTGCCCTAAGCAGTCCACAATGAACTGGCCTGCTGAATACTGAAATAAATTGGACATAATAATAATAATAATAATAATGCTGTATTTTTCTTTCTAAAAACTGCAACTGGTCCTGGTATGACATGGAACTGGGAGGGCTGTAGGACAGTGATAAAATTAACACTTATCAGATACACTGCTCTTTAGTCCCAGTTCAGTGCATAGGACTAGTATGGTGTTCTACAGGGCATATGCCACTAGGCTACCCCTTTTACAATGACTGATTTTGCACAAAACAATAAGGGCAAATTCACTTCGCCGCACTTCACCAGGGCCCTGCTAATTCACTAAAATCCGAAGTTGCGCTCAGGGAGGTGATAGGTAGTGAAGTTGCGCTAGCGGTAATTCGTCAAGCAAAGCGAAGTTACGGTAACGATGCCTAATTTGCATACGGCGCCAAGTTAAAGTACAATGGACTAGTAGCGATAGAGTAGGTCCACTTCGCTAGCAAATTTACGCCAGTTAGTAAACCGGCGAAGTAAAGAAATGACGTCACGCTAGCGAATTTGCGTTAGCCGCTCCGCGCTTTCGTGAATTTGCCCCTAAGAGTCTGGGGGTTTGATGGGGAAAGATTGAGTAACAGGAGCTTGGAATCTACTGGCCCTAGATAATAGTAAGCAAAGCACATCCCCTACTATGCTATCTGCCAGCTGGTATTAATGTATAAGTGTCCCATTTGCTGCTCTCATTAGACCAGTTCCTTGAGGGAAGGTTAACAAAAAGTGTATCTCTCTGTAGAATTCTCAGTCACTGTGTTTCACAGGCAGTTGCCCTACGTCCCTAACTAGAGGCATGTGCATTGTGCTGCTGCTGTGTGGAAAGACACTGACAGACATTCACACAGACACACACAAGTGTAAAGTTAGAAGCAGACAAGGCATAAAGGTTCCATTGCTGCTACTAAGTGACTGAATGTGGAAGCCATAAACCCCTGCAATGTGCTTGTGTGTGTGTGTGTATATATTGCAAGGCAACACTGTTGGCTAATTGCAGTGAGTGGAATTGCAGCAAACAGCCGGCTTGTCATAGATACACAGTGACAATTGCACTTAGCAGTGACAGCAATGCAGCAGTGAGCCAGGGAATGAGAGCAGCAGCCAATGGCACCTGCACTAGAGACTCACATGAGAGGGACAAGGATCACCGCTTCCTCACGTCTGTCTGTAACATCTCCAGCAGCAGCAGCACATCCAGGGATTCTCCGGGCTCTCCTCCTGCCAGTCCTTCCCCAGTTTCCTACGCTGCTCCTCTCCGCAGTTCTAGCCGGGGTTACCGGGTGCCCCTCCCTGCAGTGAGAGGCTAGTGTAATCCTACAGGGACAGGCGGTTGCACAGAGGAGACGGAGCCTGGATTCTGCGCGGAGTGGGCTGGATCAAATCAGCATGAGTACGTCCTAGGGCTACAGACTGGCTAATGCCGCTGTTCAGCGGGGGAATAGGAAGCATGCGGGACGTCCGTGCTATTATCACTCTGTGTGCGGCTTGTGCCTAGTATTATCCCTATTAATTAGCGCCACATTCTCTATGCTGCTGCCACAGGAACAACACCACTCTGTGCGGGGAATCCTGTCAGAACTGCACTTGTATCAGTTGTGCGTGTGGGGACGTTGCCTTTTCCACCTTATCATTATATCATGTGGCACATTGTGATGGAACAAACCAAATTGCTAAATATATAGTGAATAAAATACCCCCTCTTGTAAACTATAAGGATATTATAAGTCACTGATCCATTCGGCTGAGTGCCTTTATACAGGTCATGGAACTCTGAGGTTACTCATATTTTCCAACAAGGGGTGCTTTATTTATTATAATACACAAAAGCCATGAATATTTTGTAAATGATATCCTTATAAACAGTGAGTACTGATGTCATCTGTTATAAACGGTGAGATCTGATGTCATTTCTGTCACATGACTCACTGAAACTTGTGTATTATAATAAATAAAGTACCCCCAGTTGCAAAATATGAGGATATTAGAAGTTACCTCGGAGTTCCCTGACCTGTATAAAAACACTCTACGGCCTTGTGTTTTTATATGGTCATGAAACTCCTCGGTGACTTATAATATCCTTATATTTTACAAGAGGGGGTACTTTATTCACTATATAATACACAAGTTTTAGTGAGTCATGTGACAAAAATGACATCATTACTCACCGTTTATAACTGATGACATCACTTTCCTTCATATAGTGAATAAAGTACCCCCTCTTGTAAATTATAAGGATAAATAAGGTGACAGCTTTAGGAAGGGGTCTAGCATTTATGGGAATGCTGTATCCAAAAAATTATAGTGGGCTCCTTGCCCTGCTGCAACAAAAAAACTGCTCGTCAAAATTGTTGCATGTAAAAATTTTTTGAACTCCCATTGACTTTAATGCATTTGGACAAAAGAGCCATGTGTATAAAAACTGTTGCGCATCAAAATAATTTTGACGCCTGTTGACTTCAGTGCATTTCATGAAATTTTCGCGAATTCCTCGGTGAATCGAAACAGGACAAATTCGCTCATCACTAGTCACCGTGTCATTCACTTTAAAGTATTGTCCGCATGATCTCATTTAGTAATACAGATGGGAAGCTTTCACCTGCACAGCCCTTCCAGGTAAAAAGCAGATCGGTGGCGACCCTAGCATGTGCACACACAAACTTGTGGGGGGAGTGGGTATGGAGACAGTCTAGCCTAGGGGTGAACAATTTAGAAATCCAGTGATGATTTTATACATTTTAATGAAGTGGGTAACTTGTCAGTTACTGACACCAGGTGACAAACCAATTACTTCAGGTGATTGGGTAACGGGGGGGTTTAATCAGGGTGAATCCCAAAAATAACCAGGGCTTGACACATACCGAGACTGGTCTGGCTGAGGAATGGACATCATATTTGGTGAGTAGGCAGTTACTAGTTCTGGTATAATAATGCCCTGGTCGTGGCTGGTATTTTACTGGCCAGGGAGGTGAAATACTGGCCAAATGGAACCCCTAGCGATTGCTTGCACAACATTCAGGGTATGCAAGCTAGAGAGCCCTGCAGGTCTGGACTGGGAGTCAAAATAAGCCCTGGCATTCCAAATACAAAGAGGCCCAAACAGGTCCCAGCAGCCCACTCAATAGTGACTTTCTATGGCACCTGATAGCAGCCCCTCAGATTGCCAGTCCGGGCCTGGAGCCCTGTGTTTATCACATGCTTATGGCAGGCATTAAGTACAGTGCATCCTGGTGTCCATCTGAGCTGCATAAGAGCTTTTGTCTTACCCTTCACTGAAGCAGGAGACCTCTGCCAGCACCAGGACAACATGTAAGGCCCATTGAACATTAGGCCCACCCACCTCACTGGGTAAGTGAACAAACAATAAGAGAAGTGGTATTTCTGAGGGGACTGAGAAAAGGCACACTGGCACACAAGATGTGAATGCAGGTGAAAACCTTGAAAATTTTATTACTGGAAGTGCAACGTTTCAGGGCAAGCCCCTTTGTCAAGCTTGCCCCGAAATGTTGCACTTCCGGTAATAAAATTTTGCAAGGTTTTCACCTGCATTCACATCTTGTGTGCCAGTGTGCCTTTTCTCAGTATCTAATTTGAGGTTGCCGGTTACCTCTATCACTGAGCACCAAGTGAATTTGGATTTATCTACACAGACAGGTGCGCATGAGCAATTACCAATTATTTCTGAGGGGACAGCACAAAGGGGGGACATTGCAGGGGGACAGCTGGGGCAATCCAAAGGAAGGGACAGGCATGCACCCAGAGTCACCACTCCCGGGGACAACTCCCATCCCCTGCAAGGTTGTTAAGACAGAGAAAGAGGGGGCAGGAGAACAAAGACTTCCCTTATCTACATTGTACTAACATGCCAGAGAAAGTTCACCTTGGAGACCTGTTGCAGATATGGGTATGGCCCGGCGCGAGATTTACACCCTCAACCCGGGATTTTCAAGGGCCAATGAGAGTTTACCAGACACCAAAACAAAACAGTGATATTTGGTCTGTATGAAATCAGTAAAATTATCTAGGGCCATTGAATATATCATCTCTCCTATGTTCCTATAAAGAGTTATGGTCATTATATTCTTAATCCGGACCAAACACTCAGGAGGTCATAAAAAATACACACAATGTCCTGCTAATGGTGATGCCCCTTCTGCATTCAGTTCTTCTGAATCAGAATTGGATTACTTAGGAGGACCAATTTAGATTGGAAGGTCATCCCGTTTGTTTCCCCTTGCCTCCAGGACTAGGAATTCTTTTTTTTGTAACATCTTTTGTGCATATGCTCTGTTGTACCTATTATAATATTAAATATACAAAGTAATGTTTCTTCCTTGATTCTCTAAAGCAAACCCTAGTTTGGAAGTGTGTACCTAAGAGCCTTAGCCCTCTGCATGCTGAATGGGAATGCTAGTCTGTGTGTATGCTAGTTAACCCTTTAGTGGCTGTGGAAGCAAATGAAGGTCTCTCTCCTGAGATTGGTGGCAGCAAGTTTTGTGGGTGCTGTTGTGCAAGGTGTGAGTCAGTGACCCCTGCTAGACACACCATAGTCACGTGCAACTGGAAGTGCCATAATCATGACAGCACTAATAGTGCCTTTTTATTCTACAGCTTGGGCAATGGTAACATGACAGGAAACTGAATTTAAAGGGGAACTGGCACCAAGGAGCAGAGCCATCAGGGGGTGCTGGGAGGACTTTTGTCCCAGGCCCAATAGCTTATATACATAAGGGCAGCCTGGCCATGCTGCATTTCCTTAGCCAGACCCCCCTTGAAGTAGGAGCCAAGCGATGCTGAACACCAATTTTTTTTTTTTTTTTTAACGTGGGTAGGTCCTGGCTGCTGATGTTTTTTTTTTAACTTGGGGGGGGGGGGGCTGGCAACTGATTTTTTTTTTTTGCCACCAAGGGTTTTCTTCTACTTCTACCAGTCCCTGGTAGGGGGGGGGGCCACACCACCAATTTCTTTTTTTTTTTACTTGTAGGGGGGCCAAGAAAATTTTCTTGTACGGGACCCCGCAATTCTGATGGTAGTCCTGCCAAGGAGAAAGGAAATGGCATGTCCTTGTGCACACCCCAACATAGTGATGTGTGTGTCCTGTAACACCTAACAGTGACATCTAACAAGAATTCATATTTGCAACCCAATAAAATATCGGTTAAAGGATTAGTTGCTGTTGTAGATGTTCTAGTAACTATAACTGAATGATTAATAGAACTGAGTTAATTTATATGTTATGAGCAATGGGTCCAGACAAAATGTAGGTTTCCGAAGGGTGTCTTGAACCTAAAAAGATTGAACCCTTATTGCAGTGGTCCCCCGATTGAAGGTCAGAGTGAGATCAGGGGTTAATAAGAATGTGCTATCCTTAATATTTGATATTCCTGAACTATGGCTGAACCATCAAAAGGGAACTTGACTAAAATGTGGGTTTTTAAGGGGAAACTGAACTAAAAAAAGTTATACTGCTGCTCTGCTGTAACTTACTGAAGTTTTCCTCTGAAGTCTTCATGAGAGTTTGTTTGCTGCATGACTCCAGGGTAGCGTTCGTCCATTTCAGAATTTTGCAGCAAGTGACTAATACCATATATTTTATTTGACATTACTTAAATCCTTGAGAGCTTCGAAACACTAACGTAAAGCATTTAAGGCTCTAGATGGATTAGTCCAAAGCCGAAAAGTGAATGCTGCCTTTCTCTATTATAACAAAATCCTGACAGAGATCATTTTCCAAAAAGTTTAACCATTTTTTTCTCTTTTTAACGACAAAACTTTCACTGCTTCAATTAATAAGAGAATATATTATTTTATACACATACATACATTATATATATATATATATACATATACACACTGTTTATACACTACATACAGTATATATATATATATATATATATATATATATATATATATATATATATATATATATATATATATATATATATATATATACACACACACACACTGTATATATGTATGTATATGCAGATGATACTCAAGTGTAACTCTCCTCTCCAGCCTGCCCTCATTTTTAGCTTAGTTGTGTCATAAACGTGTGCAATTTTTGCATTTATCTCCTCTTTGCCTAAAAAAAAAAAAAAATCAGCATGGACAAAACTCAATTGGTCATCTTCCCAGCCGTTTCCCTGCTTGACATAACTACAGTATCATGTGGAAAACACCTATACAACCCCAGTTTCTCAAGTTTACTACTTATGAGTCCCATTTGACTCTGCCCTCTCATTCATTCCCCACATTCAATCTCTCACTAAATCATGCTGCTTTTACTTTAAAAACATCTCTTACATTTGACCCTCTAAAGGTGGCCATACACGATTAAAGCTGCCGATATGTCCTTTAGACCGATTCGTCAGCTTACCTACCCATGTGTGGGGGCTTCCACACGATCGATAGGCCAAAAATCAAAAGATATCGATCAGTCAAGTTTGATTTTCTACGATCCAGGACCGCATCAGCTGCCTGCGACCCCCCCAGGGCCGAACGTTCGGATTCACCGGATATCAACCAGCCGTTAGTGGGCATATCGGGTTAAGATCCGCTCGTTTGGCGGCCTTGCCAAAGGAGCGGATTTTATAGTGTATGGCCACTTTTACACAACAGACTATCAAAATTTTTATCTATGACTTCATCTCATCTACACCAGGGGTCCCTAAACTTTTTTGGACCGGGGACCGGTGCAAAAAATGTATTTTTTGCAAGGAGCGGGGGTGGGATCGGCACCAAGTTTGGACGCACAGACGCCCAATTATGGCACGCTAGCATCAAAAGCGGGGCGTGCCGGCACCCAATTCGGCATGCCTCGGTGGCCCAGTGTGGGAGTGTCCGTGGCCCGGAGGGGGGGGGACCCCTGATCTACACTACAGTACACGAGCCGAGGTAATGATTCTGGGTGCAGGAAGCAGTGCAGAAGAGAAGCATAGGGGCAATGGATTCTCAGCCTGCGTGTCATTGCAGGCCAAGCTCCATGTAGCAGCAGTCTGTCCCAAATGAACAAGGAATGTGTGTGTTTGAGTGATAAGTTATCAGTAACAATTCATCCATGTGAACAATGCCTTAAGCAAAGTAGACAGAAGTTTGCACAATGCTGCTTCTCAGTCTTAGACAGTTGTCTTTATAAACTAACCCCATGAATAAAAGGAAACAAAATACATGTAAATTCATTGATTTAGAAAAAAAAAGTTTATTCAAAGCAATAATGTACAGGTTCTGCATAACCTCAACAATAAAAAAAAAAAAATGAAGGACCATTAAACATTGCCACTTGCTTATTTCATCATCATAATAATATTGATGATGATGATAATAATAATAATATTATAAAAAGATTCTCAAATGCATACCATGTTACTTTTTTTCTTCCTGTTTTTTTTTTAACAAGCATTTTACTAAATGATTACATGTCTCCAGTCAGGTTTCTGTCAGTCAGCTGAGGGTCATGTCATAACTTAGTCTCTGTTCTGTAGAAAGAGCACAATACAGTTATGAACAATAGTTATCTATCACCACTTACAGGTATGGGATCTATTACCCGGAATGCTTGGGACCTGAGGTTTTCTGCAGAAGCGATTTTTCTGTCATTTGGATCTCCATACCTTCAATCTACTAAAAATATTTAAACATGAAATAAACCCAATCAGATTGTTTTGCCACTAATATGAATTTATGCAGCTTACTTATTAAGTAAAATGTGCTGTTTTTTTTATTATAGGTAAAAGTCACGTTTGAGTTATTTGCTTCTAAAGACTTTATGGGAGATGACCTTCCTGTAATTAAGAGTTTTATGGATATCAGATTTCCGGATAAGAGATTCCATACTGTATTAACATTCACCAAATGCATTAGTCCATATCTATATTATGTGTCAATGTCTTGGTTGCACTAAAATTCCCCCTAGTCCTCTTGAAAATATTTCCTGTCCCCAAAAAGCTATAATACTCTTATTTTTATTTGGAGGCCCCAGTAGTGTTTGATATTTCGCACCCATGCTAAAAAATTTTTTTTTTAAAAAAAAAAACACACAACATATAGGTTATAGGGTTATTTATCAAAATCCGAATTTGTCAGATTTTCTTAAATGAAAAAGTACAATCAAAAAAAAAATGGATCAGGAAAAACAACTTTTTTTGGAATTGGTGGAAAACCCAAAAGAATAAAAATGTCAAAGCCTGAAAACTCCAAACATTTCATGAAGTTTAAAAAAATCTTCAAATAGTTAAGGGAATATCTGGCTTTGACTTTTACATGAATTCGGCAGGTTTTAGATGGTGTATTTTCGGATTTAGAACAGCTTCGGGGCATTATAAATCGAAAAAAATGCATCTTTTTTTTACCGAGACAGTGAAAAAAATCATGCATTAATAAATAACCCCCTTAGGCTAGGGCCACACTAGGCGATAGCGCCGCGATTTGACTCGCGGCGACTTTTCGCCGCGACTTTTAATCCGCAATCGCTGGGGAAACTTTTGCGCTGGCGTCTATGGGGAATCGCGAAAAATCGACAGCGTAAAAACACACGCGGCGATCTTTTTTCTACTGTCGCTCGAAATTGCCTCGCTAGGCGATTTCGAGCGACAATAGAAAAAAGATCGCCGCGTGTGTTTTTACGCCGCGATTCCCCATAGACGCCAGCGCAAAAGTTTCCCCAGCGATTGCGGATTAAAAGCCGCGGCGAAAAGTCGCCGCGAGTCAAATCGCGGCGCTATCGCCTAGTGTGGCCTTAGCCTTAATGTGTCTCTGGTCTTCTATTAGTCAGTTCCCACAAAAAGAGTCTGACAAATTCTAATATACTACACATTCTTTTACAAGGAAAACACAAAGCTTTTAAAAAAAAAAAAGAAAAGGACTCGCATTCTACAAAGAGCAGACAAATAGTAGTCACATTGCAAGCACAGCACATGTGTCGGGCACACTCAGATCTCAGTCTAAATGCACTAGTCATAACTATTGCTGTTTGTGATGCCACAATCTGTCATTTATTCTTTTAAGAGATTCTGGCATGGTTTTTATGGGTTACTTTTTATTTCTAAATAACACGGTTTACATTGCCAATAATCCACTCTACCATTTAAAATGTTATTCTTGAACCAATAAGGTATCTTTTTCTACCTGTAATATTGATGTGGAGGCAGCCATCTAAGTACATTGTGTCGATTCTGAGCTTTGAGAAGGAGCCTGTGCAGCACAACAGTAGTGCTTTGAGGCAGCGATTGTTTCTCCCCTTTCCATTGTACTTCAATATGACCCATGTCATGCAACAGCAAAGCAGGGGTTTTCCTGCTGGCTACTATTCTCATGTCTACCACTTTTAGCAATGCAAATGATTTCGGACTTCATTTTGATCTCTATAATGCACACATCTTCTCCATCCTCCTAGGAAACCTACTTGTGTCAGAAATGATGGCCTCTCGTTGTTTTTAATGTATTTGGGCTCAAACTTCCTCTCAATGTATTTATTGTATATGGGGCTAAAGCTCCCACTGCTTCTCATTGTATTTATTGTATTTTCAGTTTTAACTCCCCCTATTGTATAATGTTATTGTTCACAGAATCAAGTGTACCATAATTTACAAGTGCATACTGTGCTTATATACACCTAAATCCCTTTTAACTGTACAAGATAATAGAGGCTAATGGTACATAGGATCGTTTTTCCATAATGTATTTTAGCTGCCAGAGAAATGCTTGAAGCCACCCGAAATTATTTGGAAGCAGTATAGGCAGTTTTGCCTGTTCACCCATTTGCTAAAATTCAGGACAGTAGCAACAGTGCTATTAGCTCATAGGGGCACTATCACTGAATCCTTTAGCAGAGGTGTCAGGGATCTGGTTAACCTCCCATTATTCAGTTGTTAGCCTGCTGGGGGGAGAAGGGATGGGGTGCACAATTCACATGACTGGGGGCACCTGTGAAACTGACAGTATGTCTAGCTCCATGTCAGATTGTAAAATTAAATATAAAAAAAAATGAATTTCAGTGCAGAATTCTTCTGAAGCAGCACTATTTACGGATGTGTTTTCGAAAAAAAAACAAAAACATATTGAAGAATATCTTTCATGTAAGATTTGGGATTGGGCCAAATCCAAAAAAATTAATTTGGTGCATCCCTAATTGGTACTTTAAAAGAGAAGGTAATGTCCAATCAATGGGTGTGCCAGATATTAGGGCAGCCGCCATAGTTTGTAATGACTTACCCAATACCCCAACCAGTGCTTCTGTTAGCAGAAAACTGCACTAGCCCAGGGTACTTGCAAGCGATATTCTTTCTACCTCCTTTCTTTGTGCCGCTTGTGCATGTGCAGTAGAGTTAAAAGATGGCTTTTTTGCTCTATAGCAAGTGCTGGCAGCTGGATTTTGAAGAAAGAACAATTGCTTGTTACCCTGGGCCGGTGCAGCAGCACTGCATGGGGAATCAGATAAGTCATTACAATGCTTGGGGAGGTGCTTTAACATTTGACACCCACCATTCATTTGACCTTTCTTCTCCTTTAAATTTTGTAAATAAAATACAACATTTCTATACTTTGTTAGGCTGCAGTTCTTGTTTAAAGGCTTAGCATCTTAGCGTTATTTCATTAAATCATCATTTTTCTTAGTCTGTTTTTTGCTGAATGGCAAAGTCAGAAGGTTTGTGCTCCATTCTTTTATACCTGCACATTGACTACAGCGAAAAAACCAAGTCCAATCAGTTTACAACACTAAAGAAATGCTTCGACCAATTCCAATCAAACCAGTTCTAACCAATTTGTAGTTTGGTTGGTTTGTCATTTCCACAAACATATCCCATTGGTTTAGAAGCACTTGTTTCATAGAAAATCTACTACTGGTTTCCTATTCTCATACTAAGCATGTATTAAAGGGAAACAGTCTTTAATAGACAAGGAAAGGCAGATTCAATCGGGTTGCCATTTTATTCCCAGGCACCCCCAGCTTTGGCTTGTGCATACAAAGCAGAGTACATTTTCTGATTCTACTCTGTTGAGCACGTGTGTGTCAGTAACCAATAAGCAGGTCTTTCACCTCGATATTCTGTTCATGAACTCAAACTTAGTTTTTTTCATGACTAATTATAAACATTTTTATATAGTTTTTTTGTGATATAAATTATCAGTGTGCTTTCTCAACCTAACATGTTACTCTACTACAAACAACCTAAACAGGCTGTTAATCAGTAGTGCACTGCAAATCAATTTAATCCGCCAGTTCATTTACTGAGTACAGTGCAGGTAGCACAGTAAAAAAAAAAAAACAAATAGGTGCAGACTACCATGTAAAGCTGGCGGGAGCATGGCCTTGTACTTACCACCTACCCTGTGTGGGGGGGACATTAAGTACAGGGGTGCGTTGAATCCACAACAAGTGCTCCATAACTGTGTACCAAGGCCATGATTTTGCACCTCTTTGTGGTCTTACTGATTTTATAAATAACCCCCATGAAAAAGTGCAAGTGTTGTTGCAGCCACAAGCATTAGTTTTGTTGAGAACATCAAACATAAATCATTAAATATATATAAATGTAAGGAGAAATTTGTATTTGGAGAGAATAATTAAACATTTACTACAGGTTAGTACATTACTTATAATAGCCAAAGTTAGCCTTTATCCAGACAGTAGGGTCCTGTAAGTCATTTTGTTTTAGCTTTGTGGCACAAATCACTTACCTGATATAAACAAATTCAGTAGGTTCTCTGTCTCTTGTTGGACTCATCTCTGGGAGAATCTGCCTGCATCACTTTGAGCTTTACACCATTTACCATCTTCCCATGTAAAACTGCAATAGCTTCATTGGCACTGGAGACATCCGCATATCTGGCATAGCCAACGTTTTTCCCCGGTACAATATAAACTTCAATAAGATTTCCAAAGCGACTTGTGGAGTAACAGAAAGACAATCCATTACTTTATAATCCAGAGAATGTGTCTAAAGAAACAGACTGAGCAGACATGCATGTCCCTAGGTGTGGAATATTACTTGTCAGAAGCATTCTCTATAGACATAGAAAACAAATACAATATTGCAGTGCTGGGGATCATTAAAAAATGTCATTAATACCAATAACAAAAGCCTGTAAATACTTATTAGATGTAAAGACCTTACCAGAAAGCATCTTCCATTATATCCAAGGATAATGGGTGTGGGTTGAACACAATAAACAGTCTCTCCTTTGACTGTGCATCACTTGGAGCTTTCTTTTTGATTGATGGAAGAGCTGCATCTGTCTGGAGCTGAGACGTAACTGGGGAGCCATATGCTCGTTCATAAGGCTGCAGACAGACATACACATCTTTAATAACTTAAGTAACCCACTGTTTAACTAAAGAGAATACCTTCTGTCACAAAGGTGAGCAGGCAAATACCCTTTACTCATAAGAGATCATTTTGAACTATACAAATATAACTTAATCATGTTATAAAATGCAAAACAAAAATGACTGGAATGTGACCTTAATCAGGAGTAGAGACATTTTGTTTATCGATTTCTGTTTTCTTTTCCAGACTCCTGAAACAATGTACAGGTATGGGATCCATTATCCGGAAACCCAGTATCCAGAAAGCTCCAAATTACGGAAAGGTCGTCTCCCAGAATCCATTATAATCAAATAATCCAAATTTTTATCTGTAATAACAAAACAATACCTTGTACTTGATCCAAACAAAGATTTAACTAATCCTTATTGAAGAAGCAAAACCAGATTATTGGGTTTATTTAATGTTTATACGATTTTATTTATTTAATGTTTATACAATAACGGAAAGATCCATTAAACGGAAAACCCCTGGTTCCGAGCATTCTGGAAAACAGGTCCCATACATGTACTAGAAGCCCCTCTCTTCCATGCCTGTTAATCAGCTGGCTTCTAAATATTAAATGAATGCTTTTAATGGGAATCGGATTAGATTAATCATTTAATAATTGCATGTCCCTTCAATTTCTATGCAACTCCACAGAGATGAAAGTGGAAAAGACAGTGCGACTGTGGTGGGCAGAAACCAGACAAACGTCTTCCCCTCCAAAATGTTTGCACTATGCCTTGGCTATAGTTTAATCTTTAATCCAATCACCAGGACTTTTTGCAGGATTCAGCCAATCAGTTGCAAGTTTTGGGGAGTTTCCTTAAATGGGAGTATGCAGTTTGAGGTTTTAATAGGGCTCAGTATTATGAAATGTTGAGACAGCCTTGCTAGATATATCACTAAGATGTCAAATAGCTTGGTGTATACTCAGCATAAACTACTGCATGTTAGCTCTTTTGAAGCGGAGCAGAGTGGCTTGAATTATTTGGGGGGTCCTAACAATTAATATATAAAAATATGTAAAGCAGAACTAACCCCACAATCCGTTTTTACCCCCCAGTGCACAGTTAGCCACCTCCTCATCAAACCAGTGGTCACAAGTTAATTATTCCCTCACAACTTCTCCGAAACGGATTAAATTGAATTACTCGTAGGGATCCTAACAATTAATATATGAAAATATGTGAAGCGGAACTAACCCCACCATCAGTTTTTATCCCCCAGTGCACAGTTAGCCCCCCTAATCAAACCAGTGGCCACACGTTAATTATTCACCATAAGTTCTCCCTAACTGCAGAGCTGTGCAGTGGGATTGGCACACTGGAAGTAGCAGTGGTCCGGGTCCAGTGCCTATACCATTGCTTGCTGATCACCATGCACTTAATGACACTATGGATCTATTTATCATGCTGTGTAAAAAGTGGAGTGAAACATTACCAGTGAAGTTGCCCATAGCAACCTATCAGAAATGAGTTTAACAGGTAGAAACAAAAGCAATGACCTTTTGAGGAGCAACATCACTGGAATGCTTCACTTCACACAGTATGTGTCAGGATTGCTGTTGAAGTTCAGAAGGACAGAAAACCTATAACTGTTTTGGACTGCACTGCCAATGTTTTAGCTTTAAGTTTTCCAGACATCACACTTCTAATTGTGTGTGCCATTGGTTATATGCAGAATGTAGAATGCAGAATGCATCAGAACGTCAGTATATACACTGAAGTAACAATGGATTTCCAGGGCACCAGTACTGCATAAGACTGCAAAGCTACCTAAAAAGGTGTTTGGAAGGATATAGCCATTGTCACATAGTTGCTGTAACTCGAGACTCATACTGCAGCTCTATGACCCTAAACGCTGGAAAAAAGTTAAATTAAGGCTCCGAGCTTGCCATGACCTTTCAAAGTTTGGGTTACTGTCTCATTTTGTAGAAAGAAGGATGAGTGGTTCAGTAGCCGATTCCTGCGTCAATGATACATGGCTGGCCTTTTGCAAAGCAAAGATGTTATTAGCCGTCTAGCAGCAACCTTGTTTATTGCATTTCACAGTGATACTGTCAAATGCCTCCATGTTTTAAAGGTCATTTAGCCTGTTTAGCCTTTTTCTCTTTTTAATAACTTCCCAAAGCATGAAACTACTTTAAGCCAGGAGAAAAACACAACATGTGTTACAAAGACAAGGAGAATGCCTACATTTAGCAAACTGGAATAATATTTTTACTCCCACTCTGCATGTGGCATATAGGGCAAAGGAATTCATCTTTACCGTGAGGCTGGCATCCTGGCTAGCATCCATACCAGCACCATATGGATAAGCTCCTCCCATTAACTGTAGGACAAGACAAAATGAATGAACCAAACCAACAAGAATAAACAACAAACTGAATGTATGAACACAGTATAATAATGCTGTTCCTATTGCAACTCATTCAGAATGATTCTGTTTTGAAGGTTTTAATGCCAGCAGTTTGGTCAAATATAATGTTTAAAGGTGTTGTCCAAAGGTGATTCACCTTTATAATAAAATGTATTTATGGCTTTCTCTGCACTAAAAGAAGCATTTTTGCAATGTATATTATATACCGAAAATATAGGTTTCTCCAGTTAACCGCAATAAACTTTTCTGTAGACTGTTCCAACACACAAGCATCCATAATCATGTGAAAAACGATAGCACCAATTATTACTGATGACATCATGATAAGGTTCTATTTTACAAGTTATTCGTTGATATATACATACTCTAAATACCCTAATTCCTTTATACAGGTATGGGAGCGGTTATCCAGAATGCTTGTGACCCGGATAATGGATAGTTCCTAAGTCTACTAGAAAATCATGTAAATATTAAATAAACCCAATAGACTGCTTCTGCTTCCAATAAGGATTCATTATACTTTAGTTGGGATCAAGTACAAGCTACTGTTTTATTATTATAGAGAAAAAGGAAATAATTTTTAGAAATTTGGATTATTCGGTCTATGGGAGACGGCCTTTTAGGAATTCAGAGCTTTCTAGATAACGGGTTTTCAGATAACGTATCTCAAACCTGTACTGGCATTAAAAGCTGCCCGTTCCCATGTGATCATGTCCTAGCTCCCACAGTGCATCAGGTGTGTTATGGAACCATATCAGAGACAATCCTAGTGACAACTAAGCTAATCCGATTCCCTACAGGTTATGAAAAGCAAAACATGTGCAGGGTCTCCTTGAGAAACCCTATATCCCAATACTAGTTATTAACAATATAGAGACATATGAAGAACAAAAATAAAATAACCTTCTGCTATTTTTGTCGTTGCCCCAAGGATAAAGTAAATAGATGCCAGTGATACAATAACATAATATAAAGTGGCATATTACATATGAACTCCAGTCTATGGGCAAAACACATCAATTAAACCAGCTCACTAGCAAAAAAAAAAAAAAAAACATTTAATACAAAAGTAAAATGGGCCTGCGTTCAGTGATTACATATGCCTCAATAAGTAGAGCCTGTTCAGAAAGCATGGGCTTCATTTGTTCCCACATTCCCCAGTGGTGGAGCTCATGAGGGATTAAATGCGGGGGGGGATGCAGGAACAAATGCAGGCATACTGATTGCTAGGGATGCACCAAATCCAGGATTCGGCCAGGATTCTGCCTTTTTCAGCAGGATTAGGATTCGGCTGAATCCTTCTGCCAGGCACAAATGAATCTGAATCCCGGCAGGAGGAAAATCGTTTTACTTTTTGCCACAAAACAAGAAAGTAAAAAATGTTTTCCCCTTCCCACCCCTATTTGCATATACCAATTAGGATTCTGATTCGGTTCAGTATTTGCCCAGAATCTTTCGCAAAGGATTCAGCCGAATCCAAAACAGTGGATTCGGTGCATCCCTACTTATTGCATCTTAAATATCCATCTAACTAATTTGTAAAACTCTAAAATGAGTTTTTTTGCTATTAGTCAGCTGGTTAAAATAATAGGGAAAATATGTCCCTATTGTATAATACAGAGGCATTTCAAGACTCTATAAAGGCACCAAAGTGAAGGCTGAGCTCTATTATATGGAAGTTTAAATTAGTCCGGTAAAAGGACATATCACAAGACACTGAGTAATGAGCACTTGTTATAAAGATATATTTTACAGGATTTTCATGGTTCTTGTGTACAATATAAAATTACTAGCAGACAAGCCATTAACAGATATAGAAATATGTGAAGTAGTAATTGTTTTTTTGGCCCATACCCTATACTGTTTGCATCTAGCATTCCATTCCACTATAACCCTGTCATACTTAACTAGTAGGGACATTATATCATAACATTATCTATTTGTATAAATGTATAACTTATTGTATATTGTATAACTATAAAGTGCTACTAGGGTATGCAAGCTGTACAATTTTACAGTGTAGGAAAGTACATAGTGGGAAGGCAAAAATTGCAACAAATTCATAGAAATTTACAAAGGGTAAGTGCCATGTGGTAAGAGAAATCATAAGAAAGAAGTAACTGCTCCATACAGGTTGCAATCTAAGTGTTAAAATAGTTAATATGGAAGATCATTTCAGAAGAATTATGAGAGATTATGGGCCAAAATACTGTGCATCGATGGATAGATTTAAGTGAATTATCTAGAGTGGTGAAAGGCTTCCTACATATCTCCGGCAGCCCACAGAGCATAAAGGGACACTGTCATAGTACATGTTACTAGTAGATAACCTTTTCAACTAAATATCAGTTAGGCAGATAAACTTTTCAACTAAATGTCGGTTAAACTCACTACAAAGATTTTGTACCAGTAGTAAAAAGTCATCTTATATCTTGCTTTTGGTCAATAAAAATGCCTTGATTATGGTTCCTCTACCCCCACCTACAGGGTGGTAAGTGCTCAACTGAAAAAAAAAACCCAGTAGGAACAAAAGGTTCAACAGCCAGACTTCATTATTTGCAAAGGTGCATTTCCAATAGCATTCCACACTCAAGTCTAAGGTGCACAGGTCTTTTCTGTGGGGGGAAAAAGATCCCACACTATCTGTATAACTTTACCATGTGAATCTGTAGTCAACGCCATTTTATGTATTCGGTTTGGTGTAAAGAACAAAAAAGGGCCATCTACAGGTTATTGCCAATTATATTGCTTCCCTCCCTAACTGAAGTTCTTTTGCTCAGAAGAGTGTTATATAACTCTTATATGAGAAACAAAGAATGCAGAGATCCAACATTGTTCATGGCTGCCATCTCGATTTCTGGCCATACAGCCAGGATTGGAGAACTGAACCTTTAGCCTCTTAAACCGTGGAGGGTGTGGCCAGGCCCGGATTTGTGGAAAGACCACCAAGGCCTGGGCCTAGGGCGGCAGAGTTTTAGGGGGGTGGTGTGCTGTCCAACCACATCCACATTGGTTTAGAAACACTGGGGATGAGTGGGAAATAAAATCGTTTTTTAAAATTTCCTGTCTGCCAATCCCCAGTGCTCCAGACCAGATGATGAAAATGTGCATCAATAAAGGGGATGGGACAGAACAACAAATGGCAGCAGGCCTAGGGGCCCACACTATCTAAATCTGGCTATGGGTGGGGCAGTATCATGTAGGATATTTTCAAGCATTATATGATTCAGTTTGGAAGGGGAAATAATGGGCTGGCCATGGTACAAGAGCACACACACAGTTATGTGGCATGGAACACTGTGTATACTCCATGCCCAGGGTACGGTGGGAAGGCTATGGAGTGAGGTGGATGTCACACAGATCTATAGGCACAGTGCAGACTAAAAAAAAAGCATTAATAGCAACACACAAAGTTATTTGGCCCAATTTCTTATTTAAGTTTGGACTTCACTTGTGCTTTAAGAAATAACCAGATCTGCACATATAAGACGCATAGGGGAGAATTTACTAAAACTCGACTTTTTCAAAGTATAATTAAAAAAAATTCAACCAAACTCCCAAACCCGAGTTTCCTTAATTAACCATTAAAACTTCTTGAAAAAAAAATAGACGCAAGAAAAAAATCACATCAAACTTATACGTCAATTTGAATCATACAACTTTTTTAGAATTGCTGCCCCGAAAACTCGGCTTTATCAAATTGCCGCCGCAACAACTGTAATTTATTGGACTATCGAATGAAACCCAGCACAAACAGCCCAAAACTATTGAGAATCCCGAAGGTAAAAAACATGTTACAATTGTTAAAGGGACCATCTGCCATTGGTTTCACATTCAGATTTTTAGCAGAGTATAACAAATCTTGATAAATTTGAGGTTTCTTTCCTCTAAAAATTCTTTCTAAAGGGGGAACATTTTTCCCCTTTAAAAAAGCAGTTCAGTGTAAAAATAAAAACTCGATCAATAGATAGGCTGTGCAAAATAAAAAAAATTCTAATATAGTAGCCAAAAATATAATCTATAAAGGCTGGAGTGACTGGATGTCCAACAAAACAGAACTTCCTGCTTTTCAGCTCTCTAACTCTGAGTTAGTCAGCGACTTAAAGGGGGGGCCACATGGGACATAACTGTTCAGTTTGCAAAACAGTTATGACCCATGTGCCCCCCTCCCAAGTCTCTGATTGATTACTGCCTGGTAACCAATCAGTGCAAACCAAGAGAGCTGCAAAGCAGGAAGTAGTGTTCTGGCTATTATGTTAGACATCCAGTCACTCCAGCCTTTATAGGTAACATTTTTGGCTAACTGTATTAAAAACATTTTTTATTATGCACAGCCCATCAATTTACCCAGTTTTTATACTGAACAATTCCTTTAAAAACTCGACCAGAAAAATTTGAGGTTTAATAAATAGGCCCCATATATTTTATGTAGAAAGGATCCTGGAAAACACTGTCCTTTTCTTAGACAAATATTTAACCATAACTAAACAAATAAATAAGATGAAAAAAGTGAAAGTGATATTATACACACCGGTGCTGAAGGATAATGCTGTGAAGAGCCCCATACCAGTGAACTGACCTGCGCAGCCACCATCTGTGATGCCATTTTTCGAAGAAGTCTATACATTGGGAAAGTAAATTTCCATATGAACACTATATAAGAAGCAGGTAATCAGGAAATGCAATGATAAAAAATATAAACCAGCACTTCAACTGAATGTGACATCTGTTACTGCCCATGCAGCAGTTCTTCAATGGAATACTTCCACTAGCAAAGAAAAGCTTGATACCAACCCCCAAGTCTTCCTGTCACTGACATAAATGGAGACCACTTGTCCCTTTTATACCATAAATTCTAGGGATGCACTGAATCCAATATTTTGGATTCGGCCGAAACCCCGAATCCTTCGAGAAAGATTCGGCCGAATACCGAACCGAATCCTAATTTGCATATGCAAATTAGGGGTGGGAAGAGAAAACATTTTTTACTTCCTTGTTTTGTAACAAAAAGTCATGCAATTTCCCTCTCCGCCCCTAATGTGCATATGCAAATTAGGATTCGGATTCAGTTCGGCCAGGCAGAAGGATTCGGCCGAATCCGAATCCTGCTGAAAGGCCGAATCCTGGCCGAATTCTGAACCGAATCCTGGATTCGGTGCATCCCTAATAAATTCACAGATGGAAAAACCTGTACAATTTCAACTATCAAATGTAATTGCTTATATAAAAGGCATACAAACAATGGCACTACGTTTAAGACTGTCTGATTACAATAGAAACGTCCTGGCTTGCTAAAGAATCTAGAACAGTGTGGTTAAATGGGACAATCATGTAATGTAGTAAGCCAAACCCAGTTATACAGTATATGGAGTCCTTAAAGGGGTGGTTCACCTTTGAGATAACTTTTAGTATGATTGCAGAGAGGGATTATTCTGAGACAATTTGCAATTGGTTTTAATTTTATTATTATTATTATTATTATTATTATTATAATTAATAATAATTAAAACTAATGGAAAAGTTGCTTAGAATTAGCCATTCTATAACATACTAAAAGGTAAACCACGCCTGTAAGCAGATTGGCTGACTTAAAAATGTAAAAACAGTCCATATTTGGACCTAGTTGGGCAGCCCTAATCTACCGAATGAAGATGAAGGAACATTTACAACTTAATGTATAGATTCAGTACTGAAAAAAACCCCATTGTACTTACTCAGATCCATCTCCACCATCATTTAAGTAAGTGACCCCAAGACGATTTCCAGGTGGATACTCAAACCCATGCAGCTTGTACTTGGCATATATAGCGGATGAGATGTTCTGATATTGCACAATCGCATGCCCTAGCAAAAACATTTAACACAGTTAAAACAGGCAGGATATTTTTATGCAAAACATTTTTTCTATTTATTGGCTCCAAAAGCCCCATTCACCACACTTTATAAAATGTTCTAAGAAAATTAAAAACAGGCATTCAAGCTTTACAAACGACAATTTGGCATGCACCAAACCCCAGATACTGTCAAATCTGATTCTTCTTCAGCAGTACTTGGTGAAATCTCAGTGATTGGCCGAAATGAATACAAACCCTTAAAACTAAGTGACTTTAGGTCACGCAATTAAGGAAACTGAAACATTTTTATACACACACTACACATGCAGATTTACTTATTTATATTAGGGTTTGACGTTGGTTTAGGATGATTTCAAATTCTTAGTGAAAGATTCAGAATTAGTCCAAATCTCAAAAAAGTGGATTTGATGCATCCCTACAAACAACGCAGCTTTTCACAACAGTAATGATTACAATAAGAACTTAATTAACTTAATTACCAAAGCTGTTATAAGGATCTCGCTGGACCTCACAATATTCAAGACCAGGAATCAGATCAAATAAGTTGTGCACTTGCTCCTGAATCATCGGAAGTCTTGAAACAACGATTAGTCGCTTGGAAATGGTCTCCTGTGTCCTGGCATCTGTATTTTTGTCATACGATGAATAATCATATTCTTTTATGCAAAAAAAAAAAAAGTTAAAATGTTTATTTTTTATTTTACAACTTTTAAGGTAATATGAAAAGGTTCCTTTTAAAGTATCCTATCAACCCTGGTGTATTGTAGCTCGGCAGGAAAGGGAGTCTCTTTAAAACACCTATCCACTCTAAATTGAGACAATTTCATGTAGGCCATGATAATCACTAACATGAAACTCCACAGGGCACTTTCACTTTGGAGCATTTTATCCACTTCCTACGTAAAATACAAAACTATTTGGTGGCAGTAACTCCAAACTATCATTCACATTATTAATAAACTTCTTAACACTTAACTATGTAGCTAAACTATGAGTTTACACACTTATTTAATTGAAAATACATGGTAATGCAGGTAGGCCTGGATAAGCAGTTTGTAAGAATGGATTAAAGTACACAGATAATTGCTGTAACTGACTTTATTTTTCATATTTTACTACATCCTGTAAATAGAACTGAACTGTGTACTTAGTGTCGGTTTAAAAGAAAAGGAACACCAAAAAATTAAAGTGGTTTAAAGTAATGACAATATCATGTACTGTTGCCCTGCACTGGTAAACTGGTGTGTTTGCTATAGAAACAGAAATATAGTTTATATTAACAAGCTACTTTGTAGCCATAGGGGCAGCCATACAAGCACAGGATACAAAGTAGATAACAGATACTTTCTGTATCTGTTATCTGCTGGGTATCCTGTACCTTTTCAGCTTTGAATGTCTCCCCCATGGCTACACAGCAGCTTGTATCTATAGCAAAGCAGGGCAGGGCAAGAGTACATTATATTTTCGTTACTTCAAAACACAATTTTTTTGGTGTTGCTGTTCATTTAATCAACATCTATTCAGTTGTCAGTCTTTCAATTATGGGCATAACCATTTCTGTTAGATCTGTTGACCTCAGTAAAATAAAAATGGTTACTTGAGAGACTGGGGAGTGAGAAATTCATCTCTAATGCTATATCCCTCCCCCTTTCTAATCAGGCTCCAAAACTGTAATTGTATAACTATATCTTTCAGATTCCTCCAATTAACACCCTTACATGTTATCAAAATGAGAATACTGACCATAAGAAAACACAGTGGCAGCAGCAGTGTGGTCATGCTGTATCATTGTTTCTTGCCTTGAGCTGTTGTGGTAGTCATTCTCTGCTCCACCGCCACCACTTCCACCTCCACCTTTGTTCTTAGGCTCAGCCAAGATTGCCTTAAAGCCTGTAAAACACCCGCTATTAGTGACAGAATTTTGTGTAGTATATTTTGGCTAAAAATAGAGGGCTCCTTTCTAATTACATGACTAAAAGTATTCTAGCAGAAATAATATTCTAAAATGAAATTAAGGCAGATGGTTGCATGATGTTTTTACAAAGTTTAGGTAAACATGACATGTCTTTATAAAGTTAATGCATAAAGTAACACTTACTTCTGTCACAGTTTTCTATAGCCAAAGCAGCCTGAGAGGGCTTGAGGAATCTCACATATGCCAAACCCTTACTTTCACCAGTACTCTTATTTTTAATAATTGAGCAATATTCGATTTGTCCATATTCCTAAAGATCAATTGAAAACAGTACAAAGCACTCAATAAACATCCATTATTAACATCAAACATACCACTATCTATAAATAGCTATTTGTGGTTGGGGGCAAAGGAAAATGGCTACATTTAGAAAATATAACACATACATGGCCCCACAAAACCAATGATTCTAATTTGAGAACAACTCAATGGTAAATGTCAACTTTTAAGATTTTGGGTTAAAACTGATCTTGAATCTTACTCAATTTGGAACTTGCCTTCTGAAGGAGGAGCTTTTTTTTCGCCAAAAGGTTAATTACGCAAAACTTGATGAACTTTGAACCTTCTACTTTCCTCACTCGACAATGCTGGGAGTTTGCAGGGCTGAATAATTAATATATACCAAGAGAGGTGTCCGTACCAAATTTCATAAAACTTAGGACCTATGGACCAGTATATTTCCCTTACAGGTGCATAATAACACAGAATAAAAATACAAAGTTGAAATGCTATTTTTATTATTTGCAGCTACTATTCTAGTGTGAATTTTTATGTATAATTCTGTGTGCTGCATCTTCAACCAATGACATCTAGCTTTTTGTACTGCAACCAGTTAACTACGGACTATGTATATCTACTGTGATGTATTTTGTGTACTCTGTAAAAACTACCTGAAATTAAAAAAAAAAAAACATGTTACATACAACGTTCCAGTAACAATCAAACTGTTTATATGCATTCAGATTCTTTGCACTGTTCATGCTGACAAAAGCATGCAATTAGATTAGTGTTCTGTCATTTATACAAACCACCAGCAAGTTTATCAATGTATTAAAACGATGTATGATACAACGTCTCTCGATGGGTGCTACATAGTAGCTTTCAATGCCACTAAAACCTTGTCCAAGAGGACATTTTAGCTTTTATATTAGATCAATGATTAAAATTAATAAATTCATCTGAACAGGTTTCTTGTTATTGCCCCTTTGCAGATGCTTGTTGAAGATATACTTGTTAGGTAAGGTGTCAGTAGTCTATTCAGCAGAAATACGGTGAGAATGAATGATTAAATACCTTAAATTTTTGCTTTACATCTTCTTCTGTGTATGACTTTGGAATCATTACAAAAATTCTTGTTAGCTCTTCATCCTCAACATCCCTGTGATTTGAAGAACCTCTTGACTGTGCAATGAACACCTAAAATGATTTGTCCATTAAATTATCCTGGACACACAATCTACACCAGATATCATGTATAATAATAACAACACGTGCTAAATAAATGTATTTCTGTGTGCCAAGAATCTCTCTGTGGCTGGTTTATAAATATGTGTAATAACAGTCTTAACTGACATTTTATACATGTGAATAATAGAACTCTGCCCAATATGTCTACAGTTATGAGATGTAATTGTATGAACTTAAAACATTAGGGTCAGGTATAGTTGCCAGCAAATATTGTGTGCCACGGAGGCCAGAAATAATGTGAATAACAAGGCACATCAGTAGGTGGATGAGGTTGTTGACTTAATTTGGAAAGTAAGGGATTGCAGAGATCCTTTCATTTACAGTAATAGCTGCTACAGGGCAGGCAATGTATACATTTCTAAAACCTGCACTTACTACTCCTGCCAAACAAAAATATGGCAATAGCAATGGCAGTTTCAGCAATGGCAGTTTCAGCAATGGCAGTTTCAGCAATGGCAGTTTCAGCAATGGCAGTTTCAGCAATGGCAGTTTCAGCAATGGCAGTTTCAGCAATGGCAGTTTCAGCAATGGCAGTTTCAGCAATGACAGTTTCAGCAATGACAGTTTCAGCAATGACAGTTTCAGCAATGGCAATTTCAGCAATGGCAATTTCAGCAATGGCAATTTCAGCAATGGCAAAGTTCCTTGCATATGTATTGTTTGTGTGGAACTTAAGTCTGCAAAACCTATAATTGCCATTTAATACACATTTGTGGCACCACCTACACTAGGACAGTGGTCCCGGGCACCCTTAAAGGGGTGGGTCAAGTTAACTTTTAATATGTTATAGAATGGCCAATTCTGAGTATTTTTTCGATTGGTGTTTCTTTGTTATTTGCCGCCTTCTTCTGACTCTTTCCAGCTTTCAAATGGGGGTCACTAACCTCATCTAAAAAACAAATGCGCTGTAAGGCTACAACTGTATTACTACTGCTACTTTTTATTACTGATCTTTCTATTCAGGCCCTCCCCTATTCATATTCCAGTCCCTTATTCAAATCAGCGCATGGGTAATTTGGACCCTAGCAAAACCAGGTTGCTAAAATTGCAAACTGGGGAGCTGCTGAATAAAAAGCTAAATAACTCAAAAACCACAAAAAAATGAAAATCAATTGCAAATTGACTCAGAATATCACTCTCTAGACCATACGCAAAGTTAATTTAAAGGCGAACATTAACCCATTAACTGATAACTTATGTTATATATGAGAAATCTCTGGTGTATCAGTCATTGAGCCACAGGTGAAATATCTAGGATATAGCTAATAAGGGTTCAGTCAATATCTCACACTTGCTGAACTTTGAGCTGGGTTTTTAAAATATCTTGGTTATTATCCCGCCCCAACTGCCCTAGAAGGTAAGTCCCTTGACTTGGTAAGTCGCCAGCCGTCCCAGGTGGGAAAAACCCCAAAGTGTGAATCGCAATGACCTAAGAAACCCCCACGTTTGCCTCTAAAGCTCTCACCTTGATGGGTTTGGTGCTCTCACTGAGACACCGGCCGTGCATCTCTTCCATTGCCCTACAAGCCTGCGAAGACTTGGCATATTTGACAAACGCGATGCCTTTAGACTCCTTTGTTTGCTTGTCTTTTACCACCCAGATGTCCTGGATATCGCCGAAATCGGAGAACCTTTCCCTGATCAAATCCTCTGTGGCATATTTGCTAACCACTAAGAATACCCGGCTGTTCGGTGGGTCCTCCAAGTTACCCGCCGAGGGACGGAACCCGCTGCTGTCCTCCATGTCTAATATCGATTACGAGACAAGTAAGAGCAGAAAACAATTGGATTCACCAGGCTCTGTTTACTGACACAGCTTCCGGCTACGTCACAGGCCGAACGACGCTCAGTCATAGAGTCTGTTGGCTGTTAGTAGCGCTCCCCCTGCAGGCTGGAAAAGCAACACGCAGCGCCATCTCCGGGTGGAAAAAATATATTACCTTTAATAGCACTAAAATATGACATAAGAATTTATTTGCTCATATGTGCGCTCATGTTGCATCGCCTGCGGATGTAGCGTGATGTGATTACCAAACGTGTTTGGGACTGATTTATTAAACAATTCCCCCAAAATCCTACTAGTCCTGCCCATCTGTTAGACTTTCTGCCCAATGAATTCTCAGTTCTGGCTGGGCAGGGGAGCTTGTAGTGTTCTCAGGACAGGAACCAATCAGCAGATAGGCTCACCTGATAGGGAACTGAAGCCTGTATTTATTTGTGTGACTGCAGGGCTGTGATTGGCTGTCCCCGTCCTAATGTGCTTCTGGCAGGGGCCTTTTGGAAATGTCCACCCTTTATTTAAAACAGAGGAGTGACCATAGGGAGCTCCAATAATTTTTAATGAATACATTTTAAAAGATATTATTAATTTTTAGCCTCAGTTAAAACCAATACTATGCATTATTTATTATTGCCTACAAAAAATGAGGGTTTTTCCCTATTAATAACATTGGGATCAACCATCATTTTTACAGGCCAGGTGGCAACGCTATCTCCAGAGCGGCTTCTTCTGCATCAAGGCCAGGCCCCACTATATATATATGCTCTTGCATTTCTAGCTATTCATAGTAAATGGTCTTTCTTAGTTATGGGTGAATAAGATTCATAACAAAAGGTTTAAATAATAAAAGCTGGAATAAATGCTCTCCTCAAAAAACAATTACAACAATAAAATACATATTTATTCATTCATTCATTCAGTCCCATTTTCCATACAGAAGATGGCAGAATTGTTAGCCCTGATTGCATAGCCTATCATAGGAGTCAAGAACTCACTCATAGACATTGACTCAGGTGCATACTGGCTGGAATAGCTTCTCTCCCCAAGGTTCCTGAAACTCTGCCCTGGGCTCCAGCAGCCAGTTCCTTCCCTAGGAGTTTCCAGAGAGGCACAATAATCACCAGCACACCTTTAAAACTTGTGTTTCATCTGGTGCTCGGTGTCAACTGAGGGATTGGCACTCTCCAATCCATGACAAATAGAATGAAAACTGGCTCAGCAAGGCTATTAGGCATAAATCCTGCATGGTTATTAGATGCAAGCAATATAACATTTGACATGTCTTATGAAGGGGCTTGTCCTGAAACATTACATCGCTTCCATCTAATAAACATGTAGGGTTTAATCTTTTTATAATAGCCTTGTTGTGCCGGTTTCCATTCTATTTGTAGCTTCCAGAGAGGGGCATCCCCTGGTGTGAATGGGGAGGCTGCTTCTCTTCCCAAGGCTCTGGAACCCTGCTCTGGTCTCCATAGGCCAATTCCTCCCCCTTGGGATTTCTGGAAAGAAGCATTGCCTGGCGGGAATGGAGAGTCTGAGCTGCAGGCTTCTCTAATCCGCAGTGTAAGCTTTGTGTTTGCAATGTTTGCAACCTGCACATGCCACCCTGTATTGAAAAAAACCTTCCTCCGATTGGGTGGTCCAAGGGGCGGACCTACTTACTTTTTTTCAGCTCTCTTATTGTTTACCAGTCAATAACCAATCATCGACTTGGGGGACATATATTGCACCTGACTTGCATGCTAAGGATCAAAACTAAATGACATGTTATGTCCCATGTGCCCCCTATTCAAGTCACATGTCTCTCTGACTAACTAAGAGGATAGAGCTACAAAGCAGGAAGTAGTGTTCTGGCTATCCAGTCACTCCAGCCTTTATACATTACATTTTTGGCTAACTAACTACATTAGAATTTTTTTTATTTAGCACAGCCTATCTATTTACCCAGTTTTTGTTTGTATACTGAACTCATTTAAGGAAAAGTGAAAAATATATTTATTTTTACACAGAACTGTTCCAACAATATGCAGGTTTCATATCCCGTTGATATCCTGATCTGCGATGGGTTTTGTGCAATAATCTGAAGATTTTGTGGGTCTATTTGAAATAATAGATAGGTTGATACAACCAACTAAGTTTGTAGTGGATTTAAAATCAAGTCCCCCAGCAAACAATGACTGAGTAGTAAGTCCAAGGCGCACTTACCCTTCATTCAAGAGCTCTGGTGAGAAAGCAGGGGGATTTTAAGCCCCAGCCAATTACCATACAACTCTGAATAAATCCATGTTTTAAAGTCTAAATGACAGCTATAGGCAAACAGTGGCTACAATTTGTACGCAAAACACAGAAAGAAATTGCCAGTGCTCAATTGAACCCTTGTTGTGGTGTTGACCAACTGTTGGTCACAAGCAGCCTTGTGCCAGTTCTCACTATAACCTACATTCTGGAGTTGACTAACTGCTACAAACGATGAAAAGACAATATTTGTACATAAAAAAAGAAAAAAGATTGCCAGTGCAAGGTATTACAAAAAAATAATTAAAAAAATGTTAGCACCACACTTTGGGCAAAATATGCAAGCTCACATACAACGTTAAGGCCTCTCATTGTACGTGAGTCCTACACTATTAACATTCTCAATTTGTAGTGCATTTAAAATCAAGCCCTGTGCTCTTGAGTTAAGGTTAAGTGCACTATGGTCTTACTACTCAGTTACACTGTTTGCTGAGGGACTTAATTTTAAATGTACTACAAACTTACAAGGTTAATAGATTGTGTAGGATAAGGGTATGACTCACATACAATGATATACTATGACTAAGCACCGGAGGGTGCAAAACGCGTAAGGTGGGCCTGGTGGGGTCAGTATGTATCCGAGTTTTAACGCTAATTTAAATAAAATGATATTTTTTTACTGAAAAAAGCCTCGGGACAGTTATCTTTTGATAAGGGAATCTTTTGCATATAATTGCCTGAGAACTGGGGCGAGTCCCTTAAGCTTAAGCTAAGTTGGAAATCAGATGTGGACTCCCAATTGATGTATAATATCACATACAATGATACCACAGATTTTTTGAGAATTATCAAAAATTTGGTGTTGGATAAGACTTATGGTTGGGGAACAGCAGATGTGGTATTACTCTACTCAAGTATACCCCATGTGAAGGGGATGGTGGCTATTAAGGGGGTTGCCATCTTGGAAAGTGTCTGTGACACTCACATGCTCAGTGGGCTCTGAGCAGCTGTTTAGAAGATAAGATTAGGGGTCATCACAAATTATCAAGCAGAAAATGAAGGTGGCCTGTGATATAAACTGATGTTACAAGGCTGATTATTAAATCCTGATGCTAGTTGCACTGGTGTCTGTGCTGCCATGCAGTAATTATCTGTATTAAGTACTAATCAGCCTTATATTGTGACATTTATATTCTATGTGTATTGTAAAGAGTCCCTAAGCTCAATAAGTGACAGCAGCACAGAGCATGTACAGTGAAACAGGAGAAATGAAGATGGGGAGCTACTGGGGCATCTTTGGAGACACAGATCTTCCCTGCTAAAGGGCTGTGGTTGCCTTGGGCTGGTACAGAAGACCAAAACATAATGTACAACATTTCTAGCAACTTCTTTAGTTAAGCTTTATTTCTCCTTTAAGAATCATCTGGACAATTATGAGTATGATGTCAAAAACTTTATTTTGGAAGCTGTGTGGTATCTTTTGACTCATAAGGTCCCTCTGTTACAAGGAAAACAGAATAATACTAACTTAACGTATAATTCTTTACCAAGTAATGCACATTTCAAAAGTAAAAGTAATAACCTCCGCTGTATGCTGGCAAATGCACGGAGTTTGTCAGGTAAAATGGGAGACCTAGAATTAATTGCATGCTCTAAAAATTATGATATAATTGGTATCACTGAGACCTGGTGGGATGAAACATGTGACTGGATTGTGAATTTAAATGGTTACACCCTTTTTAGGAGGGATAGAGGGATTAAAAAGGGTGGAGGAGTGTGTTTGTATGTAAAGCCTGAATTAAAGCCTGAATTAAAGCCATGCGCTAAAGAAATAAAAATAGCTGGCACTGGTGAGGGTGTAGAATCACTCTGGGTAGAGATTTCGACTGGGCAAAAGGTATCAAAAAGAATTATCATTGGTGTATGCTATAAACCACCTCGTATAAGTGTCGAGTATGAAGCCGAGCTACTCTTGCAGATACAAGCGGCTTCACAGCTGGGTCAAGTTGTTGCTATGGGTGACTTCAATTATCCAGACATTGACTGGGGTAATGGGGTTGCTAAGACAGAAAAAGCTAGTAGGTTTGTAAATATGCTGAATGACAACTTTTTATTCCAGCTCGTTCAAGAACCTACTAGGAATAACTCTCTTTTGGACCTTGTAATAACTAACAATACTGAACTCATCTCTAACATTTGTGTGGGGGAGCATTTAGGGAATAGTGATCATAACATGCTCTCCTTTGAGATTCTGTTGCAGAAGCAATTCTATAAGGGAGTAACTAAAAAAATAAATTTTAGACGTGCAAACTTTGACAGTATAAGGGCATCTCTGCAACATATTAAGTGGGAAATGCTTTTCACAGGGTTAAACACAGAACAAAAATGGGAAGTCTTTAAAATGCTGCTTAATAAATATACTTGTCAGTATATTCCACTTGTAAGCAAGGAACGTCGTTGCAAAGCAAAACCTTTTTGGTTCAATAGAAGCGTTGGTGTTGAGGTGGGTAAGAAAAGACGTGCTTTTAAGGCTTTCAAGTTAGCTGGTACAGCCGAAACATTTATAAGGTACAAGGAGGCCAATAAATCATGCAAAGAAGCTATAAGGCAAGCTAAAATTGCTATAGAAAAGGATATTGCAGCAAGCAGTAAAAAAAATCCAAAATTATTTTTTAAATATGTCAATAGTAAAAAAATGAAGCAGGAAGGGGTGGGACCCTTACTATCAGAGGGGGGTCAGCTGGTTGATGAAAACAAAATAAAAGCGCAGATTCTGAACTGGTATTTTTCATCTGTGTACACAAATGAAGAACCAGTAAGTGAAGGTTTCCTTCTTAACACTCCCAATTCTAGTAATACAACTAATGATGCATGGTTCACACATGAAGAAATTCAAAAGAGACTTGAACATGTTAAGATTAACAAAGGTCCAGGGCCAGATGGTATTCATCCCAGGGTAATTAGCGAGCTTAGCTCTGTGATTGCCAAACCTCTTTACTTAATTTTTCAGGATTCATTGAGATCTGGCATTGTGCCGAGAGACTGGCGAATTGCTAATGTGGTGCCTCTATTCAAAAAAGGATCCCGTTCTCAGCCTCAAAACTATAGGCCAGTTAGTCTGACGTCAGTATTAGGAAAGCTTTTCGAAGGGTTAATAAAGGATAAAATACTGGACTTCATAGCAAATCATAATACTATGAGTTTGTGCCAGCATGGTTTTATGCGTAACAGATCTTGCCAGACTAACTTAATTTCTTTTTACGAGAATGTAAGTAGAGACCTCGATTCTGGGATGGCAGTGGATGTGATTTACTTAGACTTTGCTAAAGCATTTGATACAGTGCCACACAAAAGGTTACTGGTTAAATTAAGGAATGTTGGCCTGGAACATAGTATTTGTACCTGGATAGAGAACTGGCTAAAAGATAGACTACAAAGAGTGGTGGTAAATGGAACATTTTCTAATTGGACCAGTGTTGTTAGTGGAGTACCGCAGGGCTCTGTACTAGGTCCCTTGCTTTTCAACTTGTTTATTAATGACCTGGAGGTGGGCATTGAAAGTACTGTTTCTATTTTTGCAGATGATACTAAATTGTGCAGAACTATAGGTTCCATGCAGGATGCTGCCACTTTGCAAAGTGATCTGTCTAAACTGGAAAACTGGGCAGCAAACTGGAAAATGAGGTTCAACGTTGATAAATGCAAGGTTATGCACTTTGGCAAAAATAATATAAATGCAAGTTATACACTAAATGGCAGTGTGTTGGGAGTTTCCTTAAATGAAAAGGATCTAGGGGTCTTTGTAGATAACGCGTTGTCTAATTCTGGGCAGTGTCATTCTGTGGCTACTAAAGCAAATAAAGTTCTGTCTTGCATAAAAAAGGGCATTAACTCAAGGGATGAAAACATAATTATGCCTCTTTATAGGTCCTTGGTGAGGCCTCATCTGGAGTATGCAGTTCAGTTTTGGACTCCAGTCCTTAAGAGGGATATAAATGAGCTGGAGAGAGTGCAGAGACGTGCAACTAAATTGGTTAGAGGGACGGAAGACTTAAATTATGAGGGTAGACTGTCAAGGTTGGGGTTGTTTTCTCTGGAAAAAAGGCGCTTGCGAGGGGACATGATTACACTTTACAAGTACATTAGAGGACATTATAGACAAATGGCAGGGGACCTTTTTACCCATAAAGTGGATCACCGTACCAGAGGCCACCCCTTTAGACTAGAAGAAAAGAACTTTCATTTGAAGCAACGTAGAGGGTTCTTCACAGTCAGGACAGTGAGGTTGTGGAATGCACTGCCGGGTGATGTTGTGATGGCTGATTCAGTTAATGCCTTTAAGAATGGCTTGGATGATTTTTTGGACAGACATAATATCAAAGGCTATTGTGATACTAAGCTCTATAGTTAGTATAGGTATGGGTATAAAGAATTTTAATTAAAAGTAGGGAGGGGTGTGTGTATGGATGATGGGTTTTCATTTGGAGGGGTTGAACTTGATGGACTTTGTCTTTTTTCAACCCAATTTAACTATGTAACTATAATTACTTTATGTATGGAGAGGTATATTACCTCCAGGACCACTATGGGTGCGTGGTTTGCGCCCACATACGCCAACCTATACATGGGTTGGTTGGAGGAGTCCGAAAAGTTTATATCAAAAAAGATATATGTCCCAAGGCAAAAATAAGGATAATTTATTAATATTCACATTTAAAAAGTATTCAGTACATACCACCCCACATATCCCACCTTACGCGTTTCGCACCCTCCAGCGCTTAGTCATAGAGACACACCTATGACTAAGCGCCGGAGGGTGCGAAACACGTAGGGTGGGATATGTGGGGTGGTATGTACTGAATACTTTTTAAATATGAATATTAATAAATTATCCTTATTTTTACTCTAAGAGGCCTTGGGACATATATTTTTTTTTATATAAACTTTTCGGACTTTGACTGCCTTGGAACTGGGGCTGGTCCCTTCGGCCATGCTGAATAGCTATATGGATTCCCAATCTTTTAATAGATATATTGGTTGGAGGAGTCCCTTGTTCTTGGAGGTAATGCACAGGAGTATTAACAGGTGGTAGTGTCGTCGCTTTATAGATGATCTACTGTTTATATGGGCAAGTACTGGTAACTCTGTACTGGTAACTCTGTACTGCCAAAATCGACAACATTTAGGAAAGGTTTGTGGCTTGGTGCTTTGGAGTAGAAAGACACGCAAATCCAATTTGGATTGAGGGAATGTGTACTTTCCAAAAATATATGTTTTTTGGGGTTAGCGTCTTAGGGTGTCTTAATTTGAGGCCCCTATCTGCCACATACTTCGGTAAACCAATACACATTTGGCATCAAACTGTTCAGTGGACTCCTGGTATTCATATTTAGGGTGTTTTACACTGGTAGCTAATGATATGTGGGAGATGATGCTGTAGACTGGAAGCTGTGAGGTAATTTTTCCAAAAAAAAAAATATATATATATATATATATATAAATATAGGAAAGAATTGCAACTTGGTAATTTGGAGTACATAGATATATTTATCCATTTTGAGTTTGACAGAATCTGTCGTTTTCTAGGGTAAACCTACTGTTAGTGGAATGTTTGGCCTTGAAAAGTATGCCATTTTGTGGAGTGTGCTTTAGAAATTTGGTAGTGTACTGAGTTTTTGAACTATACAAGTGAGAAATCTCCATAAAACTATATATATTCATTTATTTGGTATTGGTGTGTTCAGGTGACATGGTACTTTCCAAATCTGCTGCATTCTCATACATTAATAATAATGATAAATTATATTTCTGATATATGTGTTTGTATTATGGGAAACATGATTTTTTTTTTTAAATTTTTAGACATTTAGAAGCCTATATCTTTTTACAGAAGTGGAATTACAAAATTCTAGCATATTTTTAAAGCTTAGGTTGTACTGAAAAAAAAATGATATAAAGTTTTCCTGGGTAAACTAAAAGAACCTCCCAGGAAAGGCCCCAAAAGTGAAAGAGATCAAAATGTTCAAAAATGGTCTGGCAATGAAAGTACCAAGGTCATATCGGCTGGCAGTGAAAGGGTTAAGGAAAAAACGCAGCAAATGTTGTGCATGCTGGATATAGTGCATTTCTCTCTGAAAATCTGAGTAAAATGGGTTGTTCCAGACATTGCTCAGAAGAACAGCGTACTTTGGTTAATTTGATTAGATTGATTAGAGAGGGGAAATCATATAAAGAAGTGCAGAAAACGATAGGCTGATCTCAAATGCTTTATGATGGCAACCACAACCTGAAAGACGTGGAAGAAAATTAAAAACTACCACTCAAATGGATAGAAGAATAGCCAAAATGGCAAAGACTTAGCCAATGATCAGCTCCAGGAAGATCAAAGAAGGTCTAAAGTTACCTGTGATACTGTTACAATTAGAAGACGTCTATGTGAAGCCAAGCTATCGGCAAGAAGCCCCCGCAAAGAACCATTGTTGAAAAAAAGACGTTCTAAAGAGGTTACAATTTTCCAAAGAACACATTGGTCTAAAGAGAAATGGTTTGTGGACTGTTGAAAGCAAGATTTTTTTGGGGTCTAGGGGCCGCACTGAATTCAAGGCATAGTACACTATGAAGACTATGAAACATGGTGGCATAAGCATTAGGATATGGGGATGGTTCTCATACTATGGTGTTGGGCCTATTTATCACATACCAGGGATCATGGATCAGTTTCAATACATCAAAATACTTGAAGAGGTCATGTTGCTTTATGCCGAAGAGGAAATGCGCTTGAAATGAGTGTTTCAACTAGACAACGACCACAAACACAACAGTAAAGAGCAACATATTTGGTTCCAGACCAACAAGATTGATGTTATGGAGAGGCCAGCCCAATCCTCGAACCTTAATCCATTAGAAAACTAGTGGGGTAACGTCAAAAATGTGGTTCTGAGGGAAGACCAAGAAATGCAGAAGAATTGTGGAATGTAACAGGTGCCAGAAGTTGGTGGACTCCATGTAACACAGATGTGCAGCAATTCTCAGAAACACTGATTATACAACTAAACACTGTATTAGTTCAGTGATTCAAAGGAAAGCAACATCTTTTCAGTCTATACAGTGAATGTTTGAGTTTGTAAAGAAGAATGCAGACTGCTATTTTTTTGGAACAGCCTAATATTCCATTTTCTTTACTTTCTGTAAAGGAAAAAATTTTTAAGCATACACTATTATTCTGAACACAACTGTATATACATTGCTTTGTGCATTGGCTTATTATCCTGCATAAACAGCAAGACTGGTCCACTGGGATAATAAGAGAAATATGCAAGATGTACTCTATAGTGTATGAACTAGATTAACAAACTTGTAAACAACGAATTATGATCTGAAGTTATCCATTTACAAAGTGCTATTTGCTAATTTCTAGTGAAAATTGAGATTTTTGTAGACATGTCCCAGAACTCCCTGCACAAAGTGTTGATACTATAACAAAGCATTTCCTCACTTACCACTAAATAAGACACAGAAGAAAAGGTTTCTAAAACCTAGATTTAATAAATTATTACATGCATGCTGGTGAAAAATACAAAAATACAATTAAAAAAATAATAATCATTGTTGCCATTTTAATCACAAGCACCACACTGAAGGGGAATAAAACATTCAGAACTCAGTTTTCCTCTTACAAATGATACAAAAACTTGGCAAAAAGAAACACAACCATCAAAGCAAGAAAGAGAAATGAACAAAACAGATGTTATTCATGAGATCAACTCAACATTGTAATCTGATAGGGTGGAACAAAAAGTAACACAGGGTAAGAAACATGCCGTATTACATTCACTACCTGCTTGGGAAGAGGCTTTTTTTTTTCTAGATAGAGTATTTGTTTTTCAAGGAAATCCCCGACAAAAACGGAGAGAAACATGCAATCATGTGGAAGTCATTACAATGTAAACACAATGCAGTAATATTACAGGAGCTTACTGCTTTATACAATATACATCTGATTGCCACAACAAAAAGCCTGTCATCTCTGTATACTGTGCACAAAGGAAATTAGGGATTTGCCTGGAAACAAATTGTTCACTATGTTGCAAAACTATCCTTCATTTATTAACGCTATCTCAAAAATGGCTTCTTCCTGGTCATATTCACAATAGAATGTCTTCATTCTTGATCAGCATCTCCACCACTAGCCTCTGATAACGGATATCATTCAGTGCAGCCATGGCATCTTGTTCCGGGGGTCGCATGAGAGTTGGGCCGAACACTATACCGAGGTTCTCTGCACTCATTAAATTGTCCTTCTCATTTAGAGTTACCCTGCAACAACAGAAAGTGTATGGAATTAACGCAACCTATCTGGAGGGCATTCCTGTTATACAAATAAATTCCATGCAGCCCCTACAGTGACACACTGATAGCTTACCCGTCTTAATTTCTTACTGCCTGTCTCATTAATTAGTCTGAATGTCACATGACATGTTGCTAAGGCACTGATTTACTCAGTTCAACTGAAACCTGGAGGAACTATGCACAACAGCAGGAAAAACACTAGACAGTTTTTGTTTTTCCAGACCATGATGCTCTGTGTCTGACATTTCAGTGATGATATGAGATGTCACATTTCCATTTTAATTAGCAAAATAAGTCATTAACATAATGTGGCTTTGAGTAGTAAAGTGCTACACAACACTAACAAAATAGATTTAGGCAGTCACAACACAACTCTATTTAGATAGAGAAAATATTTTTTTTACAAAGATAACTGCCAATGGATTTTGACTCTATAAAAAGTAATCCATCCGCTTGTTTATTGTTTACATTCTCAACTGCCCATAGGTGGTTTATGATGTGCCAATGGTCTGCCATGTTCTTTGGTTGTTGTCACCAAAGGGTTGGGACAGGAGACCTATAATCACTAGTAATGGTGGGCAGCTACATGACTTCTCTTCATCTGATCTATATATCCTAGACATGCTGTGTGACAACAGATGTCATTGCAACTGGCCAAGTACCACAGCCTTCCGATGGTGCATTGTAAAACAATTCAGGAATGGTTATGGCATAAATATATCTATATGAAACTGGCCTCTAAAATAAAAACTTGGCTAAAAACCCTGGCTAGAAATCAAATATCCATCTAATGATCAGTGTCTGTGTATATTTACTTCACATGTCTCCCTGCACAGTAACTGCATCACAGGTTACTTACCTATCATTCTATGTCTGTGAGTGATAAATAGTGCTCTTATAATGAAATGTACCTTTTCAAATGGGCCATAAGATAATGTAGTGTTTCACAGTGAGCTGGAGGGAGCAGCTTCAATGCGTCATGAAGAATTTCTAGTTGTGCATCAGGATCTAGAGCCTCTGCCAGAACAAACATACAGATAGATTAGGGTACATGAATAGAATACTGAAAGTTGTATTCCTAATGATATTGGGCCAAGGATTACAGGTGCTGCCCAAAATCAGTCCTTCTAATGAAAAGAAAAATTCACACTATATAGGTCAAGCTTGTTGGCCACTATACACATACCGAAAATCATACAAAACTGCATTTTATGTAATGTTATTATATATGGATAGAGTTGGCATCCTCTGCAAATCTGTTTATCACATATGTATATATTTTTTCCTTCAGAACATCCTTTAAGTTGGTTGATTATGCAGGTCTGAGGATTTCATCAGAAGCACCAGGTCCTAAGAATTCAGGACAATAGATCCCATGCATTAACCAGTGACATCACTATGATTTATACCAGGAGTCCCCAACCTTTTTTTACCCATGAGCCACATTCACATGTAAAAAGAGTTGGGGAGCAACACAAGCATAAAAAAGTCCATTGGGGTGCCAAATAAGTGCTGTGATTTGGAACCCTCTATATGGACTGGCAGCATACAGGAGACTGTACTTGGCACTATACTTAGTTTTTATGCAGCCAAAACTTGCCTCCAAACCTGGAATTCAAAAAATAAGCACCTGCTTTGAGGCCACTGGGAGCAACATTCAAGGGGTTGGAGAGCAACATGTTGCTCACGAGCTACTGGATGGGGATCACTGCTTTATACCTTTCTAGCACTTACAATACAAGGAGAAATACAGCAGTGCTCAAAAGTTGGACAAATTGCAGGTTCTGTTGAATCCCTCGCCCAAAGCAGATGTATTAGATCTAATTTAAATAACTAATTCGAGCACAAAAAAATCCAATATAACAACTGACTTTAAAACCTATGCTGCATACAGAGATACAGGTTTTGTGGTGATTTTTAAATGAGTTAGTGGTAGTACATCTTCTAGGTAAAATGAGCCCACAAAGGCTATATTAGAGCTGTCATTCAAAATCAGACTCCCTGAAGACAGAATAAAGAATGACAGCTTCCAAAGGGGGGGGGGGGGGAGGCAGTGAAGAGATTATATACTTTATTATTTCATAAATGGTAACACATTTTCAAATGATTCATTTTTTTTTTTTTAAAGTCTTATTTCAGTACGATTAAGCTTTTCATTATCGTGACAGTTCCCCTTTAAACGTGGGACACCATGATTACACCTTCACATTATGGAACTAAACAAAGTGGTTAGATTGTGTTAAATATAAATACATGTATATATAAAATACTATAATCGCTTATATAATGGACTCAATAGTGCACCCTATGTCATGTGTACATATTTATTTTCGATATTGGTTTTAGTTAATCAGAACAAAAGCAAAGGCATATTAATGTGTTCAGGTGTGATATTCTCATTCACCACTTGAGGGAGCACATCATGTGAAAAATGCAGTATAATTATTGTCTGTTATAAGCCCAAACACAACAGACTTTATTTTTTTGACATAAAAGTATCTGTAGTAATTACGGTTGCTACCTGGCCGGTATTTTACCGGCCTAGCCAGTAAAATACCAGCCAAGGCCGGGGGCCGGTATTACAAATTACCAGCAGTGTAGCTTCACTTCATTTTTGATGACCAGTCAAACTGCTCCCAGCCTACCGCTGATCCATGCCCAGCCGGCCCTTTCTAGCTAAAATACTTACAGATTCCACGCTTCTCGGCTCGGCCCGCCCCCTTAATAGCATAAACCGCCCCAGTGACATCACTGTTCCGCCCATTTATGTCACGTTCCTCGCCCTCGTGGACCTGCCCCCACCTTGGCCGGTAAAGTTTTTCCAAAAAGGTGGCAACATTAGTAGTAATAGAAAGTAATAAGAAAGGCAAGTTCTAATATTATTCTAGCCACAGGGTTGAACCTATTCCAATCCCCTTTCAAATCATATTGAAATTCAAACTGTATCTGTGCACTCTATGTATACATTCATCTGACACCAGAAATGCCATATTGCAAATGTTGCCGACGTGGGAAAAGCAGAGTGAATGGGTCATAAGGATAGTTTTTCATAATAAACCGACATGGACGGTAATAGTGAATGTTGATATTGGTCAGTACGCCCTTAGCCAAAATATAAATATTTGATAGAGGTAGGTAAGTGGATGCATTGAGGTTATGGAATGTGTATTTCTAAACAGGGCTGTACTGAATATAAAAATTGCTCTGCTAAAATTCAATATACTTACTTGCAGACTCTAGGAACTTTGGGTAGGCATCGTATGTAATGATTGGGATAGGAAGTTCCCTGAAATATAGTTTCAGTGCACCAGTTATTATGTTGATATCTTCATATACATTCACAGAAATATCAGCCTTCTCCCCATCTATATCAAGGAAATAGAGATTGAATTAATACATATGGTGTACACTGATGATATATGGTGGCTTTAAGTGTTGGGTACAATTTGTAAAAAAATGTTTATGACTTGATTCTATCACATACTAGTAAGTGTAGGTGTAATCTCCATCTATTAATATAGTGCATTGCATGCACTCACACTTCTACTTACATGTGCTAAGGCATATTTATAGAGCAACCCAGACAGGCATTGTTCTCAATATGGAGGCTGTGATCCTTTTCTCAGCAATTAATGGTGGGCACTCCCTTTATATACATTTAACAAAGGGGGCAAGAGTCAAGTGTTTTACCCAAATAGATCCAGAGAAAAAAAAAAACAGCAGCAGATAAATTGGTGTGTGGGAGAATACCCCAATGTTTAAAAGTGTCTGTATTAATGAAGTGGTTTGCAGAGTAACTTTTTGTAGCCAGGCTAAGTAATATAGAGCATTTCTACTAATGGGAAAGGGTGGTAGAATGCTGAATTTGCTCAAGGTTAAAGGGTGACCTCCTTTAAATAAAGGCAAGCACTCATATGGCCAAGAACAAGGCTACTTGAGCCAGGGTTTCTATGACACTTTTTGTACAATATTTGCATGTATGAAAGGAAGCATTTGCCATTTGAGTAGATCTAATGGAAATGCTACAAAAAACTGCATTAAAGGTTCTCCTACCTCTGTCAAAAGCCATTTTGGCATCTTCAATTAGATCAGTAAAACCTGATATTCTGTACAATCCTTCTGATGAGAGACCTGTAATGAAGGAATATCAGTTGGGTAAAACAGCCTCACAATAACAAACCCAGTTCCCATATTATCCCACAATTAAATTATAGCTTACTATATTGTGGCAGGGCTTGCTGCTTAGAGGCTACTTAGATTTGTAGCCTCTTTAAATTTTGATATGTGGACACATTCCTCTAAGATTTCCAGATGCAATGCACAATATAATTTCCATTCAATATGCAAGTGGATTGGTATTCAGGCCAAATTATATTGGACATCACTTGGGTGACACAGAATAGAATCCCTTCAGATTTTAAACAATTAACTGGTTGACAAATTTAATTTGCAATGTACCTGTTTTATCTACACGTGGAACTTTGCCATTAGTCCTCATGATCAACCCTGACTGATAAATGCCCACATTTAACACACAAATTCAAACTCTACAATCCCATCTCCTTGGCACTTGCCATGCCTAAACATATGTGCCAAGTATCCTAGTGGCTTGGCACCTATGTATTTGCTCTTGATGTTGTACTATTACAATCAAATCTTCTTAGCTTTGGAGAAAACACCCGCTTAATATGACATCAAAATATTAACCCTAATAATTAATCCCAGGACCTTGCACGTTTCTGGCCACAGTAAGTCTTACCTCTAGACTCTATCTCTCTAATACACATATCGACGACCATCGGCCTTTTAGTGTTGTGGGCTTTTACCAATGTGGTCAGGTCACAACTGTAAACTTTCTTAACGTGCTTCAAGTCTGGCTTGCAGTCATTTGGAACCATCTTGGAACACTGCTTGTGAACATTCAATCCACAGTCTGCAAAATAAACCGGAGATTAGTAACTGAATGCTGGGCAGGAACCAAAAACCTCAGCTGGATTCACCGTAGTGGGTTTTTAGCTTAACTTTAAGGTACAAAAAATGGTTCCTGCATGTAGAGAAATACGTGTATGCCTGTGTGTGCCATACTCTGCCTGCCCTATGCTCCCTGTATGTGCCATACTCTGCCTGCCCTATACTCTCTGTGTGTGCCATACTCTGCCTGCCCCATGCTCCCTGTGTGTGCCATTCTCTACCTGTCCTACTCTGCCTGTGTGTGCTATCCGCAGGGGAGGAGAAGAAGGCATATGGATTTGTCTTAATATGACTTGATAAACTTTTTTTACATATCAATTTTTCCCAGCAGTGAGCACCAACAATTAAGTTTTTTTGTGTGCTACCACCATTCATGTGGGTATGGTTTTAACATTTTTTGTGATAACATGGGCATGGTTTAAAGTGGACACGAGTCAAAACTGGCTTCCATTATCAGCCTCCTACCACGTAGACCAGAAAAATTCTGGCCCTCCCTACCAAAAAAAGTTGGATAGCACTTGTTTATTGGTTCTCTAATGCTGCAATACATCTACTCAAGACAGGTACTGTCCATTTTGGTTATTTAGAAAGGGGTGTTAAATAAAATTATGTTAATATTGGCAGCTCCAGGAACTCCCCTGGGGCTCCATCAGCCACAGTTACTTTATATTGGGGATGGACAGCCTACAGCAATCCAGTTATTACCTTCATGCAGACTGTCAGACATTGCTGTAAGAAATTATAAAAATATAATTTGGAAGCCTGCATTCTTGACTTATTTGGTTTGCATCATCATATACAAATCTAAATATGGCTGCTCTGAACTGTACTTCAACAAAACCTGGAGAGCTTGATATGGCTTAGAAGGATATGCCACACTTTCCATGACATATGTGACAAGGCCACTTGACATCTGCTATCTGGTGTGCTCTAAAACAGTCAGAAAGGCACGCCTGTGAATGTTATAGCTGCGCTGCAGAGATATCCCAAAAAAAGCAATCAGAAGAGCCACTCACAGGCGTTTTTCCCCTCACCAAAAACTTATTGTGTCAATGGCTGTATTTTTGTGGAAAAATTGTTGTGGTTTTTTGGTGGAATTTCAGCGCATATGCATGCTTGGCAAAATTTTTCAAACAAAACACATTTTTATCCATCGTTTCGGTCCCACCTGGGGATGTCAAGGAAAAAGGTCCCCAGGTGGGACCGAAACGTCGGATAAAAATGTGTTTTGTTTGAAAATAAACACTATTACTTCACTACAGAACAGTGTGTGCTGATCCTTCATAAGAATATATATATATATACGTACACACACACATATATAATATATATATAGATGCTATATGTAGAGAACAACGATCCCCCCATTGAGTATTTGAATTAAATATCCATATATTTTACCAAAGTGGGGGTAGAATATATATATATATATACATATATATATATATATATATATATATATATATATATATATATATATATATATATATATATATATATAATGTTTTTCAAGAAGCCATGTGGCCCAATTGACTTCAAAAAGCACAGTTTATAAGCAATGATTTATAAGCTTATTCATGTTGTCTATTGTAAACAGATGTAATGGTATTCATTCCAGCTCGGCCCTGGCTGCAAGTTCCTGATTGGGTGATTTGGAGAAGGCAAGAGAGTGAGGGGAGGGGCACTGGGAAGGTGTGCTGAGGTAGGATGATGTTGTGGGGGGCAAGCAGAGACAATAGGTACTTGGTTTGGATGCCAGTAACTACTGGCCTGGCTCTACACCTTATTGGGGGTCTGCCAGACCTATAATTAGGTGAAAATCACTTCCTGTATCTATCATGCTGGTTTCAAAATTTTGAAGAGGAAGTGTAATGCAAATTTGCTCATCTTTAACTTGACGTTGGCTCTCTTGACGTTTATTGAAAGGATGCTGACCTAAAAACGTCAAGTTAAAGATGAGCAAATTTGCATTACACGTATGAACAGGTCCAATAATATAATGTGCCTGTATGAACATATTTGCAACAAACAGCTGATGCTTCACAGGGCTGCAGATGGCTCCTGTGGAAGCAAATGCTAACCAGATATTAATAAACCATATGCTAATAATTCTCCCAGCATTCCTTCTCTTAGTGCCTCTTGCACATTAAGAGATTCCAATTCAGAATAAAAATGCAAATAGCATTATATATATTGGGGATCCTGAACATACATAACACAGAACATTCCAGAATACATTTATTTTTCCTAAATAAACATTTTTTTCCTTGTTTTTATAAATAAGTGAAAGCTTCTATAGATGAATGCAACACCATTTACTATATTTTATTTACTATAAGTTCTTTAAGCAAAATAAGCCTTAAAGGTAAGTAAAACCTTTGGGCATATTTAAATATATATTTAAAGGGTAAAAATAAAGTTTGCCACAAACTCAAAGAAGAATTTTATGGCATAAATCCAGAGATACTGAGCACATATGTGGGAATACTTATCAAGGGGGGAACTAATATATATATAGAATCACGGGGTTAAATGGTTTAACTGGAATCAAACTATATAGTGATAACATATAAAAAAATTTTTGTGGTTTTTCTGATTAAAAAGACGGGGATACTTTCCTTCTTTTCTCCTATATAACAAATTCAAAGACTGACATAAGTCAGATCCCCTCCTTTTAATCAATTTTACATATCTGAAGATAGATCATTCCTTTTTATTGTAATTATAACAATATAAGATAACAGGTCCCTTGGGAATAGTTTAGACTCGCAGCTTAAAGGGCAATTCACCTTTTTCTTCAACAGAAATATGTTCAAACGTTCATAACCTGCCAAATTTTGTAAAATGAACATAGTAATTAGGGGGTGTGTCCACAAAAATGGGCATGGTCAAGAAAATGTTCGCAGCGCAACACGCAGCAACTTTTTCGTCCCTCTTTTTATTTACAAAATGTTGGGAGGTATGCTTTTATGTTGTGTTGCCTTGTATTCCTGAATTCAAATTATGTCTGTCTTAAATATCAGCAGTGACAATGAGTGTATCTTCACACTATAGGTTCCTCGCTAGCAGCGCCGGCCATTCAGCGGAAGGAATACTACTGTTTAATATCAATCCGGCTTTATTCTTACACACAGTGCGGAGTTACAATTTCAGTGGGTGTGCTGTGCAAACCTACGCGTTTCGTGTCTAGGTAAACGACACTTCCTCAGGGTTACAATGAGTGTATCTGCTTGCTTTCCTGTGCCTTGTCTTCCTTTTCATTAATGACTCTAGCTAATGTGTGTTTCTCTGCTGTGTGATAACCATAATTACCTAAAAAAAGCATTTGGTGCTGCAGAGGCTGCAGAATTACCTTTCAATGCATAGGTATAGGTACTGGACATTATATACTATACTGTGAGTTATAGTTCTGACACATGTCAAATGCCAATGTTTGTTTATCCCTATTTGTAAGATATTTTGGGAGTCATGCAGCATTTTAAAGCTTTTGTTCAGTGCTGTCTATGTGGATCTATTACCCAGAATTCCATTAATCAGAATGCTACAAACGCTGTCAAGATGATTTGTTTTTCTGTTCCAATGCAGTAACACAAGCGTCTTTCAATTGACCCATAACTGAACGCAGAATCAACTCCATCTTCATGGCAAAACAATTATATTGGGGACATGGTTCTTATGATTACTAAAATACCCTTTATCCAGAAAAGCCCCAAAAGTCCCAAGCAGAGATCCTGAGTATGCAAAGGGACAATGACACAAACACATAATTTCATAAAAATAAAGCCCTATGGGCAGATCTGGAAAGTGATTCAAAATAGCCCCAAGCCAAATAAATTGTAACTGTCTATATGGTATCTCACAGCAGCCCCTCTGGCATTTGCTAGAATCCACAGACTGCCAGTCCTAAGGGATGCATTAACATCTGTCAAATCCAGCACCCTCAACTAGTGTCTTCCCAGTACAGTTATTTGGTCTGATATTCTACAGCAACAGATAAAAGAAATCTGTACAGACCAACCCAATATTTCACCCTTAACTAGCATAAACACACATTTCTACTTCCGTTTTTCATACTAGAAATGCAAAGCAGCAGGTAGTATTTATAATCTGCTCCCAGCCAGGAGAAAAACCATTGCACATTTCTGTAATGTACACACAGATGGTGGGTTTAAGAGAATTAGAACACATGGACTTGCACATGGGTTTCAGCTGTGGAATCCCAGTACCGGGGCAAACATCCTACTTGTTATATTGCACAGACAAAATGAATTGGCTACACATGTACCATAATACAGAATGTGCCAATGTTAGCATAGTAGCACACATTCTAATCACTGCTCAGTGAAACCTCTTCCTGAATTTCTGCCTAAATAACACAGATACTCTTACCCTGTGTCATACAGCAGCAGCGCTAATGTGCTGTTCAGCTGAATATCGGTTTGATGTTCGTCTTTGTGTAGACGCAGCATGCAGCATTTTCTTACACTTGACAAATGTTCAGCTATCCATAGAATAGCAGGTTGTGCTTTGGAAATTGTTTAAACACAATACAGATAGGGTGTGTAGGTTTGTTCTTTAGTTGAATTTGTATGTAAGTTGAAACATATAAATTTACTTATTAAATGCAACAAGAAGATGTTTGTTTAACATAGTATTTATTTTTAACTTTCTTTGCTCTACAGTAGATAACACACGTCAGAGGGAATTGGGGCAGGTGGTTTATTAAAGCTAAATGCTAATAAAGGCCAAGCAAACCACAGTAAATTACTGTTATAGCCTCTGTATGTACATATAAGTTGTATATAAGTCGGGTGTATGTAACTCAAGGACTCCCTGTATACGGATTTGTCTCGCTCATAATGCATTTGAAAAACGCAAAAGCCCTTAAGGAGCTTGTATGCCCCCTCAGGACAGGCTTCTCCTCCTACAGTTCTATTGCTGTTTTAGTCACCCTGTACAGGAAAATCTGTAAGTTATAGTTCATTGTATTATATTTCAGCTTTGGCTGAATGGAATAACAGCACTGAACAGAAGACAGATGCAATTTAGCTTTAAAATACACTTTAAATGACAGGGCTCCAGTTGTGGCTGAACTCCAAGTCTCTGAATTAAATGTTGGTATGGAGTTGCAAAAGAATCACAATGGTTGCATGCTCATTATTAGCAGATGCAAATCTATGGCACAGTTAGGGCCAGATGTGGAATACCCGAGGTCTAACTTCTAGCCAAAATAACTTTCAACTCCTTGCAGCATATGTTTATACAGATCCTTCTAAAAGAGAGATTCCATCTCTAATCAAATCTAATTTAATTGACAAGTTAGCAGATGCCAATGTTTCTCATAACAGCAGCTTTGGGGTTAGGGTGGATATGCTTCTAGGTTAGTTGTCCATTCAGATGACACAAGACGTGTAATGTCTGATTTCACTTGCTGATCAAATACCTGTTTCACTGATACAAAACTGCCCAAGAAGTGCATATTAGACTATTGCAGAATCCTGACCTGAAAAAGCCCATTTGACAAGGGGCTGTTATTTTTTCTATGCTTAATAATGGGCACCACAGATACAGAGATACACCCAAACTTAAAATTGTCTTTAATACTAAGAAATTTTGAAAAGAAAGGATTGAGAACCACAAAGTGAGGTTACATCAATTCTTTGGTTGTCATTTTTTGGTATTTAAATAAGTATATAACAAGAAGCCTGGGAATATTGGCAACTTGTCAGTTTATAACACTAATAAACTACTGCTGCACAAGCATGGCATTGGATAGGTAATGTAAATGCAACGTTCATATCCTTTTATGGTGGAATTCTAAAGCTCATGCAAAGACAATGGTATATTTGTAAATAAATTCTGGTGCATTTCTTCAAAGCAGGTTTCAAGAACAACAAAATGTAATAATATATGTTAAAAATAATAATAATAATAATAATATGGAAATAAAAGCAGACTTATAGCTTAGATAGAGAAATACCTGCGCATTTAACACCCTGAGCAATGAGTCCCCACATGAAGTTGGCACAGTACTCACACCAGTGAGGGCCCCTGAATGTGTGTACCTGTGAATGAAAAGAAGTAAGCCACAATAAGTAAGCTACAATGAAGGATTTCCTTTTAATCAGAAGTGATTCACAATACAATAAATACAAATGAAACTGGCATAAATGAGCCAGAAACACAATATTCATCTTAGTGACATTGTAATCTTGTGCAATATCTATCCATAGGCTTTTCCATCTTGCTTTATTGATATGGTGTGTATCGACAGTATGTGCCTAAGGCTTTCAGTTCTTCATTAGATAAGCACTTGTGGCACATCATTGGTTTGTGACCAGAAGCCAACAATAAATTGATATGGAAGGGTTGAAGAGAGAAAATAAAGCAAGAGCTTGTATTTAAGAAAATCAGATCTACTCTTAAATGCACAGCCCTGTAGATCAATTGACAGACCCAGCTTTGGCCTGTGGGGAGCTATATGAAGAGGAGATCAGCAGGAAAATGAATATATTTTCATTTATGTGCTGATCCCCACAGACTTCTGATGGGCCTGTTAAAAGAGAAATAAACACTAAAAATGAATGTGGCTAAAAATGACGTATTTTATATGCTGAACTTATTGCACCAGCCTAAACTTTCAGCTTCTCAATAGCAGCAATGATCCAGGACTTCAACTTGTCACAGGGGGTCACCATCTTGGAAAGTGTCTGTGACACTCACATGCTCAGTGGGCTCTGAGCAGCTGTTGAAAAGCTAAGCTTACGGGTCGTAGCAAATGATCAAGAAGAGAATGAGGCTGTCCTGTAATATAAGCTGATGCTACAGGGCTTATTATTATTCTGATGCTGTCATGTAGTAATTATTTGTATTAATTACTAATCAGCCTTATATTGTGACATTTTTATTCTATGTGTACTGTATATTGTGAGTGGGTCCCTAAGCTCAGTTAGTGCAGCAAAGATCATGTGCAATAAATCAGCAGAAAAGAAGATGGGGAGCTGCTGGGGCTTCTTTGGAGACACAGATCTTCCCTGCTAAAGGGAGTTGGCTGCCTTGGGCTGATACAGATACCAAAACAAAATGAACAATATTTCTACCCTAATTCTTTAGTTAAAGTTTGGCACTCCTTTAAACCTGTTTTAATGAATCTTGAGGTTTTGCATTGAGACCACTTAATTTATCACTGTAGCAAGTTCTCAGGTATTTTGAGGAGGAGTTTAATGTGCTTGAAGTAAATTATTTTAGCTTTTTAATTTTGACTAAAGCATACAAGCAAATACCCACAATATAGCACTCCCCCTAGACCTTTTCAGACATTGTCCAGATAACATTTAAAAATTTCATATTTATTAAGCACCAGTTTCCCTTTAGAATAAATTTAGACCTATTAACTGAACTTAAACTTGATATAAATACCTATTTATAAAAATGGTTTAACAAGGCCTGTAAAATAAATCATAAATGCAATAAGAACTGTTACACTGAAAGGGAAATAGAAGTGATTTGCAGATCCCAACATTTTCAGTGACAAATGTCAGCCTGGAAAAAAACACAGTGACACACAGGCTTGTTCTATGAACCCAGTACCAAGGTATCAGAGCATCATGTTCTATGCACAGCTGTCTCCCTGGCATCAATCCTGTACAATAACAATCTTAAATTGCACTATTAAACACTCTTTATTTTTTATTTGCTCATAACACTCTTTATTAAATATGCAAGGAGTGCACTAATTGTGTCATAAATCAGATGATCTCAGAGCTTGTCAAAGTGTTTAAAGCGGTTGTTCAGCTTTGGGTTAACTTGTAGTATGATGTAGACAGTGATATTCTGAGACAATTTGCAATTGGTTTTCATTTTTTATTATTTGTGTTTTATGAGTTATTTAGCAGCTCTCCAGTTTGGGATTTTAGCAATTTGATTGCTAGGGTCCAAATACTGTATTTAAAACCTGGAAACAGCTCAGTAATGAGGCCACAAGAATAATGATGATGATTTATCAAGGACCAGTGTGGAAAGATTCAGTATATTCAATTCATAATTAACGGGGATTTATAATGCAATAGTGATTGAGACAGAATTGGATCGACCCTGAACAAAATAATTTTGAATAGATCTAAGTCAAATAGATCAGCTAGGAAAGTATGCTCCAAAACTTTAATGCAACCAATATTGATAATGAACACATTATCTGGAAAGAACTTTCAAAATAATGATTGCCTTTAGCCCAGGCATGTCCAAAGTCAGGCCTGGGGGAAAAATGATGTCAGGCTGAATGGTCGGCCCCCACAAATTTTCACCTCACCAAATCTGGCCTTCGTTGCAAACAGTTTGGACACCCCTACTTTAGCCTTTCATGTGATGCAACCTGTCAGGCTGTTCCTTGTTTTGGGAATCAGATACATGGAATTGAGTCTGATCAATTCAGTTAAACTGGCCAATCAGATGGATCAGACTGGGAAGACTTGTAGATTCTGAGGCACTGAATGCGTTTAGAGTACAGGCAATGGTCTTATTGTTGAGCCTTCTGGATAATAGGTCTCTGGATAATAGTTCGCATAGATACAGACAAGAAGTAGTACAATGATAGTGCAGGTATGGGATCCATTATCAGGAAACCAGTTATCCATAAAGCTCCAACATATGGTAATGCCATCTCCCATAGAGTCCTGGTAAGGTTCTGACTGATTTTCTTTGATCTGTAATAATAAAACAGTACCTGGTACTTGATCGTAACTAAGCTGCATGAATCCATATTGATAGCAAAACAATCCAAGTGGGTTTATTTGTAGGTACAGTTGTATTTATATATTGGAACTTTCTTAATGTTAAATGCTATTTTGTAGCCTTAAGGAATGGAGCTCCTCATCTGGAAAACCCAAAGTACAAAGCATTGCCGATAATAGATCCCATACCTGTATTTAAGATACTGTATGTAAACTGAATATTTTATCTGTGGTTACCAACTCCACACAGTTTCTCCATTTCTATAATACAACAGAAAGTAACTGCTAGCAAATGTAAGGCATGCTTTTATACAGGGACATGTAATGGAAATATGCATTGGCAAATACATACTTCATAAAAGACACAATAAAAGACACAACATAAAGGAAACAAGTCTTACCTTGAAATTATGAACTTTCTCGTACTTGGAAATCTGCTCATTCTCCTTTAATGTCGCTCTTCGTACAAGAGAGGTTAGCTGTGAATAAGCAAACAGTTTCAGAGGTTGCCACAATGTCGCAGATGCTTTTTGAGAGCTCAGCTTCATCCCAAGAGCAGCGAGCAGCAGATCCTGCTGCTGGCTCTCATGCTTTTTAGCTTGTTCCACTGATTTGCTAAAACCTGTATGGGACTCTCTCGATGGCATTTTGAATTAAAGACCAGATTTCTTGTTTCCAAACACTTATGTCTGGAAAGTTTATTAACAGGAAAATATAAACTGGTTTGCAAAAAAATATATTAATAAATACAATTATTTGCTAAATAAATAGAGGTCAAACATATGACTAAGTGTGCCTTGAACAGAAAACAGGGTTTCTATCGAAGGGATTCAGATCCTGAATAAGTCGTTGGAAATATAAACAAAAATGTGTGCCTGGGTCATTTAAAAAATGGGAAATTCCTTTTTCTTCCATTTAAATTTAGATTTCACAATACCAGCACCCTTAATCTTTACAAGAAGTCTGCCCAGCGTAGCGCTGATCCCATGGATGCTTAAAGTCAGAAGAAATCAGCTTAGTGAGCTAAGAAGGGGGAGTGTAGGTTTAGCAGTCACGCTGTTATACACAGGTCACAATCAGAAGGAAATCTAACCAATGAAACAGAAGAGCAGTTCTTATGTATTCATCCACTCTACCTCCCACCCCCAGTCCCCCCTACGCAAGAATCTCTCATTTCTTAACCAATTCAGGGAAGAACTGTTCATGACAGGAGACAGGACCGCACGGGCTTCAGAGGAACTGGTTAAACAAAGACAAACAGACATGCCTGTTGGTGGGAAGATAATGAGCAATAGATGACAAATAGACTCTTGCTTAGTTCCCCTATTCCAACTTATTTTGTTTTCTTTTTCCAGCAGAATGAACAAATCTCAGGAAAAAATTTCCTGGCAATTTTAGAACAAAGGTAACCAAGGGTGTTGCTACTGCACAGTAAATATTTGACTAATCTGACTATTCTGCCGTCTTCAGCTGCATATGGTGATGGGGGGTGAAGTAACTGTACAGTAATTTTTTTCTGGTCAGTCTTGATAATACAAGTTAAAAGAATGGCAGTACTTAATTTCTAGTCAGTGTTTATTATTTTTTTCTCTTCTAAATTAGAAGTGTAAACTTATTGTTCCTGTTTTTTGGAAAAGACCATTCCATTATAACCAGTAACCCCCTTAAGGCATCCTTCCCTGCATATAAACACAACCCTCCTGTGGTTTACTCCTTACAATTAAGCACAATTTGTATACATTTCACAATTGAGAACACAGCATTACCCGCAGGCTCACTACTCTGAATAAATTATGATTTGCTTGAACTTAACTCACTTCTTCTATACCTTAATTTGGGTGCATGTTGAATGATTGCTTAAGTATCTGTAATCTTTGTTTGTCTGTCTGTCTGTCCCTTTCCGGTTCTCACTGACCATTGTGCAATCCAGTTGAGTCATATGTGGTCAGTCAAGAGGAAAATCCTGTCCTGACGACATCCAACACTAGGGGGCAGATTTATCAAGGGTCAAATTTCGAAGTAAAAAATACTTTGAATTCGAATATCAAATCGAACGTTTTTCAGAGAATTTGGGTATTATGCGGTACGATTTTACTTCGACTTCAAAAAACTTAGAAAAATACTGTAGATGGTCCCCATAGGCTAACATGGTACTTCGACAGGTTTAATTTGGCGAAGTATTGAAGTCGATGTTTTTTTAAAGAGACAGTACTTCGATTATCGAATGGTCGCATATTCAAACTATTTTACTTTGAATCGAATTCGAAGTCTAAATCGTAGTATCATATTCGATGGTCGAAGTATCCAAAAAATGACTTTGAATTTCGAATTTTTTTACTTCGAAAATTCCCTCGAATTCACTTCGACCCTTGATAAATCTGCCCCTAGGGCATTACATGAAGTAAGTACCCATTACACATGGCATTTAACTGCCTCTAAACACACACCCACTTAACATTACAAAAACGAGCTTCGTAAATTTCTACTCACATCTTTACACTTCCAATATATAAGTGTGAAGTTCTCTGTCCTATGCCTAAAAACACAGTCTTTACTACAACTGGCTTATTTATCAGTTGGACACAAACAGTGAGTTACTTCAGTGATTGGATATCAGAATGCACAGACATGTTTCTAGTACTCCGAGTTCAGTTACATGCAGGTATCCTTCAACAGTCCCTTTAAATGCCATTATATGTCTGATAAACAGTGGCGTAACTACATGTTACTGGGCCCCACAGCAAATTCAATTTAGGGCCCCCCCAATATACCCAGAGGTTGACCTTTTTACTAATATATGTTGAAATTGCTCAAAAATTTGGTTTTGTGGGCCCCCTATACTTCCTGTGCCCCAACTGTAGCTCTGTACTTATGCCCCTGCAGTCTGACCTGCAGCTGTTTTTTTAACTGCAAGCCAACACAAGGTTTTCATTTTATTTGTTCTTGATTTAGACATCTGTTTTCAGAAGATGGAGCTTTGAATTGCAAAGAATATTCTTTGAACAGAAACATCCCTCATAATATTAACACAGTAAAATAAAGCTGTATCTTTCTATTCAACAGAGCTGAGCTACTCAAGGATGAAATATCTTGAAATATCAGTGAAAAAAGTCTTAGGTACTATCAGCATTTATCTAGTGCAAATAAATGTAAGGGTGGTGGCACATGGGGAGATTATCTTCGCTACTGTGGGTGACTTATCTCCCCGAAATGCCTTCCCGTCGGCAAGAATGCGAATTGCAATTCTTTATGTGACTGAGGGCAACAAATCTCCTCCAGAGCCAGTAGCATCGGTGGTTTCAATTATTTCAAATGGAGAGGCATTTTCAGGAGTTTTGTCGCAGGTAGTCGCTGATAAATAGTCGCAGGCAACAAATGTCCCCGTCTGCCACTAACCTAAGGGAACATCTATATAGATGGCTCAATAATGCAGTCTAATATAGTACCTACCGTTTATTTTTCTAATCATCAGATGTAGGTAAAACAAAGAAAACACCTTAACAGGCGCACTACCCTGCTGTATAGTATAACTCTATCAATCACAGGCAGCAGACTGCTTTCTCTGCAATACAATTTTACAGTAGTAGTCAATAGTGCTTAGAAATCAATAACTTAATGATGTAAGGTTACCATTTGTCACATTAATGTGCAAATCAGCATGGCTTCTAAGTATGGACGCCACATACACTTACATTTTAATGATGCTGGCCTGTACTTCTGCAGCAGTTCAGGTTACAATTTCATTTTTTACTCAAAGAAAAAAATGAAAATGATTTTGCTTGCTTGGGAAGTTAGCCACATTTACAGTATTCCAATAAGTGTTACTGTATGTCATTACCAATGAACTAGATTTATTTTTAAGATGAAGATTAAACATGGGGATCATTTGAAGGAAACCATGTTTTGCTTCTATATTTTCCATCTTCCTAGAACACCCTGCAGGATCAAATTCTGGCTAAGCTTTAAAACCTAATCAGCAACTACTGCTCAGATGCTGCACCTTTATTGGGTATTGTCATTGTTGTGCCAGTTTAAATTAGATGGGTTTTAACACTGCAAGAAAGGCACTTGTCTGGAACAAGATGCATGGCATTATGACACAGGGATGTCAACAATAATTATTAGCAGGGCAGGAACTATCTCCAGAGATACTTGTTAGTGAATACTGAAGCTGTAGTTGTTTTTGCTCCATAAAAAAGCACTCCCAGTCTTTGATTGCTTGTTTGATCTCCAAAAATAACATTTAAATATGTATTTATGTCTGAAATAAATTAATTTATAGCAAATATATGAATATGCTATTTTGATTGATTACTTAAACCCCCAAATATCCCACGAGCAACAAATATGTGTTACATAATCACCCTAATGCTCTATGTTGCATAAACATGTCTGCTAATTGGCCCCTTAGGTTCAGTTCTCTCTACAACAACTCTACAAGCGCTAGGGCGTTACAAACCACGTGGCTGTCAGTGTATAGTAATGTGTCTGTAGGCAGAACAAAGGCACCATTGTAGGTAGCAGTTATCTAATCACTTGGATTAATACGCTGTATATCAGATTAAAATTCATTCACTCAAAATTGGTTACTTATATAAGAAAGTTAATCGTTTTACTGTTTTTGCTCACATACAATATAGGATTTAGACAACTATTTCCTTGACATTTACAAAGAGCTCAAGGTTCACTTTAGGGATGCACCGAATCCAGGATTCAGTTCGGGATTCGGCCAGGATTCGGCCTTTTTCAGTAGGATTCGGATTCGGCCGAATCCTTCTGCCTGGCCGAACTGAATCCTAATCCTAATTTGCACATGCAAATTAGGGCCGGGGAGGGAAATTGCATGTCTTTTTGTCAGAAAACAAGGAAGTACATTTTTTTTACACTTCCCACCCCTAATTTGCATATGCAAATTAGGGTTCGGATTCGGTTCGGTATTCGGCCGAATCCAAAAATGTGGATTTGGTGCATCCCTAGATCACTTATAAAGGAATTCAAGTAATCTGCAACTGTACACTAAGGGGGTTATTTATTAAAGTCCAAATGCCAGAAACTGCCAAAAAGTTTTTTTTACTATAGAATCCAAATTTTTTGGAAAAAATATTAAACATTTTCGAGATTTATTATACCCTAAGGATGGAAAAAGTCTGAATATCCGGCATCTCAGACCTACCGAGGTTGTATATACTGTATGTCAACTGGAGAGGTCCCTATCCTATTTGGAAGTTTATGTGGTCTGCGCTGGAATTAGCCTGAAAAAAATCAAGCGATTCAGGGAAAAACTCCAAAAAAATATAGCATACGATTTGGATTTTTGCTTGATTTTTTCGTGTTTGTCCACAATCCAATTAAATAGTGATTTTTTTTTTTATAATAAATAAGATTAATTTGTGGATTCTAGTTTGGTCGGACTTTATTAACTAAAATAATTCGGATTTTTATAAATAAGGTCATTATTTTACACTGCATGAAGATTATTCTATCATTACAACTCGTGTACAGAATGTTGCTATTTTACCGTAAGTCACGTTTTTTTAGCCCTTAGCAATGTAATAGAACACACTGATACACATATAAACTACATTAACTGCCCATGAAATCTTTATCTAAAGGGTCACATCCAACAACAACATGGAATATATCTGGTTGTCTCATCAAAAAGACCGGAAAACCACTTAGGGATGAATGCACACAGCAACATATACACATGTTAAATAGATTCTAAAGACAAGCAAAGAGTAAAGACGTAGAGAGTTAGGGAATGAAGAAATAAAGAAGAGAGGCAGAATTGGAAGAACAGGATGATTAAGATAGGAGTGGATAAGGAGAGAGGCAGGAAAGACTGGGGTGTCAGATGCAGGTGGAGAGCCACTGTGCAAGGAATAAGTGATGGAGTAGGCAATAAGAATGAAAAAAGAATGAAGATAAAACAAAAATAAGGAAAAGCCAGACGAAAGGTGGAAGAATTTTAAGGATTGCTACATAAGACACCATATGGGAAAAAAGTAGGTTAAAAATATTTAACATTTCATTAATACATGTATCTTCTCTGGTGCTTATTGTGTTTTCTAGGTGTTTTCAATGCATAACAGGAAAGCATTTGAATGAAAAAAATTATGTTAAATATTGGTATATACACCAGTCATTGGAACCATGTAGTGCAATAATAGCTAGTTTTACTAGCTACAGGGCATACGCCATTCTATTAATACTTCAGTTTTACCATATCTTGAAATATTGCATATAGGAACATATATGTAAACAGTCTATTGTTCTAAGAATATCACAGCAGTGATTAGGTTTCTAAGACTTTCCATCATCCAGGCATTTGTCTTTATGATAGCACCTTCCTGTCTGGTAACAAGTCTCAAGTATATTCCGAGAATGTCTGCCTCAGTAGAAATAACATAACATTCTTAAGATTTACACACTGATAATAAGATTCAAAAAAATCCTTGTAGAACTGGAACCCCCGATTATATATCAGTGTCAAAACTGAGAGTATACTTTATTGAAGATGTGTATAAAAATAAATGCCTGACAAATATTTAGACACAAATATAGAATTGTTGCACACTGTGGGCAACACTATTGTAAATAGTAGCTGGAATAATAAAGTTCAAAATGGTCGTCAAAATTTACTACAAAGTTTGCAGGTCTGCTCTACTGGTGTTGTTTAGAGAAGTCATATATATTTACTGGTCACCTATAAATATTTTGGATATCATGATGCTTGTACAAAGTTGCTTACTGCTCAGAGAGAAGAGAAGAGAAAGAGATTAGGTAATGTTAGGTAATGAAATGACCACACCAGTTATAGGTCCAGGTTAAAAAATGAAAACATTACAAGGACATTTTAGGACTGAAGGCATGTTGGCTGACTAATGTAGGTCCAGTAAAAAGGGGAACTCAGCAGTGTAGTGAACTCAAAATACTAACTCTTTGCTTGAGAATTAGTCCCATGGTTATTTTCTAAAGAGGGGACAAACGCCAAATGCACCATAAAATCTGGCCCCTTGGTTCAAAAAAAACAAAGGCAAACCTGCTTTTATACTATGAATTAATCAATGTGATCAATTTATTATTTTGGTCTTACTGGCAATTTAAAGTAGCTTGCTCTACATATATTTACTTAAGATCTGCATATAAATACTGTGATAACTATTTCTTTGCTTCCATTTTGTAACATGAATGAAGAAGAGGTGATGGCTCTATTATGTAAATAAACCAATGAAGCGTTGGTACTATGTTATGTACCGTTCTTGAAAATGTAAGAAAAGGGTTAGGAAAACAAACCTGTTTTAAATGTCATTTTAGAGCTTGCATGGTTTCTCATCGCTTTATGAGTATGTGGCCAAGTAATAGTTGGACTGGTAGCACTGGTTTTGAAAATACTTTCCAAAATGTAAGTATGTAAGAAAAAAGGAGCAAAGTCAAGCAAACAAGGCAGAAAATGGCTGGAGACAGGTCTACTAGTTTATTTTAAGTGGAATTACAATATACACCATATACAAAATAATTACCCATCTTCAATTAGCTAAAGAAATAACTGTTATAACAGTACAACAGCCCTTATGCAGACACATTTTTGCACCCAGACTCTGCCCCTTTCTTAGGGGGCTTGTTTATTTTCATTTGTTAAGCCCAGAATAAAGCAGCCACATCTAGACTGAAGGACTTTGGTGGCCATATGCCAATACATGTATATGAGTGATATTCTTTTATCCATTATTGTCCTTGCTACACTGTATCTACCATTATCAACGCAAAACAAATTTCACCTCTATTTGCTTGCTCTAGCTGTGTAAATCCAATGAAAGCAAATACTCTGAAAAACTACAGATGTTTCAATGACATCAGAAAAGGTATTAACACTTTCTAGTTTCCAGAAAAAGTAAAAAACTTGTTATTGAAAGACAGAAGTAATACAATGATGTAATCCTGGCTAACTGGGTAAGATACTGTGAATGCTAAAGGGGACCTGTCACCCTAAGAAATAATTCCAAATTCTTATCTATTGAGTTTGTAAAGCAAAATAAATGTTTCTTTCCTAGATGTCACTGCCCTCCTCATTCCAACCTTTCCTTCTCACAATCTATAATTGTGTAGGGTACTGGGTATGGGCATTAGGTCCCCCATTCCGGTTCATACACACGATTTTGGGGTGATACACAATTTGTCTTAATAACAAATTGACAAAAAATGGCTCCTGCCTGCTTGCTGTGAATGTAATTCCAAGACTGAAGGAAACACAATTTTAATAATAAATATAGTGTAAGGCAAAGTTTATTCTGCTCAACTAACATGATAGAAAATAATATGGAATTATTTCTTAAGGTGACAGGTGCCCTTTAAGATGAAGATATTGAACTTTAAATCCTTTTCTGACTGATTGAATAAAATGATCCCCCTTTCCAATGACTATACAATGGGAAATTATAAAAAGCATGGACATTTAAGAATGTAAGGATAAGCTTACCGCTTTCCATATGGGGTCCAGGTGCTCTAGCTCCAAGCCCCCAGCAGGGGAGAAATTCATACAAAAACCTGAAAAATAGAGCTGGCATCATACCTACACCCCCCCCCCCAAAAAATAAGAAAATTAAGTAAATTCCAGGAGTCTAAAATTATCAATAAAATAGTAGGAAAGCTTTATTTAGAAAGCGTTTCGTGTCCCCACAGGACACTTAATCATAGGCTGTGATTAAGTGTCCTGTGGGGACACAAAACGCGTCAGACTATTATTTTTTTATACAAGATGTAAATAAGGCTTTTTGTACTACTTTATTGATATTTTGAGACTCCTGGAATTTACTTAATTTAGTCATTTTTTTTGGGGTGTCGGTATGGTGCCAGCTCTATTTTTCAGGTTTTTGTACCCCTTTCCAATGATGCTGAGGTCCAAGGGCTCTTACATATGGGCATTTTTTAGATATTGAGATGGTAATAAACATGTTAAGCACCCGCATTATTATAATGTGTACAGCTTATATCTGTGGGGAGAGTTGCCAAGATTTGTTCTACTGCAGGACCCACAACTCCCATTCTTTTGCAGCATTTTCTCTAAACTAGGCCCAAGTCCTCCAGGGTGAGTTGCCTAAATGATGCTAATTAATCCTCCAATGAGGATTCTGTTAGGTGTTTTAACAGACCAAGCTTTCCTTTTGGGTGCAGGCATGGGGGGAGCAAGGAACCCTTTCAGTAGCCTGCGGAGCAGATGGGGAGTGTGGCCTATGCAGGGGACCTATGGTTTAAAAGGGCTTTGTTTTTAGGCTGTAAAGTCCTTGCCTTAGGTGTGCCAAGGCTTGTGATTTTCCAAGTAGGAAATAGGTCTGCTCTAATATGCCCAAATAAAAAACAATTCAGGAGTCTAGCACTTTCTGCTAGAGTATAGCACTGACATCTGTGACGTAATAAACCATATTGACTATTGTCTCTCTTGGCAGTATCACATCTGATTTACTAGGGATTATTTCCTGTCTCGGCACTGCAGACTCTGGTTATTTCTGATACATGAGCGATGAGAGGAAGTGCCGTTATTAAAAGAAACATTTCCAGTTAAAACTTTTGGGTAATGCTGAAGCTATCTCCTACCTAGCCACCCTTAATTTAATTCTTCCAAATCTCTGCAGCCCTGCTGAAAGTAAGTGGTCTTATTTTGATAAAGTTTAGAAATCCAAATGATTGACAGACATAAATTATTAGTCATGATCTGGCCCATGTCTATTTAAATATCCATTGCTGCCTTTGGTTTAGAGTTATCAATAGCACTTTAATATTACAACATCCCTTCATCTATGCCCTGCTTCCACTCATACAAGAATAGCATATACCCCAGAGATCCCTGAAAATAACTAGCATGTTACCTTGCCACCCAAAAATACAGTATTGCTGCTAGAGGAAAAAGACACGATTCAGCTGTGCACACACAGGACAGCAACTCGTGTTTTCTCTTGCCACAAATAACAAAAAAATCAATTCAGAGAACTTTTTATAGTTTTCATTTTTGTAATAAGCAATTTTGAGAAGCTAGGCAACACAGCATTCCTGAACTGTGCAGTGTCACCTTCAGCCGACCCACCCACACCAGCACTATGGCCCTGGTGATGTTATGGACATAAAAATTCACTATTTCTAATGGGGCTATTGACATGAAATTTACACCAGATGTGGGTAACAACCAAAGAAATCCACACATACAAATAACTCAAAACAAATAAGTCCATAACTTATGTGTAGTAAAGTGGAATGACAGAAGGAATAAGAATTGCAAACACGAAGAAAGGGAGGTGCAAAACAGCATGGAAAGCAAAGAAACCTGCTGAAAGCCGTTGAAGCTCCTTTATTAAAGTTTTCTGCACAACATTTGGACAAGCCAATGAGTCTGGCCAGATGAAACTAAAATGAAACTCTTTGGATGTCATTGCACACACCATGTTTGGAGGAAAAATGGCACTGCACATCACCCCAAAAACACCATACCAACAGTGAAGTTTGGAGATGGGAACATCATGGTGCAGGGCTGTTTTTCAGCATATGGTACCGACAGACTTCATATAACTGAAGGAAGGATGAATGGAGTAATATACCAAGACATTCTTTTCTACTAAGTATTAAATAAAATTTAGTTAGCATGTTCAATACTTATTCCCTGTGTCATTCCACTTTACTACACACAACAATTTATGGACTTATTTGATTTGAGTTCTTTGTATGTGTGGATTACATCTGATGAAAATTTAATGTCAATAGTCCCATTAGAAATATATTTGCTGAGAAAAACGTTGACATGTTCAATACTTATTTTTCCTGCTGTATTCCTTCCAAAACCTTTGAATGTATTGCTCATAATGTCTCTCTTTAAGGCAAGATAACATAGTAAGTTAAGGTAGGTTAAAAAGACTCATGTCCATCAAGTTCAACCTTTTAAGTCTATATATAAACTGTCTAACAACTAGTTGACCCAGAGTGAGGCAAAAAACCCCAACCCCATAGCAACTGTATCTTCTCTATGACTAGCCAAAATATTTCTAGTAGGATCATACTTTCTGTTAAGGATGTGAGGCCAAAAGGCTTTTTAATAACACTGAGGCAAATGCATGAAATAGGTACCTGTGAAAAAGTAAACATACATTTCCAACAGTATATTTAGTGATCATATTAACAAGTCACTAGTCCCTCAATTCTATAAATGGCACCCAACAGGAATAACTGTTTACCCCACAGGTGGTACAGGCTAATAGGACATTCCACCCCTTACCAACAATTCTTTCTATCAGCCTGCACCTCTGGAGGGGAAAAGATTTTTCTCTTGATGGATGCATGTTAAGTAATCATGAAATCCCTTTGCTTATAAACCTATTGATACTTTTTTAGCAGAGAGAGTGTGAAAACCCTCTGTTTTAAAGTGATACTGAAATGTAATAGGCATCGACTTTTTTATTTTTTAAAAATGTACCAAAGCCCCCCCCCCCAGCCAAGCATTCTGCACCTGAAGCAATACTCTGACATAGCTTAGGGGGGTCCTGTTTGATTCTACCAGTCATGCCATAGGCTCCAGCAGTATTTTCATTTGTATTTGGCCTGTGGAAGGATCACGATTGCCTCCAGCCCAGCATGACTGAAGAAAACAACTAGGTGTCTGCTTCTCTCTCTCACATCCCTGAACTGCAGGTTCCACTAGGTTGGGCCAGTCTTGAAGCATTTGTAAACAGAAAAATATAGGTGCCTAAATACCCCAAATATATGGACACCATCCTAAGGATTTCTTTAGGAATGTGTCAGTATAGCTATAAGGTATTTAGGCCAGTGGTTCCCAAACTAGTGGACCCAGAGCCATGGTTGGAGGGGCCGAGCCTGAAAGACTACTTACCGTAGGAAGAATGCCTATTTCTCCTGGAAGATGAGGTTGGAGGTTAAATAGAATAAGATTTGGGAAGAAGACTTATTTGCGTTCCTAGGTATTCTTGGAACAATTGCTAAATGACTGATACACCGGTTTTCCCATATATCTGTAACTTGTTATAAGGTGAGGCTCTTACCATATGTTGAACAAAAAAGAGGGGGCCCAAACCAAAAAATAACTGAAAAAGCCCTTCCCCAACAAGTCAGTTCCCATTCATATGGACCAAATGTTCTAAGAGATTTTTGCCAGAAGGTAGCACCTTCTGCCATAGGTAGCGAGTTTCCCATTCATATAAATGGGAAGGGGCTTTGTAGGAAGATGTTTAGACCACCGATTAATAATCAGAATATGCAGACTGCAATGGCTCCTGTGTTGTCATGTAATCTAATGTTGATTTTATAGTTTTTGTATTGTTTATTACAAACTTTCTCCAACTCTTTAGAACCAGTGGTTGCAGCAAAATAATCCTTCAATGAAAATCCCAGTTTATCTGTTTAGATTTGGCTCCATAATCTTTGTCCCTGCCACTGGAGTGGGAAACATTAACAAGGATGTAAAGGCAAAAATAAAATCCAATACAAATCTCTAGACAGTTGCCGACTGCTCTACAGGGCAACAAACAAAGTTGCTTTATTTCTGCACGGCTGGCAAGTAAGGTGGGGGGCTGTTCGAAAGTATGATCCTTTCCCTGCAGAGCAGCTAGGGACCTATCCACAGTAGTCAGAGCAAGTAAAACGTATGAGGAATTTCACTGCATACAGTCAGTCAGGTTTCTTATAAAAACGGTACACATTTTTTAAATTAAATTAATAGATTTCTTTTTCACTAAAGAAAGTAAAAATGGGATTTTATTTTTTTGCCTTTACATTTGCCTTTAGTGAAGAAATATGAGGAAATCAGAAGAAAAAACACAGGCAGCATTTTGTCACATTTATGAGCTGCTAGGTTCTGAAAGGAAGTAGTTAGTGAAGTGCAAAGATACTACAATTTATTTCTTAATGAATCAGAATAATTTATAAGCTGGTAAATTCTCCTGTCACACAACAAGATACTGTATGCAGACAGAACTAGGTTTTGGAAACATCTTAATTAAATGAAAATATTCTTATTCTTTAATAAGAATACAAAGACTTATTTGCTGTATGTGCTGCGAACGTTTGTCATTGTCTGAAGGACAGTGCTTAATTTTGTACTACTAACATTTACCAGTCATAGCAAGAAATAACTGGAAGCCATACTTAACTTTTATATTAGTAAAGGGCTTGATTTTGCAGCCCCTGAACCCAAAGAAAGTGTTTTTAGTCAAGGGGTGGCATATATTTAATTTGTGATTTGTGCTTTACAATGAAATAGATATGCATTTTATTGCAATAAATGGAAAGGTAGACTGCATTTTTAATCCCAGGGTATGGGTGTATATTATCTTGGTGGATTATATGTACTTGGTGCTCCTATGATAAGCAATCCTAGCCATACATGGGTAAAGACTAGGAGACACACTAGTTTAACCAACACTACTTGTAGCTGCAGCTAAAACAATGCTTATAGTTCACATTCACATGAACAGCCATGATCGGCCTAACTTAAAACTAACCACATGTGAAGGAGACACTCATTTGTTTTGGTATCTGACAAGGCCTATATCACCAAACTAAAAAGGAGACGGCACTTTGGTAAGGGGAAGGCAGATTTATTGCAGTATCCTGCAATGAAAAATACACTTTACATGTTTTTGGACACAATCCCTTATATATCCCTCATAAAATAAGATGCGTCCCGAAATGCATAAAGTTTATCTTCATTGTAGGATACTGCAATAAATCTGCCTTCCCCTTACCGGAGTGCAGTCTCCTTTTTGGTTTGGTGAGCACCCGGAGGGAAATTTAGGAGTAGTTTTCGGGATACAGAGCTGAAGTGGTTCCTTTGGTTGAGGTTGGAGCTTATCACATGGCCTATAACTATATGTCCATAGATATGGGGAGTATGTGGGCGTCATTAGAGCCTTGGTCAAATATTAATGCAAATATTGTGAACTTCAATGTAACTCTCAATGGAGAGCCCAGATGCCAAGCACTGAGACACATGCACTGTATATTCATGAATGGCAGGCATGGCAATCAATCCAATTCAAGCTTCATAAAATTAAGAAACAAAATGCTATGTACAGCACACAACACGCTGTCCCAACTTCCAACTAGAGTTGGAAAGAGACAGACCAGGTTTTACATAGAATGAGCACAAAAATAGGTATAGAAATTGTATCGGAGCTCACCCTTCTTGATAGCGCAGCGTCTCTCCCCTCGGTCGCAGCTCTCGTGGGATCCTCCTCACCTCGTTAAGGAGGTAACTATAGTGCACAGATTTACCCCGTTATACGGCGCTGATCGAAGGAATCACAAGAGACGGTTAAGCACAATTTTCCTGCGGCTTTTATTTGATGAAGTGCCGGGAGAGAAGGCACGAAACGCATAGGTTTCCTCACCAACCCAATGCCAGAAGTTCACTAGATGTGCCAAATAAAGCCGCAAGAAAATTGAGCTTAACCGTCTCTTGTGATTCCTTCGATCAGCGCCGTATAACGGGGTAAATCTGTGCACAGGTTTTACATAGGCTTTAAGGTTCAAAACTGTCCCATCTGGCTTTGAATGATGAGTTCTGAAATCCTAGACAAAACTCTGCTAGACTTCTATCTGTAAATAAGCCTGTTCCTATTTGCTGCGTTCTAGCCACGTGAACAGTTATTTGCCGACCACCGATTTCATCAGCTCCACAGTGTCAGTACAACAATATTGGCACCCAAAGCAATCAACTCCCCTGCAACATCACCTGCTCATCATTGCCAAATCAAGTCTGCTTCCTCTGTAGTTACGCCCCTGAGGTGAGCAATCTATATACAGTGGTGTGCAAAACTATTTGCCCCCTTCCTGATTTCTTATTCTTTTGCATGTTTGTCACACAAAATGTTTCTGATCATCAAACACATTTAACTATTAGTTAAAGATAACACAAGTAAACACAAAATGCAGTTTTTAAATGAGGGTTTTTATTATTTAGGGAGAAAAGAAATCCAAATCTACATTTTCATGTGTGAAAAAGTAATTGCCCCCTGAACCTAATAACTGGTTGGGCCACCCTTAGCAGCAATAACTGCAATCAAGCGTTTGCAATAACTTGCAACGAGTCTTTTACAGCGCTCTGGAGGAATTTTGGCCCACTCATCTTTGCAGAATTGTTGTAATTCAGCTTTATTTGAGGGTTTTCTAGCATGAACCGCCTTTTTAAGGTCATGCCACAACATCTCAATAGGATTCAGGTCAGGACTTTGACTAGGCCACTCCAAAGTCTTCATTTTGTTTTTCTTCAGCCATTCAGAGGTGGATTTGCTGGTGTGTTTTGGGTCATTGTCCTGCTGCAGCACCCAAGATCGCTTCAGCTTGAGTTGACGAACAGATGGCCGGACATTCTCCTTCAGGATTTTTTGGTAGACAGTAGAATTCATGGTTCCATCTATCACAGCAAGTCTTCCAGGTCCTGAAGCAGCAAAACAACCCCAGCAAATCACACTACCACCACCATAGTTTACTGTTGGTATGATGTTTTCTGAAATGCTGTGTTACTTTTACACCAGATGTAACGGGACGCGCACCTTCCAAAAAGTTCAACTTTTTTCTCGTCGGTCCACAAGGTATTTTCCCAAAAGTCTTGGTAATCATTGAGATGTTTTTTTAGCAAAATTGAGACGAGCCTTAATGTTCTTTTTGCTTAAAAGTGGTTTGCGCCTTGGAAATCTGCCATGCAGGCCGTTTTTGCCCAGTCTCTTTCTTATGGTGGAGTCGTGAACACTGACCTTAATTGAGGCAAGTGAGGCCTGCAGTTCTTTAGATGTTGTCCTGGGGTCTTTTGTGGCCTCTCGGATGAGTTGTCTCTGCGCTCTTGGGGTAATTTTGGTTGGCCGGCCACTCCTGGGAAGGTTCACCACTGTTCCATGTTTTTGCCATTTGTGGATAATGGCTCTCACTGTGGTTCGCTGGAGTCCCAAAGCTTTAGAAATGGCTTTATAACCTTTGAAATTGAACTCAGGTGTGATAAACCACAGTTAAGTTATTTTTTAAAATCACTTTTTCACACAGGTCCATGTAGATTTGGAGTTTATTTTCTCCCTTAATAACGTAAACCTTCATTTAAAAACTGCATTTTGTGTTCAATTATGTTATCTTTGACTAATAGTTAACGGTTTTTGATGAGCAGAAACATTTAAGTGTGACAAACATGCAAAAGAATAAGAAATCAGGAAGGGGGCAAATAGTTTTGCACACCACTGTACTGTATGTAACTAGAAATGGCTACTGACCAGAAAAATCCCTTTCTGCTGAAGGCCAAGCTGTTCTGTCACCAAAAGGTTTGCTAAATGAAACAATAAATAACTCTACTTGAGAAACAAACGCTCATAGACTATATTGGATAGTGGAAAAAATGTTGCACGGTTTGAAAAATTGTCACACAAAAAAACGCCCATTGAGTTCAATTCCTTTGGTTACTTTTTTGATGTTTCACAATTTTTAGCAGAACTAAACTGGTCAAATTTGCCCATCACTAATTATGACTTGGACTGCTGAGTTGTGCTAACAGAGATTATGAGGCCAGTTTCCTCACTCCACATTCTGCTACTGAAGTGCATAAATGATTTGCTAATGTTCAGTGTAGGGGAAGATAAAACTAGCTTGACTAATATGGTATGAAAGGAATGTCCATGGTTTATATACTACAGCAAGGCTCCCAGGAGCATGGGTTCAGTAAGATTAAACCATTAGCATTGCTATAATCAGTCACAAATGTGTTTTAAGTGCAATAAAATGTCTCAGTTGAGAGAGAAAACATGCTTGAAATGACTAATTAATTTCACATTAAACAAGTTTCTAGGTAATTAAGAGAACGTGAACAGGAGTGAAACAAAAACATATTGGTGTTTATACAATAATGTAGTATCTTGGCTCCTAACCAGCAATGTTAGGCATCTGTAAAATGTTTTGTAGCACAGATACTAGAAAGGCCAAGGTTTTGTATTTAAGGCGTTACTTGGTCATGCCCTGTTATGCCCCAACAAAACTATATTATGCCCCTGGCCACATTTTGTGCCCCTAGCACTGCCTGTTTGAAGGTATTTACTGGTGCATTTAAGGCATTTTCAATGTCAGGGATTAACATTATTTAGGGTAAAAATTACAGGGAGCGGATGACTGGGTTGTTATTGTGGGTGGCCAGGTCATGGTCAGGTGAAACATTGTCACTCAAAAATCAATGAGAACGGGCATATATATTATAGAAGAATTACAGATTCCTGTATCTCCAAAGAGATACTCTCACAAAATCACAACAGGGCTGGCATGGCCACATTTTTTACAGCACATCGCTCAACAGAGAGATTAGCAGAAAGGTAGCGCTGTATAATTAAAGGACAAGGAAAGGAAAAAAAATAAAATCCCATTTTTACTTTCTTTAATGAAAAAGAAATCTATTTCCAATATACTTTGATTAAAAAATCGGTACCGTTTTTATAAGAAACCTGACTGTATGCAGTGAAATTCCCCCTTCATTTACTGCTGTGGATAGGAATTGTCAGACGGTCCCTAACTGCTGGGCAGGGAAACAATCATACTTATGAACAGCAGGGGGAGCCCCCGCCTTACTTACCAGCCATGCAGAACTCAAGCTGCTAAATTTGTTTCCCTGTAGAGCAGTCGCCGACTGTATAGGGATTTGTATTGGATTTTATTTTTGCCTTTACATCCCCTTTACTGTATCCAACTCCAGCTGCAGGGACAAAGATCACGAAGCCTGTTTTAAACAGCTAAACTGGGATACAATTTGGAGGATACTTTGCTGCAGCCACTGCACTGTAGTGTTCTCCTGAATGCAAGGTGTGCTTCAACCAGGCGGCCATTTTCTATCGGCTACATCATCATTTATATTTGCATATCCAGCCACGCCTGATGACCATGCTCAGAAGTTTTTTTTGGTAATGTAACTTTATTAGCAAGTATGTGTAATCCTACTCACTCCTACATGTAATCCCACTCACTCATAAGCATAATCCCACTCACTCATGCATAATCCTAATCACTCATACTTGTAATCCCACTCATGTATACATGTAATCCCACTCACTCATATGCATCATACCACTCATACACTTATGTATGCATAATCATATGCATAATCCCACTCATCCTCATAATCCCTCTCATAATCACAATCCCACTCACTCATATGCATAATCCCACTCATACCTGTAATCCCACTAACTCATACATGTAATCCCACTAACTCATACATGTAATCCCACTAACTCATACATGTAATCCCACTTACTCATACATGTATGAGTGGGATTATGCATATGAGTGAGTAGGATTATGCATATGAGTGAGTGGGATTATGCATATGAGTGAGTGGGATTATGCATATGAGTGAGCGGGATTATGCATATGAGTGAGTGGGATTATGCATGAGTGAGCAGGATTATGCATGAGTGAGCAGGATTATGCATGAGTGAGCAGGATTATGCATGAGTGAGTGGGATTATGCATGAGTGAGCGGGATTATGCACGAGTGAACGGGTTATCCACAAGTGAGCGGGATTATGCACGAGTGAGTGGGATTTCATGTATGAGTGGTATTATAAATATGAGTGAGCGGGATTAGTCCTATGAGTGAGCGGGATTATGCATGAGTGAGCAGGATTATGCACGAGTGAGTGGTATTATGCACAAGTGACCGGAATTATGCATGAGAAAGCAGGATTATGACGATTATACATGAGTGAGTGGGATTATACATGAGTGAGTGGGATTATGCATGAGTGAGTCGGACTACATGTATGAGTGTTATTATGCATAAGAGTGAGCAGGATTATGCATGAGTGAGCGGGATTATGCATGAGTGAGAGGGATTATGCATGAGTGAGTGATATTATGCATGAGTGAGTGGTATTATGCACGAGTGAATGGGATCTTATATCCTTACTGTTAACCTTTTAACAACCAGAGTGGCAGATTTCAAAGAGGCCGTTCACTGATTATTTTTTTATGGGGGCTTTGCATGTCCTTTAATCAATACAAAAACTATAAAATCCACATTAGATTACATGACAATACAGGACCCAGTGCAGTCTGTATATTCTGATTATTATTACTGTAGCGGCTTCTGTCAGATTTTGTTTGACTTGTGCTGTTTTGTAATTTATGACAATCCCTAAACAGCCCAGACCACACTGAGCATGCGCAGGGTCAGGCACAGATGTTTAACAAAGTTACAAGATGACAGGCCCTGTGGCCAACTTTGAAAGCATAGATAATTTGTTTGATTAAGCTTGTGGTGCAGTAAGTTCATGTTTATGTTTAGTATACAAAATACAGCATTTCTAGCCTTATTCTATTTTAGAATTTACATGCCCTTTAATGTTGCTACTTATTAAAAGGGTTGTTTAGATATTGAATTACTTACCCTTTTCTCCAATATCCCATCTTCTCCTGGACAGTCTTTTTCAACGTGTGCCTCTCTCAGGGTTGGCATTTGTTTTTTGTGTGCCGGCTCTCTGTTTAGAGTTGTGTATCCGATATGTTCATAAATGGGATTTATCGTCATCTTGGCAATATATTCTGCTGCCTTGGTCTCAATGTAGAGAGTAATCAAGCCATCAGTCACCAAATCATGGATGGACTCGAACCTTTTCTCTCCAACAAAGTGTTTTCCATCGTAGTAGAGCCGAAAGTTCCTGGTCTGGTTCCCAAATCTGCCTCAGAGAAAGAGGAAAGGGCATTTCATATGTTTTCGGGATAGAAGGAACAAGATCTTTTCTTTAAGCAGAAATAATGTAAAAAACATGCTATATGGTTGGCTAGAGCAGCCTAGCAACAGACAAAGTAAAAGCACAAGAAATCATTTATTTTACTTGTTTAAATCATGGCAATACATTTGTGGAAACTCTGAGAACACTGTGGGAAAAAAAGATCTACAGTTCATTTGATATTTCCATGCCTGCCTCTTCACTGTCAATAATCCAAGCACAACTCTGAGAATAAATTCTTCTTGTGCAGTTCATCAACAGAGAGATGTGTTACGAAGCTGCCCTGTATGTTTTGATGGCTACAGTGCCAGCAATTATGTGCAGCAATTCCCAGAATCACAGCAACAAAGGCACATAACATTACAAGGGCCAAGTATTCTGTATTTCTGCCTGCATTCCAAGCACAAACCCTTTGGTGTTTCATAAGAGACCCTCTATGGCTGCATGATATAAAAAGGACATTTCTGAGACCCTCTCCTAATACAATGAATTAACAGCATATACTAAAGCCATTATCTCTCTAAACCTCTCCAAAAACGGCCTCCAAGCATGGAAAGATAAAGCAATTACACAGAAGTGTTATATAACCTGAAATAAATATCTGGGTGGTTATATTTAGCTATTAATTGCATCTAGCTAATTGGGCCACTGTGTTCAAATGTTAATGCTGTACTGTCCATAAAACAGCAGAAGAGATTCATAGCACAGGAAGTGGATTTTTCCTGCTGAAAGAAAAATCATCACCAGGATTTTTGACGGTGTCTCCAGTGAAGTCAACCTACAACCCCAGCTGGTTTTCTAAGGGCCAAATGGACAGAGGGAAGGTGAATATTTTAGGCTGCTTTTCTACTGTTCTGATCATACATGCAAAAACGCCCTGACTGAATTCTGGTTCGAAAAATTACCCAGCTGGGCAGTTTAGACAATACATTCAAATGAGGACATATTAGCATGTATATGCTCATCTTAAGGCAGAGGCATTCAAAACCTCTCTTTCGACATGTAGCAGTTCCCTTATAATTATCTAAAACTGTGGGAATGGTTCACCCAGAGAGCTTACAGCAGGTCAGGAGGACTCAGCTTGAAGACCAGTTAGGGAGAGATTAGGAGAGGATGCCAAAGGGAGTTTGGACAAAAACATCTGACATCCACTGACCTATGGGAAATGTCAGGTTAAACAGGTTAGTGGGTAAACAAGTATTTCTCTGTGGATCGCCTGTCACCCCAAGTGTACTTCAAACACATATATTACAAAAGTCTGGCCATTATTACTGAAAATCCTGCTATGTATTTTTGGTGGGACATCTGCCTACTAATTTTTATGTTCTTCTTAAACCCCATAATGAGCTAATCCATCCCATAGTGGGTCCAGCAGTGGCAAACATTTGCTCTTGCCCCTTGAGCATTTTAGTTAATAAATGGTTAAATGTACTTACTGTAGCTTTTCTTACTGGAGTGGGACCATTTGGTCAAGGTACAAATAAATTATACATCTAAAAGTTTTGGTGGAAGGCATATTGGGAGTTTTCTTGTTTGGGTCGTAGCCACTGTACAGGTACGGAGTAAGGTGTTTGTGATTGTGAACATAATCGTTTATTGTTATATTTACAAAGACAGTGGTTTATAACCAATTGTAGCTGTATAATGTGCTGAGGAATAGCTTGGTGCTATATAATAAAGAATTCCAGGGGCCCCAGCCTTAGTCTGTTAGGCAGTGAGAGAAGCAGCAGCTCCTCATACAGAGTCTCCTCAGTGGACTTTACATCAGTTTCGGATTTGCCCCCGCTTAGTGCAAGGAACAACAGAAACTACATATATATATGAATAGAAATATAGGCAAAGATTATGTTCAGCACAAGCCCCATTTTTTGCACTAATGCTGAAAAAGAGGGTGTATGCCCCCTTTAATGTGTATTATATAGTTTGATAACAGAACAGTCAGCCATTAGATTCTAACAGGAGACAGATCATATTTGTGCTTGAAACAGTCTTCAGATATAATTTCCTTTCCCAATGCCACAAATTAATTTTCTACCAGATCAGATGCTTTCTGTTTTGGCAGTGACTATGCTATGAGCTAGCAGGCAGGCAGCCCGCTATCAATTCCATATTTACAACATTTCCGCTGCAGTCATATGAGGGTCAGGGGAAACAGATGGGCCTCTGTGTAAAGGGTAAGGCTTTGTATCTGCAGTTCAGAGAGTTAAGCAAGAACAAACTCCAAATCAGTACAGTGCGCAATGCCCATAGCAAGGACAAAGTGCAGGGAACTTCCCCAACTCTCCCAGCAATGTCACAGATGCCTCCAAGCCCAAATCATTTTATATACTGCTATAAGCACGCTAAATGTACCCTGCTGTACTTAACTAATGCTACTAAACTTTTACACTAATACAATACAGACCCAGCATATGTGATAGCGTTTGAACATTATCACTCCTTTATCTTTGTCGCAGTACAGCCTTGTAATGTTAGAAACCATGGTAACCTAAGAATTCTCCAACAATTATCATTTTATAAGGAGAGAGAACAGAAGGTACTGTAGCATTAAAAGGCAACATCAACACTTTAGTATAGCAAGAGAAAGAGACAATGCCATGTTTGCCTGATTACCCTTTGCATTATGTTTTACATTGCCTTCCATTATCCAAAGAAGATTACAGAAAGGTACCTTTATTGAAATTATGACCCACTATCCTTGCACATCTATTCAATTAAATATATGTGATTTGATTGTGAACCCTGGATCACGAGTAAAATAATATGGGCACATTGGAATATCTTTTTTGTTTGTATACATGTCCATGATGATGGTCACAGTGATTAAAATTACTTCTATATGTATTTTTTAATAAATTTGCAATGTTTAAGAGTAGAGAGCAGTATTATTGCTTATATATATATATATATATATATATATATATATATATATATATATATATATATATATATATATATATATATAAAAGACAAGTATTTAGCAGCACTCACTGTATCCTCAGCTTAACAAGTGTGGTTGGTGCAGCGCCTTTTTGGGAAACTTCTGTGGGCTTCCCATACATATACAAAGTAGACAAGAAAAAAGGCAGCACTCGAGTGCTGCCTTTTTTCTTGTCTACTTTGTATATACACATATATATATATATGCAGGATAGAGCAGCACTCACCATTCAAAAATATTCTCGCCGGGTGCTGACCAATAAATCAATAAAAGTTCAAAGAAAGCACTCACAGCATTGATCATGGAATGAATTTCAAAGTCTCTTTATTCGTGCATGGTGCATCAACGCGTTTCTGCTCTCATCCTGACGACGAGAACCGAAACGCGTTGATGCATATACATAAATAAATGTAGGGAGCACCGTGATGTGTGAAAAATAAAAACACTTGATTTGCTAAGGGAAGTGCTGGCCTGGGAATGCTATTCCAAATTGTGAGTATATGATTGATATTTGGTGGTGCACCCCTGAAATTGCTTTGTTGGAGTGTGGATACTGAAGATATAATATATATACATACATATAGAAATGTCCAAAGTGCCGGCACTCTAACCTCTATAAGCAGAGGTGCACGATCAAGGTTTGTTGTATACATAGATGAAGGATCAGCACACTGGTTAAAGGTGAATGTTTGCTCTTTTATTAAGATAGCATATTATCCAACGTTTCGTTCCCACTTGGGAACCTTTTTCAAGGACATTGTGCAATTTCTGTGTTGCAACTTAAATAACCACCCCCACCAGTGAACACACACACACACACACACACACACTCTGTCTTTAAAATCCATGGATCATTATTTAATAACTAAGAACATTTATTTTATAATGATTGCCTTGATACTCTTTGCCATTTATATTGTACAACATATATTTATGACCATTGCCAGATAGGCAATGTAAATTAAGATAAAGGTATTACAGGTATGGGATCCATTAGCGGGAAATAAATTATCCAGAAAGCACTAAGGCAACTAAGATATATTAATTTATATTAATCCTATTGGTTTTCTTTAATGTTTAGATTTTTTTTCTAGGTAAGCTATATGATTCAAATTACAGAAAAAATCCATTATCTGGAAACCCACGTTTCAGAGCATTCTGGACTTGCTACAGAGCAATACTTATGCTGTTATACATATATAGTATATTTTTAGACAAAGAAAATCTAGAAAATTTAGAAAATATAGACAGATGTCACTTCTATTAAAAGGTCACTTCTATGAAAAGATGATTTACTAACACATTTTTCTAGAAACACCCCAAGCTTATAATGCCACACCTATCATGCTAAGTTACTTCCTTTCAGCTAATTACTGTATAACTGTATTATAACTTATCAAGAGTTTCATGGAAGATGATACAGAAGCGTGTGCGTATTACTGGAGAGAGGCTGCTTACAAAAGGGTTAAGATTACATGCTAAAGTTAGTAAGACACAGAAACCTAGGCAACTAAGGAAAATTAATATACATATTTCTTAATATTTCCTTTAGACACATCCTCATGATGCACCATTTCCAAGAAAGGCAGCCTAAATACATTCCCTGGTAACACTGGCCCTTTAAGTTCATTATACATTCTTGAAATCTGCTACCATTATAAATTTAAGAAATCTGCTTATTTTTTTACAGTATTTAAACTGACATCAGTGCAGAGTCTCTTGATGACCAAAAGTTGTATCATATCAAATGGCTTAAATCATAGCCCCATTGGATATTTAAGGCAATGAAGAGGAGATATGGGCAATTTTTGACTCACTACTTAAATGACTAAAATAATGATGGGGGAGTTGCAGATAAACTACCTTCTGTGGGAAACTTTAGCTCAACTGAACCATGTAGAAAATGCACATGTAATTCAGCAATTAAACTTTGGAAAGATGTGATTATCTATAATTTGCTTTGCCTACTTTCACAACAACTAGTCAGTAATTTCAAGATAAATGCTAGTTAAGCCTGAGCAATAGACACAACATGAATCTGAGTGAGCTGGAACACATTGTATTTATAAAAATCTCATTTTGGTCTGCAGAGCTAGACTCCAGTGACGTACTTACTTAAAAAATGATGACAGTAGAAAATTACATAAATGGTTAATTTGGATTGACAAAAGAAACCTGCTCATCAAGTTTAACCCTTTAAAGCGAACGTTAGCCTTTTTATTAACTTTTAGTATGTTATAGATGGAACCAGTGGCCTAACTAGATATTACTGGGCCCCACAGCAAATTAATTTTAGGGCATCCAATATATACAGAGGCTATCCTATTCTACCAATAGATATTGAAACCCAAATATGATTTGGCCATGCTAGTCCAAATCAGCCCCTGGCCAGTGATCAGGCCTAAGCAGTCCCATCAATGTGGTTCTCAGCTGATGGGATTCAATGAAAACTCCAATCAGCTGCCTGCCGCCCTAGTGTGCACTTTCATGACAAAATCGACCCATTTGTACATGGACAGGCCAATGTTGTTTCTGTCAGTGCACACTGATGTTGTGTAGTAGGCAGTTGACTGATGTTTTCAATCCAAAGTCTTTATTTTACTGCTCCTTCACTGACCTCAACAAACTGACAATGAGACTTTAATTTTCAATTAACTTTTAAATTGCATAACAAATTATATTCAGCTTTTGTTCTGACTCACTGTCTCTTTAGAACTATAAACTATATTTTTATACAGAAAATAGCAGCAGTGACCCATTTTCAGAACAGGGTTTAAGCTACCTATTAAACAGTAGTTTTGTATTTAACTACAGCTAGAAAACAGCAGTTTGTTTGCCCAAGGTTTCACATGAAGGCTACTTTTTACATTTTTTGTGTTTTCACAGATTTATGTACCGTATGTGCTGCACAAAGACAGGCAGTTGATGAACAGTTGCCCCCATGGTTGTAGTCATCATAAAATGCAGATTGTATTTATTTTAATGGTGCGATATATTCTGAGCACTTAGCACAGGCCATAACCCATCAGTCTTCATCTGTGCCATCTTGGCCATAGGCTGGTTGACTTCAGCAACTGTATATGGCTTTCAGTGAAAGGTTTGCTTATTCCAATTTGTTAAAGTCCACAAATACTAATATAGTAAGAGGTGAGAAATCCATCTGAGAGGCTCAGCGGGCAGTTGGCCATTCGAGTTTTGGGCAATAAAAGACATGACAACGAATAAGGACTGCAATGCAGTGTAAAATCTTATTCAATGAGGCATTTAAAGCTGTGAGTAATATCAGGAAATAAAGAGTGAAAAGATGTGTTGTTCAGCAAGTCATAAAAAAGGTTTCTTCGAATGAAAAACATTGCCCAGACTCAGAAAGAGTGTTATCTTATCTTTTCATGTAATTGTATTCTTTCATCAATGAAGTTTGAAAGCTCAACAGCGTATTTATTATTTTAAAAAATGAATTTCATCTGAACTGTCTCAGGACTGTATAAATTTACTTGCCACAAAAGCACTTAGAAAGGAAAAGTTCACACTTAAATTGGTTCTTGACAAGCAGAAAGGCTTATGACTGAAGAGACCCATGAGACTGATTCAAATTTACAAAAGAAGAGGCTGTTGTTGTTAAAAGATGGGGCCAAACTGAACTGTAGCCAAAGTTTAGCTAATAAACATACTAAAGGTGGCCACAGACACACAGATCCTATCGTTATATCGGATATCACTCATGTGAAAAATGTAAGTCATACCCTTAAATATAACATAAACATACACTTATATCCATATGCGGCCTCCTCCCTTGTGGTTAACACAACACCCCCCCCCCAGCACATGATTAAACACCTTATGGACCCCCTAACAACAATTTCCAAATTCTAACAAAGCCCCAGAACAAACCCTACTAGGCTCACGTCTCACAGGGTACAGAGTAGGGCAGGCAGAATATTGCACACACAGGGAGCATAAAGAAGACAGCACATGGCACACGCAGGGAGCATAAAGACAGCACATGGCACACACAGGGAGCATAAGGAAGACAGAGTATGGCACACACATGGAGCATAGGGAAGACAGAGTATGGCACACACAGGGAGCATAGGGCAGACAGAGCAGGCAGAGTATCGCACACACAGGGAACATAGGGCAGGCATAGTATGGGACACACTGGGAGCATAGCACAAGTATGGTACACGCATGCTCCCAGTGTATGCCATACTATGCCTGCCATATGCTCCCTGTGTGTGCGATACTCTGCCTTCCCTATGCTCCCTGTGTGTGCCATACTCTGCCTTCCCTATGCTCCCTATGTGTGCCATACCGGTCTTCCATATGCTCCCTGTGTGTGCCATACTCTGTCTTCCCTATGCTCCCTGTGTGTGCCATACTCTGTCTGCCCTACTCTACTTACTCTATGGTAAAGTATGGTACACATAGGAAGCATAGGGAAGACAGTGTATGACACAAATAGGTAACATAGGGCAGGCAGTGTATGGCACACACAGGGGACATAGGAAAGACAAAATACATCAGGAGACAATGAAACTGATCAGGACCACTTTGAACATCACCCAGATCATTTGTCTGGGGTGTGAACAATGTGCACAGTTTCAGTCTGTGACTAAATGTTAACAGTACAGGGTGCTACTGGTTTGAACAGAGCAGGGGGGATTACAGGTTGTGAACAATGCAGGAGTTTACTGTCATAATCTGAGGTGTAAACAATGCAGGGGCTAGTTAATATCAGTATTTATATCTTTTAAAGTTTACACAAAACTAAGAAATCACTGCAGGCAGACTTTCATGTATGGGGGACACACAAGGGGGACCACAGGCCACCAGTTAGACAGCCCTGTCCTAGAACATTAGCATGAAGTTTTAACATAGTGAGAAGTGTGAGTGAGAACTTATTTGCTATTCAATATATTGCTGGAATCAAGGCTATATAACTGACAAACCAATGATTTAATATACTGTATACTGTGCTTACTTATCAATTGCTTATCACCAGAAATACATGTCTCCTCACTTATCTTCCCCGATAATAGCACAATGCAGTCTTACAATCAATAAAACACACTTTAAGGAAAAGGGCACATAAAGCCCATTGTACACTTTCCTCCACAGGTGTATTTATAGAGGAGGAGAAAAGCAGATTGACTATTAAACACACAGCCATGTAGCTCCAATGATAGACTGAGCATTGGCCTGTAGGGAGCTATATGAATAGGAGATCAGCCAGAGAATGCATACATTCTCTTTTATGTGCTGATCCCCAAGGAAGAAGTAAACCCTAAAAATGAATATGGTTACAAATGCCATATTTTACATACTGAACTTATAGAACCAGCCTAAAATGTTAGTATCTAAATGGTAGCAATGATGGTAGACTTTAAACAGGGGGTCCCCATCTTGGAAAGTGCAACGCTCACATCCTTAGTGTGCTTAGTGTGCTCTGTGCAGCTATTTTTTTGGAGTTGTCCCAAATTTACAAGCTGAAAATGAGGGTTATCTGTAATATAAATTGTTGCTACAAGGCTGATTATTAAATTCTAATGCTAATTTCCCTGTTTTACGGTGGCCATACATGGGCCGATAAAAGCTGCCGACAGATCGGCAGTTTATTGGCCCGTGTATGGGGCCCTCCGACTGGCTTCCCCGATCGATATCTAGATGTCGATCGGATGGGACTAAAAATCCAGTCGGATCGCGGCGCATATGTTCATGGATGCGGTCCCACGATCCAACCGCCCGTTACCCATCGTTAGGATCCGATCTTTGGGCCCTAGGGCCCACGATCGGATCAGCCCGATATTGCCCACCTTAAGCTGGGCATATCGGGGAGAGATCCACTAGTTTGGCGACATCGCCAAAGGAGCAGATCTCTCCGTGTATGGCCACCTTTATGTGCTGTCATGTAGTAATTATCTGTATTATTTACTAATCAGCCTTATATTGTGATATTTCTGTTCTGTATATACTGCATATTGTGAGTTGGCCCCTAAGCTCAGTAATTGACAGTAGCACAGAGCTACTGGGGCACAGATCTCTACTGCTAAAGTGCTGTGGTTGCCTTGGACTGTACAGAAGCCAAAACATAATGTACAACATTTCTAGTCTACTTCTTTAGTTGTTTTAGTTCTCCTTTAATTGAGCTACTGGGTGTTTAAGAGCTGATCCACTTTCTTCCTCCTCTAAAAAAAAGCCTGCAGAGGAAAGCAGACAATCCTCTTAGTGTGCCCTTGCCCCAAGAATAAAAAAAATTACAGGATTCAAATAATTTAGAGAAGAGGATACGCCATGTCAGACTCAATCTGTAATCTGCATTTTGTGCAAGCAATAAAGCACTAAAGAAGAACGAGTCTGCCTAGCTCTGTCCTTTAGTTTATATGATTTCCATTCAGCTGTAAAGCAACCCTGGGCAGAAGCTCCTATAGGGAGGAGTGGACCTCAAAATGTAAGTGATAAATAGCAGCCTGGAATGAATTCTTTGGGAAATGATGAGATTCTCATTCCCAGGGCTTATCTCCCAGACATGGCCCCAGCTCACCTTACTTTATACTCACCTCAGTGCCAAAGTGTATGTTCCAGGTTGCCTCTGACTCTCACGAATGAGGTAACTTCCTTCTGCCCCACTTAACAATTGGTCTGTTTCCTCTCTTGAAATCATACCAAAAAATCTACAACATTAAATCAAAAGCATTAGTATTTGATGATTATTTATTTCAACTTTATTTTAGTTTGGATTTAAATCTGACAAACATGGTTCTCTTTTTAAATGTAATATGTAAAAATAATTAACCTTTTTGGTGAATCTAGGTCTATTTAAGGTAAACTATCTCACAAAGTGTGCTGTCTTGTCTACATTATGTAATGTAACTTATAAAGTGCTTACTGGACAGATATATCTTCTCTAATTAATTTCAACAGGTCTCACTACCACTATCCTGAATCCAGGGTAGCAGGAGACAGTTCATCAAAATGGAAGTAAATGGAATCAAAATGGAATCACAATATTTTGTTATCGCTAGCATGCTGTATAAACTTTGAGGATTCATGTGGCTATTGTGGGAGACTATCAGTTGTTGTCGGGGTAGGAGCTTCTGTCCTGTTGTTACATGAAATACTTTTTAAGTAATGAAGATTAACTTATGTTCAATTAAATGCAAAGCATAGGGAATCCTGTTAAGGAAATTTAGTTTTGCTCCTAACATTCTGATTTAATGGAATACTGTACAGGTCAAGATTCACCCTCTTTCGTTTAAAACATACGGTTTCATAGCTCCTACAGACTAGACTTCAATGTGTTACTTACTCTCTTCCGTAGTACTTTGGTCTGTTTAAACCCTAAAGACAAAAGATAATCCATGAGAAGTTGGGAAAGTGTTAAGACATTCTGTTCCCCAATCATTCTATTAAGCTAAAATAAACAGGTTGGAAAACATGCCATCTATATATACTGAAATATGTTGGCACACTAAAAATACATGCTACTACTCATAATAATATCTATTGTGTAAACTAAAAATAGATCCCCTAATAGATATTAAAGAGATACTGACACCAGAAAGTATGCCTCTTGTACATCTATCATAATATTGGCTTTACATTGCCCAATGCTTTTACATTACCTATGTGTCTGCCTGTGTTCCTGTATGAGGGGGCTGCCATATTTGTGCAGCAGGAGTCCTTTAGCATTGGAAACTGTAACTGACAGGCTGAGATGGGACAGTCAAGTTGGCAAAACAGTTAGGTTTAGGAACTTTAACTAACAATTACTTACAAAAACAAACCTCTCAGCAAAAAACATCAGCATCACCTATAGGTAAATTGAAATGTACATTCATATTTTAAAAAGTTATTTTTTAGTGTCAGTATCACTTATTACAGTTTATGGCAGACTGCATCAGATGAATCTGTTAGTGAGAAATTAAGCGGATACAGCCCCAGTGGCAATGTCCCCAAATCCCCAATTGTTACCAAAGATATTATCTCTTCATATTCTTTATATAGTTACTGGAAGTGAAACCAAAATAAATCACAGCTGTAAATATGGAATATGTAAAGTCTGTGTTGCTCTATAAATAAGCACTATACAGTCAGCATAATACCAGAATGCATTTGATTAATGGATTATAAACCCTTTACACAAATACCATATAACAGATTATTTCATATGCAATTATTGAAACTTAAAGAACAAAGCAACCCAAATCACCAAGCTGTCTAACCTATCTAATATAGCTAACAGCAGTATCTAGTATCAGTAGGGTCAGCAGGTAAAACAAACAACACCACAGGTATTATCCCTATGTCCTGCCTAGACTAATAGTCATGTGTAACAAAGCATTCTAGCAAACCATAAGAGATCTTTTATTCTGAAGAGCAAACAAACAATGGCTAAAAAGAAGCCAAGCAGGCTCTATAACAAGTGCTATTTTTTTATTCTTCCATGTTTTATGTACCATAGTAAAAATTAGGGATGCACCGAATCCACTTTTTTGGATTCGGCCGAACCCCCGAATCCTTCACGAAAGATTCGGCCGAATACCGAACCGAATCCGAACCCTAATTTGCATATGCAAATTAGGGGTGGGAAGGGGAAAACATTGTTTACTTCCTTGTTTTCTGACAAAAAGTCACGCAATTTCCCTCCTTGCCCCTAATTTGCATATGCAAATTAGGATTCGGATTCGGTTCGGCCGGGCAGAAGGATTCGGCCGAATCCGAATCCTGCTGAAAAAGGCCGAATCCTGGCCGAATCCTGGCCGAATCCCGAACCGAATCCTGGATTCGGTGCATCCCTAGTAAAAATGTCCCTTTGGTGTTTGTAATACACTTAAAAGCAGAATTCCCTTTTCACATAGCTAGGCAGTGAAGTTCTACTAGAGTTATGTAAGTGTCTCTATAGTACCAATTATGTACAAAGCACTTTACAGAGATCAAAAATACATGAAAGGAAATCGTAACAGACAAGGGAAATATCACAATATATTCTCAAATTCCTTTTAGCGGTACTGACGGAATGTCTATTTTTGCAACAACAAATACAAATGTATCCTTTTTTTCCTATTTAATGGGTTGCTTAGATTCTTCCTGAATTGACTCTGCAATACTCCTACTCCCTGGCTTTCTGCATCAGCAAGCAACAAAAATCACAGCTACATCCAGTAAAATGGATTGAGGAGAAATCATCTGCGTTGAAACATTTAGCTGGAAGGAAGATAATGCAACAGATGTGCAGATACTAATGGGAATTTGAAGACACATGTACAGTTACACAAGCACAGAATTTGACTTTTTTTATGTGACATCCTTACCTGTAGCAAAGCGATGAACAGTGCAAAGTGTAAAAAACAAGTGCAACGTGCCATGATGTTTAGCACTTTGCAGTAGGCCACAGACTGATGTCATAGTATTGCATAAACCTGGTACAAAACCACTCATGTTCAGCGTGTGTGCAATAAGTACAGTAAATGACCAATAACATGTGGGAGCAGGAAATGTCAACTGATGTTTTTTTAGCTACTTTAAAGGGAGACTACTGGCCAATCAGTTTTCAGTCTGATGCATTATGGACAATGAATGATTCATAAAATGTCTGCACAAAAAAGGTGAACTCTAGATCCCTCCCCTTAACCAGCCTCTTCAGCCGTCTCTCCTCCATAACTACCCAGTTGCACATGGCTTTTTTTCATTATAATATCCAGCACAGGGGTTGTGTTGGTCCTGATCAGTGTATTTTTCCACTAATGTCAGCATTAACAGGTGGTTTTAAAGAACTGTAACTAATGTAGCAGCTTCCAAGCACTGGATATAAAGTTATAAGCTCTCACTGCTATTCATGGTGTCCTAGTCTCTCTCACATAATGAGAGAAAAGCTAAAATTCTTGTCCTGCTCTACTTTCTGGGTTAGTGCTTCTGAAAGTTTGTGCTACTCCTTGGGTTATTGTCAGGGTCTCTTAAAGGAGGCAAAATCATATAATTACCAGAGACGCAACTTGGTTGTGGGGGGTCTTCTAAGGGGACCCAGTGAGAACAATCCCAACTCCCCGTCCATCTCGCGTTAGATCTTCCTGTGCTGCCATTGTAAAGGTATGAAAAGGGCTGGGGAGGGATGACCATCGTCCAGGTCTCCCTGTTGCCACCCCCTGACCATGTGGTCTGCTGTATAGCTAGTTACCCATGTAATGACCAAATTAGGCTCTAGTCTATAAAATTCATGATGCAGTTTTGTAAAAAATAAACATTATTCTTGGTGAAAAAAATGCTATTCCCCAAAGCAAAGTTCCTAAAGGGATACGGTTTGATGCAGGATACTTACCTCTCTGGTACAAGTAATTCTCCGGGGATGAGGGGCCTCCTGCTGTAGCTGATACACTAGAATGAAAAAAATACATGTTGGAGTTCATAAACTAAGAAAATACAATAAAGTAACTTTTTTGTTTTTTAAAGGACCAGTATATGGCAATCTCATATGTTAATCTGACTTTTTTCATCAGGCCATGCACTCCTTGAGAAGTCAAGGAATCTAGTATAACAGGAAGGTGGAAATGCAATAGGCCAGTTTGCCTATCATCCAATATGCTAAGTCAGGCTTTTTTCCCCATTGTTAGGGATACTGCTGAGAAGCAAGCTAAAAAGCGCAAACAGCAACTGGCTACCTTTGCTCACTACTGCTGAGATAATTGTCACTGACATACTCCATTTTGCTATATACAGTGATTATCTACTCTTGCTATTGTCTCAATTTGTCCATACTTTCTTTTACCCGCTCAGACATACAGATACATCCAGATAACATGAGCTGCAAAGCACTTAAAGGTGAGAAGCTGAAAAATGCATAGAGATTATATCAGAACAAAATGATCACGTTGTATAAAGTTCTACATGGACACTGCATGATACTTACAGTAAGATTTCCATACAGGAGGCCGGTATTCATCGTGGTCTACAAGAGAAACAAGCATTGCAGTATTAATTAAATTGCTTTAAAAGATAATTATTAA